>CM077643.1:119100104-120362604 GCA_039707465.1 Rhabdophis nuchalis | reverse complement strand
TCACATGGTCATCCAGGGACAGCCGCGAATCCAGGAGGACGCTCAAGTTGAGAGCCCTTTCCACTGGGGCCAATGACTCGCCCCCAATAACCAGCGATGGAATGAGCTGACTATGCCGAGACGCCGGAAACCACAGCCACTCGGTCTTGGACGGGTTGAGCCGAAGTTTGTTACTTCCCATCCAGAGCCGCACGGCTTCCAAACACCGGGACATTACTTCGACGGCATCGTTGGGGTGGTTGGGGGTAGATATGTACAGCTGAGTATCATCAGCGTACAGATGGTACTCTACCCCACAACCATGGATGATCTCACCCAGCGGCTTCATGTAGATGTTAAACAGGAGGGGTGAGAGGACCGACCCCTGAGGCACCCCATAAATGAGTGGTCTTGAGGTCGACCTCTGCCCTCCTGTCAGTACAAATTGCGACCGACCGGAGAGGTAGGAGGAGAACCACTGCAAAACAGTGCCCCCCAATCCCAACCTCTCCAGTCGGTGCAATAGGATACCATGGTCGATGGTATCGAAAGCCACTGAGAGATCTAATAGGACCAGGATAGAGGAAAAATCCCTATCTCTGGCCCTCCAGAGATCATCCACCAACGCGACCAATGCCGTCTCGGTGCTGTGCCCAGGTCGGAAGCCGGACTGGCGTGGGTCTAGATAAGCAGTTTTCTCCAGGTGCCGAGAGAACTGCTGTGCCACCACACTCTCTACAACCTTCGCCAAAAAGTGAAGGTTGGAGACCGGACGATAGTTAGTTAGCAATGCTGGGTCCAGGGAGGGCTTCTTGAGGAGGGGTCTCACCATCGCCTCTTTAAGAGAGGCCGGCAAGAACCCCTCACTAAGAGAAGCGTTCACAATTCCCTGTAGCCAGCCTCGTGTCACCTCCCAGGAGGCCAGTACCAACCAGGAGGGACACGGGTCCAATAAACATGTGGTGGCATTCAGTCGCCTCGGCAACCTGTCCATGTCTTCGGAAGTAACAAAGATGAACTCGTCCCATAAAATGGTCTCAAGACCTGCCTCAGACGGTCTGCCCAGATATATCAAGATGGAGGCCAGGTCATCCCGAATCTGAGCGATTTTGTCCTGCAGATAACTGCCAAACTCCTCTGCTCTACCCTGCAAGGGAGCTTCCCACGGTCCCTGATGGAGAAGGGAGCGGGTCACTCAGAACAGGGCGGCAGGGCGGTTATCTGCAGACGCAATAAGGGTGGCAAGATGACTATGTTTTGCCACTCTTATTGCCACTAGGTAGGTCTTTGTGTAGGACCTCACTAGTGTTCGGTCGGATTCGGAACGAGTGGACCTCCACCTGCTCTCTAGGCGTCTCTTGAAGGCGCTTCATCACCCTTAGCTCCTCAGAAAACCAAGGGGCCAGGGTGGATCGGTGCCGCGTGAGAGGCCGCAAGGGCACGACCCCGTCCAAGGCTCCCGTGGCCACACTATTCCATGTGGCCACTAAGTCCTCGGTCGAGTTGTGGGTGAGGGTTGCGGGTATAGGCCCAATCTCCGTCTGGAACCTCTCCAGGTCTATCAGGCGCCTTGGGCGGAACCATCTAGGAATCTCAGGTTCCGCGTCCCCGCGGTGGGGTGTAGCGGTCGGAAAGTCCAGCCGAAGGAGAGAGTGATCTGACCATGACAGGGGTTCGATGACTACTTCCCCTACTCCTAGATCACTCAACCACTGGCCAGAGGTAAAAATCAGGTCTAGTGTGTTTCCCCCTGTATGTGTAGGGCCTTGAATTACTTGGGTCAGGTCCATGGCCGTCATGGAGGCCATGAACTCCCGAGCCACCTCAGATGAATCGTCTACCGATGGCAGGTTTATTTATTTTATTTTATTTTTATTTATTTAAATTTGTATCCCGCCCTTCTCCACAGAGGACCCAGGGCGGCGCACAGGAAATTTAAAAGACATACAAAATACAATAAATATAATTTAAAAGACTATTAAATAAACCTATTCTGCGCTAAAACCAAATTTTAAAAACCCAATTTAAAACTACCTAAAAGTCCCCATGGGAGGTTAGGCTAGGTTGAAGTCCCCCATGACTAAAAGCCGGAGGGTACCAACCACCACCTCAGCAATCACCTCCAGGAGCTCGGGCAGGGCCGCTGACACGTAGCTGGGAGCCAGGTACAGAACCAGCAGAACCAGCAGAACCAGCAGGCCCAGCTGCCTCCCAAGTCCCCATTACAATAGACACTTTTTATGGTTCCCAGAGTTCATTTGAGGTAGGAAAAAAAATACTTGGAGGGAAGATAAATAAGTAAGTACCGTGATTCATGGAGGAAGCCTCTAATGAAAGAATATAGATGACATCAGTGTTGAGAGGTCAGAGTAGTAAAGCTGGAAAAATCAGTGGGATGTCATCAAGCAATAAAAACTAAAATGTCAGTTCATAAGGCCAAAGTGGACTAAAAGATCTGAAGATGGGTGGGGTTCAGCCAGGAGAACTACAAATGAACTTAGGCAACAATCATCACTAGAGTGAAATCAAAGGGCATCTTGGTCCAAGGACAAAGGAATACATTAAAGAAAGCAATACCGTGTTTCCCCGAAAATAAAACCAGATCTTATTTTCTTTTGACCCCCAAAATAAGCACTTGGCCTTATTTTCGGGGAGGCCTTATTATTTTTGAGGTGCAGGAGACAGTGAGCATGGTCACCTCATGGCTGCTACTATGTTGCAATATTTTCAGGGAGGGCTTATTTTCGGGGAGGTCTTATTATTTTTGAGGTGCAGGAGACAGTGAGCATGGTCACCTCATGGCTGCTACTATGTTGCAATATTTTCAGGGAGGGCTTATTTTCGGGAGAGGTCTTATGCATGTGCTCAAAAGCCCGATTGGGCTTATTAGCTGGGGAGCTCTTGTTTTCAGGGAAACAGGGTAGGTAGATTTTCTTTGGATGGGGATAATACATGATGGGTCTAGAAATAAGGAAAAAGATTATTTTTGACAGATATGTTGACCTAAGGGCTTATTGGGCAGGCTATATAATCTGACCATGGTACAGAGACTGCCTTCTGTAGATGGAGTAAAAAACTTAAGAGGAGCATATGGGAGGCAAGCCCTCACAAAAGATTAAAAGTTTGGATGTGGACAAGAGATAATGGATAAGGGGAGAAAAAGAGTAAAAGATTTTTCATGATTATGAAATGCTGTGTATTAATATTAGAATTATATAGGTTGGATACTTATTTTGTATGTAGTGCAATAGACATTAGGATAAATATTTTAATATAAATAGATATGAAGAGTGAAATAGGGAAATTATGAAAAAAATATGAATAAGCATTAAGCATTAATTGGAAAATTTAAGCTTGAATGATGGTATTATTAAGCATGTATAAAATATGATTAGCAGTGAAATGATAAAATTAAACAATGAACGATTAGAAAATGAAAGAATATATTTTAATGTAAACATGTGCATTAATAGAGGATTGGAAAAAATATGAATAGATATACTTTAAATCAGGGGTCCACAACTTTTGCAACTTTAAGTCTGAAGGACTTCAGCTCCCAGACTTCTCCAGCCAGCTTTGCTGGCTGGAGAATTCTGGGAGCTTAAGTCCTTCAGACTTAAAGTTGCAAAGGTTGGAGACCCCTGCTTTAAATGCTTAAATGATTGTGATTGGCATTAGAAGTGTACATTGGGACATTGAATAATGAAAGAAGGAAGGATGAAACTAACATAAATAGATGTGAAGAGCTAAATAAGAGGAATATGAACAACAAAACAGTGGAAGATGGGAAATAGAAAAGAAACGTCTTTGAGTATTGTAGTGGTATGGTGAGAAAAAGGAGTTAAAACAGAGATAGAAATAAGAGGGGATTCATTGTGTGTGCGTGCGTGCGTGCACGTGTGTGTAAACATATTAAGATATATGAAAGAATAAGAAGGAGGTTTAGAAATTGAAGGGTGGTAGTAAGGGTATGTGTAAACAATATGAAGTAATGAAAATGAAATGTAATTATCATGAGTAATAATATTATGCTAATTTGTATTGAAATGTATGATACCCAGGTATCACACCATTCACACATTGATATGAGCTCCATGGCACGGGACCTAGCTATCTGCGAGATCGCATCCTGCCCCATACATCCCTTCGACCGATTCGCTCACACAGAGAGGGACTTCTCCGGGTGCCGTCCACTAGGCAATGCCAGCGGGCGACTCACAGGGGAAGGGCCTTCTCTGTCGTAGGCCCTATCCTATGGAACGACCTCAGAACAACTCCAGACCTCCGCTCCTTCCGCCGAAAGCTCAAAACGTATTTCTTCCAGCAGGCCGGCCTGGCCTAATTTATCTTTCCTGCCTCCAGTCTGTATATTTAAATTTTTAATTGGGTTTTTAGGGGGGTTTAGTGTTTTAGGATTTTAGATTTTAGCACAGGGTTATAGTAGTTTAATTTGATTTTAGATATTTATATTGTTGTATGTTTTTATGTTTTATAATCCCCTGTGCACCGCCCCGAGTCCCTTCGGGGAGAGGGAGCGGTATACAAATAAAAATTTGATTGATTGATTGATGTATAAATAATATAAAATAAAAAAAACTTGCTTGGAAAAAAAAAGGCAAAGGAGAGCAGTGGAAATCTGTGGGCCGATCCTTGGGAAGGAAGAGCCATTGCTGCGAGAGAAGCCCCACCCTAGCTCCGGGGATAAAAGGCAAGGGGAGGAGATGAATAGATGTGGCAGACAACTATTCTTCCCTCCCCGGAACGACTTGTTAGCCTGCGGTGAGAGAGAAACTTTTTTCTGGGGCTGCTGGCGCTCCTAAGAAAGGAATCTGAGTTAACTTCAGAGGGTTTGTCGTGTTTGGGGAGCTGGGTCAGAACAGAAAGGTTGCCTCAAGCTTACCGTTCCAAGGTAGTGGAGATTAGTGGACTACTAAGTAGTGGAGCACTTAGAGATACTTTTGTAAGTTCCCTCTAGTCTGGGAGCTGCAGGTAGCCACCTTGCCAAAGTCAACCTTACACAAAGGTCTTGTGCAGCACTTCATCCTTTCTTCCCAAATGGATTTCCAGTGCTAAGAAAAAAGAATTAGAGCTCCGTGTCATGACAGGGCAGAGGAAAAAAAAGAATCCGAACCTCATTTCCTTCCTTAAAATTCCTTGCATGAAGCGAGTTCAGTCGAACAATGCTGTTAAAAGCTTTATCTGGAATTCAGCGCAATGCTTTGTTAAGCTACAACAGGCTTTGTTATGCTACCAACCCAGTGCCGCTGATGGAAGTTTTAATAATGTTAATGGCTATTGGGAGTTACTTTGACTAATCTGGGATGAGTTATTTCATACATATACTGTACACACTATACTGTGAATGATTCATTTAACATTTAACGGATTGTGTTTTTCCCATAACAAAGGCTGATCAAAATTGCAGACAAAAAGGACTTGGCCCTTGCTTCTGTGTTTATGACATAGAAATCTGATAATTTAAACATTCACCTCCATTCCAATTGACTATTTCATATGAACGCTATAATCTTCTTTGTCTAGAGAAGATGGAGCTGTTGGCATCTGATATATAAGCTTTCTAGCTGCCTATTTACACAATAGTTGATCAGAATGCTTAGCAACCACCCTGCCATTTGCAGCTACTTTGTATAAACATAATCTATATTGAAAGACAGAAGAAAGGCAAACACACAGACCCAGTTGAGCGACTGGCAGATAGGGACAGGACTGGTTATCAGAGACCTGTGTCTGGCCTACCATGTTTCCTCTCAGCAAACCCACTCTCTTTGGATGGGATGGGAGATACTGGTTTATCACTGGTGCTGATTGGAGCCTCAGTTTCCTGCCTGAATGGTGTGGGTTGGGCATGGTAGAGACAGGGAAGAAATGCCATTTTTTCCTTTGTACAGGAAAGAAAATGTATTGGGCTACAGTTTCAGCACAAATCTCTGTTGGGAATATGTAATATTTATTTATTTATATTTAAAACGCTTATATCGGTGCCCATCTTGACTCAAAACCATGGAAAGCTCACAACCCCAAAATAAACAATAGGACCAGGTGGCCTCACATTTAAAATGTGCCTTTCTTTCTTTCTTTCTTTCTTTCTTTCTTTCTTTCTTTCTTTCTTTCTTTCTTTCTTTCTTTCTTTCTTTCTTTCTTTCCCTCCCTCCCTCCCTCCTTCCTTCCTTCCTTCCTTCCTTATTTTTCCTTTCCTTTTTTTCTTTTCTTTCCCTTATATACATATACATAGACCATTTTTATAAATAACATACTTTTTTGTAATGGAGTGTTTTGAAAACAATTGAAACTTAAAAATCTAATAGATAACATAAGTTGATTGATTTATAAATATTAAATATAAAATTTGCATCTAATGGGAATGCTTTTTTAAAGTCAAGAAATATGCACGAATCTTCAAATGAAGCATGATTTCTATATAAAATCACATTGTAGAACTGGAAATTATTATTTAAATTTTATCAAAGAACTTGACTCACAAAAAGGTCAAGGACAGGTTTTTAAGTTAACAATCTCTCTTTTATGCCATTAAAACAATATGATTATTTATTTTACTGTATTTATGCTCCTATTCAGGAAATTACACCCACAGGAAGAAATTATCAGGAATCTGAAATGTCAGTCAGCAAGTTCATAATATTCTGCTTATGACGCTGATTTATTGTTCTATTTCAAGTATGAAATTGTAACTGCTAGATTGTAAATGCTAAGTTTTGTAATTTAGAAAGTTGGGTCTTTGTGTTCTCCTTTCTTCAACCATAAAAAGTTGCCATTTGTAATATAGCAATAAAAGATGGGGAAAAGTCACCATAAAGCTGTAGCTCGTCATTGACATGTTATGAAATAATACTTTCTCATCCATGTCAATAGAATAGAATAGAATAGAATAGAATAGAATAGAATTCTTTATTGGCCAAGTGTGATTGGACACACAAGGAATTTGTCTTTGGTGCATATGCTCTGTACATAAGGACAATAAAAATACATTCATGATAGCCAAGGTTACAAATGAGCTATCAAATTGTACTAGGAAACAATAAAACAATATAAATTGAAAGATACAAGCAAAATATAGTCTTAAGTGGGGAGAGATAGGAAGGATGAGAAGAATAATAGTAATACTTTCTTGGTAAATTATTTACAGAGTTGTGGGAATTAGTTGTTAAGTAGAGTGATGGCATTCAGGGAAAAAACTGTCCTTGTGTCTAAGTATTCTGGTGTGCAGTGTCCTATAGCGTCATTTTGAGGGTAGAAATTGAAATAATTTATGTCCAGGATGTGAGGGGTCGGTAGATATTTTCGCAGCCCTCTTTTTGACTCATGCAGTATACAGGTCCTCAGTGGAAGGCAGATTGGTAGCAATTGTTTTTTCTGCAGTTCTAATTATCCAGTGAAGTCTATGTTTATCTTGTTTGGTTGCAAAGCCAAACCAGTTATGGAGGTGCAGATGACAGACTCAATAATTCCTCTGTAGAATAGCGATTTCAATTCTTTTCAGTCTTGGCTCTTATAAAGTTAAAATAGAACCACCTACTAACAAGAATATCATAACAGTTGATTTGAGGAGAAATATATAGAGCATGTACACACACACACAAAATTAGGGGAAATAACCTTGAGGCCAATAGGTGAGACACAGAATGCAAATGAAACAGCCACAATGTATGGCTCAATAAATATTTTAAAAATATAAAAGAGCCACTAGAATTCTGTACAGAGAATATTTCACACATTTTCTTCCAACCCCTTTTCTAAAAGTTAAACTTTAAATGAAAGTTAATTTTAAAAAGTGTGAAATAAGCTGTAAAAGAAGCTTGATATAATTAATTTCCTGAACGTCTGCGTGATACCTAAGGAGGCTGACCAAGTTTTCCAGGATGAATGACTCTGCTGCTCATATGGGTGAGATCAAGTTGCAAAGGATTGTTCAACACTTTGTGGAAACTCCCTTCTTAACTACAGTCTGATTCATCAATAGGGATGAATAATCCCCCCTGGAATGCTTTTCCAAGTACTTCCTATCCGTCTCCATGTAAGGCGGATAAATACAGGGTGCTTCTTTGTTTTGCATTAGCCAGTTATTAAACATGAACCTGTAGAATGGTAGAATGGGACTACATTACCTGGTATGTTACTTAGAAGAATCGGGATACATCCCAGACATTTTGAATCCCATTGACTTAATAACAGCACAAAAACTATTTTCTTTGAGTTTAACTTATGCTGCATCCATATCCCTAAAGGTTTATTTCTGTTTTGAATTTTTGTCTCCCAGAATAATAATGAGAAAAAAGAAGAATAGTAAAGAAACAAGCACCCATAGTCAAGAAAGCATTATGGTAATTATATGACAACTGACTGTAAATATTCCAACCAAACACTTTACATTTTGTCTAAAAAAGAAAACCTCTGTCTATAATTAATGGGTGGATTTATTTATTTTATCGTATTCCTGTAACACAGGTCAAAACAATGTTCACAGGAGCACTTCTGATTCATAGTGTTCAATTTCCACAATTTTGTAGCAATCATCTCTATTTTCTAAAACTTTAACCCTAACAATTGGGAGACAACTAACTTCTGGGATTGAAAGAGAGACTTACATTATCTATTTTTTCTTTTTAGCCACAGGGTGATTGGTGTATATTCCACTTTGTTTCTGAACTGTGTTCACATTTCTCCCTCAAGGTATTTCATGATTGCAGTATAGGTTTTCTGGAGGAGTCTGTTGACAGAATATTTATGTATGCCACTTCCTAGTTGTAATTTAGACAACTGAGAATGCAGGGACTGGATTTCCTTATATCTCCAAAACACAAAGCAGAGAATGTTCTGAATACAGTGTTCCCTGGCAATGAATAATATGGGGCAATTTCTTGTGCATCAAATAGACTAATATATTGAATATCAAGATATTTTTGGCTATAGCATATGGGTCATAGGTGTCTTGATCACCTACCCCAGTGGTGCCCAACTTTTGTGGCTTGGTGGCCTGGTGGGAGAGGGGAACTAGGCCATGCACATGCACACACATTCAACTTGAGAGAATGGTGGGCTGAGCAAATTGAGCTCTGCAGGTGTGTGCACAGGTGCCACCTTACTGCTTGTGCAGGTAAAGCTCTGCAGCTCTGCTTGTGCAGGTAAAGCCAGCCTACCACTCATACAGCCCAGTTGCAAATAGGCCCTGAGCCGATAGGGGCCCCAGCCCAGGAGTTGGGGACCCCTGATCTATCCTATATGTCCATTTCCCCCCATTACAAATAGATGTGAACAGAACTGTCCACCTGCTCTTGGAACAATTGAATTAAAATCTTTATTAAATTATTTAGATCACTGGGTGACCTTATTCACACATTACATTAAGCCACGGTTTAATTAGAAAAGTGTTTGTTGACTAAGCATTATTTGGCTGGGTTCATGAATCACATGACTTCTCCCAATGTTTTTTCCTGATGCTTGACCTATTGCCCTGGAGCTCTTCCCTCCGAGCCCTAAAAAGCCAAGTCCTCTTTAGCCTTTTGAGATCAGCCAAGATCAGCCAGGCGATGTCACCTACACACACTGTTAGGCCCTTAATTAAGGATGCACAACATCATCATGTATGGAAATACAGAATCAGAACATTTTATACAAGTAATAAATGCTGCAGCAACGTACAGGGATATTTAACAAAATAAGACGATCAGTCCTGTCAGATAATGTTGGTAGAGAGCAGCAATACTGAAGCTGTAGAAATGTCAATGTCAGGAAAAGATAGGGCAGCCATTAGAGATAATGATTTCAAAGGAAAAAGAATTAGACATCATGTAGGCATTCTTTTGCTGAAAAGTCATTCACAACTGTTTTATAGTCCATGTGTTGTTTTGTCAGCCATGCCTTTTGGTGCCTTCCCTACTTGATGGTACAGTTGGACAGCATGATGTCATTTTTAGGCATTGCAGTACTTATTCTAAGGCATTTTGTGGGGGTTGACGTTGCCGTGGCAACTCAAGTTGCGACTCTGGAAGTGTGAGGGGGTGGATGCAGTTACTACTGTAGCAGTGACACTGACTTTGGGAAAATCTTACAGCATTTTGCTATGATGAAGAACCAGAGATAGGCTGCCGCGGAACCCTTGAAGATAAAAAGCTTCTAGAATTACCAATTCATAGGCATCCCACAGCTAGGCTGTTTCCCTAGCCTCTTTTTTGCTATAATAAGAAAAGGCTCCCATCTTCTTTCATATAACTCTATGAAATCAGAGATGATTGCAGAAGAAAACTGTTGTCTTTAAAGCACCCTAAAAAAGCAGAGGACACTATTAGACGCATAGACTTGTGATGTCAAAAATCATGCAGATGGCAGAAGAACAGCATGGAAAGAGATGTGTGTATACTACAATGTTCTCAATTATCCTCCAAGGACACATTTTCTCCTGAAAAAAGATTATATAGTTGTAATGGCACAATCCACAATAAAGAGGATGGATGGACTGGTTGAATGAGGAGATTGTCACAATTAAAGGATTGGAGGGAAGAACATATGGGGAGAACCCACTCTGTTAACTTCGAAAGGGAGAACCGAACAAACCCAAAATATATGAATTAGGACTGATTTATGCTCAGTGGGGAGGAAAAAGAAAGGCTTCAACTGACTGCATCATTGAACAGGGACATTGCATTATGCATTTTATTGGCCGTCCCAATTGTGTAAATGTAATACCTCCAATTTCCTGTGATTTTGCTATGCTTTAGAAAAGTTCTTTTGACATCCAGTACAGTCATCACTGCTGAATTCACTTAAAATAGTAAAGAAGAATAGAAATGTAGAGTAGCAGAGAGTGTTTTAAGATAGAGAAGCTTTAGGCCAAAAATAAATAAAATAAAATAGAAATTACAACATATTTTCATCAATTTCAAAGTGATAAAGTGGCAATAGTGAAACCTATCTGGTTTACAGTTACATTCTTCACAATAGCATCTTTTTGTTTTATTTCTTGTTTCCTTAAAATGCTAAATGATTACCAAACATTTCTTTACTTTGACAAAATTACACAATTTTTCAGAAACTTCATTAACTACAGTAGCAAAGCAGCATTGAATAAGGGATTCTACTTCACATTTCTACAAAGGGCAGACAGTAATATGGAAGGGCAGATTACTTCATACAGTATATGTGAGACTGGCCTTTTTCTATTGGCTCCAATAATAGGGTTCCCCCCCCCCCTACAGCCTTCAGATCTTAAAATTATGAGAAAGCCCATGGCTGACATTCTTTTGGAATTCAGTGCGATGATCAAAGGCGAGTGCAAAACTTTAAAATTCTGTGTAAAATAAAATTAAGAGAATATGGCATGAATATTCATTTTTAGTAAGATTAATTATGTTAAGATACTTTATGTTATTTGTTTAAAATTGAGAGAGAGAATCTTATTGTTATCTTTGTACTAAAGGAAAGCCAAAGGTCATCTTATAAATTTGTTTGATATAGTTTTTTTGGTCACTTTCCATTTGTTTTGTTATTCCTTTTCCCTTTTATGTTGATTTGTCTTTTAATCTTTGATGTTGAAATTTAATAAATTGTAAAAAAATAAAATAAAATTCTAGGCATGGACACAACTTGGGAGGTCATAGATTATTTCAGGCTCAGCTTTTATCTGATGGTTTCTGATTATTATCTGAAAGATTAATTCCTTTAGCTTCTAAATCTTTTGGAGATTGGTGGGGTGTGTTCTTTGCCAGGAACAGTTGAATGGCAGTCAGGCTGATGGCAAATGGAAATATCTTTGCATTGGAAATCAGCAATGAAGAAAGCTACTTTTATTAAGTGTCACTCTTCCTAGATACATTTCCCCCCCTGCATGTTTCTTCAAGAAGACCTAGGCCAGGGGTCTGCAAAGTCGGCTCTTTTAAGACTGGTGGACTTCAACTCCCAGAATCTATTCCAACTGGCCGGCCTGGCCTAACCTACCTTCCAGCCTCTCAGTCTGAACATTTAAATTGTTTTAATTGGGTTTTTAAGGGGTTTAGTTTTTAGTATTTTGGGTTTTTAGCAGAGGGATAAATTGTTTAATCTGATTTTATATATATTTATGATGTATTTATGTTTGTATGTTTTTAATTCCCCTGTGCACCGCTCCTAGTCCCTTCGGGGAGAGGGAGCGGTCTACAAATTAAATTTTTTATTATTATTATTATTATTATTATTATTATTATTATTATTATTATTATTATTATTATTATTATTACTATTACTATTATTATTATTATTATTATTATTATTATTATTATTATTATTATTATTATTATTATTATTATTATACATCAGTGGTGGGATTCAAATTTAATAACCGTCTCTCTGCTGTAATTATTTCTTCCAATAACCAGTTCACCAAACTGCTCAGAACATTAACAACCAAGTGGTGTGAAGTAGCTGAATCCCACCTGTAGGAAGGTACCGGAAAACTCATTTTAGAAATTAATAAATATATACGGGCAAGAACCATAGCCAGGAGAAAACCATATATGTAGCCAAAAGGAGTTGAGTGTAATCACAAAAGGAAACATAGTATAAAGGATTAAGAATAACCAAAGCACAGGAAAACCCCCGAGTCTGGCAATAACCACTAGACCAGTGATGGTGAACCTATGGCACGCATGCCACAGGTGGCACGCGGAGCCATTTGTCAGGGCATGCGAGGTGATGCGCTGGCCAGCTGAAAGAGCATGTAAAAAATGGGGGTGATCTGTAGTGCATGCATGCGCACTGGAGGGGGGTCGCGCATTGCATTATGGATGTGGCAAGCCCGCACACGACCCCCCCTGTGCTCCCCCCCTTATGGCACGCGAGCCTAAAAAGGTTCACCATCACTGCACTAGACATAAAATCTAATCTAAGGCAAGACAAACATCATAACCATTTACCTAAAGCTGACACATACTCACAGGAAACACCCTTCCTTGCCGTCTCTGACAGGATTAACCCCAAGGACCAGACACCAGATGAACAGAATCAACATCAGAACAATCATCCCAAATAAATAAATCTTTGTTAATCAGAAACGTACACAAACGCCTCAAAGGAGGAAAACTGTATAAAGGGGGAAAACCAATGCATGTATGGGTGTTGCCGACCCGGGTACGTCAGAGCTGCGTCTCGTCCTTCCCATCTTTTCTTTCCTTTAATAAACTTCATAACTTTCAGGCAGTTGTCTTCATGAAATTCTCTTTTAGCATCGGCTGGGAACGAACCCTGAACTCTTTACTTCCAACACACCATTGGGCATACTGGAAACATTGTTACATAGCACATACTTGGAAAGAAAACAAAATGAATGAGCAGCCTTTATGTGAAAGATTATAAAACTTGGGTTTCATAAGGATTCCTTAATTCAGAGATAGGAAGACTTTTGGTCTGGAAGACTATCTTTTTTTTTAAATTAGGGCACTGATATCAACTAACCAGAGGCTGATGCAAAATATATTAAAGAGCACTTAATATCCCCAGATGTTTTTGTTTCAGAAATATGATTTGGGAGGGTAGCTTTCTGTTGGTTTTATAGTTAAAAAACAGATGAGTCAGAAACCATTCGCTGGTCTACTAGTATTCAGAGGGATTTCCCCCTACCATGATCTACCCAAAAGCTTTGAAAAAACGAGTCTCTTTCAAGTTACAGTCTATTCTTGGAGTCTAAAATGTGCAATTTTTGGTAGCAATGCCAAACTGTTTCCTTACTTTTCTGAGTTCTTTTGGAACATGTTTCACTACCCAGGCTAGCCTAGGATTTCCTCGTAGTTTCCCATCCAGTTACTAGCCAGATCTGACACTTGCTTGTTTTCCGAGATCAGCCGAGCAAGTATTAGGCGCTGCTACCCGCATTTAACGACAGAGGTGTTAGGATCTGTCGCAGGTTAAATGTTATTTGGGGACAGAAAGTAGCTTCCCGACGGGGTAATGCGCAAAAAGCGGGTGGAAAAAGAAGGCTGGGTGGAGAGGGAAACAGCGGGTTATCGGTCCGCACTCAGCAAGTAGCAAACACACTGCAGAAGCAGACGAAGGTAGTCCAACACGGCTCGGCACAGCCGGAGGGGGAATCGCCAGGCAAACGGGGATCCCAATGGGCTCGCAGGACCTTAACATCCGGGTCTAACCCGTTCCAAGCAGCCACTTACGCAACTCCTCGCAAGGAGGGAGGGAGAGGGAGCGCGAGAGCGAGCGAGTGCGCACGCACACCCGCGCGACAGTCCTCTCTCGCTCTCCCTCGCTCTCCCCCCCCCCCCCCCTTCTCTCGCAAGTTACAATCATTTAATCGGGCGGGCACGAGCAGAGTGTTATCCTCGTTCTGACTCGTTTACTCTTCAGCCGCACGGTTTGGATTGGTCGCCCGGGTCGAAGGCGGGCTCTAAGCACCCTCTTTTGGCGAAGTATTGGGCGGCAGCCGCAAACCTCGTCCCGCGATTGGCCAAGAGGCGGGCAGGGGCTTGATGCGGGGGGAGAAGCCATTGGCTGGAAAGTAGGTTAGTGGTGCGACGTTCAGCGGCAAGCCAGGCAGAAAGTAGGTCAGGTATAGGGGTTGCTGGTGCCGGCCGTCGTTTGCTTGGACTACGCCGGCGAGTCGCTGCGAGAGGAGGCCAGGGAGGAAAGACACCCCCCGCCTTCTTCTCCTTCCAAGCACGGTGAGGATGGGGAGGGGGCAGAGGGCTGCTGCTACCTGCAGCCGGGCGGGCAGGAAGGGATCGGGGCGGCGGCGTTGAAGGAGAGGCGAGGCGGTGGAGGAGATTCCCCTTTGGTGCCCGCGCGCGACCAAGGGGATTCCTCGTTTGGAACGTTCCCGGGCAGGTTGTGGAGGGGAGGGGGGCTTCTGCCGAGGGGGTTCCCGCGCGGGCTGCATTCCGCTTCGGTCTTCTCTCCCTTGGACAGGTGGGCGGAGGAAGCGAGCCAGCGCTGGTTTGTAATGGGCACGTTGTTTTTTGGGTGGGGGGCAGCCTACGGACGGGAAACCTGAGGGCAGGAGAAGTTTTCAGGATAAGGTTTCAGGTGCGGCGAGCCTTTTCTTTCGGGGTGGCGGGCGGCGGTGTTTCCCGTGGCTTCCCCTGTCTTGGGGACGACGGGGGAGACGTTTCCTCCTTGGGGGGCGGGTGTCTCCGGAGGCATGATCGGGGCGAGGGCGTGGGGAGGGGAAAGGGAAACGGGGGTAGGTAGGTAAGTAGGGGGAGGAATGAAGGGTCCCTTTCCCCTCTGGCTTCTATCGCGGGACATTTGCTCTGGAGGGATGTGGAAGTGAAATTAGATGCTCTTCCTCTTGATTGGAGAGCAGGAAACAGCGTTTATTTACATAGGGTTGTCCTTAAAAAACCCGTAGCCTTGCAGTGGCAGCTCCGTGCCGGGTTGTTGTTTCTCTCTCTCTCTCTCTCTCTCTTTATTTTGCTTCAGATCAAAATCCGGTCCGATGTACCTGGGGTGGAACTTGACGTCGGAACTTGTCAAAAAAAAACCCTCGCCCCCCCCCCCCCCCGAGTTTACTCGCTGGTCCCTTTTCCCTCTTTTCTTTATTTTGGGAACCGGACTTGCTGAAAACTCGTCTTCTAGGAAAGCTGTAGTTGACCTTTTCATGTTTCGGAGTGGAAATTAGTTCATTCTTAAGCGTGTGAAAAGACAGATACGCGGAGAGTGGAGGAGAGAGAAAGAGGAAAGAGAGAACGGGCCCGGTTTCCCTAAGAAGGAAACCTGTTTACGATATTGGGAGTCAAGTCCTGGTGATTTTCATCTGGACTTAACTTTCTGGTAATTGGACGTATGAGTCACTTTTCTGGATTCTGGAGTTTTTAATTTTTTTTTCCTATGAAAAAAGATGTCAGTTCATGTTAATGGAGTCTTCTCTGGTTAAGATTTATAAGTAAATCTCATGATGTTATAATTGATAAAATGTTGCTATGAACTATTAACAGTTTAATGAAGAACGCATGTATGTTCTTGCTTTTAGTGCCACAACCACATTAAAAAAAAAATCCTTGACACATCAGGCAATATTCCATCATTTCTTTAAGCAGATCTTGATGTATAATTATATATGTTTCACTGTATCACTGAGCATAAAGTTTACCTCATTTCATCCTCATGATAAAATAAAGCCTGAGTGAACTTGTTTTAAAAAGTAAAGCCCAAACAAGCTGTTAAAATATTTTTTAAAAATGAGGACATTAAAATATCTTGAATGGAAAGAAAATTATTGCGTTACTATTTATGAAATTTCTATCATAACATAAGCCTAACAATGTATTCTTTTATGTATTTGGAGGAATGCCTGCTGTGTTTAAGGAGACCTTATTAAACATTGCTTCCTGAAATGTATTGGCAAGATGAGCTTTTAAAGGTTAAGATAATAATTTGAAATCTAATCTTGGTGTCTGAATAGTTTGCACTTTGGAGTATCTGGTGCTCTCCTGAGCATGGTTGCTTGTACAGGTGTTTCATACCCAACTATGTAACATCATTAGTAGTTTGGGCTCCCCCTTCCCCCAAAAGCTCTTAAGGACCAGTATCCCTTTTAAAAGTGATAACATAGAAACATCCATTTCCTCTTCATTTGCCTTGTTTTGAAATACTCTTTCTCTTTCTAAGAATTTTCTCGCATCCATCTCTCTCTCCCTCCCTCCCTCCTCTCCTCTTTTCTGTTAGAGCTCCTTTAGATTAATTTTCTTCCACATAGACGAATACTCAGGGCAACTGTAAATAATGTCTTCATTGTAGAGTCTCAGAGGTGCTCTCTAAGCTTGGTTGTTTGCTTGCCAACTAGGTAGCATCATCACTGCTAGTGAATGTTGATTTGTTCCCTGTTTATATACAGTAGCTTGTCCTCCCCTGCCACCAGTCATGAATAAATATATAAAGATAAATCACTTTTACACACCATTCAAAAGAAACAATATGCTAAGAAGGAAAGAAAAAGATCAAAACACATCCACTCCAGCAACTAACCTCCAGATAAGTGGGAATTAGCACTGGACAAACAGTACACTAATCAAGAAATGCCAAGGAGAAAGCCATACTCCCATGAACACTGGCATTGTATATAAATAGGAAGCAAACCCCACACTCATTAGCATTGTGGGACTAGAATATAATTCCAGTCCAAGAAGTTCTTTTGATTGTTAATATACCATACTTAAGAGCTTCATTTCTGGGGCAAAATGTATAATAATGGGAGTTTTGGAAACAGACGTCACAAAATATGTCCTTGGCTATCTTGCTCAGACAAAGAATATTAGGAGGAGCCTCAAATGCAAATACACCTCAACATGTGATTAGGAATTCAATTTTATTTGTAAGTGCTCCTTTCTAAGCACAAAAATCAAGTTAATGAGATATATGATCTCCTTGGTCCACATAATGCAGGAAGTTTTCCTTTCAGTGGGAGTAATTATGCTGCGATTCAGTGGTTATTAATAAGTTGGTTGCTTTAGCTTTTGCTTTATACCATATCAGAAAACCTTTGACCCATTGGGCTAATAGGGCCATTGTTTCAGAAATATTTCCTTGCCAGACTCCTCAATTAATTCAACAATGGCAGAGGTTCTCATATATTGCCTTCACAAGAGAAGTTCTTTAAAAACTAGGGAAATATTCAGAGATGCAGCTATCTTAAAAATAGCCCATGTTGAACTGTATAGCACAGTCAACATCAGTATATTGACAAATATAATGCTCGGGGTTGTGTACAGCTAGCTATTATCAGTATACTGATAATACAGAACTTCACACTAGTGGATGATCTCATCCAGTGGTTTTATGTAGACGTTGAACAGGAGAGGGGAGAGTGTGAGACTTGAAGCATTCCACATAAGAATGCTTCACAGCCGTGATCTCTTTTCCTTACTTTACTTTACTTTAATTCGACTTATTAACCGCCCCCTCTCCCCGAAGGGACTCGGGGCGGTGCACAGGAAATATAAAAAACACAATATATCACAATAAATTACATAAATATTTAAAACTATATTAAACTAACTCCTATGCTAAAATCTTCCCGTAAAAATTATCATAAAACCCAATATAAAAATTTCTCTAATAGCTAAGGCTAAGTACAGTAGGTTAGGCCAGGCTGGCCTGTTGGAAAAGGTAAGTTTTTAATTGCTGGCGGAAGGAGCGGAGGTCCGTGATGGATCTAAGTTCGGGGGGTAGGTTGTTCCAGAGGGTAGGGCCCACCACAGAGAAGGCCCTTCCCCTGGGCGTCACCCGCTGGCATTGCCTAGTGGATGGCACCCGGAGAACTCCCTCTCTATGGGAGCGAATCGGCCGAAGGGATGTGTGGGGTAGGATGCGATCCCGCAGATAACTAGGTCCCGTGCCATGGAGTGCTTTGAAGATGGTAACCAGCACCTTGAAGCGCACCCGAAAGACCACAGGCAGCCAGTGCAGTTCGCGCAGGAGCGGTGTTACGTGGGAATACCTGGAGGTACCCAATATTGCCCGCGCGGCTGCATTCTGAACTAGCTGTAGCCTTCGGGTGCACCTCAAGGGGAGCCCCATGTAGAGAGCGTTACAGTAGTCCAGACGGGATGTCACGAGTGCATGAGTGACTGTGCGAAGGGCGTCCCGGTCCAATAGGGGATGCAACTGGCGTACCAGGCGAACCTGGTAAAATGCCCCCCTGGCCACGGCTGTCACATGATCTTCTAAAGACAGCCGGGTATCCAGGAGGATGCCCAAGTTGCCTGCCCGATCCACGGGGGCTAGATGTTCAACCCCAATGGCCAGTGATGGAATCCCAATGGCCAGCTTTTCAGCCTCTTTTTACAGGAAAAAAGGTGCATCTTAAACTCAGAAAAATACGGTATAAATAATAGCGATGAAAGCTACAAATGTTTGTGCCTACTTAAGTAAAAATAAATTCTACTTTTGAATACAAATATATCCAATTGCTGAGTGTGATGAGAAGTTTGCCTGAAAAGAATTCTCTTTACTTGAATGTAGTTATATATTTTGACAGTAATTTCATCTATTCCGCTAACAAACAGTAGGTTATGGGCTATTATGTGAAGAGAATAGGAAAAATGTACTGCATTAGCGACCTTATCCTCTTACATAACACACCGTAGAGAACAGTATAAAGTAGCCCCTGGCATAGTTCAGAATGCTGCTTGGAACTAAAGAGAATACAATATATAAATGGGCATGTTTGAAAAGATCAAAAAAATACCTCCTCCACATTCACAAATGAGAGGAAAAGCTAATAACTTACTGAGGTAAATGGGGGCGGGGGGGGGGGAATCAGTAATTTCTCACACCCCCTGAAGCGAAATGTCTGTAGGTACATACTTAGTATGATTAAGCTATCACTGACGCACATTTCTCTTTATGTACAGAATTCCAAAAACTAGTTGTTGTTTCTCATTGTCAGGAATTCCAGCTGTGCTTCCTTCTTCAGTACTTACCTCTTAAAATATCATTGGATAGTGACTGTAGTGTTTATATCTTGATTTGTTGTCACGGATAACTTTTAACTGCTTCATCTTGATAATTTATTAATTTGATTTACATCAGGGGTGTCCAAACTTGGCAACTTTAAGACTTGTGGACTTCAACTCCCAGAATTCTCCAGCCAGCTAGCTGGAGAATTCTGGGAGTTGAAGTCCACAAGTCTTAAAGTTGCCAAGTTTGGGAACCCCTGATTTACATAAATGTGTTGACAAAGCTTTTGCAATTACTTTTTCCTGATTTTTTTTTTTGCCCAGGTTAATATTATGACAGTCCATGCCATTTCAAAAAGGTGAGATAATATTCAAAGACTAACTTCTAGTTTATTTAGAAGTTATTCTTTGAATATTATTCACCTGGAGAAAAAGATTTGCTGAATGAGCAGTTGTGTGTTATTGTTTTTGTGACCTCACCGTAGCCAAGGGACGTTTTTGTTTTTTGCATTGAAACAAGTGACTTCCAGTTCATCTTTTTTTTCACATACAACCTCAATAAGTTTTAGGTGCTGTACATGAACACTATAACCTTTGCGTGCTATTTGAGAAGCTTGGTATTAAGAATTTCAACAGCCCTAAGATGTTTCCAAGTCAGCTGTACAAGCTGGAACAACTTGTGATATTGGTTTGATGCCATGCTGTAGTGTTCTAGTTGATTTCTAGTAGGAACTATGCCGTTACGCTTATCCTGAAGCAAACAATATTATCAATGAATGGCATTAATAGTTCTAAAGTTTTTGTAACTTCAGTCACAATTCAGTGAAGCTTATTCACAGACAAAACTTAAATAAATTATACAAGTCAGATTATCTACTCGGAAGAACCTCTTCAGGTCAGCTGGAACTGGAACTGACCTCAAGTAGATCTTACAACTTTTTTTGAAGATTACTACAAGTCTCATTATTCCCACTGAACCATGTTTATCCTGGCTTGCAATACAGTGGTAAGAAATTCAGTTCCAATTACTTAAAATGCATCAGGTGACAAGGCTGCAGTGGAAGGCTTGTAAAATTCCGGCAATGGAAAATGATCATTATTTAGTTTAAAATGCAGCTTTGAGCTCTTTGAAGGAAAGATCAAACAAAGCACCATATCGAATGTGGCAGAAAAATAAAGTATTTGCCTAGCTTTCTTTTCCATGTGCTTTTGGTTCAGAGACTATATTTTTCAAAAATCCTCCAGGAATTACTTTTTTAATCTCAATATATATTCAGGTTTAAAACTTCTTTAAAGACAAACATTCAGTGATAATCACTTGATTTATATCCTGCCTTAGAGGAAAGTAGCTGTGTGGAGTTTGCCGTGTTATATTTTCACAATAATATCATGCCCTAGTAAGGGCTGAAAGACAGAGATTGCCCCAAGGTTTTATTTATTCTCCAAAGTAAAATTAGGAATGTGCTACAATATAATGGATAAAATAGATTTGCCTGTATGCATGAATCCTACTGGGTTTAGAAAGATGATTTAGGAAGCTTCATTAAATGGGCCTAATATATTCTAAATCAAATTCTTTATTTATCAAAACTTTTAAAAGGTGTTAGTTGTCATCTTTAAAGCGCTCCATGGCACGGGACCTAGTTATCTGCAGGATCGGATCCTGCCCCACACATCCTCACGGCCGATTCGCTCCCACAGAGAGGGACTTCTCCGGGTGCCGTCCACTAGACTTTGTCAGCGGGCGACGCCCAGGGGAAGGACCTTCTCTGTGGCGGGCCCAGCCCTCTGGAACGACCTTCCCCCCGAAATCAGAACAACTACGGACCTCCGCTCCTTCCGTCAAAAACTCAAGACACACTTTTTCTGCTTGGCCGGCCTAGGTTAGTCTTTACCTAGGGTGTTAGGGAATTTTAGTTTTATAACTTGGGGATTTTAGCGCAGGGACAACCTGTGGGGAGAGGGAGCGGTTTACAAATTTAATAAAATAATAAATAATAATTATTATTATTTAATTTGTTTTTATCTATTGTATTTATTATTCTATGCATGTATATTTTTATAGTATTTTAAATTTTTCCCTGTGCACCGCTCCAAGTCCCCTGGGGAGAGGATGCGGTATACAAAATAAATTTGACTTGACTGACTTGACTAAAAGTGACAGGATTTTTTAAAATGTATAGAAATGTACTTTGTGTGTGCTGGAATGCTAAAATAGGGTTGAAAAAGTAGAAATAATTCCTTGATTATTGTTTTGTTTTGGAAGCACAAGCAGTTGCTATGAGGCACGTATGAATTATTATTGCAATTTGTTACAGATTACTTGGTATTTTATTGACTTCTTGATAAGCATAATCTGTATGCAATAAATGTTGCTTTGTCTCTTAAAAAATGTCATTCTTGTTTTGCTTAAGCCAATAAAAATAAAGATGTTAAAGCCATTTGTCAGTTGTAGTGTTTGATCTAGTACCGTGATGGCGAACCTATGGCACGGGTGCCACAGGTAGCACGCAGAACTATTTCTTAGGGCATGCGGAACGTTGCCCTGTCAGCTTCAGTGCGCATGCGTGCGCTGGCCAGCTGATTTAGGTCTTCTTTTGAGGCTGTTTTTCGCCCTCTGGAGGCTTCAGTGAGGTTCCTGAACCTCTGGAGGTGGGGGTGAGAGGCTGTTTTCGCCCTCCCCAGGCTCCTAGAAAGCCTCTGGAGCCTGGGGAGGGCAAAAAAAGTGCGCCAAAAGCAGAGGGTCACGCACATAGCATTATAGGTGTGGCAGCTCACGTACAACCCCCCCTGCGCTTCCCCCACTTTTGGCACGCGAGCCAAAAGAGGTTAGCCATCACTGATCTAGTACATAACAGCCTAGCTGTTGGAAATGTACAGTTTGTTGTAGTACACCACAGCTTTGGTTTTATCATTCTTTTTGTTGTCCTCACAATCTGTGTTTATAAGTAATTCAACACGGAATGTGGATTAAGTGTGAAATATTGAATGTTTATGACAAGTTGCTGAAGTAGAAAATGCACCAAACTCTTCTCCTTGTGAATTTATTTTGCTGGTGTTCTGGCAATGAAGTGAGTTCTCTGCTGTAGTTGATATTCTCGTGCTCTTTCTTCAGAGAGGTATTTAGAAAACAACATAGGGAAGATATGAGCATAAGGAAGAAATAGCTGTGGAAAGTGTTGGATATTGAGGAAGCATGCTGATTAGGGGTCAGGTTGAGGATTGTTAGAAAGAAGCAACAAATAAGGCAAATGAAAGAGCAGTTTAAGATGAGCTGAATTCATAGGCTTTGGAACATTTGAGGCAAAATAGTAGATCTATTTTAAAAACCAATCTGGGTAAGAGCCAAGTGGAGATGTTGCTGTTTTTATAAAGAAGCATGTAAATAGAGCAGTTACAAACAAGCAGAAAAAAGGTTGAGGAAGAAATTGCAACAAAGTTGGCAGTAGTAGTAACTATAGTGTTTGCAAAGTTTCTGAACGGTGGAGAAAAAAAGAATGATAAAAAATTGTTCTTGCTACTAAGCCATTAATATTTTATATATTTACATGCATATAATTTTGTGTAGCGTGCTGGATCTGGAAATCTGCTGTACAAAAAATTCCTTTGGACGGTTTGTTTAAATTATCACTAAGCTATTTTGTGATTTTATGCCATAATTGTTATGCATAGCTTGCTAACTTGATAATGTGTGTACAGCAGACCATTCCTTTTGAAGATAGTAAGTAGTAATAATGATTAACAGTCCATGCTTTATCTCTTGTTTGTTTCTATGTCATTAGATTGTATACCACAATACAGTGATCCCTCGTTTTTCGCGGTTAATGGGGACCGGAACCTTCCGCGAAAACTGAAAAACCGCGAAGTAGGATTCGCACCGGAAACTTGAGTTGGTGGACATCGTTTAAAGCAAGCACTAGGGGGCGCTTGCCTCCTACCGATGCATTTTTTCCCCTGTATTTTTGAAAAACCCGCGAAGCACTGAAGCCGTGAAACATGAAGCCGCGAAAAACGAGGGATCACTGTATATGGCAGCTAATAGGTAGTCTGTTTAGAGGTGTAGGTTTGAGTAAATATCACAGTTGTGGTTTGCTACGTGGGTGTGAACCATCACACTCAGTCATGTTGCAAAGAAAGACTACTGGTCATTTGATTTTGCCAAGAGTATGCAGGTAGTCCTCGACTTACAACAGTTCATTTAGTGACCGTTCAAAGTTACAACAGCACTGAAAAAAGTGACTTATGACCATTTTTCAGAGTTACGACCTTTCAAGCATCTCCATGGTCATATGATTAAAATTCAGACATTTGGCAAATGATCATATTTATGATCGTTGCTGTGTCCCAGGGTCATGTGATCCCTTTTTACAACCAATTGGGAAGCCGGATTCACTCATCAACCCTGGCGCCTGTCTTATAAACTTCAGTGATTCATTTAACAACTGTGGCAAGAAATGTTGTAAAATGGGACAAGCTTCGCTTAACAACAGAAATGTTCAGCTCAGTTGTGATTGTAAGTTGAGGACTACCTGTACTTTACTGAAGCTTAAGTGGTTACAGAAGTAGTGTAAAGCTGATTCTGAGGTTTTCCCATGCAAACAGTACAAAGTAAATTCCCCCCCCCCAACCATCCCCCCCACCGACTATTTGTAAATGCCCAATTAAGACATTTGTATATTGTTTAGGAAACAGGTTCTCGGTTCCCAACTCTACAAATCGATCTTGCCTGGCTGGCTGAAGCTTCTCACAGGGCGCCGCTGAACGTCCGTCCCCCGCTTCTTCCTTGCATTCCAGTCTTTTCCTGTACGCCCCGCCCCCATGGCTGATGTCAGGCTGTCAAATTATAAAGCTTAGATAGGAGAGATGCAGCCATGACAGCGGAAGTTAGATTTAGAGGAAGAAACTTCCCTAATCACTGTTTTACAGAGAGTTACAATGTGGGGCACCCTAACCTTTTCTGTGTTTGATCCCTTTAAATTTAATAATAATAATAATAATAATAATAATAATAATAATAATAATAATAATAATAATAATAATAATAATAATAATAATAATAATAATAATAATTAATTTTAATTTTAATTTTAATTTTAATTTTAATTTTAATATTTTAATTTATAACCCGCTCTCTCTCCCCGAAGGGACTCGAGGCGGTGCACAGGGAATTTAAAAAATACATATAAAAACCACAAACATAATACAATATTAAAATAAATTAAACTAAAACCCTGCGCTAAAATCCCATATTGAAATTTAAAACTAAGCCCCTAAAAAACCCTAAAACAGTTTAATTACCCCAGGCCGGCCAAGCAGAAAAAGTGTGTTTTTAATTTTTGATGGAAGGAGCGGAGGTCCGTAGTTGTTCTAATTTCGGGGGGAAGGTCGTTCCAGAGGGTCGGGCCCGCCACAGAGAAGGCCCTTCCCCTGGGCGTCGCCCGCTGGCAATTTACAAGTTTCTTTGTCTAAAACAATTCTCAGCAGTGCCTCACATTGTCCGACATTTTTAAAATCCTTCCCTGGGTAATAAAAGACTCTCCATTATAATCAGTCATAACAGGAGATGGACAAAATTATCTTAAATGTACAGACCAGGAACTATTAGACTAGTATGCATACTAGTATGAATTCAAAAGGTTGATTATCTACAGCAGGGGTCTCCAACCTTTGCAACTTTAAGTCTGAAGGATTTCAGCTCCCAGAATTCTCCAGCCAGCAAAGCTGGCTGGAGAAGTCTGGGAGCTGAAGTCCTTCAGACTTAAAGTTGCAAAGGTTGGAGACCCCTGATCTACAGTATAGAAATGGGCCATTCTGAAAATGCATTTTCATTGGTACTACTGCTTATGCTTAAGGATTAATTTTATTTAACATGGCAATGTAATGAATAAGAGATAGTAATTTATCAAGAATAACTTGTAATAGGTTTATAAATATTTGGACAAGGATTTCCAAAAAATTCCTACATAGAGAAAAGAATGTTATCGTGTATCTGCTTTTGTTAAAAACTTCCAAGAAAGGGAAATTAAAACTGACTAACAGGTTGCTGACTTTAATATAAGCCTACATAAAAATATTGTCTCATAAGATTGCAATTCTGTGCCTGTCTGCTGAAAAGCAAACGTCAGTATGTGGTTCTTTCTTCAAAATAAATGAGCATGATTTTGCAATCTTGTTTTCTGCCACACTTTTGGCTCCTTTGGTAATTGTAACTTCCAGTCATGCCTCAAAATATGCTGTGGAAACTCTTCCAGGCCAGAATTGAAAGCAGCATGAAGGACTGTATCTTTGAGAGTTGGCACTTTAGAAGTCGTGTATAGTAGCAAGAAATTGCGAAATAGAACATTTGTAATTATATAATTATCACTGTCAAATGTTGCATTAATTTTTAAATAGGCATGTTTCAAATTAGGAGTGCACAAAACTTTCAAACCATTTTGAAGTGTCAAACTTCTGGCGCAAACCACTTCCAAATAAGTGAAACCACTCAATGGTTTTGTGCTCAAACAGGTTTTTTTTCAAACTTTTCTGTTTGAAATAAATTATTTTTTATACACCCTTTATTTCAGGAAGCTTTCTAGCAAATAAAAATGGACTAATGTTTTGAAGTATACAAAGAGTCATGCTTTATTACTATAATGCGGCATTTTTAAAGACAATAAATGTTGGAATGTAGATAAACGGGGAGAGCCAAAACAACTGGTACTCTAGAGAAAGGGTCTCCAATCTTTGCAACTTTAAGTAGTTGCCATTAAACTATTTTTCTGCTTGACTGTAAGTATTGTTAAGTGAGCAAGGCCTATTGGTACCTTCTATGAAAAAAAATCAGATTATTATGTTTCAATCAGTAATTCTTTGCTTGCTTGCTCATGGTAAGGAATTCTACTGCTCAATTAAGACAGCAGTTTTTTACAAATTTGTGGCATAGCTACAGATATATATATATGAAATATACCTCATGTGATTGATAAGATATATACTCGTGTGTCAGCTTTTGTCACATAAAAATTAGTGTGGAATAAGATCTAAGATGGAAAGGTCAACAAGATGTTTAAAGCAGGGATTCTCAACCCCTGGTCCGTGGACCGGCACTAGTCCGTGGCATGCTAGCAACCAGGCCACACAAACAAGCAAAGCTCCATCCAAGGGATGAAGGCAGCATGTGAAACCATGCACCTTCTGGGCTGTGGAAAAACCTCTCTCCACAGAACTGGTCTCTGGTGCCCAAAAAGTTGGGAGGCCACTGGTTTAAAGTCTATAATGAAAATGCTGTTATTTACATTTTAAACACATTAAAATGTGTTTTCTAAAGTATAGAAAATATTCTATTCACTTTGTAATTTCTCTTCTGAACATTTGTTCTGAAAACTCAAACATATCAAGGTGAAACATATCATAATGAATGAATATGCACTATGGAGATAACAACAAGATTTTTTTCTTTAAGTAATATTTCATCAACAAAAATGTTACACTCAATTTGAATTGATAAATGAGCAAATGCAAAAAAAAAAATCCAAACAGCATGCAAATTCCCTCTATTTCTTTTTTAAATACCTAACAAAACTAAAGTTTAAAAAGGATAAAGATTTTTCCTTCATTCCAAATTATTTACACAGTTATCATAATTAGAACATGGGCTTGTTGCAGTAAGTAAACTGTTGTGTACCCAGTGATATATATTTTTTCATTTCCAAGACATCAGAAACATATTTCTAGGCCTCTTATTGGCAATAATTGTGATTTTCTTTTACAGATCTACCTGTGCATGATAATGTCTCAATAGACATATTAAAAAGCTCTTTGGGGACAATCTAGTAGATCAGGGGTCCCCAACCTTTGCAACTTTAAGTCTGAAGGACTTCAGCTCCCAGAATTCTCCAGCCAGATGTAGTAGATGACCAATTAAACAGGAAAGGGGCAATCCCATACTAATCCTCTAAAATAGTTCCAAAAGTTGGGACACTTTCCACAGCAGTTTTTAGGAAAGCAAAAATAGGAGAAAGAAACTGTACTGTACATAAACTAGATTTAGTTCAAACTATGTCAGTTGGACATAGTATGTCTTTAAGTAGTTGGGTTTTAATAACCAAACTTCAAAAGAAATCTAGAAATCTAATAACACTGCCCAATTGACCAATCACTTCCTAAAGGGCAGCTCTAACAAATTCTGGAATATTAACAAACCCAGACAAGATACAGTGAGTAATGTTTAATTTGAGATTGTACGATCTAAATTTTCAAAAATTACATACGTACAGAAACAAGATGGCCAATTGTCCAAATATAATCCAAAACCTCTAGAGCACGGGTCTCCAACCTTTGCAACTTTAAGTCTGAAGGACTTCAGCTCCCAGAATTCTCCAGCCAGCAAAGCACTGCCAGTAGTTTAATTCTGACCAGCTCAATGTTGACTCAGCCTTCCATCCTTCTGAGGGCCCATATTGTTGGGGACAATATCTAATTTTCCATAGTGGGTGGAGGCAGCATCTAGTGTGGATGGTGACTCTCTTCTCATTGGAGGGCTGAGTCTGAGCAAGATTAAACCCCGCCCTCGTCACCGGGCCAAGCCCCAGTTTCGACTCAGCCCTCGAAGGAGAAACAGCGTCTTGAAGATCCACATCTAGATTCTATTCAAAAGAGAAAAAAAAACTTACAAAAAGGAGAACTGACGGTCTGAAGGCTACTTGACTGCCTCTCCGGAGCAGCACGCCTCAGACCGGGCCTTTAAGCCCTTGAAAGGCAAACAGGCCAGAAGATTTCCTCCGGTGTCTCCGCAGGAGCAGAGACTGTTCCAGCACGGAGGCACACCCGGAGCGCGCCTTTTCCACCGCGCCGAAGATCCATCAGTGAGTACCTTG
This sequence comes from Rhabdophis nuchalis, assembly GCA_039707465.1. Classification (NCBI taxonomy): domain Eukaryota; kingdom Metazoa; phylum Chordata; class Lepidosauria; order Squamata; family Natricidae; genus Rhabdophis; species Rhabdophis nuchalis. Next base: position 120,334,358 of record CM077643.1, on the reverse strand, counting down.
CGGCTGCGGGGGGGATTTTAGCCGGGGGTGCGCTCCGCCGCTCCCAAAAATTCGCCGCGGGTGATTATGGGGGCCCCAAGGCAAACCCACGTAACACCTCTCCTGCGCGACCTGCACTGGCTGCCTGTGGCCTTTCGAGTGCGCTTCAAGGTATTGACAACCATCTTTAAATCGCTCCATGGCTCGGGGCCTAGCTATATACTATATATGAGACCGCCTCCTGCCCCATACATCCCTTCGCCCGATCCGCTCCCACAGAGAGGGTCTTCTTCGGGTGCCGTCGGCCGGGCAATGCCGGTTGGCGACACCCAAAGGAAGGGCCTTCTCTGTGGCGGGCCCGGCCCTCTGGAACGACCTACCCCCCGACCTTCGCACTATCTTCGGACCTCCACCTCTTCCGCCAACGTCTTAACAACGTCTTAAGACGTACTTATTCCAACAAGCCGGCCTAGAATAGCCCCCTGTTTCTGACTTTTTAAAGAAAATTTATAATTTGGTAAGGGTTTTTAATATTGGGTTTTTAGCACGGGTTGATGAATTTAATTAGATTTTAATTGATATTTATTGTATTTTGTGTTTTTTAAAATGCCTGTGCGCCACCCTGGGTCCTAACAAGGAGAAGGGCGGGGTATAAATTTAATAAAATAAATCAAATAAATAAATAAATAAAAGGTAGAGCGGCGAACTGCGGCAGCTGGAGCGCGCGCAGCAGCCTCCTCTTTACAAACGGCCCAGCTTGCTTCCGCGGAGCGACCCGGCAGCCCCAGCTGAGGCGCGGAAAGGCCGATCCTGCAGCTCCTCGTAAAGAAAGGCCGGCAGGTAGATTGTCCCAGGCCACGAGGCTGCAGGAAGCCGGAGGCGCCATTTTTAAAAAAAAATTTCAAAAAGTGCGCCTTCTTCCCCAGGCCACAGGAAGCGCGGTGGCGGGGCTTAGAGCGGCGCCATTTTTAAACAGAAATGCGGCACAGGAAAGAAGGCCCACAGGCTGGAGCCGATCTTAGGAAGCAGCTCGGAACAGCCAGCTGCCTGCCGCTCGATGGCGACTAGTGCAACACCGGAGGCCTGCTCCAAAGAGCAGCTGCCACTCGCTGAGCAGATGCCGCAGCCTACTCTCCCTCCGATCACTGAGGCTTCTGGGGAGCCAGGCCTGCAGGCCGCTCCCTCCACAGCTAACACATGGGGGAAGGGGAAGGCCCAATCTAAGTCGGGCAAGGCGTCCCAGAAGACGGATAGGCAGAGGCGGCCTCCACCTCCTCTGCCTTCGAGAAGAGGAAGGATAAGGCCCTAGACCGGCTCCATGCCAAGGCGGCCAACAAAACCGTGCCCATCCCGGCCTCACCTCTCTCACATCAGTCCCAGGTACAGCTGTCCCTGATGATGTCCCCAGCACAGCATCAAGGGGGAGGCTCCCCTCAACCCTCTTTTTCCAATAGACGTTACAGGCATTTGGGGAACTTCTCAGCAGCCTCAAACCATGGGTCCAGTCGCAGGAGATTTTCTTCCGCCTACGGTGCAGCGCTTGGAGGCTATTCCATCGACCTCCACCGCCCTACCCATACCTCCGCCTGTCCTGGGGATGCCAAGCATCCAGGACATTATTGCGGCTGCCTTCTCCCAGGGGATTTCTGTGGGCCTGCAGCAGAGGACCACCGCGGTCCAGCCCGCCCCGCCAGTGCTCCCCACCCAAGTGCCCACACCAGCAGCACCTCTGGCCTCAGAGGAACCCGAGGAGGACGACCTGGAGGACTCATTGGAGTCGGAGGATGGCGAGATCAGAGAGATGACGAGATGAAGGTACCGGAGAAGAAGCCTTCATCGGGCCTCTTTCCCTCGGGCCTGTTTATATCATTGCTAAACAAAACCATGGCAGCCTCCAAGATGACCCCAGCCACCGCAGCTCCGACAGTGGCCCCTCGAACGGTGTTGGTTTCAGCGGAAACCTTGTTCGATGACGAGGAATTACCTTCAGAGACCATTCCAATGCCCAAACGTTTTGTAGAATTGGTAAAGCGCCAGTGGGCCAACCCCACGTCGGGACCAAGCCCTACCACCTTGGACAAGAGGTTCTTCAACGTCGCCGACGAGCTGGGCCAGTTCCTTTCGGTGCCATCGGTAGACGCCCCGGTCATCTCCCTCCACACTTCGGCCAACATGCCAGGGGCATCCGAGGATGCCCTAAAACCAGAGGAGAAGAAGGCAGACCTCACGCTGCAGAGGGGGTACCAGGCAGCAGCATGGGCAGTCCGAGCCTCTACCACGGCCTCCTTTTTCACCCGCCCGTGTCTCCTGTGGCTCCAAGATCTTCAACAGCGCACCCCTGTCACGGATCTGAGAGCGCATCAGGACATTGCCAACCTGGTTGCTGCAGTCCAGTTCACCTCACCTTGGCCTCCGCCAGGTTTGCCTCCAGGGCCATGGCGTCGTCGGTCGCATCGCGAAGGCTATTGTGACTTAAGCAATGGCAGGCGGATGTCCGCCATAAGTGGCGTCTGGCCTCTGCCCCTTTCAAGGGCGGCTCACTGTTCGGGGATGCCTTAGACCCATTCCTGGTGGAGAATAAGGATAAGCGCAAGGTCCTGCCCAGAGCTCACAAAAAGGGGTTTTCCCGTTCCACTCCCTACCCCAGACGGCAGCCCTTTCGAGGCCAGGAGTCCGGAGCGCCCTTTCGCTCCCACGATTACGGTTCGTCCTTTCGGGGGGCGGACTATGGGTCGCAGGGGCCCAGATACCAGGGAGGATTCCCTTCCAGAAATAGAGGGGCCCCAGACCGTTACCAGAAAGGGAAACAGCCCAAGCGTTCCTTTCGGGGGGGGGCCACCTCCTATCCCATAGGAGGTAGACTGGCCCTATTCGCCGACCAGTGGGATCGCTCCACTTCTGATGGTTGGGTTAGGGCCACTGTTCGCCACGGTTTACTCCTTGAGTTTTCATCCCCTCCCCCGTTATGTTTTTAGGTTTGTCCAGTTTCCTCCAACCCGGCGCGCAGACGCCTCATGCAGGAAGCCATACAGCACCTGCTGGACATCCAGGCAATAGAGCCCGTTCCCCCGGACCAGCAGGGCCAAGGCTTTTATTCAATCGTGTTCATTATTCCCAAGGCCTCGGGAGGTTGGAGAACCATTTTGGACTTAAAAAGATTAAACAAGTTCATCCGTTACAGGTGTTTTAAGATGCATTCTTTACAGACCATTCTAGCTGGCATTCGCTATGGGGACTGGCTGACCTCCATTGACCTAACGGAGGCATACCTCGACGTCCCGGTCGCCCCACAGCACAGGCAATTTCTCCGGTTCGCCTATTCAGGGAACCACTTCCAGTACACGGCCCTTCCCTTTGGTCTCTCCTCTGCGCCCAGGGTGTTCACCAAAGTACTAGCGGCCTTGCTAGCCAGCTTAAGGGAGGCCCCCATCAGACTGAATGCCTACTTAGATGACATCCTCATCCAATCTTCCTCACCTAGCAGGGCATGTCAGGACCTGGCCACCACCACCCAAGTATTGCAGAGCCACGGGTTTTCCATTAACATCCCCAAGAGCCACCTCCATCCCACTAACCGTTTAGTGCATCTGGGGGCTCTGATCGACACTACGGAAGGGAGGGTATTCCTATCCCAAGAGCGACAGGTCTCTCTCAGGGCGTTAGTTAACCAAGTGGCAGGAGACCCCAGACCCTCCTTGGCCACCCTTTCTAAACTGCTGGGGACCATGGTGTCAGCCATAGGCATCGTACTGTGGGCCCGCCTTCATTCTAGGGCCCTTCAATGGTTTCTTTTGCCGTTTCAGAAACGGCTCTTGAGCTGCTCACTAGCCAGGGTACGCATTCCCTCGGAAGTTTCCAGGTGGTGGACTTCCAGGACTATCACCGAAGGTCGGCAGTTCAAGGACCAGGAGAGGCTGACCGTCATGACGGATGCCAGTCTCTTTGGCTGGGGGGCCCATCTCCAGGAACAGATGGCACAGGGCCAATGGGACTCTTCGGATTTGACTCACAGCATCAATTGGCTGGAGCTGCGAGCGATCCATTTGGCCCTGCGCCACTTCCTCCCCTACCTGCGGGGGAGGCATGTACTGGTTCTGACGGACAACGTGTCCGCCAAGGCACACGTCAGTCGACGGGGGCACTCGCTCTCGCTCTCTCATGACCGAGGCCAGGAAGTTGGGGGTTTGGGCCGAGCGACACCTGCTCTCCTTGACACCAGAACACATCTCGGGAGTGGCCAATGTTCAAGCGGATTGGCTCAGCCGCGAGGTGGTGGACAATGCCGAATGGTGACTACATCCATCACTATTCCAGGACATTGTGGACCGCTTCGGCCTACCGGAGATAGACCTCTTTGCCACCCCAGCCAACTCCCAGCTCCCGAGATTCCTATCGCGCTTCCCTTCGCAGGGCTCGGAGGGGGTGGACGCCATGCGGTGCGGATGGCCCTCCGGCTTCCTGTATGCCTTTCCTCCGCTCCCACTGCTGACCCGAGTCATCCAGAAGATTGTGGCAGAGAGGGCGGAGGTGATTCTACTGGCTCCGCATTGGCCTCGCAGGACCTGGTTCGCGGACCTGTGAGCTCTGTCGGTGGACCGGCCTTGGAGGATTTCCCAGGATCAAATCTCCCTCGCCCAGGGATCTCTGGAACACCCGGACCCTCAGTGGCTCCAGCTGACCGCCTGTAGCTTGAGCGGAGCATCCTGAGACAGGACAACTACTCCCCCAGGGTGATCCAAACCATCCAGGCCTCCAGACGTCCCTCCACGAACCGCATATACGATTCCACCTGGCGGACGTTCTGTACCTGGAGCACCGGTAAGTCTATTGATCCCCTTAGGGCCACTATCCCACAGATCCTGGAGTTCCTGCAGGCGGGCCTCGACAAGAGACTGGTGCTCAACACCATCCGAAGGTAGTTAGCGGCCATCTCGTCCGTATTGACCCACGGAGGATCGTCCTCTCTGTCCCAAAAACCTACGGTACGTCTCTTCCTGAAGGGAGCCTCGAATCTGGCTCCTCCCACGGTGCACAGGTACCCCTCGTGGGATTTACCCAAGGTTTTAGGCTTCCTCACTGGTTCCCTCTTTGAGCCGCTGAGGTAGGTTTCGCTGAGATTTCTAACCTTGAAAGTTGCCTTCTTAGTAGCCATCACCTCGGCCCGTAGAATCTCCGAACTTCAGGCCCTATCGTTCAGGGAGGACCTCTGCGTATTCCATCAAGACCGGGTCGTACTGAGGTTGGACCCTTCCTTCATCCCCAAGGTATGTTCCTGCTTTCACAGGTCACAGGAGCTGGTGCTCCCCAACTTTTGTCCGGACCCCTCTCATCCGCTGGAACGGAGGTGGCACACTCTGGACGTGAGGAGGGCCTTAAAGATCTATATCAAGCGAACACGGCCCTTCCGAGTCTCAGAATCACTCTTCGTATCATTCCAACCGTCTTCCCAGGGGGAAAAAGTCTCATCAGTGACGATTGGCCGTTGGCTGCGGGCATGCATCGCCACGGCGTACCAGGCAAGTGCTGCGGGAAGTCCGGGGCGTATAACCGCCCATTCCACCAGGAGCGCAGCTACCACAGCGGTTTGGGCAGCACAGGCATCCCTGCAGGAAATTTATAGAGCGGCCACTTGGGCCACTCCTTCTCCCTTTATCAGTCACTATAAATTGGACTCATTCGCCTCGGCGGAGGCAGCTTTTGGTCGCAGAGTTCCGCAATCAGTGATTCGAGCCGACAGACTTCTAGCCAAAACATGATTCCCGCCCAGGGACACCTATAGCTTTGGTATGTCCCACACTAGATGCTGCCTCCCCCCACTATGGAAAAAGAGCGCATCTTTTCATAGGGGGGGAGGCAGCATCTAGCCCCACCCCGGGGTATTTGATTCTTGTTTATGTTTCCTTACCGGTATTACCTGAGATACTGGACCACAGGCCAACAGGCGTGAAGGCGGCTCGACCAGGCAGACACCGGGATTGCAATGCAACTCGCAGAGAGTGACCTACAAGACGCTTCGAGTCTGGATTACTTCGTCAAAACTGGGGCTTGGCCCGGTGACGAGGGCGGGGTTTAATCTTGCCCAGACTCAGCCCTCCAATGAGAAGAGAGTCACCACCCACACTAGATGCTGCCTCCCCCCCTATGAAAAGATGCGTATCAGGTAAGAACCAACGCTCTTTCTGTTAGCTGCAGTTTAGAGAAGGCAGTAAATCACTATTAAAAGATACATAAGTTCAAGTGCTATTGCTATTGCTAAATGTGCTAGCCTAAGAAAGAGGCAACAGCAATTCTCCTACCAACTTCAGTATTCGGTTTGCATAGGTAAGGTAGAATGAAAACAAATCATCAAAATCATGCTGCTATACTGTATACTGCTATACTTTATACATCTAGAATTGATCATTAAATAATAATAATGGCTTGACATTTTGCTATAAGCATGTGCTGGGGGCATAATTTGAAACAAACATAATCTGAAACAAAGATGAGTATAGACATCTTGACTTGCATATATTTCATGATTGTGTCCTTTAACCACACCAACATGCATTTAGTCTTTCTCAAAGTGTGGCATATCATTTTAATATACCAGTGTTTAATGTGCCAGTATTTTATCCGCAATTAAATGTGACAAGAAGTCAGAATAGTTCGAAGGCTTTCGGTTAGAATTAAGTCTATTAGTTGAAGAATATTGGCCATTAGAGGAATGCCCTTGATGAAAACATCTTAGATTTAGTTTATTTTCAATTTAGAAGGGCTATTTTCCTACTTCTGCTGGAAAATACTGTTGAAAGCTGGAGAATGGGTGGGAGATGCAAATAAACAGTTGAAATCGAGGTAGAAGAGAGAAAAGATACTGTGATTCTTTCTCTGAAAAGGAAAAGGAGAAGCAAATAAACTTAGCACATTGTCTGAACTGAATTAGAAGTGTTGAACATATTTACCTCAGAGTAAGAGTCCCTAAAATTAGAATCAGACCTATTAAATCAGACTTACTATAGATTACACATACAAAAGTTTCTTGTGTTGCAGTCTAACCTCCAACAACTTGTTTCATCGTGTAAAACAGAAACTACTCACTGTTACAAACTTTTCCCCTCAGTTCTTACCAGTTATCTGGAGAAAACTGGGCTAAATAATTATTCCCAACACCGTTATATATTTATCAGAATATATACTGTGGTCCAGTGTATGGACTTGTTACAGAGAATGTCTGTCTATCAATCAGTCATCTATCCATCTATCCATTTATTATTTGGGGGTTGGGGGGAGTTCAGAATTGGTTTTAGTGGAGATTTGTAGTTTTAGATGTCAAAGAAGCAAAAGTAGACAGTATATAGGATTTTTGTATGTATTTTTAACCTTTAATCTTCCTCTGGAGATTGTCTTAAATTCAGAACTGTCTTCTTTTGGGATTAATAGAGCATGTAATCATCCTTGGCTACTAAATAAGCGGTATTGTCTGCTTCAAATATTTCTATTCTTCCAAATTTGGACTGAATGTATCAGCTTGTGTTCCCTCTTTTTCGACTGAGTTTTAAATAGCCTCCATAAATCTATACTACTGCACAAAGACATAAAGATAACCAGATGAAGCACAAGAAGAAGAGTCAGAAATATCAATAAAATATTTTAAGTTAAAAAAAATAATGACAATTCTTACATGTTGAAATAGAATTAATAAAATAAGAAATATTCCAAATAATGTGGGCAAGATCATTGTATGCCAAAAGATCGAACACTAGTAAAATCTCTACAGTGGAGGATTGTAAAATTAACTAAACCTGCAGAAATGGAAAAACTGACCGGTCTGGTCAGAGGGATGGGGGTGGGAAGATAAAGGCTTTTTTGAAAATCTGGAAACCCTATATAGAGATTTTGTTCAAAGAAGAAAAGGCTGAATTGATGGTTTCTGGATTTGGGGATTAAAAAGGGCCAAAGAGTATGGGGAAAAGAATAATTATCCAATAGAAGGGTGGCAAGCATAACTACATTTTTCTTTCTCTTTTCTTTTTCTTATTTTATTTGGATACTAAATAATTTTACATTCTTGAAAAAAATTAAATATATATGTGTTGGATTTAATGTAGGAAAAATGTTAAAAAATGACTTCTAGCCAGTAAAAGCTGACATTTACTAATTTTCTTCCAAATGTTTTTGCTTGCATCCATCCACCCATCCACCTATCATCTATGGCTGGAAGTTTGCATATGTTAAATCATAATATGATTTTTCTTCAAAGTTTCTATATGATATGGGATTTTTTTCATAAAATGTGGAAATTACACGATGGTTTCTCACCATATACAGACTTGCTCCAACGATTTCTATCAGGGTTTTACTCTCACTGTGGAAGAACGTATTTCTTTCCATCCTGCTTAGTGTCTTTCCTTGGAGTTGAATTGTTTTAAAACAGCCTTACTGGAGGGGGAAAAATATCGTTTCAAAAACAAGTTTGAAGTGAAAATAATAGCAGTCTGTTTGTATACTACCTCCCTAAACAATAGTAGTGGAATAGCTGATATTCATGGTAGCCATATGCTATATACAGAAGCTAGAAGGGGGTATAAGTGACAAAAACAAGATCATGTCATAATGCAAAGGTTCTGCCTTTTTTGTATGTGTTTTGTAATATTGCACATATATCCAAGAGGGATGAAGCTTGCATTGCAGGGAATTGCTGCTTTCCTCATTTTGACAAAAGCCTTTGATTCTGTGGAGTTTTCTGGCTACACATTTGAATAGTAAATTGGAAATTAGTAGGAGAGACTATTATCTTTCAGACCTATTTGCTGTTTCCTATACAGGTAGCCCTCAATTATTAACCATTAATTTAGTGATCGTTCGAAATTGTGACTGTGCTGAATGAGTGGTACGTACGATGGGTTCTTGAAGTTCCGTCCATTATATCTCCCTCGCAGTCATGTGATTGTGGTCTGGGCACTCGGCAACTGGCTCCCACATGATGGTTGCAACATCCCGCAATCATGTGATCACCATCTGCAACATTCCCTGACAGCTTTCCACAAGCAGAGTCTATGAGGAAGCCAGAAGGAAGGTTGCAAGTTAATCCTCTTGCTTCCCCCCCCCCCAAGATGCCCTCCTTGATATCGCAGGGATCTAGTAGTGATCTTTGTAGTGCATGCTCGCACAATAGCACCCCCTTCCCTAGCCTTTATATACTTACATTGCACTACAACACACCCAGGTGCTGCCCAGTATTTAAATATTCCATCTGTTTCCCCATTGACTTTGCTTATGGGAAGGAAGACAGCAGGAAGTTACAAGTCACAGTCAGTGAGGTCTTCGGTTAGTGATCCGCAATTTTCACTTAAAGTTGATAGTAATGAGGACTGCCAGGATTGCTGTCACTAAGCAAAATGGTAACGTGATTTTGTGCTTGATCATACCATTTAGCAACAGAAATTTTAGTCCCAATTACTGTGGTTATGTAAGAACTACCTTTACGATATGATATATGGTCGTCCATCATGTCTCTGGTCTCTGGCCCAGAAAATTTTTTCTTAACAATTTTCAACTTAGGCAACACTTTCAAACATGTTGAAAACAAAAATCCGCATTTATATATATGCAACTTTTCATCTTCATGTCAGTGCATACAGTGAAACCCTGAATATATTTCATTGCTGCTGAATTCCTTATCTGAAAGGCTGTCCTGCAGACATTGCTGGTACAGTATTTAACAAATAACTGTTTCCATGATTAGTGGGGCTTGAGAATTTGGTCTTATTGGATGCTGACAATGAATGTTCTCGTAGCCAAAAGGGGAGGTCTATATGTCACCTGTTGAAATTCTACTATTTAGAAGGGGTCTTGCCAGGCTTTTTATGGCTATGGATCTGACCTTGATTTGCTCAGTGGGATGTTTATTTTATTTATTTAAAATACTTATATAGCTGCCCATCTTGAATTGAACCTTGGGTGGCTCCAGTTTTGATGCTTGTGTTTATGATCTGATTTGCTGCATGATTAAGCTGATTCTATGAAAAGAAGCCATCTCCAAAGAGAAGCTCCAAATCAAACCATCTATGTGGGGAAGGAAGGAGGAGGAAGACAACATCCCCCTGGAGGGCCAGAGATGGGGGTTGTTCCTCCATCCTGGTCCTATTAGACCTCTCAGCGGCTTTCGATACCATCGACCATGGTATCCTATTGCATCGGCTGGGGGGGTTGGGGGTGGGAGGCACCGTTTTACGGTGGTTCTCCTCCTACCTCTCCGGTCGATCGCAATTTGTGTTGGCAGGAGAGCAGAGGTCGACCTCGAGACCCCTCACATGTGGGGTGCCTCAGGGGTCGGTCCTCTCGCCTCTCCTGTTCAACACATATATGAAGCCGCTGGGTGAGATCATCCGTGGTTTTGGGGTAGAGTACCACTTCAACGCTGACGATACGCAGTTGTACATATCTACCCCAAACCACCCCAACGATGCCGTAGTGGTGATGTGCCAGTGCCTGGAAGCCGTGCGGGCCTGGATGGGAAGTAACAGACTCAGACTCAACCCGTCCAAGACCGAGTGGCTGTGGTTTCCGGCCGCCCGATTCAACCAGCTGACTCCATCACTGGCCATAGGGGGCGAACACCTTACCCCTGTGGATGGGGCGCGCAACTTGGGTGTCCTCCTGGATACCCAGCTGTCCATGGAAGACCAAGTGACAGCCGTGGCCAGGAGGGCGTTTTACCAGGTTCGCCTGGTACGCCAGTTGCGCCCCCTATTGGATTGGGATGCCCTTTGCACAGTCACTCATGCCCTCGTGACATCCCGACTGGACTATTGTAACTCTCTCTTCATGGGGCTCCCCCTGAGGTGCACCCGAAGACTGCAGCTGGTCCAGAATGCAGCCGCGCGAGCAATAATGGGGACCGCTAGGTACACCCATATAACACCTCTCTTGCGCGAGCTGCACTGGCTGCCTGTCGTCTTTTGGGTGCGCTTCAAGGTGCTAGTTGTCATCTTTAAAGCGCTCCATGGCACGGGACCTAGCTATCTGCGGGATCGGATCCTGCCCTATACATCCTCATGGCCGATTCGCTCCCACAGAGAGGGACTTCTCCGGGTGCCGTTCACTAGACTTTGTCAGCGGGCGACGCCCAGGGGAAGGGCCTTCTCTGTGGCGGGCCCAGCCCTCTGGAACGACCTTCCCCCCGATATTAGAACAACTACGGACCTCCGCTCCTTCCGTCAAAAACTTAAAACATACTTTTTCTGCTTGGCCGGCCTAGGTTAGTCTCTACCTTTAGGGCGTTAGGGAATGTTAGTTTTAATGTGGGAATTTTAGTGCAGGGACAACCAAATTTAATTCGTTTTTATTCATTGTATTTATTTTTGTATGTATATTTTACAGTATTTTAATTTTTCCCTGTGCACCGCTCCGAGTCCCCTTGGGGAGAGGATGCGGTATATAAAATAAATTTATTATTATTATTATTATTACATATATATGTCTTGGCTGTTTATCTATTTCTCTCTCAAAAAAGGTGTAACATTTAAGATGAAGCATTGAGGAGAGAATAGCAGTGTTCTTGTGTGAGGATGTCCTTGGAAGTATCTTGGCAACAAGCTTTGGTCACAACATGAAGAAAGTTAAGGGTGTTTTTGCAGTCTGTTACAGCAGGCAAATGCTGCCTCATTTTCTTGTATTTTTATAGTGCTTCAATAAACGAGGAATAAATCTATTCACAGCGTCTCATCTAATTACAGTACAATAAAACGGACAGCTGTTGCCTCCTCATTTAAAATAAAACAGCAGAGATTATAAATAATTTATCAAATTACAAATCATGGAAATAATACTTTTTAAGGTTACCTGAAACTGGATTTTGAAAAATATACAGTTTTTCATTTTAATTGACAATAAAATAGTTAAATATTGGTATAGATTTTCCCTACAATGATGACTAGGAATTCTGGAAATTGTAGGGGAAAAAAACTTAAATCTCTGATCATCTATAGCAGGGGACTCTGATCATCTATAGCAGGGGACTTTATTTTAAATGAGGAGGCAACATGGTAAATTTAAGCCTAGTGGACTTCAACTCCCAGAATTCCTCAGACAGCTTTGCTGGAGTTGCTCCTCTTCAACTTCTTCCTCCTCAGTAGGAACTGCCTCCTTCAACTCTTCAATCTGTCTACCTCCGCCACATCTCTTGTCTCTTTGACTACCCTGCACTCTCTTTGCTCTGCCACATGTCTGACCGTGTGCTCCACTCCAGTGGTGGGTTCCTACCAGTTCAAACCGGTTCAGCCGAATCGGTAGTGGTTTGGTGGCTTGGGTCGCTGGAACTGGCAGCGACCCAGGCCTGCCACGCCCCTGAACCGTTTTCCTGGTTAATAATAATATATATTTAATAATAATAATATATTTAATTTGTAGAACCGCTCCCTCTCCCCACAGGGACTCGGGGCGGTGCACAGGACAAAATAAAACAATAAATATACAGACATAGCATAAAAACGAATTAAATATAATACCTGTGCTAAAATCCCATTAAACACTAAAATACCCAATAATTTAAATAAAGACCCTATAGCAGAGAGACTACCCTAAGCCGGCCAAGCAGAAAAGATGTGTTTTTAGTGTCAGCCGGAAGGAGCGGAGGTCCGTGGTTGTCCTAATATCGGGGGGAAGGTTGTTCCAGAGGGCAGGGCCCGCCACAGAGAGCGCCTTTCCCCTGGGCGTCGCCTGCTGACAGAGTCTAGTGGACGGCACCCGGAGAAGCCCCTCTCTGTGGGAGCGAATCGGCCGTGAGGATATATGGGGCAGGATCCGATCCCGCAGATAGCTAGGTCCCGAGCCATGGAGCACTTTAAAGATGATAACTAACACCTTGAAGCGCACCCGGAAGACAACAGGCAGCCAGTGCAGTTCGCGCAAGAGCGATGTTACGTGGGTAGACCTAACGGTTCCCATAATTGCTCGCGCGGCTGCGTTCTGGACCAACTGAAGTCTCTGGGTGCACCTCAAGGGGAGCCCCATGTAGAGAGAGTTACAATAGTCCAATCGGGATGTCACGAGTGCATGAGTGACTGTGCGAAGGGCGTCCCGATCCAATAGGGGGCGCAATTGGCGAACCAGGCGAACCTGGTAAAATGCCCTCCTGGCCACGGCTGTCACTTGATCTTCCATGGACAGCCGGGCATCCAGGAGGACACCCAAATTGCGCACCCCATCCACAGGGGCAAGATGTTCGCCCCCTATGGCCAGCGATGGAGTTAGCTGGTTGAATCGGGCAGCCGGAAACCACAGCCACTCAGTCTTGGTCGGGTTGAGTCTGAGTCCGTTGCTTCCCATCCAGATCCGTACGGCTTCCAGGCACTGGCACATCACCGCTACGGCATCAGCACCTTTCAGTTCTGCGCATTCGCAGAACAATTTTAATTGCACTGTGCATGTGTATGCATCAAGCATGCGCATCAAGTGTGCGCACACAAAGCACACACATGAGTGAACTGGCAGTAGTGCCAGCCGGAACTCACCCCTGATCCACTCCCTGCCCCCTACAGTCCAGTGATTCTTCCAATCCTGCTGCCCCTAGTTATCCTTTGCATCTTCCTTCCACTGCTAACCTTCTTTCCATGAGGCCTTGTCCTGATTGCACGGAGCCTTCTTGCTAGGCTTGAAGCAGCAGGGCCATTGGCGTGCGGTGTAGCTGGACCAGCAAAGATGGCAGACTGGGGGGGGGGGGGCAGAGATGAGAAGGAGAGTTAAGCAGCGGGGGAGAATCGAAGTACTTCTGGTCTTATGTGTGGGCAGATTGCCAAGAGCATGACTTTTGATCACAACCATGGGGATGCTGTAACTTTGGAGACTGCACATAACTACCATTCATTCAGTGCTGTCATAATTTTGAACCGGTACTGAATGAGGTTTCATACTGAGCAACTTTATTGGACAATATGTTCTACAGGGGAAAAGGAAATAGAAATAAATTGTTCTTTCTGTTCAGTATTTGAAAATAATTGATTAAAGCCCTTTTTTCTTTCCCAGAACAAAAAAAATGGATTCAATTCAATATCTATAAATTACTTTATTGGTGTATCAAATAAACAAGTGTAAAGCTTAAGTAAGAATGTCAGGCTTACAGGCTCAATTTGTATTTCTTGGCAGTAATCATACTTATTTTAAAATCCAATATGATAAAATCTAATGAAGGGTTAGAATTAACTGGTGTTTAAATGTAGTATAAGTAGTGGAAAATAGTGTTGGCAGCAAGGCTAGATCATATTTTAATGGAATGTTCTTTAGGTTTTGTATCAGTATGTAATTATGAAATGCAGTTAGTTAGCATTGCAGGTTTGTTTGCAATATTCACATGAAGTTATTGAGCTGCCAGGGTGTATGCCTCTAAAATATGCATTATGCAAGGCACGGAATGCTAATCTCTTTAAAACTGGTGCCCAAGGTTACCTCTAAAAATAATTCATTTAAGTGTTTATGGCATTCAGAAGACCTCCCAGGTAATAAAGGGAAACATTTAATTTGGAAATTTTAGTAATCCTGCCTTTATCTTTCAACAAAACTGGAGGAGGAAAAACAGGGATTTCCTAGTAAAGATTTTACTATATCTTTTCTTTATTGTTTATTTTTGTTGTGGGCACCCGGAGTCACATTGTTTGATTTAGGTGGCCGTAAAAATCCATTAAATATACAAGTTTATAAATATCTCATGTTTGTACAGATCTAAGATAACAAAAATAAGTTCATCTGACACTGCAAGTTTGTTTTGCATTAAAATGAGTTGCAGGCAGCATTTCATATCGTTTGTATGTATATCAAGTATGTTGATTGATTATGTGGCATCAAGATACACTATGCATATTAAATACACTAAACACACTAGAATATGAGAAAAAAAGAAGTGCTTGAAAGCATCCTTTAGGAAAAAGTCATGGATCTGTTGCTTCTCAGTAAGAGAAGTAACTCGATTTCATTGAAGGCTGCATCAGGGTTGTGTTAACCTTGGGAAGTTGGGGGGGGGGGACATGCGCAGCTCGACATCACTCATGTCGGTGCCTGTGGTGGCCCAAGCATTCTGCTAGTGAAAACGGACCTCCATTTTCATTGGCAGATCCAGACAGCAGAGGCTGTCTGGATCTCCGTTTTCACTTGCAGAGGCACTCCGGGCCGATCCTTTGCTGTTTCCAGGGTGGCCCCGTGGGTCAGATCTAAGCCGGGATTCGGCTCACGGTCCTTGAGTTTGGCACCCGTTGTTTAAACATATAGCTGACTGTTTGAATATATGCATCTACTTTGCGGAAACACTTGGGTTATCTTGAATTATTTTCTTCTGTCGATGGTCAGGAAGAAGGAGATTCCTTTTGCAATCTTCCCAGAAGAACAGTCTTTTCCTTGGTGCATATTAAGTGTGGGAAGCAATAGAGAAGAGAAGCTGTTTGCATTAATGGAAGACCTCAATTCTGCATATTACACCTTTAACTCCATGCAGTGAGTTATGTCATTTAACTCCAGTACGAGCAGAAAGATCCTGCAAATACCAACCTAAATTTGATAAAGGTTCTCCTATGCCCAGGCTCTCCTCTGTAATGCAAAACAAAATCTCATTCATGAACAGGTTTTGTAAACAGGATAGTTCTATTTCTTTTCTTTCTTTTTCTGGATATGGAAAGATTAGTAGTGAATTAATAGATTTTATTGGCATAGTTTCAAGTCAGCAAAAGCAACCAATATGTAAGCAACTCTAATTTTACATGGATCTGTGAAACTCATGTACAATGAGAGTCTTAACTGAGGCTCCTTTTAACTGGACCGAAGGTCGTCTTGTACTTTTGACCGTATGGATTGCTTTAATTTATGGAGAGAAATTCTAGTTTGTTTGTTTGTTTAAAGGTCAAAGACTGTAGCCAGTGATTTGGTGGTAGTAAATTGACAGCATGATATTTGTTTTCTTAGCACAGAGGCACCTTGAAAGTGTTGACGAGCAAGACTGGAGGAAATGAAAGGACAGTTAAGGTAACTGGGTTGCTTTGCCTCTGGCAACGGTAGAACAGCACATCTTTGCAAAGTGATTCTCGGATTAAAGAGATCAAGCTTACAGGTAAGCAAAGCCACAAACTTAACCGCTGCTATGTAATCATATTTTCTTTCACAAAAAAAAGAATCCTAAATGTCCGCTTTTCAGACGTTAGCTGAAACTAATTAAAATTAATTGTATTGCCAACTTTTTCTCCGTTTATATTTACTTAAAACTTTAAAAGTTTTTCCCCTGTGTTGCTTTCTTTTACAAATCGTGTGTTGTTGTTTTGTCTTCTTTTATTTCTTAATTAGAGACATCAAATAATTACTCATTGCATTCCAAGAGCTTTAGGCAGTCTTCTTAGGAATATGAGCATGCTATGCTGTTTCAAGTGTGGTAAATTCATAAGGAGCTAAAATCCTGAAGTGTTTAGGGTTACTCCTGTTACCCTAGATTCAGTGTATCAACAGATACTTTTGTTTACCTAATTATTTATTTATATTTATATTTCAGTCAGATTTGACTCTTGGCAACTCCATAGATAAAATCCACATCTTTTTTGTTGGAAACATTTTTCATAAATCTTCCTTTCCTAGGATTCCTCCTAGATTAGAGAAAGGGATTGGTTCAATGTCATCCATCTGGCTTCCATGACTAAATCAGAATTAGAACTGTTTAACACTGTTTAAAAAAGAGATCTATCATTAGCAGATATAATCAGTGTCAATAGTTAGAGCCTTTGGGACATAAATAGTTTCTTGTTTCTGAGCGCCCCAAAAGCATATAGGAGAGCATCGGACTTTTTCTTAACTGTTCCTTGTACCACAGAGCTTCCCCGCTTTTTTCCTTTGTTATCCCAAACTGCTTATCAGAAAGTCCTTTCTACCCAATGTAGGTCAAACACTTTAAATTAATTTAAATATCCCTGTTGTGATTATGCTTTTACCCCATTTTGGGTAATTTAGTCAGGCTCAGGAAGTTTTGTTGTAGCAGGTTACTTTCCTGTTTGGATGCACAGGAATGCTAAGGAATGAAATAATATGTCAACTGAGCATTAGGCTACAAAGGATTATGTAACTATACAAACAATTGACTTTTTAATATAATCCTCCAGTGTTTTTCCCCTCTTAACAACTCCAGGCAATCCAATGGCTGACCAAAGGATGGACATTTCCTCTACGATCAGTGATTTTATGTCACCTGGTTCCACTGATTTGATCTCTAGTTCTCTTAACTCTTCAGGAATGGATTGTAACAGGAAAAGGAAAGGAAGTTCTACTGATTACCAGTAAGTGTTTCCAACCCATATCACACTTCAACTGTGCTTTGGCTTGCTACTACACTTCGGTTTTGGGATTTGCACCTTACTTTTAGCAAAAACATTTAGATCTTCTTCAAGCTGTATAAAGTGCTAGTATAATCCAAAATATACAAAGTAAATATGCGGTCATGTATAAGTAGTTTGCTTTGCAGACCTCGTATAAGAAGTCTGAATCTCAAATGTCTATATTAAAGAACAAAACATATGAAAAATATTACTTATCAGAATATATATATATATATATTCTGAGAATATAGTTAGTCAGAAAGTGACTAGCCCAAGGTCCTCAAGCTGGCTAATGGTTCTAATCCCTAAAGTGAGATTAGAACTCTTCGGGTTTCTAGCTTGATACCTCAACTACTGTATCAAACTTACATGTTGAAGATTGTTAAAAGTAAAATTCAAAGTGTCTTCACTATTGCAGTTGTACTATTTTCACAGTGGGAAGAAATGTAGCAAAAATAAAGTATTTTCATAATGCAATGACTACTAATGCATATTAATCTAGCTAGGATTTCTTAATAAATGTCTTCAGAGTGCAGTTTCTCAGCTAACAGTGGAAATTAAAATAAATGGACAGTATACAGATAGACATTTTTTTACTAATAGTACAATGTACAATTTATCTCTTTTCAGGCTCGATGGGTTTTCTTTTGAGTAAGTATAACCTTGTGTGATGATGAGGGAATCTTGTTATAGAATTGACTATTTAAAAGTGCCTCAAATAAGAACAAAGTGAAATAGATTCAGTAGCACTAAATTATCCTGTTTTAAAAAGCAAATACTTGGGAGCATACGCAACGAATAGGAAAAGTTTCTGTTTAAGCAAATGTAGATTGCAGTAAAATTGATAGCTTTGTGCTCCTAATAGTTTCTAAATCCTTACCTAGTTTAGAAAATGCTGGACCTGCAACTTGGGGAATCATACACATCTCTGTAAGTTTTAATGTAACCTCCAGTGTTTCATTCACATTTGTTCTATCAATATCTAGGAAATCTATAGGAAATGAGTTTTTCTCTTTTTGTTATGTTCTGAATAGTTTTCTAAAAGATTTTGGGTTAAACAAAAGAGGTTAATAAATTGTTGTGGCTAGACACTGTTGAGAGCAGAACATTTATCCTTGTATTTAATTTCTGTTCTAGACTTCCTTTCATCTGTTTGACTCCCATTCTGTTTTCCATAGTCATGCCAAAGACAAAATGTTTTTTAAAAAACTAGAATTATTGCTTTCTTTTGCCACCTGCCACCATCACCCCAGTTTTCTAATACTTGGGCTAGACCGGAGGTATGCAGACTTTTCCAGACTGAGGACCATATTTAGTCTTTAAAGCCATATTCCAAATTATACTTTGAAGTGTGGTAGAGCAGGGGTGTCAAACTGGCAGTCTGTATAAAACACGCCCACCCCAGCTCCGCAAATGGGAAAAATGTCACGAAATGTCATGTGGCAGCAACGTGACGCTGCGAATTTGATACCCATGTTGTAGAGGGAATATAATTTAATAAAGAAGGCATTTCAAAGAAGCAAGTTTATAAAAACCATTTTTATGTTGTTGGAATCCTGGGGGTTGGTGAGCAGTATTGAATTGAAAAGAATAAACAATTAAGCATTTCAAAAAAAATGTTTTTATTTCAGTAATAGATTAAAATGACTATTATAATAAATGATAAAATATAAATCAACACCAATCAACACCTCAATCAATTAATAAAAAGCCATATAGCCAGGCACTACATAAATACTATGCATAGAATAGCCCAAAGCATACATTTCTGGTGTGAGAGAACCACCCTGAGGATGGGCCCCAGCATGAGTTCAAAAGTTTGGAAAACTAAATCTCTTAGTACTGGTGACCAACCCATATTGGATCCTGAAAAACTAGAAATAATTAGTGGCAATTTAATTCTTAGGGTTATATTTCTAAGCCTTTACATGCAGTTATTTGTGCTTCTTAATATCCCAGTATATATTGACAAGAGAGAAAACCTGTTATTCAAACAAACAAAAAATATTTTTATTTCCCCCGGGACTAGAAAATTTAATAGCTAAACTTTCAGGGATTATGAAAATTGTTTTCTTCTAGCAATATACAATATGCACCCCACATGGAATTCATACTCTAGTAATAATATAAAATCACAGTAGGCATGCCAAAGCTGCAGATATGAGGGGAAATTTTCACTTCTTCTTACTGAGGAAATAGGGAGAGGAAAACCTAACCAATTTTTTCTCATTTTCTTTCTTTGTTTTCTCATGTTTAACCATTCCTTTGATATAAAGCCTTACTCAGTTTTGGACTGTTCCTGTTTTATCATTTGAACCAACATGGTTACTTTGGTTTTTTCCCCCTCAAGGTGAACTATCAATGGAAAACTTAAATGTTGAAACACAGTTTTACAAATTAGAGAGCAGAAAGTAGTACACTATACATATAGTATGTACAGTACTCATTCTTAACTGAATTGGTGTATGCATCAATTCTGTTTTGCTAAATGCATCTGCTGCTTCAAATAGCAATGAAGTGTATACCTGATTGTTATATTTTTTGAGGGGAAATATAAACCCCCTTACTTGGATTCATATATACCAATCCAGCATTGATGATTGTCGATGTCAGCAAAAGCAAGAAATATTGCCTTGCTGCAAAAGAAAAAGCTACCACCCAGATAGAGCCAAAACTAGAGATAACCCTGCTGGTTTTTGTGGCAACCATCAATGTTAATATTTATTTGATTTTCATTGATCTCTTCTGTTAAACATGGTTTTTCCTTCTTTTAATTAATAAAAAGAATGCATCAGAGTATTAAATGGTATGGGCAGGTTTAGCTATTTTGAGAATAAAAGGCTATAGGTGGCATCTCAACTGTTTGTTTCCCAGTACAATTTATATATTCACTGTATCATAACATTTGATTCCAATGATGTGAACATTTGTGTTTTACCAACATGGTATATATAAAAAGTTACAATTTTTACTTCATTTAGTGTCATATTCATTTTTCTTTTGTTTTGATTTTATAGCGAAGGCATGGATACAGATAAGGATGATCAACACGGAAGGTATTTATTTGTTCACCATTGACCAATTGATTGGATTTTTGAAAAAAACTGTTTTTTCTTTAAAAAATAACTTTCTCAAAAGATAGCCATTTGTCTGAAATGGTATAGGGTTCCTGCCCACGCAGGGGGTTGGACTAGAAGACCTACAAGGTCCCTTCCAACTCTGCTATTGTATTGTATTGTATTGTATTGTATTGTATTGTATTGTATTGTATTGTATTGTATTGTATTGTATTGTATTGTATTGTATTGTATTGTATATCGCTTTGATTATTCTGAAGCAGGAGTTAAAAGGTTGGTTTTGTTCCACGTGAACTATAGTTAGGATCTCTGGGAATCTAGAAATGTTCAAAGGACCAGAAATGGATTAATATTACTGGAGTGTCAGATCCTAATAGAATACCCAATGAGAAAGAAATGGTAATGTTGGTGAGAGAATACACATGGTGATCCTTCTGAAACTGAAATAACATGAGTGACATTGCATCTACTGCCATGTATTCAGTGAGGCTTTGGGTGTCACTTTCTTTGATGCCTTCTTTCTCCTGCTGCATTATAAATAGAGAGCTGCTATCAAATCTAACTTCTGTCCCTTTGCTTCCACTAGGTTGGAATATACAGACCAACAGGGAAGAATAAAAAATGCAAGGTAAAGTAATAATCTTTATAGTTATCGGTTGTGATAAATGCAGATCTTTTAGATGTATTCCGAAATGGAGTTTCATGCTTGTTTTTTTTTTATTACAGCATTTTTACATTCATCAGAACTAATTTATATTTTTAGACAATATGAGACTATATTACTCTATTTAGAAAAAAAAATTACTTATTGGGCACAACAGTCTTCAGTCATCAGATCTTAAATTAGCTTGCATTGGCAATCTATTTTGCAACTAGCCCCCTGAATTGTGTTCAATCATAAGTTTTAAAAGAATTTTTATAATCTGGAAAAAAAATTAAATTAACCATGGAAAATAAGTCACAGTTTAAAAATGTGATTTATACAAATAATGGTGGTCACAATTTGCCATTAATATTCTTCTTGCAATATATAATATCTGCTCCTGATTAGTTGGGAATGCTGTGGGAAACCAGAGTTATCCAAGGCTTATTTCTCACTATGTACTTTGTTTCAGACTTGATGAAACATTTGCGCCCGATGCTAGCTGTTTGTTTGTTTGTTTGTTTGTTTACGTGTATTAGCTTTTCAATCCAATGTGCAGCTAATAAATTAAATATTTATGTATAAAAGACTGCAACTATTCATAATCATGTCCTGCAAATGAGTAAGAATTGAATTATAACAGTAGGGTCCTGAAAATGTCATGATTTTTATTTCATGATTGCTTAGAGAGGCTCACAGTCAGATTGAAAAACGGCGGCGTGATAAGATGAACAGCTTTATTGATGAATTGGCTTCTTTGGTGCCAACATGCAACGCTATGTCCAGAAAGCTAGATAAACTTACTGTTTTGAGAATGGCAGTTCAGCACATGAAGACTTTACGAGGTAAGTTTGAAATAAATGTTTAAATAGAATGATTCCATATAGGTACTGAGAAATTTGTGAGTGCTTTTGTGTAATCAAAGCACTTTGGATAGTATTTACAATAAGGAGGGTCAGCATTAAGTCTTCCCTCTTGTAAAAATCTTCTGGGAGAATGGTGGTATGCCTGATGATAGCAAGAGTGTGTGACTGAGAAAATATTCTTAGCTGCTGGGTTTTCTTTTTCCGTTTCAGATTAGCTAGTAATAGTTTTCTATTGCTGAAAGGTATAAAATAAATATGACAGTTGATTATGGTATTGTATACGCTGGTTTCAAATTAAACATATTAAAATATAACATAAAACGTCAAATTCATTTTAGAATTTCAAGCAGAGGATACTGAAAATAGTTAAGCTACTGAAAATAGCTTCATACATGGGAGTTTAACACATGTTCCACATAATACGATAGTTTACTTAAAATATTTTTCCTTTGCCTTAAGGTGCTACAAATCCATACACTGAAGCAAACTACAAACCCACTTTTCTCTCAGATGATGAATTAAAGCATCTAATTCTTAGGGTATGTATAACCTTCAGCTACATGAATTTGTATAAGGGGTGATGAAGGAGAAGGTTTTCTTTTACCAGACACACTGACTGCAGTTTCTTTTAAAGTCATAGGTGGATGCTCTAAGCCAGAGGTTCCCAAACTTGGCAACTTTAAGACTTGTGGACTTCAACTCCCAGAATTCTTCAGCCAGCTATGCTGGCTGGAGAATTCTGGGAGTTGAAGTCCATAAGTCTTAAAGTTGCCAAGTTTGGGAACCCCTGCTCTAAGCCAGGGGTATCAAACTGGATTTATTCGCGGGCCAGATCAGCATTGTAGTTCTCAGCTGGCCGGTGGGGGTGGGGGGAGAGATTGGACGGACACCTCCTGCAGTACCCTGCTGGCCAAAACGGGGTGCAGGAGGCTGCATGTGGCCCCCTCTGCCCTGTTTTTGGCTGGGACAGCCTCCTGCAGCACTTTACTGGCCAAATCCTTTGTTTTCGCTCTCCATAGCCTCTTAAAGCACTCTGCCGGCTGAAAGCAGGCTGTTTTTTGGCCTCCACGGCCTCCCGCAACACTCTGCTGGACAAAGATGAGCTGTGCCGGGACCTTGGGAGGCCTCCGTCAAACCTGTTTTTGGCTGGCAGAGTGCTGCAGGAGGCTGAAAATGGACTGTGCAGGGGCTGCATATGGCCCGTTTTAGCTGGCAGAGGCCCCTCAGGCCGGTCCTTTGATATTTCCAAACCTTGGTCCCCTTTTTATTGGTTGTCTTGTCAGGGCAAATTATTTAGAACTGGTTTTTGAAGGATGTGGGGCGAGCAAAGCAATCCTATTTGAAGTTCGGTGTCAGTTAAATTTAATAGATTCTGAATTATTTGATACTTTTTAATCCCTGCTGTGCTGTACGCATCTTCAAATGATTTGAAACAAGTGCTTTAGAACACCTCTTTACGGCACTTCTTCTCTACTCATTAACAAGGAATCTAACTACTTTGATGAGTAGTAGAATAATGCTGCACTTGCCCTAGTTCCAAAACACCTCTTTGAAACCTTTTTCAAAGTGTGCATCAATGTTCTATTTCCCATTTATTTTATTTGCTACTAATTTAAAGTTCCACATTACTGTAAAATCTACAGTGCTCTTGTTATAGCATGTCAGTGTTAATATAGTTGTTGTTTTTTTAACATCATAAACAGAGGTGCACAGCAGCCATCCTCAGAGGTTAAGGCAACCAAATATACAGAGATCATTTTAGATCCTTGAATTGGCCTAACTCTAATAATACATTGATTGCATTTCAGAGATAGTCCTTTACTTATGACCAGTCATTTAGCGACTGTTCAAAGTTACAATGGATTTTTTCAGGGCTACTAACAAACTGGATTCAAAGTTCTGATGGCCATGTTCCCACCAGGCAGTTATATGATCATATTTTGGGCACTTGGCAGCTAGCCTGTGTTTATAGATGTTTGAAGCATCTGTGACCATGATTTACAAAGGTTTTTTTACTGGAAACCGCATTTACCTCCAATTTCCAGCCCAAAAACGGCCACTGTGGACAATAGATTTGCATAATGACCGTGGTGATTCATTCAACAACTACAGCAAAAAAGGCCATAAAATCAGGGAGTCATCATGGTGATTCACTTAATGGCCAGCATAACTTGCAACCCTAATTCCAGTCTTAATTTATAGTTCTAAGTTGAGAATTATCTATATATTTTTTCACTCTGTAATGGAAGCTTGGTCAGATTTTCCTAATAAGATATCCTTGAGATGATCTGTTGAACTATCATATTCTTTTAGCCAGTCAGCTCAATGACTTTGCTGACTGGTTTTGTATTAAAATACAACAAATATGGAAAGGGCTAGTTTGGAAAAAGTTCAGTAAATCCCTCAGCAGGTCCAAAGAGTACAGACTTTAGTAGGTTTACTTGAAAACCTAGTTGAAAATCAAACTCAACAGTTGCAGTATTGTGCTTTTGTTCTGTGATTATGGTACATAATGTCTTCCAAAATATGCAGAGTGACAGTTCACAAAAGTAACATGAATTAAAGTGAGCTATTTCTAAAACACACTTTTCCTCCCTCTCTGTAAGCAGATCATGTCAGCAATTAAAATCAGGCATTTTGCCTTCCGTGTTTCTGTGGCCTTTCCAAACACACATTGGAACTACTCCTGGCAGCTTTTATTAATTTGCAAAGATTTACAACAGTGGGAGGAGAAAGAATGAATTGCCTAATCTTCCTCTTATAAAAACAATAACAAAAACATTTCCCCATGGGAACCTTAAAAGACAGAAAAACTATTTAAAACAATATAGTTTAAGGCAGGGATCTGCAAAGTTGGCTCTTTTAAGACTGGTGGACTTTAACTCCCAGAATCCCTAGCTGGCTCTTTTAAGACTGGTGGACTTTAACTCCCAGAATCCCTAGCTGGCTGGGGAATTCTGGGAGTTGAAGTCCACCAGTCTTAAAAGAGCCAACTTTGCAGACCCCTGGTTTAAGGTCAGTGGATTATATATATTTTAATTAGATATTTAGCTATGACATGTGATACTGCTTTTTTATTTTTAGCGCTGCTGGGACAGTAAAAAGTATGGGGATCTACTTTAGCATTTTATTATGTGTTAATCTTGTTATCTTCAGAGAAAACACAGTGTAATTCAGTTGCACAAAGTTGTAATTAATTTCAAAAATATGTAAATAAGACATAACAATTTTTTTTGCATAACATTAGGCAGCAGATGGCTTTCTCTTCGTTGTGGGTTGTGACAGAGGAAAGATACTCTTTGTTTCAGAATCGGTCTTCAAAATCCTCAATTATAGTCAGGTATTTTTAATTTTTTTTGCTTATTGTATGATTTGGAAGAAAAACAGAAGATGAGGCAGAAATAATATATTGAAAAAATCGGAAATGGAAAATATTGTCGAACTAGTCACCATGGTGGAATGGAAGGTCTGTCTATCTCCATAAATGTTGAAAGTTATAGTTTATGGAATATGACTAAATGCATATAATCAAATGTGTGCTTAAAGAATCATGATTGTCTCCATTTTATGGTTGAAGCAAACTTAAGACTGGGTTGTTCTTCCAGATGTTTCCCTTTGGTTGATTATTAGTTGGTTGGTTTTTGGTTTTTTTTGTTGATTTCATTTTTCATCAGCTGTCTTTGATATATTTTCTTTTCTTTTCATCACTATGGCCCTCAAATTTGAAAGAATAAAAATCAAGTAAATAAATCAACCTATTCTTGGTACGAAATATATTAAGCAATCATATTTTATTTTCCCACTACAGTGGTACCTCGGTTCACGAACTTAATTCGTGAACTGACTCTGGTCGCGAACCGAATCGGTTGTGAACCGAGGCACAGTTTCCCATAGGGTTTAATGTAAATCCGGTTAATCCGTTCTGATCTTTTTTTTTGGTTTTAATTCTTGAACTGACTCTGGTCGCGAACCGAAGCGGAGTTTGTGAACCGGAGCATATTTTGATGAACTTTTCTGTTCGTGAACTGAAGCGGAATTTGTGAACCGAAGCAGAGTTTGTGAACCGGAGCATATTTTGATGAACTTTTCTGTTCGTGAACCGAAGCGGAGTTTGTGAACCGAAGCATATTTTGTGAACCGGAGCATATTTTGATGAACTTTTCTGTTCGTGAACCGAAGCGGAGTTTGTGAACCGAAGCAGAGTTTGTGAACCGGAGCATATTTTGATGAACTTTTCTGTTCGTGAACCGAAGCGGAGTTTGTGAACCGAAGCATATTTTGTGAACCGGAGCATATTTTGATGAACTTTTCTGTTCGTGAACCGAAGCGGAGTTCGTGAACCAGAGCATATTTTGATGAACTTTTCTGTTCGTGAACCGAGTTGTTCGTGAACAGAAGCGTTCGTGAACCGAGGTACCACTGTACTTTGAATATCAATAAACTTAGTGAAATCAGTGCTTTTCTTTGCTGAAAGCATAATACCCAATTATAATGACTTTACTAGTTGTATGTATTTTCTATTGATAGAATGATCTGATTGGCCAAAGCCTGTTTGATTACTTGCATCCTAAAGATATTGCCAAAGTTAAGGAACAACTTTCTTCTTCAGATACTGCCCCACGGGAAAGGCTCATAGATGCAAAAAGTGAGTACTTGGGGAGTTTATCCAACTTTTATTTCATTTTTATTTTCTTTTGGAATAGCCCAGAATAAAATACTTTATTTATTTATTTTATTTTATTAAATTTGTATAACCGCGCCTCTCTCCCCAAAGGCACTCAGGGCGGTGCACAGGAAATTAAAATAGAAATATAAAACGAGACAATAATAAATACTAAAAAACCAATTAAATACTATACCCTGTGCTAAAATTCCCTAAAACTCTTACCCATTAAAAACCAATTAAAAACAATTTAGAGTTCAGTCTATAAAATTGATTGTGGGGATTAGGCCAAGCCGGCAAGATGGAAGCAGTATGTCTTCAGATGTTGGCGGAAGGAGTGGAGGTCCGTGATAGTTCTAAGTTCGGGGGGTAGGTCGTTCCAGAAGGTTGGGCCTGCCACAGAGAAGGCCCTTCCCCTGGGCGTCGCCAGCCAGCACTGCCTGGTGGACGGCACCCGGAGAAGTTCCTCTCTGTGGGAGCGAATCGGACGAAGGGATGTATGGGGCAGGATACGGTATAACAGTAAATAGCTATATTTTTTTTTTTTAAAAAAAAGAGAATTATAAAAGATTATATATGGTCATTTAATGCATCAAAATTATATTATACGACCTATAGTTTTAGAGTTGATATTGGTTATTGGATGTGCGGTTGATCTAGCTGAAACATCTGTCACCCCATTGATCACCAGGATTGACTTGGCTATTTTGGCTGGCTAGGAGGATCTCCCCTTCCTCTCTCACTGCTCCATGTGTGTCCCTCCCACTGTGCTCTTTATGAGAGATCCAAGCAATTTCAAATAAGAGGAGGGTTCCATTTTTTTAGTCAAGGCTGTTTGAGAGCTGTGCTGCCCAGCTAGAACCATCAGACAAGCTTAAAGCTTGGATCAGATGTGCTCAACAGTTTGGAATTAATGCTTTTTCTCTTCGTGCAGCTGGACTTCCAGTCAAAACAGATATTACACCTGGGCCATCACGACTGTGTTCTGGAGCAAGACGATCCTTCTTTTGTAGGATGAAATGCAACAGACCCTCAGTCAAAGTAGAAGACAAAGACTTTCCTTCCACCTGTTCTAAAAAGAAAGGTATTATGAAGATTTAAATAGTATTACGTGATGCAAAGTTGTATACAAAGTAGGATAAAAAGCTATTTTTTGCAGACTCAGACAACAACTCTTCAGACCACTGAATCCAGCAAAATCAAAATTATTTGGTGTTATATAGAAAATGGGAATTAACTTCTTGTGATGTATGCAAGCCTGCATATTGAATGAAGAAAAACTGTTGGGGGAGGAAAGTTTTCCTTAGTGTCCTAGATAAACATTTTTCAAATGATATTTATTAAGAGTAAAATACCAACTTACTAAAAATTTAAAAACAGAATATAACTATAACTCTGGATAGGATAAGTAGTTTTCTTTGCGGATATGGTTTAAAAAAGCATCAGGTTTATGAATAGAACTTAAAATTATCTCAGTTTAAATAAAACCACACACTGAATTCAAGAATAGATATAACTTGTAGTTTGTTTTTAAGTAAAATAATGTCAATTAAAACACAAAATGCAAAGCAAGTTGAAAATGATATAAAAATAAGATTCAATTTTGAATATATGGAATACAAATCCCATTACTACATCT
This sequence comes from Rhabdophis nuchalis, assembly GCA_039707465.1. NCBI lineage: Eukaryota > Metazoa > Chordata > Lepidosauria > Squamata > Natricidae > Rhabdophis > Rhabdophis nuchalis. The sequence goes on along the minus strand of CM077643.1, from coordinate 120,306,170 downwards.
TCATTATAGAGAAGGATGAAGAGATCAGCAGGCAACTAAAAATATTGCTGTTGGTAGCTCACAAATCATGTAGGGAATGCATTCCAAAGCGAAGGCAGTATGCTGAGAATGCCTGATAACAAATAATCAGAATATGACACTGTGGTTCTGGACACAGTCAAGAAGTCCTCCCCATTCAATTTTAGCAATTGATTTCCTAGGGCAGTGGTGGGCAAACTTATTAGTCAAGAGAGCCAAATATCAACAGTACCACGATTTAAATTTCTTTTGAGAGCCAAAAGGTGTGGCCTGTTTTGTGGGAGTGGCTCAGTGGTCATGTGACCAGGTGGGCATGGCCAACTTGGAAAATGTGGTGAAACTCACTTAACGACGGTCCTGCTTAGCAACCAAAATTCATTCTTTCTTTCTTTCTTTCTTTCTTTCTTTCTTTCTTTCTTTCTTTCTTTCTTTCTCTCTCTCTCTCTCTCTCCTACTTTCTTTTTCTTTCTATTTTTCTTTCTCTTTTTGTCTCTCTCTGTCTATCTCTCTCTTTATCTGTTTCTCTCTCCTCCCTCCACCCATCTGTCATTCTGCGTGTGTGTGTGTGTGTGTGTGATTTCCTCTCTGCCTCCCTCTCTCTCTGTGTCTCTCTCTGTTTGTCTCTTCCTCCCTCCCCCTCTGTCTCTATCTGTATGTCAGTCTCTCCCTCCCTCTCTCCCTCCCTTCCCCCCCCCACCCCCCAGCAGTGGAAAGCCCGGCACGCCGGCCGGGGAGGCCACGGCTGCCTTCCCCCTCAGCGAGCGGGCGGGGGGAGCACCCGAGGCCGCAGCCATCCAAGCACCGCGGAGGCTGTCAGGGCGCCGCACGCACACCTCCGTCCAGCCGCACACGGCGGCCGTCCCGGAAAGCACGGCTCGGCAGCCTCTGCAGGCGGCTGTTGCTGCTGCTCCCCCCGAGCCCTGCGACATGCAGCTCCCGCAGTCCAAGCGCATCGGACAGGACAGCCGGCCACGTTTCCACCAGGTCCCTCTTTGGCCCCTCAGGTGCGGCTCTTCCTCTCTTCCTCCCCGCCCCCCGCCCGGAGGCAGCGGAGAGCCTGGCATGTCGGCTGCTGGGGCTTCGGCTGCTGGGGCTCCGGCTGCCTCCCCCTGTAGCGGGCAGAGCGCGACGCCCGGACGCCTCCAGCGAAGCCTCCCAGGCTCGTCTGCGCTGGGACGACTCCTTGGGTCTCCCGCCAGGCTCGCCTGCGCTGGGACAACTCCTTGGGTCTCCCCCCATGGAGGCGGGCGCACGACGGCCGGACTGCTTCGGCGAAGGCTCCCAGGCTCGCCTGCGCTGGGACGACTCCTTGGGTCTCCCACCAGGGAGCCAGGCTCGCCTGCGCTGGGACGACTCCCTGGGTCTCCCGCCAGGGAAGCGGGAGCGCGACGCCCGGACGGCTCCGGCGAAGCCGCAGCCCCGGGCGCTCCCCCCCCGCCCGTTCGCTCGCGGGGGGGGAGGGAGAGAGGAAGAGCCGCACCCGAGGGGCCAAAGAGCCGCTCGTGGCTCACGAGACGCGGTTTGCCGACCACTGTCCTAGGGCATTCAGTTTTATTCCTGGCTTCAGAACAATATAGCATGTCTGTGGCCACCAAATCAAGTGTAAGGGCGGTGCCGATTAAATTTTATTTTGTTTGTATCTATCTTTCTGGTGCCTTCGAGTTAGTGTTGACTTTTGGTGACTGCCTGAGCTAGTTCCTGCAATTTTTGTAGCAAGATTTTCTTCCTATAGGCCCCATCTCTGTCTCCAGTTACTGGTTTACAACATTGTAGTTTCTCTTGATTCCAATCTGTGAATATATTTGTTTGCTTATTTAACCTTATTTTGTTTTGTAGCAGATCGCAAAAGCTTTTGTACTATCCACAGCACAGGATATTTAAAAAGCTGGCCACCAACAAAAATGGGACTAGATGAAGACAATGAGCCTGATAATGAAGGCTGTAACTTAAGTTGTCTTGTTGCAATTGGACGTTTGCATCCTCACGTAGTTCCTCAACCATTAAATGGAGAAATCAGGGTTAAACCAACAGAATATGTTTCTCGACATGCAATTGATGGCAAATTTGTATTTGTAGATCAGAGGTAAGAGCAGCATTTGATTCCTGCTTTAAGGATAATAGTTCTTATTCTTTTGAGATGGCTGTAAAGTGGCTTGTTTGAAGAAACAGATGATGAAAAAATGGCAAAACACTTCAGCTCTTATAAATATAAATGAACTGAGTATCCTAATTGGATTACTCTTTGTAACATAAAATGCAAACCTGAAAAAAAATGCTTAAGGATATTGACAATTGGCTGAATATGGTAATGTCTGAATGGAAATACTGGCACAATCCACAATCTTTCCTTGCTGTGCTGAAGTGAACTTTGAACTACCTACCCTTGTCCAGCTCCCAACATAGCACAAGAAGCCAATGTGAGGATATAATTTCACAGTGCAGCATCAGCTGACAGAGGCCTGATCACAGGAGTCATAAGAGGTCTCTGCCTAGAGATACAAGTACACAGTCCTCAATTGGATTGTAAAAATACGCTTGATAGATTTTTAAAAAATGGTTCCTTTGAGATCTGTTGCTCTATAATTATGTGGGAGGTTCTATTAATGAGCTTATTTTACTTTTTTAAAGGGAAAAGCAGAGGAAATTAATCAAAATGCAGGGGGCTACTGAATGTATTCAGTATCGGCTATAATTAATTTTCAACAGCTGTATTAAGCCAACCAATAGCCATACTAAGCCAATGCCAGTTGTATTCCTGAGAGCATTGGAACTGGTATTTTATGTATATATAAAAAAGCAAAATAAAAAAAATATTGTATGTGTATATGCAACCTAACTCGAGATTGACAGAAGCTGGGGTTATTTTGCCAAAGTGTATGTGTCTGTGTGTTTGGAGGGAAGATAATTTAAAACCTCACTGACAAGAACCCTTATTTCAAAAGTCTCCAGTAATTAATTACAATAGGTTGTCATTAGTCAGGCTGAAATTCTGAGCTCTTTCTCTGAGAATTTCTCTTTCCAATGCAGCCATGAGGGAAAAAGTAGAGATAATAATAATAATAATAATAATAATAATAATAATAATAATAATAATAATAATAATAATAATAATAATAATAATAATAATAATAATAATACATAATTTATTATATTTATAAACCGCCCCCTCTCCCCAGAGGGACTCGGGGCGGTGTACAGGAAAATTAAAAACCATCTAAAAACATACCATACATAACAAGATTAAAAACGAATTAAATTAGCCTGTACTAAAATTTTAAGAACAATTATATATTTATTCAATTTATACCCCGCCCTTCTCCAAACGGACCCAGGGCGGCGCACAGGAAAATTAAAATACATACAAAACATCATATAAAATTTAAAAAACTAATTCAATAGAACCTGTGCTAAAACCAGATTAAAATCCCCAAATTTAAAAACTATCTAAAAGTCAGTATAGGAGGCTACGCTAGGCCGGCTAGATGGAACAAATGTGTCTTAAGACACTTGCGGAAGAGGCGGAGGTCAGAGATGGTGCGAAGTTCAGGGGGTAAGTCGTTCCAAAGGGCTGGACCTGCCACAGAGAAGGCTCTCCCCCTGGGTGTCGCCAGTCGGCATTGTCCGGCCGACGGCACCCTGAGGAGGCCCTCTCTGTGGGAGCGTATTGGTCTGAGGGATGTATGGGGCAGGAGGCGGTCTCGCATATAACTAGGCCCCGAGCCATGGAGCGCTTTAAAGATGGTCGTCAGAACCTTGAAGCGCACCCGAAAGACCACAGGAAGCCAGTGCAGCTCGCGCAGGATAGGTGTTATGTGGGAGTGTCTAGGCGCTCCCGTAATCACCCGCGCGGCTGCATTCTGGACTAACTGCAGCTTTCGAGTGCACCTCAAGGGAAGCCCCATGTAGAGAGCATTACAGTAGTCGAGTCGAGAGGTCACGAGGGCCTGAGTGACTGTGCGAAGGGCAGCCCGGTCCAGTAAGGGCCGCAATTGGCGCATCAGGCGTACCTGATGGAAAGCCCCCCTGGCCACGGCCGCCACATGGTCCTCCATGGACAGCCGGGAATCCAGGAGGACACCCAAATTGCGCGCCCTCTCCACGGGGGCCGGTGTTTCGCCCCCAATGGCCAGAGTTGGAATAATCTGGCTGAACCGGGGTGCCGGAAGCCACAGCCACTCAGTCTTGGACGGGTTGAGCCTGAGTTTGTTACTACCCATCCAGATCCGTACGGCCTCCAAACACCGGGACATGACCTCGACGGCATCGTTGGGGTGGTCTGGGGTGGATATGTACAACTGAGTATCATCAGCGTACAGGTGATATCCCACCCCAAAACCACGGATGATCTCGCCCAGCGGCTTCATGTATGTGTTGAACAGTAGGGGCGAGAGGACCGACCCTTGAGGTACCCCACATACGAGGGGCCTCGAGGCCGACCTCTGCCCCCCTGCCAACACATATTGCGACTGACCAGAGAGGTAGGAAGAGAACCACCGTAGAACGGTGCCTCCCAGCCCCAACCCCCCCAGTCGGCGCAATAGGATACCATGGTCGATGGTATCAAAAGCCGCTGAGAGGTCTAATAGGACTAGGATAGAGGAATATCCTCTATCCCGCGCCCTCCAGAGATCATCAACCAACGCGACCAATGCCGTCTCGGTGCTATGCCCGGGTCGGAAGCCGGACTGGCGCGGGTCTAGATAATCAACTTCCTCCAAGTGTCGCGGAGACTGTTGGGCCACCACACTCTCAACAACCTTCACTAAAAAGTGAAGGTTGGAGACGGGACGATAGTTCTCTAGTAATGCTGGATCCAGGGACGGCTTCTTGAGGAGGGGCCTTACTACCGCCTCTTTCAAGACGGCAGGCAAGGACCCCTCACTCAAAGATGCGTTGACAATGCCCTGGAGCCAGCCTCGTGTCGTCTCCCAGGATGCCAGTACAAGCCAGGAGGGACACGGGTCCAATAAACATGTGGTAGCCCTAAGTCTCTTTGACAACTTGTCCATATCCTCGGTAGTAACAAAATCAAACTCCTCCCAAGATGGTGTCTCAAGAGCAACCTCGGACCGCTCAGCTGGACCACTGTCGATGGAGGGCAGCTCGCTCCGAATCCGAGTGATTTTCTCCTGCAGATAAATCCCAAATTCCTCTGCTCGACCCTGTAGAGGGGCTTCCCGCGGCCTCTGTTGAAGGAGGGAGCGGGTCACCCCAAACAGGGCGGCAGGGCAGTTATCTGCGGATGCAATAAGAGTGGCACAATACTCACGTTTGGCCACTCTTATCGCCACCAGGTAAGTCCTAATGTAGGTTCTCACTAGTGTTCGGTCGGCTTCGGAGCGAGAGGATCTCCATCTGCTCTCTAGGCGTCTCTTGTGGCGCTTCATCTCCCTAAGCTCCTCGGTGAACCAAGGAGCCCGGGTGGATCGTCGCCGCAAGAGAGGCCGCTCGGGCGCGACTCGGTCCAAGGCCCCCGTGGCCGCACTTAACCATGCGGCCACTAGGTCCTCAGTCGAGTCGCGGGGCAAGTCCACAGGAATTGGCCCAAGCTCCCTTTGGAACCTTACCGGGTCCATCAGAAGCCTGGGGCGGAACCATATAGGAATATCCGGTTCCGCCTCCCCGCGATGGGGTGTAGCGATCGGAAAGTCGAGCCGAAGGAGAGCGTGATCTGTCCATGACAGGGGTGTGATGACTAAATCCCCTATTCCCAGATCACGACTCCACTGTCCCGAGACGAAGATGAGATCCAGGGTGTGTCCACCCTCGTGGGTAGGGCCCAAAACTACCTGGGTCAGGTCCATGGCTGCCATGGAAGCCATGAACTCCCGAGCTGCACCAGAGGTTTCGCCTACCGACGGCAGGTTAAAGTCCCCCATGACCAAAAGTCTGGGGGTCTCAACCGCAGCCCATTATTGCAGCCCATTAAAACCAGATAAAGCAATTTGAAAATACAGACTGGGGCGAGAGAAAGATGTTTTGACTGGGGCGAGAGAAAGATGTTTTGGATTGTCCCACCCAAAATCCAGAAAATACAAAACCCAAGGGAGTGCTATGAATGACTACACTGCAGTTGTCATGAGGAAGCTTTTAATGAGCATTTTTTAATTAAACCAATGAAATTCCAGTGTTAAACCAATCCACAATAAATGAAAGTTTTATTGAGGTAAAGGGGGTAGAGGAGAGCGAAAGAAAGTAACGTTTGACTACCCAAAGAATGCCTACAAATTATTGGTATTTTCTGTTAGCTGTTGCCAGACAGACCTTTTTGCCCTAATACCTTTTGAACTTTTCTCAGCTTTTAGAATATGAAAGGTAAGCAAAAGCCACCCTTAGCTTTCTCTAGTCAAGCAAAATGCTCCTAGATCAAATCATTTGATGACCCCTTGAATGATAAAGTTGCAAATTAGTTCTATCAAATTATAATGAAAGGGTTATGTGTGTGGGAATGAAAAAAATAATTTTGCATAGTCAGGTTTTCAAAATGGCATCCAATTACGAGCTACTTTATGTGTATGCTTTTATCATACTGGCATTTCCACAGCTACAGTTGTATAGTGAGATATAACTGTTATGTATTTGCTATAAATGACTTTTGGTGTATTGTCATAACATAATAAAGATGCAACTTAGATAAATTTCTGTGTATAAAATACTAGTTTAAGTTTAAAACTCTTTTAAATGTTATCATAAAATTCTATTTAAAACTTGTACGTAGCTGCTTTCACCCTGAAATGACGTAAGCATTTTGGAGCTCTTCCTCTCATAACTCATGTATTCTTGTGTAAGAATTCCTTGTACTACATTGCATTTTAAAATGTATGTACACTGCAGAATTGGTGGGTGAACTTTAGGTTATTAATATTTTTAACTATATAAATCTTATAAGTGATAAGATTTTTTTTAAAGGAATATATTTATCATATTGTTTATATGTAACTTCTGGGTGGTGGTATCATATCACCAAATAAAAAGCTAATATTGTGCAAGCTTAATAGGAGACAAATGTTTATTTAAAATTTATATAATTGTATAGGTAATCCCTTTTTTTTAGGATGACAACTAGGGTAAAAATGCTTGATAACATTTATTGGAATGCTCTGAAATATAGTTGCTAAAAATTGATATCTAAAGTTTTAGTCATAGAATATTTTTGCCAAAATAATGTTTGCTTATAAAAATGTCCAATATAATGGCAACAAAGAAGACATTAATAGCTAATTACTAATAGTAAAATATAGCATGCAAATTAAAGATGGAGAAACACATTTCATGCGTATATACAAGGTTGAGGATAGCACTATTAAGTATATAATGTATGTGTGTATACACACACACACACTTACATTATGTTGCATGGATTATGTTGATAATTTTAACTTTATCAATAACCAAACCCCAATCTACAGTTACATATTTCAATATATTTTAAGTTTTGTACATATTCCATCACATCTGTGTTAGGGCATATTTTATGTTTTTGTGTGTATTTGTATAGCTCAGTTTTTAACTATTTTTTGTGTTGTCTGAAAGGGTTCACCTTTTGAGCTGTAAGCACCATCATTTCTTTTGTTAATAAAGAAGAATTTGAGTTCTTTATATTGAACTCCCAATTTGAGTTTTCGTTTCAAAATAGTGAGATGTTAGTTGTATTTGGATTCTTATCTTCCAGTTGCAGTTTGATTTTCTTCAGGCATGACTGTCATAATAATTTATGACTTCATGACGGATCATAACAAATTGGGTATATTAAAGAATTGTTGATTTCCTTATGGACTCTAGCATAACAATAGCAGCTTAATTTATGAACATTGTCCAACAGATATTTTTGAAGAAGTCACATCCTGATTTCTGTAATTATGTCTCTCTTCAAAATACAAGAAAATAAAAAAAAATGATTTTCTTTCTATTTTTACACTAATTTCTACATAATTAATTAGAAACACTGAAGCATTTGTCTGTTTTAGGGCAACTGCAATTTTGGCATATTTACCACAGGAGCTTCTAGGCACATCATGTTATGAATATTTTCATCAAGATGATATAGGACATCTTGCAGAATGTCATCGACAAGGTAAAATGTTATCTGTGGAGTAGCCAAATGGTTCAGATTTTTTCCATTGGGTAGAAAAATGATCTAGGAACTTGTAAAAAAAATTAACATTACCATTGTACATGTACATACTATAAACACGAAAATTGTACAAGCCTGATCCTTTTTGTCTTTTTTCAGTTTTACAGTCAAGAGAGAAAATCAGTACTAATTGTTACAAGTTTAAAGTCAAAGATGGATCTTTTCTTACACTGAGGAGTTGTTGGTTCAGTTTCATGAACCCTTGGACCAAAGAAGTAGAGTATATTGTCTCAACGAACACAGTGGTTTCGTAAGTTTTTTTCTTTTCTTGTGGGGGGAAAAATACAGTTGACTCTGCCTTCCATGTATCAAGGAAGGGATACATCAAGTATTAGTTTGTTAAATTTGATAAGAATCCACAACAATTTATATGTTGCATGGTAATGAAGTTGATGGTAAAAAAAATAAGTATTTTGCTCTGCTAAATAATTAGTAACATAAAATGATACAATTATGTTTCTTCTGAATCCCCAGTACTAATATGCTTGATGGTGGCGATACGTCTTTTCCACAACTAGCAGCTTCACCTCACAGCATGGATAGCGTACTCCAAGCAGGAGAAGGTAATTAGAAAACTGTAACAAACTTGTTCAGATTTATTTTATTGAACATAGTGCAATTTAAAATGCTTAGTATTTCAAGCCTGTAACTGCATGTTCCTTCTATATCACACTCAAGAAGAAATGTCAAGGAGGTGAAAATTTAAAGAGCTAAGAAATGCCAAGAACATAGATCAGTGAGGATGACAGCCCAAATTAATCCCTAATCCAAAAATAAACATAACAAATTATTTGGAGTATAAAGCAAAATGTCAGGGTGATGGGTATTTCTCACCAAAATCCCCATGCAATATTTGTATAATATCCATTTTCTTTAGCACATGATGAAATTAAATGCATGGTGGATAGAACCATTATTTTGGATACATATTAATTTTTATTTATATTCTAGTTTTATATTTTTTTGTAAATAATTCAAGGTGATGAACATTTATAACACTCCTTCCTCCTCCTATTTCCCCCACACCAACAGTCTTGTGAGGTTGGCTGGTCTGAGAGTGAATGACTGGCCCAAAGTGTCTAAGGCAGGATGAGAACTTTCAGTCTCCCAGTTTTTAGGGTGGTGCCAGAGGTGGGTTCCTACTGATTCGGACCGGTTTGGCCGAGTAGGTAGTAAATCAGCTTCCCGAACCAGTTCTATTGTTGGCAGCACCATCTTGTTTTTTGGTTCTGCGCATGCGCAGAACAATCTTTATTGGAAAAATGTAATTTTTTCTCCTTTTCTAATGTTCTTGCAATGACAGACCTTTTTAGCTGCAAATGTGCACGTGTATGGAGCGTGTGTTTGGCGTGTGCACGTGCACAAATTTTTTTGCATGCTTAACCAGCAGTAATACCAGTAGCAACCCACCCCTGGGTGGTGCCTTAACCACTATACCAAACTTCACTACAAACTTTTGACAGAAGGAAAAACATACATGCTGTCCTTGCCTATGGATAAACAGAGATATAGTTTAGCAAGATTTTTCTCTCTCTGGATTCAGCAATATTCTAGATTCTGTGGAGGGAAAAACACTTGAAATGTCTCCCTGGCCCAGATTCACTTGTGAATATGCAAAAACCTATTGTAGGAGATTTTTCTCTCTCTCACTGTAACTTTCAACAGTATACTAATAGCAGATAGCGGAAATAGTTCTCTCTTCTTCCCTTTTTATGCTAAGATCCTTAAATGGACCGAAAAATATTGTTCCTTTAATAATCAAGGAAGCTTCAGTGTAAGAAGCTAGCTAGGAACCCAGAGATATTTTAAGTATCTATCCAAGAGGCTGCCTTTGTGTTGTCAAACAGTACTAATATTGTTAATAGCTCATAAATTTAAGTTCCTGTGTTAAGTCTAATACATAATAATTCAGATTATTTCTGTTTCTCAATCTGTTTCTCAATCTGACCCAAGTGTTCAGTTCTGCAGTCTCCTAGGAAGTACTGTCTTAAGTTAGCAGCTTGTTGATACAGCAACAAAAAACACTTGAGATTCAAAGCATATTTTTACTAGTAATTATGGCTTATCTGCTGTTTCAGGCAACTGAGTTATAGTATTCAAAAATTTAACCTTGCCCATTTTGTATTTGGTTATATAAAATTGCTGGGCATGTTTAGATATATATGTTTAGTTATGTGATGATTTGGAATCAAGTGAAGTAGCCTCTACAAAATCATATTGAAAGAGGAGCTTTTGGCCGTGAGGAGGAAGGCAAGGAGAAACAAAGAGCTACGAGAGAGTAAACTGCATTATTTCCCCATTTGAACTTCTTGAGGCTAGAGGGAGGAGCTTTTGGCCGTGAGGAGGAAGGCAAGGAGAAACAAAGAGCTACAAGAGAGTAAGCTACATTATTCCCCCATTTTAATCGCTGCACCTCACCGCGGGGAGGCGGAACCGGATACTCCTATATGGTTCCGCCCCAGGCTTCTAATGGACCTGGAAAGGTTCCAGAGGGAGCTTGGGCCAATTCCTGTGACCCTGCCTCGCGACTCGACTGAGGACCTAGTGGCCGCATGGTTAAGTGCGGCCGCGGGGGCCTTGGACCGAGTCGCGCCCTTGCGGCCTCTCTTGCGGCGACGAATCACCCAGGCTCCTTGGTTTACTGAGGAGCTCCGGGGGATGAAACGCCACAAGAGACGCCTAGAGAGCAGATGGAGATCCTCTCGCTCCGAAGCCGACCGAACACTAGTGAGAACCCATATTAGGGCTTACTTAGTGGCGATAAAGGTGGCCAAACGTGAGTATTGTGCCACCCTAATTGCATCCGCAGATAACCGCCCTGCCGCCCTGTTTGGGGTGACCCGCTCCCTCCTTCACCAGAGGCCGCGGGAAGCTCCTCTACAAGGGCGAGCAGAGGAATTTGGGATTTATCTGCAGGAGAAAATCACTCGGATTCGGAATGAGCTACCCTCCATCGACAGTGTTCCTGTGGGACTGTCCGAGACTAGTCTTGAGGTTCCATCTTGGGAGGAGTTTGACTTTGTTACCACCGAGGATATGGACAGGTCCTGGCGACCACATGTTTATTGGACCCGTGTCCCTCCTGGCTTATACTGGCATCCTGGGAGACGACACGAGGCTGGCTCCAGGGCATTGTCAACGCATCTTTGAGTGAGGGGTCCTTACCTTCCGTCTTGAAAGAGGCGGTGGTGAGGCCCCTCCTCAAGAAGCCGTCCCTGGACCCAGCTTTATTAGAGAACTATCGTCCGGTCTGCAACCTTCACTTTCTGGTGAAGGTTGTTGAGAGTGTGGTAGCCCAACAGTTTCCGCGACACCTGGAGGAAGTTGATTATCTAGACCCGCGCCAGTCCGGCTTCCGACCGGTCACAGTACCGAGACGGCATTGGTCGCGTTGGTTGATGATCTCTGGAGGGCGCGGGATAGAGGTTATTCCCCTATCCTAGTCCTGTTAGACCTCTCAGCGGCTTTTGATACCATCGACCATGGTATCCTATTGCACCGACTGGGGGGGTTGGGGCTGGGAGGCACCGTTCTGCGGTGGTTCTCATCCTACCTCTCTGGTCGGTTGCAATATGTGTTGACGGGAGGGCAGAGGTCGACCTCGAGGCCCCTCCTGTGTGGGGTTCCTCAGGGGTCGGTCCTCTCGCCCCTCCTTTTCAACACATATATGAAGCCGCTGGGTGAGATCATCCGTGGTTTTGGGGTGGAGTACCATCTGTACGCTGATGACACTCAGTTGTACATATCCACCCCAGAACACCCCAACGATGCCGTCGAAGTGCTGTCCCGGTGTTTGGAGGCCGTACGGATCTGGATGGGTGGTAACAAACTCAAGCTCAACCCTGCCAAGACTGAGTGGCTGTGGTTTCCGGTACCCCGGTTCAGCCAGATTACTCCAACTCTGGCCATTGGGGGCGAAACATTGGCCCCCGTGGAGAGGGCGTGCAATTTGGGTGTCCTCCTGGATTCCCGGCTGTCCTTGGAGGACCATGTGGCAGCCGTGGCCAGGGGGGCGTTTCATCAGGTACGCCTGATGCGCCAATTGCGCCCCTTACTGGACCGGGCTGCCCTTCGCACAGTCACTCAAGCTCTTGTGACGTCCCGTCTCGACTACTGTAATGCTCTCTACATGGGGCTTCCCTTGAGGTGCACTCGAAAGCTACAGCTAGTCCAAAACGCAGCCGCGCGGGTAATTACGGGAGCTACCAGAAGCTCCCATATAACACCAATCCTGCGCGAGCTGCATTGGCTTCCTGTGGTCTTTCGGGTGCGCTTCAAGGTCTTGACGACCATCTTTAAAGCGCTCCATGGCTCGGGGCCTAGTTATATGCGAGACCGTCTCGTGCCCCATACATCCCCTAGACCGATACGCTCCCACAGAGAGGGCCTTCTCAGGGTGCCGTCGGCCGGACAATGCCGACTGGCGACACCCAGGGGAAGAGCCTTCTCTGTGGCGGGCCCTGCCCTTTGGAACGACCTACCCCCTGAACTCCGGACCATCACCGATCTCCGCCTCTTCCGCCAATGTCTAAAGACATACTTTTTTCATCAAGCCGGCCTAGCCTAACCTCCCATGGGGACTTTAGAAAAGTTTTAAATTGGGTTTTAATTAATAATTGGTTTTAGCACAGGTTTGGGATCTAATATATATTTTAAATTATTTATGTTCTATTTTTGTATGTTTTTTAAATCTCCTGTGCGCCGCCCTGGGTCCTCTGCGGAGAAGGGCGGGATATAAATGTAATAAAATAAATAAAATAAATAAAATAAACTTCTTGAGGCTAGAGGGAGGAGCTTTTGGCCGTGAGGAGGAAGGCAAGGAGAAACAAAGAGCTACAAGAGAGTAAACTGCATTATTTCCCCATTTGAACTTCTTGAGGCTAGAGGGAAGAGCTTTTTGGCCGTGAGGAGGAAGGCAAGGAGAAACAAAGAGCTACAAGAGAGTAAGCTACATTATTTCCCCATTTTGAACTTCTTGAGGCTAGAGGGAGGAGCTTTTGGCCGTGAGGAGGAAGGCAAGGAGAAACAAAGAGCTACGAGAGAATAAACTGCATTATTTCCCCATTTGAACTTCTTGAGGCTAGAGGGAGGAGCGTTTGGCCGTGAGGAGGAAGGCAAGGAGAAATAAAGGGCTACGAGAGAGTAAACTGCATTATTTCCCCATTTGAACTTCTTGAGGCTAGAGGGAGGAGCTTTTGGCCAAGAGAGAGGGGAGGCCAAGAAACACAGAGGTCTAACATACTGTATCTATAAAGCAAAAATAGAAATAATACATTCTAGATTTGTGCGCTTAAGACTGTGATTGTATTTTATTTCAAAATGACTGGCTTAGTTCAATGTAATAACTGTTTTGCACCTGTCTTCCGCAGTACTCTTTTCAAATTTGGATACTGTCCCCTTTGCAGACAAATTAATAGATTACATAGACACATCATATATCTTGAATCTGTAATTTGTGCTCTCCAGGCAGAAATTAAGCGTCCAATTCGGCCATTCCACCCTGTGGAGATGCCACACTACCAGCTTCCTCTACCGCAAAGATCCCACAGAAGAAGAGCAGTCTGGACAACTGTGGGATCTGGCAGGGTGAGAGCTGTGAACCACAAACACCAAACCTTTGCTCTGTCCCAGCATAACAGATATAGCGCCCTTGCTGATCTTAATGGGGACACTAAAGTGACAGGTCAAAGTAATAATGACGACTCAAATAAGCAGGGGATTGTGGTCCAAAGTGAAGAACTTATTTCAGAAATGCAAAAGTGTGAATCAGGGATCATGCATCAGTCACACAACAAGAGCAAGGTACCCAAAAAGAGAAGTCACCTTCTGATTGGTGACTCAATCGTAAGGGATGTAAACTTAGGTAAGGATATGGAGGTTTTGAAAGATGTCAGATGTTTTCCGGGTGCTACAGCCAGCAGAGACAAGAGGCGTATTCTTAAGATAGTCAAGAATGCAAGTAAGGACTGTGAAGTTGATGCTATTATACATCTTGGCACAAATGATCTGTCCCAAAAAGATGTAGTTTCTGTGCAGAATGATTTCCAGAGTTTGGGGTACGAACTTAGTAGTACAGGTTGTAGGCTTATCTTCTCAGAGGTTATACCAGTATACAAGGAACAAAAAGGAAAGGGCCAGCGCATAGCAGAGTTTAATGTGTGACTAAAGGAGTGGTGTAAAAAGGAAGGCTTTGGTTTTATTAGTCATGATGCCTGCAGCTGGTCCAATGATAAACTGTACAAAAGAGATGGTTTGCACCCATCCAAGAAAGGGACTGAGCTACTTGGCATTAAATTCACAGATTTCCTGGCTAAACATTTAAACTGAATAGTGGGGACAGAGAATCAATTGATAAAGAACATTTCTGTCCCCAGCAAACTAAAATTCATAGGGTTATCAGTGCATGTAACATAGATGTTTGTGCGGGCAATATTATCACCACTGCTGTCAAGCAAAACCAAACAATTAACAGTGAGTGCCATACCATGTGCATGAACCATACAAGTGGCAAAGAAATAGGGGCAAAGAGAACCATAGTCAGGCATAACACAGGTTACGCAGACAGTAAACACAGGGTCAATCAAAATGGACTCAAATGTCTATACACCAATGCACAGAGTATGAGGAATAAACAGGGTGAATTAGAAATTCAAGTAAATGAGGGCAGATATGATATTGTTGCCATTACAGAAACTTGGTGGGATGAAACCCACAAATAGAACATACAGCTAGAAGGATTTAAATTATTTAAAAGAAATAGACCAAATAAAAGAGGAGGTGGAGTTGCACTATATATAAGAAATAATTACATCTCTACAGAAATAGAGCACAACAATGATGAGAACTATCTTGAATGTATATGGGTCAATATTAAAGGTTGGGGGGGGGGATGATATTGTCATAGGTATATATTACAGGCCACCCAACCAAGCAGAGGAAGTGGATGAACTTTTTGCTAACCAGCTAACTAAGGTATGTAGGAAGCACACTACAATAGTAATGGAAGATTTTAACTACCCTGACATCAATTGGGAAACAAACTCTGCACCAAGTGGAAGATCCAACAGGTTCCTAACAAACCTAGCAGACAACTTTGTTTCCCAAAAGGTAGAGAAGGGAACAAGGGGATCAGCAATATTGGACTTAATTCTCACTAACAGAGAGGAAATGATAGAAGGTGTAGAAGCTACAGGAACTTTGGGGGCAAGCGATCATGAAATACTGGAATTCAACATTATGCAAAGAAAAAGTAGTAGAACAAAGTCAAACTAGAGTCTTAGACTTTAAGAGAGCTAATTTCAATAAACTTAGAGAGAGGTTGGGAAGGATTCCATGGATGAGAATCCTCAAGGGGAAAACAACTCAAGAAGCTTGGGAAATTTTGAAAAATGAGATTATAAAAGCCCAGTCCAGCACAATACCAATGAAGAAGAAAAATAATAGTTCCCAAAAGAAACCAGCATGGCTGCATAAAGAACTCTCTGACAAATTGAAAGACAAAAAGGATAAATATAAAAAGTGGAAAGAGGGGGACATAACCAAGGCAAAATATCAGCAAATAGCCCGAGCCTGTAAAGATGAAGTGAGGAAAGCTAAGGCTCGCAATGAAGAAAGGCTTGCCAAAAAAGTAAAAAATAACAAAAAAAGCTTCTTCCAACATGTTAAAAACAAGAAAAAAGTTAAGGAAACAATTGGTCCACTGCTGGGAGAAAATGGCAAGAAGATGATAAGCAACAGGGAGAAAGCAGAACTATTTAACTCTTTTTTTGCATCTGTCTTTACACAAAGGGATAAAACAGTCCAACCAATCAAAAACAGCACCACAAAAATCAGATTAGGAACACAAGTTGAAATGGGGAAGAAAATGGTAAGTGAGCATCTGTCTGCCCTGGACGAGTTCAAATCACCAGGACCAGATGGATTACACCCCAGGGTTCTGAAGGAACTGGCAGACGAGATCTCAGAACCACTGAACTATATCTTTCAGAGATCCTGGAGCACCGGGGAACTGCCAGAAGACTGGAAAATAGCTGATGTGGTTCCCATCTTCAAAAAAGGGAAAAAAATAGATCCAGGAAACTATAGACCCATCAGCCTGACCTCAATACCAGGAAAGATTCTGGAAAATATAATTAAGCAACAAATAAGTGAACACCTAGAAGCAAACAAAGTAATAGCCAAAAGCCAACATGGGTTTGTCAAAAACAGATCATGCCAGACTAATCTAATTGCATTCTTTGACAAAGTGACAAAATTAGTGGACCAGAGGAACGCTGTCGATATAATTTACTTGGACTTCAGTAAGGCATTTGATAAAGTAGACCATAACCTACTATTAGATAAAGTAGAAGAATGTGGGATAGACAGCATCACCACCAAATGGATTCGCAACTGGCTGACTAACCGCACTCAACGTGTAGTCCTCAATGGAACTGCATCTACATGGAAGGAAATATGCAGTGGAGTCCCCCAAGGCTCTGTTTTAGGCCCAGTACTCTTCAACATCTTCATCAATGATTTGGATGAGGGGATAAATGGGGAACTCATCAAATTTGCAGACGACACCAAGCTGGCAGGAATAGCCAACACTCCAGAAGATAGGCTTAAGATACAGAAAGATCTTGACAGACTTGAACATTGGGCACTATCTAATAAAATGAAATTCAATTGTGAAAAAAGTAAGGTTCTACATTTAGGTAAAAAAAACAAAATGCACAGGTACAGTATAGTTGGTACCTTGCTCAATAGTAGCAACTGTGAGAGGGATCTTGGAATCCTAGTGGACAACCATTTAAATATGAGCCAGCAGTGTGCAGCAGCTGCCAAAAAAGCCAACACAGTTCTAGGCTGCATAAACAGAGGGATAGAATCTAGATCACATGAAGTGTTAATGCCACTGTATAGTGCCTTGGTAAGGCCACACTTGGAATACTGCATACAGTTTTGGTCGCCACGATGTAGAAAAGACGTGGAGACTCTGGAAAGAGTGCAGAGAAGAGCAACAAAGATGATTAGGGGACTGGAGACTAAAACATATGAAGAACGGTTGCAGGAGCTGGGTATGTCTAGTTTGATGAAGAGAAGGACCAGGGGAGACATGATAGCAGTGTTCCGATATCTCAGAGGGTGCCACAAAGAAGAGGGAGTCAAACTATTCTCCAAGGCACCTGGGGGCAGGACAAGAAGCAACGGGTGGAAACTAATCAAGGAGAGACGCAACTTAGAACTAAGGAGAAATTTCCTGACAATCAGAACAATTAACCTCTGGAACAGCTTGCCTCCAGCAGTTGTGAATGTCCCAACCCTGGAAGTCTTTAAAAAGATGTTAGCCATTTGTCTGAAATGGTATAAGGTTCCTGCCCACGCAGGGGGTTGGACTAGAAGACCTACAAGGTCCCTTCCAACTCTGCTATTGTATTGTATTGTATTGTATTTTTTCCCAAATGTAACCCAGCCATTTGGAGTTGCTGAAGAATTTAAGGAGCATGTGTACCTACTATGTTAGGTATGTGAGAACATAGCCAAGTAAATTGTGTTTTGAAGATTTTGTATTTGTGTAATTGTAGGCTTGCATTTCTCATACAAGGCATATTGTATCTATCTTAACAATAGAGATGCTGAAAGTTCTCCATTTTCCTGTGAGAGGCTTGTAATACCCTGTAAACCCATTGTGAAATGCAATAAACTTGACTAGAAAAAACCATTAAATGACTTTATATCCCAGGGCAGTCTTTTAAATTCCATGCAGCAGGGCTAGTTTTTTAACGGTCACTTAACCTCTCATAAGTATACCAGGGGCTACCTACAAAATGTGGTAGCTTAAAAAAAATTCATTGAATTGAATGAAAATTGAATACTGTTAACATTAAGAGTTGTAGTAGGAAGTGGAAATTACTTCTTTTCAATAGGCAGAAGGACTTTTATCCCTGGAAAAACATAATCTGAGTTTTGAAAGATTTCTCCTATGATGAAAAAGGTCATACGTAAAAATGCATTCAACAGCTCTCAAGAATCAAGATTAATAGGGTCAGGTAGTAATGCATACCAGTGACCATGAAATATATTAAAATCCCATTTTAGGCATTAAAGCACATAGTGCCTTGCTCCTCGTGTAATGTTAGAGCAACTTTACTGCATTGAAAGTAATGTTTAGTGAAATAATATGAAATTGAAAGGAAACAAAAAAGAAATTATAATAGAATTATAACAATTGCAAAGAGTATGTGAAGAGTAGAGGTGCAGGTAATCCTCAACTTACAACTATGCTTGGCAACTGGCATGCATTTATGATGGCTGCAGTGTTCTGGAGTCATGTGGTCATCTTTTGCGACCTGGCAAACAAAGTTAGATTCACTTAACAACTGTGTCAAGAAAGTTTATAAAATGGGGCAAAATTCCCTTGAAATTTTAACAGTGGAAATTTTGAACTTAATTGTGGTCATAAGTTGAAAACTACTAGTACCTATATTCAGAATAAATGTGTGGATTGCAGGTATATATTAGCTTGTGTGCCCTTTTTCTTTCCCTTTTATTTAATTGCATTTTCCTTTCTTTCTTTTTAAAAAAAATCTTTTTAAGGTGGTCCAAAAAGGGCACTTCCCACAGTTCCTGGTATTCCAGGTGGAACGAGAGCCGGTGCTGGTAAAATTGGAAGGATGATTGCTGAAGAAATGATGGAGATTCATAGGTAAGGAAAAGCTCATATTATAAAATTATTAAGTATATGTTTCTCAATTTGTTCGGGAAAGTTCTATTTCATTCCTATTTTTAACACCTTCCTTTCACAGAAACATGGGGTATAAATCCAATAAATTAATTTCTTAAATATGCTGGTCAGTTGTTTCCTTTCAAGGCAAAACAAGCATAACTGCTTGTATGTTTCTTTGTACAGTGAAGAATTTTAGCATGGTTTATCCACAATAGGTAAGCAGTAATTGTGAAAGAAGTTTAATAAAATAACCCAATGTAGTTTCCAAGATTATGTTGAACAATATTCAACGTATAGTCTTCCAAATCAGAGTAATCACAAACAATAAAAATAGATTGAACTTTGTGGAAATGTAGTTTGCCAATTTTATTTTCCTTTTGCCATATCCAGGCATATACAGTACAATAACAAATTGGAGCCATATTCCTTAGGAGATAAAAATCAAAAACTTAAATCATAAAACCTGACAAGAATGCTGTGACTATCCCACAATGAACACAATGTGAGGAACCCCAAAGGTGCTTTTTCAAGAGGCATTTTGAAGACATTTTGCTTCTCATCTAAGAAGCTTCTTCAGCTCTGACTGGATGGTGGGGAATAGAAGAATTTATACTCCTTGCAGTCAGCTGTCACTAAAAGAATGCAAATGACCAGCTGTCTGTAAGGAGTATAAATCCTTCTGTTCCCCACCATCCAGTCAGAGCTGAAGAAGCTTCTGGGAACAGAAGCGAAACATCTTCAAAGAGAAGAAAAACTAGAAAGCCCAGTTGCCTCTTGAAAAAGCACCTTTGGGACAACCATGATCTGGATGACTGAGAATCTCCATAGACAATATGAGGAAGAACCATGCGGTCAAAGAACAGAGATCTACTGGAATATTTTATCAGTATCTATATAAATAAAAATGTAAAATAGTTTGTACGAAGCCGCTAATCTCAAAAACTATTGGACCGATTTACCTCAAATTTTCACACAATGTTCCCAAGGACTTCCGATAATAGAATACATACTCATTTTGTGCCTAGCACACATGTGTCATGTGCAAGGTACACAAATGTAAAATATACCCACTGACCATGTTTTCACCTCCCTGTAGCCCTGCCCATCCGGCTGCTTTCCAACAGTCATTGTTGGAAGAGGCCTCATATGGAGGCCTCTTAGGGCCAAAAGAAGGCACTGAGATAGCAAACTCCCAAGTGGCCAAAAGAGAGAGAGAGAGAGAGAGAGAGAGAGAGAGAGAGAGGGAGGGAGGGAGGGAGGGAGAAATACAGTTTAATAAAAGAGGGACTAGGGGAGACATGATAGCAGCCTTCCAATATTTCAGGGGTTGCCACAAAGAAGAGGAAGTCAAGCTATTCTCCAAAGCACCAGAGGGCAGAACAAGAAGCAATGGGTGGAAACTAATCAAGGAGAGAGGCAACTTAGAACTGAGGAGGAATTTCCTGACAGAACAATTAACCAGTGGAACAGCTTGCCTCGAGAAGTTGTTAATGCCCCAACACTGCAAGTCTTTAAGAAGATGTTGGATAGCCATTTGCCTGAAATGGTATAGGGCTTCCTGCCTAGGCAAGGAGCTGGACTAGATGACCTCCAAGGTCCCTTCCAACTCTGCTATTGTATTGTATTATAGTAGGTAGGTAGATAGGGGAATAGATAGAGAGGGAGAAATACAGTAGGTAGGTAGGTAGGTAGATAGAGGGATAGATAGAGAGGGAGAAATAAGGTAGGTAGGTAGGTGGATAGATAGATGGATGGATAGATAGATAGATAGATAGATAGATAGATAGATAGATAGATAGATAGATAGATAGATAGATAGATAGATAGATAGATAGATAGATGATAAACACAGGTAGGTAGGTAGGTAGGTAGGTAGGTAGGTAGGTAGGTAGGTAGGTAGGTAGGTAGGTAGATAGGGTGATAGAGAGGGAGAAATATAGTAGGTAGTAGGTAGGTAGGTAGAGGGAGAAAGGAAGAAATATAGTAGGTAGGTAGGTGGGATAGATAGGGAGAAATACAGTAGGTAGGTAGGTAGATAGAGGGAGAAAGGAAGAAATACAGTAGGTAGGTAGGTGGATAGAGGGATAGAGAGGGAGAAATACAGTAGGTAGGTAGGTAGAGGGATAGATAGAGAGGGAGAAATACAGTAGGTAGGTAGGTAGGTAGAGGGAGAAAGGAAGAAATACAGTAGGTAGGTGGATAGAGGGATAGATAGAGAGGGAGAAATACAGTAGGTAGGCAGGTAGGTAGATAGGGGGATAGATAGAGAGGGAGAAATATGGTAGGTAGGTAGGTAGGTAGGTAGGTAGGTAGGTAGGTAGGTAGGTAGAGGGAGAAAGGAAGAAATACAGTAGGTAGGTAAGTAGAGGGATAGAGAGGTAGGTAGGTAGGTGTATAGATAGATAGGGAGAAATACAGTAGGTAGGTAGGTGTATAGATAGATAGGGAGAAATACAGTAGGTAGAGGAATAGAGAGAGGGAGAAATACAGTAGGTAGGTAGGTAGAGGGATAGAGAGGGAGAAATACAGTAGGGAGATAGAGGGAGAAAGGAAGAATTACAGTAGGTAGGTAGGTAGAGGGATAGATAGGGAGAAATACAGTAGGTAGGTAGGTTGGGGGTTATATGGTGGTTGTATGTATGTGTGCAGGTGTAGATCTACACACAGATTGGTTGGCCATTTAACCAGACTGGGCTACAGCAACACGTGGCCGGGTATAGCTAGTAATTTACTAAAAAGAATTCTTAATTGTTTTTAAACTCCAAAACCAAGCACAAGTATAAGGTTTCAGATTTTAATTTTTCGGTTGTTGATAATATGTCATCCTAAAAAAATGACTTTATTTTTTTTTATGCCTTTTGTAATTTGGCTGTCGTTGGTGTAACAGGATACGAGGATCTTCCCCTTCAAGTTGTGGCTCTAGCCCATTGAACATGACCAGCACACCTCCCCCTGATACTTCATCACCAGGAGGCAAAAAGGTGAGATGGGAGAATTTTAAAGGTTTTTTTAAAAAAAGCTATATCGTCAGACTTCATATAAATTAATTTAAACCGTTGTAACAAACCTGTAAAATGAATGTATTGCAGCATTTTCAATCTGTTGAAATAGATGATAGACTGGCATAATAATATAATAATTCCAAGTGGAGTTTTAAAAAGTTGTTTAAAGGATTTTTAAATACAAACACAAAATATGAATATAATTTGCCTTTCGAATGTATAAATCCATCCATTGTTTAATCACTGAAAGCTTCAGAATTGAAGCTATAGCAGAAATGTGATCTTCATTCTTTAAAACAATCAACACTGCTTTCATAATACAAAAATTACCTGTACTAATAAATGCTTATCATAGAAATAATATTTCCCTGATTGACCAGTGCTTTAATAATAGGTAACAAATTTGAGAACCATTAAACTGATTTATGATGACAACCATCCATGCACAAATTTGAAGAGCTTATTAAATACACTTGAGGTAGGATCCTAAGTACATTGTGGTTAATGGTATCCTGGCTCTAAGTAGGAACAATATGTAACTATCGATCATGTTACAATATTTTCTTTGTGGGTATCATAAAAAAAAAGCCTCAAGTCTGTGTGGCAGAGATCCAGAAAACTGGAGCTGTGGATCTATCTGTTTCTTATTAAATGTTCAGTGGACCCAGTGGATATATTTATAGTCCACAGGATGCTTATGAACCAGGCTGCCTAGCATTATAAAAATAGGTTTTTCAGTTGTTGCTCACTGCTGTGTGATTATGTGTGAATATAAAGTTACTTGAATCTTATCATCCAAAATTTACCAATATATCTCAATGTATCCCTGCATTAAATGGGAACTAAAGTAAAAAAGGAAAGTCAAATATAGCAAAGTTTATCACTTTCCATCACCTAACTGCATTTAATTTTTTTTATTTCTATGGTCACCCATTTGACTAAATATGACTCTGGGCAATGTACAATTAAAAAAAAAAACCTATACAATAACAGGTAGTCCTCGACTTATGACCACAATTGAACCCAACATGTCTGTTGCTAAGCATGACAGTTGTTAAGTGAGATTTGCTCCATTTCACGACCTTTCTTGCCACAGTTGTAAAGTAAATCACTGCAGTTGTTAAATTAGTAACATGGTTGTTAAGTGAATCTGGCTTTCCCGTTGCCTTTGCTTGGCAGGTCAGAAAAGGTGATCACAAGATCCTGGGACATTGCAACCATCATAAATGAGTCAGTTGCCAAGTGTCTGGATTTTGATTACGTGATTATGGAGATGCTGCAACGGTCGTTAAGTGTGAAAAATGATCATGCCACTTTTTTCAGTGCCATTGTAACTTCGGTCACTACATGAATGGTTGTAAGTCCAGGGCTACCTACAGTACTATAAAAACAGTTACTAATTAAAACAATATTATTAAATGGCATTTTTTTAATAATATGGTTAAAACAATATGTTAATACGTATCTATACAATTCTTCTAAAGCAGGGGTTCCCAAACTTGGCAACTTTAAGACTTGTGGACTTCAACTCCCAGAATTCTCTATGCTGGCTGGAGAATTCTGGGAGTTGAAGTCCACAAGTCTTAAAGTTGCCAAGTTTGGGAACCCCTGTAAATCTAAAGCAAAGAGAACAAGCTTTTTCAGCATACTGCTATTTTGTTATTTGTTATTTTGTGCCTTGAGAGCAACAACTGAGATGTCTTATGGCATCGATATCGCTCAATGGATTATATAGAATTTTTTAACCTGAATTTCTTGGATTATTTCAAAATGGGAAGGGATATTAGATGTTAAGTAGTAATAGCACTTAGACTTATACACAGCTTCACAGTGCTTTACAGTCCTCTCTAAGCAGTTTACAGTGTCAATGTATTGCCCCCAACAATCAGGATCCTCGTTTTACCGATCTCGGAAGCATGGAAGGCTGAGTCCACCTTCAGCTGGTGACATTCGAACTGCCGAACTGTGTGTATTAGTCATGCAGATGATTAATATGGCATTTTAGAAGAGGGAAGTAGTGATAGTGGTAAATATCTGTAGCTCAAATGTAAAATGAGGCTAGAGGTTCGTTCTCCGAGCTTGAGGGTTGGTTTCTGAACATTTCATTACCAGGCTAGTTAACATTTTCCGTGTAATTTGGGGGATGTCAGTGTTGGTGTTCTTCAGTTTATAAGGACTTTGTGTAGTCAGTAGATCTTAAGAGGGGAGGGTTCCATCAGATGAGGGTGTTGTGATGGGGAGGTCACATCAGGTGAGAGTCCTTGGGAGGTGTAATGCTAGTTTGGGGGAGTTGAGGGGGTTGGTTGAGGGTTGGTGCTATCACTGGTTGGTTGTGCAGTTGATTTGAATTCTCTGGTGTTCTCGTAGATCGATTGTAGGTAGATAGGGCTGTTGATGGAATTGCTTGTGAAGTTCCAGGGATTTGGGATCGTGACAATTGACTGCCAGCTGGTGTTTATGGATTCTAGTTTTCAGTTGAAGTGATGCTTGTCCCAGTAGAATTGGTTGCAATTGTTACAATTGATTTTGTAAATTACATTGTTTCTTTCATCCTTCTGTATTATGTCTTTGGTTCTGGATAATTCCTTGTGGAGTGTGGCTGTGGGTTTGTGGGCTATTGTTATTACTAGAGGTTGGAGAATTCTGGCTGGGGAAGTAGTCTTCTCATTAAACATTAGAGGGGTTTTACAAAAATTTGATGCATGATGTTGGAATGCTCTGATAATTAAAAAATTGGGACCAGGAGTACATTGAATTATGGGCTCCTGGGGTTTTCAAGAAACAAACATCACCATACACTTTGTGACTCCCCCCTCCCTCTTTTCTGTTACCATAACAAGCAGAAAACAATTTCATTTTTGTTGCATTCCTTTATAGTACTCATTTCTGGCCTCTCACTTCCCTGTAATTGGTAACAGCAGCCACAAAGTAATAAATCCTGTAAGTTAGAAATGACAAAACAGAATTTTTTAAATATTTTTTTTTCTCTGAAGTACTAGCAAAATAAAGCTTTCTCCCGCTGGTAAAATCTACATTGCTATGTGTGCAATCCTATATGTTCACTAAATATGGCTCGTGGTAATCCTATATGCTATCCCTACCTCCTACTTTACAATTACTTTACCATTAAGGTAGCTGGCATTCTTTCTCAGATTGTCCTTCTCTTTCTTTGGCTGGTTGAATGTGATATCTCCCCTCCCTTCCGTAGTGATTTGAAATTTGGAAAATTTGTGGTCTCTCAGTGTTGCTGGGCTGCTAGCTGGAGGTTCAGTAGACTGGTTCTGCTCTAGCCTTCTGGCCATCTGGAGGCCAGATAGACTAGCCCCTCCTTTGGCCGCTGGAAATCAGGTAGACTGGTCCCATCCTAGTTGTCCAGAGATCAGATAGTAGACCATTCCCACCATCAGCTGCCAAAGGGCGGTGAGCCAGGTCAAGCTTGCAGGAAGTCAGAAGTTGCTCCCACTTCCACGTTTTTTTTTTACCCTTGATCATCCTTCCTTAATTATTTAAGGCAATATCTCTGAAATGATCAAACATGGCATGAGTTATCTAGTAGTATATAAGAGTGTGGTCCATTACATATGAAGAATTAATCCATTCTTCCATTTAATACAATGTAGCCCTGATATGATCCCAACTTCTCAAAAATTAAAAAGATAGGGCACACTATCTTATGCAGTCACATTTGATTTTGATAAGTGGTATAATTATACCTAGTTTCATTTTGTCTATATAGAGCAGGGGTCCCCAACCCCCGGGCCGCGGACCGGTGCCGGTCCGTGGCTGGGTGGGAGCCGGGCCGCAGGGCTGGAGAGGAGGAGGAGGGAGGAGGGGGCAGCCCCCTGAGCAGAGCGCGCGGGAGAACGCAGGCGCCGCTGTTCGCGCCATTGGAGTGTGGCTCTTCCTCCACCCTCATCCACGGAGGGACTCCTGGACGCCACCGGACCGGCCACCGATTCCCTCCCCTGCTGGCATGCCGGCCACTCATTTTCTTCCAGAGGCTCCGCGGGCGGGGGAGGGAACTGGCGGCCGTAGGGAAGGTTGCTCCGGCGGCGCACAGGAGTCCCTCCGTCGACGAGGGTGGAGGAAGAGCCCCCACCATCCTCCTGCGCTCTGCCCAATGGGCTGTCCTCTCCTCCCTCCTCCTCCTCTCCAGCCCTGCAGCCTGGCTCCTACCCAGCCATGGAGCCTGACCGAGCGAACGAGTGACCAAGCACGGCGGACGGGCTGGGGGACGACGATGACGACAGACACACATAGAGAGACAGAGAGAGGGAGGGAGGGAGAGAAAGATAGACAGAGACACAGAATGAGTGAATGCAAGACAGACAGACACACGCACACACACAGAGAGTGACAGAGATGGGCGGATGAAGGAGAGAGACAGAGAAAGAAAGAAAAAGAAAGTGGGAGAGAGAGAAAGACAGACAGAGAGAAAGAGACAGAAAGGAAAGAAAGACAGAAAAAGATACAGAAAGAGAGAAAGAGAGAGAAAGAAAAAGAGAGAAAGGGAAAGAAAAAGAAAGAAAGAGAAAGAAATAAAGAGAGAAAGGGAAAGAGAAAGAGAGAAAGAAAAATAGCGAGAGAAAGAGAGACAGAGACAAAGAAAGAGAAAGAAAGAGAGAGAGAGAGAGAGAGAGAGAGAGAGAGAGAGAGAGAGAGAGAGAGAGAGAGAGAGAGAGAGAGAGAAAGAACTTATGACCACAGTTGAGGCCAAAAGTTTGGTTGCTCACCAAGATCATTGTTAAGTGAGTTTCACATTTTCCAAGTTGGCCCCGCCCACTCAGTCACATGACTGCTGAGCCACTCAGCCGGTCCGCAGAATTTTCTTTAAAATGAAACCGGTCCCTGGTGAAAAAAAGGTTGGGGACCCCTGATATAGAGCATCATCTGGAACGTAGTGCCATCACTTGGGACATGTGTAAGGGTAATATTGGTGACAGCGTGGTTTTTGAAGTATGATATTACAGCACGCATGTGCATGTGAAGCTTTGTAACATAATGAATCAATTTTATTTCTCAACACAAGGTTTGGTAAGGAAAATAACCACATGGAATTTTTCACTTACTGTGAAACATAGGGCGTAGCTAAGATTCACCAAAATTTGGTTCCAAAGTTAGAAATCTCTAGGACAGGGCTGCCAAACCTCTGGCCCACAGCAGGGATGTGCCATGCCCATGCCCCATTTAGTCAGTGGGGGGAAAGTCCTGATACGTCATGTGATGCTGCCGTGATGTGAGTTCCCCTGCTCTAGAATGATTGTAATTATAGCAGTAATGAACTACATAGGAAAGTATGTATTCTGCCTAAGAAGGACTTCTTTGTCACTAAGTTGACAGTTAAATGTACAAAGCCAATTATTGAGGAAGTTGCATGGCTATATAGTCTAGATTAAATTTTATGTATAGAAATATACTGATGTTACCTTTTATAGATTTCATTGAAGAGTTAATTTTATGCTAGACTTTTATAGCTTCCAGCAAGATCAAATGTGTAAAATAGGCTGAATATAAAGCCTTTTTATTTTGTTTTCATTTTCTTTCAGATTTTGAATGGTGGAACACAAGACATTCCTCCTGCCAGTATATTGCCTGGCCAGGTACAAGACAATCCAGTCTATCCGTATTCTGACAACAACTCCATTCTTGGTAAGCCAATTCATGAAAGACAAAAGATTAAAATGGGGAAGGAGAGTAGAGCCCTTTCATTGTATACCTAGGTAAAATCCTTAAGGGTGAATCCTGCCATGGGATGATTAGAATTTCTAAGGAAAGATTTAGATAATTAAAATATGAGCATATGTAGAATGTAATATTATATTAATAAAGCCCTAGAGTTTTGAAGGATCATTTTGTTGGAAGAAGTTTTTAGTTTAGCTCCAACATTATTTCTTAAAAGAAATTCTACAACTTTGGTAACATACTAGTAATTTTCCAGGTTACTATGGTAAAATGTAAGATTAATATCTTAAATATTCCTATTTAGAATATTTTATATTGATATTTAATATCTCTTAATAAAAATAGGTTATTTTTTTCAATTTCAATCTATCTCATCCCCCTGAAAAATTATTAACACAGTCTAGACATTAACTAGCAGAATTTTATCCCAATTTTAATTATTTATACTATAATGTAGTCTATTACACAATACTACATGGATGTTTCATTTCATTGTACATTTGACAGCGATAAAGTCAGCTATTAAATAAGAGAGTTCATAATATATACAATTGCTCTTAACATTGCTCTCAACTATACTGTATAGAGGGACGCTCTATACAGTAGCTAGAGCTTGTCAATCAGAAAGGTCGGCATTTCAGCAGTTTGAATCCCTAGCACTGTGTAACAGAGCGAGCTCCTGTTACTTGCCCAGCTTCTGCCAACCTAGTAGTTCGAAAGCATGTAAAAGTGCAAGTAGAAAAATAGGAACCATCTTTGGTGGGAAGGTAAGTGTTCCATGCGCTTTTGGCATTTAGTCATGCCAGCCACATGACCACGGAGACGTCTTCAAACAGTGCTGGCTTTGAAACAGAGATGAGCACTGCTCCCTAGAATTGGGGACGACTAGCACATATGTGCGAGGGGAACCTTTACCTTTATACTGTATACTTTTCTAAGTATGATAATTAGTTTAGGAATAGAATTATTGTAACATTTAATTTTTCTATTCTCTTTCCAGGGGAAAATTCACATATAGGCATTGATATGATAGACAACGACCAAGGATCCAGCAGCCCCAGCAATGATGAGGCAGCGATGGCAGTCATCATGAGCCTTTTGGAAGCAGACGCAGGGCTTGGTGGCCCAGTTGATTTTAGCGACTTACCATGGCCCTTATAGATGCTGTCCATAACCTTTGACAACAGAATATATCAAAGTGCATTATTGGTGGAGTTCTCCAATCTGTGAAGCTTGCTGAATTGTTTTGGTGTTTTAATTTGATAAGCCATATCAGAGAACAGTCATACTTCTCCCGTGTGTACTTTCTGACCAAGTGGAGATGAATTTGCAATGGTGTTCCTATCATTTTTGTTAGCTGTGTATAGCTTGCATTAATTGTATATTTTGGGTATTGTTTTTGTGTTGACTTTTTAAAAAAAAAAATCACTGTGCAAATTAAGCACTAGCATCACTGGTAGCTTTTATATGCAAATGTCATTTCAGCTATATGGTGTTTTTACACTACAGAGAAAGTCCCTATGTGGATAAGGAATATTTCTTATACTAATATATCAAAGCTGTTTCTTGTAAGATCCTTTACTATAAATATTGTTGAAGTGTAATGTATTAGACAGTTAAATATTTTTAAAATAAAATGTTTTCTTTGTTCTAAGTTGGAGTTACTTTGTAAAGCAGGGGTGTTCAGGCTTCAGCTGTTTTATGCAACTTGGTTACATAATAAGCCAAATCCATGATGAATATAGTTTTACTAATGCAATGTCACCTATCAACTGCAATTTGAGTGGGTATATTGTATTTTGTAACATCATAGGAATACTTGAAATACTTGAATTGGGTAAACTTTAAAAAGGGAAAATTTCCTTCCTCCCTTCAACCCAATATATGCAAGACCTTGGACCTTGTCTCGCTTGCTTTGTTCCTCTTTGTTTCTACGTCTGGCAAAATAAGAGTATGAGAATAAGTCACAGAACAATGATGCTTAAGTGTGGTGGTATTTGGAAAATGTAGATTGCTTCTTGAACCAAGAAGGTCTCATCCTAGAAGATAAACTGTCCTACTAAAACCCAACAGAATACATGAGGCATACATGAAACTTGATAGTTTTGGAGTGGGTCCATACCGAAACACAGCATAGTTAATACTCAGTTATTGTTTAGGCTCTGTTTTACACCCAGTAGTCTTCAACACCTTCATCAATGATTTGGATGAGGGAATAAATGGGGAACTCATCAAATTTGCGGATGACACCAAGAGGGCAGGAATAGCCAACACTCCAGAAGATAGGCTTAAGATACAGAAGGATCTTGACAAACTTTAACATTGGGCACTATCTAATAAAATGAAATTCAATGGTGAAAAGAGTAAGGTTCTATATTT
The DNA here is from genome assembly GCA_039707465.1 of Rhabdophis nuchalis. Classification (NCBI taxonomy): domain Eukaryota; kingdom Metazoa; phylum Chordata; class Lepidosauria; order Squamata; family Natricidae; genus Rhabdophis; species Rhabdophis nuchalis. The sequence continues at coordinate 120,276,247 of CM077643.1, read as the reverse complement.
AGGCAAGAAAAACGAAATGCACAGGTACAGTATAGCTGGTACCTTGCTTAATAGTAGTAACTGTGAGAGGGATCTTGGAGTCTTAGTGGACGACCATTTAAATATGAGCCAGCAGTGTGCAGCAGCTGCCAAAAAAGCCAACACAGTTCTAGGCTACATAAACAGAAGGATAGAAACAAGATCATCTGAAGTGCTAATACCACTTTATAATGCCTTGGTAAAGCGACACTTGGAATACTGCATTCAGTTTTGGTCGTCACCATGTAGAAACTCTAGAAAGAGTGCAGAGAAGAGCAACAAAGATGATTAAGGGACTGGAGACTAAAACACATGAAGAACGGTTGCAGGAACTGGGTATGTCTAGTTTAATGAAAAGAAGGGCTAGGGGAGACATGATAGCATGTTCCGATATCTCAGGGGTTGCCCCCTGAACTCCACACTACCACGGACCTCCGCCTTTTCCGCCAGCATCTTAAAACGCATTTATTCCAACAAGCTGGCCTAGCATAACCACCCGATATGAACTTTTATTAGCTATAAATTTTAATTAGAGGATTTTAAAATGTTTTTAGCACGGGTAACAAGTTTAATTGGGTTTTAATAATGGTCTATTTATGTATGTTTTGATTTTTAATTTTCCTGTGCGCCGCCCCGGGTCCTTTTGTAGGAGAAGGGCGGGGTATAAATTTAATAAAATAAATAAAATAAAGAAGAGGGAGTCAAACTATTCTCCAAAGCACCTGAGGGCAGAACAAGAAGCAATGGGTGGAACCTAATCAAGGAGAGAAGCAACTTAGAACTGAGGAGAAATTTCCTGACAGTTCGAACAATTAATCAGTGGAATAATTTGCCTCCAGAAGTTGTGAATGCCCCAACACTGGAAGTCTTTAAGATGATGTTGGATAGCCATTTGTCTGCAATGGCCTAGGCAGGGGGTTGGACTAGAAGACCTCCAAGGTCCCTTCCAACTCTGCTATTGTATTGTATTGTATTGTATTATAGTATTAGTTAACAATCATAGGTCAATAGTTTCCTTATTGAAATGGAAGGAGAGTAAAGGGAGTTGAATGAGACAGGAGTGGGAGACTGTGGACTGTTTGCTGATGCAGATGGTTTCCTGAGTATAGACTGATTGCCAATCATTTCCGGAGTGAATGACCACTATGCCTTATTAGAGTCTTGTTCTCGCTAACTTACCTGGGGCAGCTCCAGGGGATATATAAACAACCCAGTTTCCCAAAAACAAGATCCACAAGCAAGGAAAAAGGAGATATCTGCTTTTTCTCTTCTATTTCTTTCCATCAGTACTACCAGTAGGTAATCTTTAGCTAGGAGGATAACCTTTGAGAACTTGCAACCAAAACAAGTAAAAGGAAAGATTTGCATATGTTCAGCTAAGAAAGTTGACAGAGAAGGCTTCAAGCAACAAGTGAGAGAAGCATCATTGTAATTTGTAAATAATATGTAGTGTTTCTCTTTCTGCCTAAACACCCAGAGTGTATTCCCGTTAATGTGCTCCCTTTATTTGGGGGGGGGGGGGGGGGGGAGAGTGGGAGCTGAAGAAAAAACTTGTAATTTTGCAATGGATCAGAAATAATATGTTTCTTGACTACTCTACGGCTATTCTTGAAACTCTTCAAAAGAAATGTATTGGAATAAATACCAATTGGTGAGGGAGAGGACCTCTCTGGCACAAGCCAGTACATGGAAGAATGTGATATAAAATAAAAGAATCACTGTGCCAAGCTCTCCTAGAGGATTATTAATAGTCACCTGGGCAAATCATCACTGAACACCTACAGAGGATGGCCTCGTACGTAACCAGAGAAAGTGCTGTCGATGTGGCCCGATATTGGATAAATATCATTTATTTTTATTTCACATACTTTTTACACATGCTACATTTCTATGACCTGTTTTATACTTCTTTTACTTGTCAGCGTTGAATGTTACAGGTCTACAATTTGAAAGTGCTCCCAACACAAATTTTAAAAAACCATGAACATTATTTTAAAAAGCCACTTGCAGCCTCCTTGGGCTGAAGAAACGTCAGAGCTCCTTTAAGAAAGAAGTTATGTCAAATTGATGGATGCCTCCCAGTTTGCAGCCTGATCATTTGGCAGAAAGTATTAAAAAGAACAAGGGGGTCTAGTATCTTGTACCCCAGCCCTCAGTAATAGGAATTTGTTGAACTGAAGAAAACTGGTACCCTTGGAAAAAAGTGAACATATTGTCCCTTGAATTTGTGTTGTCCAGAGGAGTTTTGGGGGGAAGAGTCAGGCTTACATACTGAGCTGCATAAAGCAGATTTTGATGAATTCCAATTTTGAATGGAACACTATTGTACTGAACGCAACCACAATCTCCACAAGGAAAAGGGAAAGAACTTTAAGAGACCAGCATGGATCTATGCTCTCAAATACTGAAAAGGATATTTACAAGTAGCAGGAGGAAGAAAACAACTCGAGTACAAGGTAGTATCCAAAAGCTGCAGGAACCTTTCAGAAAAGCTAAAGTTCAAAAAGTACTGAAGCTTGCAAGAGATGATGTTGGTAATGAGAGAGAAAAAGAAAAAACAGTAATTTATATTGGGCTTCTGAAAAAAGATATAACTTAGCTGGTCATCATGTTACTGGGGAGAAAAAGATAAGAACATTTAGCTGATTTACATGAATGTGAATCTCCAGAGTCACTTGGATTATGTCCCAGAATACTCAAGGAACAAGCAGAGATGATTATAGAATCACACTCAGTCTCTTTAAGGAATACTAGAGCAATTGTAACCTTCATCTTCAAGGAATATGATAACTACAGACCTTGATGTCTAACTGGGCAAGGATCTCAAAATAAGTCACCAAGCAGCATATCTGAGCATCTGGACAGGCATGCTACATTTAAAAGGATGGGTTTCTTACAAATCATGACAAATGTTTTTTTCTTTGATAAGCTAGCTTAGTATTAGATACACATTCTTAAAATTGTAACAATGGATAAATGTTGTTACATGGACTTATAACTGACTGAATGACCACACCCAAACAGTGCTCATTAATTATTCTACTTCAGTTTGAAGATATTATCAAGTGGAGCTCTTCAATATTTATATCAATGACTTGGGTGAGGAAGTTGATGAGAGACTTTCTGCAGAAATCTGCAGAGGATATAGCACTGAGATGCATCCACTTTAAAGCAAAACAAAATAGGCTTCGGCAGTGAACTGGTGGGAGTTGAATGGACCTTTAATCCATTTAAATTACTGTATTTTTCGGAGTATAAGACGCACTGAAGTATAAGACACATCAAGATTTTGAAGAGGCAAATATTAAAAAAAAATTTTTTGCACTCTGCACACCTCCCCAAAATGGCCCATCAAAAGAGGTGAAAATCTTCCGGTTCCGCCTTCCAGCGGCGACGGACGAGTCTTTGGGCTTGTCCGCCGCTTTGCTCTTTTTTCTGCCCCCCCACGGGGGCGAGACGCCCCTTTTTGGGGGTCTCCCGTAGGGCTGGCTTGCCTGGGTTGGTTCCCCCCCGCGGCAGCGGGGAAACGGCCTTTGTCTTTGGCCTAGGTGAAGAAGGACATGCTGCGGGGGGGGGGGTCCCCTTCGCCAATGGTGGATGGCAACGCATGGTGAATATGGAGAGAGCTGGACGTTCGGGTCGGAAGGCTCTCCGGGACTTTGGCAGCGAGGTGAGGAGTGAGTGGTTTTAAATATATTTTTGCTGTCATCCTGGACTGAAAAGAACTTGGAGGGGGGTGTTTGTTGCCAAACCCCCCCTCGGATTCAAAGCGGCGCTTGGAAATGGCTCCTCGTTGCGAGGAAGCGGATATCCTAAACCCGGATTGCTTTGAAGCAAGGGAAAGTGATTTGCGGCTTGTCTTTTTAAAATGTATCTAAGTCCGGCTGGCTGGAAACAATCTTTCTTTTATTACTCTCTCCTGCCGGCTCTCTGTTTGGGCGGTGGAAGATGGCTTCCCGTTGTTCCTGAATGACTATTTCACTTATGGAAAGTTACCAACATCCCTTTGTGATACGGACTTCCTCTCGCTATTAATGAAGATTTTCTTGGACTAATTGATTCCTTCCCTGGAGCGCTTTCTTTGCTACAACTATTGATTGTGAAACGTGTTTTCTCTTTGGGTCTTGAACTTCCTTTTTCTTTTTGTAATCCTGATTTGAACTTTCTCTTCTCTCCTGAACTGCTTCACCAGCCCCACCCAAAAAACGCCATTTTAGTGACACTGACTTTAACAGCTTACCATGGCACAAAAACCATGGCCAGTGAAGGGCGCGGGGTTTCAGGAGGCCAAAAATGCTGTCTTCAGTGTATAAGACGCACCCAGATTTTCACCTCTTTTTTGAGGGAAAAAGGTACATCTTATACTCCGAAAAATACGGTAAAACCTGCATTTGGAAGGAAAAAATGTAAAACACAAATACAGGCTTAACTAGTAGTACATACTGTATTTAAACAATATGGGCATCCTTATCAACTACAATTAAACACAAGTTGGTGATGTGATACAACTGCTAGAACAGCAATGCTATCTTGTACATTAATAGGAATCCAGAATCCAGGTAATGGGAAGTATTTATTCCTTTTTCCTCTGTCATAGCAAGACCCCTTTGGAGTACTGTGGTCAATTCTGGAGAGTAATGTTGAAGAAAGGACAATGAAAAATTCAGAAGAAGCTACAAAGATAGTGAACTCAGCTCTTTACAAACCATGCTCTTAAGAGAAATGATTAAAGGATTAAGGATCCTGACCAGGGGTGAAATCCCCCCAGTTCGGCCGAATTCTCTGAACCTGTGGCAAAAATCCCTGGTGGCCCCGCCCACGCCCTATGCTTGCCCAGTTGCCCTGCCACTGTTCACCTCTTCTGGCCGCTCACCCAATCCAAATGTTTCTCTCTCCATTCACAGCAGAGCTGCTGCAGCCTGTCCCTTTAAGGTAGACCCAGGGAGGGAGGGGTTGGGGGGGGGGCATAAAGGTAGCAGCAGCTCCATTGTGAATGGAGGGAAAAACATTTGGATTCTCTCTGCTGCATTTAACATTGAATTCTGTGGCAGAGTGAATCCAAACATTTCTCCCTCCATTCATAGCAGAGCTGCTGCAGCCTCTCCCTTTAAGATAGTCCCCAGGAGGGCGGGCGGAGGGACCATAAAAGGAGAAGCAACTCTGCTATGAACGGAGGGAGAAATATTCGGATTATCTCTGCCAAAGAATTCAACATTAAATGAAGCAGAGAGAATCCGAACATTTCTCCCTCCATTCACAGCGAAGCTGCTGCTCCCTAACCCTAACCCTTTCCTCCCAGGGTCTATCTTAAAGGGACAGGCTGCAGCAGCTTTGCTGTGACTGGAAGGAGAAACATTTGGATTATCTCTGCCACAGCATTCACTATGAACCCTTCTCGCGCGCATATGCACATTTTTTCCTACTGGGTTCTGTGGTCATGGCTTGGGGGGGGGGAGTCCTGTTACTGAATGGGTGTGGCCAACTTGATGTCACTCATGACCATGCCCACTCAGTCACATGACCCCACCACCACCAAGCCACTGGCAAGGAAAACAATTGAATTTCACCCAACTCTGATTAAAGGATCTATAAGAAAAAACTAAGGGTAGATATGGTAATCTTTCAATATATAAAGAACTGTCGTACAAGAGCAGACTTCATCTACATTGTCACAGAAGACACAGCCAGAACCAATGGATTAAAGCTAAAAAGAGACATTTAAACTCCAGGAGGAACTTCTTGACTGTATGAAATTTCGATCAGTGGAATGATCTGCCACATAAAATGGCAAGTTCTCCTTTAGGCATCTTCAGAAACTCAAGCTCAACCCGTCCAAGACTGAGTGGCTGTGGTTTCCGGCACCCCGGTTCAGCCAGATTACTCCAACTCTGGCCATTGGGGGCGAAACACCGGCCCCCGTGGAGAGGGCGCGCAATTTGGGTGTCCTCCTGGATTCCCGGCTGTCCATGGGGGACCATGTGGCGGCCATGGCCAGGGGGGCGTTTCATCAGGTACGCCTGATGCGCCAATTGCGCTCCTTACTGGACCGGGCTGCCCTCCGCACAGTCACTCAAGCACTCGTGGCGTCCCGACTCGACTACTGCAATGCTCTCTACATGGGGCTTCCCTTGAGGTGCACTCGAAAGCTACAGTTAGTCCAGAATGCAGCCGTGCGGGTGATTACGGGAGCCCCTAGATACTCCCATATAACACCGATCCTGCGCGAGCTGCACTGGCTTCCTGTGGTCTTTCGGGTGCGCTTCAAGGTTTTGACGACCATCTTTAAAGCGCTCCATGGCTCGGGGCCTAGTTATATGCGAGACCGTCTCCTGCCCCATACATCCCTTCGGCCGATCCGCTCCCACAGAGAGGGCCTTCTCAGGGTACCATCGGCCGGGCAATGCCGACTGGCGACACCTAGGGGAAGAGCCTTCTCTGTGGCGGGCCCTGCCCTTTGGAACGACCTACCCCCTGAACTTCGTACCATCTCGGACCTCCGCCTCTTCCGCCAGTGTCTAAAGACTCATCTCTTTCAGCAAGCCGGCCTAGCGTAACCTCCCGTCAGGGCTATTTTAGATAGTTTTTAATTGGGGATTTTAATTTGGATTTTAGCATAGGACCGTAATTTAATATGTTTTTAAATTTTGTATTTTGCCATTTTATGTTTTTTTTAAATTCCTGTGCGCCGCCCTGGGTCCTTCGTGGAGAAGGGCGGGATATAAATGTAATTAAATAAAAAATAAAATAAAATAAAATAAAGAGGCTATATGGTTCTCAGAGATGCTGCAAAAGATTTCTCACTGAGCAGTGAAGTCTAGCGATCAAGGCACTAGACTAGAAGCCAAAAGACAGTAAGTTCTAGTCCCCTCTTAGACATGAAAGCCAGCTGCCCGGCTTTGGGTCAGTAACTCACATTTAGCCCAACTCACTTCATTAGGGTTATTGTTGTGAAGAAAACAGGAGGAGGAAGGAGTACTGTGTGTGTTTATTGCCTTGAGATATTTATACAAAATAAAGGCAGGATATAAATATAAATTAATTAAATGAAGTTGATTTCCTTCAAGATCCTTTCCAGTGCTATGATTTTACATATCCACATAGAAAACCACTGATCATCATGGTCTCAAATGGCAATTATCAAATTTGGGAACAATGAATCATGTTGATAATATATAGTCAAATTGCCAGGATAACATCCATTCTGAATAGAAAAATTCAGGAAGTACAAAGTATCAGACATCAGTTAGACAAAACAGAATGCATGTTTTTCCTTTTGTGTTGCTTAAATTGAACTTTTAATTATGTGCACATGAATGCTATTTTAGTCATTCTGAATACTAATCACCTAATGATTATAAATTACAGGAAGTGTGTATCAGAGCTATGCAACACTTCATCATGGCATCTATCAATGACTCAAAACAATCACTTCTATTCCCAGGGTTCTATGGTTACTTTAAGGTGTTGCAGGCATAAGCTATATTCATGATTACACATGCTCTGAAGCATCATTTCCAACTTATTTCAGAAATACTTTACAGGCATTATGGAAAGGCACTTAAGTTTCCCATTCATAATTGATATATACCTCTAAGCCTCAACTTATCATTCAAAAGAATATAGTGGTTTTACATTGTGCCAAAATTAGATAAATTCTGCCAGCTCAATTTATTCCTCATTAAAAACAATAGCCCTGTTCCCAACAAATTTAATTGGTCAATGAAGATGACATTAATATGCTACAAAAATACCAAGAAAGGTCAATTGACCCTGTCAACCAATCCAAAGATATTAGTCTAATTCTACAAAAGATTGAATGAAGTCAATTCTAGTCAAAAGCAGTTAGTCAACTATATCATGAGAATTTCCAAACTCTCCTGAATTGCCCTATTTTGCCTTATTTTTTGAGAAAAAATCCTAAAAATGGAGAATCATAGAAAAAGCAAGCCACTCCATATTAAATAGCAGGAAAGATGACCTGATGATTTTTTCTGTAAAATGTAAACTTAGACTGTTATTCATCAATTTCAGAAGAATGAATAAATTATATTACTGCTAATATTAAAATAATGGAAATTTTATTTGAATGAAAAACTTGAGTTTACAATCAGTTATTAAGTGAAGAGTGAACAATTTGCATTTTTCTATTCTATGACACATATGAAAAACCTCTCAGTAAATAAATATTTCTGTGAACAGATTTAAGATAAGGCATTTTTTTAAAAGATAAAGCCCATATCAGTTGTTCCTGACCCTTCAACATGGCTCACATCAAAACGTGAAAAAAAAATTCACTGGATAATTCTGAAAAACGTAGGCTGTTGGATCACAACCCAAATGTCCCAGTGGCAAGAATGTTGTGCTCATTCATGAGAGAACAAGTTAATTAACCTATTACCCCTATTCAGAACAAACTATTTACATTTCGCTGAATAGAGAATCTCTGAAAGCAGCACTCTGTTAGAATCAACATTGTGCACCCAGACTATAAAAATGGCTTTGAGAATAATTTTGTCCACCATTTGTAAAGTGCCACTATCAATTTTAAGTCTGCATTTTGCCCACTGTGTACCAAAATACTGAAGAAACCATAGCTTCCAAATCCTGCTGTTTTTGACAAGAGTTTGAGGCTAATAACAGTCCACCATACAACCAATACCACAAAAGCTACTTACTGGGAAACAAATGCAGGTATGTAACTGAACCCCATGATGTTACATATGTACTCCTACAAACCATAATCAGATCCCACTTTGGTCTTTGTGAAGTCCATACTGCAATATCCTGAAACATTTTATGTTCATTACACAATGGAGAGAAGCTGGAATTGCAGTGCAGTATGAGCTCATTACAGCATCTTCAATTTTTTTTAATAATAGCATGCTTTTGTTTAACCCACAGTTTGGATCAGAGTGGCAAGTTCTGTCCTTCAGGATCTGTGTCACTGTTGCTGGGTTGAGGATGAATTGGTAGAATATCTAGCTCATCCACCTGGGGAGTGGGGTGCATCACCACTAGCTGGTCCTGGGGAATGTCTGCTGCAGCTGCTGCTAGGTTGGTAATTGATTTACTTTTCACACACTGGAAGTCAACATGGCGACTTTTCCCTTCTTCCTTCTCCCATGACATCCTTATGAAAGGTCTTTGGACATAATTATAGATTACTTCTGGTCTTCCACCAGGTCGCTTCTTAACTTTTTCTTTGTATGTGGGATAACCTAAAAAAATACCAATAACATTTATAAATTTTATTACGCTCAACATCTGAGGACAACATCTGAGGTAGAATACAGCATTTTATTCAACAAAATATTTTATTTATTCAGCATATTTAAGGCATACCATTTTGTAAATCCATCATCTAGCTTTTCACTGCAGTTTGACACTCTATTTTTAACATTTTTGTAATTAGATTCACTTCACGAAAGATATATGATTCATTCTAAGTTGAAATTTCAAGCTATGTTTCAAGCTGTTAAGGATAAAGCTTAAACTTAAGCAGAACTACTGTTTACCTGATTAAAACATGGTACTGGAGAAAGGGACAACACAATGACTGCTTATCTCTTTTTTTGAACTCACCAAATTGCAGTATTATGTGGTCCTTATTTAAGAATCACTTGTTCAGTGACTGTTAAATCTTATGACAGCACTGAATTAGGGTACTTACATCTTCTCCCCAAGGTTCTGGCTGTTGCAGCATCCCTGCATTTGTGTGATTGCTATTTGCAACCTTCACGGCCAGCTGATAAGCAAAACAGGGAAGCCAGTAGTGGCTGCAAACTGTTGTTGTTAACGACGACTACCTGTACTCCCTCTTATTTCACTGGGGTTTTAGATCATAAGTGTCTACACCCTAGTTTTTCACTACATGTTAGATTAGACAACAAGATCAAATTATCTTACCTTCTATACCTAATCGAATCTTCTTAAGACCCCTTTCCTTCAGTACTGATTTGGCCACATCTCTGTTCTCAATATACTTGAAGAACCTATATAACTTTGTGCTATAAATAACTGGGGAGAGAAATACATTTCATGAACTCAATATACTGTATATACGTTCAGTCAGTATACAATAAAAAAACCCAAATTAATGCATTTGGAAACAACTTTAAAATATGCATAGTATTATTTATATCATCTACGAATCCATGTATTACTAGATTGAGGAGTGATCCGATATGGTAATCCAGGCTAATATGCCCCCTGCACACTGACTACATTATGACCTTGCACACACACACACACACACACACATGGAACAATGTGATTGTAAGCCAAATATAGCTATAATTCTCCAAATGACAGTTTTGACAGGACACATTACACAATCAATGTGCTGAATTACCATAAAAATATGTCTACTAAATGATGCAGGTCTGCACAATGCAGAGCGATCAGAGGTATTGTAGTGCATATATTTTAAAAATTAATATACAATTAATTATATAGAAAAGGGAATGAGCCAAATTCAACCGAAATGCCAATTGACTTACTTTGAGAATATTCTTCTCCCATTTGAGGTGGGTACTCTTCATCCCAATCAACAACATCATCATCAGTGAGCACTACAATATGACACTCTCTTTCCCCACTCTGAGCACTGGCTACCATCAGTGGCAGTATCATTTCTTCAAGGTAAAATTCAAACTGTTTCCGAGCACCATCATTTGATAATTCATGCATGAGAGCACCTGAAATGAAAGCAATCAAATTCATTACTCTCTGCACATAACAATACTTAGCTGAATGTTAGATGAGCCATTATTAATTGCTTCAATAAAAATATTACCTTTCGCACAACAGAGGTGCAACTTCTCATAGTTCACGAAATTGCTAAATGATGCTCAAAGATTTTAAATATGATACCTTGCACTTCCTAGCTTCTGGGCTTAGAATAGTAATTGCTGATGTTTACAAGGTATTTCTGACTTACATATAAAACTAAATAAGCTGGACCAAAATAATGTAACTTGAGAATTAATCAACACATCAAAATCATTAATGTTTTGCAGGCCCCTCAAAAATTATGCCTTTCAAATATTCAAGACTAGCCATTCCCGGCTACGCGTTGCTGGGGGGAGGGGAGGTTTCTGCCCCCATGCCTCCTCGCTGCTGCTGCTGCTGTGTCTGCGGCTCCTGGCACTTCTGTCGCCTCCCCATAGTCGGCCTGGCCCCCCTCCCTCCCTTGGGGCTGGCGGCGGCAGCCACCTTGTGGCTTCACGGGCCGCTGTGTCCGGTTTCTCCTGGGGGTGGGGGGAGGTTTCAACCTCCATGCCTCCTCGCTGATGCTGTCGTGGTGCCTGCCGCTCCTGCTGCCGCTGCTGCTGCGGCAGACTCACCCTCCGCCTCCTGCCAGCCCTTCAACCTCTCTGTGGCGGAAGCACTGGCGAGATCGGTGGGCTGGTGGGAGGCGGGGCTGCTGCAGGGGCGGCAGCACCGGGAGCGGCGGGCATGGAGGCGTAGACTTCCCCCTCGCCCGCAGGAGACGCCGGGCACGGCGTCCCACGAGGCTACCAGGTAGCTGCTGCCGTGGGCCTGGCCCAGGAAAGCGCATGTGCAGATTCCCGCGTTGTCCTTGGCAACGCGCCACCTCATTGTGCATAACATTTAGTAACGAACTCAAACTGAATAACATGGAGAAACTAAGGCAACATTACAGATTAACATTATTTTTAATTCAAATGTACAAACATAGCTGTACAGGCAGAGCCTACATAAACATCAGCCGGGTGGGAGGAGTTACAGGGAGGTGAAATCCTCACAAGTGGGTACATTTTACATTTGTGTATTGTGCAGATGACACATGTGTACCGGGTACACAAAAGGTACGTATGATTGATTCTGAAGTCCTTGGGAACATTGTGTGAAAATTTGGTGTCAATCGGTCCAGTAGTTTCTGAGATTAGCGGCTTTGCACAAACTATTTTACATTTTTATTTATATAGACTAGCCATTCCCGGCCATGCGTTGCTGTGGCCCAGTCTAGTTAAATGGCCAACCAATCTGTGTGTAGATCTACTCCTGCACACACAAACACGTACACCCAACCACCGTATAACCCCCAACCTACCTACCTACCCAAAGACCTGAAATGGGTTGTATCTGCCATCCTTAATATCCTTAATATAGCAAACAAAATTTACCTGCTATATTAAGCAAAAATACTGACATCAATGTTTTATGCAGAACCTTCAGGCCATATTTCAATTTGGCTTTTTACAGAAAGTCTAATCTAAAGGTTTAAACTCAGTAATCCAGGCCCTCCACTGTCTCAGTAAATGTACACTACCTTGAATGGAGGCTAAAATTGCCTAGAACTCTCTCATTCCTTATTTACTATTCTTGAGATTTGATCAAGCCAGTTCTGTGCTGAACCAGCAAATATTGAAAGCTAATGTGGTGTATTAGTTAAAGTGCTGCTGGAAATCAGGAGACCAGGCCTCACTTAGGTATGAAAATTAGCTGGGAGACTTTGGATCAGTCTCTCTCTCATACCGCAACCCACCTCATGGAGTTGTTGTTGTGGGAAAAACAAGGAAGTAATTAGTATGATAGCCATCTTGATAATATACACACACATAATAGTAACTCTGAATCCAATTATACATTACTCATATAATAATATTAATAGTTATAAAACCTGATCTAAGTAGTGCTCCAATTCTCCCTAATATTGACAGCACAAACATACAGTAGCACCTGCTGCATATCTTGTTCAATTAAAAGCATCCAAAATGTAGAAGGGACACTACTTTGATTGTTTTTAAAGATAGATATAGGAAAATCCTACACTTGGAACATGTAGGTCTCTGAAAGCTTAGGGAAGCTAAATCTACTGAGCAGATTCTCCTTCAACATATACATTAGAAATACTCCCACCTTTTCACAATTGAAAAGTTTACAGGTAACAATTCAAGCTATGCCTGTTTATTAGGCTAGAATCCCTTTATAACAGCTTGGTCATTTTAATATTTATGATTCCTCCATGTAGTTTTTAGAATTACGATGTTCATAGTTTTGGGCTATTAATGCAAAGTTTTACCTCTATGTTCCACAGCTTAGTTTATGCTCAGTAACACATTTTGTGGTTCTCTAATCTATTAATATTTTTAAATATATTTTATATTGCATCTTCTTTCTATATAATCATTAAAACTATTTAATGTTAGACATTTGTAATAGTAATGCTAATACTTTAAGTATTTCTTCCATTCTACGGTCCAGATATATATGGAGTTGTTGGTTATAAATTGCATTGTTATATGCTATATGATGCTGGTCTATGAACGAAATAAAATTATATATATAAAACCCCTATGCACTTAATGGGTATAACTACAGAGTATATATTACTAAACCTAATCATCAACCCAATCAATCTATAATCTATTTTATGATGTTAAAATTGATAAATGCTCAAATATTACTTGAAGTAGTTTATGGGTAGAAAACAGCACCTTAAAAGTGTACATATGAGGTTAACAGCAATGTTATACTTACTGAGGTCTCTACATTTGATAGTACTATAATCAAAAGAAATACATAGATAGTCACACGCTTCTCGTAGTTCAGGAATAGATATTCCATCAGGACAACGTATCATCCCAGTCTTGTAATAATCCTTAAATTAAAAAAGAAAAAAGAAGCAGATTCATGAGAAAACATTTAATTTGTACAGAATAACCTTTCATTTTTCTAAAATGTTTTGCTGCTGCAGCAAACAAATTGGGTATCCAGAATGCAGCAATCTCCTTCCTGTCATATAGAGACTGAGAAGAGACCCCAAAAAATTCCAAAAGCAATTCAAATTGTTTGGCTAACATTATGTTAATGAATCTTAGGAAATATCTCTTCCCTCAGAAATGTTATCGTACAAAAATGTTAATGTCTTCATTCTGTCTCTCAACTTCAGTCTTCTACTTCCTTGCTTACAAATAGCATAGGTGAGGAGGAATTCTGGTGTTTTATTGGCCAAAGTCTTTTCAATTAATATATTAGTAATCATAAGCACACTTTATGAAAAATAGCTTGCTCACTATTGTTGCCTTTCCCCAACAATGCACTGCCATATTCCAGAAGATGGTATATACCGTATTTTTCGGAGTATAAGACGCACCATTTTTCCTCTAAAAAGAGGCTGAAAATCTGGGTGCGTCTTATACACTGAATACAGCATGTTTTGCCTCCTGAAACTCTACCCCCTTCACCAAAATGGCTGTGCAGAGCCTTATAGAGGCTTCCAGAGAGCTTCTGGGGGCTGGGGAGGGCAGAAATGAGCCTAAAATGGGCCGTTTTTGCCCCCCCCCCCAGCCCCCAGCTATAAGCCTCCACAAGGCTATGCATACAATTTATTTGACATGCAATTTATTTGACATTTTTCTGTGAAAACAGGCCGGTTTTTTGCTCATTTCCCCCCCCCCCAGGAGCACTCTGCAAGCCCCCCCCAAGGCTATTCATGCCTTTTATTTGAAAAAAAAATGGACCCCTTTTCGTGAAACGGGGAGGTTTGCAGAGTGGGGAAAAAAATCTTTTGCCTCTTCAAAACCTGGGTGAGTCTTATACTCCGAAAAATACGGTAGATGGTAAGCCCCCAAAGAAATGGCCAGTATCTTAACTAAGCTGAGAATCCTTTAACATTCAGATATATTGAGATGTCTGAGCAGAGTACCGTATTTGTCAGCATATAAGACACACCTTTCCCCCCCTAAAAGAGGGTGAAAATTTGGGTGTGTCTTATACACTGAATGTAGTTCCACTCACCGGCCCTAACTTTTTGGCCTCTGCCTCCCAGCAATTTACCTCCTTGCAGCAAGCGGGGGCTTGTGGAGCCTATAGCAATCCCTGCAGCCTGAAACAGCTGATGATAAGGAGAAACTGAAAGTGAAACTTGATGTTTGCTGCAGGAGGCAAATTGCTGGGAGGGAGAGGCAGATATTTTTCCTTTGTTTTCCTCCCTAAAAGCTAGGTGTGTCTTATACTTCAGAGCGTCTTATACTTCAAAAAATATGGTAAATCACAGACTTACATCTAAATTCTTTATTCCTGAATTTTCCAAGTTTTTGAAAAATTGCAATATGAACTAATAGTACTTAGAATATTGTTTAAATAAATTATAGAAGTTCATGATAAGCTTTTATAGGAATGATGTTCCATTTTTAAAAATTTCATAAATGTGAACGGGTGGGAAACATTGTATCTTATGAAATCTCACCAAGATAGCACGAAACACAGTGGAACCAATTCCTTCAGCCACTTCATATTCTCCTTTTTCATTGGGCCGTGTGAAGTTATGTTCCCTTCCGGAACCAAACATCCTATATATAGAACAGGAAAACAACATGTTATTCAAAATCCACACAGTGCACATATTTCATTAGTATTTGAATTCAATTAGGTAAAATTTTAGAAGGAATTATAGGAAATTCAGAATATGCACTGTTAAGGGACTTGCAGACTTTACAAGAGATTACATTATATTCATACATCCAAAGGAAAACACTCTTTGTAAATGTTAATTTTAATGCGTGCAAAATATGAATTAATTCAAAAACATTCTGAATTTCAAAGTTTAAGATAGAAGTGTCTTGCAATTTTTAATAATATTTGTGTGGAAATGGATGCGTAAGAAAAAACACTGATCTCTACATGAGTAGTATCTAGTAGTATTTAAGTAAACTGAAGCTGAAATAGTAAATTAAAAAGAAGTTCCCCACATTAAGGCAGCCAACCAATCTGCTTTTTGGAAAATTTGCAATTAATGTTGAATTGACATGCTTCAAAATAGTTAAGTCAGCATATACTGAACATGTACTACATTAAGCTTCATATCTTGTACAGCACTACCCTTTCCCAAAAAACTTTGGCCTTAGCCACAAGAGCCTCTCTGAAGTTGCCCAACTGTTATGTTTAACCTGAGAGGATATAATTAAATAGGTAACAATAATAGCAATATTACATTTTACTTAAGTTTAAATATAAATTAAATCAGCTGTTTTTTTAATTACTTTTTGCTTTCCCCTTGTCTGCCCCTATTACTTTTTCAATCAGGCTCACCACGTATCATAAAAAAGGCCAACTATGGCTCTTGGTATTTTAAAAAAAGGTTCTCACTATAGATAAATGGCATTGTATGCCTCCTCATTATCACATACTCTCCTCCAGAATGAATTTGACACTTTACATTAGGTAAGTTCAAAATAACGAGAGTGTTATTTTAAAAGTAATTATTCAGGAAAGAAGTCATGAAGTGTCTTTTTTCCAGGAAGGATAGACTGGTTTAAAAAGAAACCACACAACAGCTAAATTATACTTCATGAAAAATACAGTAATACAAATTAAAGGAGACTAAACTATACCTGAAATGTTACACTCAAGTATTTGACAGCAATAGCAAAAGCACTTAAATTTATGTATCATTTACCAGTGCTTTACAGCCTTCTCTAAGCGGTTTACAGACTCAGCATTTTGCCCTCCAACAATCTGGGTCCTCATTTTACTGACCTCGGAAGGATGGAACACTAAGTCAACCTTGAGCTAATGAGAATTGAACTTCTAACTGCATTCTAACCACTGCGCCACTAGGGCTCTTTGACAGAAGCAGCAACTAATGAGATAAAAAATATTTCGCAATACAAAGACATTTGTTTTTAGCCATGATTTATAGGGATATCTGATGATATGTATGCAAAAAAAAAGCCACACTAACCTGCCCAGCATTGTATTTGGCTGTGCAGTAAAAACTGAAGGATCTACAACAAATCGAGTATTGTCCACTATAAGTGTTACTCTCTCTGACATTCTTATGTTCCGTGCTCCTTCTTTTGCATTCTCATACACAAAAACCATTTCTCCAGCATTCTTGCAACTCCCATCCGAACTTGACTGGCTGCTGTTTCTACTACTGTTTACTAGACTGCTACTGGAACCATTCGGGGAAACTTTCTGAGGACGAGGGCTGCTTGGTCGAGATGAGCTATGATCCTTCTCACGTTCTGCAATGTAAAGTAATACAAGTATTTAAAACTGAGTTGCAGTACCAGAACATGTTATATCTCAAAAACATATTTACAAAGGCAACAGTTTTTCCACATTAAGCCAAACTTATTTTTGGATTTTGGTTTGGTGCCAGTAGTAACTCAGGGTACTATCTCATGATGTGTCAGAAAAAAGAGGCAGTCTCCTGGCATTAGCATTAAGTATATTTGCTGCTACTTATAAAGTAATAAATGTAGAGGAAAAAAACTAATTAAAAATAATCCAGCAACAGGATTATAATTATAATTATTCTAAAATCTGACGTTCCATAGACAGGTTTTCCCTAATGTGGTGCTCTCCAGATAGTTTGGATTACATATTCCATCACAGAAGGCTTGCCAGCATCCAAAACAAGTGGAAGGGGATAGATTGAAGAAAAATGCAACACAACCAGTTTACATGCTTAGGCCTCAATTCAGCATATCAAACAGAACATACACATGTAACATTGTACCCAAACATTTATGTAATTGAGGCTTAAACAATTTCCTTGGTAATTTTTAGTTTGACACAAATTATAAATATTAAATGGTGATCAGTATTTATATTTCTTCCATCCTGAAGGCAGTTACTGCATTAGAAGATTCCTCCTTCACTCTTTTGTATACTCTCCACTATCTTAGATATTTCTTTATTTGTAACGTATTTATTCTGTTACCATTGTAATCTTTTCTATTATTTTACCAGATCGCAAGCCACCCAGTGCCTTGTGACATGGGCAGTGAATAAATTTAATAAAAATTCCCAATAAGATTCATCATGTTAATTTTGGAGCTTTCATATTTAGGTTTGTGACACAAGAACCCAAGTGAAAAGATGTTATGTCTAATAACATCTAATAAATACTAGTATTTATTAATAAAATACTAGAAAGTAAATATGTAAAACAGATATGAATTTCCCATGATATACCTCCTTGATGTTGTCTTGTTGGTGAAGTAACATTTCTGATGCATGGAGTGAGCTGGGATTCAAGACGTTCATGGGATGAGTCACGTGATCTATCACTTGACCTTCTTCTGTCTCTTGATCTTTCATGCCCACCACTAGCCCCATGAAGACTCATTTTGTGGCAATCACCCTTAACAAGACGAGATGAAGAACTAGAAGATAAATGAACATGAGATAGTATTTAGAATTTTTAAATAACAGTCAATATAAAATAGATCTTATATTGCGAATTTTTATTTTTTCATTTTTAGTAGTAATTTAATATTAACCTCTTTTCTGAAGAGTTTAGAAAGAGGTACGTTGCTTGTGAGAAAGTCATATCTATATGGCAAGATTTTCACCTTTTCATGACATCCTGACAACATGTACATAAGGAGTTGGGAAATGCCTTAGAAACAAAATGAGCCAAACCAGAAATGCAATGCATGTCTGGATCAAATGCCTAAAGGCTATCAGGAACACATGCTGTATCACATGTCAATGATTGCAACATCTTGGGTTATGGGGTTGCCTTCTGATTAAGATTCTTAAGTTTGTACAAAGTGTTAGACCTGTACAAACAAATGAAAAGTGTTTCACAAAATAGTAACTCAAATTTAACCAGTATACTGGCTGCCAATAGGTTTCTGAAATTTGTCTTTCCTATGAAATAGCCTGATACCATCCATATAAGAACAGCTCCGTCTTTCTCTAGTCTTTCAACTATTAATTGTGGTCATATATCATTGTCATATATCAGTGATGGCTAACCTTTTTTGGCTCACGTGCCAAAAGCGGGGGGAGCGCAGGGGGGTCGTGGGTGGGCGTGCCACACCCATAATGCTATGTTCGTGACCCCCTGCTTTTGGCACGCTTTTTTCGCCCTCCCCAGGCTCCAGAGGCTTTCTAGGAGCCTGGGGACGGTGAAAACAGCCTCCCCCCCCCACCTCCAGAGGCTTCAGGAGCTTCCCTGAAGCCTCCAGAGGGTGAAAAACAGCCTCAAAAGAAGGCCTAAATTAGTTGGCCAGCACACACGTGCACGCTAATGCTGACAGGGCAATGCCTTGCGTGTCCTAAGAAATGGTTCCCCGTGGCACCTGTGGCACTCGTGCCATAGGTTCGCCATCACTGTCATATATTATCAACTATGTTTATTATCTTTTAACTATCAAATCAAAACTAGATAAATGTTTCAGGCTATAGCAAACTGAAATTTTTACTAGTTGCTTAATATCAAAGTTAAATGCTAATCAACTGGAACATTAAAATCATATTTGGCTTTCTATTAAACCAACTAAACACAATACAAAGGGTACCAGAAAAATACACTGTTACTTTGCCTTTGAAGTTTAATAACCTCTCCTACACACAAGCACTGAAGGAAATGTACTTGGCTTCCAGTTCACATTATTTTCCTATAACCTCTAACTGCAATCTCACTTGAAGCAATTGTGAAATCAGCAGCAAATCTAATCAATTGTTTTCCATATCTGAGGCTTTCGACTATTTCAAGAAGCTTTACATTAAGGTGCTATAAATTTTTCAGAATTTATTTAACTTCTTATATAAAGACTGCACCCCCCCCCTCCATGTATAGAGTATACTACTAACAGGATTTTTAAAAAACAACTTGTGGCCTTCTACAACTGAAGATCCACAGATATGCAGAAAGCCCACAACTGGAAGGCCTGAGGATTAGCAAAACCAATGTAATCCAAACACTATGTTACAAAAATACTGAAATTGGTTACAATAATATCCAAAACAGTCAATACAATTCAGGGCAAAAAAGATCACTTCTGAGAAAATGAATATAGATCCATTTAGAAAAAAAATTAGAATTGCCCCATGAAGTGCACCAGCAGCACAATTTTTATCCTACCTAGCACATCAATTATACCAAGTGCATTAGACTTTGGGATCAATATCACTACAGTCTCAATTGTCTATAGATACAATAGAACCTAGGACACTGTCCTAAAAAAGAGAAAATGGACAACCATTTCTGAAAAACATTACAAATGAAACTGCAGGGACTTCTCCCAGCACTGTGAAAATCCAACATGACTCAACTGAAGGAAGCAACAAACTTCCCAGAACTACAGATTTTTCTGCAATTAAAAGGGGAAAGGAAGAGGAAAGTAACTGGTAGCAAGGTGAACTCCAAATCCCTCCCTCTCTTCACCCTGCATTGCTTTAAGTAGATGAAGGAAATAGGGATACAAAAAAAGAAACTAATGTGAAATTATGTGATTATCTACAATTTTAAAATAACCAGTTATGGAAGTACGTAACTATGTTAAACCATAACTTTCCTTGTATTAAAATAACTATCTGAGAAATAAAGAAAGCAATATTACATAAATTAGGAATAGTAATTTATATAATTCTGTAATAGTCAAAATAGCATTTTTTTAAAATTCTATCGGTAACTGAATTTTCCTTGCTGTTCATTATTATATGTATGTTTTCAAGTCCAAATCATTTTAATGGCTCCTTACTTTTGAGCTTTAGAATTGTAATGTTGGTAACAACAAGCAAAACATTGGATAATATTCATAAAAATAGTCAACTAATCCATTTAAAAGGTTTTAAAGTTTATAAAATGAATACAAATTAAATTAACAACCAACTAAACATACATACGTTCTTTTAAATTTTGAATGAAATGTAAGATCTTTCCATATTTATTTTAAAAATGAATAAAATAAAAAATGAAATCAATGGCAATAAAGTCTCAATAGAAAAATATTACTAGAACTCTTAGCACCATTGTTGAAAGCTGCCTAAAGTAGCTACGCAGCATGATAAATACATACATAGGTTTCAAATTTTAAAATTCCAATTATTATATTGGAATAAGAAAAGAAACTACCTTTTAAATAATGATAAAGAATAACAGTCTTCAAAACTTTAATACTTCATATAACTGCTCTTGGAAATGTCAAAAAAAAAGATCTATTAGCATAGAATTAATTTTACATATTAATATAGTTAAACCTATGTTAGAAAGCACTGATAGCATCAGTTATGACTGATAAAATAGACAAATGGATATGTATTTTATCAAATCATAGTTTTCACTAATTGTTTAGTCTACAATAAAACACATCTAAGCATATATTTTCTAATATATTAAAATGATTATCAATTTTTACAATTTTAGTTAACACTGAAGTGTTTCTTTCAACAGAACTAAGCTAAAATATAACAATAACCAGAATATACCTATAATATATATTTCTATGTGTTATATTTTCAACATGGAAATTCAGATGAAAGAAGATGGAAAAGTTATCATATCTATTTAGAAAGAATATAATTTTTATAGACACAAAGAAGACAAATTTATTAGGAAATTCTTATTTGTCACATATGTAAAATAACTTTTTTTCTTCTAAAATAGCAATAATTGTATCCAGTTAGTATATATTCCTGCTTCTGTATTTTAAAGTTATTTTCCTCCCAATAGCTTTACATACTCTGTATGGATAGATGCATGGATGTAATATGCCTAAAGATAAGGATGACAAAATCTTGGGAAAGTAGAATTTGTTTTTAACCAGCAAATCACAAATTGCATCATAGAAATTTTGTATTATGAAAATCCACCCCATATTCCATCCAAAAGAAATAGAAAATGAAAAAGCATACTGAAAAAACTCAAGCCGGTATTACATTTTATTATTTCTCATCCATTTCCTAAATGCTAAAATATTTTTCTGAAGTCATTTTCCAAACCTATAAGCTATTTAAGGAGAAATGTTAGTTGGTAGAAAAGAAATAAATAAAACTCAAACTTTAAAACATGGAATAAAAAGATAACTTTAAAACCCGGCATTTTAACCCTTGGAAAATAAAATATTTTCACCAAATAAGTAGACATTTTGCACCTATTTCTGGACATAAATGAAATTCATTTGTAGCTGTCCATTGATGTCCGAGCTGGTGAACATTTTCCATTTTTATTTTTCTTCCTCTATCCACTTAATTAGTTCTAGATACTCTAGCATAGGGAAATGTGATGCAGAAAGAAAGAAAAAATAGGAAACTTCAATTATAGGAGCAAAAATTTGCTTACCGGAGCATTAGATGAATGCTCATTCCAAAAAGATCAATTTTTCTCCACATCAATCTTATAAAACCCGCATAATGAAAAACAATCCTCTTCAGAAATGTCCAAACACAAGGCAAGTTCATGCATATTAATACTTGGCTATATCTACAGTAAACACATGCTACAGGAAGCATGCCTGATGACTCAGATAAAATGCTTCCTACTCAAGTGATAAAAACTCTAGCAAGATAGTAATCATGCTACAAAAATTTCCTCAAAAACAATAGTATAAAGGTTTATACCCAATGTTCTCATCAACCAATTGAATGGCATCTATTAAGGAAATGAATTTTTCCATTTGCAGAATCTTCCTTCCAAATTTACTCAAGATTCGGGGACAACATACCCAGAAAAGATTTGGGGAAATTTACAGGGAAAATGTGTTCAAACAATGTTATCAATTTAACTTTTAAGATTCCAAGAACCAAAAGGTTTAAATAATAATGAAAATATAGTTCTCACTGTTTTAGTGAGAAGTAAACTACACCTTGAAAGTGAATCTATTTCACTTTTTTATTGGAAATCAAATAACCCTGACCTTTTAAAAATTACAGGGTGTGGGTATATGAAAAATGCACAGGAAATTTTTACAAAATAACACTAAAACAGCAGCTTTATAATGTAAAGTTCAACCAGCTGCATAACTCAACTTTCCCTTCCCATTAGGTTTTGATCTTATCTTGCATAATTCCTTTCTTTTGCCAAATTCCTATTAGTCAACTGCTACTACTGTGTTTATTTTTCTTCTTCACTTTAAAAAAAAAAAAGCTTGTAGGATCTGAAAGTGATTTGTGTTTAAGGACATTTCATTCCAAGAAAAAATACTGCCAAATAATATTTTGGTTTATTTGAACATTTATATTCTAGTAATTGAGTTATGATTTCTCATTCTCCACAAATATTTTAATTCCATTACATTTTGTTTAATGAGAAAAGTAAACCTTTGAGTTATTTATAAAACATTTTAAATTATATGCCACATTTGCTTTGGTTTATTAAACAAACTATTTTGCTAAATTAGATTTCAGTTTCTCACTTTCTCCTTGTAAAAAAAACATGTTAACTATAAATCCAGGCAGAACACTTTATAAACCTCTATATAATTATAATACTCTAATACACAGGCATATGGAGCACCGACTTCTAACTAAGTCCAACCTACATAGGTAGTGTCCTTGTTCAACTTCTATATATTGTTGTTATTATACAACGTTGCTACTATATAGTAGGCTCTTCCCATTGTTTCAGAGTGACAGCTGATCCAATCTAACACGGCTTGCTGATAACAATTTAATGATCAGCCAATTGCATACAGCAGAAACGTCTTGATTAAACACACAGCCAACTTTTAGAGTGCTCTGTGAGAGTTCACAGTTCCCATATTGTGATACTGTCATTTATTCTAACTATTCAAATCAATAAATTAAGCATCACAAATAACAGCTGAAAAAATGTGTAACATCATTAACAGAAATTGAAAAGTAAACTGTAAAAAGATGTGGTTCATTTTCATACTCTTGTGTAAGGTAAGGATGATTTGACCTAACTTACATCATACTATCATGAATCATCTTTTTACTTCCTTATTAATACAACCAGAGTGGATTTGAAACTTTAAACATTGCCTTTATAAATCTTTGGTCTAGAAGAACCACAAATAGAGAAAAAATACTAATCTAACGAAAGCTAAACATTAATCAAACACATCATTTCAAATATTTTTCTATTTCTTCTAAATTCAGCTTTTGCTCAACAATATTTCTATTTATGTTTTAGCTGTTACTTTAGATTCATGGTCACACAACTTCTTTTTATCATATATTTCAAGAGATCAATTGCACAAAGAACTATTCCTCCCTTTTACATATTCCCTTCTCAGTTAAATACTGAAAACTGTATTGAATTGTTAACAGATACGCACCTGCTTTTTGGGTAGAAAAGGGCAGGAACACAAAAACATGGAGAAAATATTGAAAACAAAGTACAAAAGAAATCTGCTCCTCTCCAGCCGGCAGGTTTAGAAGCCAGTTCAGCATTCTCTGGCATTACTTGCTAAGTTCAGCATATTTGTTCTTTCCATTCTCCTTTCAATACTCTACAGCATTATTAGCCTCACTTTCTAGCATCCTCTTTTCTTCTCCATCTCAAGGGTAACACTCTTGTTACAGCTTTTCAGTCCATTAAGTGCTCAGAGAGGTAAGCCCCCAAGATATTTCAATTCATTTTCTCACAGCCACTGACTCAGCCGTGCACAGTGCAGCACTGACGTCTAACCTCACAGCCTCCAGTAAGCTGAATTGATGTTTACCATTTCCTTTTTTCTAAGCTGCCATTGGCTGGCATATTTGATGGATAGTGTACAGAACGCATAAGGAAAGAGCTGCTTGGTATCCTGCCAAGTGCCATCTGTGAAGCTATTTCTAGCCCTACCCGCTTGTCAGATTTTAATAAACTAATAAAGCATCTGAAATGTTTCTTCTGTCACCTATCGTTCATGCCTCATTCTTTAGGTTTTCATTGCAGCAGAAACCCCAGAATTCATTCAGCATTTAGTAATTTGTCTGGACAGGAATTCACAGCAAAAGATTCTTAATATAAGTCCTGTGCTGCTTGTTTAAAACACAGGAGAGAAAGACAATTGCCGTGAGAAATTTATGTCAAGAAATTGCATGTACAAAATAAATAAGATATATTGTTAATTATTCTAAGCATAATATTTCAACCCCCAATATTTCAGTTACATTAATACAAAGAAAAAAGATTTTAATTTCAAAGAACAAGTCAAAAGAACAAATAAAAAAGTTTCTGATCTAATCCCAGCAAGCAAAATTCAGTTTGTGAAAGTGTGATTTTCAGAATATGTGCAATATATTTGCAAAATGCTAGCTGTATATATGTTTGTATCCATATTATAATTTCTGCAAAGCTCTGAATTTAAAAGAGATATTGTGCAATACATAGGGATACAGCACCCGTCTATAACTTATTGAAACAACCATGACTATTTACCATTAAACAGCAACTATCAAAGCCTTCAGAGCAGCCCCACAACTACTGTCTCACATCTGTTCCATACTAATCTTTTTTTACACCTACGATTTGTCTGCTTTCTTCAGGATGCAAACAGTTCTTCAAGGAATGCAAATATATATATGAGGGGATATAGTTCAATATGCAAAAGGCATAAGGCAAATATTGCTGGCAAATTAAAAAGCCACATCTGCTCACATAGACGGGGTGGACAGGTTCTACTAGGTTAGGGGCCACAAAAGCCAATCTACTTAATGCAGTGCTTCTCAAATAGTGGGGCGCGCCCCCCAGGGGGGGTGCGAGGCTCCGTAAAGGGGGGCGCGTTTGACCTCGGCAAACACTGTCATAACAAGCCAAGCCCCGTGTTTATGTCTCTGTATCCAGTCAGATGCTGACAAGGACCTTCTCCTGTGAAACATAACGCTGCCCCAATTAATCAAACTTGCTAAAGAAATCGGGCTACCGCTGTTGACATTTGCATCGATAGTGAGCATTAAGCCAGTACATGTGACTGCGCATGCTCCTCCCTTTCGAGGAGAACAGACCCGATTGGATAGACATGATGCTCTATCCTGATTAGCCAAACCCGCCCGTGTGACTTTTAGACCCGGATGATACTATTTACAGTCGCGCGGGGGGCGCGAAATGTTTTCTTCTTCCTAGGGGGGCATGACAGAAAATAATTGAGAAGCACTGACTTAATGTCATTGGAAGGCATAGAGCTGGAAGGTGTTAAAACATTTCAGTTGAAGGCCAGGGGTGGGATTCCAAAGCCTCTAACAGTTATTTAAATATTGAGTATTTAACACTCACAATTGCTGAGAATATTTTGAATATATGGAGTTGTATTCCATCGTGCCTTCTAGAATACCTGCCATACAGGCAGTCCTCATTTAACAGGCACAATTAGACACAGCAATTCAATTGTTAAATTTAGTGATTGCAAAGTGAAGGATCATGAATTTATGATTCTATTTCAGCTTTCCTTTGCAGACCAACAAAACTCATAAACACAAAGAGAAATTACAAGGTTAGTTTTTCATTACCAACATAACTGCAAAGGGTCTCTAAACAAGTCAGTCAGATCAGATTTTCTTCAATAGGAGTTTCTCCAACCTCCACCTTTTCAAGATATATGTGATCATGTCCTCTCCCAAAGAAAAGAAGACACGACGACAACCTATATTTCTCTTCTGCACACCTCCATTTGCATAAAAGTTATTAGAATCTCTGGAGTGAGACATAAACAGAATTGTACATGGGAAGAACAATGGAAACCATTGTTACACAAGCAACTTACAGGTATAACACTGCATAAAGTTGGTAACCCTATCCAGAGCTAGTACTGCAGCCATGAAGCCATGTTGTTTCTAGAAAAATAGAAATCCATTATGTTGAGATTAAATCTAAACTTGCTTATACCCATCACAATTCCACAAACCGGGTTAGACTGGCTGGAAATATTTCACAATACTCCCAGTCAGGCTTGGGGCATCAATGAAAAGCTGACTTTCATCAGTAGACTCAAAATACCTTGGACCAAAGAAATACATGGCTTCTCTCAGTAGCTTCATATATATGCACTAGAGCTACTGTCACTCTGACCACTCCTTACCCGCCAGTACCAGCTGAAACCACCCAAAAAGATAGGAACTTTTGCAGAAAGGTATCTTCATCCCTTTACCCCAGGCATGTCCAAAGTCCGGCCCGGGGGCCATTTGCGGCCCGTGGGTCGGTTTAATACGGCCCTCCAACAGCCCTCCCTGCTCTGTGTAAATGTGGCCCTCCCTCCCTCTGTCTCTGGGGCTGTGTGGCTGGGAGGGAGGTGGACGGAGGTTACGGACGCCTCCTCCCGCAGCGGGCGAGGGAGCAGGCGGGGTGAGCACCCAAGGCTACCGTCATCTTAAACACCACCGAGGCTGTCGCCCGGCAGGGGCGTCAGGCAGGGAAGCCAGTCGTGCCTCCATCGCTGCACGTTCTGGGGCTGCGAAGCTGGGAGGGAGGTGAACGCGCGGCCCCAGAACGTCCGCTTGGTGCCTGCCGGAGGGAGCCACGATGGAGACGCTCTGGGGCCGCGCGTTCACCTCCCTCCCAGCCACGCAGCCCAGAACGTGCAGCTCCCGCCGCACAAGGTCGCCCGGCAGGGGCGTCAGGCAAGGAAGACGGACGCGCGGCCTCAGAACGTAAGCCGTGGTGCCTGCCGGAGGGAACCGCGATGGAAACTCAACTGTCAGTTGATCTTAATGTTATGAAATGAAAAGTATGTCATTTGCAATTAACTTGGCATAAAATAATTTATTTGCATTTAATTGTAATGGTTCAAAGAATGTTCGGAAAAATGTTCGGCCCTCCACCATGTTCACTTCATCCAATCTGGCCCTCTTTGAAAAAAGTTTGGACACCACTGCTTTACCCCAAAGGTAATCCAGTAAGATACCATGATAGTAACAAAAACTCATAGAAGAATCTAAATTGAAAAGAATTTAGACAAACCATAAAGGTCATTTATACCTGAATCACCAATACTTCCTGAAGAAGAAATAACAACACCAAGAAAGGGAAGTTGGCAATAAGGCAATAATTCTCCAACAAGGCTAGATCAGGCTTTAATATGGGATATTCTTCAAACCACCACCTTTTTCAAGACAGACAGGATCATGTTTTTTCAGCAAGAAGCAATTTAACCAAATCTTGGATCCAGCTACTAACATATCTACTCAATGCTAGAAGGAACTAAGAAGGGCATTGTCCCTGATCATATGTACCAACTTTCACACTAGAGAGCACTCAAGTTTCTCAATGTTCAAACGAATCTCAGATAACATTACAACATATTATCTCTATTGTCACATCAAAATCTATTAAAGAAACATCAAGCTCAAAATTAATGAATGCAATTTTATCCTTGAATTATTTAGCAAAAATATCACAGTTGCCAGTGGAAGCATCAGCTCCACTATTCCTCTAAAGAAGGAAGTAGGCTAATCTAAACAAAAGCACTAGAAATTGTAGACACAATAATGACAGAGAAGTCAGCATTTCACCACTCTTAACCAACAATGTATAACAACATATTAAGTAGAACATGAGCACGTACCTGTGGTTAGTCTTATTCATTCCTTGCTTTAAAAAAAAGGCTGGAACTCACATAAGTTAAAGGAAAGGAGAAGCAACATGAAGCAACATGAAGCATCAAACATATCCTTCATTTAATAATCTAACTTTCTACATGTGGGAAGATAATGTTCCTAATTGGATACAGTTGGACTATGTTTATAAACAAGCTAGGATTATGGATCATATTGTAACCCAACATTTTTAGTCAATTTTTATTAATTAAATACAAATTGGCACCCTATGAGAAGTGGTATTGCTGTCTGAACAATTATTACAACCATTTAACTGGTGAATCATTCAATAAAAAGTGATACTGACCTTGTGTCCAGTGGAAGTGCCTTTATAGATATTTTACAATGATGTAAGTATTTAAAAAAACAATTGCTATAATTATTTGATTAATCAGATTATCAAAGTTTTAAGCATATTATATTAGCCAAAAATTATAACAATATTCTGTCTTCTGGTTCAAGCAATTCATGCACAAACACAAGGTTTTCAGAAAAACCATCACATGGAAAAAGACCAGAGACAAGTTTCAGAAACGCAAATCTATACTAAATACACCATTCAAGTTTCTAATAAATTGATCTATTGTTTTTACACATTTCTGAATATCCAAATAAATACTAGTAATTAAAATGAAATTCAATTCCATATTGATAAAAACCTTGATTATTTTTTTATAATGATTTATACAAAACATGTTTTTAATAAGTATCAATCCAAAATTAATAACCTGATCATTACAAGCAGAAGTTATAAATGGAATATATTGTTTTAAAAATTATTTCTACCAGAATTCACCTAACCCTAAACAGGGCTTTATTTGCGTTAAGTATAGTTTCATATCAAATGCATTAAGCCCGTGATGACGAACCTATGGTAGGTGTGCCATAGATGGCACGCGGAGCCGTATATGGTGGCACGCCAGCCATCAACTCTGGCGCGCATGCGCACAAAGGCTAGCTGATTTTTCGCCCTTCTGGAGGGCCAGGGGAGGCCGTTTTTACCCTCCCCAGGCTTCAGGAAAGCCTCCGGAGGCTGGGGATGGCAATCTTGTATGCCTATAAGGCAGTTGTACTATGAAAATAAACGATTAATAGACAAATTTTGTAGACAATAGCAGCTAAAAGACTATTTTTAATCTATTCCAAGAATTACATTAATTAAAATCTTTATAAAGGTATAGATGGTGTCAAAATACAGATATCCAATATGACTCTCCACTAGAAGGTATTGTCTAATGAAAGGGAGAAAGGGAAATTTTTCACATGCCTCATTCTTAAGATCAGCAGCCTTGGGAAAAGTGGTTATGGAATACTAAAAGTCTGTGACTGGAAACTTCTATTCAATGTAGAATCACTAGAGTGCTAATCAATGCATTAAATATATTATTTAAAATGCTAACATTTAAATTAAGGTAATAGAGAACTGAAATTGTTACTCAAGGGTCCCAAAATATATGACAAAAAAGAATAATGACAGAGTCATTATAATGCACTGGATTACTAATATGGATTATATAATTTGTGACTCTTTTTATTATACTCATAGAGTAAGTCCCAGTTAAAATAAACTGAGGTTCACCCTATTAATATACAATTTATGAAGGTAAATATTAAGCATATTGAACACCTTGTCCCTGGATATCAACTGTTGGAATTAACTCAGAGCAGCCATCCAAACTCCAAACACAAAACGTTCGCCACAAACAAGATGTTCACCAGGCATACTGTGACCCTTCGATTCACAGGGCAACTATCTAAATACAAATGCAGCATCTCCAATGACTTTTCCATAAAAAGTGGGGAAACAATACAGCACAGCAAAAAGCTTTTGGCGAAACCTGACCCCGCCGGTCTCCTTAATACGGTTACTTACACGGGATCACCACTTCATTAACTCTAAAAGGAAGGAAAAGTACAAACGGTGGCCCCACAGTCCAGAATTGCGCAAAACAGGAGTGACAAGGCAATTTTCGCAGAAACTGCCACGCACACAAGCCCTCCAAAAGCTAACGTCTGTGGCCAGATGCGTGGAGGTTTAACAGGAAACCTTCATCCTGGGCGTCAAATTACCTTTTTTTTTCTCTCTCTCTCGGGAATGGCTTGTTCCGCGTTTGCCGCAACGGAAATCACTCCCCTCCTCTCCCTCTGCCACCCCCGTCGCATCTAAAAAAGCAGTGCCCGGCCTCGCATTGCCACCAGCAATGCCTCCCTCGCCGATGCCACCATCCCACACACCCTGTTCATCCTTCCCACACTTGTCTACGTCGTACACCGGGTACCTGGCAAGCCGTTCTAGCTGTGGCACACCAGGACGATACCATCGCCCACGACGCCATCCAACCATCCTCCTCCTCACAGCCCAGCTTAGCGACCTACAAAAACCTTCCCTGGTATTACTCCTCCTCCCAAGGATCGCACACCCCGAAATCACACCAGGACTCAGCAAGGTATTTATTTAAAGGCCAGGGCTCCCCCCGCCCGCCAGACACACACAGACAAGCACCATCCAAAGCGCGCTGAAAACGTTTCCTCCAATGGGGACGAAACGTTTGCAACCAAATCGCCCAAACCGACAACGTAACTACCAACCCGAGCTACTAATATCCAAAGGCATTTCATTACTCCTCCCTCCGCGAGGTTTCCGCTTCAAGAAACCTACCTTCACCGGCTGTGCCCCCCCCCTTCCCTCCCCAACCTGTTGGTGTCGATACTGCCCTTAAACTACGAAGAAGTCCCAAAACTGTCAGTTTTCCGAAACTGTCGTTTCTCCCACCGTTGGGCTTTTTCTCTTGCGCTCCAGCGAGCTTCCCATTTATTGAAAGCGCGCACGCACACACACACGCATATAGACGTCTGGATGTCCCAAAGGTGTCGTGTCCCCCCCCCCCCCCAAACTGGACTTTCTGGTTCTTCTTTGAAGACGTTTCGCTTCTTCGGCTTCTTGGATGAGAAGCGAAACGTCTTCAAAGAAGAGCCAGAAAGCCCAGTTGCCTCTTGCAAAAAAAGCACCTTTGGGACAGCCATCACCTGGATGGCTGAGAATCTCCATAGACATACAACGCCTGGATTGCGGCGAAAGAAACAGACCCACCGCCGAACATCCTTCGGCTTCCCTAACCCCGCATGTCATCCCTAAAGCTGGCTTGTTTGGGTGTTTTTTTTAATCCCGATCCTTTATTATCACGAGTCCACCACCCAGACCCCCGGCGTCCATCTTTCCGGTGGCTCCGAGTCTCGCTTGCCACTCAAGTCTCCCTTTTCAAAGGGAACCCGAGGCGATGGCCACCACCTCGGTCTCCCAACCCTCAAGGGAGGCTTCCCGACAACCTCTAATATTCCTTTATCGCGAAGCAATTAGAGGTGCCTCAACACAACACCACCACCACCACCCCCCAAAACCCTCCTTCCTTCTTCACCTCACCTGCCGCTCCCGACGTCAGCAGGGGGCTCAACACGACTCGGGCTGCCCCCACCCGCCCTCAAACTCCGGCAGCAACCGGAGGGACTACTGCCGCCACGGCTGAGTACGACGCCTAGGCCCGGCCAACCGTCTGCTCAGCTACCGCGAGATGCAGGCTCTGCTCTATTCTGACGTCCCGAACTCTCGCGATACTTCGACCAGAAAGGGGAAGTCAGGGGAAACCGAATCGAAATTTCCCCGGGGAATCAGCTGGGCTCTGCCGGCTCAATAGCGCGCGAGCGACTGGGATCAAAGCCGCCGGAGCGGGAGTTTTTGTGGTCGCGCGGCAACGGCTTGTTTCTTCGCGCTGGGAATTATACCCTAATCTGGGAGTTACCAAAGGGAAAACCACACACAGACACACACACACACACACACACACACACACACACATCTACCCTCTTAGGGCAAGCTGCTGCATATAAACAGAGAGCAAACTCCACGCTCACTAGACCTGTTGATGTTGCCTCATTGGATAATGTAATGTCTGCAAGTAAGCAACCAAGAGTTTTATATTGTATTTGCAATATATTGCGAAGCTGAAGTAGTCACCGACAGGTAAAAACTGTCAATTGCATTGACAGTTATTACCTGTCAATGACTACTTCAGCTTCGCAATAGCACACGGGCAAACAATAAATAAAAACTCAATGTAAACTGCTCCGAACTCGATTGCAGAAAATATGACTTCAGCAACAGATTGGTCAATGCCTGGAATGCTCTACCAGTCTACCTGACTCTTGTTACATCCCCAAAGCGCACCAGCGTGCCTACCGTCCCTGTCCTATTATCCCCATTGATTAGGACCCATTTCCTGTGTTCATGTCCATGTTTATACTTACACCTGTTATCTCATACATGTTTGACAAACTAAATAAATGAACATGTGTAGTTAAGTTGTGTAGTATTTGACATGCTTTTGCAGCTACAATGGTTCCTAGTAGGTAAACCATTAAAAAATGTTTTAAAAGACTTTAGAAATTCATGAAGCCTGGTCAGACTCAGGCATCCCAAGAAGAAACTTTTTGCTTCTGTCCTCAATTTTACCTTAATGCTGTTAAAATTTAAACCAAAACCACAGTAAGAGTGCCTCAGGCAACCCTGTTCAAATTCTGTAAAACTTAGGTCTCAAGACTAAGCAGAAGAGTTAAACCTCAGTACTGAATTTATAGAGCAAGGTCTCACTCCGTTAGATAACTGTCTGGGCTGTTTGCAGCCTGATCCAGAAATTAAGTTTCTAGATTCAGATAACATTCTGAACCTTTAATGAAATGGTTAAAGCATATATGATGAGTTAGTCCTTGAAATATCCAAGGGCTACAATGGGTATTTTGGGAGCAGCTATCTTATATTTTTGAAGCTTGTCATGCTGTCCTTTTTTTTGTTGTTGCTTCGTGTCATTTTTCAAACTCTACGAAATGATACAAAGCCAACAGCCCCTTCTCAGGTTGGACCAGTTTCCTTCTGATTAAGCCAGCTACTTTCCTTTAAGTCCAGCCACTTGATGAGGACCCAGATTGTTGAGAGCAATATTCTGACACTGTAAACCGCTTAGAGAGGGCTGTAAAGCACTGTGGAGTGGTGTATATAAGTCTAAGTGCTATTGCTATTGCTATTTGCTGAAGTGGAAATAAAATATCTGAGAGAGACTTTATTTTTAAAAAACTTTTATAGCTCCCCCTGGTGGCGTGAATTGTAAGATATAAATATTTTTGGCTATTGTGTTTTATAATGGTAGTCTTCAATTTACAAATATTCATTCAGCAACCATTTAAAGTTATGATGATGCTGGAAAAAATGTGAGTTATGACTGGTCGGCAAATTAGAACCATTGCAGTACCCCCACAGTCATGTGATCAAAATGAGTGTGCTTGATTGCCCACCCATACTTGCAATCACATGGAATCTCCACCTCCCCTCAGTCATTTATCTCCACTTTTGGCTATCCTACATAGCAGCACTTGGTAGTGGAGGGATTGAAATAGAGGCTGGGAACCCTTGGCAATCTCAGCCAGTGCTACTGTCCCCAGATCTCTATTTCAGCAC
This sequence comes from Rhabdophis nuchalis, assembly GCA_039707465.1. Taxonomy (NCBI): domain Eukaryota; kingdom Metazoa; phylum Chordata; class Lepidosauria; order Squamata; family Natricidae; genus Rhabdophis; species Rhabdophis nuchalis. The sequence continues at coordinate 120,242,478 of CM077643.1, read as the reverse complement.
TAGCACTGGTGCTGCCACTGAGAAATGCCCCCTCAGCTACACCCAGCTGACTTCTAGCATCTTCTTCTCATTGCAAGGCAGTGCTAACCATGCCAGGCCTTCCTCCCGAGGCCACTAGAATCATTCTTCGAATCCCCCATGCAATTCTCCAAATAGTGCATCCCATTCTTGCAATGCTTTGTAAAGCCTTGGAAAAGCTTCTGAAGTCTTGTGGGAAACAGGGTGCTTGCCTTTTTCCAAAGAGTGTGCCAATTCTCACTAGACCTGGAGAAGATGGTCTCCCATGGCCAGCAACTACCTCACAAAGACCCAGGGAAAGTAAGTCTTGTTAGCAGTGGGAGGAAGCAGATGGCAGAGATCAGCTGGGACTGTGGGATAGTGAGAGTGGATGGGTTGGGTTGCATTTTGTGGCCAAAGTTTTGCATCGTGCTCTTGGCACTTCCTAGAACATGGTGGCTTTGTACCACATTTATTTGACATTTCCTGGATGTGAACACTTTGTGCTACTCTTTTGGTCCTTTCTGGAGACACAGCAGATTTATGCTGTGTGGCTGGGGTGTGGTTCAGGGGTTTCTTACAGCCTCAGCTGTAAATGGTGCACCAAGAAGCCCCTGAGTCTTAGCATATTCTTTCCTGGTTGCCTTGTAGTCACATACATACATGCATGCATCCCACACCATCCTCCCTGAGTTTGTGTTGTACTTCAGCAAACCCCTCACCCACACCAACTAGTGCATTGCCTCTTCGCAGCCTCCCCATCTCCCGCAGCACCTCCACTCCTTACCTGGGACACCTTCAGTTCTTGCTTAACAGCCATGCTGGAGTTATGATGACAAAAGGGAGTGCAAGGATTGTGGTTGCTAAGAGACATTGTCACACGATGTGGTTTATGGCCACCTCCTTTAGCAATGGAAATTCCAGTCCATTTGTGATTATAAGTCAAAGAGTACCTATCATAGGTCTTTCTAAAGTTGTGTTTGCATAATACACTCTACCTTGACAACATTGTACAGAGTTTTTGTTCCAATGTTAAACACTCCCACATTAGATCTTTTTGCTAAATGCTACAAAGCTTGTTAGCGATCATAGAATTTGTATAAATGAGGACCAAAATGGCAGCTATTTCTAGTTTGAGTGGCATGGTGACGACCTTCATATACCATGTGTACTCATGATTAATATTGTTTCACTGAGTCTAATTTTCTCAGATTGCATAGACCAGGGGTCCCCTGGGCCGCAGCCCACTACTAGAACATGAGCTGTTCGGAACTGGGCCGCAGAAGGAGTGGGCAAACGTACATGTGCATGCATCCCCACTTGCAAGAACAGTGGGTAAGTACATGTGCGCTCCATTTATGCAAGCGGCGGGGGAATTTGCCCACCATTCACACAAACGTAGCTGCATGCACTTGTCGGCCGCTCATGTGGAACCACACACACACACTCCGCCAGTCCACAAAGCCGGAAAGGTTGTTGAACTCTCGCATACACCAGATCTTTAAATAACAAGCCATATTTAAAGAGCACCTTAGGCCAAAATCCTGGATTGTTTGCACTTCAGTGTGACGGGCAAGTAGCAATAGGCTCTTTGTTAGAGCTAAATTATTTCATTATTTTGTATTAGAAGAAGAATCATATAAATAATGACAGAAATGCGGAAGAGTTTTGCTTTTTAACTACTACTGTCCAACAGCTTTTGGTCCATTTATTTGATAAGGCATTAGCAAGATACAGTTATAAAGGAATTAAATTGAATTTGTGTAAGGTAGATGTGAACATACAACAAAAGAATAAATAAAAGGTGCATTTTTAAAGTCTTGTTTCCATAAACACACAGTATCTCATATCTGAACCCTGTTCCCATGGAATACTACTGAATGCAAAGTAGATTACTGCAGATTCAAGGATCTGTATTAGAGTAATTCATTGTTGTCAGATCAAGTCAGTTAAGAATATTATGACAGTTAAAAACGTCGTCAGAGGCTTTTAAGAAGCCAGAACATCAGTTGCAGATACAGCATAATGATTATCAGATTATTCACTTCTAGATTAAAAATGGTGAACATATTTTATTATTATTTATTATTTATTAACCAACTTTTGCAGAATGTCTGAGATGCAAAATCTAAGAGAAAGGACCGTAGAGACCATATTTGATAAATCAATATAGAGTATGATTCTGATGTTTAAAAAACTAGCCTAGTTCACCTGGAATAAATGCAGTGACCAGCATGTTTTATGGCTCTTTGTGTGCTTGAGCCCATCCATACTGTCTTTATTCCAAAGGTTGTTCCACTAAGTTCTGTGACCAACAAATTATGTGTAGGTTCAAATTAGGTTTCTACCAGTGGTGGGTTTCAAAATTTTTTAAAACCTCTTCTGTGGGTGTGGCCTGCTTTGTGGGAGTGGCGTGGCAGCCATGTGACCGGGTAGGAGTGGCTTGGCAGTCATGTGACTGGGTGGGCGTGGCCAACTTGTAAAATGTGGTGAAACTCAATAACGCTCTTGCTTAGCAACCAAAATGCTGGCTCAGAAACTCTGGCATTTGAAGCACGCAAGTCTTTAAGCTGCCAAGTTACAAGATCCTTGCACCCCTAACCCTTTAGAAAAAAACTCCAGGGGTGTTCAAACTTGACAACTTTAAGACTTGTGGACTTCAACTCCCAGAATTCCTCCTCTCACTCTTCCTCTTGATGATGTCCAGATGGGCAGGGGAAGAGAGCTGGAACCGGTTCTAAACGGCACTGTAGATTTGTGGAACCTTTTCTATAGAAGAGGTTAGAACTGGCAGGAATCCACTCCTGGTCTCTACGTAGATCATTTTTTTCTTGATGAAAATTACTTTCTGAAGAAATATATTCAAAATTTCAGATTCACTTCAGATTCATGTAACTTGAAAGGTTTTTTAAAATGGGATTGTTCAATTGGTTTGTTTGAATTATGAGGAACTACTACCCAATCATGCCATTGTTGAAATAGTTACATATTATAACAGTGTGAAGAAATAGGCATGTACTACTGCATGTTCCTCCATATCCAAGTGATGTTTCAGATTTAAATATTATGAAATCACATGTTCCCATGAGATAAAATTGGTATTTGACCCTAACCCTTAAATTATTTTCATTGTGTTAGGATTTTAAAAAGTAATTAAGGCATGATTCTCCTAGGACAGGGGTCTGCAAAGTTGGCTCTTTGAAGACTGGTGGACTTCAACTCCCAGAATTCCCCAGCCAGCCTAGCTGGCTGGGGAATTCTGGGAGTTGAAGTCCACCAGTCTTCAAAGAGCCAACTTTGCAGACCCCTATCCTAGGACAAGGTCCCAGTTGTTCCTACTGCATATTTTTCTTGTATTGTCATCTTCTGGAGAGCAACCTAAATAGAATTGCCAGGATTTATGCATTCCTGTGTTACTATGATGCGTTAATGTGCTAAATCTGGAAATGAAGCTTCCAAAGCAATAAAAATATATCACCAGGGAAAGGTCTTTGTCGTCTAGCCTTCGGAAACCCCAATAACTAGTAATGTAGATTACTCAAAGTGATTTCACAATCCGTCTTGTAAGCTACATAGGCAACTGAAGAAACAGTGTAAGACTACAGGCAATGGAAATAAAATGCACAAAATAAGTACATCCAATTTTCAACAAGGGACATTATGCAGATATCCTCTTAGACATCGTTGTTTTATAAATAATAAATAATAAAATGCCCTAATTGCTCATTACTACTGAACTGGAAAGAAAGGCTATGATACTTTCACTGTGGTTTGGTTTTGAAGGTGGTATCTTTGTTCCAATCCTTTGGTTTCTTCTGCATCTTTGGCTTCCCGTGATCAGGGCGCAGTCTCCAACTCCTCGTTTCCCGGGGCTTAATTTCTTCAATAGCCTCGGGTTCATGATGCACAGTTTGCAGTTTCTCAAGGAGCCAGTTTTGCCGATCTGCTGAATGTAGGTGTTCCCCTAAATCATGCATAATCTGGACTTCACTTACAGACCTCTTCCTATAATGAAGAAAGAATAAAAAAGGCAATAACCTCTTGGAATAGCAAAGAGACTAGACCAGGGGTCTGCAAAGTCGACTCTTTTAAGACTGGTGGACTTCAACTCCCAGAATTCCCCAGCCAGCTATGCTGGCTGGGGAACTCTGGGAGTTGAAGTCCACCAGTCTTAAAAGAGCCGACTTTGCAGACCCCTGGACTAGACCTTTAGTTCTGCACAGTTACAATAATTGTGACCCTGTGTAATTGGGGTGGGGGAGGGGTTATTCAGAAAATTGATAGGTTTGGTGGCAGATCTTAACAGAATGGAAAAAGGTTCTGAGAAAATCACTTCAAAAATGGCAATTCTGCAAGCAGCACACTTAAAATACTAACTGCCCAAGAGAAATAACTGAAGACAGAAATTTCATTTCTACATGAACTTTCACAGTGTATCCAATGGGTTCACCATGAGATTCTGCATTCGATTTATTTATAATATTTATATAATTTCCCATTTAACACTTTGACCAGTGACTATAAAGCAGCACAGAAACAACAGCAAATAAAAGCACCCATAAATGCTTTCACATGAACATAGGTTTAATGAGTAGTTTGAAGTGGCTTATAGAATATAGAGAGAGAGTCCAGGGTACCGTTAAAGTAAGGGCATCAAACTCAAAGCCTGGGGGCTGGATCCGGCTCATGGGGTGTTAAGATCTGGCCCATGGGGCCACCCTAGAAACAGTAAAGGACTGGCCTGTGGTGCCTCCACCAGCAAAAATGGATCTCAGGAGGGCTGCATGAGGCCCCTCCCAGGCTCTATTTTCAGCCGTGACGGCCTTCTGTTGCCCTCTGCCAGTGAGAACACAGCTTGGGGGGCGCACACAGGCCACCATGGATGCCCCTGACATGAGTGACATCAAGCTGGCCACACCCTAGTCCCTGAGGTCAAACACAACCCTGATGTAGCCCTCAGTGAAATTGAGTTTGACACCCCTGCTCTAAAGGAACCTACTTAAGAGCTTGGCAGTTCTGATAGACATAGTGTTCTGCTCACCCTACCCTTCCACCTTTTCATAAGAAAGGCATTTTAGCAAAGGCAATGGGTGTTAGATTTGATTCTAGCCACACAGTGTCCAATACTACACCTTAAAAGGCTTGAAAGGTCAAAAGTAGCACTAGGTAAACTAATTACTGCAACTAAACAACAGAGATTAAACTTTCCTTTTGTTGCCACTTGTCAATCTCCCAGGAAAGGTATAGCTTAGTTATATACTTACATCACAGCTTTTCCATCAGAATTTATGAAGAAACAGATGGCACATAAAATGAATGCAGATTTGGTCATATCCCTGGTTGAAGTCATATTAACTGAAAGAAAAGTCAAAATACATTTTCACAGATAACATTGTTCCAAATCGTGTAGTCAAAATAATCATGAAAGTCATGGGAAAATTACTTACAAAAGGAAATTGTGTTTCTTCATGTAATATAAAGAAAGGAGAAAATTGGGGGATTAAATTAATCACAAACATTAGTATAATATTTGTTATGCTTTAGATTCCCCTGCCATAGTGCCTCTGTCTTTTTAAAAGATAGCATTATATGGTATTTGTATTGCTGCCAAAAATTTAGATTGATCCAGCCAATATAAATGGTCCTCCATCATATTCCTTACCTTTCTTTATCTCCTGTTATATCCACACTAAATAGATATGAAGTGCTTTTAACTCGTTTAATAATTTCCACAACTTATAAAATTCCCTCCAAATAGATTTGGAAATCATCAAGTATGATAAGGACCACGGTCTAAAAATATCACTATTTCATTAATTCATTAATTCCATATCTGACAGCATATGGTTAAGATTAGAACACTAGAAACCAAGAGACTGTGGCCCCTTCTCCTCTTTTATGATATTTTTCCGTTGTTTTCTGAAATCATGGTGTCCCTAACCAGAAATAAATTTAAAATTGACAAAAGAAAGCACTTCGCACAGTGTATAATTAACTCACAAGACTAGGTTTCCATTTGGTTCATTCTAAAAGGGTTTTGGATAAATCAATGTATAATATGATTATTATATCTTGATGAATCTTTTTTTTTATTTCAAAAAACAATTTTTATTGGTTTTTGAGAATATGCATAGGAAAAGGGATATAGGGTAAATATAACATTTTAGTGGCTTCCATATCGGAGGTGGTGGTACCCCCAGAACTTCATATGAATACATTTTTTTTAGAAAAAGCAAATACCTTACAATGTATAATTCATACATTCAATCATGTTTTTCATTGCCATCTAATTTCAACAATCACAGTAAAAATTTCAAATAAAATCATTTTTGAGATTTAAGTCTTTTTGCTATTGATTCTTTGTCTCCCTTCCCGTTGATGGGCGGGGCCATGGCACACCCTGTTCCCTCATCCTTGTCCCCTAGGAGTGAAGAGTGCTTTTGAAGAAAGGCCTCCGCCTCTCCTAATGTTTTAACTCTGATTCTACCTCCCTCCCAGAAGATCAACATTCCTTCTGGCAATAACCATTTGAAGCAAACTCCTTTTTTATATAATTTCTTAGACAAGAAGGAATATTTCCTTCTTATTTCTCTAAAAAAAAATTGGAATTTGTTTCAGAATAGTAATTTCTTTTTCTTGATACTTCAAGGGTCCTCCTCGCTGAGCCCTCAATATCTCATCCCTTGTGGACGTCCTTAAAAATTTAATATGAACCTCTCTTGGTACATTATTTATTCTAGCATATGCTGAATTAATTCTATAAACCAGGTCCATATCCCACCAGAGTTGTTCTTTATTTCTTTTAATATAATCTGCTAAAATTGTACTCATAAGATCCTTAAGATCTTCACCCTCTGTCTCTGGTATGTTCTGGAACCTGAGAAAAAAAGACATTCTTTCAAATTGATAATGATAAATCTTGATAACGTAATATTTCTTCCAAGGATTTTGGGGGGAGGGAGAGAAATGTGCCTTCATATACCAATTGCAGGGGAACAAAGGTGGGAGAAGGGTTCATCTCCATCTCCTCGGATCATGCACCCCAGAGACATCTGGTTGACTACTGTGAGGAGCAAAATGCTGAACTAGCATTGGCCTTGGCCTGATCAGCCAGGCAAATACCCACCTATTTAAGCAATAGCAAATGTCAGTTCAAACCATTTTTTAAGCAAGACATGGGACTTTCTCTCTCCCAAATCCCTCTTATGTATATCCCAGTTTGCTCTACATTGGTGCAGATCTGCATCCTACATACAAAAGAGAACTCATTCTGCATCTATTCATTAATTAAGAGATGACTAATCCACTAATGCTGATGAAATTATTTATATAGTGGAGGTCACATTGGCAGAATGCTTTTGATAAACCCTACTCTGCTGTAACAAACCATAAATATATCTTACCTCCCATTCTCTTTCCAATAAAAGCCATCCAGTTGTTCTCAGGAAACATACAAAGCGCGGAATTAATAAGGCTCCCCGTTATTCATTTGCTACACCTCTATGTTGTTTTCATGGATAATTATTTCAGCGTTATTGAAAATTTGCAGATGTCACAATTTGTTCAATCAATGCAGAAGGTATGCATTGATTGAAGAATGATTTATTTATTTTGGCAAAAATCTTTTTATAAATAGAGATTATCTTGGGTTTTGGTAAAATTAGTATTCATAGACCCAAAGTGAATCTCTTGATTACGTGACTTAAATGGATCGTGTGGTTTTAAAATGAGGTGAAGGAGTCAATATAGTTGCTTTAACAGCTGTGTTAATTCATCTCATGTTAACTGGACAGAAATGATTATCTGCCTCTTGATGTGCTTCCAGGTAGATAATTAAGAGTAAGACTGAAGAGATGGCTTTGAGATGTTTTAATCCCCTTTGGATGAAAGTGGGAGTGAGAGAAACACATCCAGAACAGGATGTTCAAAATCATATGCTGAATATTGCATGCATGTCCTTGGATAGAACCTAGAAACATTTCCCATCTAGCACTTAGATTTATTAATTTTAATCTAAAAATTAACTCAATCCAATGAATGAACAGTGTGACAGATTTAACCTCTTATCTATTGAAGTAAATTAATCAAAGTCAAAGCTAAAATCACAGGAATAAAAGAACAGTAACTGTTGTTACTGAGTGCATCACTAAATGTCTATGAAAATTCTCAGTCATTCAGGTCACGGTTGTCTCAGAGGTGCTTTTTCAAGAGGCAACCGGACTTTCTGGTTTTTCTTTGAAGACGTTTTGCTTCTTATCCAATAAGCATCTTCAGCTCTGAAGAAGCTGAAGATGCTTCTTGGATGAGAAATGAAACATCTTCAAAAAAAACCCCAGAAAGTTAATGAGGAAACTTTGATTTCAACTGAAAAAAAAGGCATTCACTTAACTATTAAATGGCTATTGGTGGTAGAAGGACAGCATAAATCAGGTAGGATGATTTGATGAATGGGAGGTAACTTGCCTGTTCTGGATAAACATTGTCACTAAATCAATGACTGGGCATCATTAATTTGACAGGAGCAATCAAACCAATTTTGTCCCTATCATAAACCTCCTATCATTTAGAAGTTCATTGTGCTGCAAATGATACTGCAATGCCTTTTTTTCCTTTTCAAAGCTTCCTATTTTAGCTGTAGGAGGCATTTCGTTTTATTTTTTTCCCTCCGGAAAATGTGTAGGCATCAAAAATCTGTTCTTGAAAGCATTTATACCATCCTAAACCTATTATTATCACTGGAAATTTTATTGACAAAGCCATCTGAGTTTCTCGGAGGAGAGCAGAAAAACTGATAAGGATTCAAGAACTAAAATGTAACAAACTTAATTCTTAATTCACTTATAAATTCCAGTGGTAATTTTGATTGTCGGTGAAATGTATAGGTTTAGTTACAGTTTTTATGAAGGGGCTATAGCAATGTTGAATAAAATATTAAGTAATTTACAATTTCTGTACATACATTATTTTTACTACAACCTAAACACAAATATAATTCAGACATTTCATATTCCTATCTACATTTCTTTTATCCAATTTTGTACACATATATAAAAATTAACTTTAAAAATAAAATATAGAGCATTCTTACCAGATAGCTTTTAAAGTTGTTTCTTCCTATAGATAAATCTCAGCAAGCAGAAGTTGATTTGAAGACTGCTTAATTGGTCTAGAAGACTACTTAAATGCAACTTTAAATAGAACTTCTCAGTAGCTAAGGAGCCCTTTTATTGTCTCCTTTTGTTGATGTCACTTTCGAACACACCCCTGACCTTGATGTACCACCCATCATGTGCTTTTGTTAATGGGGCATTGAAAGAACAGCGAAGAAAGGTTTAGGGCAAAATACAGTAACCTGGGAAACTTCACAAGTGTTTGACTTTTAGAGAATCTGAGTTTAAGGTTGGGAAAAAAAATGCATATAAAGAAATTATGTCAATTAAGCAATGATGATCAGCTTTAAATGTTAATGAATCCAGGAATGACTAAAAACCAACCTTTGTATGTGGGGAGGTGGGGGTGTAACAATATTCAAGAACATATAAGTGGCCCACTGCAGGCATCTTTATTCAGTGTCATTAAATTTAGGTTATTAAAATTGGAAAAATTAACATTGCCCAGGAATTTTACAAATCAGAGATAAACCTTGAAGTCTTGTAAATCTAGCTCATTATTCACAATTGGGCATCACTTTGAGTACAAACATGGGTATTGCTGTGACGGAAGACATCAAAGCTCAGTTTCTGTAGTCAAAGAAATAAATTATTAATAATATATACTTTCTCTCAGACAAATATATACCCAGGTGAAACTGTTTAAGATAGTAATTTCATTTCTAAACAAATGTTCTCCATAAGGATGTGTGGGATTTTAATGGAATTTTTCCTTGGAATAGATAGAATGTTTAAAACATTGAAAAGTACTTGCCATTTTAATTTTAATAAAGATTGTAGAGACTTTTAAAATGCATTCCTCAAAGACTAACTGCTGAGCCCTCCCCCACAAATAAAAATAAAATAGGTTTGTGCTTGTTTGTTTTCTCCTGCAACAGGTGGCTTGATTTACTTATTTGAGTCAGTGTCTCAATTCTGAAAGCAAATTCTTATGTTCAAAAGCTTTATTTGTCCAATCAGACTCCTGTAAGTTTTAGATGGCATAGATTATTGTAGAGCTATACATACGGCTTCGTGGGGAAAAAATAAGATTTTTGGAACATTTTGCTCATATGGTGCTGTATCATTTGCTTACAAATTAGTGAATGCAGCAGGACAAGACTATCACCCATGATTTATTTGTAAGATTCCCTGGATAAATAAAGAAGATATAGGCTTTAAACGTTAATACTTCGTCCACCTAATGAGAAGGAAGGACTCACTGGAGAAGAGCCTAATGCTGGGAAAGATTGAGAGCAAAAGAAGAATGGGATGGCAGAGAATGAGGTGGCTGGATGGAGTCACTGAAGCAGTCGGTGTGAGCTTAAATGGACTCCAGAGGATGGTAGAGGACAGGAAGGCCTGGAGGAACGGGGTCGCAATGGCTTGGACACGACTTTGCAACTAACTACAACAACGACAACAACGACAACAAAGGCTTTTGAGGGAATATAAAAGATGATGTTTTTTCATCATTCAACAGAATAGCTTTTTCAAATTTTGCCCTTATTTTATAGAATGCAAGTCACGCATCAGGTACATTAATATTAAAGATAGAAAGGCAGATAGATGAACAGACTGTTCACTTTATTCAGAAACAACAACCATTTCTTGCATTTCTGTATGAATGAGGTGAGAGCCACACATTTATTTATAGCCCACCTTTATTGTTTTTACAAATAGCTCAAGATGGTGAACATATCCAACGTACCTTTCTCCTTCCATTTCCCCCATAACAACAACCCAGTGAGGTGAGCTGAACTGAGAGGACTGGTTCAAGCTCACTCAGCTGGCTTTCATGAGTACTGCAGGACTAGAACTCATGGCTTTTGGTTTCTAGCCTGGTGCCTTAACCTCTAAACCAAACTGTCTCTCGTCAATTACTCCTACTGGTAACCCCAACATCAGGTGCACCTACATGCTCCCACCTTTGATAGTTATGTGTTTATTTCAAGCACTTGCAGTAAGGAAGGCTTGTATATTTTATTCAGTATACAAAAGATTCTCCATTATTTAGAACCTCCTGCAGCTGCAGATTATTATGTTGATGCTGCAGGCCAACATTTCCTGCTTGCAGATACCTACAATGAACTCACATGTGTTAGACAGAGTAGCATCCTTGGTAATGCAGCCTCCAGGCATTCCCTCTTACCAAATGATTCAGCGTGAATGTTTTATTTCCTAAAAGGACTCTTGTCTGAGAAAACATTTTAGGCCTAAATGTAGTCTCTTCCATTGGAGCAAAAATGCATGTTTAGTAGATAAGAAAAATTGGGGGGGGGGAAATATATGATTAGAAAAGGTTTGTATTGAATGTGACAATCATTAATTAACTGCTGCCTGATCAGGAGACCTCCAGCATCATTATCTCTTGTCTTAAATTTCCGTGAGTGTCCAGAAAAACCACTTTGCTATTAAAAACAGCTGATAATGCATAGTATATCACATCACTGCATCTCTTTGAGCCCGCTGTTTGTTTATCTATAATCTACAATAATATGTGAAAATGTACAATAGACGTAATGATGACATTGGCTTGATTCTTGAATGTACCAGCTCCGGGCATCAGGAATTTGTAAAAAGTAGTGATAGGGCTTGAAGATGCTGGCTACCCACTAGAGGAGAAATTGCTGACAAGACTTTTTTCCACTGAAGAAATGGGCATCCTTGACTAACCTTCACACATGCAGCAGAGCGAAGCATGACAAAATGTTGCTGCCATTGCACTATAAGAAAGATGCACAGACATGCAGCTATTCAATACCAAGTGACAAAAGAAAGAACCAATTGTGCTGATGTAGTTGTCTTCTTAAAGGCACCTGGTGGCTCAGTGGCTAAGACACTGAGCTTGTCGATCAGAAGGTCGGCAGTTCAGCGGTTCGAATCCCTAGCGCCGCATAGTGGAGTGAGCTCCCATTACTTGTCGCAGCTTCTGTCAACCTAGCAGTTTGAAAGCATGTAAAAATGCAAGTAGAAAAATAGGGACCATCTTTGGTGGGAAGGTAACAGTGTTCTGTGTGCCTTCGGCATTTAGTCATGCCGGCCACATGACCACAGAGACGTCTTTGGACAGTGCTGGCTCTTCAGCTTTGAAAGGGGATGAGCCCAGCCCCCTAGAGTTAGGAACGACTAGCACGTCTGTGCGAGCGGAACCTTTACCTTTATCGAAATTGTCTTCCTACTGTATCAAATGCGGCTATCTGTGCATCTATTTCTTTTTTTCAGTTTCCCAAAGTTTTGCTTATTAATTTGGGACACTTAGAAAATGCTGATGCCATTCAAAGATCAAGAAATCATGGCTTTCCAAGTATTGATGAATGGCGAGTCCCTTCATCACTCACCACTGAGCATTATAGCGGGGTATGATGGTAGTTCATCAATAAAGGTAGTTTTCATTTAGCAACTGCAATTTGTTTCTGAGAAATGGTGGGTTAGAAACATGGTCGCTAAGTGAACCGCATGACAAAGAGAAAATGAGAGATCCTGCAAAATTTGTTGCTTGCTATTCTTAAAAAGAAACGTTCTTGTGGAGCAATGCTAATGTTACTCTCACTTTGGCACACATTGTTCTCAGGTTCAGAAATTTATGGTATTCATAGACCAGAAAATGTTTTTTTTTATTACTGTTTATTACCACTGTTGAATTTGCAAATGATCATTATCCAAGGCAATTGCTAACAAGGATTACCAATCTCTTCGAAGTCAGAAATTCCCATCGCTTTCCTTTGCTATGAACACTTTCATATGTGCATAGATATCCTATAAGCTCTACATTAGTAGGGTGATTACAGCTCATGTTTACTAATATACTTAGTAGATTCACTACTACAATGAAAATAGTAACTAGTAAATGATGATACAGTGGATGGTTGTAGTGAGACAATGATGCTAAAAGTGTCTAAGGAATGTTTCTCTCCTGACACAATGAAATCTGAAGACAGCCAGTAAACCTTTAGATCTTCATTTGATTGACAAGATTTGTGGTTTCTTAAATACCATAGCAGCATGCCTAGCCAATGGCATAATCATCATGATACAGCCTCAGGTGTCTTTTGCACTACGCTAGGAGCTAAAAGAAGCCTCTTGATGAAGGATAAACACTGCACAAGTACCTTCATACTAAAAGGCTTCTAATAAGCATCTCAGTAAGTATCACAGCTAGACAATTCAATGTTCACTAATGCAGGGGTCCCCAACCCCCGGGCCGCGGACCGATACCGGTCCGTGGCTTGATAGTAACCGGGCCGGAGTGAGCGGCGGAGAGTAGCGCAACTCTTAGGAAAGTGTAGCAAACGGTCCACTATCCTGGCGGCTGGCCGGGGCGCTCCCCGGGGGCAGGACGGGGGGCAACGACCTGCATTGGGAGGGTTTGGGGCACCACCCGGCCCTGCCAGGCCCTCCTGGCCGGGATGCAGCCTGTCCTTCCCTGCCCCAGCCGAGGATCCTTCACCCGGGACCCCTGGCAGCTTTCCCGCCCGGTTGCACGTGACCGCCAAACGCACGCGCGCCCCACGTGCCTCAACTCACCCGCTGGAGGTTCCCACCGGTCCGCGGAATTTTTTTTTACATGAAACAGGATCCGGCTCCAGCGGCGACGGGCGAGCCTAGGGTTCGTCCGCCACTTTGTTTCTTTTCCTGCCCCCCACGGGGGCGAGACGCCCCGTTTTTGGGGGTCTCCCGTAGGGCCGGCTTGCCTGGGTTGCTCCCCCCATGGCAGTGGGGAAGCGATCCTTGTCTTCGGCTCAGGTGGAGGAGGACATGCTGCGGGGGGTTTTCCCTTCGCCAAAGGAAGACGGCATCGTTCACTAACATGGAGAGAGCTGATCGGCTGAGTCGGAAGGCTTCCCGGGGCTTCGGCTGCGAGGGGGAGAGTGAGTGATTTAAAACTTTTTTTTTCTTTGCTGTCAGCCTGGCTGAAAGAACTAGGAGGGGGGTGTTTGCTTGTTAAACCCCCCCTCGGATTTAAAGCGGCACTTGAAAATGGCTCCTCGCTGTGAGGAAGCGGATATCTTCAATCCGGATTGTTTGCAACAAGGGAAAGTGATCTGCGGTTTGCCTTGCAACAAAGTTTCTAGGTCTGGCTGGCTTGAAACAATTTTTTTTACCACTCTCTCCTTCTGGCTTTGAGCTTGGGCGGTGGAAGATGGCTTCTCTTTGTCCCTGAATGACTATTTTACTTATGGAAAATTCCCAGCGTCTCTTTGTGATTTGGACTTTCTCTTGTTACTAAAGAAGAATTTTTTTTTTTGGATTTGTGATCTCTTTTCTGGAGTGCCTTCGTTATTATAATTATTGATCTGGAAAATTGTTTCTCTCTTGGTTCCTGAACTTTACAATCCTGATGTGAACTTTTGGCTCCTGATTTGCCTCAACAGCCCCACCCAAAAAACGCCATTTTAGTGGCATTGACTTTAACAGCTAATCATGGCACAAGAATCAGCACTGGCAAGTTTAGAATTAAGGATGGCTTCTCTTGAATCTGTTATACAAACTTTGGTACAAGAAATCAAGGCCCAGAGAGAAGAAAATATCAACTTTAAAAAGGAGTTATTGGACACACGGAAACAAGTGCTGGAGAACACACAGAAGAATGAAGAGTTGGAAGGGGGGCTGTTGGGGGCTAAGGGAGAGATTAAAAATGTAACTAATGAGGTTGTGGAAATAAATGGGCATGTGTCTAGGATTGATATGGAAAGGATGACATATTTTTTGAGATTTCAGAATGTTTCTGAGGAACTTGGTGAATGTCTCCCTGAACTCATGAGCACAATTATAGCAGACTATTTACATAAACCTAAGGATGAGATCAGGGGGGACATTGACCTAGCCTACAGAATAAACTCTGCATATGCCAGGATAAATGAAGTACCCAGAGAGATACATGTTAAATTTGTTAGAAGGTCAACTAGAGAGGAAATCTTGAAAGTGCAAAGAGGAGGTCCGTTAATTTACCAACAAAAGGAGGTTGCCATCCTGAAGCAGATCCCAAGAAAGATTAGAGAAGCAAGAAGGACATTTTCCTTCTTGTCCAAAAAATTGTTTGATCACGGGATCTGGTTCAGGTGGGTGACACCCGAAGGGATGCTGGTGTTCTGGGAAGGAGGAAGAGTGAGGATTAAAACAGTTGCTGAGGCGGAAGCCTTTCTTAAAAAACATTCCTCTGTCCTGGGGAAAGATCCAGGGGGGGCTGGGGGGGCCACGGCCCCGCCCGCTGGGGGCCTGGAAGGAGAGATAGAAGATACAATTGCCAAGAGACTTAGATCTAAAAAATAACTTTGCCTTGATTTTTTGAGTAATATCGTATAACATGTATATCTGGATTTTTGTAAATGACTGACAGCACAGAACTGAGAACTTAGAAATATGTACTTGCTTTCACTTTGTAGTGTATGAAAAATGTTTTTTGTTAATGATCTATTTTGATGTCCCGGAAGGGCCGACGACTTTGACGTGAATGCTCTCAAAATTTCTTTGTATCCCTTACCCCACCCTATTGAAAAACTGTAAAACCAATAAAACTTTTTCAATATAAGAAACCGGTCCCTGGTGCCAAAAAGGTTGGGGACCCCTGCACTAATGATTACTATACTTTTAAAGTCTAAAATAAGACGTTAAGAGTGCTCCCAAACATCAGCACAATGTTTGAGCACTAAACAAGGAAGAAGGCTAACTGAACAAATACTTTCCAAAGAAACATTCTATTGTTTCCTCTTTCAATTATTCTGCCAAAATTAGGCCAGCCATTTCCTGAAGGATCTTTCCTCGGTAAAAGAAATCTCTGTTATTCTGTTTCACTCTTAGATTATTTTAAAGCGTCTTTCAATGGAGTTATTGGTCTTGCTTTTTTTATCATGATAGTTATTAATATTGTTATATTTTTGTTAGTCGTTAATCTCCCATGTGCGTACCCATCTTTGCTTGCTGACCTGAAGAAATCTAGTGAAAGGCATCAATTTAGAATATAATGAAAATATGGAAAGTGAGGGAACCTCACATGCTGAAAACGTAACTGTAGTATGAAAGCAAGACTTCTTACAAACACCTTACCCCAAATTCATAGCTACCCTACAAGTTCAGTTATCTTTCACCCTTACCCTTCAAAACTATACCAGAATGTATTTCATCAAAAAGAATCAGTGACAATTTCAGTTCCCTACAAGTGGAGAATAAGATCGAAATATAAATTAATATCTCAGCACAAATGTGACAGAATGTAGCTTCCTATCCATGGGCTTTGTAACTTCTCTTCTTTGTAAATTACTCAGGCGTATATCTCGAACATACTGCGATATTCTTGCAGCATGAGGAATGCAGCAAGTGATTGCCAACAGCACACATACCAAGTACAAGAGCATCTTTAAAAACTGTTGTATAGCTATTTCTGAATATATGATTTCCTCCTTTATATTGCAATCTTGAATATTTTAATTTATTATCACTTGGCCTCAGTGGAAGCTTGCAGTTAAGGAAGGTATAAATTGTGTAAGAAGAGCTAAGAATCACATTTACATTTAAAACATAAAAATCTAATATTCCAACAACAAAATCCAAGAATTATACTTTTTAACTGATGCCTTATTAATTCCAGCTGTGAATCTCTGGTACATCAGTAGGATGTGATTTATCATGGTTTGTCTCACTTATTTCAAGAAGGAACAAACTGCAATGAATTGTATTTGAATCCAACTCATAACTGCCTCATTCCAGATCCTGCATACTCCAAATTATTTGTGCTGGTTATGTACACATGCCATGGATAGGCCATATTTTGAAGACTAGTTGGTATATGAATCACTCTGCCTTTTGTATGCTATTTCATGCCTTCCCTTCAAGAGCTACATACAGCATTACATAGTGGTTCTGAAGCCCTGGTTATGTCATCATAACAATGAGAGGAATCCCAGGCAGGATGGAGTTGCCTAGAAGAATGCAGTTAAAGTTATGGAGATAAACGTCATCTTATTTGTCTCAGAGGCATACCTTAGTGATCAGTAGCAGGAAAGCATTGTGCAGTCACAAAACCATTGTTGAGATGCTGTAAATATGTGACACAATCCAAAGACACACATACATTAAGGGTCTTATTTCCAGTTGTATTTATTTGCATGCTGGAGTATTTCTCCAAGAAGACATCCTGTCAAGTACAAAAATAACTGTTGATTAGCTCAACTTATGCTAACAAATACTTATGCCATACAAGTGACTGGCTCGCAAGAGCAAGTGAAGAGTTCATAAGTTATATTTTATCTCGCTATATGCGAGACCATCTCTTACCTCACACATCCCTTTGACCGATTCGCTCCCATAGAGAGAGTCTTCTCCGGGTGCCATTGGCCGGACAATGCCGGTTGGCGACTCCCAGGGGAAGGGCCTTCTCTGTGGCAGGCCCAGCCCTCTAGAACGACCTTCCCCCCGAACTCCGGACCACCACGGACCTCCACCTCTTCCACCAGCGTCTGAAGACGCACTTTTTCCATCAAGCCGGCTTAGCCTAGGCCCCTGAGATCATCTAATCAGACTGGGTTTTAAATTAACACGATGTTTTAATTAGGGGGATTTTATTGAATTTTAGCACAGCATTCTAAATTTAATCAGCTTTTATTGTTGAGGTTTTTATGGTGTTTTTATGTATTTATATGTTTATATTTAATTTTAATTGCCTGTGCGCCGCCCTGAATCCCTTTGGGGAAATAGGTGCGGAATACAAGTCTAATAAATTAAATTAATTGAATCCTATACTATTGAATGTAAAAAAAAAAAAAGTAAGGCCAGAGTTTACATGCCTGATTGTTGTTCAGTCTGCCTCTGTCCTAAGGCACTCTGAAATTACAGCCTCTGGTAGCAGATGCTGGGGAATATCAAATGGCTATTTGAAGTTAGAAGAGAATTATGTCTGCCATTCAATGTTGCAAAGAGCATCTCAACCCAGACATTGTAGATCTTTCGGCTAATCGATGTGCAACAAAAAATAATGGAAGAAGATGATGCTTCCATTTTTTAGGAATTTCCTTTCCGGAGAAGATAACATCATCCTTTGATTCACGGTTCCACCAGAAACTCTATACTGCAACATTGACAAAGGCTTATTGAGACAACTCCTTCACAAAAAGTGAAAGTGGCCACATTACAGATAGTATTCCTTAATCAAAGTTTCACTTAGCTTCAGGGAGTTATTAGAAAAAAATTGTTCCAGCAGGAATAGCTTCAGCTCTCAAACTCATTTGGATGTATCTAAGATACTGTTTCTCAATGCCTTCTGTCCAAAGATCTTCAAACATAAATTTAGCAGTTTGTATGATTTCAACTCCCAGTTAACCACGATTTATTCAATTTTTAACCCAATCTTTTGGGTAGGTATAATGCACTGATACATCAATTGTCCACATTGGAAAAATTTGCATAACCAACTCAGATAACCAGCTTTAGCTTAGGTTCTTTTGAAATCCAGGCCATATCCAACATAAATATTGCATTATCCCCAAATGCTTTGATTTTGGTTCCTAGGTATATATATATCTCACTGCCCAGATGTGACTGACCTACTTTCATTGAACCTTTTTGGCCTAGATCTGACACCATTGCCTTTTCCACGAGTTTTGAAAAACCATACAAATATTACCTTTCTTACTTATACTTCAGCAATTACACTTTCATAATTAGCAGTGTGTTTGCATGCTTGCTGGATTTTTCATTCCTACAGGAGATCAAGGCAGTGTCTTTGTTTCCATTTTTCTTCTCTCTGTAATTAATGAAAAAGCCACTCAGTGCCTTTGAGGGAAAATAACAGTCTTTTTCTCAGAGATACATTCCCTATTAGAGAGAGAACTGACCTTATTTCAAATATTTATAAAGGCCTTAAAATGTCATTTTAACATGGTTTAATTATTGATGGTTTTATTCGTTAGCTTCCTTTTAATTTTTAATTAATTCTTCTAGCTTTACAATAGTAATGTAAATGGTCATGAGATGACAGTGGTTAGAAACATTATAATTAAGCATAACAAAAAAAGGAGATGTTCCCTAACCATATGAATTTTATTTAAAGCAATAGTAGGAATACTTGGAAACTCAGCCATTCCATTTGGATTTGCTATGCACTGTTCTTAGAGGGTTTTCTCCCCACCCACCTCCACCCTTGCCTTTCTGGAGTTCGTGATATGCTGGAATATAATAGGCTAGAATGGCGCAATGGGTGGGAAAGATACAACCTTTTAGTCCATGTTGCTGTTATTCAAAGGTACCCAGGCATCATAGAAAAACAGCAAGCTATTCTTCCGTGGTTCTGTCACTCTATTACTTTATTTTCTTTTACAAATGCTAGCTAGATGAGTCTCCAGATTTATTGACCCTCAGATCCCTAAATCCCCAATTGCCAAGCCCTGCTGATTCAGAAATAGGAGTATTAATAATTCTGAAGACAACAGGCTACGAAAGGCTGTGGGACCTGATATTCCTGTCTTACGCACTTGAGCCATTTTCATGGCAGAAGACACAAATAACAGGGCTGTAGATCTTGTATCACAATAAATTTTTCAGACTAGAGAATTTGCATTAACATAAGGGTGATGGTCTGTTTCTAATTCCCCATTAGGTTTTCTGTTATTTTTCTTTCAAAAACATCGGGGACAAATTCTCTCCAAGAGTGATTCCTTTTTCTCTCTCATCTCCTCCCCCCAATCTCTCTCAAATTCTCATGCACATCCTAGTCTATCTCTGTTTAAGCCTTTTGCAAAGGACTCCAAGTCTTTTTTCCCCCATTTAAAAACTTAAATATTCTTCTTGGATCTACTTGGGTTAGTTAGACATCTAACAAATGAAGTTGTGTCCTTATGCACAGTACCTGGGAGGGACAGAAAAAAGGACTCCACAGAATGGTATCATGAGTTTTGGTCACCAACCTGCATTTCTTGATGCTTTTTTTGGTAGTGAACATGGGAGACTATCTAATGCAGCGATCCCCAAGCTTTTGGGTTCCAGGAACTGGTTCTGTGGAGAGCAGTTTTTCCATGGATTGGGGAAGGGGAGTGGTTTTGTGCATTGCCTAGATCCCATACAGCATGGATAGGGTTTTGCTTGCTTGCATGGCCTGGTTCCTGGTGGACCACAGACCAGGGTCAGTCCGTAACCCGGAGGTTTGGAACCTCTGATTTAATGGATAATTGTGGAGTTGAAATGCATATGTGTCAACTGTTGGTGTTAGCCTGCCCATTCCCATGAAGCTATTCTTCTGCTTTTACTTTATTGTTGGAATTCAAAAGAAAGGGATGATATGTCACAGCAGGACCATCAAACTGACATCTTCATCAAAATAAGGAACTGAAAAAATTACTGAATATTGGTAAGGATGTAATCATGATTGTTTATTTATTTATTTATTTATTTATTCGAATTTATACCCTGCCCTTCTCCTTGTTAGGACCCAGGGCGGCGCACAGGCATTATTTAAAAAACAATAAATACAATATACATCATTAAAATATATTAAATTAAACCCGTGCTAAAACCCATATTAAAAACCCTACCAAATTGTAATTTATGTATAAAAGTCAGAAACGGGGGGCTATCCTAGGCCGGCTTGTTGGAATAAATGCGTCTTAAGACGTTGGCGGAAGAGGCAGAGGTCCGAGGTAGTGCGAAGGTCGGGGGGTAGGTCGTTCCAGAGGGCCGGGCCCACCACAGAGAAGGCCCTTCCCCTGGGTGTCGCCAACTGGCATTGCCCAGCCGACGGCACCCGGAGAAGACCCTCTCTGTGGGAGCGGATCGGAAGCGGAGCTTGTGTGTTTTCTTGAGATAAAATGCTATATTTTTCAATTGCCTGGCTTTCACAGTTTTCCTATAAATAGTATTTCAGTTTGAACAATACAGGATTACTAGATAATTGTTTTGTAACAGTGGCTAAAAATGGCTAAGTTTGCCATTTCAGGAACACTATGTGTTGAACAAAAAGTGTGAATTGGTGGTATGATTCCCTTGGAGAACGCTTCTGTGCTTATTATCATACACTGTTGTCACATCAATCTACACAACATCTAGGCAGAAATTATCAGTTCATCTGCAGGCTTTGCAGAAAGCATGGGACCGTGAAATGTCTTTCAAACAACAGTTCTTGGATAACATCTTGCTAGCGTTCATGTGACAATCTGCTTCTTATCAACAATATCATTCTAGGACAAACCATGAAGCTATCATTTGAAGGTGAATAATAGATAACCTTGGCTATATCAAAACAACTTCTGCATTTTTGGGGTGTGGGTTCTGTTCTCCAGAAATAAGCTTAGAACCTGGAACAGATGTGAGGGTCTATAAATACAAAGATTTGGATTAAATCAATTTGAATAGGGCAAGGTCATTATTGAGAAGCTCAATACATATGAAAATACCCTACATCCTCCAGAATAAATATAA
Organism: Rhabdophis nuchalis; assembly: GCA_039707465.1. NCBI lineage: Eukaryota > Metazoa > Chordata > Lepidosauria > Squamata > Natricidae > Rhabdophis > Rhabdophis nuchalis. The sequence goes on along the minus strand of CM077643.1, from coordinate 120,220,927 downwards.
GAAAACAGACAAATAATATCTATTAAAGATAGACAGATTAGATAGATAGATAGATAGATAGGTAGGTAGGTAGGTAGGTAGGTAGGTAGGTAGGTAGGTAGGTAGATAGGTAGGCAGGCAGGCAGGCAGGCAGGCAGGCAGGCAGGCAGGCAGGCAGGCAGGCAGGCAGGCACCTCTTTTTAAAATATATTATTACATTTACCTGTATTTCTGTTTTTATACCTCACTGGGCTGTTTTTCATATATTTCCTTTTAAAAACTTTTACCTTTTTTAAAAAAATTTTTTGCCAGTCGTGAAGGTACCCCATATTACTGACATCTTAGAATCAGACTGGGAAAGACTGGCTTAGTTTATGTAGTCTACAATAGCCCCAGAAAATGATATAGTAATTGGTTTCCAGGTATTGCCAGTAGGATCAATAGGATTGGCTCCCAGTAGTGGATGTTAATGGTTCATGTTCTGCACTTAAGGGTACTCCATTCACAACTATTCTACATATCCAGTCATGAGATACAATCAGAATCAGATACAAATCAAATACAAATCAGAACTTTTCCCATCAGGAAATCCTTAATCACATTCACTCATCACAATTTTATTGTTCCTGTTGTGAAATGGACCATCCTTTGATGTAGCATATCTGTCCAAAGACAGATTATCAGGAGTAGGTCAGAAAAAATATGTCACAGTGCTAACAATTGTGCTAATAGTAGTAGTTTATTAACTTGCTTTAGTTTATGTGTAGACCTTCCCAATCCCAAGGTTTGAAGAGTCTCTTTAAACTCAGCTTTTCAACATAAACACTTCCCAGCATAACTTTCATGCTTTGCATTGCTTAAGCAGGATACATTGACAGCTGTTATTGCTGATGTGGATCCTGCCTTCGTTTTGTCATGTACTAAAACTCTGTTCTGTATTAGCTCACTAAATCAGTATGATTATTACTTTGTCGCCAGCATTCCTTAACCTTGTAGACCATTCGGTGACAGTAAAACACAGGTGGTTCAAGGTCTGCACCCAGGACTTTGAATAGTCTAGTGGGTTACTGTCTATTTGCTATTAGATTCTAGCACTTTAGGGCAGAAGTAATTACTCCATTGTTTTGGGCATTTGCTTTTTAATAAAATATTTGGGAACTATGGTTTGTTTCACTGCCCCCATTTTGATTGTAGAGAGTAGCATGTAATATGGCTGTATGTGTGAATATTATATACACAGGAATCGTATGACTGAATTCATACCTGGCACTAAGCAGCAATATGCTTTCTTGGTTAGACTAATATGCTGTGACAACCCAAGCCATTTAGGTTTAATATGTTCTTCAAAATTACTTATAGTGCATGGTTAGACAGACTCATGATTTAGCACAGTATGTAAACCAGGGCTGGACTTCAGCCTTTTAAAATATTGTATCAGTATTGTTAAACTCCAAATGTTCCCTTGACTGTCTCATTGTTTTAAGCTTACCTTTCCTCCAGATTTCCTACTTTCTCTGTCCTATATTGATGTTTATTTCAATTTGCTTTGCTGTATTTTTATCACTTTCTGATACTGAGGTTTTTAATTCATTCATCATTCATTCATTCATTCATTCTATCTATCTATCTATCTATCTATCTATCTATCTATCTATCTATCTATCTATCTATCTATCTATCTATCTATCTATCATCTATCTATCTCCTCTGTCTGTCTGTCTGTCTAACTATCATTGACCTAATTGTTCACTTGCATAAATTTACTTGTACAGCACATTCTTAGGATGTTTTATTATCATATCACTATTAGCAGAATCCTAGCAATTTAAAAAATATATATGTTGATTGAAAAAAAGTCCAAGGCTTATCAGAAAGCATTGATCAAATACAATGCCGCATTTCAACAAACACGAATGGTACTGTGCCATGAAGTAAAATGAAGGAATCATGTTCATGTAGGCAGCAGCTGAATTCTTCTACACTCATATTGTCTTTTCATGCCTGGACCCTAGTAGAAAGAATATTGATTGTTTGATTATAAGCATAGAGGAATAACCAATCAAAGCCACAAATTCTTCAAAGCCCTGCAGCCCATTCATTGTTTTGTCAGCATGTCACAGTATGTTGCCTGCAGATGCAAGAGAGAAGTTTGTCTTATTGTACCTAAAATTCAACTGCTATTCCTATTGCCTTTTCCACAGAAGGTGAGCATCATCCTCATTTTTTTTACTTAATTTTTTTTAAATTTTTAATTTTATTAAATTTATACCCCGCCCTTCTCCAAACGAACCCAGGGCGGCGCACAGGGATGTTAAAACACATATAAAACATATAAAATTTTAAAAAACTTATTCTAATAGACCCTGCGCTAAAAACCGAATTTAAAAAACCCAAATTTAAAACTATCTAGGAGTCAGTAATGGGGGTTACGCTAGGCCGGCTAGATGGAATAGGTGTGTCTTCAGACACTTGCGGAAGAGGCGGAGGTCAGAGATGGTGCGGAGTTCAGGGGGTAAGTCGTTCCAAAGGGCTGGTCCCGCCACAGAGAAGGCTCTTCCCCTGGGTGTCGCCAGTCGGCATTGTCCAGCTGACGGCACCCTGAGAAGGCCCTCTCTATGGGAGCGTATCGGTCTGAGGGATGTATGGGGCAGGAGGCGGTCTCGCATATAACTAGGCCCCGAGCCATGGAGCGCTTTAAAGATGGTCGTTAAAACCTTGAAGCGCACCCGAAAGACCACAGGAAGCCAGTGCAGCTCGCGCAGGATAGGTGTTATATGGGAGTGTCTAGGCGCTCCCGTAATCACCTGCGCGGCTGCGTTCTGGACTAGCTGCAGCTTTCGGGTGCACCTCAAGGGAAGCCCCATGTAGAGAGCATTACAGTAGTCGAGTCGAGAGGTGACGAGTGCTTGAGTGACTGTGCGTAAGGCACCCCGGTCCAGTAAGGGGCGCAATTGGCGCATCAGGCGTACCTGATGAAACGCCCCCCTGGCCACGGCTGCCACATGATCTTCCATAGACAGCCGGGAATCCAGAAGGACACCCAAGTATGTAATTTAAAAATTACATACTTTTATATGCAATTTCATTGGATAATATCTTTATAATTTCAGCAGGTGGCAGCACCTGACTGACCTTCCCTGGGTGAGCAAAATAAGCAGAGTCACATCTGATTTGAATAGAGACTATCAGAGAATACCAAGACTATAGGCTAAACTATGAAACTGAAAAAGATCATGGAAATAGAAAATTACTTTGGTACTGTGGTAAGCAAATATATTAATGAAACCACCAAGTGCAAAATTCAACCTGGATAGATTTGATGTAACTTTTCAGTGGGCTCTTTTATTATTTCTGTTTGCCACAATGCAAAGGTATTAATTGTTTGCTGAGGACATGTCATCACAATGAAGCCATCATCCCGTTACCCAGGTCACTACTGAAACAGTGTCAGGTATGCTGAAGCCTGTCTTGGGCCTTCTGCCTTGAAAGTCACACACGTGCCCTGCTATGTGGGCAGATGCCCTCTAAGAAACATTTCCCCATTCAGGACCTATTCATTCTTGACTATATTGTTTCTTGCATTAATACAGAAGTGCTCTATCTGCCCTGCATTCAACTTACCAGAACATGCCTGTTCTGCAAGCCAGAAATGTAAGTGATAGTTAACTTGAGAAAAATAATGTGTTCCCCTTATGTTGCAACATGTGAACTTGTAAACATGTGTAGATGTTCCTGATTGTTGTGATATATTCAGCTATCTATAGGACATTTCTTATCTTTGAAAAGATTGCACCAATACTGAAATACTGTCTTATTGGACCAAAGATGTCTCATTAAAAATATTATACTTGAGGACAGGGATGGCAGGTGAAATATTTCTGGAATTTACAGAACAGGTTATTCTTAACTTCTGGAATGGTTTGTAGAAGAACAGATTCCAAAGTGAAACCCCAGTAACAGAGGGAGCTCTCCCATTACTTGTCCCAGCTTCTGCCAACCTAGCAGTTCGAAAGCACGTAAAAATGCAAGTAGAAAAATCAGGACCACCTTTGGTGGGAAGGTAACAGTATTCCATGTGCCTTCACTGTTTAATCATGCCGGCCACATGACCATGGAGATGTCTTTAGACAGCGCTGACTCTTCATCTTTGAAATGGAGATGAGCACTGCCCCCTAGAGTCGGGAAAGACTAGCACTTATGTGCGAAGGGAACCTTTACCTTTACCTTTAAAGGACAGAGTCTTGTCAAACTAAAGCTATAACTTCTAATCCACTAGATGAGGAGTGTGAAACTCAAGGCCCAAGAGGGCAGATCTGGCCCACGGGTTACTTAGAACTGGCCTGCGGGGCCACTCTGGAAACAGCGAAGGACTGGCCCGTGGTGCCTCTGCCAGTGAAAATGGGCTCACAATCTCAGTTTTTGGCTGGGATGGCCTCCTACAATCCTCTCCCAGCAAAAATAGAGCTTGGCCCTCCCAAGGGGCCAAGCTGAATAAACAATCAACTTGTAAAAGAAAATCAAGGACAATATGAACCACAAATTTGCCAACTTCTGGGACATTTAGGAAAGAATATGGAGGTTTTGAAAGAGGTCAGGTATCTGCCAGGTGCTACTGCCAGCAGAGACAAGAGGCATATTCTTAAAATAGATAATTTCAGTAAACTTAGAGAGAGCTTGGGAAGGATTACATGGATGAGAATCCTCAAGGGGAGAACAACTCATGAAGCTTGGGAAATTTTGAAAAGTGAGATTATAAAAGCCTAGTCTGGCACAATACCAATGAAGAAGAAAAATAACAGCTCTAAAAAGAAACTAGAACGGCTGTATATAGAACTCTCTGACAAATTGAAAGACAAAAAGGACAAGTATAAAAAGTGAAAAGAGGGGAAAATAACTAAGGCAGAATATCAGCAAATAGCCCGAGCCTGTAAAGATGGAGCTAAGGCTCACAATGGACAAAGGCTTGCAACAAAAGTAAAAAATAACAAAAGAAAGCTTCTTCCAACATGTTAAAAACAAGAAAAAAAGTCAAGGAAACCATTGTCCATTGCTGGGAGAAAGTGGCAAGAAGGTGATAAGCAACAGGAAGAAAGCATAACTCCTTAACTCGTTTTTTGCATCTGTCTTTACACAAAGAAAAAAAAAACAGTCCAACCTATCAAAAACAGCACCACAAAAAACAGATGAAGAACACAAGTTAAAATAGGGAAGAAAATGCTAAATGAACTACTAGATAAAGTAGAAAAATATGGGCTAGACAGCATCAGCACCAGATGGATTCGTAACTGACTGACCAACCACATTCAATGTGTAGTCCTCAATGGAACTGCATCTGCATGGAGAGAAGTATGCAGTAGAGAAACCCAAGGCTCTGTTTTAGGCCCAGTACTCTTCAACATCTTCATCAATGACTTGGATGAGGGGATATATGGGGAACTCATCAAATTTGCAGATGACCCGAAGCTGGCAGGAATAGCCAACACTCCAGAAGATAGACTTAAGATACAGAAGGCTCTTGACAGACTTGAACATTGGGTGCTATCTAACAAAATGAAATTAAATGGTGAAAGACGTAAGGTTCTACATTTAGGCAAGAAAAACAAAATGCACAGGTACCAGGGGTGAAATTCAGCAGATTCTGACAGGTTCTGGAGAACTGGTAGTGGAAATTTTGAGTAATTTGGAGAACTGGCAAATACCACCTCTGGCTGGCCCCAGAGTGGGGTGGGAATGGAGATTTTGCAGTATCCTTCCCCTGCCACACCCACCAAGCCACGGCCATAGAACTGGTAGCAAAAAAATTTGAATTTCATCACTGACAGGTATAATATATGTAGTACCTTGCTCAATAGTAATAACTGTGACAGGGATCCTGGAGTACTAGTGGACAAACACTTAAATATGAGCCAGCAGTGTGCAGCAGCTGCCAAAAAAGCCAACCCAGTTCTAGGCTGCATAAACAGAGGGATAGAATCAAGATCACGTGAAGTGTTAATACCACTTTATAATGCCTTGGTAAGGCCACACTTGGAATACTGCATTCAGTTTTGGTCACCACGATGATGTTGAGACTCTAGAAAGAGTGCAGAGAAGAGCAACAAAGATGATTAGGCGACTGAAGACTAAAACATGAAGAACGGTTGCAGTAACTGGGTATGTCTAGTTTAATGAAAAGAAGGACTAAGGGAGACATGATAGCAGTGTTCCAATATCTCAGGGGTTACCACAAAGAAGAGGGAGTCAAACTATTCTCCAAAGCACCTGAGGGCAGAACAAGAAGCAATGTGTGGAAACTAATCAAGGAGAGAAGCAACTTAGAAGTAAGGAGAAAATTCCTGACATAGAGCAATTAATCAGTGGAATAACTTGCCTCCAGAAGTTGTGAATGCTCCAACACTGGAAGATTTTAAGAAGAGGTTGGATAACCATTTGTTTGAAGTGGTGTAGGGTTTCCTGCCTAAGCAGGGGGTTGGACTAGAAGGCCTACAAGGTCCCTTCCAACTCTGTTATTCTATTCTATTTCTGCACGTTCAAATTTCCCATAGCAAATGTCCAAGGTAAATAAATATTTGTATCCCTCTTTCACGTGAATCAGAAAGTAAGCAAATCTGAAATCCAATCAAGTAAATGCTATCCTTCCTCTTCCTTCTTTTATCTTAAAAAGGAAAGTAAGACAGAGGGAAACACAGTTATATGTTTTATGAATAGGACAGATTCATAAAAGTTGCAAAATACAAAAAGTATATGAAAAAGTAGAATTATATAATACAAATGTAAAAAAAATGTAAAATGTTTTATTGAATAAAATTCTTACTTTCAATTTTAGATATTGTTAAAGCAAATATTTTTTTACAGTTTAACACTAGCATTTTCAAAAAAATTATATTTTAATTATGCTTAAAACAATTTTTAGATTATCTAAGAGAGAGATCTAGATAGAAAAAATAATCATAATTAATACATGATCATAATTATTTAAAGAGAACTCAGGACTTGGCATGGCAGTAATCCGTACACATATTTATACTCCCTAACCATTTCCAGATTAAATTGAAACTAAAATAGGATAGTTTTTCATATATGAGTTTCTCTCAGATATTGACGACAATTTCTATAGTTTCAGCTACCTCTAACAAAGGGATTAACTGTGATTTCCAGTTAAAAGGATGAAAAGGATGAAATATTCTGTCAGTAACGGTGCAGCTTGTAGTTTTTTTAACAGATTTTAATTTTTATCGTACAGCAGATCATGTAATAGAATAGATGAGCTTGATGATGCATCCACTAGATAAGGTAAAACATTCCAACTTGATTTTCCATACCCAACAATTTCCTAAATATGCATTGTCCCAATTAATATTCATCCCTGGAGCAGGTGAGAGAACAGCATGTACCATTTTCCATCAATACCATCAATACACCCATTATTGCATATCAGTTGCCCTGTTTGTGTTCTACACCCTTCTGATCAAGTAATCTTTAATTTTGCCTTAGCAAATATTTTGCATTTTGTCTTATAAGATTTCTAATTTGTGTTATAACAATATAAATATAAAATATAACAATATAAACAATATAACAATATAAAAACCCATCCCTGGAGGCTGTGAGGATATGGACAGAGGGGGAAACAGTTCCAATTTACTTTTTCAAGACCTACTGGCTATAGTTGCCATGACCACCTAAGTTCATGGATTTCCCCCCATTCAGGAATGGTGCGTAATCTAGAAGCCCTCTGGAATTCACAACTCTTGATAAAACAACAGGTGGTCTCAGAGTGTCTTTGCCTAGCTATGTCAGACTCCTCCTGCATTTGGTAGCCCTCCAGATAGTCATCAAGTCACCTCACATCTCAACTACAGTAGTGTGTGCTGTATATGGGATTGCCATTGAAGACCACACATAAACTACTGCTCTAGAATGAACCAATGTGAGCAGTGATGGAGTTGCTCATGATTCCCCCTCTTTACAAGACATACAGAGCCAGGGTCTGCGGCTGATGTTTTGCAACGCCAGGTCCGTTGTCAACAAAGCCCCCCTCATTAGCGACCTTGTGTCAGAGGGGGAGCCGGACCTGGTAGGAATTGCGGAAACCTGGTTGGGCCACGAGGGAGGACTTCCCCTCGTTGAAATGTGCCCACCAGGCTACCGCGCATTTCATCAGCCGCGGGCCCTAGGCAGGGGAGGTGGGGTAGCGGTCATTATCAAGGAAGGCCTTGAGCCGAGAGAGACCATTGTGCCTCAGACTACCGGCTGTGAGTCCCTCTCCGTGAAGTGGGGCCTAGGGAGGCAGTTGGGCTTGCTGGTTGTATACCTGGCTCCCCGCTATATAGCAGCAGCCTTGCCCGAGCTCCTGGAGGTGATCGCTACGGTGGCAGTTGAGACCCCCAGACTTTTAGTCATGGGGGACTTTAATCTGCCATCGTTGGGCGAATCATCCGAGGCAGCTCGGGAGTTCATGGCTTCCATGACGGCCATGGACCTGACCCAAGTAATTCAGGGCCCCACCCACGAGGGTGGACATACGCCGGATCTCATCTTTGTCTCAGGCCAATGGAAGAGTGATCTGGGTATAGGGGACATAGTCATCACACCCTTGTCATGGTCAGACCACTCACTTCTCCGGCTCGACTTTCCGACCGCTGCTCCCCTCCGCGGGGAGGCGGAACCAGAGTTACCAATCTGGTACCGCCCCAGGCGCCTGATGGACCCGGATGGGTTCCAGACAGCGCTTGGGCCATTTCCTGTATCCCTGACCCGCGCCCCGATGGAGGACCTCACGGCCGCATGGAACATTGCGGCCGTGGGAGCCTTGGATCGGGTCGCGCCCTTGCGGCCTCTCTTGCGGTGGCGAACCCCCCTCGCTCCTTGGTTTACTGAGGAGCTGCGGGTGATGAAACGCCGCAAGAGATGCCTAGAGGGAAGATGGAGGTCTAGCCGTTCTGAATCTGACCGGACACAGGTAAGAGCCCATTTACGGACTTACATTGTGGCGCTGAGAGTGGCCAAACGTCACCATTGTGCCACTCTCATAGCATCCGCAGAAAACCGCCCTGCCGCCCTGTTTAGGGTGACCCACTCCCTCCTCCAACAGAGGGAGTGGGAAGCCCCGCTACAAGGTAGAGCAGAGGAATTTGTGACTTTTCTGCAGGAGAAAACCGCTCAGATACAGAGTGAGCTAGCCCCCATTCATGGCCCAGTGGGATGCCACGAGAGAGATCTTGTTTGGGAGGAGTTTGACCCCATTACTTCCGAAGATATGGACAGGCTACGTGGGCGACTGCGAGCCACCACATGTTTATTGGATCCGTGCCCCTCCTGGCTTGTACTGGCATCCTGGGAGGTGACACGAGGCTGGCTCCAAGAGGTTGTCAACGCATCCTTGAGTGAGGGTTCCTTGCCTGCTTCCCTAAAAGAGGCCATGGTGAGGCCCCTCCTCAAGAAGCCCTCTTTGGACCCAGCTCTTTTAAACAACTATCGTCCAGTCTCCAACCTTCCCTTTTTGGCGAAGGTTGTCGAGAGTGTGGTGGCACAACAGTTTCCCCGTCACCTGGAGGAAATTGAGTATCTAGATCCGCGCCAGTCCGGCTTTCGGCCCGGGCATAGCACCGAGACGGCATTGGTCGCGTTGGTAGATGATCTCTGGAGGGCCAGAGATGGGGGATGTTCCTCCATCCTGGTCCTATTAGACCTCTCGGCGGCTTTCGATACCATCGACCATGGTATCCTATTGCATCGGCTGGGGGGGTTGGGGGTGGGAGGCACCGTTTTACGGTGGTTCTCCTCCTACCTCTCTGGCCGATCGCAATTTGTGCGGGCAGGAGAGCAGAGGTCGACCCCGAGACCCCTCACATGCGGGGTGCCTCAGGGGTCGGTCCTCTCGCCTCTCCTGTTTAATGCATATATGAAGCCGCTGGGTGAGATCATCCGTGGTTTTGGGGTAGAGTACCACCTGTACGCTGATGACACCCAGCTGTACATATCTACCCCAAACCACCCCAACGATGCCGTAGCGGTGATGTGCCAGTGCCTGGAAGCCGTGCGGATCTGGATGGGAAGTAACGGACTCAGGTTCAACCCGACCAAGACCGAGTGGCTGTGGTTTCCGGCTGCCCGATTCAACCAGCTCTCTCCAACGCTGGCCATAGGGGGCGAACATCTTGCCCCTGTGGATGGGGCGCGCAATTTGGGTGTCCTCCTGGATACCCGGCTGTCTATGGAAGAGCAAGTGACAGCCGTGGCCAGGAGGGCGTTTTACCAGGTTCGCCTGGTTCGCCAATTGCGCCCCCTATTGGATCAGGACGCCCTTCGCACAGTCACTCATGCCCTCGTGACATCCCGACTGGACTATTGTAACTCTCTCTACATGGGGCTTCCCTTGAGGTGCACCCGGAGGCTTCAGTTAGTTCAGAATGCAGCCGCGCGAGCAATTATGGGGACCACTAGGTTCACCCACGTTACACCGCTCTTGCGCGAGCTGCACTGGCTGCCTGTCGTCTTCCGGGTGCGCTTCAAGGTGCTAATTATCATCTTCAAGGCGCTCCATGGCTCGGGACCTAGCTATCTGCGGGATCGGATCCTGCCCCATACATCCTCACGGCCGATTCGCTCCCACAGAGAGGGACTTCTCCGGGTGCCGTCCACTAGACTTTGTCAGCGGGCGACGCCCAGGGGAAGGGCTCTCTCTGTGGCGGGCCCGGCCCTCTGGAACGACCTTCCCCCCGATATCAGAACGACCACTGACCTCCGCTCCTTCCGTACGAAATTAAAGACCCATTTCTTTCGACTGGCCGGCCTTGGATAGTCTCTCTGTCTATAGATTTCAAATGTATTTTAATGGGTTTTTAATTATTTTTAGCACGGGATAATATTGTTTAATTGTGTTTTAAAGTATGTATTTTTGTATTTATTGTTATATTGTTTTTAGTTCCTCCTGTGCACCGCCCCGGGTCCCTGTGGGGAGAGGGAGCGGTTAATAAATTCAAATTTATTATTATTATTATTATTATTATTATTATTATTATTATTATTATTATTATTATTATTATTATTATTATTATTATTATTATTATTATTATATTGGTGGCTTGTATGCTTCTGGATGAAATTCCAGGTGCTGGTTATCATCTATAAAGACTTACCTGGTATGGGACCCTATTGTTTGAGGGAATATCTACCTTCTTTCTGGACTGTATGACTTGACAAAGCTAACATACTCTGGGTCCTCTCAATCAAGCATTTTTATCTTTTGGGATGCTGGAATTTTTAGGACTTCTCTGTTGCAACACCTAAACCTCCTCCCCTTCTTATACCCAATTGAATTAGGGAGGTATCTGAGCCACTTATATATTTTTGCTTGTTTTGGACTTTAACCCATGTTTTTCTATGTGTTGCTTTGGTAAAGCATCTGACTTAATTCTATCAAGGTCATCTTCCTTACGCTTTACATCTAGTGTGCTAGGCATGTCTTAAGTCAATTCATCTCCCAAAGCTCAGCTGAGAATGCAATCCAAAATTAAAGTTGCCATCAACTATTCATTCCCAACAGCAACTGAGGTTTTAGATGAACTAGGCATGAGAACTTCATGAACTACACCCAGTCCTCTCTGGAGCCCCACCAGATCCATCAGATACCTGGGGTGAATTGGTCAAATAGGTCCCTTCTCCCTGCGGGTGGGGAACCACCACAGAAAACTCCACAGCTAACAAGAAGTAATCTATCCATGACAAGGAACTGATGACAACATCTCCTAATCCAGATCACATTGCCACTGTCCCAAGATAAAGGTTAGATCTAATGTGTGACTCTCACTGAGTCAGGCTATCAATAATTTGGATCAAGTCTATGATTGCCATGAAAGCCATGAACTCCTGAATATCTCCAACTGTGGGCCAAGCAAAGACCAGTGCTACAAATGGGGAACACTGCTGCCAACCTGTAATGGTATGTGGGAATGATCTTAGGAGACCAGGAGAAGGTTGCAACCAAAGAAACAGTTCTATGAAAGGCAATTTATCCCACATCAGGAAGAGGGGAAGGACAAAAGGCTCAGGAGGGACCTCCCTAGTTTCTTGTGCTTTAAGGGGAGTTGGGGGGGGGGGGAGAAATGTAGTTCCAGACTTGCAAAATTCTGTTAATGCAACCTTAAATAAAGTAGAATCAGCTGGCTGTACTTCCTGTGATCTACCACACAAGGCTGTCTTTTACTTCACCATTCCCCTGTCTGTGTGTCTTCTCTCTTGTCTCCCAGGATCATACCCACATACCATTACACAGTTTGGTCATAGAATCAAACAACTCCCTAAAAAGTACGAATATGGGCCAGGGATGGGTTCCGGCAGCCACTTCTGCCGGTTTGCTCATGAGTGCGCTGCTTGATACATGCTGCACGCACATACACATCACAATAAAAATTGTTCTGCGCATGCACAGAAGTGAAAAAGAACTGGTTCAGGGGTGTGGCAGGCCTGGGTTACTGCCGGTTCCAGTGACCCAGGCCGCCAAACCAGTACCTGTTCAGCTGAACCGGTCCGAACTGTTAGGAACCCACCACTGATATTGGTACACAAACAGCAATACCAGGCTTCATAAATAGGAATTCACATCTGATTATCTGTAGAGCAGTGCCCTGGAAGTCACCAGCGTCTCCCGGATGACTATGGTTATTACCACAGCCAAAATCCAGATTTCCACCTCCCTCCACTCAAAGCCTATCCCTGTAGTGATGTAAGGCATGATCCTCCTGCATGATAACATATGAGGCTTCTATTGCCCCTGTAAAGCCTGCCACTGTGGCATTTTCACTCCTCTGGGACTTACAGTGTTAACAATATTTTCAATAGCTTTAATGTCTTCTCCAATTTGACACAGAACAGCCATAATGCTTTTTTCTTGGCAACTCTTTGTCTGTTTTAGGTGTTGGAACTTTCTTGCATGCCATCCAGCAGACAGTGAATAAATTCTGGTAATCAAAACACAGTGTACACTGTAATTATCTGTTCCTGGATCCAGTAATAGGAATTAACTTGGTAAACAAAACCATTATCAGGACATAAATGGGAGGGAGGGGGAGCGAAAAGAGGGACTCTCACTGATTGCCACAATCCATCTGTCTACAGGATTCATGTGGTATCTTGACAAGAAGTCAATGTTTATGGTCTGAGCAGGTAATGAATATTTAGCCCTTCTCAAATGTATAAGTTCCAACCACAGGTTGTTTAGGTCCAAAATATGTTTTCAACTCTGTATGGAAATTCAGTGGACCACAATGGTCTTTCAAGTACTCCACCTAGTGTTCTGCAAGGGCACTTCTGCAAGGGGAAGAGGTTTTGGGGTAGAGAGGACAAACTTTGCGTGTGCGGCTCCACATATGGGCCTGCAAGCCATACTGGATGGAATGGCAGGTTGGAAATGAGCCTAAGAGATGCAAAAAAATTTTTTTTGCTCTGGTGGTCGCATGGATTTTTGTACCCCAACAAGCAGCCTGATCCACAGACTGATATTCCAGGCGGAAAAAAGAGCTAAAATAGTTTGTGCTCATGCATTATTCACAAAACCAATGGAGCTCTCTCTTATCAAAGTATTAATGATCCAAGTGCTAACAAGCAAGCAGGCAAGCAGTCCCCTTTAGATAATCACTCAGGCAGAAGCCCTTAGACCTTGATCTAGCCAGGAAGTCCAAGAATAAAACCCTAAAACACACTTCCGACAGATGATCCCTATAGTACATGGTGGCCAATAGCCTGCAGTTGTTTTCCCCAGTTATCTCTTAAACTTAAATGCTCATCAAACATGTATAGTCCACAGGGTCACACATGAAGTGACCCCCAGGGAGGAAAAGGAGAGAGAGGTCAACACAGAAAGAATGTATCATCTTTTGCAGCTTCTCCCCACCCCCATTTTGCTCAAATGTGGGTAAGATGCCTATATTTGTTTGGAATTCAATGGTAAATTAAGGCTTGGGATTTATTTATTTAAAACATTTGTATTGTTATCCATCCTGAAACCAACTCTTTGCAATTACACAAATATTTCAAATAAATAAATGTTTAGATATTCTTATGTGGTATCAACATTTGCTAGTTGCAATACTATATATTGTTTGCTTGTTTCATTTTCCTGGAGTATAGTATGTGTGATACATACAGGTACATCTCAAGGTTTTATTTGTTTTATCATTGTTTTCTCTGTATGGGCATTAAGTGTTCCATATTTTGAGAAAAGTAGAAAGCAAAGCCTATCATATCCCACAGACAGCCTTCTGCCATGAAGCATGGGTAGAAGATCTGTTGTGTGACTTATCCACAGAATACCCTGGCCTTCAGTAAGTACAGAACAGAAGAAGGGCATTATCGGACCTTAACCAGACACTAGCATCATGTTTCCTTTATTAACCACTAGATGGTGATCATTCCTTTAAACTGTTTTCAAACATCTCTAAAGTTAGTTATGCTATGGACTAGTCTGATTGTCAGTTAGATTTGGATCACTGAATGAAGAGAATCAACTGCTCAATTTAAAGAAAAATAGACAAATGACACTGTATTGAATATAAATCAGTGGAGATATGCCTATGTAAAAGCCAAAATAAATTTAACTTTTAAAATAAAGTGATCTCAATTGCCAGAATGCCTACTTTACATCTGACTAAATCAACCAAATTCGCTGATTATATAAAGCAGGCTGTGATGGTTAGTTTTTTTAAAAATCACAGAAATTATGTTTTGATATTCATTTTGGACACAAATATTTATATATGGAAACGGCCTGAAACAACCACCTTTCAATCATCCAAATGAATTTAATTCACCGGCTATTTGAAACTCAAGGTCCTTGATGCAATAATATGACAAATGTCATTGTTGAGAACTATCGGTACATTCCAGCTGATTCCCATTCTGAGCAGAATCCATTATTCCAGAAAATGACCAGTAAACTTCTATTTCCAATCAGTCAAACTGACCTTGTGATTTAGTTTCAATACCGTTTGAAACTTTCCTAGCAATATTCCTCTCCCAGTCGGGAAAGTCAAGAAACTTACCAATTACATCAATTAAGGACCTTGGCTGAATAAGACACAAACCTTCAAAAGAAGCCGTCTTCTACTTCCTGTCTGGTCCCTTTCAAGCGGAATTTTCTTTAAGACCATAGGATATGAGAGAAGACCATCAAAGTTTCATCTCTCCCAATGGACTGATTCCATTTATACCAGCAACTTTAATTTTTATTAAAACAAAAGAGCCCAATTCCAGCTCAACAATCTAGAGAAGATCAGCCAAATCACAGATCTAGAAAAAGTTGTTATCAATAGTTCCACTCTTAACTAAATTGCAGATCAGATGAAGAACATTTTCTACTTGCCCTTTTTTTAGATTTGCTCAGACTGCCCTTCCTGGATCCATATGTTATTACTTTCATATCATCCTCAGCTCATGACTGAAAGCGGCATAAGATGCCTTTAGCTGTACCAGGGTTAAAATAGTAATTCCTTCCTTTTTCTAGCAGTGCCCAAGGACTGCCTCAAAGTATATGACTGCATTCTTACTTTAGAAAGAAGCCAGGGAAATGGCAAATGCTATGACTAGGAGCAGAAATAAAAGAGGCCAAATAAGGATAAACATCACTGAGGACAACAGGTTTCGTACTCTTCCAAGGATTTTAGAAGTAGTAGAACTTGTTCAAATAGGTTTATCTTTTTTAGTTCAAGACTGGCCTCATCTCCTTCCCTTTAACATTTTTTTTTATGTTTCAAAAATATCCAAAAAAATGTATTTCAAACTTTAAGCAAGTGTAGTACCTTCTCTTATTATTAAGGCAACCTGCTCATTTTTGGCTTCTGGGAGCATCTGAAAAAAGTGGGACTGTGGCTTTAAGAGTAGATTCCTTAAAACAGTGGCATTTAAAGCAGGAAGGATGAAAAGTTGAGGTAATTTTGAAATATATTTTTTTCCTGAATCATTTTCAAAAACGCATAGTCAACTTTCCAGGACTTGCCTAGCATTTATGAATCTTGCCTAGCATTGTCTCTCTTTCTTTTTGGTGCTGAATTGCCTTCTGCATGGTCAGAATCTTGTACTTCTCATTTTGCACCACCTTTGAGTTAGGTCACTCAGTATCAGGTCCCCAAAGATTTGGCCACATATTGCTGCGGCCCAGTCTGGTTAAATGGCCAACCAATCTGCGTGTTGCCATGTACGTGTTTGTGTGTGTACACCTGCACACACAAACACGTACACACAACCACCGTATAGCCCCCAACCTACCTACTCCCTTTCTCCCTCTCTCCCTCTACCTACCTACCTACTGTATTTCTTCCTCTCCCTCTCTATCCTCCTTGCATCTTGTGGACAGAGTATTTTATGTCATAAAGGATGACATAATACCTGTGGCCCACTGCTCTCTGTATCCATCTACCTACCTTTTTTACAATTTTTTACATTTCTGTTGCGTGTACCTGTATATGTATATATATCATTGGTGCTGTGTTTGAAAGGAAAGTTGTGTCAAAATTTGGAAGCGGTTGGTGCAGTACTTTTGGAGATTAGCGGTTTTGAACAAACTCTTGTTACATTTTTATTCATATAGATAGATAATGTTTGGGGATACAACAACTTAAGACATGTTTTAACAGGGAAATAGGTAACAGTGCTATTGGGAATCTTTCTAGTCAAATCCTCGACTGCTCGTCATGTATGGATCCTTCACACCTAGTTCATTGTCCCCTCCTCCAAGTCAGGTGTACTGCTGGGCAGTGGCGAATGCTATGACTAGGAGCAGAAATAAAAGATGCCATCTAAGGATAAACAGAAGTGATGGCAGCAAGTTTGTAATGGAATCATTTTCTACTGACTTACGGCTAGACAGTCAGTACTGTGCCCATAAACCTGGACAAATTTGTCATAATTTCTCCCTTTTAGTATAGCATTGTGCCAAGTACGTAGAACTTATTTCCGTGCTACGCAAGAACATTGTGTAATCAATTCCCCAAATTGATATCCTCCAGATCTCACCAAGATGAAATTATAAGAGATTTCTTTTTTAAGTGAACATCCTAGGTCTTCTAGGGTGTCAAATGTAAACACAATCACTATGTTCATCTTTTTTTTTTAATGAAGGAACTGCAAGAAAGTTATTAGACTGACCTTGAAGCTACTCCACCCACAGCTTAAATAGAGAAAAAAGCCTCTATTTGTTTGAAAGAAAGTGCCCACACGTACATTTGAGGCTCCATTTCACACAAATTAAACCAGAAATGTTAGAAGTAGAATAAGAGTAGCATAAATATATATATATATATATATAGAACCCTCTTCCACAAATATATTTTTTTTAAAGGTGTGTCAAAGATATATATCTACATTTCTAAATTTGCTTCAGCTAGTGCCGATGATTTAAACTTCAATGTTACTATGTGACTTATGCATATCTTCAATATTTCCAGTTGCAACACAGAAAGGGGGATTAGCTGTTTTTCCAAGTGTCATGGAAGTTTTTTTATTTGCGCTAAGAATAATACCAAAAAATGTTTCCAACTCCAAATGATACATGGGATTTGTTTTTGTTTTTTTAAATTACTCATCAACGTATTTTAAAAATACAATCAAGAAAAACATAGAAACAAAAGAAGAAAACAAAGAAAGTTTAAGAAAGGTTTACTGGGAACCTAAATTTAGACCATATACAGCAATGTCATCAAAATAGTATAGATTTATAACTTTTACATCATGTGTATGTTATTACTTCTGTCATGTTCTCATCATAAGCTTAATAATGACAACTTTTGCTTAAGAAAGAAAGGAATAAATAACTGGACCTGTTCATAGATTTGAAATAATGGCAAATACTTTGAGGTGGAGAAAGTTAAAATTGTTTAGACTACAAAGAACAGGAGCAGTAAATAGGAATCATCTTTTTATTCAAGTGGTACCAATAAGAATTGAAGATGTTAAATGAATGGCAGACAAAACTATTTTTTATGTATAAATAAATAAGACCAAGGAAAGCTTAAGAGTTTACAATACCTGAATAAGCAAGGCATATTGCCAGTATTCCTTTTCAACCTCTATTATCAAGCCATCTGTCAAACTTGCATTACAGACTGGTTCATATCACTTTATGGATGGATTGCTTCTATTGAGCGAACAGGACATGCAGATGGTTTGCATAAATGGCTTTGTCTGAATATCTATAGAAATGCACAAGCTTTAAGGGATTACTCAACCATAAATAGCATATTAAGAATGTTGGATATAAATATTTTAAAGATCAGTCTATTAATTATTATTGCTTATTGCTTCAATATTAAATCTTTATTTTCATGAAAAGTGAATGTATTAAAAAAAATGACCAATGGAAAAATCATAATGAAGACTGAAATAGAGGATTCTAATACAGACAGTGAGCTTTCTTTCTGAAGCAAGGTTATATGGAGTGATGTGAAGGCACAACTGATTGTATAAAGATATTACCTGTTAACATTATAATGTTCCCCACTCCCTTTAATTTTATCTGTAAAGTTTATCAAATTTAGTAAAAAGGTGTGAAAGTTGAAAGATAAAAGATGTGTGTATAAGCATTCCTGAAAGATTAACTTTCCTGTGCACCGCCCTGAGTCCCTTCGGGGAGATAGGAGCGGTATAAAAATGAAATAAATAAATAAATAAAGAATAACAGAATTAGAAGAAACCTTGAAGGTTTTCTAGTTCAACACCACCACCCCTGGTCAAGCAGGCAACCCTATACCATTTCAGACAAATAGTTGTCCAGTTCCTTCTTTAAAACTCCATTGTTGGAGCAACCACAACTTCTAGAGGCAAGTCTTATCCATTGATTAAATGTTCTCACTGTAAGGAAATTTCTCCTTAGTTCTAAGTTGGTTCTCTCCTTAATTAATTTCCATCCATTGCTTCTTGCCCTGCCTTTCGGTGCTTTGGAAAATAGGTTGACCCCCTCTTCTCGTCTTAAACTCACCCAGGTTGAGAAACACTTCCTTAGATATTGGAACACTGCTATCATGTCACCCCTAGTCCTTCTTTTCATTGAACTAAACATACCCAATTCCAGCAACTATTTTTTGTGTATTTTAGCATCCAACCCTCTGATTATGTTTGCTTTCTCTGCACTTTTTCTAGAGTCTCAACATCTTTCTTATATCATGGCGACCAAAACTGGATGCAATATTCCAAGTGTGGTCTTTCCAAGGCACTATAAAATGGTATTAACTTTATCACATATGTGATAAATATGAAGTCTTGATTCTATAACACTGTTAATGTTAATGTAAAAAGATTAATTTCACCTGGTATTTTCTTTTGAAGAAAATAAAAGGGAGAGAAGATAGGTTGGTTATAGAATTAAAGATTGCATTTGAGACAGGATGTGAGTAACCTTACTTAGAAATTAACAATTGTGTTGTGTAAAAAGAGAGCCGGTTTGGTGTAGTGGTTAAGGCATTAGACCAGAATCTAGGATACTGAATTTTAGTCCCACTTTGGCACAAAGCCAGATAGGTGACTTTGGGGCAGTCAATTTCTCCCAAGTAATAGTAAATCATTTCCAAAATCTCACCAAGAGAGCATATACAGACTTGTTCAGGTAGTTGCCAAAGTTAATATTGACTCAAAGGCAAAAGAAAGTATTAAAAACCTGTCGTGTTTGTTGAGACCTTTTGAAATAGCCTAGAATATTTTGCTGTGCGTGAGTAGAGTAACCTCTCACTCAGTCAGGCTGTTAGTCTTGTTTTTCCAAAACAGTCACTTTGAGATTTGTGGTAGTGTTCTCAGAGATTTAAATGCTCTATTCCTGAGCCCTGATGTCAGACTAATGGGTTAGGTCTTCTGCGTAATTGGTCCTATGTGCCCTGCTTAGAATCAAGAGAAGTACTGTATGTACTGTATGTACTGTACTGTACTGTACGGATGACACACGGTACATAGAATATAATTCTTTATTGGCCAAGAGTGGTTGGACACACAAGGAATTCCGTTGTGTAATTTTTTTATATGTGTGTTACGTTTTTGAGCTGATCAATAGTCTCCCTGACCTATTTATTGATCAGCTCAAAAACATAACATATAGGCAGCTATAGGGATAAAGAGAGGGAGCGAGAAATGCGGTAGATAGGTAGGGAGAGGGATGGCGAGAGGGAGAAACACAGTAGGTAGGTAGGTAGAGGGAGAGGGGAAAAAGGGAGCAGGTAGGTTATATGGTGGTTGTGTGTATATGTTTGTGTGTGCAGGTGTAGATCTACAGACAGATTGGTTGGCCATTTAACCAGACTGGGCCACAGCAACGCGTGACTGGGTATGGCTAGTAAATAATAAATAATAAAGTTTGACAGTAATAATAATAATAAATAATAATAAATTTTATTTGTAGCCCGCTCTCTCTCCCCAGAGGGACTCGAGGCGGGGCACAGGAAAATTAAAAAACAATAAACACAAACAGAATACATAATTTAAAATCACAATTAAACAAATCCTGCGCTAAAAACATCTATAAAAACTAAAAACTGTCCCTAAAACCCCTTAACACTACAAATAATTAAAATTACCCTAAAACCCCAGGACAAGGAGGCTATCCCAAGCCGGCCAGACGGAAAAAGTAGGTTTTCAATTTGAGACGGAAGGAGCGGAGGTCCGTGGTCGTCCTAATATCGGGGGGAAGGTCGTTCCAGAGGGCCGGGCCCGCCACAGAGAGAGCCCTTCCCCTGGGTGTCGCCCGCTGACACAGTCTAGTGGACGGCACCCGGAGAAGCCCCGCTCTGTGGGAGCGAATCGGCCGTGAGGATGTATGGGGCAGGATCCGATCCTGCAGATAGCTAGGTCCCGAGCCATGGAGCGCTTTAAAGATGATAATTAACACCTTGAAGCGCACCCGGAAGACGACAGGTAGCCAGTGCAGCTCGCGTAAGAGCGGTGTTACATGGGTGGACCTAGCGGTCCCCATAATTGCTCGCGCGGCTGCATTCTGGACTAGCTGAAGCCTCCGGGTGCACCTCAAGGGCAGCCCCATGTAGAGAGAGTTACAATAGTCCAGTCGGGATGTCACGAGGGCATGAGTGACTGTGCAAAGGGCGTCCCGATCCAATAGGGGGCGCAATTGGCGAACCAGGCGAACCTGGTAAAACGCCCTCCTGGCCACGGCTGTCACTTGATCTTCCATGGACAGCCGGGCATCCAGGAGGACTCCCAAATTGCGCACCCCATCCACAGGGGCAAGATGTTCGCCCCCTATGGCCAGCGATGGAATGAGCTGGTTGAATCGGGCAGCCGGAAACCACAGCCACTCGGTCTTGGTCGGGTTGAGCTTGAGTCCGTTACTTCCCATCCAGATCCGTACAGCTTCCAGGCACTGGCACATCACCGCTACAGCATCGTTGGGGTGGTTTGGGGTAGAAATGTACAGCTGTGTATCATCAGCGTACAGATGGTACTCTACCCCAAAACCACAGATGATCTCACCCAGCGGCTTCATGTATGTGTTGAACAGGAGGGGCGAGAGGACCGACCCCTGAGGCACCCCACATGCGAGGGGTCTCGCGGTCGATCTCTGCCCCCCTGCCAACACAAATTGCGATCGGCCAGAGAGGTAGGAGGAGAACCACCGTAAAACGGTGCCTCCCACCCCCAACCCCCCCAGCCGATGCAATAGGATACCATGGTCGATGGTATCGAAAGCCGCCGAGAGGTCTAATAGGACCAGGATGGAGGAACAACCCCCATCTCTGGCCCTCCAGAGATCATCGACCAACGCGACCAATGCCGTCTCGGTGCTATGCCCGGGCCGAAAGCCGGACTGGCGCGGATCTAGATAATCAACTTCCTCCAGGTGACGGGGAAACTGTTGTGCCACCACACTCTCGACAACCTTCGCCAGAAAGGGAAGGTTGGAGACTGGACGGTAGTTGTTCAAAAGAGCTGGATCCAAAGAGGGCTTCTTAAGGAGGGGCCTCACCATCGCTTCTTTTAGGGAAGCAGGCAAGGCACCCTCACTCAAGGAAGCGTTGACAACCTCTTGGAGCCAGCCTCGTGTCACCTCCCAGGATGCCAGTACAAGCCAGGAGGGACACGGGTCCAATAAACATGTGGTGGCTCGCAGTCGCCCACGTAGCCTGTCCATATCCTCGGAAGTAACGGAGTCAAACTCCTCCCAAACAAGATCTCTCTCATGGCATCCCACTGGGCCATGAATGGGGGCTAACTCGTTCTGTATCTGAGCGATTTTCTCCTGCAGAAAAGTCACAAATTCCTCTGCTCTACCCTGTAACGGGGCTTCCCGCACCCTCTGTTGAAGGAGGGAGCGGGTCACCCTAAACAGGGCGGCAGGGCGGTTTTCTGCGGATGCTATGAGAGTGGCACAATGGTGACGTTTGGCCACTCTCAGCGCCACAATGTAAGTCCGTAAATGGGCTCTTACCTGTGTCCGGTCAGATTCAGTTCGAGTAGACCTCCATCTTCTCTCTAGGCATCTCTTGCGGCGTTTCATCACCCTCAGCTCCTCGGAAAACCAAGGAGCCAGGGTGTTTCGCCGCCGCAAGAGAGGCCGCAAGGGCGCGACCCGATCCAAGGCTCCCGCGGTCGCAGTATTCCATGCGGCCACGAGGTCCTCCATCGGGGCGCGGGCCAGGGGTACAGGAAGTGGCCCAAGCGCCATCTGGAACCCATCCGGGTCCATCAGGCGCCTGGGGCGGAACCAGATTGGTGACTCAGGTTCCGCCTCCCCGCGGAGGGGAGCAGCGGTCGGAAAGTCGAGCCGGAGAAGTGAGTGGTCTGTCCATGACAAGAGTGTGATGACTATATCCCCTATACCCAGATCACTCTTCCATTGGCCTGAGACAAAGATGAGATCCGGTGTATGTCCACCCTCGTGAGTGGGGCCTTGAATTAGTTGGGTCAGGTCCATGGCCGTCATGGAAGCCATGAACTCCCGAGCTGCCTCGGACGATTCGCCCACCGATGGCAGATTAAAGTCCCCCATGACTAAAAGTCTGGGGGTCTCAACTGCCACCGTAGCGATCACCTCTAGGAGCTCGGGCAGGGCTGCTGCTACATAGCGGGGAGCCAGGTATACAACCAGCAAGCCCAACTGCCTCCCTAGGCCCCACTTCACACAGAGGGACTCACAACCGGTGGTCTGTGGCACAACGGTCTCTCTCGGCTCAAGACCTTCCTTTTCAATGACCGCTACCCCACCGCCCCTACCTAGGGCCCGGGGCTGATGAAACGCGCGGTAACCTGGTGGGCACATTTCAACGAGGGGGAGTCCACCCTCGTGGCCCAACCAGGTCTCCGCAATTCCCACCAGGTCCGGCTCCCCCTCTGACACAAGGTCATGAACGAGGGGGGCTTTGTTGACAACGGACCTGGCGTTGCAGAACATCAGCCGCAGGCCCTGGCTCTGTACTCCCTGGCCACCTAGCCTGCGGGGGTTGAGGCACTTGACCGTTTGTAGCCAACGGCTTCGCGCCCCCAACCGGGAGGGTAACACTTGTCTCCCCTCGGACCTGCCTCTCCCCACAGTGTTGTGGCAACACTATAGCAGAGTGATGGCAGGTGGGGAAAAACTGTTGCTCTGATGTGCAATGCTCTAGAATGTCATTTTGATGGTAGAAGTTGAAACAATTCATGCCCAGGATGTGAGGGGTCTGGATATAAATTGTTTCAACTATCTCTCGGATACTGGGCCTAATGCTGTGGGATCATTGACTTCTTCAGTTGAAGGAACATCATTGCTATCTTTAAAGAGGAAGGCAGCAATAGTAGAAAATATCACATACGTAGCTCAAGGTTGAACTGTGAGGTGCTTGGGGTTCTCAAAATTTGCTTATTTTCCTGCATACGTCTTATTGCTAGGCTACGTAACATCACGAGTGCACTGAAAGCAGGGAAATACTAATGTTTTGCCTCATTTTTCATCCCAGTGTAAGTTGAAATGGGCTTGAGTTTTGTTTTCATGCTTTGCCTTCTTTAATCATTGCTCTAGGCATCATTTCTACGGCTTCATCTACTGGAGCTTCTTATCTGCAGTAATAGATCACCTCTCCGTTCCAGACATCAGTGAACTTCAAGTTGAACTCACCGCTGTACTACAGAGAAACTCTTATCAGTGCCTGCTGGATTACCATTAGACCTTAGATGTGAAGATCGTAAGGTTCTTATCCATCAGAGGTCAGTGGTGGTGGTGATGATGATGATGATAATAATAATAATAATAAAATACTTTATGGATTAGACATTAGGCTGAATCAGAGTACAAAATATGAAACACAGAATAAAAGACAATGTGTTACAAAATAGAATGGCATAACTCAGGCATGTCCAAAGTCCGGCCCGCGGGCCATTTGCGGCCCGGGGGTCGGCTTAATACGGCCCTCCAACAGCCCTCCCTCCTCTGTTTAAATGTGGCCCTCCCTTCCTCCCTCTGTCTCTGGGGCTGTGTGGCTGGGAGGGAGGTGGACGGAGGTTACGGACGCCTCCTCCCGCAGCGGTGCCTGCCGGAGGGAGCCGCGATGGAGACGCGACCGGCTTCCCTACCTGCGTCAGGCAGGGAAGCCGGTCGCGTCGCCATCGCGGCTCCCTCCGGCGGGCACCACGGCTTACGTTCTGGGGCCGTGCGTTCACCTCCCTCCCAGCCACGCAGCCCCAGAACGTACAGCGATGGAGGCGCGACCGGCTTC
Source organism: Rhabdophis nuchalis (assembly GCA_039707465.1). Classification (NCBI taxonomy): domain Eukaryota; kingdom Metazoa; phylum Chordata; class Lepidosauria; order Squamata; family Natricidae; genus Rhabdophis; species Rhabdophis nuchalis. The sequence goes on along the minus strand of CM077643.1, from coordinate 120,196,271 downwards.
CCTGCCTGACGCAGGTAGGGAAGCCGGTCGCGTCTCCATCGCGGCTCCCTCCGGCAGGCACCAAGCGGACATTCTGGGGCCGCGCGTTCACCTCCCTCCCAGCTTCGCAGCCCCAGAACGTGCAGCGATGGAGGTGCGAGCGGCTTCCCTGCCTGACGCCCCTGCCGGGCGACAGCCTCGGTGGTGCTTAAGATGACGGTAGCCTTGGGTGCTCACCCCGCCTGCTCCCTCGCCCACTGCAGGAGGAGGCGTCCGTAACCTCCGTCCACCTCCCAGCCCCAGGGGAAAGAGGGAGAGACAGACATACAGAGAGAGGGAGGGAGGGAGAGAATTTATTTATTTATTTTTATTTTATTAAATTTATACCCCGCCCTTCTCCTTGTTAGGACCCAGGGCGACGCACAGGCATAATTTAAAAACACAAAATACAATAAATACCAATTAAAATATATTAAATTAATAAACCCGTGCTAAAACCCATATTAAAACCATTACCAAATTATAAATTATTTTTCTTAAAAAGTCAGAAACGGGGGGCTATCCTAGGCTGGCTTGTTGGAATAAATACGTCTTAAGACGTTGGCGGAAGACGCGGAGGTCCGAGATAGTGCGGAGGTCGGGGGGTAGGTCGTTCCAGAGGGCCGGGCCCGCCACAGAGAAGGCCCTTCCCCTGGGTATCGCCAACCGGCATTGCCCCGCCGACGGCACCCGAAGAAGACCCTCTCTATGGGAGCGGATCGGACGAAGGGATGTATCAGAATCAGAGAGAGTGACACACACAGAGACAGGGAGAGACAGAGAGAGGGAGGGAGAGACAGATAGATAGATACTGATTAAGTGAGTGAGAGACAGAGAGACAGACAGACAGACAGACACACACACAGAGTGACAGAGAGAAAGAGAAAGAGAAAGAGAGAAAGAAAGAAAGAGAAAGAGAAAGAAAGAGAAAGAAAGAGAAAGAAAGAGAGAGAGAAAGAAAAAGACAGAAAGAGAGACAGAAAGAAAGAGAAAAAGAGAGAGAGAAAGAGAGAGAGAGAAAAAGGGAAAGAAAGAGCGAAAGAGAGAGAGAGAGAAAGAGACAGAAAGAAAGAGAGAGAGAGAAAGAAAGAGAGAAAGAGAGAGAAATGGAGAGAGAGAGAGGAAGAAAGAGAGAAAGAGAGAGAGAGAGTGAGAGAGAAAGGGAGACAGAAAGAAAGAGAAAAAGAGAGAGAAAGAAAGAGAGAAATGGAGAGAGAGAGAGAGAGGAAGAAAGAGAGAGAGAGAGAGAGAAAGAGAGAAAGAGTGAGAGAAATGGAGAGAGAGAGAGGAAGAAAGAGAGAAAGAGGTAGGTAAGTTTTTTTTAAATTTATTTTCAATACATTGTGAAAACTCAACTGTCAGTTGATCTTAATGTTATGAAATGAAAAGTATGTCTTTGCAATTAACTTGGCATAAAATACTTTATTTGCATTTAATTGTAATGGTTCAAAGAATGTTCGGAAAAATGTTCGGCCCTCCACCATGTTCACTTCATCCAATCTGGCCCTCTTTGAAAAAAGTTTGGACACCACTGGCATAACTAAATGAAAATGCAAATTATATTTCTGTGCTTATGCAATTGTATCTGTATCCAGTTTCTCAATTGCATTATTTTGTTCAGATAAAGGGACATAATTTGGGGGTGCTGGCCACACATGAACTGCATTGTTTACCAGTCTGTTTTGGGGTACAATTCAAGGTGCTGGTTCTGACCTTTGCAGCCGTTCAGGGCATGGGACTGTGTTATTTGAGGGACTGTCTCTTCCTAATTGCATCTATCCATGCCACAAGTTCCAGTAGAGAGGGCATGCTGCAAGTCTCCTGAGAGACTACCAGTCAGTGGTGGGATTCAAAAAATTTTACTACCAGTTCTGTGGGATTGGCTTGGTGGGCATTGCATGACTTGGTCGGCGTGGCAGGGAAAGGATACTGTAAAATTTTCATTCCCTCCCCGCTCCAGGGGAAGGATACTGCAAAATCCCTATTTCCTCCCAATCAGCTGGGACACAGGAAGCAGAGAAAAGATGGGGCTGGGGCCAGAGATGGTATTTACTGGTTCTCTGAACTACTCAAAAAAAAACTACTGGTTCTCCAGAACTGGTCTACTACTACTAAATACCACCTCTGTTTCCAGTGTTGACCTGGTGAGTTGGTTGTCCCACAATGAGCAGGGATGATATCATAACAGAGAATGGTGGTAACAGCATTTCACCTGGTGAAATCTCTCTGAAGAAAGGAGAGATTGCAAATTTGCCCACATGAACTCTGGACAACTATTTCGTGAGCTGACTGTTGCAAACACCCAAACTTTATTGCTTAATCACATTTGGAATTAATTTTTACTGCTTTTTCTTGTTTTGGAACAGCACGATTTATGGCATTCAGTGGGGGAGTTTCCTTCAATCCTTAACAAACAAAAGTTTTAGCTACAAGTTTAAGGACTTAGAAAAAATCCTTTGGAGGGAGAATTAATGGGGAAAAAGAGAAAAAAAGTTACAAATGGACTTAAGGGTCCAGATGGACTTGAAATAAGATTTCAAAATTAATTCAAAGAATCCCTCCTATAGAATAGAGCTATTACTTTGAATTCAAAGGGGGGGGGCATGATAGAATGGGACTTTAAAGGCTGGACACTAAAAGGCAATAAAAGAAGGCAATAAAAGAAACACTTAAATTTGATTTGTTAACACAAAATGGACCAAAATATTTTAATGTTGGATTATTAAAGGATATTTGTGAACAATAATCAAAAGTTAATTTTCAGAATGTACATTCATACACTGTGGGTAAATGATGCTATGAAAGAGGAACACATTCTACCAGACAGGACTGAAATAGATTTAACTGTAGATTTCAAAGTGACAGTCTATGAGATCTGAGAAAAACCCTGATAATCTTTGAAGTTCTGCTTCATTTGCTTTATTAAAATTTGGCCTCAACTGTTAATCCGTAATAACAAAGGGTTTCCTAAGAGTTTAAGCTTGGTCTGTACAAATCGCTTCCTGGAAAGCAATATTGGAAAAGTTTGCATTTCTTCTTTAGATGACTGTTGTATTTCTATATAAACGCCAAGCTGATATTCTAGATATAGAAATGAAGCCAGCTGTTGCCTTAATAATTAAAAGGGGCACATAAATAATTAACTAGAAGAATAACTTGAATATTTTTTTGTTTTAATAATAATTTTATTATTATATAGGTTACATTGTGTAGGTGAAGCTAATACAAGTTGCATAAAAGAATAAGAAAAAAATAAAAAGTGCAGAGGAAAAAAAGAAGAAAAAACATTAATAAAAAGAGAAGAAATATATAAAGAAATAACATTCTCCTTCATCCCAGCAAGTATAAACCACTTTGACAAATTATCACCCTCTCTTAAGACAAACAATCTTTTCATCCCATATCTAGGAGCACACTCACATGGTTCAGATGATGGGTTGGAGGTTAGCAAGCCCACATTCGAGACCTGAGTTCTGCCTTGGGATGGGTGAGCTGTCTTTTGCTCCATCACCTGCTGGGGACATGAAAGGAGTCTTCAAATGGGTAGCAACTGCCTTGTAAAGGAGCATGTCAGGCATGATGGTTATGGTTTGCGCTTGCGCGAAGATGGCGGGCTAGCTCTGGAGCTCCGTGTAGGCTGCGGAGGCCGTTAGCGTTTTTAAGTGCTCCCTGCCCTCTCCTTACGATCTGGAGGGCGCGGGATGGACGAGGAGCCCACCCTGGCATTTCAGGGTGAGGTTCGCAATGACGGGAGGTGAGCCAGGAGCGAATACAGCGCCGGCGACAGGAACGCTCAGACGGTGAGAGCGCTGGAGCGAGGACTGCCGCAACGGAGGCCGGTGCGGAGGCCGGCGCCCCGGGTGTTTTATTAGGGGCGGAGAGGCCGGCTGCGCCGAGGAGCTCCTGTTGCTGTTGGTGGCGAGCCGTGGGGCGAGACGGTGGTGAGAGTGCCGGGTGGCCAGCGGTGACGGCGACAGAGGTGTGGAGGGAAGATGGCGGAGGAGGCGAGGACGCTGGAACGTTGGAAGGTTGGAAAGAGAGAGTGGAGAGAGAGAGCGGAGAGAGGTGAAGGGGATGGAAGAGGTGGCCGCTGGAAGCCGGGCCGACGGCGGTGGGAGCGCCGGGAGGCGGAAGGTGAAGGCGGCGACGGAGGAGATGGCTGGAAGGAAGGTGGCGGCTGTGAGAGAGCCGTGTGGTTGTCGAGAAAGGAGAGGGTTTGAGGCAGCCGCTGGAGGCCAGGTCGACGGCGGTGGGAGCGCCGAGAGGCTACTGGCGGAGGCGGTAACGCAGGAGATGGCGGCGGTGGGAGCGCCAAAATGGTCGCGGACGGCTTGCTGACCAGCTGTAAAATCCTCCCCCTATGGTCACTCTAAGACCGGGAGAATTACGCCACCAAGGCCTAGGAAGGCCCTGGAAGAACTGGAAGAATTGTCCCAAAGAACTTGTGGACAGTAACAACTATGGACGCCCAAATGAACATTGCAAACTAATTTTAATTTACCAACTTTAACTTATTACCAACTAACCTCACTATGCACTTTATCTCATTTAATACCAGCTGAATGAACTGTTTTAATCATGGCTAACGACTTTTAACATCTTGTATTTTATCCCAAAACCCACTTGAATTCCATCTACATAATTTATTTTTAGATAATTAATTTTAGTTACTTATTTATAAATATATGTACTCCAGAGCGAAACTACTATCTCTGCGGGAGTCCCCGCTCTCGCAGGTCTGGCCCTTTGATCTATCTAGGGCCCATCTTGATGATGGAGTTGTTAACCCGGAGAGATGGGCGAAGCACGGCCTTAGGGGGTTTTTAGTCCGTAAATTGTTTAAATTGTTTAAATTATCTTTTTTAGGGGGTACTAGGGAGGGGGATGGGTATAGACAGATGGAGACGGAAGTTGTGATCAATAGGAAGGGCCAGGCCAGCAGTCGATGGAGGGAAGCGGAAGGGGACGATAGGAGGGGGGACACACGAGTCGTTCCGCAGGAGGGCTTACCAATCCAGAGGGTTGTGGGGAGAGGCAGGGCCGAGGGGAGACAAGTCTCATCCTCCCGGCTGCTGGCACGTAACCGTTGGTTACAAACGGTCGGGTGCCACAACCTGCGCAGGCTAGGTGGTCAGAGAGTACAGAGCCAGGGCCTGCGGCTGATGTTTTGCAATGCCAGGTCCGTTGTCAACAAAGCCCCCCTCATTAGTGACCTTGTGTCAGAGGGGGAGCCGGACCTGGCTGGGATTGCGGAAACCTGGTTGGGCCACGAGGGAGGACTCCCCCTCATTGAAATGTGCCCACCAGGCTACCGCGCCTTTCATCAGCCCCGGGCCCTTGGTAGGGGCGGTGGGGTAGCGGTCATTGTCAAGGAAGGTCTTGAGCCGAGAGAGACCATTGTGTCACAGACTACCGGCTGTGAGTCCCTCTGCGTGAAGTCGGGCATAGGGAGGCAGTTGGGCTTGCTGGTTATATACCTGGCTCCCCGCTATGTAGCAGCAGCCCTGCCCGAGCTCCTGGAGGTGATCGCTACGGTGGCAGTGGAGACCCCCAGACTTTTAGTCATGGGGGACTTTAACCTGCCATCATTGGGCGAATCATCCGAGGCAGCTCGGGAGTTCATGGCTTCCATGACGGCCATGGACCTGACCCAAGTAATTCGAGGCCCCACTCACGAGGGTGGACATACGCCGGATCTCATCTTTGTCTCTGGCGAATGGAAGAGTGATCTGGGTATAGGGGATATAGTCATCACGCCCTTGTCATAGTCAGACCACTCACTTCTCCGGCTCGACTTTCCGACCGCTGCTCCCCTCCGCGGGGAGGCGGAACCAGAGTCTCCAATCTGGTACCGCCCCAGGCGCCTGATGGACTCGGATGGGTTCCAGACGGCGCTTGGGCCATTTCCTGTACCCCTGACCCGTGCCCCGATAGAGGACCTCACGGCCGCATGGAATAGTGCGGCCGTGGGAGCCTTGGATCGGGTCGCGCCCTTGCGGCCTCTCTTGCGGCGGCGAACCACCCTGGCTCCTTGGTTTACCGAGGAGCTGCGGGTGATGAAACGCCGCAAGAGATGCCTAGAGAGTAGATGGAGGTCTACCCGATCTGAATCTGACCGGACACAGGTAAGAGCCCATTTACGGACTTACATTGTGGCGCTGAGAGTGGCCAAACGCCATCATTGTGCTACTCTCATAGCATCCGCAGAAAACCGCCCTGCCGCCCTGTTTAGGGTGACCCGCTCCCTACTTCAACAAAGGGTGCGGGAAGCCCCGTTACAGGGTAGAGCAGAGGAATTTGTGACTTTTCTGCAGGAGAAAACCACTCAGATACAGAACGAGTTAGCCCCCATTGATGGCCCAGTGGGATGCCACGAGGCAGATCTTGTTTGGGAGGAGTTTGACTCCGTTACTTCCGACGATATGGACAGGTTACGTGGGCGACTGCGAGCCACCACATGTTTATTGGACCCGTGTCCCTCCTGGCTTGTACTGGCATCCTGGGAGGTGACACGAGGCTGGCTCCAAGAGGCTGTCAACGCATCCTTAAGTGAGGGTTCCTTGCCTGCTTCCCTAAAAGAAGCAATGGTGAGGCCCCTCCTTAAGAAGCCCTCTTTGGATCCAGCTCTTTTAAACAACTATCGTCAAGTCTCCAACCTTCCCTTTCTGGCGAAGGTTGTTGAGAGTGTGGTGGCACAACAGTTTCCCCGTCACCTGGAGGAAGTTGACTATCTAGACCCGCGCCAGTCCGGCTTTCGGCCCAGGCATAGCACCGAGACGGCATTGGTCGCGTTGGTTGATGATCTCTGGAGGGCCAGAGATGGGGGTTGTTCCTCCATCCTGGTCCTATTAGACCTCTCGGCGGCTTTCGATACCATCGACCATGGTATCCTATTGCATCGGCTGGGGGGGTTGGGAGTGGGAGGCGCCGTTTTACGGTGGTTCTCCTCCTACCTCTCTGGCCGATCGCAATTTGTGTTGGCAGGGGGGCAGAGGTCGACCTCGAGACCACTCACTTGTGGGGTGCCTCAGGGGTCGGTCCTCTCGCCTCTCCTGTTTAACACATACATGAAGCCGCTGGGTGAGATCATCCGTGGTTTTGGGGTAGAATACCATCTATACGCTGATGACACTCAGTTGTATATATCTACCCCAAACCACCCCAACGATGCCGTAGCGGTGATGTGCCAGTGCCTGGAAGCCGTGCGGATCTGGATGGGAAGTAACGGACTTAGGCTCAACCTGACCAAGACCGAGTGGCTGTGGTTTCCGGCTGCCCGATTCAACCAGCTCACTCCATCGCTGGCCATAGGGGGCGAACATCTTGCCCCTGTGGATGGGGCGCGCAATTTGGGTGTCCTCCTGGATACCCGGCTGTCCATGGAAGATCAAGTGACAGCCGTGGCCAGGAGGGCGTTTTACCAGGTTCGCCTGGTTCGCCAATTTCGCCCCCTATTGGATCGGGACGCCCTGCGCACAGTCACTCATGCGCTCGTGACATCCCGACTGGACTATTGTAACTCTCTCTACATGGGGCTCCCCTTGAGGTGCACCCGGAGACTTCAGCTAGTTCAGAACGCAGCCGCGCAAGCAATTATGGGAACCGCTAGGTTTACCCATGTAACACCGCTCTTGCGTGAGCTGCACTGGCTACCTGTCGTCTTCCGGGTGCGTTTCAAGGTGTTAATTATCATCTTAACGACCTTCCCCCCGATATCAGGACGACCACGGACCTCCGCTCCTTCCGTCTTAAATTAAAAACTCACTTTTTCTGTCTGGCCGGCCTAGGATAAGTCTCTCTGTCTTTGGGGTTTTTATTGGGAAATTAGTACTGCTTAGTTTTAATGGGGAAATTTTAGCGCAGGTTATGTTTAATTTGTTTTTAGAATTGTTCGTATGTATTTATTGTTTTTATTCTCCCTGTGCACCGCCCCGAGTCCCTGCGGGGAGAGGGTGCGGTTTTATAAATATTAAATATTATTATTATTATTATTATTATTATTATTATTATTATTATTATTATTATTATTATTATTATGTCAGTGAGAGCAAGAAGGCAGTAAAGGTCAAGTAGAGTGGCCAGGAGGGCGTTTTACCAGGTTCGCTTGGTACGCCAGTTGCGCCCCCTATTGGATCGGGACGCCCTTCGCACAGTCACTCATGCTCTCGTGACATCCCGACTGGACTATTGCAACTCTCTCTACATGGGGCTCCCCTTGAGGTGCACCCGGAGACTTCAGTTGGTCCAGAACGCAGCCGCGCGAGCAATAATGGGAGCTTCTAGGTTCACCCACGTAACACCGCTCTTGCGCGAGCTGCACTGGCTACCTGTCGTCTTCCGGGTGCGCTTCAAGGTGTTAGTCATCATCTTCAAAGCGCTCCATGGCTCGGGACCTAGCTATCTGCGGGATCGGATCCTGCCCCATACATCCTCACGGCCGATTCGCTCCCACAGAGAGGGACTTCTCCGGGTGCCGTCCACTAGACTTTGTCAGCGGGTGACGCCCAGGGGAAGGGCCTTCTCTGTGGCGGGCCCAGCCCTCTGGAATGACCTTCCCCCCGATATCAGGACAACCACGGACCTCCGCTCCTTCCGCCTAAAATTAAAGACACATCTGTTTCGCTTGGCCGGCCTAGGGTAGTCTCTTTTTAGATTGGGGTTAGTTTTAATATGGGATTTTAGCGCAGGGTTAGTTTAATTTCATTTTATTATTGTATACTGTTTGTATTTTATATGTATTTTAAATTCCCTGTGCCCCGCCTCGAGTCCCTTCTGGGAGAGAGAGCGGGTTATAAATTAAATTATTATTATTATTATTATTATTATTATTATTATTATTATTATTATTATTATTATTATTATTATTATTATTATTATTATTATTATTATTATTATTATTATTATTATTATTATTAGAGTGGCATGGGTAGTGGACTACAGGCGGCCAAAAGTGGATGAATTGGCGGTGGTGGGGGTGGGGGAGAGATTGAAGAGAATTGAAGTTTTCTGCAGTTGTTAGTGGCAGGTTTCTAAGCACTTGAATTGTGATTGTGTGACCATGGGGGCACTGCAATGGCCATAGGTTTGTGATCACTATAACTTTGAACAATTGCTGATTGAATGTTTGTAAATCAAGGACTGCCTGTAGCTATTTCCACCTCAATCAGGTAAACATAAATATAACAAATGAATTTTAATTCCAATATCACTTCCCTTATCTATAAACAAAACCTTTAAAATGTCATCACCTGATCTGGATCTGTAGAAAGCCATAAAAAATTACCAGAAATAGCTAACTATATTTTAACCTTGATCAATAAAGTGACTTGATATACGGTCCCCTAACTCCCAATAATCTTGGTCTTTTGTCTCTTCAAATAATGTCCAAGCTCTTTTGATTTAATGTTTACATGTCATTTAAATCAATTTCAGTCTTATTCTGTTAGATTTTTTCCTCTTCCTTAACATCATCTAGTCTATGAATAATTGTACATATCCTTATAATTGATTGGCTGATTTCCTTCTGATACCCTCTAGTGTCCAAACTTCAAATTCCCTTATTATATTTTCCCCAACTGAGAAAACATATAGTTTTCCATGAAAATGACATACATAATTTCAAAATCTTATTTCAAGCCCATTTGCACATTTAATCACTTTGAAAGTTTTTAAAATCGACACACTCAACACCCTTTTGCTCCCCACCCCCACTTTTATAAATCCTTAAACTCAAAACACTTCTTAAAGGAAACTCAAGATAATTAATATGATAAGATTTACCATCGAGAGGGTTCTTAACATTTGTAAAACAGTAAAAAAAAAGTTTTAAAGTGTTTAAATAATGAGGACTAGTCAAAATCTAAATTACATTAAGAACCAGGAACATGATCCCAGCTGCTTGCAATCTGACTGCACAATCTTGGTTCCTGCTGTCCAGTGTGTGTTGTGTGTGTGTGTGGGGGGGGCAATCTCACAATATTTCCTTCTCTGGAGAGTTTTCAGCAACCTGGATCCTGCAGTTTTCAACCAGTGTCATCTGACTCTTCCAGGAATATCAGTTTGCAATATCTTTAGCAGAAGACTCCTTGGCTAATTTTCTGATGTTGGATTTCGAAATAAATCTGTTGGAAGTTTTGAAATACTTGGTAAGAAGGGTCAAAGAAATACCTGTTACGATAAAGGAGGAATTTGTTTTCTTATATATTTATTTTTTTGTTTGATATATTTTTTTTTTCTTTTTTCTATTTTTTTCTTTTCTTTTTCCACTATCTTGCTTTTAGTTAATTGTTTTTTGTAGTTTGCATTAGTATTTATTTGTATAATTTTAGGTAGACAACCCATGACCTATTATCATTTCAGAAATATTTGTTTACCTAACACTTGTGCACCTGTGTACAGCCTTCTGAGGCCTCATTTATCTTGCATTCTTGCACATCACTATATCCTCCCACATCACCATATATCCTCCCAACTTGCAACACCTACATATCATCCCTAACTTGCTCACCCACTTATCTGCACAGCACCTCTTGCGTAACCTCCTGACCCACGTGCAACTCGTGACCCCATGTAAGCACACAACATAGGTTGGAAAGGTGTGGGGTGAATGCAGGTCTGGCACCTCTCTTTCATGCAGGTGATAATGCAATATGGATCAAGAATGAGCAGGATGAGCATGGGAAGCAAGTGAGGTGCAGAGTGGATCAGGGAAGGCATGCAGGGGTGTCCAGCAGAGCATGAAAGGCTGGGGACATTGAACAGGTGGGGAGACTTAACTGAGCAACCTGTGACCTTCCCTTCTCAATTCTCCATTGCCAACGCTCTGCTCCCTGCCAGTTTCTGCTAGAAGCTGCCAGAAACATTACCAGTCACAACTGAATTTATACTTCTGTCAGCTTTGCCACCAACTTTTAGACTGAAGACTTAGAATAACTTTGTTACTTTAAATATACACTAATCGGCATACATTAAAATAAAATATCATTGCATACAGCTCTCAAAGGGTCACCACCTCCAATATAAACTACACAAACATGACAAAATAAATAAATACAAAATTAATTAATTACAAGACTTTTGGGAACCTGTCAAGGATTATTGGAATTGGGCAAAAAAACTGTAACCTTAAGATACACCGTTTCACCCAATTAAACTTAACCAAATTATTTTAAAAAAGAACCCCTGGCAACTTGGCACTTGGGAGTTCTCAACAAAGATCACCCACTAACATAACAACCCTAGAAATGTTATGACAGTGAGAACAATCAACCAATGGAACAATTTGCCTTCAGATGTTGTGGGAGCTTCATCACTGGAAGCTTTCAAGAGACTGGATTGCCCTCTGTCAGAAATGGTGTAGGACCATGTCAAACCTATGGCACACAGCACCCTTATTGTGGGCACGGGAGCTATCACCCGTTTAGCTTCGCCGCACATGTGAGCGCATCTCCAGCTGGTCAGCTGCTCTTCGGGTCCCTGTCATACATGTGTGAGGCTTTTTTGCAGATCCAGGGGGGGGCGCACATGCGCAGGTCTGCCACGCACGTTCATATTGGGAGTTCAGGTGCGGGTACTTTGGCCACTCAGTCAGGAAAAGGTTAGCCATCATTGGTGTGGGGTCTCCTGCTTGGGCTGGGGGTTGGACTAGATTCACAGGGGTCTCCAACCTTTGCAACTTTAAGTCTGAAGGACTTCAGCTCCCAGACTTCTCCAGCCAGCTTTGCTGGATGGAGAATTCTGGGAGTTGAAGTCCTTCAGACTTAAAGTTGCAAAGGTTGGAGACCCCTGGACTAGAAGATCTACAAGGTCCCTTCCAACTCTGTTCAAGTCTTAAGATAAGATTTCAGGCATACTGCGAAGGGCCTCAAGAAAGAGTCGAACGGACTACCTCCCAGCCCATGCAACCCACCCCCCTTCACCCCCTGAAGTTTTTTTTTTAAAGCAAAGAATCGAGTGTTCCAGTACCCGAAAAGTAATCCAGCTGACTAGTTTCACGGCGCACGGAACAATCCACTCACGGGGAGTCTTCTGTGCTCGCAAGCCCACCCCCCTCCTTAACTCGTTCGTGCGAAAGAACCCAGTTTCTAACTTTCCTTTTTTTTCTTTTTACAAAAAACGGAAGTCAGGAGCGTGGGGGGGGAAATCCAATCCAAAACAATACATCGAAAACAGAGCTTAGCCGAAAACATTAACGCGGAGCAGCGCACCGCCGAGGCCGGGCGAAGCCTCGATGGTTTTTATTGGCTAAGGGCTATTAATGCATAGACCAGATCGGCGGCGGCGGCAGCGCTAAGATAACGGCACGCCGAGGCGAGGCAGGCGCAGCAGAACGCGCCGTTCCCCTTCTGCTCCCTCTCCCTCTATTGGTCAAACTCGCTCTGCAACTGGAGGCAAGCGAGCTCCACCCCCCCAATCAATAGACCTACGGGACCCTGGCCCAATCAACGAGCTCGGCAGCCGGCGCGCCTAAGAGTGGCGTAGACGGCCACCTATGGCCTTGGCGTAATGCTTAGGCGAGGGCGGCCCCTCCCGCCGAGGCTTTCCCCCCCCCCTTCCCCCAGCACCGCTGTAGGATAGAGCGGCAGTTGCAGCGGCGCCGGTAGAGGCGAGAAGTCAAACCTCTGGGTAAGCGGCTCCCTTGGCGGCTAGGTTTGGGCGGGTGCGGTCCGTCTTCGGGGACAGAGGAGGATGCAGAAGGGGAGGAGGGTCGATGGGGTGCGGGCAGAGGCAGAGGCCGGCGAGACTTAGCGGAATCTGCCGCCGCCGCTGCCGCTTTCCGTCATGCTGGGGAGGGAGTGGTGGGAGGCGGCGGGCAGGGGAGGCTGTGGAGCCCCAGTCGTGAGCCGACGGTTGAAGGGAGAATGCAGCGCTTCCGGCCTAAACGCCGGTGCTCCAGACTCACGAGTGGGATGGGGACGGGGGGGGTTGTCTCGAAGAAGGGGACGCTGAATGCGAGCGGGTTTCTCGAGGGCTGTTGGGACCTGGCGGCCCGCCCTCCTTTCCTCTCTAAGGGGGATGAAGAAGGAGAGCTTGTCGGAGTTGGAAGATGGGGAGGCGGCGAACGCCTCTCGGGTAGAAGGGACGGCCGGGTGAGGGGGGGGGGTGTCATATTTTTTTTTTACTTTGTTCTGTATATACATAATCCCCGTGGAGATAAGCTCTTTGGCAACAAGGTTAGACTATAAATTTATTAAAAAATAAAATGGCTCCGAAGTATTTGAGTGTGTGTCACCTTCCCTCCCCCCCCCCCCCAATTAGACCGTTATATTCTTCCTCATAGCAAGGATAAGAATGAGGACAGAAGTGAAAAGAAATTGTGGTTTTGATTGGGCAAGTTGTCTTGAAAAAAAAGTGTGTAAGAAGGAAGAAGCTGGGTATAAGGATATTGCTACTCTGAGAATTGTATGACTTTGAGGCCTTCTTGTCAACATCCTTGTTTTTTTTCTGCCAGCGTTAATTAATATGGATTTTTTCCGGTCTTCCCCCTTTCAGGAGCTTTTGCTTCACATTGGCAGATAATGTCATTTTCTTATAATGCTCATTGTTTCATCATCCTCATCTCTCTTGTTTCCTGCTGGTGGAGCCAGGTCCAGTACACAGTACTCTCAGGTGTACAAAGCAACTCTAAACTTGTTCTAGGCTGTTTACTGTCTTGCCATAACATTTCAGTGATGATTAACAATTGTGAAAATAAAGTTGTGCGATGCCAGCAAGAGAGTGTATCTCTTAATGACAGAAATAAAGATGCTACTAACTTTGTGTGCTAAGATCTTTTAGAAAGGAAGTACTTTGAATAATAGCATGTGTTGCTTCTACTAAAAGTCTCCTTTGGCTCGGATGTTTTTTTTTGTAGTTAGCCCAAATCTTTTGAAATTATTTAATATGCTATGAGTCATCAGTTTGTTAAAATAAGTGTATGGTGTTCATACCAAAAAGAAAGCATTAAAGATTGCTGATGCTTTGCTTAGGAAGAAGATTTTGCAGATACAGTAAATGTATGTTATGCAAGAAAAAAGTACTGTGTTGGAATGAATATGAAAAAAGCAGAAGACATTGAAAAAAACTGATAAAAGAAAATAATTGACTAAATTAGTCTAAAACTACGTTTTTATTTATGAAGGAGAGAAAAGGTTTCCTCTTACTCTGTAGTAATATAGAAAACTTAAAAGTTAAAATAAAATGAAATACTACTCGGTTATTAAAGTAGTTAGTTGAGCATTGGTAAAAAGAGACTCGAAAGAGCATGCTTTCATTTATTTGTAGGTCCAGGTCCAAATTTGTCTTGCATTCATTAGCTTTTTCCCCTTATCTGTGTCTTCATGGTATGTGCCTGTTTTCTAACTTTAATTGTAGTTTATACTATATTTTAGTAATTGAACATCAAGTGAATATTTCTGCATTTTTAAAGTTAATACAAAACAGCTACATTAATGTTTTCTCATCCAAATAAATGCATTGGGAAAGTAATTGTGATGGCTTCCTCATTATTCTTTGGGACACTCAGAACTCTTCACCTTACTTGATAGATTTCATATGTCAAATGAAGGGCACATTCACATTTTTCCATTAATATATTTTAGCAATCTTCTCAAATGCACCCATTAGTATATATACTTGTGTATATATACTTGTTCTTAGTGTTGCATGTTTACTAATTACTGTAAACAGATTTTTGTATCAAATAGACATACAATTACATTTTACTGTTTTTGAAAAACAAAACCCAATTATTGCTGGATATGAATCAATGAATTAATTTTTGAATGTTAAGATTCATTTCTAAGACAGGTTATTTAATTCTCCTCTGGTTTTCATCCCAGCATATATTTATAAATGTTCTAATATATTTAGGAAAATAATATTGATTTATTTCCTGTAGTGGTTTTGCAGGTGTGTATACCACAAATAAACCTGTTCAAGTATTTTGGGGTGTAGCTTTCCAAAATGTTTGGCAAATTCCCAACTAATGCTGGCCTAAGCCAAAATTATATGACATACAGTTCAAGAATCTGGAATCTGCCCCAAAGTGTTGCAATAGTATGACTGCTGATGGCTCCTATATTAGAACCTAATTGTGAGAAGTTTAAAAACAAACCTAATGGCATACTTTTGCCCACTTTTGACAGTTTATATAAAAATGAATGTATTGATTTTTTGAAGAAGCAGTAAATGAAATAATTTTGATAGTTCTCAGCTCTCTTTGATGAGCATCAAGATAATTTTTGCAGTTATGGGCTGCTTAATCAGGAAAAAGACTGCCACTTATGGTGGTATAGGTAGTCCTCATTTAGGACTGCAATTGAGACTAGCAACTTGGTTGTTAAGCAGACGTTTACTAAGTGAAAATTATGTGACTGCAACTGTGCCTATGATTTCACTTCAGTTTTCCTCTGCTTCTTACTACTGAACGTGGTTTCTTCCTCTTTTTCTTTGAGGACATCTTGGTACGCATGATTGAGCAAGTGAAATAGATTCTACAAAGGTTGCTAATGTGAGGACTGTTTAGTAAGGTTTTTTTAAGCAGCATCCTAATTTTGAACAGTCACTAAGCAAGGACTATCTGTATACTCTTTTATGTAAAGACTGTTGATTACCTCTAGAAAGAAGTGCTAAAGATTTGTGCCTTATGAGAAATTTGACTATGTCGGATATATAAATGTCTTAATTCCCTTGAGATAATTTGTGTTGCATTTCTAACTGTCCAAAGTAGTGGGAATCATTTCCAAGATATCTGGAATATAATTATCCTTGGATTAGGTGATCCTTTAACTAAATTTGTCAATTCTGTGACAAATGGAAAGATATGGAATAAGAATTATTGGTACTCAGATTTTCCTATCTGAAAAGTCCAGAAATAATGTGTACTAGAATAATCTAGATCCATGATGGTGACCCTATGGCACATGTGCCACAGGTGGCACGCGGAGCCATATTTGCCGGCATGCAAGCCACCAGCTCCGGCACGCATGCATGTGCTGGCCAGCTGATTTTTGGCTTTCCGGAGGCCAGGGGATGCTGTTTTCACCCTCCCCAGGCTTCAGGAAAGCCTCCAGATCCTGGGGAGGGTGAAAAATCCCCCCCCCCCCCATGGGGGAGAAGGCATGCATGCATGCGTGGGGTTGCACATGCAGGTGGACAGGGCACATTGCATTGTGTGCAAGTACACACATACAATAGTGTGCATGTGCGCAATTTTGGCACACCTTTACAAAAACGTTTGCCATCACTGATCTAGATCCATCTTGGTATATTGAACCAGAAAGTGTAACATGTATATGAATACAACTGTGGAGTGTTTTATTCTGAGGCAAGGAACTTTCCTGAGCATACATGGTAGCTACCATACCATGGCTTTCTTTAAATATATTACTAAGAGGTACAGTCAATGGAATTAAAGCATGTTTGCCTGCTTCAAATGAAATTCCTGAGAGTGCATTTAATATTTGTCATATTTAAGAAACATCTCTCACACATGATCTACGGACAGTGTGCAATAATATATTAAAAACTTTTAAAAAGTGTATACAATTGAAAATTTTAAAACAAGAAAGAGATGTTAAGAATTAAGAGGCAGGGGAGGACTTTCCAGGTTGGGTTGCAACCAAATCCCATGGCTGCATGTTCATTTGTAGGCCCCAATCAACGGCACGGAACCATGTTATTACGACTTTACCAAACAAGGCAAACTAGCCCATAAAAATTCTTGATGCATATAACAGTTGTTGCCAGGCTAATAGAGTAGCTAGTATATTTTATCTGCACTCCCGATTTCTAAAGAAACTGTATTTGTACTTGGGTTACATAAATGTGCCAAGTGGTATTTCCCCAAATCCCCCATGAAGACAACAGATGCTTAGAAACATAGTATACTTTTATTAAAATATTGACTTTGCACAAAATCTATATACTAAACAGATCTTATTTTAACAAGAATATTATAATGAACCTAAATCTCCACTTACCTTTTCCCCCTTTATACACGGGCAGTTGCCATGCAAGATGAAGGTGTATCTATTAAATTTAATGTTAATATCTTTTTCTTTGAATTAAAGTGCTAAAAGATAGTGTATGTAACTCACAATATTATGCACCATTTTACCTGAAACAATTTTGCACGTCATTAATGAAGTTACTGCAAAAAGTTTCATCAGTTATTTCCCCCAAAGTAATGCTTATATATTATTTGCTAAACAAGCTTGGAAATGCCTTAGAAATTTGTTTGGGTCTAGGCCACATGTTTGTTTTACAAAGTTTCAAAATTATTGTATCCTGAGCTCACGTGAGAGGTTGATTCTAGTTCTTAAGATGTGTTTATGGCCCCAAATATGATGATCATGGAGCTGAAGTGAAGAGTAATTTCAGCTAGGTATGTAAATTTTCTTCAGCTTTTTGCCTTAAGAATTCTGAAATTTGCAGATCACTTATTTATATTTTGTCTCCCAAGTAAAATCTACACTGAAATTAGATCTGAGATAGTGAATGAAATTACTTCCAGGAAAACACAGATAGAATTACAACTTCAAAATCGAAAATGCCTTAATTATGCAAAAGGAGCATTATGAATGAATATATCCAGGGTTAGAACATAAGGGAACAATTCAGTATTTCTATTTAATTTACTTTTTTTGTTATTTTCTCTTGAGAAGAGAAAAAAAAATAAAATCCACAAAAATTCTTGGAGAGCTGTCAACAATTTAATGATTGTTTGAAAAAAATTTTATTGTTATGGGACTGTACATTGCCATATTTTAGTACTGACAGTTCACAGTGTATTTGTGCTTTATTTTTAAAAAGTTACATAATAAATGGCTGAATCCAATGATTTCGTTGAGGTTTTGAACTGCCTAAAATGCTTCATAGAAAATTCCTGAGCAGTGACTGAATCATCTTTTGCATATTTTTGTCTTATTTAAGTAATTAGAAAGATGGAAGAAATATATGAGAAAAATCTGGAATAGGAAGATATTGAGGAAGAGAATAATTCACTTTATGAGGTTTTTGAAGGGAGGTTCCGGTCTAGTTTAATTGACAAAATAAGGGAACAGAGCAACCTTTCTTTATTTCCTTACCTATTTTTGCACACACTCACACAAAAGTATCTTTAAAATCTGGCACTATCGGGGAGGGGTGGGTGGGATTGTGCTCTTATTCAAACTAGCTGTGCCAAATTGACACATGCCCTCTTAATGGGTATTTTCATATATTTTATTGGAGGGAAAGAATTCTCAGGAGGAAATACTCATTGAATGGCAATCAGATTTGTCAGCCCTCATTAGAGGTACCCTCCTCCCTCCCCCAGTAACTGGTCTCCCTTGTTTGGATCAATAACAATTAAACCAAAGAGCCATTCTTTTTAGGATAATACTAATTCTAGTACATTTTAACTCACTTCCAACAGCCATTCTTGAAGGAGAATTCAGAAAAATCCCTTAAGGCGAAGAGAACATTGAAAGAATAGATGCATTTGCCCATTTTATAAAAATGCATGGCTACATTTTTTATATCTTTCCTAATTACATTTTCAGGTCATTTGGGTTTATTGTGCAGGCAGATTTTTGTAAAAAAACAACAACCCACTAGCCATATTGATTATTTGATTATTTATTCTTTATTTATGCCTTGAATGTTTTGATTGTTTTCTCTTAAAATCTAATTCTGCTCACCAGACTTAATAAAGGATAAGCTCACCATTTCCTTCGTCAAGCTCATGATGAAGAGCCACTCTTTCTCTTGGCAAGAATATAGCAGTGCATATATGGAAAGTATTAGCAACACCTGTTAAACAGTCAAGATGGAAAGGCCTTCAGAGAAAGGCCATACAAATGACAATATAGGAAGAGAAAAACCTCTGTGCTATATCAGCAGAGGAAATAAATAGGTTGCTGAGCAGCACAATAACAACCTGAAATATCAGTACTTGTCTTCCAGAGAACGGCCCTTATATCCAAGAGTTTGTTGTGAGATTTCAGCAAGGAAGAAGATCCTTAGTCTGGCTACTAAAGACAGGACAGGAAACAAGTGTGGCATTTTGTCTTCCAATTACAATACATCCTTGCCTAGGAAATTCAAGAGGGATTCTTTTGTTAGAAGTAGTTTTCACTGTATGTTGAAATATCTACATGTACAGAATAATTCAGTCTATGTATAATGGCTAAAATGAAACATAATGTTTTTCATTGCAGTTTAGGATACAGCAATACTTTCAAATTTGATTGGATATCCTGTTTATAACTGGAAATATTTTTTCATGTTGGATGAGTTGTTCTTATTACAAAGTCTTTACACAAATTCATTTCCTTTTAAAATGATTTTTGTAAATAATTTTAGTTTTTCGGACAGAGTTGAAATCATTCATATTTCCAAGTGGTTTATTTGTAGCAAATAATGCTCAGGTTGTGTTACACTTGCACAGCCATTGTTTAATTGTTTTTAAAAGTATTCCATCCTGAAGTGAACACTGGGAAATGGTCAAAACTGTTCCATGCTTCTGGAAAATCAATTAGCAAGGTACAGTTATAAATGGACAGCCTGCTTTAAAGTTATGGCAAGAATAACTTATATATAGACTATAGCAGTGGTGGCGAACCTGTGACACATGGAGCCATTTGGCAGGACACACAAGGTGTTGCCCTGTCAGCTGGCCAGAGCGCATGCGCGTGCTGGCCAGCTGATTCAGCCATTTTTAAAGCCATTTTTCGCCCTCCCCCACGTTTTATAGGAACCTGGGGAAGGCAAAAACAACCCCACTCCCAGAGGCCCTCCGAAGGTGTAAGGAGCGTCCCTAAAGCTTCCGGAGAACTAAAAACGACGCTACAAGCAAACTGGAAGTCACTTAGCGTTGTGTTTAGCATCGTGTTTAGTCCTCCGGAGGCTTCAGGGACCTTTAGGAGGTTTCCCTGAAGGCTCCGGAGGACTAAAAAAGGCTCTACGAGCAAACCAGAAGTCACTTCTGGTTTGCTTGTAGCATCGTGTTTAGTCCTCCTGAGGCTTCAGGGAAGCTCCTGAAGCCTCCGGAGGGCCTCCAGGAGAACAGGGGGAGCTGTTTGCACCCTCCCCAGGCTCCTATAAAGCCTCTGGAGCCTGGAGAGGGAGAAAAAAACATGTAAAAATGGGGGGGGAGCGCCTGTCATGCGCGCATGCACACTGGTGTGCGCACGTTGCATTATGGGTGTGGCACACTGGTGCATGACCCCCCTGCGCTCCCACCCTTATGGTACGCGAGCCTAAAAAGGTTTGCCATCGCTGGACTATAGTATACTGTATGAAAATTGAAAGTCTTATTTGTTGTGTTATTAATTTAAACAATTTATAAGGCTTACATCTTCCAAAACTGATCCTGGATGTTGTATAAAATTTAAAAGTAAGATAATGGATATCTTAATTATAAGATAATTGCAGGTTTTAAATCTAAGGTTTTTTTAGTCTGCCCATATCAATAGTGATATAAGTAATATTGCCCTTCAGATTTTCTGATTTGTAGCAAAGGCAAGAGCAGCCAATAACTAGTCTTTATCTTCAATAAAGATTTATATTATACATAAAAAGAGAAGCCAATGCTCTTGCTTCCATTATCTTGTTTGTGATTAAAGGACTTAGATTTTGGTAAGGATAATAAGCCCAGTGGATTCTTGAAAAGCAGAAGTATAGTGTTTTTGTTTTCAGAGTGTAAATCTAGAAACATATTGTATTCCTGAGTTAACATTTCTGAGCTGCAGGTGGAGACATAATGTTTGCTCTGTTTGCAACTGGAACTTGATATGTTGCCTGCAGCAGTAAAATGTGTCTAATCTCTCCATTGCAGTACTTATACCTTGGGGGCAAGAACTTGATTTTAGCTAATTAGAACTTTGCTATATTAAAATTATTGAATTATACTGCTGACTTGCATTGTCTGGGTAGAATATTTGGAACAATTTGCTTGAAAATCTGCTAACCAATTTTTTGGGGTATATTTTTTCCTCTATTTGATGTATCGATAATACCATCTCTTGCAAGCACACAATGTCACCATTAACACAACAGCAAAATATGTTGTATTCTCACAATATGTTGCACTTTGAAAAGGCCCAAGTTCTTTAATATGATTGAAGCAAAACAGCTTAGGTAGAAATCCAAATTTCCTCTATATCTATTCTTCAGGTTTTCTACCCCTTTTCCTTTTTATAAAACTTCTGAAAAGAAAACTGAACTAGTAAAGCTGATATTTCAACAAATCAGAGATGAAATGGTACATGAGCTCTAACAGAGCAGTATTGTGCATATGACAATGGTGTTAAGATAGCTTTAGACAATAGCACCTTTTATTGAGATAACATATTGGCTTTAGTACTAGAACTGTTGCTCTGTGTTTCACAGAAAGATTTTTTTTTAAAATCACTTTGTGATCAAATATTTTTCTCAAATGGCTAGGCTTCTCTCCCTGAACTGCTCATTTACAATAATTGGTACATTTTTATCTGAAATAATCTTCAATCAAGGGCATATGAATATGTATTTCATCTAAAAATTAGTTTTGAATCAATCTTTTCCATAATTAGATTTTAGAGAAGAAGCCAGTTTAAAAGCAAAAAAAGTAAAATGAGAAAATTGTATCAAGAATAAAATTGAGTTTATCTTTGACTTATTAAGACATTTTTGGTGCACTTCCAACTATTCAGAATTATAGTACACAGCATTATTATAGTTTGCTGCTTTCACACTACTATTGGTGACTTGTTTATTTACAATATTTTTATCTTGCTTGTCTGTAAAGCTGTCCAGTTATTCAATAAATTCTGCAGATAAAGACAAACATGGTTTTTGTACAGCCAATCATGTCCATGAATAAATCAGAATCTGATTAACTTTTGTATAAACAGTTTAGAGAATTGTTAAAGAAAAAAAATTGGGACATTGGTTCCATTTTAACCATAATCAATTGTACATTATAACCTATTTGGGGGTGTTACTTGGGACCCTGACATTATTGTTAAATAAACAGAACTGGCTGTATTATGTAGATCTTCAGCATTTTTATGCTGGTCTCACATTTGGAATATGGAGATTCACAAAATGGCTGTGGTAGAGGTGGCCAGCCAGAAAACACTCATTTATTGAAGAACAAACTTATAAGGTTGTTTCTCACTGTAGAACTTTTCTAGAACCATATAACTAGCTCTCCTCTAGAATAAAATATCCCTTTTGTTTTACACACACACCCTGAAAATTCTCAGATTAGCTAATACCTTGGGTAAGAATCTCTTACCCTCTTCACACATAAATTCATGCTTGCATTCCTTTACAATACTATTTTTCTAACAGTTGCTTGGATTATATCTCTGATCAAAAGCAATAATTTGATTACAGAATTATGATAAAAGCATATTAGAGAAATATATTATTTCATGGGAAGTATAAAGTTATGGATTTAGATAAGGAAAAGCATGCACAAATCTGGTTCAGGAGCAGATCTGAAAAGGATTTGGGTGTATTGGTAGATCTTAATTAATGCAATAATGTCAAACGCAGGAAATCAGAAGTCAAGGTGGTTCAAATGAACACAGGTTTATTGCATGCTGACACACAACAAGAACCTGAACTAATGGTCAGATAGGTAGATAAGAATCAATGGAAATAAGGGTGGGCTGAATTTAGATCTCTTGTGGGCGCAAAGGTATTTCAGACTGATAAAATGCTTGACCCCTCCCTCAGTCTCAACCGCGGCATCTCCTTCATCCAATGCATAAATGTGGTGGGTGCATACTAAGCCTCTATCTATATTAAGATTCTTGTTTTCTGATTATATGTGGTTGCATGTTTATGTGTAGCAATGGATGGGGATTGATTAATTGATAAGATGGCATCAAGTTGTTTTCTACTATTCTCAATTACATAAATCTTTATGATCTGATAACCTGGTCTTTCAACTCTTGCTATTGTAATAGAGTATCCACTTGTTGCTGGTCATCCTTTTCACTTTGCTAGCATAAGAGAGCTAGATCTTCACATACCGTATTTTTTGGAGTATAAGATGCACCTTTTTGCCTCAAAAAAGAGGCTGAAAATCTGGGTCTTCTACACTGACTACAGCATTTTTTTGCCTCCCGAAGCCCTGCCCCTTCACCAAAATGGCCATGCATTGCTTTATAGAGGCTTTTAGAGAGCTCCTGGGGGCTGGGGAGGGCAGAAATGAGCGAAAAATGGTCCATTTTTTGTCCCGCAGTCCCCAGCAGCACTCTATAAGCTTTCTTTTTTTTTTTTAAATTGCAAAAGTTTTATTGGTTTTTACAAAATTTTTCAAGGAGGGTAGGGTAAGGTGAAGTACAGAAATATTTTGAGAACTTTCACGTCGAGATCGTTGGCCCCTCCAAGGCCTCTTAATAAGACATTGGTGATACATTTTTCAATAATACTACAAGGTGAAAATAAATGCATACATCATAAATTCTAAGTTCCATGCTGGCAGTCGTATACAAACATCCAGATAAAAATTATACTGTATTAATAAAGATAAAAGTCATTTTTTTGATCTAAGTCTCTTAGCAATTGTGTCTTCTTGTTCTCCTTCCTGGCCCCCAGTGGGCGGGGCCGTGGCCTCCTCTGCCCCTCCCGGATCTTCCCCTAGGGTAGAGGAATGTTTTTTAAGAAAGGCTTCCGCCTCAGCCACTGTTTTAATCCTTACTCTTCCTCCTTCCCAGAACACCAACATCCCTTCTGGCATCGCCCACTTAAACCAAATCCCGTGTTTAAACAATTTTTTAGATAAGAAGGAATACTTCCTCCTCACCTCTCTAATCTTTTTTGGGATCTGCTTCAAGATAGCGATTTCCTTTTGTTGGTAAATTAACGGACCCTCTCTCTGCGCCTTCAAGATTCCCTCCCTAGTCGACCTTCTAACAAATTTAATATGTATCTCTCTGGGTACTTCATTTATCCTGGCATATGCTGAATTTATTCTGTAGACTAGGTCAATGTCCCCCCTGATCTCATCTTTAGGTTTGTGTAAATAGTCTGCTAAAATTGTACTCATGAGATCAGGAAGGCATTCACCAGATTCCTCAGAAATATTCTGAAATCTTAAAAAATATGACATCCTCTCAAAATCCATCCTAGACACATGACCAGACAAATCTCCAATTTCAGTATTAATATTTTTAAGTTCCCCCTTTGCCCCAGCCAGCCCCACTTCCAACTCCTCGGTGTTCTGTGTATTCTGCATCAATTTCTTCTGTGTCTCCAAAAGTTCAAGTTTAGAGCTGCAATGATCTTTTCTCAATTCTTTAATTTCCAACACCAAGGAGTGTAACACTGCTTCCATAGCTGTCATTCTTTCTTCCAATCCTGGATTTTCTGGTTGTTTTTTTGAAGCCATGGTGAGCTGTTAAAGTCAGTGCCACTAAGATGGCGTTTTTTGGGTGCGGCCGCTGAAGCAAGTGCAGGGAAAAAAGTTCAGAGAAGTTGTAGAAAGTTATAATATCCAGAGAGAGAGACACTTTCCACTATCAATTTTTAAGACAAAGAAGGCACTCCAGGGAAGGAATCAATTAATCCAGAAAATCCTCCTTTAGTAGAGAGAGGCAGTCCAGGTCACAAAGAGATGTTGGTAATTTTTCCATAAAGAATAGTCGTTTAGGAACAAAGGGCAGCCATCTTCCACCGCCCAATCTGGCAGCCAGCCGGAGAAAGTAGCAGAGAAAATTGTTTCAATAAAGCCGGACTTAGATACATTGTATAGAAACAAGCCGCAAAAGACTTTCACTTGTTCCGCAACAGTCCGGATGCGAAATATCCGCTCCCTCGCATTCGAGGAGCCATTTCTGCGCGCCGCTGTTATAAATCCGAGGGTTTTTTTTAGCAAACACCCCCCTCCACGTTTCTCTCACTCAAAGCCGCCAGCAAAAGAGTAAAAGTCACTTACTCTCCACCTTGCCGCAAAAGCCCCGGCAAAGCCATCCGGCCCGAACGCTCCCGTTCTCTCCAAATCAATTATTTGTTGCCGCCCTCCGTTGGCGAAGGGAACCAAGCCCCCCGCAGCATGTCTTCTTCCACCTAGACTGAAGACAAGGACTTTTTCCCGGCCGCCGCCAGGCTGAACAGGTCCAGGCAAGCCAGTCCTACGGAGGGTCCCCAAAAAAAGGGGCACTCCGCCCCGTTTGGGGCACAAAAAAGAACAAAACGGTGGACAAGTCCTAGGACTCGTCCGTCGCCGCTGGAACAGGAAGTCTCTATAAGCTTTCTAAAGCCCTCTCTAAGCCCTCTCTAGGACTCGTCCGTCGCCACTGGAACAGGAAGTCTCTATAAGCTTTCTAAAGCCCTCAGCATTGTTGGTTAATTACCGTCCGGTCTCCAACCTTCACTTTTTGGCGAAGGTTGTAGAGAGTGTGGTGGCACAACAGTTTCCCCGTCATCTGGAGGAAGTTGATTATCTGGACCCGCGCCAGTCCGGCTTCCGATCCGGGCACAGCACCGAGACGGCATTGGTTGCGTTGGTGGATGATCTCTGGAGGGCCAGAGATGGGGGTTGTTCCTCCATCCTGGTCCTATTAGACCTCTCAGCGGCTTTTGATACCATTGACCATGGTATCCTATAGCATTGGCTGGAGGGGTTGGGGATGAGGGGCACTGTATTACGGTGGTTCTCCTCCTACCTCTCCGGTCGATCGCAATTTGTGTTGGCAGGAGAGCAGAGGTCAACCTTGAGACCCCTCACTTGTGGGGTGCCTCAGAGGTCGGTCCTCTCACCTCTCCTGTTCAACACATATATGAAGCCGCTGGTGAGATCATCCGTGGTTTTGGGGTAGAGTACCATCTCTACGCTGATGATACGCAGCTGTATATATCTACCCCAAACCACCCCAACGATGCCGTAGAGGTGATGTGCCAGTGCCTGGAAGCCGTGCGGGCCTGGATGGGAAGTAACAGATTCAGACTCAACCCGTCCAAGACCGAGTGGCTGTGGTTTCAGCATCCCGGTACAACCAGTTGACTCCATCACTGGCCATAGGGGACGAACATCTTACCCCTGTGGATGGGGCACGCAACCTGGGCGTCCTCCTGGATACCCGGCTGTCCATGGAAGATCAAGTGACAGACGTGGCCAGGAGGGCATTCTACCAGGTTCGCCTGGTACGCCAGTTGCGTCCCCTAATGGATTGGGATGCCCTATGCACAGTCACTCATGCCCTCGTGACATCCCGACTGGACTACTGTAATGCTCTCTACATGGGGCTCCCCTTGAGGTGCACCCGAAGACTTCAGCTTGTCCAGAAGGCAGCCGCGCGAGCAATTATGGGAACCTCGAGGTTTGCCCACGTAACACCGCTCTTGCGCGAGCTGCATTGGCTGCCTGTCGTCTTTCGGGTGCGCTTCAAGGTGTTGGTCATCATCTTTACAGCGCTCCATGGCACGGGACCTAGCTATCTGCGGGATCGGATTCTGCCTTATACATCCCTGCGGCCGATTCGCTCCCACAGAGAGGGACTTCTCTGGGTGCCGTCCACTAGGCTATGCCAGCGGGCGACACCCAGGGGAAGGGCCATCTCTGTGGCGGGCCCAACCCTCTGGAACGACCTTTCCCCCAAAATTAGAACAACTACGGACCTCCGCTCCTTCCGTCAAAAACTGAAAACACACTTTTTCTGCTTGGCCGGCCTAGGTTAGTCATCCGTTTATTAATTGAGTTTTTAAGGGGTTTAGCTTTTTAGTATTGTGGGTTTTTAGCGCAGGGATAAATTGTTTAATTTTCTATTTTATCTATCTATATGCATTTTTATGTCTGTATTTTTTAATTCCCCTGTGCACCGCTCCGAGTCCCTTTGGGGAGAGGAAGCGGTCTATAAATTTATTATTATTATTATTATTATTATTATTATTATTATTATTATTATTATTATTATTATTATTATTATTATTATGCATGCAATTTTTTTGACAAAAAAGGGCTCGGTTTTGCAACAAACGGGCTGTTTTTTGCTTGTTTTTGCCCTCCCCCCATCTCCCCTCAGGAGCACACTGCAAGCCCCCTAAGGGCTATTCGTGTCTTCTTCTTTTTTTAAATGGGCCCGTTTTCGAAAAAACCAGGCTGTTTTGGGGAGGTTTGCAGAGTGCAAAAAATCCCCCCCCCCTTTTTCGGAAAGCTCTTTAGAGTGGTTGATTACATTGAACAAGTGCTGTGCCAGCAGAAACAAAGTCTTAGGTGCTGCAGATTGTCAATGATTTCCTTCTCCGGCACATGGATAAATATACCTGGAAACATCTATCTACCTACCTACTCTCTCTCCCTCTCCCTCCCTACTGTATTTCTCTCTCTCTCTCCCTCCCTCTCTCTCTCTCTCTCTCTCTCTCTCTCTCTCTCTCTCTCTTGCTCTCTCTCTCTCTCTCTCTTCCTCTACCTACCTACCTTTTAAAAAAAAGCCTTTTCAAAATCTTGGTGCGTCTTATACCCCGGTGCATCTTACACTCCGAAAAATACGGTAATGTGTTCAAGAAAGGACAATTTGAGCTTGATTATTTGTGCCTCAAGTGAGAACTGTTGGCTGATTTGCCCAATGTTCCATTGGTTTGTTTTCTTGGCTGTACACAGTATTCTCAATAGTCTTCTCCAACACCAAAGTTCAAAGCTGTCAGTATTTTGAGATATCCTGCTTTTTCAAAGTCCAACTTGACTGCTTGTTCCTTTAGTATTGATGGCTAATCCTAAAAGGTAGAAGCTACCAACCTCTTAATCTTCCTTGCCAATTCTAAGGCTGGTTACTATACCAGTTCTTATTTGGTGGTCTCTATAATTAATTTTAGTCCTATTTTTTCAGTTAGCACTGTCCTGCAGACATGTGATCACCATTTCACATGTGATCACACCCCAAAGGTGGCAACCTTACCTGCCAACTTTCCACAAGCAAAGACAATGGGGAAGCTGGCAGGGAATGTTGCAAGTTGTTCCTGTAAGTCAGAGATATCAAATGTCAAACTGGCAGCCCGCAAGCCAGTCACACACAGGCCACGCCCACCCCAGCTACATGAAAGGAATTTTTTTTGCAAAACATTGCATGACGGCAATGTGATGCCACACATTTGACACCTGTGCTGCAGTTAACCCTATCATTTTATCTCCTGGGGAGCCTGGCTAAGAACTACAAGTTTCCATAGTTCTCATAGTCCAGTGGTTCTCAATCTGTGGGTCGGGACCCCTTTGGGGGTCGAACTACCCTTTCACAGGGGTCGCCTAAGACCATTGGAAAACACATATTTTCGATGGTCTTAGGAACCAAGACACCAATTTTATGTTTGGGGGATCACTACAACATGAGGAACGGTATAGAAATGTGAATAAATTTTAAAAATAAATTAAATTAAATTAAATGTATTAAAGGGTCGCGGCATTGGGAAGGTTGAGAACCACTGTCATAGAGAACCACCCACCCTCCTGCAGCTTGTACCACAGCAGCCACTAGCACATCCTCTCACACAGCAGCCACCTCCTGCTGGAACCTAAAATTCTTGACTTATTCATGAATACATTTAACAATAGAAGTGACAAACATAGGCTGGTCTCCTTCATTTTGGTTTCCTAAGCTATATACTTCAACTACATTTTCCTCATTAATATTTCTGATCTTTGCATCCCAGTATCTAATCACAAACAGTGCATCTTGCTTGTCCTGTTGATTTTACATTGAACTCAATCATAAAACTCATTCTGCATTGTGGTTAGAGCATTAACTTGAACCACTGATATATTAAATGGTTGTCCATGGTCTAATAATAATCTTGGGTCATTGATTGTATTGTAGCCAACAAATGTCCTCTCCCTAACTATAAAAGCAACACTGTTTCTTCTTTGTTTTTTATATACTGAGTAATAAATAATGTGATCTTCTGGCAAAGTGTTTGATCTTAAACCATCTAAATTTGCAGATGCTTAATATGTTACATTTCATCTTTTACTGTGTAGAGCTTTTCCATACCTCTTACATTCAATATTTGTGTGTATTGTATGTAATTTGTGTGTATTGTATGTAATTTGTGTGTATTGTATGTTTTTAGATGGTTTTTTTAAATTTTTCCTGTACACCGCCCCGAGTCCCTTTGGGGAGAGGGGGCGGTTTATAAATACAATAAATTTCTACTGTAATTCTATCTTTGCAAGCCATACTTTTCCTGTATGGCAATAATAACTAGACATCACAAAGGTTTTAATTCAACCACTTTGTAAACACAATTAATACTTCAAAAGGCTCTTGCTCAGTAGGATGTTGAGTGCCACCCAACATGAGGGGCCCATCATTTGATGCTATGTTGTCAGTCATTTATATTTCCTGCCTTAGGGTTCTCTTTGTAAAATTACAAGAATGGCATACATAATAAGGCATGGCTTTCTCCCATGCAGTATGAATTGATGTTTTTGTCATTGGACTTAAGTGATCATTTTCCTCCAGTATCTTCGTATATTGCTGCTGCCCATTATAAGTGTCTGTTTAGTTTGGCTGAGCAGATGGAATGATCTTTATTTCTGGGGTGAGTGCTAATAATATATACATTTAGCATGGATTCCAGATGTTCTTCAGTCATCTTTTCCTGAAACGCTCTACCATGATAAAGCAGCACAACAGGAATGGAAGGATTTAAAATACTAATATAATTGCATATAAAACAAAAAAGATATATAATAATAGAATACAAAGTATTCACTTTTTAAACCCACAAAATGAATTGATATTGCTTATCTAGACCCGCGCCAGTCCGGCTTCCGACCCGGGCACAGCACCGAGATGGCATTGGTCGCATTGGTTGATGATCTCTGGAGGGCGCGGGATAGAGGATTTTCCTCTATCCTAGTCCTATTAGACCTCTCAGCGGCTTTTGATACCATCGACCATGGTATCCTATTGCGCCGACTGGGGGGGTTGGGGCTGGGAGGCACCGTTTTGCGGTGGTTCTTGTCCTACCTCTCTGGTCGGTCGCAATGTGTGTTGGCAGGGGGGCAGAGGTCGGCCTCGAGGCCCCTCATATGTGGGGTACCTCAGGGGTCGGTCCTCTCGCCCCAACTGTTCAACACATATATGAAGCCGCTGGGTGAGATCATCCGTGGTTTTGGGGTGGGATATCATCTGTACGCTGATGATACTCAGTTGTACATATCCACCCCAGACCACCCCAATGATGCCGTCGAGGTTATGTCCCGGTGTTTGGAGGCCGTACGGATCTGGATGGGTAGCAACAAACTCAAGCTCAACCCGTCCAAGACTGAGTGGCTGTGGCTTCCGGCGCCCCGATTCAGCCAGATTATTCCAACTCTGGCCATTGGGGGCGAAACACTGGCCCCCGTGGAGAGGGCGTGCAATTTGGGTGTCCTCCTGGACTCCCGGCTGTCTATGGATGACCATGTGGCAGCCGTGGCCAGGGGGGCGTTTCATCAGGTACGCCTGATGCGCCAATTGCGCCCCTTACTGGACCGGGGTGCCTTACGCACAGTCACTCAAGCACTCGTCACGTCTCGACTCGACTACTGTAATGCTCTCTACATGGGGCTTCCCTTGAGGTGCACCCGAAAGCTAAAGCTAGTCCAGAATGCAGCCGCGCGGGTGATTACAGGAGCGCCTAGACACTCCCACATAACACCGATCCTGCGCGAGCTGCACTGGCTTCCTGTGGTCTTTCGGGTGCGCTTCAAGGTTCTAACGACCATCTTTAAAGCGCTCCATGGCTCGGGGCCTAGTTATATGCGAGACCGCCTCCTGCCCCATACATCCCTCAGACCGATACGCTCCCACAGAGAGGGCCTCCTCAGGGTGCCGTCGGCCAGTCAATGCCGACTGGCGACACCCAGGGGAAGAGCCTTCTCTGTGGCGGGACCAGCCCTTTGGAACGACTTACCCCCTGAACTCCGTACCATCTCCGACCTCCGCCTCCTCCGCAAGTGTCTGAAGACACACCTATTCCAACTAGCCGGCCTAGCGTAGCCTCCAATTCTGACTCATAGATAGTTTTAAAATGGGGATTTTAATTCGGTTTTAGCACAGGTTTTTTAGTTGAATAAGTTTTTTTAAAAAAAGTTTTATATGTTTGTATGTTTTTTAATATGCCTGTGCGCCGCCCTGGGTCCGTTTGGAGAAGGGCGGGGTATAAATTAAATAAAATCAAAAATCAAATTGCAATACAATACAATACAATAGCAGAGTTGGAAGGGACCTTGTAGGTCTTCTAGTCCAACCCCCTGCGTGGGCAGGAACCTTATACCATTTCAGACAAATGGCTATCTAACATCTTTTTAAAGACTTCCAGGGTTGGGGCATTCATAACTTCTGGAGGCAAGCTGTTCCAGAGGTTAATTGTTCTAACTGTCAGGAAATTTCTCCTTAGTTCTAAGTTGCTTCTCTCCTTGATTAGTTTCCCCCCATTGCTTCTTGTCCTGCCCCCAGGTGCCTTGGAGAATAGTTTGACTCCCTCTTCTTTGTGGTACCCTCTGAGATATCGGAACATTGCTATCATGTCTCCCCTGGTCCTTCTCTTCATCAAACTAGACATACCCAGCTCCTGCAACCGTTCTTCATATGTTTTAGTCTCCAGTCCCCTAATCATCTTGGTTGCTCTTCTCTGCACTCTTTCCAGAGTATCCAAACATTCCAGAGTCTCAATGTTTAATTAAATTTTATTAATTCTTAATTGCAACAGATCTAAAATAATAATTTGGTCATTTATACAGGTAATCCTCAACTTCATATTACCCAGTGAAAAGATTCTGATTGTTGGCTTAGTGACATATAATTCTTGTGTGTGAAAGCTATGTGCAGATAGTCCTCAACTTATAACCACAATTGAATACAGAGGTTTGATTATACAAGGTTGCCATCATAATCACATATGGCCAGATCCAATTTTTGACCATATTTATGATGGTCATTAAGCAAGTCACCACAGTTAAGTGAATAACACTGTCATTAAGTGTATCATATTGTTGTAAGTCTGAAATGTATAAACCATGAGGAATTTAAGCAAGGTAAGGAAAGAGATCCCTGTGCTACACTTCTCCCAATGTCAGAATTTAGAGTATCATTATTTTTCACCTGGTTCATAAATTTCTTTAATAGACTGGAGTTTCTACTAAGAGTTGCCTGATATCTAAATAGGAAGAAGATTTACTGGTTTTAACAAAATCCCACTCTTTGTGGGAGTGGTAGCTTAATTAAAGTGATAGTGATGAGACACATGAGGACCTATTTTTAGTCTCAATTAAGAGGAGCTGCATTTTACAAGGATTCCAGCAACTTTTCTCCTGCAAATATACAGTGCAAAGCTCTTTGATAATACAAGTAGAATGTTCAAGTACGCTTCATACCAGAAATAACAGATTAAGACTCTCAGATGGAGCTCAGCTAAGATTGACCTTTACCTGATCACAAACACGCATTGTTTAAAATTCATGTTTTTGTTAAGAACTTTTGTTAAGCGCTTAGATCTCACTGAATTCTGAATTGTGTCTGTCACTGTTAATATTTCTTAATAGCTCATTCTTTTGACCAATAAATTTTGTCAGGAAGTTTTTACTGTCATTGGTTGTAAGATTTCCTCTCCTTTGCTGTATTTTCCTGATGCTTTAAAGTTGTATCTATGAACAAGACATTTATAAAACTCTGGTATCTTGGCAAGGCTGTAAGAGAGGTGCAGCAAGGTAAAAAGTGAGTTATGCCTGTGCTATGCTTCTCCCTCTTCCATCTCTGACCAGTCGTAAGTGCTAGCTGCCAAACCAAAAGCTATTTCCAAATGTAAAGGTAACACCTAGATTCCTCCCTTTGCTTTTACAAAAGGGATGGAAGCCTACAACAAAGACGTGAAGTAACAGCAAGAAAAGCAAATCACTGAGACTGAAAAAATAGCAGGTGAAGGAAAAAGCAAAGGGAATGAAATGGCAAAGACATATAGGCAGTCCTCTACTTAAGAACAATTCATTGGTCATTCAAAGTTACAGCTGCTTGGCAGTTGACAGTTGCAGTGTCCTGTGATCCCCTTTTGCACCCTTTTGACAAGTAAAATCAATGGGGAAGCCAGATTCATTTAACTATATTACTATAACTTAACAACTGCAGCAGTTCACTTATCAACTGTAGCAACAAAGATTGTTAAATGGGGCAAAACTCTTACTAAACTTAGTAAGTTTAGACAAAACTCACAAGTGCCTCAATTAGCAACAGAAATGTTGGGCTCAATTAGCATCATACGTTGAGGATTATCTGTACACCGTTGGAAACTAAAGAAATAAAGTGGCAAGGTATTAGGGGAGGAGAAGGAGTAAGGGAGAGTACAAATTAGAGAAGGGGTGACAAACTCAATTTCATTGAGGGCTGCATCAGGGCTGTGGTTGACCTCAGGCAGCTGAGTGGGTGTGGCTGACTAGTTGGGCATGGCCATCTTGACGCCATTCCCAAACTGCTGGCATTTTTCCTCTTTGCATTGGGTAGATGGGGCCAAAGCTACACTGGCCTGATCTTTCCTCTTCGCACTAGTAGAGCAGGATGGCCCTGCAGGGAAGATTGTGGGCCAAATCCAGCATGCAGCAGAGGTGGTATTTATCTGGTTCACACCGGTTTGCGTGAACCGATGGTGCCCATTTCCCCAAGGTCAGAGAACTGGTAGTGGCGGCGGCTGGCAATGCCCTCAGGCTGGTCTCCCAGCCTGTCCCTGCTTGCTCACCCCACCCGCCCGGTCACCATTTGCTCACCTTTCCTACTTAATGCTTGCCCCACCCATCTGAGCCCTATATATACCTTCGCCACACAGCCCAGCTCCCATGTGGCCCAGCCCCCAGCTTCTCCAGTCGCCTCTGCACAGCTCACCAAAGGTGAATAAGCATCACTGGGTCGGGGGACAGGGCCCCAGGGATGTGCTATTCCCTCAGGCCCCTGAGCTGCCACCCTCTCGCTGCCTGCCTAGGCTGCGAATGCGCCATTCCCCAGCTCTGGTTTTGCCCTAAAACTGCCACCCTCTTGCCGCTCCGCCCTCCCTACGGCCCTGCCCCAGTGCTGCTTCCTCCCTCACCACTGTCTCTTTCAGCTGCTTACCTTCCATGGTGGCTGGTCAAGAGTCCAGAAGGCAAGCTGAAACCCCCAGCCAGCCGCTACTGCTGGGAAGCGACAGGCAGGCAAAAAAGCCTTCCAGCCACCACCTATTTGAGAGCCGGCTGGGAGGCTTCTTTGCCAGCCAGTTGCTTCCTGCAGGCTGCCAAAAAATCCTCCAGTCAGCAAAAAAACTGCTGCTGTCACCACCATGTTCTTTGTGCATGTGCAACCCTTGGAAATGCGAAGAACATGATGGCAATGGCAGCAGCTTTTTCACTGACCGGAGGATTTTGGGGGGAAGTGGCTGGTTGGCAGGAAGTGGCTGGTTGGCAAAGAAGCCTCCCAGCCAGCTCTGAAAGAGGCGGCAGCTGGGAGGCTTTGTTAGCCAGCCACTTCCCCCAAACAGGCTAAAATTTTTGCCACCAGTTTGGTGGGCGTGGCTTGGGGGTGTCATGTGACTGGGTGGGCGTGTGCATGAGTGAGATCAAGTTGGCCAGTTACATGCCCCCCCCCCCCCAGCCAGAGTATTCACCAAACAGGTGGTGAAAAATTTTGAAGCCCACCACTGGTCCGTGGAACTTGAGTTTGACATCCTGGATTACAGTGAAAATAAATATAAGCCAAGGGAAAGAGCCCATTTAGAATACGTGGGTCTTGACTGGAGAAAGTACTGCTACTTGCTGAATAAACATAGTTTAATTTCACAGAAAAGGTTCAATTGCTATACTGAAAAGAAATAGAAAGCTATTGCCTTTTATCCATTGCTATACTTACTTGAGTATAAACAGTTCCTTTCTACACAAAGCTTTTACCTATAAGCAGATTGTAGCTGCTTTGAAACTTTTTTTGAAAAGAAAATTGCATTAGTACTTTGTCCAGAGAGTTTCAGTAGTATGTCTCCAGTTACATGAGGGTTGTGTATCACACACACACATTTGCCAATGTAACAAGACAATTTTGAATGACTCTCGTGGGTGGCTATATTACTGATGAATCAAATGAGATTATATATTTTCTATGAACACCGTAAAGTAATGTTTCTTCCTGCTATATGCTAAATGAATTCTAAGCATTAAGCCACATTCATGTAATGCTAGATGATGGGTAAACTAGCTAGTTGTTATTTTTTTAATTAGTTATCATTTTGGGTGATATTTTAGCCAATTATGGAGTGTGTGTGTGTGTGTAATTAAAAAAAAATAATGGTTGGGGTTTTTTTTTTAGCTTATGTCCTCCTGTATTTCTTAATTTAATTTCAATATTAAAGGAATTTTAATATTTCCTTTAAATACATCTAATATTGTTTCCCCCAGCTCGCATGTCTCCCCGCCTCACCATATCCTGGGCCAGCTCTCCTTGTAGGATTAGGACACCGCTGTTGCCGCCAAGCTCTGACCAAAACTTCTTCTCCGACTTTCAAACTCCAGAACTCAGCTTCCGATACTATGGTTATGGGCAGTCTTCCTGCTGGAAAAATCAGAAGCCGAGTTCTGGAGTTTGGAAGCCAGATAAGACGTTTTGCTCAGAGCTTGGCGGCAGCGGTGCCCTGGTCCTGCAAGGAGAACTGGCCCAGGGCATGGTGAGGCTGACAGGCATGTGAACTGGGGGCGGAACAGGCGCTCGTGCAACCCCACTCTCCAACCGGGCAGAGCTCCATGCACTGACCTAGGGAGTATCCTGAATGTGCCAAGCTGCGGGAGCTGGAGGTGGGTAGAGCACCACATGGCTTGCTGCCTTAGGGATACTTCCTAGGTCAGTGGATGGTACTCTGCCTGCCTGGAGAGGGGGTTTGCTGGATGGCTACTCGTGAGCATGGTCACCTCATGGCTGCTGGCCAGAGGGAGGGTTGTCCAGGGTGCTTATTTTCTGGGGGGGGGGGACTTATATTTTTTTGCCCACCTGAAAAATGTGGCAAGGCTTTAGTTTAAAGACAGGTTGAAATTTTGGGGAAACACGGTAATAGGTAAGGATTTTAAGGGTTGTTATTTTAATTTACATTTATACTTTTTCAGTTTAGGCTTTCCTATTATATATAGATATATAATCTTTGTAATATTTAAACAAAGCAAAAAGTCTGATTTCTTTCACTTGCATTAGAGAGGATTTGATATACTTAATGAAATTTGTAATGAAATTTGATATCTAATCCTGTGAAAACTGAGCACATAAAATTGACGGACAGCATGGATGCAGGCCACAACTTACTATTCAATTCTCTTCAGATCATAATGGTATCTATCCCGGAATATTATGAAGGCAAGAATGTCCTCCTCACTGGTGCTACCGGTTTCATGGGAAAAGTTCTTCTAGAAAAGCTACTACGATCGTGTCCAAAGATAAAGGCAATATATGTTTTGGTGAGATATAAATCAGGAAAGACATCTCAAGAAAGAGTAGAAGAAATGATCCACTGCAAGGTATGATTTCAGAAGACATGTTTAGTAAAAACGTTCATGATTTTTGAAGTGTATTTTGCCTAAAAGTGAGACAATGCATATGTTGGAATAATGTTTTACTACATGATTATATAGTAAAAGTTTTTTATCATTAATATAAACATAGAAGGTTGAGTTCATTTAGAAGGTATCTTGCTTTCTTGCCAAAACTTTTGTCATTTTTGAATGTCAAACATTTCTTTTTAACCTACTGGTGTCAGATTATGAACACATTCTGGTGGAGGAGAGGCAATATGCAGAAACAGTGAATAAATGATTCACTGTTCCTGCAGAAAAATCTCCTTGAAGATCTGAAAACAAAAGGACATGTCAAAGATGGACAGACAGAGGCGGATGATCAAAGAAGAATACATATAGGTCCCCTGAAAAATGTCAGGAAGTTAAAAGTTCAGAATGAGTTGAGCTTGAATGTGAAAAATAATAAAAGACTTTTTTATATGTCTTCAAATAAATGGAGAAACAATATAAGATGTATTTAGTAGTTATAGCGAAAGAGTAGCATAACAGAAAAGACAGAACTACTGTATTTTTCAAGTATAAGACGCACCTTTTTTCCTCCAAAAAGAGGCTGAAATCTGGGTGCGTCTTATACATCGAATACAGCATTTTTTTGCCTCCTGGAACCCCACCCCTTTCACCAAAATGGCTATGCCTAGCCTTCTGGAGGCTTCCAGAGAGATCCTGGGGGCTGGGGAGGGCAGAAATTAGCTTAAAATGGGCCGTTTCCCCCCCTCCCCCAACCGTCAGCAGCACTCTATAAGCCTCCATAGGGCTATGCATGCAATTTATTTGACACAAAAACGGCCCGTTTTTGCGATAAACTGACCATTTTCTTTGCTCATTTTTGACCCCACCACACACCCCAGGAGCACTCTGCAAGCCCCCCCCCCCCCCCTCCGGGCTATTCATGCTTTTTATTTTTTTAAAAAACAGCCCCTTTATTTGAAAAAAGAAATGGGCTGTTTTGGGGAGGTTTGCAGTGTGCAAAGGCTCCCCCCCCCCCCCCCGCTTTGCAGAAGGCTCTTTAACTGTTTCTATGCCAGCAGAAACAAAGTCTTAAGGTTTGTCAGCTATTTCCTTCTCCAGGACATGGATAAATACACCTGGAAACAACCTACCTACCCTCTCTCTCTTTACCTACCTACCTACCTACTGTATTTCTCTCTCTATTTCTTTATCTACCTACTCTCTCTCTCCCTACCTATCTACTGTATTTTTCTCTCTATTCTCTATCTACCTACCTACACACACACTCTTTCTTCCCCTACCTACCTACTCTATTTCTCTCTTTCTATTTCTCTCTCTCTATCCCTCTACCTCTTTATCACACACACACACACACACTTTCCCTACCTACCTACTGTATTTCTCTCTGTCTCTATTTCTGTCTCTATCCTTCTACCTACCTACCTACACACACACACACACACTCCCTACATACCTACTGTATTTCTCTCTCTGTGTTCCTTTATCTACCTACCTATCTACTCTCTCCCCCCCTACCCACCTACTGTATTTCTCTCTGTCTCTATTTCTCTCTCTCTATCCCTCTATCTACCTACATTTTTTTGTAATTTGCCTCTTCTAAACCTTGGTGCATCTTATACTCTGGTGCGTCTTATACTCCAAAAAATACGGTACCCTTCTCATGTTTTGACTTACTCAGTGATGAGGATATGTGATATATCAGGCTAGTAGAGATTAGACAACCATTTGTCTGAAATACTATGGTTGGACTAGAAGACCTCCACGTCCCTTCCAACTCTGTTATTCTGTTAAATGTGAAATACTGACTGAAGAAGTGTGAGTTGAACTTGAGAAGGTAATAGTGTGGATTCCTACTGACTTTACATGAAATCAGATTTACAGTAACATTGTATGATAGTGAAGAAACTTGTTGATGGTGTGGATTGAATTTCTCTCATTTGAGAAGTCTGGTGACTACCAAATGACAGAGAATAATCTACCCACCCCCTCCAAAAGAAGAAGAAGAAAACAGAAAGAAAGATCCAGGGAATTCTGATCAATCTTACATAACCTAGGAAGATTCTGGAACAGATCATAAAAGCTTGTAAGTGCCTTGAAAATAATAGCGCTATTATAGAAGTCAGCATGATTTTGTCAAAAATGGTTTTACCAAACTAATCTTAACTCATTCGTAGAATATATAAATATTATTCATGTAAGGTACTTTACTTTAGCAAAGGATTTAACTAAGTAAGCTATAACATTCTATCAATATAATTACATTTGGGCTGGTTAATATACCTAATGCATTAGGTGGTTTGAAATGATACAAAAATAATGCTTATCAGTGGCTTTCTATTGGTCTAAAATGAATTCAGTGTCACAGGAGTCTGGAGCTAGAAATTTTTAAATTTGTTAGTAATGATTTGAATGTACCCCCAATTAAAGGATTACGGGGTTATAAAAAGAGTGTTATGAATGATTTAAGTGAAAAGGTGGAGAAACATTTTGTAAAATTTCCCAATGGTATTAAATGTTATATTTCTATATTCAGCAAAATATGAAGTGATCTTAACAGGATATTAGACAATTGAACTGAAAATTCAATTTCTACTCGCCTCTAGATGAGATGGTGATATGCAAATCAAATAAATACATACAATTGATTAATTAATTTAGACACCATCCAATTTCAAACAACTATGGGTGGCTTACAGTATAACAGAAAACAAACAAACAATACAGTTCATAAACAAACTAGCAAAAGACAAATAAGAAAGCAAATAAAAACCAAGAAGATGAATCCAACTACAAAATTCAAAGAGATCCAACCATCCAAGGCCAAGGCCTGAAAAAGATTATCAAGGTCCTCCAGAATCAGGGTGGAAGCCACCCACATTTCAAGGCAACTTCATTCCAGAGGGCAAGTACTGGTATATATCTTGTATCTCAAAAGATGAGCTATATATGGATCCAACCACTGGTTCAAACTCATCCCAGATCACACAGTAAGACTGCATCCCTGCAGGGAGATAGGGCCTATTTGTCACCAGCTAGCCAGAAGGCAATGGGCTGATTGTAATATTCTCTACCATCCGATCATGTTGCAGTTGCTGTGAGACAAAAACAGATCTAGTGTCAGGACGCTATGTGTCACACCATTGATGACTTGGGGCAGTTCCATGGTTGCCATAACGGCCACAAACTCCTGCGCTGCTCCAGATTAAATATCAGGTGGCAAATTGAAATCCCTGAGTACCAATATCCTTTGCAACTCTATTGACAGCCCTGCAAAAGAATTTAGCAGTGCAGGCGGTGATGCTGCTAAGCAGCTGGGAGAGTGGTACCCTAGCAACCATCTCAACTCTTCCCTAGAGTTCAACCTCAACCAGAATACCTCAACATATGGTTACCTGCAGAGTAGAGCCTCTAAGACAGGGCTGTCAAACTCCCAGCCCATGGGCCAGTTTATGCTCAGTTTAACGAATGGGAAAAAAGTCCCAATATGTCACATGACACTGCCATGACAACTTGCATTTGACAACCCTCCTCTAAGACCACATAAAGACTCATGAATGACTAAAGCCACACCTTCCTCCCCCCCCTTCCCCTTTGCTAAACTTGAATTCAGGTAGTTCCAAGAGGGGGCCAATTAGTTTTTAGTGAGACATACCAGGCCAGTGCCCTCATCCATGGTAAAATCATGAATGAGTAAGGCTTTACTACATACTGTCCTGATCTTCAAAAGCAGCAGCTAAAGCCCAAGACCACCAAGCATCTGATAGCCCAGACACTGAAGATACAAGATGAGGTTTTGACAACAGGACCAACCACTTTCAAAAAGCTCTTGGTGTAATTGAGTGCAGCCTGCCCCTGAGTTCCTACTAGACTTCCATTTGCCCTTAGATATCAGATCTTTCACTTGTTTCTCCCAGGCTAGATAGATACATAATGTCACACCGACTGATCCCATATGCACTGAACTCATGGTCCCCAATAAATTAACTGGCCCACCACCCATGTCCACACATTCCCAAGCACTCAATAACAACTGGAGACAGGCCCCTTCAGTGAAAGAGTAATTTTCCTATCCCACTAAAATAGGAAAGATGACACCCCTAGAGATAAAGAAAAGTAGGGAAACCACAGCCCCCTAAGTTCTAGGAAAAGCCCCAGTGGTGAAGATCTCATCTAGGGAGCTAAAAAGCAGGGCCATCAATATTCCCTCAAGTTGTAAGTGCGCCCCCCCCTCCGACAAATATAGCATCTCTTGTTCCTTGCTTTTCCCAACAACCTGTAGCTCCTTCCTAGGTCCTGGATGACAAGGGGAGGGCCAGAATGCAGGTGAAATATGTCCATGTCAGCAAAATTGCTGGCAGTTGGGTGGCATATAAATGTTACAAATTGTTATTATTAATTTAATTCGATGCTGTAACTAGTTTGCGGGTTAAAGCTAGGCAAACGCACTCCTGGACATGGCTTCCACCTACCAATCTAGTAGGTTCTATAAATCTAGCAGAACTTAAAGCTACGGACTTGCTCTTGCAGGGGCAATGACACCCTCTCAAGAGATACCATTGGAGAAACTTTGATAGGCAAATGGGAATTCCAACTAGCTTTTATTCAACTTCAACTTGATTTGTCCCATCCAAAACCTTATAGCGTTGAGACATAATAGCAAGATGTTGATATTGCATACTACCATTATCGGTGTTGTGTAGAGTAGCATTCTATAACAAGGTGACATCAGTATGTTAATGATATTATATGTAATTGCAATTGGAATGATGAATGTTACACAGTGTATCTTTATGAAATATACATGTCAAAGCTCTTGTCTGGAATGTGGAATATGTTGCTTAAACTTAAGTAACACACTCATCATTATTTTTGTCTTGCTTAATGTTTTGTCCTGCTTCTTTTTTGATAGCTTTTTGATAGATTGCGAGATGAGCAACCAGAATTTAAACAGAAAATTGTTCCAGTTGCTAGTGATCTTACAGAAGTGGAAATGGCCCTTAATGAGGAAGACAAGAAGAATATTCTAAATTATGTTAATATTATATTTCATTGTGCTGCTACTGTAAGATTCAATGAAATCCTACGGTGAGTATGTTTTAATTAAACCCAATACTGTTTCTAATATTCTGGTGTAATCTCTTGATTTCGTAAACTTAAAGAGAAAAAATGTATTACTTTGTCAAGCCTTAGTGTCTTGCTAAGAATGAGAAGGAATGTATTAATTTGTATTTATTACATAGGCTGTCTTTACTTAGCAATCACAGTTGATTTTCAGCAATTCCATCACTAATACATGGAAAGTGAAAAATCACAGGACCATTCCTGACTTATGAATGCAATTCCTCTGGGTCCAGCTGTGTTAGTTAAACAAATTAACACTTTAAATGCAACATCATTTCTCATTAACAGAGTTGGAAGGGTTGGCAGTCCAACCCCCTGCCCAAGCAAGAGACCTTAGATCTGCCTCTACCTAGGATCGAACTCAAAACCTCCTGCTTATGAGGCAAGAGCTCCACCTCTACATGGCCATAACTTACAACTTCCTGCTGGTTTTCCCATTGACTTTTTGATAGCAGGTGTCTATGAAAGTTGCCAATGGTGACCATAGAATGCTGTAAATGCATATTGATTGCCTAGCACCATGGGATGGCGAACTTATGGCAGGTGGCACGCGGAGCCATTTCTGAGAGCACGTGAGATGTTGCTCTATCAGCTCCAGCACGCAGGCACATGCTGGCCAGCTGATTTTCGGCCTTGATTTTCAGCAGTTTTTGTCCTCTGGAGGCTTCAGGAAAGCCTCTAGAGAGAGAAAAATGGACTTACCGGGCCCACCAGAAGTTGGAAAATGGGCTGTTTCCGGTCTCCGGAGGGCCTCTGGGAGGGGGGCGTTTTCACCCTCTCCAGGCTCCAAGAAAGTTGTGTATGTATGAGCGGGGCAGCAGGGCGGGGTGTCACGCACGCATAGGGGGCATGATATGGGGGGATTAAATTATAGAGGTGGGCACCCAAGTGCGTGCAATATTGTGCAATCGTGTGCTTTTGGCACCCAAGACAAAAAAGGTTTGACATCACTGGCCTAGCACCTGAATTGCAATTATGTGATCAGTGAAATAGCCAAACTTTGAGGAACAATTATAAGTCCCCTTGTTCAGCATGTCATAATTTTAAATGGTTGCTAAGTGAGGACTACCTGTACTTTCTATTTTTTCTAAGACTTAAAAATATACAGTACATGATTAATTGGCAATTGAATGTAAGAGTATGACAATTTCTAATTTGAAATTTAAGTTTATCTCAGAAAAAATGTTTGAATTTGTTATTTACGTGCTTTGTTTTTGCACTAAGCATTTTCTTTCCTCGGCTGTTGTTCATAGCACAAAGACTTGAGCTCTTATGCTTTTTTCTTTTACTTTAACAGGGATGCTGTTCAGCTCAATGTAATTGCAACACAACAGCTTCTCCTCTTGGCTCAGAAAATTAAGAATCTAGATGTGTTTGTCCATGTTTCAACAGCATTTGCATATTGCAATCGAAAACACATTGAGGAAGTTGTTTATCCGCCTCCTGTTGATCCTAAGAAATTAATAGATTCCTTAGAGTATGTATTCTGTAATATTTTTCCTCTTGTTCTGTTAATATCAGGAGATGATGATGATGATTAAGAGTTGGGATTTAATTTAAGATCATTTTTGGTTTGAGTTAACTCTGGATATAGTTGTGTGGTACTTTCGCTAATATTTTACAATGAACTTACATATTTAGATATAAGGGGTTAGATCATAGCTTTGTTAGAAGAGGTTCTTTTGGGTTTAAAGCACTTTTGATCCAGCAGATCATTTCTGCAGATGGAAAGGCAAAATATATATTTTGTAGATTTCCCTTTCAAACATTATACAAGTAATCTTTGACTAACAACCATTTTGTTTAATGATTGTTCAGAGTTACCATGGCACTGGGATAATGTGATTTATGATCAGTCCTTGCACTTACCCATTGCAACTTCCCCAGTCATGTGATCAAAATTTGGGCACTTGTTTACCATGTTCCGGGATCATGTGATCAACATTTGCAGCTTTCCCTCCTAGCTTTTGACAAAAAGACTCAATGGGTGAAGCAACATTTACTTAATGACTACATGTTTCATCTAAAAACTATAGTAATTTTCTTAACAACCATGGCGAAAAAGGTTGTAAAATCTGGAGAAACTAACTTAACCACCTTGCTTAGCAATGGAAATGTATTTATTAATGAGGGGCTACCCAATTATGTTGATAAGTCAAGGACTACTCTACCCTCTGAAAGTCTGCTCCAGTATATTGATTTCTATGAAAGATAAAACTGCTGCTGGAAATTGCAGAGGGAGAAGAAGATTTTTCTTTTCTCCTTGTCTAGAGTGAAATTTTGGACCAAAGCTTGTTTTTCTTGTTTTCAGTTAGAATTTTGGGTGATAAATTGCTTTATAATTGTTAATGAATACACTCTTTTTGAGTGATAACTTTTCAGTTAGAATGAATGAGCTGTGTGCTTTTAAATTTGGAGGGTCTTAATGAAATTAAGCTTTTCAGCTGTTTCTTTTAGTATGATCTTTTCCCTAACCCAATTTGCTATTCTCTAAGACTGAAGTTCAGGCATAACTTCATTGTTTGTGCCTTATTTTGTGACTTATTGAAATAAATGGAAGTGAGTGAACATGATTGCATTTTCAGGTTGGTTTCAGTAGATTTGAAGAATGCCTAAGGCTGCAATTCTCTGTATTTAACAGCAAGCTTGTGTTGTAAAATTCATCAGACTTTACTTTGAATAGAGCTTTTAGAATTGTACCCTTAATACAGATTCAGTCCCCTATTAATGATATAAACAGTGGTATAAGAAATTGGTTTTTGTTCCATGAGATTATTACTAATTGCAGTTACCAATTACCAATCGCCGCCCTGGGTCCTTTTTGGAGAAGGTGCGGGGTATAAATTTGAATAAAATAAATACCAATTAAATTTTTTGATAGCTAATTTTCCTCATAGTAAAATGAAACTAAAAATCAATGTCTCAAAA
The DNA here is from genome assembly GCA_039707465.1 of Rhabdophis nuchalis. NCBI lineage: Eukaryota > Metazoa > Chordata > Lepidosauria > Squamata > Natricidae > Rhabdophis > Rhabdophis nuchalis. The sequence goes on along the minus strand of CM077643.1, from coordinate 120,151,732 downwards.
ACGACAACTCTTAAATTTAAAACAGCTTGATTAAGCCTCTTATAGTAAAATACGTCCTTTCGAATTGATTTTCCAGTGTAGGGGCATGTTTAACTATTCTTAGTTATAAGTGGACCTAATGTTAGATTTTTAGCAAAGTAAAATAAAAATGCTTTTACCTTTGAGTAAAAGTTCTGAAATAAACTAGCTGAATTTAGTTGTTAGGAAATGTGTTTTTATCAATAATGTCTCAACTTTTTCTTGAAAAAACGGGGTGGAAATAAAGCACTGAAATGCATTTTAAGTTATGACACTCATCATTTCAAAAGCTCTAGGTGTATACCGTATTTAATAATAATACAATACAATAGCAGAGTTGGAAGGGACCTTGTAGGTCTTCTAGTCCAACCCCCTGCGTGGGCAGGAGCCTTATACCATTTCAGACAAATGGCTATCTAACATCTTTTTAAAGACTTCCAGGGTTGGGGCATTCACAACTTCTGGAGGTAAGCTGTTTCAGAGGTTAATTGTTCTAACTGTCAGGAAATTTCTCCTTAGTTCTAAGTTGCTTCTCTCCTTTTGATTTTTCAGAGTATAAGATGCACTGGAATATAAGACGCAGCCACGTTTTGAAGTAGGTAGCTAGATAGAAGGATAAAGAAGGAGAGAAAGAGAGAAATACAGTAGGTAGGTAGGGAGAGAGAGAGAGAGAGTAGTTAGGGATTAGGTAGATAAAGGGATAGAGAAAGAGAGAAATAGAGAGAGAGAGCTAGAAAGAGAGAAATACAGTAAGTAGGTAGGGAGAGAGAGAGTGTAGATAGGTGGATAGGTAGAGGGATAGAGAGAGACAAATAGAGATAGAGAGGAATACAGTAGGTAGATAGGGGGAGAGAGAGAGTAAGTAGGTACAGAGGTAGATGTTTCCAGGTGTATTTATTCAGGTGCTTGGGAAGGAAATCGCTGACAACCTGTAGCACCTAAAACTTTGTTTCTGCTGGAACAGCACTTGATCAATGTAATTCTCATCAACCACTCTAATTAAACAGCTTTCCGAAAGGAAAAAAAAAGTTTTTGCACTTTGCAAACCTCCCCAAAACGGCCCGAAAAAAAGGCATGAATAGCCTGGGGGGGGGGGGGGCTTGCAGAGTGCTCCTGGCGGGGTGGGATGGGGGCAAAAATGAACAAAGAACGGCCACTTTTTTTTTGCGAAAACAGGCATTTTTTTTGTCAAAAATGGCCTGTTTTTTGCTCATTTCTGCCCCCCCCCAACCCCCAGGAGCTGCCTGAAACCCTCCATAAGGCTATGCACAGCCATTTTGATGAAAGGGCGGGGCCTCAGGAGGCAAAAAAATGTTGTATTCGGTGTATAAGACGCACCCAGATTTTCAGCCCCTTTTTGGAGGGAAAAGGGTGCGTCTTATATTTCAAAAAATATGGTAAATGCAAATACATACATAAGTATTATATTATAAATGTATAAATGCAAATGCATCTTTTTAAATGTTGATACAATTACTGAAATGAAACACTGGAATGGTCTGAAAGATTACAGGGAGGGGGGGAAGTATAAACTAGTGAGGTTAAAAACTCCACACTTCCATATTATCCAGCACAGGTTATATCTGGTCTATTTCTTTGTGCAGTTTATTTATTGATACAAATAAAAAGCTAAATTTTCTGTACCGTAGTCGATTGCTATAAGAAGTATCGTCATTTTTTTTTTAAAAAATGAAATGATGTGTTAGTTCTAAAACAAAATAAGCACGCCTTAATTGCAGCAAAACCTACGTTCTTCAGGTAGATTCACTAATCTATCTGAGAAATCAATACATCATCTCTGCAGAGATAAGCTTGGCCCCCATTTTGACCCTCTTTTTTAAGCCCCTGACAATGTTTTATAAACAGAACTGACGACTCCAGAGTTATATATGGAGCCCATCAAGTGGTCCATCTGATTGTTGTTGCTGGAGGGAGGAAGAATTTTTTTTTTGTATTGTGGTTTTATCCTTATGAACCGCCCAGAGTTACAGTGTGTTGGGCAGCTATATACATTTTCTGTAAATAAATAAGAAACCTGTCATAAGATATACAGGTGAAACTCAAAAAATTAGAATATCATACAAAAGTTCATTTATTTATTAATGCAACTTACAAGGTGAAACTAATATATGAGATAGACTCATTACATGCAAAGCAAGATAGTTCAAGCCATGATTTGTCATAATTGTGGTGATTATGGCTTACAGTTAATGAAAACCCCATATCCACAAGCTCAGAAAATTAGAATATTGTGAAAAGGTGCAATATTCTAAGTTCAAAGTGTCCCACTCTAATTAGCTAATTAAGTCATAACACCTGCAAAGGATTCCTGAGCCTTTAAATGGTCTTTCAGTCTGGTTCAGTAGGAATCACAATCATGGGAAAGACTGCTGACCTGACAGTTGTGCAGAAAACCATCATTGACACCCTCCATAAGGAGGGAAAGCCTCAAAAGGTAATTGCAAAAGAAGTTGGATGTTCCCAAAGTGCTGTATCAAAGCACATTAATAGAAAGTTATGTGGACGGGGAAAGTGTGGAAGAAAAAGGTGCACAAGCAGCAGGGATGACCACAGCCTGGAGACGATTGTCAGGAAAAGGCCATTCAAAAGTGTTGGGGACTTTCACAAGGAGTGGATTGAGGCTGGAGTCAGTGCATCAAGAGCCACCACACACAGACAGATCCTGGACATGGGCTTCAAATGGCGTATTCCTCTTGTCAAGCCGCTCCTGAACAACAAACAACATCAGAAGCGTCTTACCTGGGCTAAAGAAAAACAGACCTGGTCTGTTGCTCAGTGGTCCAAGTCCTCTTTTCTGATGAGAGCAACTTTTGCGTCTTATTTGGAAACCAAGGACCCAGAGTATGAAGGAAGAACGGAGAGGCACACACTGCAAGATGCTTGAAGTCCAGTGTGAAGTTTCCAGTCTGTGTTGATTTGGGGAGCCATGTCATCTGCTGGTGTTGGTCCACTGTGCTTCATTAAGTCCAGGGTCAACGGAGCCATCTACCAGGAGATTTTGGAGCGCTTCATTCTTCCTTCCGCAGATGAGCTTTATGGGCATGCTGACTTCATTTTCCAGCAGGACTTGGCACCTGCTCCCACTGCCAAAAGCACCAAAACCTGGTTCAGTGACCGTGGGATTACTGTGCTTGATTGGCCAGCAAACTCGCCTGACCTGAACCCTGTAGACAATCTATGGGGCATTGCCAAGAGAAAGATGAGAGACATGAGACTGAACAATGCAGAAGAGCTGAAGGCTGCTATTGAAGCATCCTGGTCTTCCATAACACCTCAGCAGTGCCACATGCTGATAGCTTCCATTCTACACCGCATTGAGGCAGTAATTGCTGCAAAAGGGACCCAAACCAAGTACTGAGTACATATGCATGCTTATACTTTTCAGAGGTCCAATATTGTTCAATGTACAATCCTTGTTTTATTGATTGCATGTAATATTCTAATTTTCTGAGATTGTGGATATGGGGTTTTCATGAACTGTAAGCCACAATCATCACAATTATGACAAATCACGGCTTGAACTATCTCACTTTGCATGTAATGAGTCTGTCTCATATATTAGTTTCACCTTGTAAGTTGCATTACTGAAATAAATGAACTTTTGCACAATATTCTAATTTTTCGAGTTTCACCTGTATTATGGTTGTTGGACACTTAAAAGTAGTGATACGTTTATGTTAATTTATTTTTCAGGTGGATGGATGACGGTCTAGTAAATGATATTACGCCAAAACTAATTGGAGATAGACCCAATACCTACACATATACAAAAGCCTTAGCAGAATACATTGTACAGCAGGAGGGTACCAAATTAAATATTGCCATTGTGAGGCCATCAATTGTGGGTGCCAGCTGGAAGGAGCCTTTCCCTGTAAGTCAGTATTTATTATTTTTTCTTTATCAATATTTTGTAATTAGTAACTTGTTGATATCTTTATCGTTCAGACATTAGCAAGAATTACGTGAAAAGTTGGATGTAAAATGGCTGACCTGCCTTGTGCTTTCTGCCTTAAATTTCTTTTGTGAAGGAAAATCATGTGATTGTGTGGGTCTTTGCTGATCCAAAATACAAGAGGATATTAAAAAACTGTCTTACAACATTTTGGATCATTGATCCTTTCAGGTCAACATCATCTCTGTTGACTGTTGAGAGTCCTCAGAAATTTACTCTTGGGTTTTCTTTAATATGTACTTGAGGAAACTGGGGATCAAACTTGGTATTCTCCTGTGAGCTGCTTGGAGAGTCCAACAATGGGTTAATCCTGCCTTTCTGCCCTTCTGGACTGGATTGATTTTCTTTTAAGCCACGCCTCCTCCGTGTGCTTCCCAGAATTTCAATCCAGTCTGAATGCCCAGGACGCGTTCTGTTGGTTCTCCCTAAGAGAACATTTAGTTGGACTCTCCAAGTAGAGTATTTTTTATTTTTTAAATTATTTTATTTAGGGATTTTTTTCTACAGCTAGCAGCTGGTGAAGCTCTGCGACTCACCAGCTGCCGCAGACCCGACGCGACCTGGGTTCGCCCGGGCGCGCGTGGGTCCATTCACCTGGCCCCAGGTGAGGATCGACCTGGGAGCCAAGAGACGTCTCGGTCAGTGGCGAGGAGCCCTGCCGCTGACGTCCCAGATCGCCGGACCGGCCAAGCCTGAGCCCCTCGCAGCGGCAGCTGCAGGCTCGTCTTTTTCCAGGAATCAAACAGGACGGCTTCGCGCCGTCCGTTTGAATCGCGCCCGCCATTTTGGAGGCTGATCGGCCATTGGCGGGCGCCGGATACCATAGAGAAGGCGGAAGCGGCGTGAAGGGCCGCTCCTCCTCTTCCGGAGGACTGTTTTTTTCCGACCGGCAAGCGGCAAGGCGCGCCATTTAAAACGCGTGCGGAGCCGCATTTTAAAGAGGAAGAAAACCTTTTTTCCGTTTGGATTTTTTCATCCACTTTTTCTACAAGATTCCTTTTGGGCCGGCTCCAGGCGAGAAGCGGGGGAAAGATCTCTGTCCGGCCCAGATCCGGCAGACTTTCCTCAGCTCGGTGCAGACCTGCTCCTGCGGAGGCAGCCCTTGAGTCTTGCTTGCAAGCTGATCTGCTGCTCCACCTTGCCATCCTCAAGCCTGCGGATCAGGATACCTGGCTGAAGCCCCCTGTGACCAGCGATCTTCGAGTGGTGAGTTACTGGGGCCCAAAATGTCGGAGAGAGCTCCCCAAGATTCTGAACAGCCAGGGCCATCCACCAGCAGGGGGCTTGTGAGACAGGCCAGCAGGGCCGCAGCTGAAGCCCTGAGCAAGGCAGGGGGGAAGAGGCAGGACAAGGCCCAAGACAGGGCTGCCTCCAGGTGGCAAAAAGCCCTTGAGAAAGAATTCGAGAAGGCCCAACGAAGGGCCAACGAAGACCCCATAGAGGATCCAGAGGGGATGGCTCAAGTGGATCCCAGTATCCCAACAGCATCCATTCCCCAGATAGTCAGAGAAGAGGAAGAAGAAGAATTCTCCTCTGATGAGTCCCCAGAACCCTCCTTGCTAGGAGATGAGGACCTGTTTCAGGAAGACAGCTTAGCCTCCTCCAGAAGGATTACCCCTTCACCTGTGCCAGAGAGGCCCCCCAAGAGGCCCAGAGCAGAGGAGTGCCAAGGGTCTGTGATATCCTCAGAACTGCAGGCCATCATTAACAGGGCTATCGCCCAGGGCATTGCAGATGGCATTAAGCAAAAGACCAAGCGCCCCAGGGGGCGCAGTAGATCCAAAGCATCTGGAAGCCAAGAAGCTCCAAGATCCCCCTCCCCTCATTCCTCGCTGGACAGCGGGGATTCCACTGTGGAGGATGATCTGCTCCCAGAGCAAGAATTCTCAGGGGATGAGCAGGCTGTCCCAGAGAAGCCCGCTTTCAAGGGTTTATTCCACTGCTCCTCTTTCAAGACCATCTTAACGAAGGCCAAGGTTTCCACACGCATGACGGTTACCACCCCCACACCCACCACTGAGGTGGCATCTGAGGATGATGAGGGACTATTTGAGGAGCCAGAGGAGACCCAGGAGGTAGTCCCCGTACCAAAGATGTTTCTTAACCTAGTTCAGAAACAGTGGGCACAGCCAGGCACAGCTGCCTCGCACAGTAACATTGACAGACAGCTGTACACAGGTGACGCTCCCCTGGAGGACCTACTCAAGCTACCCCCGGTAGATGCCCCGGTGCAGGCTCTCACGTCCACGTCAGTGCTACCCCCTGACCTCTTGGAAGGTCTCAAGGCGGAGGACAAGAGGTCGGAGAGGGCCTGTCACAAGACCCACATGGCGGCTGCCTGGGCCATCAAGACGGCCACCTCAGCCTCGTTCATGTCCAGAGCCACTCTTAAGTGGCTCCGAAAGCTGTTAGCGAAGGTTCCAGCAGGGGATGCTAGAGCTAGGCAGGAGCTGAGAAAGATAATGGCAGGTGTCTCCTACACCGCCGACGCCACCCTGAGCTCTGCAAAGTTCGCCTCTAGAGCCCTGGCCTCCAATGTAACCTCCAGGAGGCTGCTTTGGCTCCGCCACTGGAACGCGGACATGCGCTCAAAGTGGAAGATCGCTTCCGCTCCCTATAAAGGGGGGAAACTGTTTGGTGAGGTCCTTGATCCGGTGTTGGTGGAAAACAGGGACAAAAAGAAGGTCATGCCTTCGGTCTACAAGAAGTCGGACCACAAGAGGTCGGGTTCCTTTCGAAAGCAGTCCTTTCGGAACACAGAACCTTCCACCAGTTCAGGGCAGTTCCATCGGCCCTTTAACCAGGGACCAGACAGGGGGCAGGACCGCCACTCCTTCAGGGACAGAGGCAGGCAGCAATCCTTCTCCAGACGCCCCTTCAGAGGAGGATCCGGTTCCCGTCCCTTCCGGAAGTTCAAGTGACTCCCCGACGGACGCTCCCATAGGGGGCCGCCTGCAGCTGTTTCAGGCGGCCTGGGAGCAAACCACGTCGGATCAGTGGGTCCTACAGACCATCAGGTTAGGGCTCACGCTGGAATTCCTCTCCATGCCTCCCAGGCGATTCATCCGCTGCCCCACCCCATCCTCTCCCCTCAAGAGATCTCTGATGGAACAGGAGGTGGCGCACCTGAAGGAGATACACGCCATAGAGCCGGTCCCGACAGAGCAGGCAGGGTCAGGCTTCTACTCCATCCTGTTCCTGGTCCCCAAGAACTCGGGAGGATGGAGGGGGATCCTAGACCTAAAGCAATTGAACAAGCACCTGGCGTACAGGCGCTTCAAAATGCAGTCTCTCCAGTCCATCCTGAGCTGCATCCGGACAGGAGATCTGCTGACCTCGATAGACCTTCAGGAGGCCTATCTACACATTCCAGTCCGGGAGGCGCACCGCAGATTCCTCAGGTTCTATTATGCGGGCCAGCATTACCAGTACAGGGCTCTCCCCTTCGGCCTGTCGTCCGCTCCGAGGACCTTCACGAAGGTCCTTGCCGCGGTCCTGGCGTACCTCAGGGCGCGGCCAGTCAGATTGCAGGCGTACCTAGACGACATCCTGATCCAGTCGTCCAGCCACCGGCAGGCGCTCAGGGATCTCCGGCTGACCATGAGGACCCTCGAACATCACGGGTTCTCCATCAACCTGAAGAAAAGCCACCTGAGCCCCACCACCAGTCTGACACATCTGGGAGCGGTCATAGACACCATCTCCGGCCGGGTCTACCTGTCTCCAGAGCGGGCGAACAGCCTGATCCCACTGGCGCTGAAGGTAGGATCAACAGGAACCGCCCCCATCGTGCTCCTGTCACAGCTCCTCGGGAAGATGATATCTTGCCTCTCCATTGTGCCTTGGGCGCGCCTCCACTCGAGACATCTGCAGTGGTACCTCCTACCACACCAGCGAGCCAAGGAGAGCGACTCACCCAGACACGTACCAGTCCCAGACAAGGTCAGAGCGTCTCTAAGGTGGTGGACAGCGAGGTCCCTGGCCAAGGGATGCCTCTTTCGAGAGCCAGAAAGGACCGTCATCACCACAGACGCCAGTCTCTACGGCTGGGGTGCCCACCTGGACCAGCAGGTGGCGCAAGGCAAATGGTCACCCGAGGAACTCAGACACAGTATCAACTGGCTGGAGCTCAGAGCTGCCCGCCTAGCACTTCTCCACTTCCGTCCGAGGATCAAGAACTGCCACGTGCTACTACTCACGGACAATGTGTCCACCAAGGCCCACATCAACCGACAGGGGGGCACCCGGTCCAAGTCACTGATGGAGGAAGCAGAACGGCTGGGTCTGTGGGCGGAGAGACACCTGGCCTCGATCAGAGCCGAACACATCTCGGGCGAGAGCAACATCCAGGCGGACTGGCTGAGCAGAGCCACCATCGACAACTCAGAGTGGCAACTACACCCGAACCTCTTCTCCAGCATTACGCAGAGGTTCGGTCAACCAGCAGTCGACCTGTTCGCGTCAGCAACAAACGCTCAAGTTCCAAGGTATTTCACCAGGTACCGGTGCCAGGGGGCGGAGGGAGTCAACGCCCTCAGGTGCCATTGGCCCCCGGGCCTCCTGTATGCCTTCCCTCCACTTCCGCTCCTGCCGGGCCTGGTCCGGAAGATACTCAAGGAACAGGCGGAAGTCATAGTGATAGCCCCATACTGGCCCAGGAGAGCCTGGTTCGCGGACCTAGTGAGCCTCTCCGTAGCCAGGCCGTGGAGAATTCCGCAGGGGGAGGTGTCACTCGTGCAGGGCTCCATCGAGCATCCGGAGCCACACTGGTTGCAACTGACCGCCTGGCATGTGAAAGGCAACTGCTAAGAAGAGCACAGTTTTCCGAGGGGGTCATCCGGACCATCCAGGCCTCGCGACGAGGCTCGACTACCAGGATATACGACGCCACCTGGAGGACCTTCGTAGCTTGGTGCAGCTCCAGGGGAATCGAACCCCTCTCAGCCTCCATCCCTGACGTGCTGGATTTCCTGCAGCGAGGGCTGGAGCAGGGGCTGGCCGCCAACACGCTCAGGCGCCAGACGGCCGCACTCTCAACCGTGCTAGCCTTCGACTCCTACTCATCCCTGGCTAGACACCCAGGGGTCAGGGGTTTCCTAAGAGGAGCTACCAACATCCGACCACCGGTAGTTCACAGGTACCCCACGTGGGACCTACACGTGGTGCTACGGGCACTGATTGACCCGCCGTTCGAGCCCCTACGCACTTGCGACCTACAGCGTCTTACTGTGAAGACAGCCTTCCTAGTGGCCATCACCTCGGCACGCCGAATTTCGGAACTGGCAGCCTTGTCCGTCAGAGACGACCTCTGCATCATCCATGAGGACAGGGTGACCCTACGGCTCGATCCCACATTCATCCCCAAGGTCAACTCAACCTTCCACCGGACCCAGGAGGTCGTCCTACCGAATTTTTGCCCAAGACCGGTACATCCCAGAGAGCGGCGATGGCACAAGCTCGACGCCAGGCGTGCACTTAAGTACTATGTAACACGCACCACATCCTATCGACGGTCTGAGGCCCTATTCGTCACCTTCCAGCCCCGCAACATGGGCCAGAAGGCCTCACCAGCCACCATCGGCAGATGGCTACGTAGCTGCATCGCCTCAGCTTATGAACTTCAACGCCAGAGGGTACCCCGCCGCATCACAGCTCACTCGACCAGAAGCGCGGCAACCTCGGCGGCCTGGGCGACCCAGGCATCGCTTGACGAAATCTGCAGGGCGGCCACTTGGGCCTCCCCGTCCCAGTTTGTACGTAACTACAGATTGGACAAGTTTGCATCTTCAGAGGCGGCCTTTGGGCGCAGAGTGTTGCAACAGGTGCATTTGTCCACGGAATCTACCAGAGACAGTTTTTCCCGCCCTGGGAACATTTAGCTTGGGCATTTTCCCATTGTTGGACTCTCCAAGCAGCTCACAGGAGAAGAGTCGTTGGCTTACCTGAACGATCTTCTCTGTGAGCTGCGAGGAGAGGCCAACCCCGCCCTAGCTCGTAGATTCCTCAAGTTGTGTGTTGTTAAACGTTGTGTTACTGTATTTTTAGTTGACAGAAGTATTTGCATTAAAGCCTACGACGATAAAGGAACCAACCAGACGACTACTAGTCCACGCCTAAATTGAAATTCTGGGAAGCACACGGAGGAGGCGTGGCTTAAAAGAAAATCAATCCAGTCCAGAAGGGCAGAAAGGCAGGATTAACCCATTGTTGGCCTCTCCTCGCAGCTCACAGAGAAGATCGTTCAGGTAAGCCAACGACTCTTTCTACCTGCAAAGGAAGTACTGCCTCTAAATTATATCTTCTCTCTCCTAAATAATTCATATATCCAGCTACAAGAACCTATACTGCTTAATTATATTCCAGTAACAAGGATTGGTTAGCATATAATTACTAATAATTACATTGTTGAACAGGATATTTCAGAAATACTAAAATTAAATTTTAAGCTACCACCATGTTGCAGTTTTTATTTTGGAGCACCTTGTTAAAACAACAAAATCCTACTTATTTGATACATATGTGAAAGTAATTACAGAGTCTTTTGCATACATAGCATATTAGCACTGATAAGTATCAACATATACAAATACTTATTCAAATCCTTAAATTTTAGTATCTGCTCATTTTACCATAATGGGAACTAAGCAGAATATTGCCTTCTTCTAGACATATTTTTGCTGATAAAATTGAAATAATTCAAAATTTGACAATTCCTTTGATATATAATTCCTGTAATTCATACTTCTGAAATGTCACAAATATATTAAAATAACAAAGATGAGTATTTTTAAGCAGTGGGTATGTTGACTTGCAAGGTGTAAACCAGGATTCTTATATTTATTTTGTACGATGAATATATCAGTTCTTGGAGCTTGCCTTTTCCTGGTTCTTTGATTATAAGTAACTAAACTGGAAATAGTTCTACTAAAGGAGTTTTCACGTTTTATTAAGGTATTGTTTATGTTACCATGGGTTATTGAATAAGACAAATTGACTAAGTTTGTACAATATATTAAGCCAAAAAGTGATATTCGTTTATTGTTCAAACTGTAGATTCCAACTTTTCCTCAAACCATGTTAATTCTTAGATTGAAAACATGAGAGGTGGTTGGGAAGAACAGATTAGGATGCCTATGTAAATGACAGGCTAAAAAAGACCATTTCTAATTTGTTAAGTTATTCATGCTAGCCAAAAGAGTCAAATCAGGGTAAAAGCTCATTTATAAGATCTTCCCAGATCCCAGTTTACCATTATGTCTGATCACAGATGAAATATATGAAGCTTTGGGAAATAGAGAGAAAAAATGTATCTATTGATAAACCAACCAGTGCAGCTTTCATATCTAGTAAGACCTTTTGTCTGCTGGATAAAAAAACTGCTCTATAAGCTATGATAAAGAATAATAATTTCTTAAGCCATTTGAAAATGGATATGTTTAGCAAATTTATATAGTTGCTCAATGCACAAACAGTGACTTTGGGCAGCATACAACAGTTAAATATTTAAAAACAAATACAATATGGTGGTATCCATAACATTTGTCATTTCTCATCTACAAAGTTCTCTTCTAAAAAAGCACATTCTTTAACCATATGGAATGTTTCAGATATGAATGTAAATGATATAGATATTATATGTTAGATATTCAAACATTCAATTAAAATACTTAGTTTTATTCAAACACAACTTAATACAAAATATTTCATTGTTCATTATGGTTATTTTTCAACAGGGATGGATTGATAACTTTAATGGACCTAGTGGCCTTTTTATTGCTGTAAGTAACAGTTAAATGGGTTTTTTTCCTCTTAAAAACTGAATTAATTTGAAATGACTTTCTTAACGTGTATTTTTTTTAAATTTTATTTTAAGGCAGGAAAAGGAATTCTTAGAACAATGCGAGCCTCAAATAATGCAGTTGCTGATCTTATTCCTGTAGATGTAGTCATCAATGCAACAATAGCTGCTGCTTGGTATTCAGGAGTTAATAGGTATAACAGGTGACAATTAATTTTTTATATAGGATAAGCAATATTATATAATATTAATTTATATAAGCTTACATTTCCCCAAATATTGAAGCTATTTGTGTTTGTTCTTTACACCCATTACGCTCCTTGAAGGTCTAGCCTTTAATAACAAGTGCAGTTCTGCACAGTCCCTCTGAGGTACTCACCACACCCACTTATCCTTAGCCTGAAATTTATGACTTATTTCTGAGGTCATAAATTGAGCTGTAATGCAAGATCAGGGAGTGTATGATCTTTCCTTGTTCTGAACATAAGTGGTTGTTCAGACATGCTTGAGTTTTTGACAGCATTCTTTCTTTGAAGATAATTCTGAACCTTTATTTGTTTATTTATGAGATATATGGACCATCCCAGTCTGTTACAGCTCTAGAAAGCTTACAGAATACAGGTAGTTCTTGACTTATTCATTTAGTGACTGTTTGAAGGTGGCTAGAAAAAAGTAACTTATGGTCAGTCCTTGGACTTAATGAAAATTGCAGCATCCCCCTCCCTCCTGTCCCATGATAAAATTTTAGGTGCTTGGCAACTAGCATTTATTTATGATGTTTGTAGCATCCTGGGGTCGTGTGATCGCCTTTTGAAAGCTTCCAGCCAGCTTCCAGCAAGCAAAGTCAATGGGGAAAGCCAGATTGGCTTAACGACCCCATAATTTAGTTAGCAGTAAAAGGGATTTTTAAAGATCATGACTCAGTGAACAACCACCTTAGTTAGCAATGGAAATAATTATTATTATTATTAATAATAATAATAATAATAATAATAATAATAATAATAATAATAATAATAATAATAATCTTTATTGTCATTGTAATAAAATAAAATAAAATTACAATGAAATTCTGGTCTCAACTGTGTTTGTAAACCGAAGTCTACCTGTACAATAATAAAGACACACTAAAAGAATTATATCATCGAGAAACAATCTGGAAAAGAAACAGCAACGATCTAAAAGATCTAAAAATTAAATGCTGAAAATGGGGTACATTTTCAGAACTTAAAATGCCAAAAGGCAGCAAGTAGTGCCAAATGCTGGTGCATTAGGAAGCCTCCCTCCCTCCCCTCCCAGATTATGCTATATGTTACCTTGCTTTAGAGGACTTCAGTTGTTTAATTTAGCAAGACATGGTTCTGCAATATCAGGCAACACTGTCATCTGAATATATTGTCCCAGATTTAAGGATGGTACTGCATTCTAGATCCTGACTGTTTAAAATAAAACTTGCATGTTTTAGTGACAGCAGAACAATTTGATTTCAGGGAAGCCTTGATTTACTTTAGTTCTGGCCAAATAAGTACGGGTAGACCATTCTGTCTTTTTTGCAAACAACGGCCAAGTTCTTTTTTAACATGCCACATTCTTTAATTGAAATGAAGGGAAGAGGTTTAAATAACCAGTGTCAATCCTGTAAAACTGGCAAAATTTGCAGCAGGTTTGAGAATATGCCGACAAGCATGAGTTGAAAACTACAGTCTCATTATGTCCTAATTTTTTTAAATTAAAAAAACATCAGGCATGTATATTCTCTAGTTGTTTTTTCTCCTGCCTCTCTAAAAAGGTAGCAATCCATCAAAATTTCTATTCTGCCTTTCCTTGAAGTTTCCTAATCTCTGGGATTATTTTGTAAATATATTGTTAACTGATAGTTTGGCTGCTGCTTTATATTTTTGTTGCTCTACTTTTATAATTATTCAGCCAGTTTTCTGCTATTCTGCTTCTCTTTGTTTTTGATGGGCCTAAATTGTTGTACACTGAGAGGAATTATATTAAAAAATGTAACCTTTTTTTTCCAGGCCAAGAAATATTATGGTATACAACTGTACAACCGGTGGCACTAATCCCTTTCATTGGGGTGAAGTTGGTAGGCTCTTTTTTCCTGTCATAATTAATGGTAGTTCATTTTAAAAATAACTTACATAGATAGATATGTATCAGGTTAGACTCAGTTGGAACTACTTTTAAAAACAGCAGTGATTCTCTTTAATTCTGCTATATTTTTCCTTCTATCTGGATACATCTGAAGGCCTTTTTTTGTTTTTGCTCTTTCTGTCATTAGATGATCCAGTTTGAAGTTCAACTTTAAAATGTACACAACTGACTCAGTTGTATACTCATTAATTTGTTATATGTACAGACAGTCCTTGACTTACAACAGTTCATTTAGTTGTAACTTTCAAAAGTACAACAGCACTGGAAAAAGTTACTTATGAGCATTTTTAACACTTATGACCACTGCAACATCCACATGGTCACGTGATTTACAATCATGTGCTTGACAAATGGTTTGTATTTATGAAGGTTGCAATGTCCCGGGGTCATGTGATCATATTTTGTGACCTTCTGACAAGCAAAGTCAACGGGAGACCCAGATTCACTTCACAACTGGGTTATTAATTTAACAACTGCAGTAATTCACTTAACAAATGTGGCAGGAAAAGTTGTAAAAACTCACTTGGCAAATTTTTCACTTAGCAACATAAATTCTGTGCTCAATTGTGGTCGAAAGTTGAGGACTACCTGTTATTTTAAACTATACTTGATTGAATAAAACTCATTAGGAGTGAAAAACTTTAGTATTTCATCAGTATTATACCAATGCTGATGAATCATATAGCTGCATGTTTAGTAGGAAATACAAGGTTACACAAACTTTATTTGCCTGTGTACATGTTGCAATTTCACAGGTGTAGTAACAATAGTTATAAGACTTTATAAAACTAAGCCCATTTGCATATTGTATAAAAGTCGCAGAATTTTATTTTTCTGATAGAAAGGCACTGATACAGACCAATTTTTGGAACAGTGTTCACATATCTGTGGCTTTACTTAGCATTTGAATTATGATGTATTGCTATATAGCGTTTCTGATTAGGACATATTTATTACAAAACAATACTAAAGCACAAGAAACATGCTTTGAGACTGCATAGTATTTGATGATGTCCTTTACATATCAGGCAGCTGATGAAAAAAGTGAAATTTTACTTCTGTTCCATTAGTTTATATGCTGCCACTGTATTATGCTGAAATGTTTACTATCACTGCCATCTGATCCCATCATCAAATAGTTGAGATTTAGCCTGCAGTTTTAGTTTCTAAACTTTTCAGATTCCATAAGATATATTGATTTTATATTTCCCAAAAGTCATTTGAAACTTAAGTAATTGTCTAATCTAGGCATTAGCCTAGAACAGGGGTTCCCAACCTTTTCTATAACTCGCACCCCTAGCACGCTTCTGATATATTCTCATACCTCTTACAAAAGTGAATAATTATATGCATACAATTATGCATTTACACTATAATTTTGAAATTTCCAAACCCAAGTTTTCGTACCTCCTGGAATATCGTCTTGCATCCCTGGTTGGGAACCCCTAGCCTAGAGGTAATCTCTCTCATTTACAATTCTTTGGTTAGATTTTATGGGTGGTAAAAGGGAAGATTCTATTTTTTTTTTCAACTGATTTATTTCTTTAGGGAAAAAATTGGCTGACTTTACTAATTAAGGTTAAGGTAGAGAAAGCATCAGTTCAGATCCTTAAAGAAAAAATTATTTTATGTAGTGAGTTTGTTAATTTTCACTTGAATTTATTACTTAGTATATCTTAATTTTGAAATATTGCTTTAATGTAACATGCTTGGGTCTTGTATGATTATGTCAACTATAGGCAATTAAGCCAAGAAACTCTGTTCTCATTTACTTACAGATTTAATAAGTAAAAAAGAGAAAAGGGGAAAAAGTTGAAAAGTAATGCTTAAGTATGCAAACAAGTCCAATGAGAATTTTTTGTAATTTTACAGTTTAATTGAATAAAATGCTTTACCTTTGTTAGTTAATGAAGTATGTATAGGAAATAATGTGGTTTAAATCAGTGGGAATAGTACTATCTGTTGTGATGTCCATGGAAGTCCAGTACATTTACATGGTTATTATCAAAGCTGTTACACAACTTTTCTTTCTTAGAATACCATGTAATATCCACTTTCAAGAGGAATCCTCTCGAACAGGCCTTCAGACGGCCCAATGTAAATCTAACATCTAATCACCTTTTATATCACTACTGGATTGCTGTAAGCCATAAGGCCCCAGCATTCCTGTATGATATCTACCTCAGGATTACAGGAAGAAACCCAAGGTAATGGTGACTAGCTCTGCTTTGTGTTCCTCTGGCTATTTACAACCCATGCTTACACAATTAACACCTTTTTTTCCTTTTCGTAATGATGGTTGAATGGAATGTTAAATCCATAGAAGCTTTCGAAACCAAGTCTGCTGTTTTCCGGCAACAGTGAAAATGGTGTAGTATGGAGCAATCCATTAAGATGTCTAGAGATGATTGGATTTATTCTTTGAACAAGAGCTACTCAGAACATTTTGACCCTTATTTTTCCTACAGAATGTTACCTAAATTTGATATTCAAGAGGAATCCTTTAGAACAAGCAATCAGGCGTCCCAATCTTAAAATCCAGTCCAACCCCTTTATTCATCATTATTGGACAACAGTCGGTCACATACTTCCTGCGTTCTTATACGATGTTGTTCTCAGGTTGACAGGTCAAAAACCGTGGTAAGAAAGAAAAGGCTAATTTTTGGCTAAAAGTGATGGAAGCTTGGTGGCAGTTTAGATCAATGGCATGACCTTAGATTTACTAATGGAAGAATCAACAATAACAGTAAAAGAGCTGGATATTTTGGGGCCTTAGTGGCTGATTGGCATTTGCTTTATTAAAGTCATTGGTCCATGTCACGCAGTTACTATGCTCTTCAAATCATCCTACTCTAGCACTGTTATTGAAAATTATAAGCTAAAATGAATGGGGAAGGGAAGGGGATAGAAATACTAAAACTATGGTACACATGGTTTCTTTAACGAATTTAGATAATTTAGGACATATTTTATATCACCATCATTTGGCTTATAATTCTTTTGGCTTAGGAATTTTTTTAAGCCGGCAAAATGTATACTTTTACTGCTCAAATCTGCGTATTTTTTTCTCTAGCTTAACATTTTAAAATGGCAACTTTTTCAAGCTTTCTTTTGCAGAATTGCTGCTCAAACTGCACAGCCTCCACCCCCAAAAGTCTGAAGGAACAGAAGATATGTTGTTATTATTTCAGTAGTTTAGTATTTGGAGAGGAGAAGGAAACTATATATCTATATCTGTAAATATAAATACACTTAAACGCACACATACCAAGTCAAAGATTGTAGGTATGTGTATGTGTGCGTGTGTATATACCTATGAGAAAATGAATATGTATTTGACTTTGGGAATTTTCATCATTTCTCTTACAGCATGAACATACTGTTCCAAGAGTTAGAAATAATTTTAGCAGGCACACCTCTTATTTTTTTGCCATAACAGTTTAGGCAATAGTTTTAATTTGTTCCATGGTATAGGTAGCAAACAAAGGCAATTGAATGAGCCTATAAAAATTTTCCAAGTCCATAAACAGCAATTTTACTAATTGTACTCCAGAACAACTTTCCCATAAAGTATACTGAGCCCTTGTTAGTACCATTGTTGTCATTTTGGCAGTCTTCTCTACATTCCTAGAAGAAAGTTCTAGACTAGAGAACTTTTTTTCCATTCCCAGAAACTCTTGTCTCTCTTCCTCTCCCCCCAGAAGCTCTTGTCTCTCTTTCCCTCTCCCCAGCCATTGTGTAATACAACTTTCAGACTTTCAAACTCACATTTTTGAACTCTGTAAAACATGCTTTAGTAGATGACATCACCTGGATGACTTTATTTTGGCTTGGTGTCTAAGCAGAGGTTAGGCCTGATTGCTTCTTTAATAGGAGACCACCAGGAAATGGCAGGAGCTGCAGGAGGTTGAAAAATGATATGCCAAAAGAATATGCCTGAAAAACTACTTTCATACTGGTAACATGAAGAATACATGAATGTACCTATAAGTTGAGATCATTTTAAATCCTTGACTTTAATTGTGAGAAAGATGAAATTGGGATTAAAATGATTTTTTTTAAAGTTTCCTACCAGCGAAACTTGTATTTCCTAAACATGCTTTTATTGAACTAGTAGCTATATCTGTTAAAAACATATCACTGTGAGCTGATAATTTATCCCATGAATTCTGCATACTCTGCCTGCCAGAAGAAAATTAGATTCCTATTTAATGATGAACACATACACTTCTAAAATCCTTTGTTTCTGATCTTGTTTATACAAACAAGTAAAAGTGATACATTGTAAAAAGTAGGTAGTATGTCTTTCAGAAGGTCTTTTAGTATAGAATTAGATTTTAGTGAGCTGAAATGCAATGGTTTTCTATGAGGTAAGACGTTTTTATTATTTGAAAATTTGGCACATGTTGGAACTGAGTGCCATGAAATCAGAAAACCAGATCACCATCCCTCCAGGACATTATGATGACATAGCATCATTGGTGATCAAATGCTGGTCCTCATATCTGTATTTGTATTTTTAGGAGTGAGAAAGTGGTTTGAATTAACCCATTTCCTGCTGAAATGTTTTAATAAAACAATCTAATGTTATTTAATAATAACAATCTACAACTCAGGTAGAATATGTACACCGAGGTTAGTTCATAAACTCCAACCATAATTCAAAGAATATGAAAATAGGTCTCAAGTAGGCAATAACAGGGTCGGGGGGGGGGACCACTTTACTTGAGATTGTGGTTTGAAATAATCCACTTCTTGCTGAAATGGTTTAATAAAAAAGTCTAATGATCTTTAATAATAACAATCTACAACTCAGGTAGAATATGTACACCTAGGTTAGTTCATAAACTCCAATCATAAACAAAGAACATCAAAATAGGTCTCAAGTAATCCATAACAGGAAAAAACAGTCCTTTGAGATTGTATTTAAATGTATGATTAGAGATCTAAGAAGGAGACCATTTCTGCTGTTATTATTTATGAAGGAAGCTGAATTAGTTTATCTTAACGTTTATCAGAGTAAAATAAAAGACCAGAGAAATCTTATGAATATATTTTTAGTTGCCTGCTAAATGTGATGAAAATCTGTGATCCCAATGTTGCTTATTTATAATTCTCAGCATCCCGTACAGCCAGGTCAGTATGAAGATATTTGGAATTTTAGCTCAGCAATATCTCTGACAGGTTCTTGTCTGATTACCCTTCTTAAGAAATCAACAAATTTATGACCACAATACCTTAATAACTCCCCAGTCCTGTTTAGGAAAGCTATGTTCGTTGCTTTTGATTAAATTTAGTTCAAGTGCTTGCTTAATTGTTCACACACACGGCATATTGTGTAATTTTGTCAAGCATTTTCATTTCTTTGCTGGCAAAGAAATCCAGTGTAGTTTTCTATAATGAAAAGTGGGGCTAAATTATTTTTTAGCCTAACAGTGGTTTCTCCTTTTGACTGTTTGCTGTGGTTATTGTTGATAAAGTTGTATATTATATAAATGAGACAAAATGAGCTTTTGCAATGTTTTAACAAGATTTAAAAAAACAAAAAAGTTGTGGATAGAAATGTAGGGAATAGAAAATTCAAAGGCCAGATTCATAATTGTATTAAATTTGCAATATAATTTGTTTGCAGCGTAACATAACTTTATAATAAAATAAGGCACCGTATAACACAATAAAAAAATGGAAACAAAAATAGAATAGAGCAGTAAAAATTTGAAGAAACCCATAGGAAAAAAACACTAATTTAATGTACTACATTAAGGATAACAGAGGGTTCAAGTATTTCTTTGGCAAGGAGTTTCAAAGGTTGGAAGCATCCACAAAGAACTTTTTCTGCTTTCTCCCAACAACTCTGCGGATCAAAATAAAAATAATTCTCAATTATTTTAAATCCTAAGCATCTTAAAGAGGAAAAACATTTTGCTCCAAATATCCTGATCCAAAATAATATACTGTAGGGTTTGTAAGTTAATGTCAGTGACTTCAGGAATAACATACTGCGAGCCACCACATGTTTATTGGACCCGTGTCCTTCCTGGTTTGTACTGGCATCCTGGGAGGTGACACGAGGCTGGCTCCAGGAGGTTGTCAACGCTTCTCTGAGTGAGGGTTTCTTGCCTGCCTCTCTTAAAGAGGCCATGGTGAGGCCCCTCCTGAAGAAGCCCTCTCTGGATCCAGCTTTATTAGCCAACTATCGTCCCGTCTCCAACCTTCCCTTCCTGGCGAAGGTTGTTGAGAGTGTGGTGGCACAACAGTTTCCCCGTCACTTGGAGGAAGTTGATTATCTAGACCCGCGCCAGTCCGGCTTCCGGCCCGGGCACAGCACTGAGACGGCATTGGTCGCGTTGGTAGATGATCTCTGGAGGGCCAGAGATGGGGGTTGTTCCTCCATCCTGGTCCTATTAGACCTCTCAGCGGCTTTTGATACCATCGACCATGGTATCTTATTGCATCGGCTGGAGGGGTTGGGGGTGGGAGGCACCGTTTTACGGTGGTTCTCCTCCTACCTCTCCGGTCGGTCGCAATTTGTGTTGACAGGAGGGCAGAGGTCGACCTCTAGGCCCCTCACTTGTGAGGTGCCTCAGGGGTCGGTCCTCTCGCCACTCCTGTTCAACACATATATGAAGCCGCTGGGTGAGATCATCCGTGGTTTTGGGGTAGAGTATCACCTCTACGCTGACGACACGCAGCTGTATATATCTACCCCAAACCACCCCAACGATGCCGTAGCGGTGATGTGTCAGTGCCTGGAAGCCGTGCGGGCCTGGATGGGAAGTAACAGACTCAGACTCAACCCGTCTAAGACCGAGTGGCTGTGGTTTCCGGCATCCCGGTACAACCAGTTGACTCCATCACTGGCCATAGGGGACGATCACCTTACCCCTGTGGATGGGGCACGCAACTTGGGCGTCCTCCTTGATGCCCGGCTGTCCATGGAAGATCAAGTGACAGCCGTGGCCAGGAGGGCGTTTTACCAGGTTCGCCTGGTCCGCCAGTTGCGTCCCCTATTGGATCGGGGTGCCCTTTGCACAGTCACTCATGCCCTCGTGACATCCCGGCTGGACTATTGCAACTCTCTCTACATGGGGCTCCCCTTGAGGTGCACCCGAAGGCTTCAGCTAGTCCAGAATGCAGCCGCGCGGGCAGTTATGGGAGCCTCTAGGTTCTCCCATGTAACACCGCTCCTGCGCGAGCTGCACTGGCTGCCTGTCGTCTTTCGGGTGCGCTTCAAGGTGTTAGTTACCATCTTTAAAGCGCTCCATGGCACGGGACCTAGCTATCTGCGGGATCGCATTCTGCCTCATACATCCCTGCGACCGATTCGCTCCCACAGAGAGGGACTTCGGGTGCCGTCCACTAGGCTGTGCCAGCGGGCGACGTCCAGGGGAAGGGCCTTCTCTGTGGCGGGCCCGACCCTCTGGAACGACCTTCCCCCCGAAATCAGAACGACCACTGACCTTCGCTCCTTCCGACAGCTTTTAAAAACTCATTTCTTCCGTTTGGCTGGCCTAGGGTAATTTTAATTAGTTATGGTGTTAAGGGGTTTTAGGGACAGTTTTTAGTTTTTATAGATGTTTTTAGCGCAGGATATGTTTAATTGTGTTTTTTAAATTTTGTACTCTGTGTTTATTGTTTTTTAATTCTCCTGTGCCCCGCCTCGAGTCCCTCTGGGGAGAGAGAGCGGGTTAGAAATAAAAATTTATTATTATTATTATTATTATACTATTATAATTAGTCTCAATCTGTAGTCTGAGTGCAGCAACCTCTGCCTATAATAATCTTAATGGGATGGAACTACAATATTAGATGTTATGAATGTTAAATACTACATGAAAGGTCATTGTAAACTGTCTTTAGTTTACAAACTTTTGTAAAGGAACACTGAAGAATTCAGGAATTATTTTTGAGAATAGCAATATGGGGAAGTTCAGTCAAGCTGGATTTTTTTTCTGATTTTGTTTTTTTAATAAAGATTTTCCATTTTGAGATGTAAAAGGTTGAATATATTCTGTGGTGTCTTTCAGTTTTTTTCAGGACTGTGGTTAAGTTTGACAGATTTCAATGTTTTCTGTGTTGTATTATGTAATTCATCTGTTTGACAAAAATAATATATAACAACTCAGACACCAATAATTCCACAAAATCAGGAACATGTGCAATATTTATGCAAACGTACAGTGGTTCTTAAGCAGAAAAGCTCTGAGGAGCATTTCTTGAAGAAAGACAGTTTGTGAGTGTTTTTAGCTCATGAAAATTGTAATACTTAAGTAGATACAAATGATATCTACAAAATGTTCTAAAGGTAGGAAATTATTTTGCTGTTAGAATATTTTTTAGAGAAGAAAAATATTTAGTGGTTTTACATAAGTAGAAGATGAACAGATGCCATTTTGTCTTAAGTCTCTTACGTTATTGCTTGGCAGTTACAGCTTAATATGCCTAATGTAATCATTTATTGCCATAAAACACAAATGAATAAATGTTTCATTTAGTTTTTGTATAAAAGGTATAACTAAATAGATATCATCTAAGACAGTTTACAAATAAGATAAGAAAAATAATGTGTTTATTTGTTTATATAATTTGTATGACCACTTTTCATCAAATTAATATCAATTTTTAGCAATCACATTTTCTCCATGAGAAACTGTCTCTAACCTGGTCTTTAAAGGATTGATAATATTTAGAATGGAGTGATAATATTTCAAAAAGTGCTTTACTAAATAAATAGAAGAAACTAGATTGAATATCATAAACTAAAATCACAACTATCCAGAGAGCAGACAATAAAAAGAAACCAAAGTAACCTCTAAAAATAAATTGTGACAGTGTTAAAAGAGAGGTCTTGATCAGACTTGAAAAGGGAAATGTTCTCCAGGAAATAAAATATAAAAATCATGCATGTGTGTATATATGTATATGAGAAGTTCAACCTGAGACGCCAGGCACCATTTATTTTGAAAAACAATCTAGGATGCCTCGTAGTGTCTTTCCAAATTAGTTATATTTGCCTCATGAATTTTATATCATTAAGGACACTTGTTTATAATATGTTTGGTTGAGCTAGATGTTATGCTTATAAATGTTTGAAAATAATACTTTATAACAGGGCTCACCAACCCGGGCCTGCTAACTGGCACCAGTCTATGGCCTATTAGGAACCAAGCTGCATAAGCAGCAGGCGAGCAAGCAAAGCTTCATTTGTGCATGCGCGGAATCTAGGCTGCACATGAAACCATTTCCCCACCCATCCCCAGACCACAGAAGACAATTTTCCTAATGAAACCTGTCCTTTGTGCCAGAAAGGTTGGGGACAGTTTGTTTATATCATGTATGATATGTATAATTTCTCTTAATATAGCCCAGAAGCTGTTAAGATCCTTTGGAAAGAATCTTCAAATTAGAAAATTATAATATATAATTTCACTGTTCTGAATTATTTTTACAGAAGGTTGTTATTCATATTTCAGATGTATGTTTTCCTTTTAATAAATGCCCATTATTATTTTTAATAGAATTGTATTTGGCTGTCCTCAATATAAACAAGTTACCATAACTGAATTTTTTAAAAAAATGTCTTTCTAAAGCAACCTTATTTTCATGTTGGCTTTTCTTTTCGTCCTTCACTTTTCTATCTTCCTGATGATCAGTGCTTTCTATTATAAGGTTCAGTCTTGAAATGGTCAGGGTCAGAATATCTGTCAAATATGGTTCTACGGATTTGTATTAGTGGTTATAGCAGCACCAACAAAAAGTGCAAAAGAATTAATTTAAAGTTCACTAAATTCAAGTTCAGAGATACTAGTATTTTAAAGCTATTTTTCAAGTTGATCCTATTAATAAAATGCACTATATTCAAACAAAATATTTACTGGTGATTGAATTGAGCAATAAATATGAATAGAATATTTCTGCATATTAAGTAGGTAAAGCTCTCGCCTCACAATCAGGAGGTTGTGAGTTCAATCCTAGGTAGAGGCAGATGTATGGTCTCCTGCTTGGGGGTTGGACTAGATGACCTGCAAGGTCCCTTCCAACTCTGTTAATCTGTTAGTAAACATCTGAACCAGCATGATGCAAAGCATTCTTAACCAGGATTCAAAAGAAGATGGTTTTATAAAGAAACATTTCTTCCATGACCTTTTCAATTTCTAAATTAATGGGCAAAGGAGTATCCCCATGCAAATCTCATCAGAATTATTTGTGAATTATACTGTGTGGTTGATTAGAGTTGTGCAGAGCTTCAAATTCAAAAGTTCAAAGATAATTTGAAGTAAATTGTGATCCCTCAAAAGGCACTGATTTAAAGGAGCTGAAATTGATGTTATGTGTTCCCTTCATATCTGCATAGCCCTAATTTATAGATAGATCGTGATGTTCACAGTACTATCTATGAAAAAGGACCTCAGGCTTTAAAAAATATATATTATTTAACATACTGTGCAGAAATACTCTGTTTTTGAAAATTTTACTTCAAGTTTTTAATGGTATAATGGGCAAATTGAAGGATCCTTTGCAGGAACCTTCTTTCTAAGTGTTGAGTCATATTTAAGTTGTGAGTGTGATTTTCTTTAATAACATCTTTCCCTGGGCTATAGGATGATGAAAACAATAACACGTCTTCACAGAGCTATGGTGCTATTAGAGTACTTTACAAGTAATTCTTGGGACTGGAACACAGACAATGTCAATATGCTTATGAGCCAGTTGAGTCCTGAAGACAAAAAGGCAAGTTACATTTGCGTTGCTTTGCTTGCCAACAATGTGGTACAAAAGGCATAAAATGAACAAAATGAAAGCATAAACAAATAAAAAGATAAAGCTGTAGCATGCACTGTAGTTTTTCTGAAACAACAACAAAATGCCAACTGTATTCAGTGTGCCCATTTTCATAATAAGCGCAACTAAATACAGATAGATCTTTGTATGGGCTGCATTGGAAACCAAGATAAACCTAAATAAAGTTACTATATACAGTATATTACTATATTTTCCATAGAGTAGAAAAATATATTTAGTTTTAAAATAAAAACTCATAAATACTAAAGTGTTAACGTTAAGGGAGGATGATAGAAACCCATTTAAGAATAATACTTGAGTGGTAAAGAAAACCTTTAGAGGTGGGATTAATAACTTTTGGTATTATAGGACCTAGACACAAGAATATATAATTACATAGATCCAATTACATGGGTAAATAATTCCATTGAACTCTGAATATACATTGATACGATTCATTTGTTACCCTTTCAAATGCATGATATAACCAGTTTTCACACAGACCTTTTATTTTGATATTGTTTTAAGGGGTAGAAAAGACTTGGTATCAAAATGCTTCTTATATAATTGTGCTTGTGATTATTACAAGAGCCTGAATTTATTTGTAGAGTCAATATTATGGATCATTAATGGAAGTTAATTCTTATGTTTTTATCCATTGTATTCCTGATTTGAGTTTAAAACTGTATTTTGTTAGTAATAGATACATTGTTTAATTTTTACACCAGGTATTTAATTTTGATGTTCGGCAGTTACATTGGGCAGAATATATGGAAAATTACTGCATGGGAACAAAGAAGTATGTACTGAATGAAGAAATGTCTGGTCTTCCAGCAGCTCGGAAACACTTAAATAAGTATGTGAATTTGACTTCTTTGTTCCATAAATTAGCTATTGATATAATTCTGTGAATGTCAAAAACGTATGAAGTCAGGCCACAGTAACTCTTCTATTAATACTTAAACATGCCTGTAATTATTCAAATAATCAATTGATATTCTTATTGTAATCATTTCAAAAAATGCTAAACAGGTGTTGTGGTAAAATAATTTAGGTGAGGTCCACCAAGTCTTCCATATTGCTTGCCTATCTCTTTTGTGTGAATATTACATAATAGGGTTTTGATTATCTTTTAAATTGGGAAGAATGATACTGTTTGTATCAGTCTTTCAAAAGTTACTTTGTAATTCTTGGTATCTGTACCCTGTAGGAAAAGAGCATACGAATTGCATAAATTTTTTTATGTACGATGAGAGAATTCTATGATAGGAAAGGAAATCTCTGCTGTAGAACAGTATAGTTTACTGATGTGCAGATTTTATAGAACTAGACCAGTGGTTGGCAAACTGCGGCTCGCAAGCCACAAGCAGCGCTTTGGCCCCTCTTCCTCCATCCTCGTCAATAGTGGGACTCCTGGGCGCCGCCGCAGCAACCCTTCCCCGATTCCCTTCCTCCCTCTGCGGAGCCTCTTCAGCCCCTGGGAAGCGCAGTGGCTGCCCAAAGAGGCAGCCGTGGTCTCCCCAGCTGGCATGCCAGCCACTCATCTACTTCCAGGGGGGGCGGGAAGGAACCGGCATCCGGTAGGTGAGCGAGCGAGCAAGCGCGGCAGGGGGGGCGGCCGGGCGAGGCTACTTCCAGGGGCTGAGGAGGCTCCGTTGGGGGGGTGAGAGACAGACAGACAGACAGAGAGAGGCCAAGACACAGAGAGAGACAGAGAGGGAGGGAGGGAATCAGAGAGAGTGACAGACACACACAGAGAGACAGGGAGAGACAGAGGGAGGGAGGAAGAGAAAAATAGACAGAGACACAGAATGAGTGATTAAGTGAGTGAATGCAAGACAGACAGACAGACACACAGAGTGACAGAGATGGGCAGACGAAGAAGAGAGAGACAGAGATACAGAGAGAGAGAGAGAGAGAGACAGAAGGAAAAAGAGAAAGAAAGAAAAAGAAAGTGGGAGAAAGAAAAGAAAGAAAGAAAGAAAGAAAGAAAGAAAGAAAGAAAGAAAGAAAGAAAGAAAGAAAGAAAGAAAGAAAGAAAGAAAACTTATGACCACAATTGAGCCCAAAAGTTTGGTTGCTAAGCAAGACCATTGTTAAGTGAGTTTCACATTTTTCAAGTTGGCCACACCCACCCGGTCACATGACCGCTGAGCCACTCCCACAAAACAGGCCACACCTTCTGGCTCTCAAAAAATTTCAGTCATGGTATTGTTGATATTTGCCTCTTTTGACTAATGAGTTTGCCCATCACTGAACTAGACTGTTACAACAATTTGTATATACTATTATAAAAATTCCTTTCTAATGAAGTAGGAATTTTATGAATAATATTTGTTTCATCCTCAAACTGTTATATTCTTATTTGCTAGTTTACTTAAATTTCCCACATTTGTTATTTTTTCTTTCTTTCTCTTGATTTGATTTATCTCTAGGCTAAGGAACATACGGTATGGCTTCAATACAGTACTTGTAATCCTCATCTGGCGAATTTTCATTGCAAGATCGCAAATGGCAAGAAACATCTGGTATTTTGTTGTTAGCCTATGTTACAAGTTCCTCTCTTACTTCAGAGCATCCAGCACTATGAGATACTAGAGATGACAATTCCAGCATTAGGACATCTATGCATTTGGTGGTCTAATGGCACAAAGCCGTATAATATACCTACTCATCTTGTCTTTTGTAAAAACATGAAATATTAGATCTGGATTGTGAAATACAGTTCATGTGATGCTTAATTGTGTATTTCTGTGAAGATTATATGGCTAATCTGGATCAATCTCTCATTAGGCAAATACGTAGGTAAAATATCCAAGCAGATTTAATACATCTGTATGAAGAAAATGTTAGGCCATTGACCAGTGTAACTGCAATTCTGGAATGCATTCAATTAAAATCTGCCTTAATATAGTAAACTTAATTTTTATTGCAAATAAGCGCATTTAGATAAGGTAAACAAATTATTCTCTTAGGTGGCAATTTATTTGAGAATCACAGCGGATTTTTCTGGTTAATCTTATGAGAAATATTCCTTGTAAATTATTTAAACGGGGCATTCTGTTAATCTTTCCTTCTTAGCTCTTTTCCAGAGGCTCTTAACTATACAAAAATTACGAAAAGAAATACAAAAAATTGGGGGGGGGGGGGAGTACTGTTACAAGTATACCTACACATCTGGATTAATCCACAGGAAACAGTTAACTACCCATCATTGAGAATTATACCCAAGCATTAGAATGCTTGAACACTGTTTCCCTCAGCCATTTCTTAAGCCCATCACCTAACTAAAAAGGCAGAATACTTTTAAGAAGGAAACTGCCATTGGTATGCAGTATTTTATCTCAAGCTTTATGAATTGTGGCTATAAAAGAGGGTGCAAAGAGAAAATGATGAAATAAGTTATTTTGTCCCTTAAAATATAGCAAGAGAAACTTTCACTGCAGATAAGGAACTTGAGATCCAAATAGAAAAAAGTCTGTTCCCTGTGTTATCCATATAATTTAAAAATGAATTACCAAATGCTTTCTTTAGCATTTAGGAGTCAGTATATTTATGCTAAATAAGTTCAGTAGTTTCAGTAGAAATAGTTGAAACAAAAATGTAGAACATGGAAACTGTTGAATACTTCCTACTTGGGCTAATATCTTTTTCTATATGTTTAAATTGATTTAGCAATGAGCATCCATTTGCAACTGTCCCCATGAAATGTAGATTTGAATTATGCTTCATTTAAAACATGGTTTTTATATTTCTTGACATGTTCTACATTCTGTGCTAACTTAGATGCTTTATTTGCTATAATCCACATTTCCAGGTGTAGTATAGGGTAATCTGATCAACTTGTATTATATCTATTTTTATTACTATGCTTAAGTAAATTGTGAATGGATCATACAAGTGTTATGCACAAGACATATGTGTCTTACACTTATTATTCCACATTCAAATCTTATGCCACTGTTAAAATCTTCCATATAATTGTGCTTCTACTTTTAAAAAGAATGTTTCCTTGTTAAAATTTAACTATTTTTCTCATAGTTAAATATGATTTTTTTAAAAAGCAAAATTTAAATGTGCATATAATATTTACAGGGATAAAACATGTTGCATGGTCAGGGACCACACCCTTTTAAAGAGTGTGCGAGACTGCTGTTGCAATGGTGGAATACAATAAATTGTGAACTTTGTGATGTAGTATTTTACCATTTATTTGCAACATCCTTACTATTCTGTCTGTCACCGTTGCTCCCTAAATAATTCCTCACTGACCTTATATCAGTTTGGCACATTGGAATAGATGTCTGGACCTTAACAAATACAGCTGAGAAATAACACAACTTTCCATAACATTTTTTTTGAGACAAATCTTTCAGACTTCCACACATCTAGGTGATTCATTCTATTTTCATATCTAAATATATTCTCATGCTATTCTTGCTAATATAGCAGTATCAATACCAGTTGTTTCAAACCTAAATGAAAAATATGTGAATTTGAATGCCTGAAAAGTTTCAAAATTCCAAACAAATTGTCAAATCTTAAGTGTGAGAAAAAGGTATTATGAAACAAGAGCCCTTGAATATGGCAGAATTTAGAATTAGGATTATAGAAACAATATTCCTCTACAATGTGAATTCCCTACTATAAGCAGAGATTTCAGAAACAGCATTTTAAATAATTATTTAATAAAAATATTTGGATGCCTTTGTATGCAAACCAAAAATAAACCAATTCCTGAATACTGCATTTGTTGAATTTATCAGGTAGCTTAAGCTAAATGTGAGATATTCATTGAAAGTATCATGTGCTATGAAATAGTTAGAACTTAATATACTACTGCTTTGCTTTTAATGTTTGTGATATACTTAGAAACTTTTGAAGATGAGAGAAAGATAAAAGTAGCACATCATTGTCAATTTTCCTTCCTTGAAAGGGAAAAACAAAGTAGAGAGATTAATCATTGAATCCAGGGAATGCCTGAAATTTCATTAAAACATTGCTTTACCATGCTTTTAAAAAAGTACATTCACATAATTGAAGTTTTCAGCCCATGTTTAGCTATGATTATTACCCCTTAACACATTTTTAAAAGAAACCTGTGCATTAGGTAAGGCAAATTTTGAATGGCTTGTGTCACGGTATATCTTCTGTTCTACCTTCAAATTGCAGCCAAGATTTCTGCTTCTTGATCAATATCTTTTTGTGTTATTGCTACAATTAAAATGTGCTGACTCCCAATTCTATCATCTGCCTGTGTGAGGAAATATTGTAGTTGCAAAATGCATCAAAACGCTGATTCTTTTATCCTTCTTATTAGAAGAATGCTTATAAGAAGGTAGAGCATGTTTTTAAAGGTATTTTTAAATCCCATTTTTTTTCTGTAGGATGATAGGACATGGAGAAAACCACAAATAACATATTAACAATTTCAATTTTTCCTCATGGTTGAATATTTTCCATTTTATGCCATCATAACGTGGGAGAATTTTGTGATCTTTTATTTTATTCCATTAGGATTTACCCAAGTTGGAATGAATGTTTCAAGTGGCTATATTGTTTCAAGCTTAAACCAAAGTAAATGTCTTGTCATACATACTTTCTGAGAACCACTGAACAAGAAATATTGATTGTATCCTTTACAATCAGGCATGTCCAGACCTCAGGCTGCATATATGCATGTACAGCTAGTAATGCAGCCTCACAAGATCATAAACATTTAACATGTGATTTATATACATTAGCTGTATTTTATATTTTATACACAATCCAAGACAATTCCTCTTCACTCAGAGTG
Source organism: Rhabdophis nuchalis (assembly GCA_039707465.1). Classification (NCBI taxonomy): domain Eukaryota; kingdom Metazoa; phylum Chordata; class Lepidosauria; order Squamata; family Natricidae; genus Rhabdophis; species Rhabdophis nuchalis. Next base: position 120,121,204 of record CM077643.1, on the reverse strand, counting down.
GTCCAGGCAAGCCAAAAGGTTGAATATCACTGCTGATAAACACTTACTGAACTTCAGTATGGGAAAGACCCCCTAAGAATACTACACTTAGCCAAAAACCCCAAGTGACCAAACTCAAATTATGTTTGAGTGGCAAATGAGCTTCAACATTAGTAAGTGCAGAGTGATGCACGTTGGGGCAAAAAAAACCAACTACATCTATAAACTGATGGGGTCTGAACTCCTTGCAACTAACCAGGAAAGGGACCTTGGTGTCCTGGTGGACAGCTCAATGAAGGTGTCAACCCAGTGTGCGGCAGCAGTGAAAAAAGCAAACTCATTGCTAGGGATCATTAGGAAGGGTATAGAAAATAAGTCAGCAAGTGTCATTTTGCCTCTTTATAAATCTATGGTGAGGCTCCATCTGAGGCTCCATCTGGAGTATTGTGTACAGTTCTGGTCACCATACCTTCAGAAGGATATTATGGAAAGGGAAAAGGTGCAGAGAAGGGCAACCAGAATGATTAGGGGGCTGGAACACCTTCCTTACCATCTGAGGCTGCAACGGCTGGGCCTCTTCACTCTAGAACGACGGCGCCTGAGAGGTGGCCTGATTGAAGTCTATCAAATCATGCACGGTGTGGACAAAGTAGAAAAGGAAAAACTTCCCTATCGCACAACACTAAAACTAGGGGGCACTCCATGAAACTTTTGATAGCTAGACCTCAAACAAATAAGAGGAAGTACTTTTTCACCCAGAGGATCACTGGTCTATGGAACTCCCTGCCAGAAGAAGTGGTGACAACTGTCAGCCTCGACACCTTTAAGAAAGGATTATACGAGTTCATGGAGAACAAGGGTATCAGTGGCTATCATTATGGATGCCTAAGGACACCCTCCGGGATGGAGAGATAGGCAGGATATTTCTCAATGCCATTTGCAGGGAATCATAAGCAGGTGAAGACATCTGCTTGGGAATACCCTGAAGCAAATGGTGAGCCAATGTGTGAGACAGAATGCTGGACTGGATGGGCTATGGCCTGTTCCAGCAATAATAAAATAATAATAATAATAATAAATTTTATTTGTAGCCCGCTCTCTCTCCCCAGAGGGACTCAAGGCTGTTCTTATGTTCTTATGTTTTAAGATATATTACATACAGTACATTATACAAAAAGCTAGCTCCCTTGAGAAGTTTATAATGCTAGGAAAGGTGAAAGGAAAAGAAGACAAAGCATGTAGCAAAGTATTCAAGCTCAAATTCACTGGTGATGGGTTGGAAGACTTGAAGGACCAGGTTGGAGGCATATCGTCCTGGAAGATTTATCTCTATTTAGAGTCAGCACTGACTTGATGAGACGAATGTGATTTCAGTAAATTTAAACATCTAACTATTGAATGGAATTCAGCTAGTGTCCCTCTGCTAGTAGAGCAAGCTAGTGTTCCTCTGTTGTAGAGCATGTTTGCAGCAATTGTCCTTCCTTGATATTCCCAGCAACTCAATATTTGCTGTTCAGGGTCCCCTAGTCCAGAGGCAGACTTTAGCGGGGATATGCGGCTACAGGGAAGAATGGGGTACACTGAAAATTATTTCCTTCCTCTGCCACTGATGTAAACCCATCTCCAGACAGAAACTGAAAGGTTCCACTGAATGTTCAGATTATCGTCATACAAGAAACATTACCTTGGAGTATAAGGCTGTGGTTTTCAACCACAGAAGATCTTTGTGATATCTATCTGCAATTCAGTGTTTAATATTTTATTTGGAAAGAAACCTGTGTGGTTATTTTTATTCGTTGTGACTTTCACTTAAAGCCTTGTGCATTTATATTTAATAGGAATATGCTACGCTTGGTAAGCCTGCTTCTATGTGCATTGGTTACGTAAGTCTCTTTTCATCGTGTATTCCAAAACAGATGACACAAACTGGTGCAATTCAGATGCATTCTGGAGATCCAGCTGGAAATTAGAGAAGGGTGACATTGGGCTTAAAGAGGAAATACATTTGTTTTTTTAACAGAGATGTGGGGGAGGATCAGATATGGTTGACATGTACTATTATTTTGCATGCTTATTGCAATTTTTACATAATATCTAATTATAGCTTTGCTTATAATCTTTATCAAAGCATTGGAGTCTAACCAAGGTTTTTAACCAGGCATGGCAGCAGCAAAAAGCTATAAAAACAATGCTACACAGTGGTACCTCGGTTCACGAACTTAATTCGTGAACTGACTCTGGTCGCGAACCGAATTGTTCGTGAACCGAGGCACAGTTTTCCATATGCTAAAAGCATAGCAAAAATAAAAAAAAGTCACTGAAAGTACTCACAGTGTGCATGCTGGGGCTTTTTTCTGTGTCTTCTCTCTACGATCTTCCTACAGGAAGTCACAACCATGTGACAGCCAGGAATACATTAAAAATGGCCGCGGTTCCTGTTTGTGAACCGAAGCAGAGTTCGTGAACCGGAGCACATTTTGAGGAACTTTTCTGTTCGTGAACCGAGTTGGTCGTGAACAGAGGCGTTCGTGAACCGAGGTACCACTGTATAGGTTGAAAAATCCTAGTCTTCTGTGCTCCTGTTGAAAAATATTGAATAAGATACGAAGCAATTCAGAATATAGAAGATTATGAGTCGAGAAAACTGCATGAAGACTGAAAGTTCAGCTTTTTGTGACTGCCATCTCCAGTATGGTAATAAATGGAAGGATTATTTATCAGCTACAGTTAAATCCATAGATCAATCTTTCTCAAACCAACCAAAGCTTGCTTCTTAAAAATTATAACTATATTGGCTTCTTATTCAAAATGACTTTAAATATACATTATCAAATTTATTTTTCAATCACAAGCTTGCTTGCAGGAAGACTACCATATTTTTTGGAGTATAAGACGCACCGGAGTATAAGACACACCCAGGTTTTGAAGAGGCAATTTTTTTTTAAGTAGGTAGGTAGATAGAGGGATAGAGAGGGACAGAAAGAAAGAGAAATACAGTAGGGAGGGAGGGAGAGAAAGTAGGTAAGTAGGTAGGTAAGTAGAGGGGGAGAAAGAAATACAGGAGGGAGGGAAGGAGAGTGTGCAGATAGATAAGTAGGTAGAGAGATAGAGAGAGAAAAATAGAGAGAAATACAACAGGTAGGTAGGGGGGGAGAGTAGGTAGATAGAAGGGAGAGAGATACAGAAGGTAGGTAGGGAGAGAGTGTAGATAGGTAGGTAGGTAGAGGGATAGAGAGAAATAGAGAAATAGAGAGAAATACAGTAGATAGGGGGAGAGAGAGAGGGTAGGTAGGTAGGGAGATGTTTCCAGGTGTATTTACCCATGTGCTGGAGAAGGAAATCACTGACCACCTTTGGAACAAATCTTTGTTTCTGCAGGCACAGTACTCGAACAACGTAATTCTCATCAATCACTCTAACTAAACAGCTTTCCAAAAGGGGGAAAAAAACCCTTTTTGCACTGTGCAAACCTCCCCCAAACGGCCTGTTTTTTGCAAAAATGGGCCCGTTTTTTGTCAAACAAAAGGCATGAATAGCCGGCCTAGCGTAGTCCCCCGTTTCTGACTCTATCTATAAATTTTAATTTTCAGGGTTTTAAATGGGTTTTTTAGCACGGGTTTTAATTTAATTTAATATGTTTTTAATAGTGTATATTGTCTTTTGTTATGGTTTTAATAATGCCTGTGTGCCGCCCTGGGTCCTAACAAGGAGAAGGGCGGGGTATAAATTTGAAAAATAAAATAAATAAATAAATAAATGAATAGCTTTGGGGGGGCTTGCAGAGTGCTCCTGGGGGTAGTGGGGGGGGGGGCAAAATGAGGAAAAACGGCCTGTTTTTTTCATGAAAGTGGGCCGTTTTTTGGTCAAAAAATAGCATGCATAGCCCTATGGAGGCTTATATTCATATTGAAAAAGTTTTATTGAGTTTACATTTTTTGTGGGGTAGGGTAAGGGATAATTAATAATAATAATAATTTTTATTTATAACCCGCTCTCTCTCCCCGAAGGGACTCGAGGCGGGGCACAGGGAATTAAAAAGTTAGAAAAAATACAAAATATAGAACAATAAACATACATAAATACTGACTAAAAGGCATATTAAACAGAAAACCCTGCGCTAAAATTCCCAAATATTTACTAAAAATCCCTAAACAATCAGAAGAGACTATCCTAGGCCGGCCAAGCGAAAAAGATGTGTTTTTAGTTTCAGACGGAAGGAGCGGAGGTCCGTGGTTGTTCTAATATCGGGGGGAAGGTCGTTCCAGAGGGCTGGGCCCGCCACAGAGAAGGCCCTTCCCCTGGGCGTCGCCCGCTGACAAAGTCTAGTGGACGGCACCCGGAGAAGTCCCTCTCTGTGCGAGCGAATCGGCCGTGAGGATGTATGGGGCAGGATCCGATCCCGCAGGTAGCTAGGTCCCGAGCCATGGAGCGCTTTGAAGATGACAACTAGCACCTTGAAGCGCACCCGGAAGACGACAGGCAGCCAGTGCAGCTCGCGCAAGAGCGGTGTTACGTGGGTGAATCTAGAAACACCCATAATTGCCAGCGCGGCTGCATTCTGGACTAACTGAAGTCTCCGGGTGCACCTCAAGGGGAGCCCCATGTAGAGAGAGTTACAATAGTCCAGTCGGGATGTCACGAGAGCATGAGTGACTGTGCGAAGGACGTCCCGATCCAATAGGGGGCGCAATTGGCGAACCAGGCGAACCTGGTAAAACGCCCTCCTGGCCACGGCTGTCACTTGATCTTCCATGGACAGCCGGGCATCCAGGAGGACACCCAAATTGCGCACCCCATCCACAGGGGCAAGATGTTCGCCCCCTATGGCCAGCGATGGAGTTAGCTCGTTGAATCGGGTAGCCGGAAACCACAGCCACTCGGTCTTGGTCGGGTTGAGTCTGAGTCCGTTACTTCCCATCCAGATCCGCACGGCTTCCAGGCACTGGCACATCACCGCTACGGCATCGTTGGGGTGGTTTGGGGTAGATATATACAGCTGAGTATCATCAGCGTAAAGATGGTACTCTACCCCAAAACCACGGATGATCTCACCCAGCGGCTTCATATATGTGTTGAACAGGGGAGGCGAGAGGACCGACCCCTGAGGTGAGGGGTCTCGAGGTCGACCTCTGCTCTCCTGCCAACACAAATTGCGATCGGCCAGAGAGGTAGGAGGAGAACCATCGTAAAACGGTGCCTCCCACCCCCAACCCCCCCAGCCGATGCAATAGGATACCATGGTCGATGGTATCGAAAGCCGCCGAGAGGTCTAATAGGACCAGGATGGAGGAACAACCCCCATCTCTGGCCCTCCAGAGATCATCGACCAACGCGACCAATGCCGTCTCGGTGCTATGCCCGGGCCGAAAGCCGGACTGGCGCGGGTCTAGATAATCAACTTCCTCCAGGTGACGGGGAAACTGTTGTGCCACCACACTCTCAACAACCTTCGCCAAAAAGGGAAGGTTGGAGACGGGACGATAGTTGTTTAATAAAGCTGGATCCAAAGAGGGCTTCTTAAGGAGGGGCCTCACCATAGCCTCTTTTAGGGAAGCAGGCAAGGAACCCTCACTTAAGGAAGCGTTGACAACCTCTTGGAGCCAGCCTCGTGTCACCTCCCAGGATGCCAGTACAAGCCAGGAGGGACACGGGTCCAATAAACATGTGGTGGCTCGCAGTCGCCCACGTAACCTGTCCATATCCTCGGAAGAAACGGAGTCAAACTCCTCCCAGACAAGATCTGCCTCGCGGCATCCCACTGGGCCATCAATGGGGGCTAGCTCGTTCTGTATCTGAGCGATTTTCTCCTGCAGAAAAATCACAAATTCCTCTGCTCTACCCTGTAGCGGGGCTTCCCGCACCCTCTGTTGAAGGAGGGAGCGGGTCACCCTAAACAGGGCGGCAGGGCGGTTGTCTGCGGATGCTATGAGAGTAGCACAATGATGGCGTTTGGCCACTCTCAGCGCCACAATGTAAGTCCGTAAATGGGCTCTTACCTGTGTCCGGTCAGATTCAGATCGGGTAGACCTCCATCTTCTCTCTAGGCATCTCTTGTGGCGTTTCATCCCCCTCAGCTCCTCGGTAAACCAGGGGGCCAGGGTGGTTCGCCGCCACAAGAGAGGCCGCAAGGGCGCGACCCGATCCAAGGCTCCCGTGGCCGCAGTATTCCATGCGGCCACGAGGTCCTCCATCGGGGCACAGGTCAGGGGTACAGGAAGTGGCCCAAGCGCCGTCTGGAACCCATCTGGGTCCATAAGGCGCCTGGGGCGGAACCAGATCGGTGACTCTGGTTCCGCCTCCCCGCGGTGGGGAGTAGCGGTTGGAAAGTCGAGCCGGAGAAGTGAGTGGTCTGACCATGACAAGGGCGTGATGACTATATCCCCTATACCCAGATCACTCTTCCATTGGCCAGAGACAAAGATGAGATCCGGTGTATGTCCACCCTCGTGGGTGGGGCCTTGAATTACTTGGGTCAGGTCCATGGCCGTCATGGAAGCCATGAACTCCCGAGCTACCCCGGATGATTCGCCCACCGATGGCAGATTAAAGTCCCCCATGACTAAAAGTCTGGGGGTCTCGACTGCCACCGTAGCGATCACCTCAAGGAGCTCGGGCAGGGCTGCTGCTACATAGCGGGGAGCCAAGTATACAACCAGCAAGCCCAACTGCCTCCCTAGGCCCCACTTCACGCAGAGGGACTCACAACCGGTGGTCTGTGGCACAATGGTCTCTCTCGGCTCAAGACCTTCCTTAACAATGACCGCTACCCCACCACCCCTGCCTAGAGCCCGGGGCTGATGAAAAGCGCGGTAGCCTGGTGGGCACATTTCAACGAGGGGGAGTCCACCCTCGCGGCCCAACCAGGTCTCCGCTATTCCTGCCAGGTCCGGCTCCCCCTCTGACACAAGGTCATGGATGAGGGGGGCTTTGTTGACAACGGACCTGGCGTTGCAAAACATCAGCCTCAGGCCCTGGCTCTGTATTCCCTGACCACCTAGCCTGCGGGGGTTGTGACACCTGACCGTTTGTAACCAACGGCCACGTGTCCCCAACCGGGAGGATGGAACTTGCCTCCCCTCGGGCCTGCCTCTCCCCACGACCTTCTGAATGGGAATGCCCTCCGTCGGAACGACTCGTGTTTCCCCCCCCCCTCACGGATCCTTCCGCTTCCCTCCGTCGCCTGCTGGCCTGGCCCTCTCTTTCTGACTGTTTGTACCCTCCTCCCTAGAACCCCCTAAAATCCTAATTAAAAACCTCCCTAAAAAACCCCTCAACCTGCGCTTCGCCCACCTCTTAGGAATAATCAATCCATCATCGAGGTGGGCCCGTGTTAGACAGGAGGGCCAGGCCTGCGAGAGGGGAGACTCCCGCAGGTCAAGGAGGTCGCGCCTAGAGTACATGTTAAAAACCTCAGAGGTAGTCTAAGTCCAGGAAGGCAACAAACACAAGTCCGAAAGCAAATAAAGTGGGTAAGTGCAAGGATATTCTTCAGGGTGGGGGGTAAAGTCAGAATCCAGAGTCTTATGGATGGGGAGATCGAATCCAGTCCCATTACAGGCCCCATCCATCTGTCCTTCCGACCAAAAGGGGCTTAGTTTGTATTTATAATATTTCTATCCATATTTCTATGGATACATAGAAATTTTGAGAGTGGTCACGTCAAAGTCGTCGGCTCCTCCGGTACCTCAAGTTACATTATTAAAAAGAAAAAAAAGAAACATTTCACATAACACTACAAGCTGGGAGCAAGTACATATTCCTAAATTTTTCAGTTATATACTGTCAGTCAATTACAAAAATCCAGATTACAAATATCATACAATATTACTCAAAAAAAAAAACCAGGGCAAAGTTATTTTTTAGATCTAAGTCTCTTGGCAATTGTATCTTCCACCTTCTCCCCCGGGCCCCCAGCGGGCGGGGCCGTGGCTCCCCCTGCCCCCCCTGGATCTTCTCCCAGGACAGAGGAATGTTTTTTAAGAAAGGCTTCCGCCTCAGCAACTGTTTTAATCTTCACTCTACCTCCTTCCCAGAACACCAGCATCCCTTCGGGTATCACCCACTTGAACCAGATCCCATGATCAAACAATGTTTTAGACAAGAAGGAAAATTTCCTTCTAGCTTCTCTAATCTTTCTTGGAATCTGCTTCAAGATGGTAACCTCCTTTTGTTGATAAATCATAGGACTCCCTCTTTGCGCCTTCAAGATTTCCTCTCTGGTTGACCTTCTAACAAATTTTACATGTATCTCTCTGGGTACTTTATTCATCCTGGCATATGCAGAATTTATTCTGTAGACTAGGTCAATGTCCCCTCTGATCTCATCTTTAGGTTTATGTAAATAGTCTGCAATAATTGTACTCATAAGATCAGGGAGACATTCACCATCCATCTCAGAAACATTCTGAAATCTCAAAAAATATGTCATCCTTTCCATATCTATCCTAGTCACATGCCCATTTATTTCCACAACCTCATTAGAAACATTTTTAATCTCTCCCTTAGCCCCCTCCAGCCCCCCTTTCAATTCTTCATTCTTCTGTGTATTCTCAAGCACTTGTTTTCGAGTGTCCAATAATTCCTTTTTAAAATTGACATTTTCTGCCCTCTGGGCCTTAATTTCTAATACCAAATTTTGTATAACAGATTCAAGGGCAGTCATTCTTTGTTCAAGGCTTGCCAGCGTTGCTTCTTGTGCCATGTTTAGCTATTAAAATCCGTGCCAGTAAAATGGCGTTTTTAGGGTGGGGCTGGTGAGGCAGATCAGGAGTCCAAAGTTCTCAAAGTTGTAGAGCTGCAGAATTCAGAAACCAGTAGAGAAACACTTTTCCAACTCCATAGGTATAATAACGAAGGTAATCCAGAAAGGAAAACACAAATCCAAAAGAAGAAAATTCTTCATCAATAATTAGAGGAAGTCCAAATCACAAAGAGACACTGGTAATTTTCCATAGGTCGAAGTCAGTCGGGGACAAAGAGAAGCCATTTTCCGCCCAGACTCAGAGCCCGAGGGAGAAAGCGGTTAAAAAGCAAAAAAGAAACTGTTTCAGCCAGACCTAGAGACATAATTGCAAACAAGCCGCAAAATACTTTCCCTTGTTAGAGACCATCCGGATTAAAAGTTTCCGATTCCTCGCAACGAGGCATTTCCAAGTGCCGCTTTTAGTCCAAGGGGGGGTTTTTGGGAACAAACACCCCCCTCCTGTCCCTTTCAGCCCGGCTGACAGTACAAAAAAAAAGTTTTAATAGCTCACTCTCCGCTCGCAGCTGAGGTCCCGAAAAGCCTCCCGACTCTTCCGATCGTCTCTCTCCATAAAGTTAAATGGTGCCGCCAACCTTTGGCGAAGGAAAAGCCCCCCGCAGCATGTCCTCTTCCGCCTAAGCCGAGGATCGGGGTCGCTTTCCCCACTGCCGTGGGGAGGGCTTCCCCGTCGAGCCGGCTTTACGGGAGAAACCCCAAACAAGGGGCTTCTCGCCCCCGTGGGGGGGCAGGAAAAGAAACAAAGCGGCGAGCGAACCCTAAGTTCGCCCGTCGACGCCGGAGCCGGAACCGGAAGTCCCTATGGAGGCTTATAGAGTGCTGCTGGGGGCTGGGGGGGCAAAAATGCCCTTTTTTGCTCATTTCTGCCCTCCCCAGCCCCCAGGAGCTCTCTGGAAGCCTCCATAAGGGTATGTATGGCCATTTTGGTGAAGGGGTGGGGTTTCAGGAGGCAAAAAATGCTGTATTCGATGTATAAGACACACCCAGATTTTCAGACTCTTTTTAGAGGAAAAAAGGTGCGTCTTATACTCCGAAAAATACGGTATCTACTTCACATTTCCCTAGTTTCAGTTTCATCATTAACACACTTAATATGTAGTGATAGTTAGATTGATGCCTTATTGATGTCTAGGATCCAAGAAAAGGAATTAACATGTACTATCTACTGCAAAATGGTATCTAATAAATTCTTTTAAATCCATACATAAGGCCATTTTTTTAAAAATAGTCAATATTTTCAAAACATCTGACCATTGCCTTCTTCATAGAATTAAGAGAGTGACTAGCTGCTCACTTTGTCTAAAGAAGGATTAGCATGTCTTTAAAGACATTTCACTTCTCATCCAAGAAGCTTCTTCGGTTCTGACGGGATAGTGAGGAATGGAAGGATTGATATCTCTTGCAGACAGCTAGTCATTTGCATCCTTTTAGAGGGTCATTGAAGCACTTTGAGGTTTATCTGTGTCCTCAGAGTCACTTGAGTAGTGCTCCTGGTTCCTGTAGTCTACAATTTTTTCCCCTCCGGAAATCCATTCTTACTCCCACACCATTGAACACCAAAGGGTGTTCAACCCAAATTGTATAGATAAAAGTCTGTAGAGTTTATTAATCATCCAGGTCATGGTTGTTCTAAAGGTGCTTTTTCAGGCTTCCATTCCCCACTATTCTGTCAGAGCTGAAAAAGCTGCTTGGATAAGAAGCGATTTACACCAAACTTTCACACAATGTTCACAAGGACTTCCGATAATAGAATACATACTCATTTTGTGCCTAGCACACGTGTGTCATGTGCAAGGTACACAAATGTAAAATGTACCCACTGATCAGGTTTTCACCTCCCTGTAACTCCTCCCACCAACAGTCATTTCCTCAGCCACGTATGGAGGCCTCTTAGGCCCCAAAAGGCACTGGGATAGCAAACTCCCAGGTGGCCCATAGAGAGAGGGGGGGGGGAATACAGTTTAATAAAAGACAGGATAGACACAGGGGAGACAGGATAGCAGTCTTCCAATCTGTCAAGGGTTGCCTCAAAGAAGAGGAAGTCAAGCTATTCTCCAAAGCACCTGAGGGCAGAACAAGAAGCAATGGGTGGAAACTAATCAAGGAGAGAAGCAACTTAGAACTGAGGAGAAATTTCCTGATAGTTAGAACAATTAACCAGTGGAACAGCTTGCCTCCAGAAGTTGTGAATGCCCCAACACTGCAAGTCTTCAAGAAGATGTTGGATAGCCATTTGTCTGAAATGGTATAGGGCAGTGATGGCTAACCTTTTTTGACTCACGTGCCAATAGCAGGGGGAGTGCAGGGGCGATGTGCACAGGTGTGCCATATCCATAATACTATGTGCTTGACCCCCTGCATTTGGCATGCTTTTTACGTCCTCCCCAGGCTCCAGAGGCTTTATAGGAGCCTGGGGAGGGTGAAAACAGCCTCCCCCCACCTCCAGAGGGCAAAAAACGGCCTCAAAAGAAGGCCTAAATCAGCTGGCCAGGGCACACATGCACAATGAAGCTGACAGGGCAATGCCTCGCATGCCCTAAGAAATGGTTCCGTGTGCCACCTGTGGCACCCATGCCATAGGTTCACCATCATGGGTATAGGGCTTCCTGCCTAGGCAGGGAGTTGGACTAGATGACCTCCAAGGTCCCTTTCAACTCTGCTATTGTATTATTGTATTACAGTAGGTAGGTAAGTAGAGGGATAGACAGAGGGAGAAATACCGTAGGTAGGTAGGTAGGTGTATAGATAGCAAGAAATACAGTAGGTAGGTCGGTCGACGAATAGAGAGAGAGGGAGAAATACAGTAGGTAGGTAGAGGGATAGAGAGGGGGAAATACAGTAGTAGGTAGGTAGGTAGAGGGATAGATAGAGAGAAATACAGTAGGTAGGTAGATTGGGGGTTATATGGTGATTGTGTGTATGTGTGCAGGTATAGATCTACACACAGATTGGTTGGCCATTTAACCAGACTGGGCCACAGCAACGCGTGGCCGGGTATAGCTAGTCATGAAATAAAAATGTGAGTACTTGGCAATCCACCCACCTTTACAGCTGCAGGGTGTATTTCAACTTCAAGGTCCCTCTGTCCACCATGACATTGCACTTCATGCCCTCCTTTGCTTAGTGGTGATATTATGGTCTCAATTTGCATCATTAATTTAGGACTATGTACAATAAAGTAACAAGTGTAAACAACTATACACCCAATGTTTTTGTTATTTTATTATGCTATAGTACATATCCATTGTATTTAATCAGTTTGGATTTTAAGGCTTTGCTTAATGCAAGGAGGATCACAGCTAAACATACCTCATGGGGGAAATAATGTGGAACTCACCACATACCCTTTGAGTACTGCCTGTTCAACAAAGCAACAACTATACACAGCATGTCTTTGTTACGTTATTATGCTGCAGTAGACATTCGTAATCAGTTTGGATTTTAAGGCTTTGCTAAATGCAAGGAGGGTCAGAGTCAAACATACTCTCTGGGAGGGGGAACACATATCCTTGCCATATAGCTGTCTTAAGGAAAAGGAACTTCAAGGATGGTCTTGATATTTGGATCAGACCAGCAGGGTCACATTTCACAAGTATATTTTTAAAGGACATGGCTGGTTGAAACATTGAGCCCAAGCAGAGTGTCCTGCTTTCTTTACTGTAATACAAAGGAGTTATCAAACTGGGACCAGGGTGAGCAAATATGAGAGGGGAATTACAATTCCAGGATATGGTTGCTGCCAGAACCTGCCCCAGCTCTACCTAGAGAGAATGAAAGCATGCTTTGGCAGTGATTCAGCCCTAGGGATCAGTCCTTCTGGCCAGAGCTTGTTTGCTCTCAGGGTGGGATAGGGCATTCCCGTAGCACAACCTGGCCTGGATCTAGTGCTGGGCACTTGTATACCTAGAGCTTTAACTATTGGAGTTTGCCCCGGCTTCGATGTGCTGGCACAGGGTCAGGGTCTCCTTGTGTTTGCTACTGTGGAAAGTAAATGTTGATTCAAGATGAGAATGGCTGGCTTGGGTGCCCCTGGATTTCAGGGATTGTGGTAAACTACTTCTCTCGCTATTAAAGGAAAAATAAAAACCAAGTGTTGAAGAGTTGGAAACAACAGGAAAATAATATTCCTTATCCCTTTAGCTATTCGTAGCATAGCTCTTCAGCATAGCTATTTGAATATAGACAGTCTGGGAGATGACCTTGATGGAAACACAGTAAGCAAGAACTATTACATAAGCAAAGAAACCTGAAGCTTTCCTTAATTGTAATATTTGGAAGAGGCCGTATCCTGTCTCGATAAAGTAGAGCTCTAATTGATTTGGTTTCCCAATCTGGTTTATTTTGTAGATCTCGTGCTAAAATGGGTGCTACTCACTTAAGAAATTTCATCCTGTTCTCAAGCTAGAATGGTACATTGAGATATATGAAAGCTCGCATGCTTCATGTGTACCAAAATTTGTAATATTTCAGCCATAACATCTTATGAAAAATCCTGTTTTGGACATTCTGAGAATGCTTCTGGTATGCATGAAATGGCTTGTTTTGCAACTAAAGGCATCTCACTCTGCAGACTTGAGATTTATTAAATTTGGAAAGCACAAACCAATTAAAATTATGTGGTTACGTGGAATTATAGTTCCTTTCTGCCTTCCTCTTATTTTTGGCACTATAAAGGAGACAGTATGAACTAAAGGGCTTGTTGAAATGGCTTGTTTTGCAACTAAATTCTGCAGTTGGAACATTGTAAAATAAAAGATTTATACCCCTACTTAAGTTTCTTAGTGTCTGTAACTATTATTGTGAAACATGCATACAAACTTTGCAGGCATTTTCCCATGCAATGCCTATCAAAAATCATAATTCTGTGTTTCTGAATCTTATTCCACTTCTGTGCATCAAGTTGAAATAAACCACCTGCACTTCAGTCAATCCCATACTGAGTTGCCAAGCTAGATTGGATGCCCTGGGCACGTTTTATATAAACTGCAATGAAATAATTAACAATCTTTAAAAAGATCTTAAGAGCTAACAAATGTATAATTTAAGCTTGCCCTGAAAGTAATAGTAGTAACTGTACCAGGTGGAATGTTTTGCTTTCTGCTGAAACAGGCACAGAGAGGATGAGTGGGATGAAATATGGTGATACATACACAATGTGGCAGAATGCTGCCTGAAATTAAATGTCGATGAAGTCTAAACTGTATTTTATTGTGTCTGCCTACATTTGTATATTGCTCAGCTCCACTCCAGGCAGTGTACAATAATCACAGCATAAAATGTGCCATCCACTTCCGTGTTCTACAAATATTACATTGTGTGACCGGCTGCATCATGCAAAGCTTTTTAAAGTGGTAAATGAATAAATCAGAGCTTTCTCTCTTTATAATAGCTTGCTTTCTTACCCAGATTTGTTTCCAGCATGAAGTCTGCCAAAAATTCTCCTTGATTCTTTTTATATAACATTTTTACACAGCATAATGCATAAGGATGAAGATGTGGGGAAAAATTGAGGCAAAGAAAGAGGAAGAACTTTCCAAATATTTGGAATACTTGAGCAACTCAAAGAACCATAAGCTTTTGGCCTAAAGGAGAATGGGCACATTTTTTACATTTCTTGAAGATGTTTCATCTTGTTCTGTGTATCCACCACAAATCACCTGTTCCTCATAATAAATGACCAAGAAGAGATAGGACTATCAGAATATCCATTTTGAGGTGGTGTGCATATTTTATTTAAAAGTATAATTAAGATATCATGTCAAAAGGGCTGCTTCATTCACAATCTTGGTCATAATATGGCCACTCAGAAGGTTTCCAAGAAGATTTTGTTCTCTTTTCATTTGTATTAGTTTGACTTCACCCATTTCCTAACCTCAACAACAGAAAGATTTGTGGTGTACAGGCTCTATGGGTGTGGGTGTGTGGGGAGAGAGAGATTTACAGGAAGTATTTATAGATTACATCTCCCATGATCTCAAAGCTAACTGCTGGCATTTTATCAAAAGTGCCAGGCATCTCACTCTGCAGACTTGAGATTTATTAAATTTGGAAAGCACAAACCAATTAAAATTATGTGGTTACGTGGAAGTATAGTTCATTTCTGCCTTCCTCTTATTTTTGGCACTATGAAGGAGACAGTATGAACTAAAGGGCAATGGACACCAATTGATTGTTGACCCTGGTCTGATAAACCTTGTCTGATAAACAGAAAAGCAACCTTTTTCTCTGCTTCCCCAGGGTCATTCTTGCTAGTAAACAGGGAGGCAGCTGCTTCAGCAGCCAATTTTGAGTGCCATGAAAGGGCAGCAATATTAAAAATAGCTTAGTCGTATTTTCTGTTCCTATAAAGAGTTGGAAGAGGTGCTCAGTGGGAAACTGTCTGTCTCTGTCTGTCTATGCATTCAAATAGTTGGAAGATGATTGGCCTTTCATCCTGTATTGTAGCTGCAAGATGTTTGAGGCTGATGTTAATGGGAACAACAATCTCTGTGCAGTCTAAAAGCTGTTGAGAGCTGCTCAGTTCTTTGTAGGAAGAATTTGAGCCTTGACAAGCAAGTAAATTAATAATGGCTGCTAGATAAAGGCTGTGAAATAATGTTTTAGCTCTACAAATATAGCTTTTTTATAATCAAGTGATGACTGATGGAAAGTGCTTGGAGCCTTCTGATTCTCCTACATACAGTATGTGCTGGATTAGCAGGAAGGCTACCTAACTTGTAAGATATTTTGCATATAAATAATTCAAGCTTGGTTGTAGAACAAAACTAGCTCAGGAACAAACAATAACTATGTAAAGAATGTTTCAATATGTCAACAACCCAAATCAGTCACTTTCTATAAATGACTGTTGGGTTTTTCTCTACCAAGTCTCTAACCTCTATAAATTTATTTATAGTCAGCCAAATGCAATTTCTTCCTGACATACGAAAGTAAGGTCTCTTTCTAGCCAAGCTGTAGTCTTGGTGATTTCATGGACATCTCCATGTGGTTTCTTGGCAACACTTGAACAGATGATAGCACCTGGCTGGTCTTGCCTGGGTTCAGAAGTCAAGCAGGACCAGACTTGGTTAGTACCTGAATCGGAGATTATCAAAGAATATTAGGATTGTGGGCTAGATTGAGAAGTTGAATAAATTTACTTTTGCCTATTCCAAACTTGCTATTCACAGCCACTCCTTCTGCTAACTTCAGCACTGAAAGCATTCAAACAATGATGCGTCTTAAGAAACGAGCAAGTGGTATCAGCAAAGTTGTTTGACCACAACCAATCTGCAAATCCTTAAATATACATTTCCAGAAGTTTAGCAATATATCTTGTCAGAGCCTTTGGTAATCTATAAATAATGAATAGATCTTCAGCAAATAACTCCAATTCTTTACAGATTTATTCTGTGTGCCCTCTCTTTAGGGTAACATAATCTGTTATTGCTTCAAAGCATGAGGCATTATTCATTATTTAAAATATAATCTCTACCTAGACGTATAAAACCATTTAGAATGGCAGCATATTAATAATAATATAATAATAATAAAATTTAATTTATAGACCGCTCCCTCTCCCCATAGGGACTCGGAGCGGTGCACAGGGAAAATAAAAAACAATAAATATACAAACATATTTAAAAACAGATTAAACGTTGTTCCTGTGCCAAAAATTCCCCATTAAAATACTAAGATTCCCAATTAACTTAAATTTACTAAAAAAAAAATGCTATAAGGACAAAACAATTATGAAATACGGTATTGGAAATTCAACCAACCAACTGTTTTATGAGCAGTTTGCAGATATTCATTTAAGCATGTTACCTTAGTAACACCCCAGAAATCCTAGCAAGGGAAATGGGTGTGAGTTATATGATTGCTGAATGTTGACACACCCAACAACACCCAAAACACAAATAAACAGGCTAGAACACTTTTATTGATTGACAGTACAAACTTAACCATACACTTTAATCTCCTATGCAAGATGTCTACAGAGAGAGACAAAAAGAAAGGCATATACTGTAGATGACCTGCATTGACCTGCTTTCTACATTCAGAGTTTCTAGACCAGAAGAGATGAACCCAGACTAAATCCCAGGGATGTTTTTCTATTTAAACAACGTAATTAGAATACATCCCTCTATGGTATTCATAAGACATGTTCTATCTAAATGTGTTTAGTCTTCTTCCTTCCAAGCCATCACAATCAGGCACACTATGGCAATGCTTGTGACCACTTTAAACAATTCTTATGATGAGTATTGAGTATATGTGTGGCAAGAATGATTCATCTTTCCAAGAAACCTGTAGAGACAAGAGAATGTGGAAAAAATTCACCTCCTCCTAGGTCATTGCCAGTAATTATTAGATTTATTTATTTTGCATCCATTTTACTGTTACAGCAACTTTGGCTTACGAAATAATAAAAAATATTTTAAAAGGTAACAACAAATGTTTTTAAAATTTAGAAAGATTAAACAAAGACTAAAAACCAAGCGGATGGATAACATGGGTGGGGATCTTCTCTGTGCCCCATTAGCCACTCCTAGCCTAGAGTGTCCCTATTGGGGCACCAGGTCAGCCAACAGAGACCAGGTTTAATACTGTTCCAGAAGGTCAGGAGTGTGAGGGCCAACCTTAGCTCCAGCAGGAGAATATTCCAATTGTTTCAATATGACTTGAAGAAAGAGGAAATGCAGAAACACAAGTATATTTTAAAGACACAAGTTACAAGAAAATAAATATTGAATAATAAAAATATCTTTACAGGAATCAGGCTTAATGTAATAATCTGCATACTTTGATAAAATCCATGTAAGACCAAATTTAGCAAACAAGTAGAGACTAAAGGGAAAGCCATACTTTAAATATTGCCCAACTACAACTCAGAATACATTCAAAATAGAAGCAGTCTTTACTATATAATACTGATGGATTGATTTTGTGAATATATGGGTCTGCCATTTAAATACAAGCAAAACATAGGTAAAAATGTAACAGCCATATCCAACTACCAATTTAAAGGGAAGTGACTGAGTCTGCTTGCAGATTTTCTGATAGCATAAAAACAAGGCAAATATTTTGGAGCCAGGCGTGTCGACAGGATTTATTTATTTATTTATTTATTTATTTATTTATTTATTTATTTATTTATTTATTTATTTATTTATTTATTTATTTATTTATTTATTTATTTAATTTATAGACTGCCCCCTCTCCCCCATGGGGACTCGGGGCGGTGCACAGGAAATTAAAAATCTGATAAATACAACAATATACAAAATACAAAATATTAAAACTGAATTATTACCAAGAATTAGGAAGAATTATGAGTCTAAGAGGATCTCCTGAATGTGAAAAATGATTGGTTGGCTTTCAAACAGGAGGCACTTTGCATATTCTGGCTGCCTTTTTTTGACTTTGCCATACTGCCCCCCCTGTTCCTGAGGGAGAAGACAGGTCCTTAAGGCCTTCTGAAACTTGAGCTTTAATTCCCTGTCAAGTTGGCTGACAACCACCAGGGACAATGGAAAGCAATTTTTAAAAGGTATTAAATCAAAATCAGATTATCTACAAACAAAGTGAAAAGAGATATAAGAAAATCTCAAAGCACAAAAGGCCTTTAACAGAAAAAGGAACAAGAAACATGACAGAAAAGAAGAATAAAAGCATTAAATAGGAATGGCAGAGCATTAAGCTGGAAACAGCCAAATAAAAGAATGTCATAGAGGCATAACAATTTACCTAAAATGGACTTGGAAAGTGCATTTTAAAGCAGGGTTAACCCTACGGCAATAATACCATCAATACCAACTTTCATTAATTGTGAAAGGTTCCAACCACTACAAAGTTTGAAAAGCATTTCACATCTGTTGTGAAAGACACTGTCAGGGTACCATATTAAGAGTGGTGCAAAGAGCCACAGAAAGATACATGCTCAGCATTTCAAGGCAAGATAGAAAGACCTGCACATGGATTAGAGAACAAAAATAATAATCAAAAGTGTAAAAGAATTGAGATGCAAATGGGCTGCTCACAGAGCAAGAACTGATGGCAGGTGGACCAAGGCAATCATAGGATACATCCCACTTGATAAAAGGCACCCACGAAAGAGACCTAAAACAAGATGGATCAATTACATCAGCAAGTATTGCAGGCCTAATTGGCAAAAGGAAGCACAGGACTATATTGGTTGGAAACATGCAGAAGAGGCCTTCATCCTGCAGGGGATAGACAATGGTTAAAAAAATGATGAACGGTCTTAAATGTATACATTTCCATAAATCTATATCACATTGACTGTTTCAACACTGATTTATGTTCTAGCAATCACCACCTTGACATTTTACTTTTTCACAGATGCTGCATACGGTCAGCATTTTTGGCAACCTCTAGAGCAGTGGTTGTCAACCTGGTCCCTACTGCCCACTAGTGGGCGTTCCAACTTTCATGGTGGGCAGTAGAGGTTTTGTACGAAACTGAAGCACTTTCCTTTTTTTAACTTAATTGACTTCCCTACTTTATAAATCACCATTACTGTGGAACCGGTGGGCAGTTAGAAAATTTTACTACTAACAGAGATACAAAAGTGGGCGGTAGGTATAAAAAGGTTGACTACCCCTGCTCTACGGTATCATCCTAAGATCTCTTTCACAGATAGGCATTGCTAGCTCAGAGTTGTTCCTATGTTCAGCATAGGATCAAGCTCTGATCAAGAGACGAAACCCCAGCATTGATGTGATGGTATGAGGCAGATTTTGACGACAGCCAAAACAATTTCCTTGTCACTGATCCAAGAACTGCAAAAAGCAGGGAAAGAAATGTTTGGTGCTTCTGGGAAATGGTTTTTAGGTCAGGAACCTGAATAGAACTCCTCAGAAGTCACTGATAAATCTTCGTTTACTCTAGGTATACAAGAAAGGGTGCAGTTATTCCTGTTAAACAACTCATGAGCAGCTACCTCTTTTCCCCCACTTTAAGGTCTGTTCAAAAAATTCCACAAGACATGTCTGAATGAATTACTGGGGCTCACATTTTCATGCAAGTTCTGAAACCAAGAGTGTTGATCCTTAATCACTTGCGCAGCACAGTTCTTTGCCTCAAAGGGCTACCTTCTGCCAATGCCATTCTGATTTAAAGTTCAGAACATTCAGCCATTTTAATGTACACACATCCATCATGCAGTTCTCTCTCAGGGGTGCCCAGCATTATGGAGAACACAGAAAATGACTGACTGAGAAGAGGAGAAGAAAGTAAACAAAGAGTAGAAACAAGAGAAAGTGTGGAGTCCTTGGTAGTCTCCGAGTTTACTTGTTTGCTTGTAAATGTTAGGAACCCTGATGGTAATGAAACACCTTCAAACAAACAACCGAGCTCAGATAGTACCAAGACTCCACAGTTCAACTCTGAGCGATGTTTAGTCTCTTCTATTGGAAAGACAAACTAAATACATTTAATTCTATCAATGCCATTCACTATACTTCTCCATGCTTTGTATCCTTGCTAACTTCCTGCTACGTCAACTGTAAATCTCATGCCGACTACGTTATTCTAAATGTACAAAAACCAGTGTTGTAGCCTTCTGTTTCTCCAAAAAGGTTCAATATATACCTGCACCAATTAAAGTTTTTTCAGCTAAGATCTGAGCCCAGGTCTGTTTCTGGGCTCAGTGGAGCCCTTACAAGTTATTCCTCCTTTTGGAAAGAGTGCAATCCAAGTTTTTCCGAACCATTTTCAATGGTTTCACTTTGTTGTGTTTTGACCACTGTCTCTTCACCATGAAACTAGCCTTCTTAAAATCGAAATTTCTACCTGGATTTTCATTTCCTCCTTTTTTCCCCTTCTCCTTGTCCCCTTTAATTATAATTGACAGTGATCAGTCTTTCAGGATACACATGCCACACTACAATGTTATGGCTTTTCATGACCAGCTATAACTTTGATGGGCTATCAGCTGATGTTAAATATCAGGCCATTGATTTAGAGCTACAGACTTTCCAGCTCACTCGGCTCTCCCATTTTCATCCTCCAGGATTGAGGAATGTTTTTTAAGAAAGGCTTCCGCCTCTGCAATTGTTTTAATTCTTACTCTTCCTCCCTCCCAGAACACCAACATTCCCTCTGGCATCACCCACTTGAACCAGACCCCCTGTTTAAATAATCTTTTAGACAAGAAGGAATACTTCCTTCTTACCTCTCTAATCTTTTTCGGGATCTGCTTCAAGATGGTAATCTCTGTCTGCTCATAAATTAACGGACTGTCTCTCTGCGCCCTCAAGATCCTTTCCCTCGTTGACCTTTTTACAAATTTAATATGTATCTCTCTGGGTACTTCATTTATCCTGGCATATGCTGAGTTTATTCTATATATCAATTTCTATTTTCCAAAAATGTAATCCTCTCTTTTAATAAAGAGTTGCTTAACACAGGGGTCTCCAACCTTTGCAACTTTAAGTCTGAAGGACTTCAGCTCCCAGATTTCTCCAGCCAGCAAAGCTGGCTGGAGAAGTCTGGGAGCTGAAGTCCTTCAGACTTAAAGTTGCAAAGGTTGGAGACCCCTGGCTTAACATATCTGCACGTTCTTGTCCTCTTCTTTATCTTAGCTCATACTTAAGGATAACATCATCCTTCTCTTTATTGGCAATTGTATCAATTTGCCCCACAAGGGTACTAAAAAATATTGATTGTAGAGGGTGCTCTCATCGTATAATGTAGGATTGCTTTATAATTATGCAGAAATTTTCATTGTGATTTCTTCACACTGAATCCTTCAACCTCTGTGCATTTTTATCTTTCCATCTTGCTGTTTGCCTACGGCTAATGAGGCGTTGCTTTCCGAGGATGAAAACTGAAACAAAGGAGCAAATTGTGAAAAGGGTGTTGGAAGGAAAAGTTCATGAAGTAGTTGCAATCGGCGAGTGACACATACCTACATTAAAAGGCCAATAGGTGCTTCACATACCACATCACAGTGTGATGTATAGCATCCCCCCCACACACACACCAAATAGTACAAATGAGCTGTGAATGTAGACCAATGAACTATGTTTTACAACTGGGCTGTTAGAATTTTAATGGGCTTTCAGAGCTGCTTTGGAATGCTGATTGGCTTCTTTTCCTAGTTTGTTTGTTTATTGACTGAAATAAACGATCTACAAAGGTCACTATTACATCCATGAGGGAGGAGAGACTAAGTATGCTCTCTGTGTCATTTAAGCTTGATTCTGGGATCTCAGTAGGAGCATTCACCAAGCTTTGCGATGCAGGGATGTTGGGATGACATTGCTTAGACCACCAAATCTTATTTCTAGTCCATAAAGTTATTCAGTTGTGCAATGTTTAATTTACTTTCCTGTTGTAAGAGACTCATAGTGAGCAGCCGTCTAAAGCAGGGATCCCAACCTTTTTTGCACCAGGGACCGGTTTCATTTTAAAGAAAACTCTGCGGACCGGCTGGCATAGAGGAGGAGCGGGGGGGGGAGAGGCGGCGCATGTGCGCGCAGGGGGGAGGAGTCAGCACACTCGGCTCTCTAGAGCAGTGGTGGCGAACCTTTTTTTCCTTGGGTGCCGAAAGCATGCATGCGTGCACTGTTGTGCGTGCTTGCGTGCCCATTCCCATAATGCAATGCTTCTCCCACATGCCCCTTCCCCTGCACATCCGTGTGACACCCCTTCCGTGCACTTCACCCCCCTTCACATATGCACGTGACCCCCACCCCTGTGCTCGCCTTGCGGATGTGTGTGCAACATCCCCCACTTTTGGCCTCAGATCCCAAAACAGCGCTGGGGGAAGGGAGAGAAAGCCTTGCTTCTCAAAACAGCGTTGAGAGGGAGGGAAACCACCGCCTTTCAATGGGAGGCTTCTCAAAACAGGCTGTTTTAACAGCACTGTTTTGGGGAGGGAGGACTTTTCCCTTCTCACCGCTGCCTTTCAATGGGAGGCTTCTCAAAACAGGCTGTTTTAACAGCACTGTTTTGGGGAGGGAAGAGTTTTTCCTTCTCAGGGCTGCCTTGTGATCGGAGGCTTTTCAAAACAGCTCTGTTTTGGGGAGGGAAGACTTTCCCCTTCTCAGCGCTGCCTTGAGATTGGAGGGCCTCCAACAGTGCGAACGGCCGCACCTGCGCTCTCCCGCATCCCCTGCGCGCTCTGCCCAGGGTGCTGCCCCCTCCTCCCTCCTCCTCTCCAGCCCTGCGGCCCAGTTCCTATCAAGCCACGGACCGGCACCAGTCCGCGGCCCGGAGATTGGGGACCCCTGGCCTAAAGGATTCATGCCTATATACTTCCAGGGCACAAAATGGGAAAGTTAGAAAACAGTCGAAAGTTAAGTAGTCTGTCATATTACTAACCTGACATGTTTCAATCTCAGGATTAGACCACAATTCTCAACTGCAACTGATATTCAAAGATGTGCTGAGACTTGATTAAACATTATAGGATAACTAGGGGTGGGTTTCAAAATTTTTAGCAAGGGGTTCTCTGCCTGGTTGCTGGGTGGGCTTGACCATGGTGGGCGTGGCCTAGCTGGCCTCCTGCACCACAGTGGGAGGGGGGCAGTGCTGGGTTTCAAATTTTTTAGAACCTACTCTGTAGGTGTGGCCTATTTTGTGGGCGTGGCTTGGCAGTCATGTGACAGGGTGGGAGTGGCCACCTTTTAAAATGTGGTGGAACTCATTTAACAACGCTCTTGCTTAGCAACCAAAATTTTGGACTCAGTTGTGATGATAAATTCTTTCTTTCTTTCTTTCTTTCTTTCTTTCTTTCTTTCTTTCTTTCTTTCTTTCTTTCTTTCTTTCTTTCTTTCTTTCTTTCTTTCTTTCTTTCTTTCTTTCTTTCCTTCCTTCCTTCCTTCTTTCTTTCTTTCTTTCTTTCTTTCCTTCCTTCCTTCCCTTTCCTTTCCTTTCCTTCCCTTCCCGTTGGGTCAGTGGCAGTGGCGGGCCAGATTTACTTCCAGGTACGCCAGTGGAACCCCCTCTCACCGGTTCTCTAAATTTCACCAACCGGCTCTCGCGAGTAGGTGCGAGCCTGCAGAAACCCACCACTGGAGGGGGGCAGTGTTTTTTACCCTCCCATGACTCCAGGGGCTTTCCTTGAGCCTCTGGTAGGCCAAAAACGGCCTCCCCAGGCTCTGGAGACCAGAAACAGGCCCATTTCTAGCCTACTGAACTTCCAATAGGTCAATTGTTCACCCTCCCTGAACCTCCCTATGTGCCCTGCACTTACCTGCATCCAAAACGAGCTGGGGACTCCTGGAAGGGGAGGGGCAGGGTGGGCAGGGCCAGCCAGGAGTGGGATTTGGAGGTTCTTCGAACTGCACAGAATCTTAGCTAGAGGTTCTCCCAAACCCCTGCGAACCCCCAGCAGCCCACACCTGAGGAAAACTCTTCTTAAGGGAGAGATACTGAATTTCCTAAATAGAGGGAAAGCAAGTTATCTAAAATATGACTTTTGCTCCACAGAGTTTCTATCCATCCCAATGCTGTATTAAAGGAGCCACTCTTTTGAGAAGAGTGGTTCTCGAAATAGATGATTTTATTGGTAAGCCCTTCCTCCATTATGGAACAATGTTGGCAAATAACTATTATGTGGTCTTTTGGAGATTAGGCATAGACCTATATATCCAGCCTGGTTTTTCATATGGTTGAGGACTAAAAAAAAAGTGTCTTTAATATATGAATGATGTAAAATGTTCTTCTTCGAGATACTTTTATTTTGCTTTTACAGCTTATTAATTAATTTTGCTCCAAAATGAAGATTTTGTTTTAGTGACTCGAAGCCACTACATTACAGACAACTATGCAAATGTCATAAATGCACAATGGTATCGGGTGATTTTCTGCCTTTGCATTCTTAAGCAATGGAATTCAGCATTATGACAAATATTTGATACTTTGTCATTTTGCTCACAACTATACTCTACAAACTTTATATTTCAGATGCTGACAAATAATGAAAATAAATATCAAATCAATGGAAACGGATCTTTTGAATTGTATTTTTATGAAATTATGTGAAAAGAAAGCAAAGAACCATTTGAACATTTATCTCAAAAGAGGCATGAGTCCAGCTGGTGAGAAGCTTTAATTATCTCATTACAGCTGGGAAATTCATCTTACAGTATTGAATTTTTTAATTTATTGAAACAAATCTTCCTGAAATCCATGTTGCTCTTGCTTCCTTGTTTTGCCAGCTTCATGGGGCTTGGTAATTTCCTTGACTTCCTACTAACATTCTTCATTAATTATTTGCTTCTGTGAGAAATATCTTATCTGTATACATGTTTTACAATTGCTCTTTTATTACATGTAGCCATTTGTTTCAAAGGCTCAATGTTGGAACCTTTAGAACTCTTGCATGACAATAACAGCAATCAGAAAAATACTTTCTAAAATGCCTACCAGCATGGTTGTCAGTATAATTGATAGTGTGTTATTGCCACCTCATGGTTGTATTAAAAATATAACAAAGCCTAAAGATAATATCTCCCATTACCTCCATGTAAAACAAATGGTAAAATTATAATTTGTATAGAGCATGATACTATTGAGTGATGAAGAAATTTCTGCATAATGAATAATATACAGTTAGGATATAATAGATAGCTAGATAGATAACAAAAGAGAAAGAGAGAGAGAGAGAGAGAGAGAGAGAGAGAGAGAGAGAGAGAGAGAGAGAGAGAGAGAGAGAACAACTTGCCTCCACAGATCGTGCAGCAGTCTCTGTATTTCAATGATGACAGATGCCCTAAGTTTTCCTTCCTTTTCAGCATATACCTATCCCAGCTCTATTCACACCAAGCAGTTCATGAAGAGTAATATCTATTCAACAAACTGAAGATAGTGAAATATTTTAGTGACTATATTACCTTTTTATGCTCTCAGTATGTTAATCCTAGCTAAGTTTACCACATTGGGTTAAAAGGATTTTAAAAACCATAGGAAACTGACTCACTGAGCAGGGAAAAGTTGTTTTAATGAAACAGAAAAGTTTCTCAATCCTATAACTCTAGAAAAGTAATAGGATTGCGGACGAGAAGGAAAAGGGCAGTAAAGAGAAGAAGAAAAGAGGAAGGTCGAGGTAGTTGTTCCAGTTGCCAACAATGTGACCCAACTCTACATTGATTCATAAAAGAAATATATTAGTGGGATCCAACATACTAGTTCCTGAACATGTTCATGTTTTGTACGTTAGCCAATGATGGTCACTATTGACCATGAAAAGAGAATGCATTAATAGATGTTTTTCATGCTTCTCTCTCTTTGGAGACACTGAAACAAGCTGGCTTGGCTTGCCACTCTACTGTGAGTCACTTGGACAAAGTCCCAGCTGCATGCTTGTTTGACGAGACTTCTAAAAGGGTAGATTCTCAGTGAAAAGAGGTTGAGCATAAAGGCAAACAATGTGATTTTCTTGAAGCCAAGTTCTCGATGTGCATAGACAGCATCATCCATCTGCCCCTTCTGTCTAATGGATTCTGTAGAAGTTGGCAAGCTGTTGCAATTCAGTCTAGGTCGACATGCTATGTTAAAACAGTTGTTCTCAAGACATTGCAAAGAAAAGTACAGCTGCCTTCTAGACTGAGTTGAAAAATTATTATTTTTGCCTTAAACAATTGTATTTGGCTTAATAAGCTCAGTTTTTTAAAATTAGAGTAAACATCACTGATGCTTTTACATTCCAAGCAGAGGTGGTATTCTACCGGTTTGGACTGGTTTGCCTGAACCCGTAGTGGAAGTCACAAGTAGCCCCACCCACTTATCCTGGCTCTATGAAATCCCATTTAGGCTCTTTTTTGCCAAAAGTGCATGCACGGAAGGCTGTGGACATGCGCAGAGGTGGGGCATGTGCTCACATTTGCGAACCAGTAGGGAAGGTAAGTCAATGCCACCCCTGATTCCAAGGGAGTGGTATCAGAGTCTGCATCTTTGTTTCAGCTGCTGGTGTAAGACAGCAATCTATGCAATTTCCATTGGCACATTTCTTTTATGTCTACTGAAATGAGATGTCACTAAAAGTGAGTCACAGCTGCAACGAACATTTTGTCTGAGTTCCAAAATCCCCAGAAGGCTTCATCACTAAGCAATATGGAAACAAAATTAGATGTTTGTCTATTTCCAGATCCACTTCACTTTGGGGTAGAACTCAACCCACACAGACTGTCCTAATTTTATCTTCTGAAAGCTCTAAATATGTTTTTCTGACACACATTGGCCTCATCCACACATTGTGTTAAGTTATAACGTAGTTTGGCCTACACAGACTAAACAGGCAGATAATTATTCTTGAAAACTTTTATTGTAAGCAGCCCTGAATCACTTGGGGGAAGATTGGAAGCATAGAAATGTGACGAAGGAATAACTAAATCAGGGTTTGATTAACGCAATGTGTGAACTCAGTTATTAAGAGTGCTTTTTTCAGGGAAGGGATGTACAGAGGATACAGAGATATGCACATGGTTTGGTAAATGTCCCAAATTATTAAAATAGGGCTGCCTCCAGTCATATCTTGCATTCATGCATCAAGAATGCCCTTTCCTTTTCCTCCTGTTGCAGCTTTGCATGTTTTCCTCATCTGTTCCAGATAAGCTTTGAAAACAGAGTGGGGAAGGGCAATCCAATTGACCAACAGTACTTTGTTACATGGTGGATAACAAATGGATACAACACACCATCTTATTGTACCCCACTTCTCTCCAGTCCTCAGTGTGCACATATATTGATCTGTAAACAGCCTGGAATAACAGAAGGGATGCTATTACAGGTTAAACATCTGCTGCAAAGTCTCTGCTAAGTTGAAAGAGCTGTGGTCAAGAAAGGTGAGGAGCTGGAATGATAACATCCCTTCCTAACTGCTTAATTCCTAAGCTGCTTAAACAGGCAATAACACTAAGCACTATTTAAAACAAAGTCTACCTTTTTGAAGCAAAAAGGGCATTCATTGTATTCTAAGAAAACATTAAAGGTACGAGAAGAGGATGATCAGCATAGGTGGGCAGATTCAGTTCAAAAGCAATGGGTTCATGATTAAAGACTCTTTTAAGACTAGGTTAGGGTTAGATTTCCTGGAGAAAATCTATTAATGTGCTGCTTTAAAAATCAGTGTCCACTTAATGGCATATAACCAGTCAAAACAAGCTTGGTAAACTGTAATGGATAACTTATTTTTATTATTTTATTAAATTTATACCCCGCCCTTCTCCTTGTTAGGACCCAGGACGGCGCACAACTATTACCTGCCCTACAACCTTTGCACAACTGAATTTTTTAATTCTCGGCGATGGGGAGCGGGAGGCATCACGACAGGGAAATCCTCAATGCCTATTGGTCCATCAGACTGAGAAGCTTAATTAGGCCACGCCTCCTCCTTCTTCCCCATTCCTTTCTCAGTCTGCTGGTCCGAACGGCTGAGGAAAATTCTCTCTCGAGTATTTGTTGAAATAAATAGCGAAGGAAAGTCTTTAAGAGTCTGAAAAAATTTGGCTGATTGGCTTTTTTAAAACAAGAGTTGAAAATGGGGGAGGATCGCAAGGCCGAGCGCATTTTGTGCAGGGGGTATGTAACAGCGACCTGGGCCATTAAGGCGGCAGCGCCTGCCCCGTTCTTTAATAGGATGGCCGCCGGGTGGCTCCAACAGCTGCAGGCCCGCAACCCGGCGGATGATACCCGTACCTTGAGCGACATTGGTACGATCCTGGCGGCTTCGCAATATTCTGCGGATGCCACCTTGGATGCAATGAAATTTTCTTTCAGCGCTCTTTCAGCTTCGGTGGCGTCCAGAAGGTTGCTGTAGCTTAAGAATTGGCAAGTGGACAGCAAGTCCAAGTTCTACGTGGCATCTAGGCCTTACTTAGGTGGCAAGCTGTTCGGGGATCCGCTAGATCATGTATTGGTTGAGAACAAGGAGAAGAAGAAGGTGATGCCATCGTCTTCTTCCAAAAGGCAGGAGAACCGTCCGACTCCTTACCATAGACGGCAGTTTTACCGCCCCCCTGACTCGGATTACCACCAGTCGAGGTATTATGGTTCCAGGGGGGATCGCTCCCAGTCTCGCCCCTCGTTTCAGGACAGGGGCCATGGCCAATTCCATTCCTGAAGGCCCTTTCGAGGGGGAGGCGGTCGTCGCTTCTGCAGGGGTAGACAAACCTGAGCACACCTTCCCAGTAGGCGGCTGCCTTAGAGCCTTCAGCTCGTTCTGGGCTCAGATCACTACCCATGCTTGGGTGGTGGATACTATCACTAATGGCCTTAAGCTTGAGTTCCTGTCTCGTTCCCCGAACTTCTTTCGCTCCTTTCCTTCCTCCAAGAACCCGGAGAGACGGGTGCTTGTCTGCTCGGCCATCCGCCATCTCCTGGATATCCGAGCTATTGAGCCGGTGCCCCCCGGGGAGGAGGGCCTGGACTTTTACTCCAACCTGTTAATTGTCCCAAGGATTTCTGGGGGTTGGCGCTCCAATTTGGACCTAACACGTTTGAACAACTATATCGTGTATCGCCTCTTTAAGATGGCATCTCTAAGATCCATCTTGCAAGGTGGAGGAAAGGTGATTTCATGGTCTCCATAGATCTCACTGAGACCTACTCGCATATCGATTTTCCCACCAAGGGCAGCATTTCCAGTACAGGGCCATGCCCTTTGGGCTGGCCTCGGCACCTCGCATTTTTGCCAAGGTGCTGGCGGCAGTTGCGGCTTACCTGCGCTCCGTTCCCATCTGATTGCAGCTTTACCTTGATGAGGTCCTACTACAGGACCACTCCTTTGATCAGGCCGTCTGTGATCTCAACCTTACCATTGAGGCCCTTCAGAAATTGGGATTTCTATCAATTTTCCCCAAAATCATCTCACTCCTTCTACTAGGATCCTCCATTTGGGGGCGATCATTGACTCTGTGGAAGGCATGGTGTTCCTGTCCAAGGATAGGAGGGACAGGCTGCAGCAGCTGGCCAGCTCTGTCAGGTCCAACCAGATGTCCCCCATAGTGACCTTGTCCCGCCTCCTGGGGTCCATGATTCCTGCGTGGGTATGGTTCCCTGGGCTCGTTTCCATTCCAGGGAATTGCAGGGGCGTTGATCCCATATCAGAGACGAATGATTAGTAACTTCCCGGTGCCAGTTCTGGTCCCTCCCCAGGTTCGTCTCTCCCTTCGATGGTAGCTGTCCCCGACGATCGGGCAGGGATCCCCCCTTTGGGCTCCGGTTAGAATCACCGTTACCACTGATGCCAGTTTCTTTGGCTGGGGCGATCTGATGGGGTCGCAGATGGCAGAAGGCCGCTGGACTGCCTCGGACTTGCGGCACAATATAAACTTCCTCGAATTGACCTTGCGTCACTTTCAAAAGACTTGTTTCATGCTTATGTGTTAATTCTCATAGACAATATTGCCACGAAGGCGCATGTGAACAAACAGGTAGGGACTCGTTCCAGAGCTCTTTGGACAGAAGCACACAGACTGTTGACCTGGGCAGAGACCCATGTGAGCTCTTTCGAGGCAGATCACATTTCCGGCCTCTTGAATCACCAGGCAGATTGGCTGAGCTGCAGCACGGTGGACCAGGGAGAGTGGCAACTCGATCCGCTGCTGTTTCTGCGGATCTGCCAGAGATTCGAAGACCCGGGGACAGACCTGTTCACGACGGCGAAGAATGCGCAGCTACGGAGGTTCTTCACCCATTACCAGACCTGGGGTGCCGAGGGCACTGGCGCACTCCGCTGCTCGTGGCCGACCGGTCTCCTTTATGCCTTCCCTCCCCTTCCCCTTCTCCAGGGCATGATCAGGAAGCTGTTAGCAGTAGAGGCCGAGATGATTCTCATAGCCCCGGATTGGCCCAGACGCGCTTGGTATGCGGATTTGAGGCAGCTGTCAGTGTTCCCCCACTGGAGGCTTCCGGACAGAGAGGTCAGACTACTTCAGGGGGTGCTCCAGCACCCGGATCCCAGGTGGTTGAAACTAACCGCCTGGCACTTAAGCGGCAGAATTGAGCATCAGGCACATTTCTGTCAGGGTTATGCGTACCCTGGAGGCGGCTAGGCGCCCCTCCACCAATAGGATTTATAACATTACCTGGACTTCCTTCACCAGAGGGTGTGAAAGGTCTTCCATCGTGCCTCAGGCTGCCTCGGTTTCCGAAGTCCTGGACTTCTTACAAGATGGCCTTGACAAGGAGCTGGCCTATAACACCTTGCGCAGGCAAACTGCAGCATTAGCCACTGTTATTCCGGGTGAGGGTCGCACACCCCTTCCTCATCTTCCCTTGATTAAGAGATTCCTCAAAGGGGCAGCTAACCTGCCCCCCCCCCCCCGTGGTTCATAGAATTCTCACTTGGGACCTTCCCTTGGTCCTACAGGCCCTGACAGGGGCTCCCTTTGAGCCCATCAGGTCGGTACCCTTACAGATGTTGACTTTGAAGGTGGCGTTCCTGGTGGCTATCACCTCGGCTCGGCGCATCTCCAAGCTCAACGCCCTTTCCTCCCGCAGTGACCTCTGCCTCTTCCACTTGGATAGGGTAGTCCTACGCTTAGATCCAACCTTCCTGCCGAGGGTCAATACTCCATTCCATAGATCACAAGAATTGGTGTTGCCCAATTTTTGCTCATCCCCCTCTCATGAGAGGGAATGACTTTGACATAGGCTAGATGTCCATAGGGCCCTTCGGATATATCTGAAACAGACTGCGTCCATTCGGAAATCTGAGGCGCTGTTCCTTGCATTTCAGCCAGCTTCCCAGGGAACCAGGGTCAACCCTAGCAGCATAGGCAGGTGGATTAGGCGGACCATTGAGTTGGCCTATAGGGCCAAAGGCGAGACTCAGCCTCATGGTATCACAGCTCATTCCACGCGTAGCGCGGCCACAACAGCGGCCTGGGCTACCAGGGCTCCATTGAGGACATTTGCAGAGCGGCCTCCTGGTCGAGTCCCTCTTCGTTCATCCGGCATTATAAGCTTGATGCGTATGCGTCTGCGGATGCGGCAGTTGACCGAAGGGTTTTGCAACAGGTGGCTTGGGCCGCTGACACTGAAGATTAGTATTCCCACCCTAGGACGGTAGCTTTGGTACGTCCCTGTCGTGATGCCTCCCGCTCCCCATCGCCGAGAACGTTCGTTGGTACTCAGGTGAACGACGATTCTGGCGATGGGAGCGGGAGGCATCACGTCCCTCCCTACTTAGTTAGTGGCTGGGTGGGGGTGGCTACCCCTCCTTGTTGTGATTTTTGTTTGCAGTTTTTTCGTTCATGGCCTTCGAAAGGAATGGGGAAGAAGGAGGAGGCGTGGCCTAATTAAGCTTCTCAGTCTGATGGACCAATAGGCATTGAGGATTTCCCTGTCGTGATGCCTCCCGCTCCCATCGCCAGAATCGTCGTTCACGTGAGTACCAACGAACGTTCTCCCATTAACTTCCAAATGGTAGCACTCTAATTTTTGGATGGACCCCTAAAAAAAACCCTATAATAGTAATCACGAATCTGTTTTTTTATGGTGTGCCAAAATTGAGGCTTTCCTGAAGCTTGGGGATGGCAAAAACAGCCTCCCCTGGCCCTCTAGAAGGGCAAAAAAATCAGCTGGCCGGCACGCACCAGAGCTGATGGCTGGCGTGTCACCAAATATGGCTCGGCATGCCACCTGTGTTATAGGACACAGGTGGCATGTGTCCTATAACACAGGTCATCGTGGTCCTATAACTTCAATTCAATCTCGCTGATAGGATTTCTGAAATAAAGTAGCAATTTATCTTTGATTATTTTTAAATGCAATAGTTTACAGTTCTTCCTCATCGCTAAACAGAACTTTTGATTCTAAAAGAAGGCTTCCGTCTGATAATGCAAACGGATTCATCAGTTAAAAAACTGCAAGTAGCAGATGCACAAGAAGGAAATGAAAAATAGCATGCCGGGTTGCAGAAATTCATCTGACAAATTTGCACAAAATTGCAGGAAACCATAGCAGCAGTATATTAAACTACATTGAATTTAAATTTAAAGCAAATGAAACAGTGAATGAAATACTTTTCTTAGAAATTTATACACAATGAGGTAAAAAGAAAACCAATAACCCTTGCTCTACATTTTTCATGAGTTAAAAAATATGTAAATAAGTAACATCAACTTTCAACTGGCTGGTCTAGTGGCAGTTCCTGCCTGCTTTGTAGTAGGATGATTGTAAAGGTCATCCTGATTTTAGCCACCTACCATATGTCTCAAGATTGGACAGTGCCTACTTGTTTTGGAAGCAGGGAAAAGAAATGCTTATTTTTCTGAGATTTGCTTTCAAACACCCTCTTTCAGCTACTGCCATTTCAATGTCCTTAAGAGGAATCATTTTAAATATTTGATATTTTCATCCCTTCAAAGATATTTATTTACACAAGACTACTGTGTTTCCCCGAAAATACAACATGTCCTGCTAATAAGCCCAATGGGGCTTTTCAGAGCATGCACCACAATAAGCCCTCCCCCCGAAACTAAGCCTCCCCCAACTATTTAAGTGCAAAAAGAACCTGCCACAAAAACAGCGCCAGGCCAGCAATGCGATCACATCCCCCTCCCGCTTGTTCCCTCTCACGCAAAAAACACCGCCCACCCCACCCCAATTGTAAAGGCAGCCTGCCTGCTTCCCTGCCCTGCCCTCCCTGTAGTGAAGGGGGGAGAAGAAAGGTGCGCCTCTTACCTGTCCAGCCCAGCTACGTTCCTCGCTCTTTCATCCAGTGAATCCCCTTGTAAAAAAACCCTCATGAGTTCAACTCAAGAGGTTTTTTTTACAAGGGGATTCACGGGACGAAAGGGCGAGGAACGCAGCTGGGCTGGACAGGTAAGAGGTGCACCTTGCCTCTCCCCCCCTGTCCCCCCTCGCTAAAGGGACGGCAGGGAAGGTATTAAGTTCTGTGGTAGAAAGGGAGTCCAGACACAGGCTAGTCAGAAACCCAAAGCCGTTTATTGGCAATCGCAAGAATAGCGGGAAATATTTACAAGAGGGCAAAATGCGGTAGACAGGGGCTTCCCCGTTTGACAGCTATTTATACGCGAGCTGTCCAACGGGGAACCAATCAGGAAGCTCCAGGACCTAATTCCTGTCAGTCGCGTCTGAGTCAATCAGGCGCGACTGACAGTATTTCCGCCAGTCACGTCTGAGCCAATCAGGAGTGACTGGCAGTTACAGGCTTGTTACAAGCTGTTACCATAGCTCTAGGGAGAAGAGTGGAAGACCTGTGGCCGGTCGTAAGTCGAGGACCGGTCGCAAGTCGAGGACTCAACAGAAGGGAAGCAGGCAGGCTGCCTTTACAATTGGGATGGGATGGGCAGTATTGGGCTGCGAGGCGTGCCTCTTACCTTTCCAAGTCTGCCGCGGTCCTCGCCATTGTGTCCAGGGAAGCCCCTGGTTAAAAAAAACCCCCTTCTCGCGAGTTCAAGAAGTTTGATAGAACTCACGAGAAGGGTTTTTTTTTTTTTAAAGCCAGGGGCTTCCCTAGACACAATGGCAAGGACCACGGCAGACCTGGAAAGGTAAGAGCCATGCCTCGCAGCCCAACACTGCCCCCCTCACCCCAATAGTAAAGGTAGCCTGCCTGCTTCCCTTCCCCGCCGTCCCTTTAGTGAGGAATAAGAGGGGGGGGGAGAAGTGAGGCGTGCCTTTTACCTTTCAAGCTCCGTCGTGGTCCTCGCTATTGTGTCCAGGGCAGCCGCTGATAGAAAATACCCCTTCTCGTCAGTTCAAGAAGTTTGATAGAACTCACAAGAAAGATTTTTTTTTACCAGGACACAATAGCGAGGAATGTGACGGAGCTTGAAAGGTAAAAGGCACACCTTGCTTCTTGCCTGCCCCAGAAAATAATAAGCCCTCCCCCTCTAATAAGTCCAAGGCCATATTTCATGGGTCAAAAAAATATAAGAACCTGTCATTTTTGGGGGAAACACGGTAATGGTTTGTTCAATCAATTGTCAATATGCAGAAATATTTTACTTTTGTAAAGTCTATCAATTATCCAGAAATAATCTCTACTCATTTTGAAAAAAATGTTTTGAGATATAGATAGGTCATCTATGAACTCATCTTCCTAATTTTGGTTTTTTAGCTAGTGGGGGATTTTATCATTCAATATCTTACTCTTGCTAATTTTTGTCAAGGAGCATTTATAATCTGTTGAGCATGTCACAATAGGCTTAATATGAATTTAAAAAAATTAAACTAGGCCAGTGCCATTCAATATTAAAACAAAGAAATACTATTGAAATCCTGGCTCCATCCATGTTCAAAATATAGCCTTACCAATTTGCATAATTATTCTTTACAGCAGGGGTCCCCAACCCCCGGGCCGCGGACCGGTGCCGGTCTGTGGCTTGGTAGGAACCGGGCCGCGGAGCTGGAGAGGAAGAGGAGGAGGGAGGAGGGGGCAGCCCCCTGGACAGAGCACGCAGGAGAACGCAGGCGCGGCTGTTCGCGCCTTTGGAGTGAGGCTCTTCCACCCTCGTTGACGGCGGGACTCCTGGCCGCTGATTCCCTTCCTTCCTCCCTCCCCCTTCCTCCCTCCACAGCCGGCATGCCGGCCACTCGTCTTCTTCCAGGGGTTGCCGTTTCTCTCTCTCACGCACACACATATGGAGGCTTCTCAGCTCCTGGAAGGAGCCTGAGCGAGCGAATGAGCAACCAAGCACGGCGATGAGCGCAGCGGGCCTGAGGAGGCTCGGCGGGGGGCGGGCGGGGCGGGGACGAGGACAGACAGACAGAGAGAGGCACAGACACAGAGAGAGACAGGGAGGGAGGGGGGAATCAGAGAGTGACAGAAACACACAGAGAGACAGAGAGAGGGAGGGAGGGAGAGAAAGAGAGAGACGCAGAAAGTGATTAAGTGCGTGAATGCCAGACACACACACACACACACACACACACACACACATAGTGACAGATGGGTGGACGAAGGGGAGAGAGATAGAGAGAGAGAAAGAAAAAGAGAAAGAAAGAAAAAAAGTGGGAGAGAGTAAGAGAGAGAGAAAGAAAAAGAAAGACAGACAGAAAGAGAGAGACAGAAAGGAAAGAGAAAAAAAGAGAGAAAGAAAAAAGAGAGAAAGAGAAAGAAAAAGAGAGAAAGAAAGAAAGAGAAAGAGAAAGAAAGAGAGAGAGAGAGGGAAAGAAATAGACAGAAAGAAAGAAAGAAAAAAGTGGGAGAGAGAGAGAAAGAAAGAAAGAGAAAGACAGACAGAAAGAGAAAGACAGAGACAGAAAGGAAACAGAAAAAAGGGAGAAAGAAAAAAAGAGAGAAAGAGAAAGAAAGAGAGAAAGAAAGAAAGAGAAAGAGGGAAAGAGAGAGAGAGAGAAAGAGGGAATGAAAGAAACAAAGAAAGAAAGAAAGAAAAAAAAGTCGGAGAGAGAAAAAGAAAGAGAAAGACAGACAGAAAGAGAGAAAGACAGAGAGACAGAAAGGAAAGAGAAAAAAAGGGAGAGAAAGAAAAAAAGAGAGAAAGAAAAAGAAAAAGAGAGAGAAAGAGAAAGAGGGAAAGAAAGAGAAAGAAAGAGAGAGAGAGAAAGAGGGAAAGAGGGAAAGAAAGAGAGAAAGAAAGAGAGAGAGAGAGAGAAAGAGAGAGAGAGGGAAAGAAAGAAAGAAAGAAAGAAAGAAAGAAAGAAAGAAAGAAAGAAAGAAAGAAAGAAAGAAAGAAAGAAAGAAAGAAAGTATGACCACAATTGAGCCCAAAAGTTTGGTTGTTAACCAAGATCATTGTTAAGTGAGTTTCACATTTTCCAAGTTGGCCACGCCCACCCAGTCACATGACTGCTGAGCCACTTAGCCGGTCCGCAAAACTTTCTTTAAAATGAAACCAGTCCCTGATGCAAAAAAGGTTGGGGACCCCTGCTTTACAGGTCTTCTGCTTCCTAAAAATATTACATAAAGACCATCAGCTTGTTTCTGAGCACAGAACTGTTATTGTTCATTTTAAATAACGAAGCATCAACCTTTTCAGGGTGAATTAAGCTCGCCAAATGGAAGCATGAGCATATGTAGTATCTGACTGAAAAAACTGAATGACCACAAGATGTCACACAAGATACAAAAAGCACTTTGCTGCCGACTTATGGTTGCCCAAATATGTTTTCTGTGAAATCAGTGTACCTTAGCATGCTTAAATCCATGCAGGAACAGGTGGGAGAAGAACCCACTTCACTGCAGGCAAAAACCATCAGCCATACTTCTTTAATTTCTGGTTATTTATTTAACCAAGCAGGTAATAACAGAATTTGTACAGTACATGATATCACAGTGTATTTTTTTCTTAGCTTGTTATATATCAAGTCATTATGTTATGTGAACCACAATGTATGACTTAGTAAGAGGTTCAAACACAGCTAACTGCAAGATATTTAATAAAGTTTGACTTAGTAGTCATACTTTATTAAATAAATAAATGAACCTATTGTATGTGATGTAGAGATTAGAGTATCAGATTAGGAATAGGTAACACAAGGTTTTACAATAATACAATAGCAGAGTTGGAAGGGACCTTGTAGGTCTTCTAGTCCAACCCCCTGCGTGGGCAGGAACCTTATACCATTTCAGACAAATGGCTATCTAACATCTTTTTAAAGACTTCCAGGGTTGGGGCATTCACAACTTCTGGAGGCAAGCTGTTCCAGAGGTTAATTGTTCTTACTGTCAGGAAATTTCTCCTTAGTTCTAAGTTGCTTCTCTCCTTGATTAGTTTCCACCTGTTGCTTCTTGTCCTGCCCCCAGGTGCCTTGGAGAATAGTTTGATTTCCTCTTCTTTGTGGCACCCTCTGAGATATCGGAACACTGCTATCATGTCTCCCCTGGTCCTTCTCTTCATCAAGCTAGACATACCCAGCTCCTGCAGCCGTTCTTCATATGTCTTAGTCTCCAGTGCCCTAATCATCTTGGTTGCCCTTCTCTGCACTCTTTCCAGAGTCTCCACGTCTTTTCTACATCGTGGCGACCAAAACTGTATGCAGTTTCAAGACCTTTTTTCCCCCTCAGTTGTGAAGCTCATTTTTAGTGATTTTGGACCTGACGTCTCCACCTATCTCAAAATAGTTGTCA
The DNA here is from genome assembly GCA_039707465.1 of Rhabdophis nuchalis. Classification (NCBI taxonomy): domain Eukaryota; kingdom Metazoa; phylum Chordata; class Lepidosauria; order Squamata; family Natricidae; genus Rhabdophis; species Rhabdophis nuchalis. Next base: position 120,083,447 of record CM077643.1, on the reverse strand, counting down.
CAAGAATAAAATGGGATTTGGAAAAAGAGAATATAATTCACTCCACTTAATTTCTCCCCATAGCAATTTTCAACCATTTTGAAGAAAGAAACCCTCCGTATCTATGATCTTAACCTGTCATTTCAGTCTGGATTTAACTCTCAGCGTAAGGAAAGACAAGTAATCAGTGAATGGAATAGATAAAGAATAAAGTAGCAATGAAAACAAGAGTGATGGGAATGAGTAGAACGATGCAAATTCTAAAATGATCTTAGAAGAAAAATTGTCAGCTGATGCCTTGGAAGGAAAGAGCAGACTTGCAAATGAAATAATGTAATAGGTAACCTGTAGTAAGTCCATCCCTGTACCTCCATGGCAGGCTTGCCAATCAATGGGCTCAGACTAATTTCATGCATTCTTCACAAATAATGAATTCAGATTTCTGACAAGAATGACCTTAGATGATAGAGAAAGAAGGAACAATGACAAAAACAAAATAGAGGTTGTAGGCATGGAAACTGAATCATAACTAGGTGGCTACATTTTGCCCAACTGTTCTATAAACCTTTCTGTTAGTTTTAGCTTAGGATGTCATCTGAATCTAGAGAACTAAGTAAACTATGGTTCACTTAACCATAGATGAGGGAGTTATGCAATTATAGTTTGCGGGGAAAAAAGACCTGTCTGTCTGTCTGTCTGTCTGTCTGTCTGTCTGTCTGTCTGTCTGTCTGTCTGTCTGTCTGTCTGTCTGTCTGTCTGTCTATCTATCTATCTATCTATCTATCTATCTATCTATCTATCTATCTATCTATCTATCTATCTATCTTTGTATGTCTTACCCACCCATATCCCTTAGAGCAGGGGTCTCCAACCTTTGCAACTTTAAGTCTGAAGGACTTCAGCTCCCAGACTTCTCCAGCCAGCTTTGCTGGCTGGAGAACTCTGGGAGCTGAAGTCCTTCAGACTTAAAGTTGCAAAGGTTGGAGACCCCTGCCTTAGAGATCCGTTGTTGAGTTTTGTTCTGTCCACCTGCAAAGATGATTCCCAAGGAAATAGAACCTCGGTTACTGAAAGATTCTTTCTCTTTTGTCCTTATCAGTTGTACCGAGAGGAAAACGATCTCATCCATACAGTCAAATTCTGCAAGTTTAGTAGCTCTCAAGGAACCCCAGGCCTTTAGAAAAAAGACCTGAGCCAGTTTAATCTAGTGGTTAAGGTGCTGACCTAGCAATGAGAAGACTGAATTCTAGTCTCAGTTTAGACATGAAAGTTGGCTGGGTGACTTTGGACCAGTCATTCTTTCTCAGCCCAACCCACTCACAAAGTTGTTGTTGTGGAGAAGAGAGGGGAAGGAATGAAATTTAGGTATGTTTGCTGCCTTGAGTTACTTATAAAGTAATAAAGGCGGGATTAAAAAATCTAATAAACAAACTGATTTTCACATGTCAGATCAAATGAATCAGCTAAATCTCTCAATAAGGCAAACCGATATGGAAACGTCCCACAGCATGAAGGTGTTATGAACAGTAAGGAGGAACAGACATCTCTAAAAATGATTGTGATGTGGACTTTAAAAAAAACACCAGCCCCAGCCCAATTGCATTATGCTTACAAAATTGTCAATGACAACTACGGTTGTTTTCTGGAAAGTTTAGAGGAATCCCATGAGACGTATTTCTTTGTCACCCAGTTCTCAAAATAGAGATCTATGTTACAGGAATTCCTGACTGTTTTTAAAAGGTCAGCCTTTTTTGTACATTCCATTTGAAAAGGAACTGGCCTCATAAAATTATAGTGGCTGGGTTTGCTCTTTGCATAACAATTCCCCTTTAAAAAAAATCATAGACATCCCTGGGAAAGTTGCAAATACCTTTGCACATTCCTGAGGAAAAAATAGAATAAACTTTCCTCTTTTGGGTGGGTGGGTGAGAATGAATAGTGCATCTTTTAGATAAAAGCTCTGTAAAGACTCCTTGGGACTGAATTTAAAAACATCCATGTAGTATTCCTGGAAAAAGTACAGAAGTGGTTTTTCATCACCTTAGTCCTTATTTTTTTAAACTTTCCATGTAGTTTGTAAGCCCTGGAAATTTCTATGATGCGGGCCTAGAAACCAAGAAAGGTGCTTTTTAAAAAGGCAACTGGTCTTTGTTTTTGTTTGAAGCTTGTCCAGTTCTGACGCAGAATGAGAAGCAAAATGTGTTCAAAAACAATGGAAGTTCAGTTGCCTTTTGAAAATGCACCTTTGGGACAACCATGACCTGGATGACTGAGAATCCAATTGCATTATGCTTAATGCAACCATAACCTGGATGACTGAGAATCTCCATAGACAGGAAATGGTGAGTTCTATTCCCATCTTAGACATGGAAAAACTAGCTGGGTGACTTTGGGTCAGTCACTCTCTCTCAGATCAACTCACCTCACAGACAGGGGTGGAATTCTACCGGTTTGGACCGGTTCGGGTGAACCAGTAGCTTTGATGATCAGCTGGGAGTGAACCAATTCGCTCCAACGATCATGTGGGCCCACCTGCCCCTGCGCTTTACTGACCTATATCTTCTCAGCTGTTTCGGGTGGCAGAGCGGATTGCTACACTTCAGCCGTGTTACTCCACAGTAATGCAGAAGGTAAGTTTTCTTAAAATTGTGCATGTGTGTGCATCGCACGATCACTGAACTGGTTGTTAAACCAGCAGGATACCACCACTGCTCACAGGGTGGTTGTTGTGGGGGAAATGGGAAGAGGAAGGAGTATTAGGTATGTCTGTTGCCTTGTGTAATAATAAAGGTAGACTAAAAGTCTAGTTAAACAACTAAAAGGAATAAACCAGTGTTTCTCAAACTTGGTGACTTTAAGTCATGTGGACATCAACTCCTAGAATCCCCCAGCCTGCTTTGCTGGCTGGGGTATTCTGGGAGTTGAAGTCCACAGGACGTAAAGTCGCCAAGGTTGAGAAACACTGGAATAAACCTTCTGGTGTTCTGTCATTTAAGTAGTACTGATCAGATTGATGTCGTTCAGCTTCCATACATAGAAAGGTCAATTAGGGTTTTTTTTTTTTTAATGCCTTTGAGTCAATTTTTGACTCCTGAAAACGGCTTTACCTTTCCATTGCTTTACAGACCTACGAAGGTAAAAAAAAATGCAAAGGTTAGTCACAAAACTACTTTTTTCATTACTGTTGTAACTATGGTTGCTAAATGAGGCAGTTGCTAAATGAGGCCTACTAGCAGTCCCTTTTGTTTTGCTTTGTTTTAATCAGTTACCAATCTATAGAAGGATAGAGTTTCTTCTTCCATGAATACTAACTTTAATCCTGATGCTTTGAATCCTTCTTCATGTCAATAGAAGGAACAGATCCATTCACTTACTACTTTATTATTGTAGTTCAGTCTCTTTTGTTAAACTCTGTCTATAACAGAACCTTACAACAGCTCTGGAGTAAGAATATTTATGTCGTGTTGATTAAAAGAATGTACCTAAAGAATGTCATGTTCAGAACAGGGCAATTCAAGTTGGCTGGGTGAGGAGAAAAACACATTTCTTCAATAAGACCATTTTCTGTATAATTCATTCACAGTAAGGGGGAAAAATACTGCTGATCAATTCTGCAACAGTGAATTTTCCACTGCTTCCCCAAAATTCCAAGAAAAAAACATTTGTGTAAAACTATGCTACTTTGAACCCTATTAGCAAACATTTTAAACTTAAAACACAGCTCTTGTTTCTTTTTTGCTTGCCTCTAGTGTTATACAATCTAATATCCAATACAATACAATAGCAGAGTTGGAAGGGACCTTGGAGGTCTCCTAGTTCAACCCCCTGCCTAGGCAGGAAATCTTATATCATTTCAGACAAATGGCTATCCAATATCTTCTTAAAGACTTCCAGAGTTGGGGCATTCACAACTTCTGGAGACAAGTTGTTCCACTGATTAATTGTTTTAACTGTCAGGAAATTTCTCCTCAGTTCTATGTTGCATCTCTCCTTGATTATTTTCCACCCATTGCTTCTTGTTCTACCCCTCAGGTGCTTTGGAGAATAGTTTGACTCCCTCTTCTTTGTGGCAACCCCTGAGTTATTGGAACAGTGTGATCATGTCTCCCTTAGTCCTTCTTTTCAATAAACTAGACATATCCAGTTCCTGCAACCGTTCCTCATATGTTTTAGCTTCCAGTCCCCTAATCATCTTGGTTGCTCTTCTCTGCACTCTTTCTAGAGTCTCCACATCTTTTTTACATCGTGGCAACCAAAACTGGATGCAGTATTCCAAGTGTGGCCTTACCAAGGCATTGTAAAGTGGTATTAACACTTTACGTGATATTCAAAAGGTTTAGGCCACTGTGGATGTAATCAGTTGATACAACATCTTTCTGATTTTGGTCTAGGTACATACATTTTCAAAGGTAAAATTCAACCATCAATTGATAGTTCTAATCCTAACCCTAACCCACAGGACAACTGAAATAATAGGATGTGGTTGATTGGCACATGAAACTCACTAGCAGGCAAAAATGTTTTGTGGGGAAAAAAGAAAAAACAGCCTGAAGCTCTTTTCATAACAACTGAAGCATTTTCGTTGTTCTCTTGAATTCTTACATATGCTTATTTAATAGCTTTTAATAGTAATAATAATATTCTCTAAAAAAATGAAGGGTAAACCAGATCTTTATTTTGTCAACCCTGGAGCCATCTTTGAGTGTCTTCAGGGTTGCCACAGCAAGGCTGGATGGAATTGTGGGAAAGGGAGGGGCAGTAGAGATAGCTTGGGGGAATATGTAGCCAAAATAACATTCTTTCTTCTGGGAACCACGGACACTCTTACCAGCACCTGGAGGGGCATGGATGGGAGGCATCCAGTATGGAGAAAGAGGCCTGATTGGAGCATGTGATGGTTGTGTGTGTGTGTGTGATGGGGGGAAGAACTTTGAACTGGGTGGGGAAAACCTGGGGAACTTCAGATTTGGGTTTTCACTAGCTGTGCCAATATGACATGCTTAATAAATCTGTACTTTGAGGAACCCTGCCTTGGAGTTTTGATTTCATATGGGCTGTCACTTGGAACCCTGACATATTTTACACAATGATTTCAGTAGGAATTCCATAGAAAGCATGCTCTTAAATGGCAATCCTAACCGTCTAATTTTGGAAATGTACCTACTGAATAGTTCTTAGTTCATCTTCTTCAAACCTGTGGCTTCAAAACATCAAAGGCCTCACTTCTCCTAATTCCCAGCCAGTGGTGAGAGCGGGGAGGCTGTATTTAGATAAAAGCATCACCATGAACGGTCCCTTTGCTGTCAGATCTTTAAATACAGAAAATTAACTCTTTTTTTAAATAACAAGGGATAACCTTGGAAACAACTATAATGAAATCAGAGTTGTTAATCATCAGTTACATTGGCATGAGGCCATTATGTGATGGCTAGCCAGGAGGCCTCTTTTTATTGTTCCTTTTAATGTATGGACACTTTGAGAAAGATTCAGGTTTACATCAAATAGTAAAGAACTCCAGTCTCCTGAGAAATTGGAAAGGAATCAGGCTTGGCTAAATGTGAAAAAATTTCCTAGTGCCTGGTTAAAAGCTTTACAGCTGAATTAATGAGTAACCTGCACTTTAATGAGGGAGTTGGTGCTCTCCTACTGTGTTACAGTTTTTCTTTGGCTACTATAAAGGTCTCCACGCTGTTTTAACATAGCTACAGCTTGAACATGCCAGTGGCTTTAGGGCATCTCCTTCTACTCATATTTGGAACAGTCTATCTTCAAAAAACAAGCTGTCCATCAATGGCTCTCCAACAAGGTATGGTTCCATTTGTATCTTTATTGCTAATCATTTTCAGAAGGTAAAAATAGTGATGTTTACATTGGGCCAAATAAATATTATGTTTACTTATCTCAATGGCTTTATTCACCAGCTATTGTTTCTTATTTCTGCTGTAGCCAAGAGTAGGAAAAAGATAGATTCATACAACTGTTCACAAAGTCAGATATTTTCTTTATTAGCCCTGTTAGCTATAAGATGACCAATTGGTAGCAGAACTGCAGTTGAGAGCCTGTCCTTCAGTCCATATGGGAAATTCTTGGGGCATCTATTTCAGATGACTTTGGACAAAACACAACAACCCCTATTATTTTCATAGTGGTTCTATTCCTTATTATATATATATATATTACTCAAAAGACACTAATGTGGTATAATAGTTAAGGTGCTGAACTAGGACTACGAGTTTTTATAATATCCATGAACCATGGAAGTTCACTGCATGATTTTGGGCCGTGTACTCTTCTCTAGGCTCATCCTTTGCCAAAGGGTGGTTATTGTGGAAGAACAAAAAAGGAGGAAGGGGTACAATGTATACTACCTTTTGCCTCTGGAAGAAATGTAGAATATACATCTAACCAATAAAAGAATAGGCTGTAGACCTTGTATGATGAGAGGCAGTGACACATCGCCTTAAAAACTAACTTTGAGGTATGGATTTTTGTAGATGAGATAATAATTCATTATGATTCTGGGAGTAGATCCTGAGCGGACTATTATACAAAACATTAATTTTATATATGAAGATGCAGAAGGTTATCTCCAGTTGTGTCAATCTGAAAAGCTCTTTGATTCTATCAGACAATTTGATACATGGAAAACAGAAGAAAGCAATTTGATTGATTTCTTTTCCTTCAAAATCTGTTCAAAGGCTTGGAAGACATCGGACAACGTAGAATCACTTTCCTTCCCTTTTTATTCATAAATTTCTCTTCTGGAACAAAGACAGTTCTTAATCACGTGGACAGAAATTTACAACCTATTACTTTGCATTTTGATTACTCATGGATCAGTTTATTCTGAAGATTCAAGAGAAACCAAAACCCTACAGTGAACTGATAGCTAAAATACTCACTTAATATAAAATAAATAAAATTCGTAACTGTATCATATGTTACCCTTAGAAGGCTTATCCACATGGTGATATTTCACTGCTATATGGTCTGAGAATATAACATCTTGAACAGGAGGTTAAATTTGTTAATAAATGTAAATATGTCCATGTGGATAATAAAGACTTGACATTCAATATGATAATAAGTCTGATCTTTGTGATTGCTTTGTACTTGGCTTGCATAAAGTTGAATTTCAAATTAAGTCATTTGTGTTTAGAATTGAACACATACAGATACTACTTAGTTGCTTTCAATAGCATAGTTTAACCTGATCTGCACAATTCTACAAAATGAAGAAAATTATTTCTATTTCTGTTGTTTATCAGAATCTTCCCCATTGCATTAAGAATAATATGATTAAAAATACATAGTATGAAATAATATTTAGAAAACTTCAATAATTTGGGGACAATTTAAACTTAGATGTGATCACTAAATAAAGTCAATGAATGGTACCAAGGATTCCTGTTTTCTACATTGCCTCTGTTCTATGCTTTTCAGATTCAAGATGTGGGCAGAAAGCCCTTGGAAGCGATTCCTGGGGCTTTTATAGCCACTTTGCTCGGATTGTTGGTGGAAGCCAAGTACAGCGAGGATCACATCCCTGGCAGGTCAGTGTATTTCCTCCCACTCTTATCATGCTAATAAGAAATGAGGTTACTGCATATCTTTGATTTTGTTTTTCTATCGATGCGTTTGCTGAACAGCATGCCATGCTTTGCAAGAGCAATGGAGCAAATAATGAACAATGGCCATTCTTTCTTTTGTGTCTCCAATATAACATTGTCATTAATTCTGTTGTCTGTATCATGAGAAACTGAGATAGGCATACTCATTTGGAAAATCCCATTTAAATCTCATAGGTAATGCCAAACAAGAGAACAATCGATTGGCGTCCCCCTCCACAATTTTTACTGGCCATCTGTGGTTACTTCAAGGAAAGATATTGTTCAGATATAATAATAAAAATTTTTTTTAAAGGATTTGCAGTGGGAGTATAACTTTTCTTTCAGTTACCAACATTTTCCTCTCCTAAAATGAACTTTGTTACTTCTAAGCTTCTGGCAACACCAAACAATGCAAAATACTACAACTGTTCGGATTGGCAGGTTCAGGCATTTTCACATGCATGCTCTACTACAGAGATCTCCAACCTTTGCAACTTTAAGTCTGAAGGACTTTAGCTCCCAGAGTTCTCCAGCCAGCTTTGCTGGCTGGAGAACTCTGGGAGCTGAAGTCCTTCAGACTTAAAGTTGCAAAGGTTGGAGACCCCTGCTCTACTATAATCTGCCTCTTTGGAGTTTTCCTCCCAAGTGCTGCTACTGCAACTATTGTCATTTACTATAAACCTGAGAAAGGGAATGTGGGGGAAAAAAAGATATGTTCAGTCATTACAATGATATCTCAATGATATTTCATATGAAGAAAGCTATTGAGATATTGATAGTATTAGGCCAATTTTGAGAGCATCTGGATATTCATGATTCTATGAATGTTACCAATGGTAATGGTAATGAAGATGGCTATTAATGTTCACTTCTGCTTCACATTATGCATAGCAGTGATTATTTTCATGAATTTATGACATTAATCTGTCATTGTTGACTTGTATTACATACCGTATTTTTTGGAATATAAGACGTATCTTCCTGCCTCCGCCCCCCCCCCTAAAAGAGGGTGAAAATTTTGGTGCGTCTTATACACCGAATGTAGCTCTGCCTACCCATTGGCCCTCAGCCTTTGGCCTCTGCTTCACAGTAATTTACCTCCTTGCAGCAAACGGGAAAATGGGGCTTGAGGAGGTGGCAATAGGTGAAACTGGCTATTTGCTGTTTGCTGCAAGGAGGCAAATTGCCAGGAGGCAGAGACAGATTTTTTTCTTCTTCTAATCAGGTTAAACTGAAACAGGCTGTTTGCTGCAAGGAGGTAAATCAATAATTAAAAATGCCTACGGAATGTTCAGATTATTAGACTTATTTTTTAAAGACTGTTTCATTATTGTTCTAGACCAGGGGTCCCCAACCTTTTTTGCACCAGGGACCGGTTTCATTTTAAAGAAAACTCTGCGGACCGGCTGGCGTAGAGGAGGAGCGGGGGGGACGGAACAGGCGGCGCATGCGCATGCAGGGGAGAGGGGAAACAGGCAGTGCATGCGCACGTGGGGGGAGTCGGCTCACTCGACCCTCTAGGGGCACGAACAGCCACGCCTGCGCATGCACACGCGCGGGGGGAGTCGGCTCACTCGGCCCTCTAGGGCCTCCAATGGCACGAACTGCGCTCTCCTGCATCCGGTGTGTGCTCTGCCCAGGGGACTGCTTCCTCCTCCCTCCTCCTCCTCTCCGGCCCTGCGGCCCAGTTCCTATCAAGCCACGGACTGGCACCGGTCCGCGGCCCGGGGGTTGGGGACCCCTGTTCTAGACAACTTAACAAAATGAAAAAGCTTTTCAAAATAAACGCTGGATCTGAAGAGGCCCAGTGCTATTGTATCTTCTTTTAAATAGCAGAGACTAATGTATACTTCAGAAAGCCACATCAATTTTAACAGCATCTGTACAATTATAGTCTGAAATGTAACACCACAAAGCGTGTACGTATATCTTCTGTACTGTTTGCTGCAAGGAGGCAAATTGCTGGGAGGCAGAGGCAGATTCCTCCCCCCTTTGTTTCCCCCCCAAAAGCTAGGTGAGTCTTATACTCGGGAGCGTCTTATACTCCAAAAATATGGTATTCATTGTACCCCCACTGTGTATTCTGCCTTGTACTGCTCTTTGTGTTATGAGATGTTCATTTCCTAAAGTGGCATGTGCTCTCTATGATACAGGTTTCCTTGAAAAGAGATAATCGCCACTTCTGTGGAGGAACCCTTGTTTCCACTCAGTGGGTAATCACAGCAGCTCACTGTGTTGTAAGCAGGTACAAGCAGGCAATTTAACTGGAATATTTCGGGTTTTTTTTTTCTTTTTAATAAATGTACAAACATTTCTAAAATTCTATTTTCACTTTGTCAAAATAGTGTAGATTAATGAGGGGGAAATTAATTTCAACAGCTGTAGTATCAGGCTGTAGCATAACAAAAGCGAAGGGGTCTGAGTACTTTCTGAATGCACTGTAGATATAGATAGACAAAATCTCTGCCTAAAATGAGATTAGTTAGTTCAGGGGTCTCCAACCTTTGCAACTTTAAGTCTGAAGGACTTTAGCTCCCAGATTTCTCCAGCCAGCAAAGCTGGCTGGAGAAGTCTGGGAGCTGAAGTCCTTCAGACTTAAAGTTGCAAAGGTTGGGGACCCTGAGTTAGTTAGTTAGTTTTGAGAAACCCATCTTCAGTTTTTCCCAGTTATAACTCTCCACTGTTCTGTAGATCACTGCTCCGTTTGCTGACCATCACTGCTGGAGAACATGATTTGAGTTTGAAAGATGAGGAAGAGCAGACCCTCCACGTCAAAGACATAATTAAGCACCCCAGGTTTAATAGGAAGAAACCGATGGATTATGATATTGCTCTTCTAAAAATGGATGGTCACTTCAAATATGGTAATATCCTAGTTTTAGATGATCCTCATGTCTACATATGTGTGCATGTGCATGTGTGTGTGTGTGTATCTGAGCCATCACATAAACATGTGATATTCAAAGGAAAATAATTTACTGTACAATCTAATTGAGAGGAGATCAACCCTGACTGCTCTTTAGAAGGCCAGATCCTGAAGAGGAAACTCAAATACTTTGGCCACCTAATGAGAAGGAAGGACTCACTGGAGAAGAGCCTAATGCTGGGAAAGATTGACAGCAAAAGAAGAAGGGGACAACAGAGAATGTGGTGGCTGGATGGAATCACTGAAGCATTCGGTGTGAGCTTAAATGGACTCCAGGGGATAGTACAGGACAGGAAGGCCTGGAGGAACGGGGTCCATAGGAACACAATGGGTCGGACATGACTTTGCTATTAACAACAACAATCTAACTCTGTATAGGACGTTCAGGCACATAGTAGGTTGTGTCAGCAATCAGTACTCTTATATAGCTTGATTCCCAAGAAGTCTCATGATTACGTTCCACTAGCACAGTATGTACATTCTTTTCTTACTCTGCCTTCACCACCTACAGTGCCGCTATGAACAGAGCACTATGTTAATTGCTTTCTGGACAAGGAAAGATGTGGGTGATTTAGAGGCAAAAGATTAAGTGTGGGTGATGAGAACATGCATCCTGAGGGGAAGGTAATTTTTTTTTAAAATCAAATTTATATCCCGCCCTTCTCCTTGTTAGGACCCAGGGCGGCGCACAGGCGTCATTAAAAACCATTACAAAACAATACAAACTCTTAAAAGCATATTAAATTAACCTAAAACCCGTGCTAAAACCCTTTAAAACCCTAAAAATTTAAAATTTATAAATATAGTCAGAAACGGGGGGCTACGCTAGGCCGGCGTGTTGGAATAGATACGTCTTCAAGCGTTGGCAGAAGAGGCGGAGGTCCGAGATGGTACGAAGGTCCTAGTTGTCCACCCAAAAGCTTGTGCCTGACTTGTTTATCATTAAATGATCATACAAAACCAGGTACTTTTATACAACTCCAACTGGGGATGGAAAGAACAAAACAAATTTAAAAAATTGGGTGTATCAGGTAGAAACATAGAGACATTTAATATTGGATTTTATTTTGGTGTCCGTTTTGGAACAGAACTGTGTTTCCATTTCATAGTGTTAAAGTAGATTTGATACTTTTGTAAATTATACTTTAACATTTGTAGTAATCACTTTCTATACTGGATCTCTTGATACCTATCAAGGTGTAGGAAATTGTCATTGAGACATAAGCCATATTAACATTATTCATTCAATAATGTGTAATCAGAACTTTGATTTGTTTTAATGCTAGGTGCAGCAGTATGGCCAGTATGTCTTCCTGGCCCAGGTGAAAAGTTTGATCCAGGATATATATGTGTCACCTGTGGTTGGGGTCGTTTAAGAGAAAGTAAGGAATCCATGATATATATTTGAGCACACTTCATGCTTCAAATGGAGTTATTATTAAAGGAAAATTTATATATGTGTGTTATCAGCTCGCTCTCTCCTCCTCCCTCCTTTACCTCCCCCCCCCCCCATGGGAAGCCAAGGTGAGAGGTAAGCAATGAAAATGAATAACGCTAAAATGAAAGCGGGGAGGAAGTGACAATAAATGCAGCCAAGAAGTTTTGGGGAAGTGTGTTTTCTCTCTATGCTCAATACTATTTTCAGTCCCAAAATAAATTCAGCTTTGGTTCTAGTGCATTCTAAAGCTAAATTTCCACTGATATAACCAAACATTAGATAATGTGGTAAAGAGATATTCAGAAACACCTGCGTATTACTGTTGTTTAATTTATGAAAATGATTGCATAATAGTGTATATCCAATGATGTTCAATGATGCCACATATTTCAACATTCAGTTCTCTTTTCATTTAGGGCTAGAAATCCTGCTTTCAATGGTGATCCCATTAAACACATAGTTGGAAAACTGTTGGCTTCACATTGAAGTCTTTCACCATTTCAATTCATGCTTGAATGTTTTGTGGAGAGAACAAAATGGCACAATACACATGAAGTACTCTGAGGGCTAGTGGTCTAGTCCCTGGAACACCAGTTTAAAAAGGATCAGGCAGTGAACAAAGATCTTGGCTTGAGACACCTACCTTGTTTCCCCCAAAATAAGAGCTCCTCGGATAATAAGCCCAATCAGGTTTTTGAGCGCAAGCGCTAAAATAAGCCCTTCCCTCCAAAATAAGCCCTTCTCAAAGATATTGCAATACAGCAGCAGCCATGAGGTAACCACGCTTGCTGCCTCCTGCACCTCAAAAATAATAAGACCTCCCCCAAAATAAAGCCAAGTGAAACACGGTATTTCTAGCTAGAATGAAAAATCCTGAGCTTGATGGAATATGACAGCATGACAACTTGTGATGCTACTGCTATGCAACTTCCATATGAATGGAATGAGCTAGCCCCCATTCATGGCCCAGTGGGATGCCACGAGGGAGACCTTGTTTGGGAGGAGTTTGACCCCGTTACTTCCGAGGATATGGACAGGTTACGTGGGCGACTGCGAGCCACCACATGTTCATTGGACCCGTGCCCCTCCTGGCTTGTACTGGCATCCTGGGAGGTGACACGAGGCTGGCTCCAAGAGGTTATCAACGCATCCTTGAGTGAGGGTTCCTTGCCTGCCTCCCTAAAAGAGGCTATGGTGAGGCCCCTCCTCAAGAAGCCCTCTTTGGACCCAGCTATTTTGAACAACTACCGTCCAGTCTCCAACCTTCCCTTCTTGGCGAAGGTTGTTGAGAGTGTGGTGGCACAACAGTTTCCCCGTCACCTGGAGGAAGTTGACTATCTAGATCCGCGCCAGTCCGGCTTTCGGCCCGGGCATAGCACCGAGACGGCATTGGTCGCGTTGGTAGATGATCTCTGGAGGGCCAGAGATGGGGGATGTTCCTCCATCCTGGTCCTATTAGACCTCTCAGCGGCTTTCGATACCATCGACCATGGTATCCTATTGCATCGGCTGGGGGGGTTGGGGGTGGGAGGCACTGTTTTGCGGTGGTTCTCCTCCTTCCTCTCTGGCCGATCGCAATTTGTGCGGGCAGGAGAGCAGAGGTCGACCCCGAGACCCCTCACATGCGGGGTGCCTCAGGGGTCGGTCCTCTCGCCTCTCCTGTTTAATGCATATATGAAGCCGTTGGGTGAGATCATCCGTGGTTTTGGGGTAGAGTACCATCTGTACGCTGATGACACCCAGCTGTACATATCTACCCCAAACCACCCCAACGATGCCGTAGCGGTGATGTGCCAGTGCCTGGAAGCCGTGCGGATCTGGATGGGAAGTAACGGACTTAGGCTCAACCCGACCAAGACCGAGTGGCTGTGGTTTCCGGCTGCCCGATTCAACCAGCTTTCTCCAACGCTGGCCATAGGGGGCGAACATCTTGCCCCTGTGGATGGGGCGCGCAATTTGGGTGTCCTCCTGGATACCCGGCTGTCTATGGAAGAGCAAGTGACAGCCGTGGCCAGGAGGGCGTTTTACCAGGTTCGCCTGGTTCGCCAATTGCGCCCCCTATTGGATCGGGACGCCCTTCGCACAGTCACTCATGCCCTCGTGACATCCCGACTGGACTATTGTAACTCTCTCTACATGGGGCTCCCCTTGAGGTGCACCCGGAGGCTTCAGTTAGTTCAGAATGCGGCCGCGCGAGCAATTATGGGCACCTCTAGGTTTGCCCACGTAACACCGCTCTTGCGCGAGCTGCACTGGCTACCTGTCGTCTTCCGGGTGCGCTTCAAGGTGTTAGTTATCATCTTCAAAGCGCTCCATGGCTCGGGACCTAGCTATCTGCGAGATCGGATCCTGCCCCACACATCCTCACGACCGATTCGCTCCCACAGAGAGGGGCTTCTCCGGGTGCCGTCCACTAGACTTTGTCAGCGGGCGACGCCCAGGGGAAGGGCGCTCTCTGTGGCGGGCCCGGCCCTCTGGAACGACCTTCCCCCTGATATTAGAACGACCACCGACCTCCGCTCCTTCCGTGTAAAATTGAAGACCCATCTCTTTCGACTGGCCGGCCTTGAATAGTTCTCTCTGTCTTTTAATTATAAATTTTAAATGGGTTTTTAATTTATGTTTTTAGCACGGGTAGATTTATTTAATTCGATTTTAAGAAATATTTGTATTATTGTATATTGTTTTTAATTATGCCTGTGCACCGCCCCGGGTCCCTGTGGGGAGAGGGTGCGGTTAATAAATCCCAATTTATTATTATTATTATTATTATTCCTAAGATTTTTTCCCCCTCTCAGATGGGATCCTCCCTGACATTCTGCATGAAGTCCGATTGCCCATCTTAGACCAGACACAATGTTCTGGAATCTTGACAACTCTAAGGAGGCCTATTCAGAGTCATACTATAATTTGTGCTGGATTTCCAGACGGAGGAAAAGATGCTTGCCAGGTTGGTCAATTATATCAGTAGGTTTATTAAGGAAAATGCAGTGGTGGTGGTGAGGATTATGATGATGATGGTATTGGTGGTAATGATAACGTTGTTGTGGATGATGATGGTGATGATGATGATACACACAGAGGCGTAGCGTGGGGGATGCAGGGGGGGCCGGCCGCACTGGGCGCAACATCTGGGGGGGCGCCGTCGGATCTTCCTGCACCCCTTCTCTCCCCCCTTCCCGTTTCTCGCTTCCCCGCCGCTCCGCATGCTGCGCCCTCCCCGTCCTCGATGCCGCTGCTTCCCCCCGGGGGAGGGCTAGAAAGGCGCCAAGAAGGATGAGCGAAGGGGTCGCCTCGCCGCCGGGTGCCGCAGCCGCTGCCGAGGAGGGGGCGGCGGCGGGCGGGGGCCCGAGGCAGCGGGGCGGGAGGTGCGCTGCGGCGACTGCCTAGTGTGGAACCGACAGCAGAGGTGGCTCTGCGTCGTGCCCTTCTTCATCGGCTTCGTGGGCCTGGGGCTCAGCCTGATGCTGCTCAAGTGGATCATGGTGGGGTCCGTGCAAGAGTACCTGCCCACCGAGCTCATGGATTCCAAAGGCATCGAGCAGGACCCCTTCTTCCTTTCCAAGCAGCCCACCACGCCGCCCAAGAGCGGGGAGCTCACCGCCTCGCCCGGCACGACCGCCGCCGCCGCTGCCGCTGCTTCTCGGACGCCCAACCAGATCAGTACTCGGCTCACCACCATGACCAAGGCGCCTACCCGCTTCCCGGCCACCCGGGGCCCCGTCCGGGTCGTCCCGCCGCGCTCCACCAGGGGGCACAAATTACTTGCCTTGCCCCGGGTGCTGACAACCCACGCTACGCCACTGGATACACAGTACTGTAGTAAAATACTATAGTAGTTTTAGGTCCATTTTCGGACTTTTAGAAAAATTCCAAAGGAAACTTTTAGGAGGAAAAGCCATGGCTCATTAATAAAAGATTTCAGGTTCATTCCCAGGTGGAAATTCAAAGCCAGGCTGTTTGATTAGCCACTGAAGAATACGTAGTCAGCCCTGAGCTAGAAAAAGCAAAGACCTGACTTGGTAGTATGTAGTTTTTATTAGGGCATTTAAAATTGGTAAGAAATGTGAATAAGCACAATCTATTTTCGTCTTTGCAGGTGGACAGTCATTCTGGGGTATTGTAGTGGAAATGATAATAATGCTTCAATGATTCAGTTTTTTTCAGTTTCAAGGAGAGAGAATCTCTTGATTGTAGCTATTGCAGCCAGTCATTTTCAGCCTTTCTGCCTTCTGGGAATAGTGGGAACCTCTGAGTAATACTTGTACATGTACTATGAAAGCCCAAAAACAAGAGAACAATTATTTTGGGGAATAATTTATAATGCTCCACCTTTATTCAGAGATCAACATTTATGCTCATAATAATAACTTTGCCAGCCTATTTAAAATTTCTAGATGTGCCATATTGAGAACTTACAGGATGAAGAGCGTCCAGAACAAATGTACATTACACTCAAAAAGTGCAGTCAGTCCTTGACAGTTCATTTAGTGACCATTCAAAATGACAACACCACTGAAAAATGTGAATGATGACCTTTTTTTCCACAGTCACAACCTTTGCAGCATCCCCATGATGAAATAATCAAAATTCAGATGCTTGGTAACTGTTTCATATTTACGACCATTGCTTGCCCCATGGTCATGGGATCGCCTTTTGTGATCTTCTGACAAGCAGTCATGAGGAAGCCAGATTCACTTAACAACCGGGTTACTCACTTATCAAGTGCCGCAATTCAGTTAATAACTGTGACAAGAAACATTGTAAAATGGGGTAAAACTCACTTAACAAATCTTCCACTTAACAACGGAAATGTTGAGCTCAACTGTGGTAGTAGGTTGAGGACTATGTGTACTGAAATTCTGATTTCCATAGGCCAGGCTAGGGGGAGTTTTGTAGCTAGGATGTTGATAGAACTCAAAAGTGGCCAGTCGTGGAACCATGCATAGACCAGGGATGCAGTATGCATTTTTTGATGAATAAAGAAGCATCCTTGAACAATTTTGCTCAATAGCAGCAACTGTGAGAGGGATCTTGGAGTCCTAGTGGACAACCATTTAAATATGAGCCAGCAGTGTGCAGCAGCTGCCAAAAAAGCCAACACAGTTTTAGGCTGCATAAACAGAGGGATAGAATTAAGATCACGTGTTAATACCACTTTATAATGCCTTGGTAAGGCCACACTTGGAATACGGCATTCAGTTTTGGTCTCCACGATGTAGAAAAGATGTGGAGACTCTAGAAAGAGTGCAGAGAAGAGCAATAAAGATGATCAGGGGACTGGAGACTAAAACATATGAAGAATGGTTGCAGGAACTGGGTATGTCTAGTTTAATGAAAAGAAGGACTAGGGGAGACATGATATCAGTGTTCCAATATCTCAGGGGTTGCCACAAAGAAGAGGGAGTCAAACTATTCTCCAAAGCACCTGAGGGCAGAACAAGAAGCAATGGGTGGAAACTAATCAAGGAGAGAAGCAACTTAGAACTGAGAAGAAATTTCCTGACAGTTAGAACAGTTAATCAGTGGAACAGAATTTTTTTTAAAATTTTAATTAGATTTATACCCCGCCCTTCTCCGAAGAGGACCCAGGGCGGCGCACAGGAATTTAAAAACACATACACAATCAAAATACAAAATTTAAAACATATTAAATACCCATCCTGCGCTAAAAACCAATTAAAATCCCCAAAATTAAAACTGTCTAAAATAGTCACAGCGGAGGTTACGCTAGGCCGGCTTGGTGAAAAAAGTGTGTCTTTAGACACTGGCGGAAGAGGCGGAGGTCCGAAATGGTGTGAAGTTCAGGGGGTAGGTCGTTCCAAAGGGCAGGGCCCGCCACAGAGAAGAAATTGTCTCCAGAAGTTGTGAATGCCCCAACACTGCAAATCTTTAAGAAGTTGTTGGATAGCCATTTGTCTGAAATGGTATAGGGTTTCCTGCCTAGGCAGGGAGTTGGACTAGATGACCTCCAAGGTCCCTTCCAACTCTGCTATTGTATTGTATTGTATTATATTGTATTTTTTGTATTGTATTGTATTGTATTGTATTGTATTGTATTGTATTGTATTGTATTGTATTGTATTGTAATTAAGAGAGAATAGGTTCCTCACAGTCATAGCTCTACATATTGGCCACATCTACACATTTCTACAGGACCACATTTCAAAGCAGCTCACTTCTAACCTTATAAGACATATTATTCAAGCAGTAGGATCCAATGGTTTAGCTATTCTTCTTTAATCCACAGTCCTGCAATTTTTATTGCGAACTTAGCGAAGGCATCAAAAAGGCATCCATTCACTGATAAAGACCAACCAATTATATTCCCTCACTTCAGCTGGATCTCACATGGATTCTTCTCCCTTCCTTGCCAGGATCATCTTTTCGGTGAAGTCTTTCAAATATTAAGTCCTGTCATAATTCATTCCCTAAGCAACACAGCCTGTTTTATGAAACTTTATCATGTGGCGTGGCTGGAATGAGCCGTCCCACCAGGTTGCAAAAAGGAGAGTACGCTTAAGACCCAATAACTAAAGAGCTGCATGTGTTGTTTGAGACGTGTCTCTTTTTGGAACCCAAAAAAAAAAAATGTTTCTCCTGCAGGGGGATTCTGGAGGCTCACTTGTGTGCCAACGTAAACATGGTCCTTGGACCCTGATTGGAGTCACTTCATGGGGCATAGGATGTGCTCGAAGCTGGATTTATAATCTGCAAAGGAAGTATGAGCAAAGAGGAACTCCAGGAGTTTTTACAGATCTGACCAAGGTGCTCCCTTGGATTCAGCAGCATATAGATGCCGGTAGTAACAAAATATCACCAATACTGTGATTTATCTCATTATTAACATCAATTAGCATGCCATTGATAATAGTATTTTACCTGTTTAGAATTTATGACTTGCATAAAGAGTAGAAACTTACTCCACCTCCAAAACTCCTCCCTCCCCCGCAAAACAAAAACACCTACTGTACCATGTTTCCCCAAAAATAAGACAGAGTCTTATTTTCTTTTAACCCCCAAAATAAGCGCTTGGCCATATTTTGGGGGAGGTCTTATTTTTGAGGTGCAAGAGGCAATGAGCATGGTCACCTCGTGACTGCTGCTATGTTGCAATATTTTAACGGAGGGCTTATTTTGGGGGGAGGGCTTGTCTGAGTGCATGCGCTCAAAAGCCCAATTGGGCTTATTATCTAGGGAGGTCTTATTTTCGGGGAAACAGGGTATGTTTAACCAATTTTTTATTGTCTTTCTCATCCCTTGTCAGCCTTGCGGGGTTAACCAGATAGGAATCACAACCTTGATAAGCTAATTCTACATTATTGAAAAGCTACACCGACAGAATCTTGCAAATATGAGAAAATACAAAACTCCTTGCCCCTGCCTCCTTTTCAGCCTAAGAAACTAGGGAGAGTCTCTTCTGAGCCTCTTGCCACATCCACTGTGTAGTTGCAGGCATGGGTGGGCTGCTGGAGGCTTGCATGGGTTCGGGCGATCCTCTAACTAGGATTCTGCCCAGTTTGGCAAATCCCCAAATGCCACCCCTGGCTGGCCCTGACTCTCTGCCATGCCCTTCCCACCCCTCCCCTCCCAGGGGTCTCCATGTGGCCCGTTCATCATGACAGGTAAGTGCAGGGTGTGCATGGAGGCTTGAGGAGGGGGGGAACAAGTCTGGAAGTCTGGAAACAGGTCTGTTTCAGGTCTCCGGAGCCTGGAAGAAGCAGTTTTCGCCCTCCTGGAGGCTTGAGAAAAACCTCCAGAGCCTGGGGAAAGCAAAAAATGTAATCCCCCTCTCCCACCATGATGCAGGAGGTGAACTAGGCCACACCCACCATGGCCACACCCACTCAGCAACGGGGCAGCAAACCCATTGCTGAAATTTTTGAAACCGACCCCTGGTTGCCGGTCATGCTGTCGCTTATCTAACCCTTGCCTTTGGAGTGTCTCCTGACTCATTCTCCAAAGGTTTTCTCATATACCATCACATTACCTGACAAAAAATGTTGAAAGTTGGTGCCTAGTTCTGTTGTGTTATGATTTTATGTTATGTTTTATGCTTACTGGGTTATACTGTCTGGCTACATCTGGTTTTACATGAGCAAAATCTGCTCCAGAAACCATGTTTTTCTTTATTCTGCCTTCTCTGCTTTAGTCAGATGTGTACCAGAAGGTGGCGGGCTTTCATTCATCACATTAAACCAGATTTGGAGGAATGTTCATTGCGAGGAGAAAGATTTGCCTTGATCAAGTGCAATTAGAAGGCTTTCCAAAAGTCAATGAATTACAACCTTCAGTAGCTCCAACTATTATAGCTTTTGACATTTGTAGTTCAGCAACGCGTAGAAAGCCATGAGTTCCCTACTTGTGCATTAAAGCAGGGGTCTCCAACCTTTGCAACTTTAAGTCTGACGGACTTCAGCTCCCAGCAAAGCTGGCTGGAGAAGTCTGGGAGCTGAAGTCCTTCAGACTTAAAGTTGCAAAGGTTGGAGACCCCTGCATTAAAGAATGCCATTCCATTGGTATGCAGTGGGAAAAATGGCAATATTCAATATCCAAGGACATTGGGTGAAAAAAAGAAGTCAGAATGACATTGGATGTGGTCAGAGGTAGTATTCAGCAGGTTCTGACCCATTCTGGAGAACTGGTAGCAAAAAGTTTGAGTAGTTAGGAGAACCGGTAAATACCACCTCTAACTGGCCCACCCCCATCTATTCTCTGCCTCCCAAGTCCCAGCTGATCGGGAGGGAATGGGATTTTGCAGTAACCTTCCCCTGGAGTTGGATGGGAATAGAGATTTCACAGCAATACCCACAGAATGGGTAGTAAAAATTTTGAATCCCACCACTGGATGTGGTATACGTGTAACATTTTTTCATTTTGTTTTGTTATACAGCAAAGTGTACATATATGAAATGGTTCCAAGCTTGTTCTCCTAATCTCTTTGTTTTAAGAGGCTAGCTGCGTATTATGGGAAGGTAATGTGGGAGGCTCTTTGTTGATAGTGATAGAAGGCAGTATACAATTTTTGCACAGCACTGTTACAAATGTCATTGGCTTTATTTTATAGTGATATCAATGTTCAGCTTCAAACTCTGCCTGGCTAATAGTTCTATTTCCAATTTGGACTGGAATTTCAGTCTCTAAACAATGCAATCATTAAGCCATTAAGCAAGTCAACAAGTCATTAATTGAATCATGTGGTTGTTAAGTGAATCATATGATTCTTAAGCGAATTTCATGGTCGTAAAGTGAATTTGGCTTCCCCAATTGACAGTAACTGACTGGGAAGATCACATATCACAATCAGGTTGTAAATCACTTTTTCCTAGACCATCTTTAAGCAAATGGTTGTAAGTCAAGCTTTGCCTGTATACATTTTTTTAACAGACAGATAGAGATTTGGACCCAAAGAAATCTACATTTTGCTGCTGCAAATTCACTGTGACATTTTGATTCTTTATAAAAATGAAAAGTTTGTAACTAATCTATTTCATTCATTCCTTTTAAATAGATGTCAAAATGAAAAGTTCTGTAGGTGAGTATAGTTTTAAAAAGATCTTTTAAAATTTGAATATTCGTAATAACATCAATGTTTTATGGTCAACTTTGTGCTTACATACTCGCCAGTGCAAAATTAAAATGTGAAAAATGGATTTAAAAAAAATATTTACATAGTTTCTCAATTCAATAGTTATTTTTAAGTAACTGATATTCCTTTTCCTTACAAATATTGAATGTAATTGAAAAAAGTTGGTATATTTAGGTAACATTTAAATAAGCAGTTCTTGAAATAAGATAAGAACATAAGAACAGCCTTGCTGGAATAGGCCACAGCCCATCCAGTCCAGCATTCTGTCTCACACAGTGGCTCACCATTTGCTTCAGGGTATTCCCAAGCAGACGTCTTCACCTGCTTATGATTCCCTGCAAATGGCATTGAGAAATATCCTGCCTATCTCTCCAACCCGGAGGGTATCCTTAAGCATCCATAATGATAGCCATGGATACCCTTGTTCTCCATGAACTCGTCTAATCCTTTCTTAAAGGTGTCGAGGCTGACAGCTGTCACCACTTCTTCTGGCAGGGAGTTCCATAGACCAGTGATCTTCTGGGTGAAAAAGTACTTCCTCTTATTTGTTTGAGGTCTAGCTATCAAAAGTTTCATGGAGTGCCCCCTAGTTCTAGATAGAAGGATAAGAACAAGGATGAACTTTAAGAATGTGCGTGGCTATTCTTGAGTTTTACTTTTAGTTTTACTAGCTGCTCACTGTTGCTGATTAATTCTCAATACCTTGTGCACAGCCTCATTTGGTAAGGAACTTCAATGGATAAACATTGCCATCCCTTGAAATTAATGTTAAGAACTGGCTTTATCTCTGAACCCATGTCTTCACTGCCTTTATAGATTGGTTAGTGAAATCGTCTTTAAATATGGGAGCTATGCTGGCTTATTTGGACTCCAGAACTCCTTTTAAGCTATAGACCAAAAGGAACATGAGATGGAACAAGTCCTTAATTACTGGAGCAAAGCGGCTTTCCTCCTCTAATTCTACAAAATTGAATTTTACCCAAAGCATGATTACATTTTTATTTTTTGTTATCCCATTTGACAAGCATTGTATTAGGGCATCCCAGGTGACACACTGTCTCTTGTCATATCTCTCGCAAATCGCCAATAGTAATATGGAAGAGTTGTAGCTGTGAAACACAACATATCTCTCCTGTACAGGCTGAGTTCCTGCAACGGTTCTCCAAACTTCTTTGAAAGTCCTGGAAACCTTCTGTGTGAGCATTTTTGGATCTCTCCCATAGAGGCTTTAAATTCACTCAGACGCTTTCTCATCTTAAGTAATATAGAAAATTTACTCCTTGTTTGCAACATGGTATTTTTTCCCCGAAATAAGATTTTAATGTAAAAAAAAAAAAAAAGCAAAAGCTGTTTTCTCTGGACTTCTATGCTGTTACTTTATTCTTGAGGAAGTAAAAATACAAAATAAGCACAAGCTTAAAGTGCCTAAGTAAGAAAAAGTGAGGAATATAATCTATCAGACGTGCTGGATGTCAATTTTCAAAATCCCTAGGAATGATTATGCTGGCTAGAGATTCTAGAATTTGAACTCTTGAGGACTGCAGTAAAAATAAAGAATAAATAAGTATTGAATTTAATTGGAGAGTTCCATCATAACATATTATATATTTACAATATAGCATCGTGTAACATTCAAGATGGTGCACTTTCTGGCAGTGACGGAAAATTGGTTTTTCCTGAATTCCCAAAGCCTCTTTATCAGGATAATCAGTAAGTAGTTAAACTGCACATATTTATTTATTTGCCATTTTCTAGGCTCAATTACCCTGGATTATTGCATACAGAGACCTTCTCAATTCATACTCTATTGTAGTGTGAAAAATGGTCATAAGCAGGGATGAAATCCAGCAGGTTCTGACAAGTTTTGGAGAACCAGTAGCAGAAATGTGAGTAGTTTGGAGAACCAGTAAATACCACCTCTGACTGGCCCCAGAGTGGGGTGGGAATGGAGATTTTGCAGTATCTTTCCCCTACCACACCCACCAAGCCACACCCACAGAACTGGTAGTAAAAAAAATTGAATTTCACCACTGGTCATAAGTCACATTTTTCAGTGTGGTTGTAACATCAAACAGTCCCTAACCAAATGATTGTAAGTCAAGGATTACCTGTTTATCTAACTAGAATTCTTAATTATGTAAACCCTAACAGAGTGATCAAATTCAGAAGATTAAAAGTATGATTTCATTAATACAATGTATTAAGCGCATTTTCTCATGGGCATATTAATCTTCATTCTTTTTATCTTTAATTTGGCAAAAAAAAAAAATAGTGCCAGAATAATTTCTGATGCCTGAAACCCTAGCCCAGGGGTCTGCAAAGTTGGCTCTTTTAAGGCTGGTGGACTTCAACTCCCAGAATTCTGGGAGTTGAAGTCCACCAGTCTTAATAGAGCCAACTTTGCAGACCCCTGCCCTAGCCATATTCTCCCTTAGAGCATGCTATAGGACAGGGGTCCCCAAACTTTGCAACTTTAAGTCTGAAGGACTTCAGCTCCCAGAATTCTCCAGCCAGCTTTGCTGGCTGGAGACGTCTGGTAGCTGAAGTCCTTCAGACTTAAAGTTGCAAAGGTTGGGGACCCCTGCTATAGGAGATCAGTACTGTCCTTATAGATTTAATGCAGAATAAGCTACGTAAGTAAAATGAATAATGGATTCCTATAGCTTCCCTTCTCCAACTGAGCACCAGTGGAAAGAGGAAAAACTTCTAGTGGATAAAACTTCTGACAACTGCTCTTCATAACCTGGAATGATGCTGGAGTTAAGGAGAAAGTGAGTTTTGAAAGATAGGAAAACAAATTTGTTCACATTTGCTATGTCTTCATGCAAGTCTTTTGCATGGGTTCATTCAAAGGGAACCCACTACCAATTAATTGCCAGAATGTTTTGAGAACCTAAAGGTATGTTATTTTGAAATGGTTAGTGAGGCATCTTCCGGCTATGGTGAGCAAGATGTGAGGATGATCTCTAAACTTTCATGTGCTTTATTGGTGTTATATGAACTGAATATTATGATTTGTAAATAATGGGGTTGAGTTTATGCAAACTAAGCGGATTGTAATTTATCAG
Organism: Rhabdophis nuchalis; assembly: GCA_039707465.1. Taxonomy (NCBI): domain Eukaryota; kingdom Metazoa; phylum Chordata; class Lepidosauria; order Squamata; family Natricidae; genus Rhabdophis; species Rhabdophis nuchalis. The sequence continues at coordinate 120,058,837 of CM077643.1, read as the reverse complement.
CTAAGCCTTGGCTAAGCAAATGTTGCTTAATGTGTTAAGTAAAGCTATGTTTGTGTAGTGGGCTATTCAGTAAATAAAGCAAGCAATGAACCTTCTTTTTAAAATTTATTATGTGACTATGACTTCTGTATATCTTTGATAGTACTAGACATTCATCTTTATGCATGTTTCATAACATTCACATTATCTTTTATTAGTCTGTGAAATTCTTCTTAGGTTGTTTGAATTAAGATTTTTCACAAGGAAATGTAAAATGGGTTCATGAGAGATCTAAAATTATTATTATGCGTGCATGGGGGAGGGTTATGTGCATTTAACTGGATTTCAATATAATATGCATGGGATGGTGGAAGAAATGCAATTTTGTTTTATCTATGGTTTTGTGCACCTGTGCTTAATTAATAGTTTAATTTCAACTAGAAATCACTCCATGTTTTCTCAATTTAGACTCTGCATTTGGACTTTATCTGTTCCAGAAGGGAGGCATATAGTGTTGAATTTTTCTCACTTTGATGTGGAGCCAGATGCATTCTGTGACTATGATTCTTTGTCAGTTATTTCTATGGATGATAGACTCATTGGTAAGTTTCTTCTTCAAAATGTATTGCCACAAGCTGGCTCCTAATTAAAAACAGAAGTTTCTGCTATTGTTGGCATTTCTTTGACAATAAAAACAATCTTCTACTCAAAAGTCAGCATTACTTGACATTTTATTGAACTGAACAATCACTTACCACCTGCAATTTATTTTTATAATTTATTTTTTAAATTACTACCTGAAAGTTGCAAGGATGAATGTGTGTGATCCTAATAATAATAACCACCATGTCTATGAGTATCACTATTGTCATTTCTACATTTTGCCTTTTAGGAAAATTTTGTGGAATGGACCTACCACTGCCTATTTTGATTGGTTCAAACAGCATAAGATTGAAATTTGTCTCTGATAACAAGGAAGAAGGAACTGGATTTAGCATGACATACCAAGCTATTAAGCCAGCTAGTTTTCTAGGTAAATATTAATGCTTTTGATCAGTCCATTGTGCATATTCAGATTATTCTTGATTTGAGATACTGCATAATCAATATAAGAATACATCATGAAGAACAGAATGACATTTTGGAGCCTCACCTACCCTGCATTCGTCTCTCTTTCCTTCCCTTTCAAGAGACAAATGAGGTCTTTATGGTTCTGAAGACGTACTAAGTTCTTTGAGGAATAACTTAAGCTATCACAAGGCAGGATGGAATTCAGATATGAATTGACTTTATATATGTTTCCCCGAAAATAAGACAGGATCTTATTTTCTTTTGACCCCTGAAATAAGCACTTTGTCTCTGTGGGAGCGAACTGGTCAGTGTGAGGTATTTGGCAGCAGGAGGCGGTCTCGCAGATAATCCACATCAACTTTAGAACTCCCCACTCTCACAAAAGAGATACTGCCACAAGCAACTCCAAACTATGTATCCACTATTCAAATATATTCTTACACCATTTGTAGTAACATCATTCCTTTGAAAAGAGTTTTCATTCATCATCTAAGTCAGTAAAGTGGCACACCTGGCATGTGCGGACTTGCCTGTTTGCCTTCTGGGTTTGTGGCACACATGCACGTGTGACGATCAACTGCCCTTCGTGCATGCGGCAGTGCCGAAAACTGGTGTGTGCATGCGTGCTGGCCAGCTGATTGTCGGGCAATCATGCATGCTAAAACTCAGAGGTTCAGCTTTTCCGGAGCATGGCCCTGATGAGCACTTGCATGCACTTGCAATGTTTCCACACAACCTTTTGGCACTCGGTGCCGAAAAGGTTTGCCACTACTGATCTAAGTAATACTTCTTTCCCTCTAAATGAGATATTTCATAGTGTAATAGGACAACATAACCTTTTAAATGTTTGAAGCAACTTATTTATTTTGAAGAAATTTTGGGGTTTTTTTAGATTCTGGCTGTGGATCTCTAGCAGTCCTCTTTGAAGAAGGAACAGTGCAAAGCATGCACTATCCAGAAGCATATAATAACCTGGCAGAATGCCAATGGATTGTTCATGCTCCAGAGAATCGAGTTGTTAAGGTATAAGTCACATGCATAAAATATTTATTTCAATCAAAATGTATACATATTTAATTTGGTTCAAATGTTCGTAGTTGCACTTTGCCACTTTTTCTGTTCATGAATTTGATTTTATATATATTATTCTGTGTTTATAATATATTTTTCTAATATGGAATCCAACATTTTTAGTATTGAGCCTGACTATCTTCAGCTTGGCGTTTTTCTTATGTCTCTGTCATTCTGATTATATACAATAATACAATACAATACAATAGCAGAGTTGGAAGGGACCTTGTAGGTCTTCTAGTCCAACCCCCTGCGTGGGGGTTATTAATATCCCATTAATAAATGTTTGTTTTTATATCAATCCTGATTGCTGAAAGTTTAAAACTTTGAGCCACATGAGGATATTGCTATTGTCATTTTGAGATTTGCCAGTATATTAAGTAGTAGTAAACTAAACTCTGGATCTTTTTTTGAATTAAAAATTTGTAAAATGAAATTTTTAATATTTTAAGGATGTGAAACCTCATCTTCTGCATATTTCTTGGGAAGAGGGTAATAATATTGGTTTGTGCTTTGTTGGATGAAGTTTTTCTTAAGCATCATGTTGAATCAATGGTGTAACTGTTTGGTAACAGTAAGATCTGTAAGAATAATAAAAGAAAAACATTTATTTAAAAAATCAAATTACTTCGTTTTGGATGAATTTCAAGTCTTATTTTTCTGAAGCTCGCCTATGAACACTTTGAACTGGAAGAAAATGAAGACTGCAGTTATGATTCAGTGACAGTCTATGAAAATGTTGCAAAGGAGAAACAAATAGGTCTGTTATATTCCTTTCTGAATTGTGGGTTGATTCAGTTGTAATGGTTCTTTTGTATGTGAACTAAATTAACTAAATTAAGAATGCTGGGATAGTCGATTGGCTTTATAGCTGCAAGATGCATGGTTTCCTATTTACCTTTGCTTGAGTTTTTCTACCATATTGGTGGTTATCTCATATACATAATCTGAATCCATCATCTGTATTCCTGTACTAAAAATACTGCGGAGCCTTATATGCCACGATTTTGTACATTATGAGATGATGCATGTGAAGTATCCTCTCGTATAAATGTATAAAATATAAAATGCAGATATTCTTAGTCTTGCAAGTTAGTCTCAAATTTGGGACATGAATTAAATAAATTGGGTTATATGGCTGAAATAATGTATGTGTGCATGTACACACACACGTTGTTGTTGTTATACATTATAACATTATATATATACAACACAAATCCACTGCTAGATCTCTTGTATCATACAGTAGATCCAGATTCAGAAAATTTGTCTGCATATATACATCTATACAGTATAATTTATCTGTCCCTCTCCCCTATTTGCAAAGCTTAAAATCAAGATAAGTGTTACTGGATTACTTTATAGCAGGGATGTCCAAACTTGGGAACTTTAAGACTTGTGGACTTCAACTCCCAGAATTCCCCAGCCAGCTATGCTGGCTGGGGAATTCTGGGAGTTGAAGTCCACAAGTCTTAAAGTTCCAAAGTTTGGACATCCCTGCTTTATAGAGTTAATTGTGCCCTTGGGTAATATCTGCAGTTTTACAAATGCTAAGAGGGGTGGAAACAAAAGAAAATAGCAAAGGGCACCAAACAACCACAGGTATGTCTTGACAGGTGATTTTATATATTAAAGGGGCTTCTCCTGTGTCTTTGCCTTCATTGGAGTAGAGCCTCTCCTTTTGTTGAAGTCTATCTTCAACAAAACATGTGGGACTTTTGGGAAAAAAATCCAATCAATAATATTTGATTCTCAGAGATGGTTGGTCCCTTCAGTATTCTAGGTAATTTTTTCAGAAGTGGCTTAGCATTATCTACTACTAGGGCTAGTAGACTGACTGGTCCAAGATCATCCAGCTGGCTATGTGCCTAAGACAGGACTAGAACTCATGGTCTCTTGATTTCTAGCCTGATGCTTTAGCTACTACACCAAGCTGGCTTTCTATTAATAATAAGATCCATTAAGTTTATATTGTTTAAATTAAATAGGATAAACTTATTGCATATTTTTTTTAAAAAATATGCTGATGAAACTAACATAATTTACCATTTGTTACCACCTTAATAGGGTAGATGGGGAAATGAACATCTGACAAGGCCAAACAGTCACATTTTCCAAATAGATCAATAAAGTCTAATACTAGGTTATTGCAGTTTGGAAAAAAAATGACATTGTGTGAAACCAGTAACCAAGCAAAACCTAATGCAAATATGTAAGCACAAACATTAGCTGTTGTATCCTCCATATAGTTACTTAGAATGCTCTTTTCATTGAGAAGACCAAGCTGAAGACACGGTGTGGGTTTTAGTATTTTAGCTTATAAAAAGGGTAGTTTGTTGTTATGACCTTACCATTCGTTCATTTACTGATTCATTTTCTTAGCTCGGTCATGTGGATTTGCTGTCCCAGCACCAGTTTTGAGTTCCTCCAACACAATGCTTATTCGGTTTCATTCTGATGAAACAGAGACCTACAGTGGGTTCAAAGCTGTATTTTTCTTCATCAATGTTGCAGGTAAAGAAATTATTTGTATGAACAGCACGTGTGTCTTAGTTCTGCATACGTACACATAATATATTTTGTCCACTTCAGTATGTTGTTTATAGCAGCAAACTGCATCAAATTGGTAGAGATTTCAGTGGATCGTTTGTAAATTTTTAATTCTGACTAGTCAAATCATAATCCATACTTTAATCACATTTCTCCTGCCTTTCTAATGCAATACTTGAATGAATGAAGTGAAGCATAAAGTTTACTAGCATTAGAGCCTATCCAGAATAGGGATTAATGCAATCACCCAGTTATGACTAGTACAATTTATCAATAACTTGGAAGAAAAACCAAGGCCATCATTCATTCATTCATAAAATTTATAGGCTGCCCATCTTACCTCAAGGTAAATCTGTGTGGGTTTTATATAGAACTGAACATAGGTAGTTACAATAGTCTTGCGTGTTTTACAATACAATACAATAGCAGAGTTGGAAGGGACCTTGTAGGTCTTCTAGTCCAACCCCCTGCGTGGGCAGGAACCTTATACCATTTCAGACAAATGGCTATCTAACATCTTTTTAAAGACTTCCAGGGTTGGGGCATTCACAACTTCTGGAGGGAAGCTGTTCCAGAGGTTAATTGTTCTAACTGTCAGGAAATTTCTCCTTAGTTCTAAGTTTCTTCTCTCCTTGATTAGTTTCCACCCATTGCTTCTCTCCTTGATTAGTTTCCACCCATTGCTTCTTTTTTTTATTTTTTTATTTTTATTGAAAAAGTTTTATTCAGATTTCCCCCCTTTTTACCCCCCCGACATATAATAAAAATCACATACAAATACTATACCCCCTCCCCTCACCCCGTCTTGGAATAAATTTCTCATTCAGATATTATACCCCCTCGCCTCCCAGCAAACACAATATAAATTTCTCTTGATATATCAATATCCCATTAACGCCATCTTCTAGCTTAATTAAACCTATATAAAACATAATATAAATTTCTCTTTAAAAAACCATATCCCATTATTCCCATCTCTAAATTAATCATACATATATATTTCCCCACCCTCCACCCTAACCCTCCCCACCTCCCATTCAAACCCACCCCCCCTGACTTCCGCTATACACCACGCTAATAATTCCAAACATCCCAAATATTATTTCCTCTGTTCACCTATCAATCTAAACATTCTTACCTAAAAGCTACATAGTACTTCCTAGTCTGATATTTATTCTATATATAATCAATCCCTTAGAAACCTTATAACAGACCCATCATAAACACCCACACCTTTAACCTTTTAGCTAAACATTAAAATACATACATAATAATTTGCATCCTTCCTGGTTCAGAAGGTTTGCTATTTTCCCCTCTCCATTTGCTTGATTGCCCACTTAGCAACACAAAAGATGTAAAGATTACTCTAGTATTTGAAAAGAACACAGTTACTTCTCTTTTCACAGAGGAAACAGAAGTGGTATAGAAAGATTTCAGATCCTATCACAGGAAGGATACAGTAAATTGCAGGCGAATTTCTACTTCAATACATACATGATGATAATTTCTTAGAATGTAGATACCATCTATAAAATGTAATATAAACTTCTTCCAACAGATATTCCAAACCAAAAACGCAATATCATAACAACCAGATCGACTGCAAATGCTCTAGTATATCCCTTTTACCTTATAGCTATGCCATTTAAGAGATTCAAATCCCAAATTATATTCAACAAGACTTCTAAAGTTACAGTAAATAACATTAGAAATAATAAACCTTGTCCAAATCCCATATTCATTCCCCCCCCCCCCCCAAGTCTTGATTAGAGAGTTTCGGTTCATTGACTCGTAGGCCTTTTTCACATCCAAAAAAGCCAGCATTGCAGAGATCTACATATTTTTATCTAGATAGACAATTAAAAATTATGAGTTGTCTTGCATTCTCTCTCACATATCCCCTCTTAAATAACTGGCATCAATCTGTTGGAGTAAACACCCATATCTGCCAAATTTTCGAATCTAAATACCATCTGTAAAATATATTATAAAGATTCTCCCTTGAGTTCTATATCTATACAAATTTAGCATTTAACTCCACCCATTGCTTCTTGTCCTGCCCCCAGGTGCCTTGGAGAATAGTTTGACTCCCTCTTCTTTGTGGCACCCTCTGAGATATTGGAACACTGCTATCATGCCTCCCCTGGTCCTTCTCTTCATCAAACTAGACATACCCAGCTCCTGCAACAGTTCTTCATATGTTTTAGTCTCCAGTCCCCTAATCATCTTGGTTGCTCTTCTCTGCACTCTTTCCAGAGTCTCCACGTCTTTTCTACATCGTGGCGACCAAAACTGTATGCAGTATTCCAAGTGTGGCCTTATCAAGGCACTATACAGTGGCATTAACACTTCACGTGATCTAGATTCTATCCCTCTGTTTATGCAGCCTAGAAAGTGTTTTGAAGTCTTTTAGAGAAAACCTTGTACTGAAGGTTTTGGACCATCATATTTGAGTGTTTGTAATATATATTGTGAAATAGTACTGTGTTGTGGAACATCTTGCCCTCAGCGGTGATGAAAGCCCCCAATCTCTTGGCCTACTCCAAAGTGGTCAAATCCTGGCTGTGTAACCTTACGTAGGAGGGAACAAAGAGGCCCACATAACTATAGAGCTGGCTGACACCATGAGAACCTCCTTGTCTGTATTAACTACTGCTAATCCTCCATCTTGGAATACTGCTTCTTTATAATGTTGATTTATTATTTTAAATTTTTAATCCTACATTATTTTGATTTTAATGTTTAATTTTATTGATTAAATTTTGTACTGCCAAGTGCCTCTTTCCATGGGAAGAAGTATGAGGTATAAAAATAATAAATAAATATATTATTTTATATCTTGCGCCATTTTATTTTTTAAGTCTTCCTTTTTTAAAGTATAGTCTTTGGAATGGAGTTTAGAACAAATATGCTTAAATCAGGGTTGGCTTTGCCTCTATATTTTATTATATAGCCTTGAACAAAATGTTCCTTCAATATTACTTAGTTGATAGAAATGTATTAAACTCATATAAGTACTTTCTATTAGCAATATTATTATCTAGCCTCTGAATTATGTACCTCAAGGTAAACTTTGATATTACAAAATCTATGTGGTAGGTAATTGTGGAAATGATAACTTCTTTAAGGTGAAAGTCAATCTTGAATTTTGGAGCCAAGTTTAAAACCTGTCACTCTGTTTTTACAGTGTACCACGCTGTCTTTTATGCATCTAAGTCATGGTACATGACATACAGTATCTTAAACCTGATTTTCCCCTACCTGCTATTTTTCAGTTTTGGGCATTCAATATTAACAGTTTCAAATTGAGGAAATCTGGTCCTAATTATTAAGAGGATGAAGTGCTGGTGATGCTAATTAAGGATCACTATTACTTTCATATTGATTTCATGTACCAATTTCATCTGCCATTCCAGGTGTCCTATTGACCTAATAGACCCTTAGTATAGTAAAGTAGGCAAAATATGGAAGTGTAATTAAAGCATGGTGCTCCAAATTGCAGACCATAAGCTACTTCTCTGCATATACGTGTAGTTGTAAACTGAATTTTTATCTTTCCTGGTAAAAGCTAAGTAACGTTCATTTCAGGAATTCTGAGAATGCTTCTGTGTGTTTCTTTTGGTTTTGTTAGATTTAAACATAACAAATTCGAGCGGTGGAGTGATATTTGAAGAAATCAGTGAGTCTGAAAATGAAACAGAGATGCCTGGTAAATAAATACATTTATCCTGAGATTCTTTTTAATAGCCACAAAAAAGGGGAAAGGGAAAGCAGAGAGAAATCCAGAATTTAATTTGTAAATATTCTTGGAATAAATGTGGCACATACTGCAATACAACATACGCAGAATTGTATAAAATTTCTGGAAGCATTCTATTGTCATTCACCTAATCTAGGTGGAAAGTGTTTCTCTAATAGGTAATTCATGGATGAATCAACTTATTTAATAATGAACCTCACAGATTAAAAACCTGGGTTTTTGTACGTTCTTTTATAGAATATTGGCCAATCAGACCCTTTATCTATTGGGTTACACAAAGGCTCCATTATAACAGGAAGGCTTTAATGAAGAGCCAAAAAAGAAAAAAAAGTGTAGAATACCATAGTGAAGTGACTTTATGGATAGAGATGGGATGCAGTAGCCATCATTTGACCATTGCAAACTTGAAGAAGGACTAGGGATTTGAAGCATGGATAGTAACTGAAGGTCATCCAATGGACTTACTATCCATTTGGGAAAAGAGTGCTCACTTGGGACAGGCATTGAACACCTCCCCTACCTCTTCATTACACCAAATTTTATACTGGCAAATCTCCATTGTTGTGCTGCTGTTAATGATAACTTGTCTAGAATAGTGTTTTTCAACCTTGACAATTTTAAGACGGGTGGACTTCATCTTCCAGAATTCTTCAGACAGCATCCTAAGCAATCTAAAGAATCAGCTAAGGGTAAATAGCATTATGCTTCCCATGAAGAAATGTTGTGCTCTATGTTCACTTTTTCTCTGTCAGCAGATGATAGATGTGGATTAGCATCCAACCAGCCTAGATTTCTCTTTAGTCGGATAGTTGGCGGTGAAGAAGCTGTGCCGTATTCCTGGCCTTGGCAGGCCAGCTTGCAGATTTTGGATGAAAACATCTGTGGTGGAGCTGTTCTCACAAGAACATGGGTTGTTACTGCTGCTCATTGTTTTAAAACAGAGTAAGTACACTGTGGATACTCTACTTTAGTTTTGAGAGAGACAAAGTCTTGCAAAACTTGCAAAGTTTTGAGAGAGACAAAGACCTGCTATACAAGGCCTGTTGATGAGGCCTCTGGCAATGAAAAGTAGGCTCAGAAGGTTACGTGTGAACCTCTGGGACTTTCTCACTGGAGAGCCACTTGACGAGGCCACTGGCGACAAATAAAAGAGGCCCACAGAAGCCCTCCTTTCTCATCGGCAAAACACTTGAGGATTGCATTCCCGTAGACTTCGGCAACCCTTTTCAAAAAGCCTTTGCCGGAAGGAACAGAGCTTTGGAGGGAGGTGTCCACCCCTCCGAAACTCCATTGGTACCAACAAAAGCTTTTTGTAAAGGACTGCCAAAGCCTACGGGAACACAATCTCCCTGCAGGCTTCGGCAAGGAAATGGCAAATGGAAGGAAGGCCTGAAGCCTCTCCTCCATTTGCAAACATCCAGGCCTCAATACACAGAGAACAGAATCCTAAAGTGTGAGATCACACAAGATCAATAGCACGAGCTCTCACGCTATTGATCTCGCATGATCTCGCGGTACATTAGGCCTCTGTTCTCTGTGAAAGCACCGAAAGCCTGAAGCAATGATGCAGGCAAATAAACAGAGACAGGGAGGAGATCTTCGCAAGGTAAGTGAGTCTCCACTGGCGAAGTGCCTGTGAAGACCCAGCTGGGGGTGGGGGGGGGGAGGGTGAATAGGTGGGGCAAATATTGCAGAGCCTCTGTGGTTGTTTGTAAGAGTGAACAACTGCTGTGGTGCTGCAATGTTCATAATTTCGGGACTTGTTTGTAAACGCTAGGGGTCACTTATTGCATAACTTTGAATGTTCGCTAAGGTTACATTCATAACCCGGGGACTACCGGTATTTGATCAAACCCACCACAATACATGTGACGAATGCTATCCAGTTCTCAAGTCCAATATTTATGAATACTAAGGTCTTCACACAATTCTGATTCAATTTCAGGACAATCCTACTCAGAGCTTGCCTCACCCCATTATACCAATATCTAACTCTCAGCTCTCTTCTGCAACTTTAACTATGTTAAGTGGACATGATATTTATGTATTAAATAATGTATTTAATTAGATATTAATCTAATTAAATGTGGATGTAATGACAAAGTCCGTCTCTGATAGCTATTGATAGTTATGTGGCTGCCTGTTGCTACACGACAGTTGCAACATTTATATGTAACATTTATGTTCCCATTTCTTCTCATTACTGAGGCTCTGTGAAATAAATTGGAAGTTTCCATCCCTATCAAATAACTGGACACTTTTAGACATAGACAAATATATTGAAGATTTTTAAAAATTATATAATCATTATAATACCTAGTGGCAATATGAATTTACTTGGTTTGTGATCAATACTGGATTCTTATTTCAACTTCAGTATTTTTGTTTATCTACCAAGGAATAACTGTGTAGGGAGTATGCGGGATACTATGCTTCAGCTGATTAAAGCAATATTTGAATTATGTTGTTTTTCTAGGGGAAAATATCAAGATCTTTGGAGAGTGGTGGTGGGCACTCATGATATAAAAGAGCAAGATCAGAGCAGCCAAGTTAGTACAAGTTGTTCTTTCTTTATGACATAATGTGAATTGATCGTGATCATATAGTACTCTGTTCTGACCCCACCGACGGACACAAGCTTGGCCGCTTGCCATTATCTCCCTTGGCTGCTTGCCAATATCTCCTTAATATCTTAATTCACGTATCAAAGACAACGATTGTTCAGACATGACTAACCAGAATTTACAAGAAGTTGTCGTCAATGTTGCTCCCTGCAAATGACTCCTCCTCCCAGCCTTCCTTATAAACTCTCTTGGAAGGGGCCATTCATTAACTAGCTGAGTCCAATTCAGGGCCTCCGAGCTCGCTTCTGGCGTAACTGTTGCCTCCTCTTCTCAGCCCTGTGTAATCTAGCATCAGAGACAAACTGGCCCTGATCCTCCCCACTACTCCAAGACCCAGGAGCCTCCTGGTGGCCAACCAGGCTCTCTGCTTCCTCAAAGTCTCCCTCCTCCTCCAGAGCAGACTCATAGGACTCCTCACTAGAAGAGTCCATCAGCAGCTCCTCCGGAGCCGGCTGGGCCACAATAGTACTCTATATTTGTGATGGCGAACCTATGGCACGTGTGCTGGAAATGGTACGCCGAGCCATCTCTCTGGGCATGCGAACCGTCACCTCATGCTCTTCTGGCTTCTGGCCAGCTGGTCTTCATGTGCACAGGGATGCTGGAAACCAGAAGACCTCAGTTCTTTTAAGGAAATTGATCCTTGTTAGTTGAACTGAAAACGATTTTGCATTTTTATAATACAGAAGCATGTTTCTGGTAAAGCCAGTCTTACAGGATTTTGAAGCAATGTGGAACTTGTCAAACTTGTTCGGTTTAAGTATTGAAGTGTTTTGTTGAAGCATTTACGTTATTAGCTATGATTTCTATTTGGATCAGCAAATAGTTTCTAGCCTACTAGAGCTTTTAAAAATATTTGGTTCTGATGCAGAATTACATTTATTTTAGCTAAGACAGCTAGGCTAGAAAATGGCTTTCTTTGATTTCTGGCTATTAATTCCTTTGGGGTTTGTTTGTTTTTTGCTTTTTATTCTTGTTTTTATTTCTATTATCTATCTTTTTATTGTGTTTTTATTATCTAGTAGTAAATAAGGAGCTGGAATATGAACCATTAAATATACTTGCTGATCCTATGGAATTTTGAGTATCATTGTTTGAATCAAGAATGCTCTGTGTTGTGCTGATTGGTAGATAGTGAAGAGTTGCCTGGGTTGAGTGGTCTACAGCAAGGGTCCCAACTGTGGCAATTTTAGGGTGTATGGACTTCAACTCCCAGAATTCCACAGCCAGCATAACCATCGCTGAGAATTCTGGGAGTTAAGGTCCACTCACTTTCAATTTGCCAAGATTGGGAAAAACTGGTCTACAGATAAGATGTACATTTGAAAAAAGTCATTACAGGCAATCTCTGGTTTATGACCATTTGAAGTTACAATGGGATTCATATTTATGATGATTGCAGCATCCTGCAGTCAGATGATCATGGTTTGCAACCTTCCAACCTGGCTTCTGATGAGCAAAGTCAAACCTTCCAGTGCAGGGGTGTCAAACTCAAGGCCAGATTCAGCCCATAGTGTGCTTAGATATGGCCTGTGAGACCGCCCTGGAAATAGCGAAGGAGTGGCCTACAGTGCCTCTGCCAGCAAAAATGAAGCTCGGAAGGGCTATGAGCTCTGTTTTCACTGACAGAGGGTTGCAGGAGGCCATCACAGCTGAAAATGGAGCTCGGGAGCCCATTTTCTCTAGCAGAGTAGTTGGGCCCCACAGATGCCTTCGACACAAGAGAGCTGGCCATGCCCACCCTGATCAAACACAACCCTGATGTGGCACTCAATGAAATCGAATTAGACACCCCTGTTCTAGGGGAAATGGGCTGCATAAAAGCCTATTATTTTAAAAAAAAATTAATAAACAAATAAATGAGGGAAGTCAAATTCACTTAATAATTGTATTATTCACTTAAGAAATGCAGTAAGAACAGTCATAAAATTGGATCTGGTCACATTAAGATTTACTTAATAATCACATTGCTTCAGCAACCACATTGCTGAAGTGACTGAAATTCTGGTTCCCAGTGTGGTTCTATGTCAAAGACTTCCTGTACTATATAATAACACTGGACAATAAAAAAGAGTCTTGCTCTTTAGCCTGACATCTTCAATATTCCTAGCCACCCAGTGATGTAAGAGAAGATTATTTAGGACATCTAAAAAGCACAGGTGTATTACCTGCAGCTTAAGAATTAATGCTTTAAATAAAGGCTGTAGTGTAGTAACTTCAACAAAGGGGACTATTATTATTAATGTGATGGATGGTTGAGTATGATTAAATTCATGAGAAGAAATCATCTTTGTTAATGCTTAAGTTTAGATAAAACTAAAACTAAATCTGTTCTGGGTCTGCATACTTTTTAGTACGTGGCTCCCAGCATGCCATCAAAAGCTAAATGCAACCTTTGATTTAAAAAGTTACACATTCCTGTCCTAAAAAAAAATAAAACAAAAAACCTCAGGCAATTTGATGCCAGGATCAGGATGATATAATGATTATGTTCAGGTCACTTTAGAGGAGGCATATGGGACCAGCTCTCAGTCCCAGCCTTCCAGGTGTTATATACACAATGCTACAAGGCCCACGGAATTTAACTCCTTCACTTAGGGAATGCTTCCTTCCTGCACTACTCTTAGTAGCAGATGCCTTTCATAACTTTATGCCTGTTATTTACTCCACCTTCTAAGTAACAAGGTAGAAGCATCAGTCAAGCAAGAAGTTTGCATGAAAGTATTATGTTTTTTAAGAGACGCGGTGGCTCAGTGGCTAAGACGCTGAGCTTGTTGACTGGCCCTGCCCCCATCTATTCTCTGCCTTCCGAGTCCCAGCGGATTGGGAGGAACTGGGGATTTTGCAATAACTTTCCCCTGGAGTAGGGAGGGAATGGAGATTTTACAGTATCCTTCCCCTCCCACACCCACCAAGCCATGCCCACTAAGCCATGTCACGCCCACAGAACTGATAGTAAAAAAATTTGAATCCCACCACTGCTGTGGTTGTAAGTCAAGGACTACCTATATCAAACTCTGCTATATCAATGTCTCAGACATATCAACTGGAATGCATCCAAATTGATAAGCACATCCAATATATATATGTGTGTGTGTGTGTGTGTTAGTTTTATGAGCTGATCAATAAATAAATCAGAGAGACTAGTATAGATCTATTTTGAGCTTTTTAGCTCTCATCAGCTAGCCATACCCTTACTGGGATTCGAACTGGGGCTGTATTGCATATCAGGCAAGAGCCTTAGCCATTCAGCCAGCCAGGTTCTCTTATTGCATCAGCTGAGACAGGAGGATAAGTATCTATAATTGTTCCACAACACCCTGTTATTTATTGATCAGCTCATAAAACTAACACACATATTAAAAAAATCACACAACGGAACTCATGGCTTTCTGTCTAGATAGTCTCTGGTGATGAGCCGAAAGGCAGAAAAGGAAAAGCAGTGTGCTTCCTCCCTTAATTGGGGCCTTACATAACATGCTGCCATGATTTTCCCATGTGTAGAAAAGATTGGTGAAACAGTATATCGTGCATCCAGATTTCAACACCAGTCCTCTGGATTCAGACATTGCTCTAGTGGAACTTACTGAGCCTTTAGAATTCAATCATTATGTTCATCCAGTGTGCCTCCCGGAGCAAGAGGAGAAGATTGAACCGTCAAGGATTTGTGTAATTACAGGATGGGGCAATCAGTATGAAGGTGAGCATTTCCTTTTCCATCAAAAAAAATATCTCTTCATTGATTAGTCAGAATGATTCCTATTCTACCCCTCAGCCACAAAAGGATATAAAAAAAAAGCTGGATCAATTGTAGAAAACTAATTGATAATCCAGCATTGCCGGGGAAGCCATTTTAAGGCACAACAGGCTGTATCTTAACAGAACATACACCCTGAGGAGTGTTAGGGGTATCTTAACCCCAACAGTTTTTTTTCCAGAGAGTAAGTCATCTGTGTACCAAGTTTGGTTGAAATTGCTTGAGGCATTCCAGAGTTATGCTGGAACACACACACACAAACACGCACACACATACATCTATCTATCTATCTATCTATCTATCTATCTATCTATCTATCTATCTATCTATCTATCTATCTATCTATCTATCTATCTATCTATCTATCATCTCTCTCTCTCTCCCTCTCTCTCTATCTCTACCTACCTACCTACCTACCTACCTACCTACCTATAAAGATAGAGTGCAAGAGTGATAAGATGATGCATATCAACTCAGCATGTTAGATTCAGACAGGGTGAGAAGATCATTTTTATATCAAGAATTACATTTTCTTATAGGCAATCTCTGGGGGGGAAGGATCCCAGACAAGGCCAAACGAATAGTAGGCAAGCCTCCCTTTTCATTTTGCCTCCCATTCCCCTGGTGTTGTTTTTTAAAATCACTTTCTCCCTCTGCTTCTTCCTCAGGGAGGGCTGATCCCTCTTGCCAGATGTCCAAAGTGATTTCATAGAGGGATTTTGAAACCGAACCAAGGGTTTTGTGAAATCAGATTGAATATCACAAGTAGCTCTCTTCCTTTTAAAGATTAAGGTCCTCCTTGTTGCTTTCTTCATTGTAAACAATTTGTTTTCCTCCTCTTTTACCTCAAGATAGAGCACAGTCAAGTAAACTACATCAACTTAGAGTTCCTATTTTGGTTTCTGAAGAATGTCAGAAATACTATGTGAGCCATCCTGGTTTGGTCAACGAAAGGATGTTCTGTGCTGGATTTCCTGCAGAAGGGGGAAAGGATGGATGTACAGTAAGCTGCCTATGGAGTACATGCATTTCACAAATTCTGAAGCTCTGCTATAATATTCTTTGACAAACAGGTTTAATGTAAGCTGTATTCCTTTTCACTAGGGTGATTCTGGAGGCCCACTGGTTTGTCCTGCAAAAGACTCAAGCTACTACACTCTTAATGGAATAATCAGCTGGGGTCTTGGTTGTGGAAGAAAAGGCTACCCAGGAGTCTATACAAATGTTGCTGCTTTTGCAGATTGGATCAGTCAATACATATATGGAAAAAATAGTATGTTCATTTTAACAGCTCTTCAATTCTGATCTGCATTTTCTTCATATGCGTACCTGCACAAAACTATTACAGGCGGACTGTTGCCCTTTGCATTTATCAGAGGGGGGAGAAAGAATCTAAGTGTAATTCTGCTCAGTCAATCAAGTAATACTGCTCCAGCCCTTTAAAGTTCAATGTGGAGAAGCCAGCAGGGGAATTGCAAATACAATTGCCAATAAATTATTCCAATCAAGTTGTTGTCAGAGATGACAGGGCTATTTTCTGTTGTCTACTCCTGCCCTACCCAAAATTCCCTCATATCTGATTTAGGAAAGCATTCTTCAGAACCAGGGCAGCAAGTTTATAATCTGCAGTCCCTGGGAGCAGTTACTCCCACCTGTCAGGAATTCCCAAGCCCCAAGGGAAATTTATTGTATTGTCATAGCTCTCACTACAAAAGGGGAGGGGGGTCATGTGGGGAAAGGTTGCTTCATGTTAGTTAACTGAAGAGAAGGATAATTCATGCTTTCAAAAAGCCCAAAGCCCTTCCAGCTGTATTTGCTTTCAAGTTGTTAACTTTGCAAGGATTCTTTTGTAATTTACCTGTGACCTGTGTTGACCAATCTGGTTTAATGATTTCTACATTTCTTTCCATGTGGGATTCTTTATATTGGACTGTGGGCGTGATTACATGGAAGCAAAATGCAAAATCCTTTTAAGGCTCCTTTGTATGTTTGTGCAGAGACCCTTAAGTTACGATCTTGAGAAATCTTCTTTACCAATGGCTGCATTTTTATTTTCAGATTATTATTAGTATTATTTTTTGAGTCAGAGCTCATTTCTTCCAATTGGTCTGGCCGTTTCTACATTAACAGCGGAGTTGGTCTAATGTGTTTCCCCAAAAATAAGGCAGGGTCTTATTTTCTTTTGACCCCCCCCCCCAAATAAGCACTTGGCTTTATTTTCAGGGAGGTCTTACTATTTTTGAGGTGCAGGATGGCAGCTGCTGTGTTGCGCTGCTGCAGCGACTTGCATCGGTAGGCCTGCTGCTCTTTTTGCGGCTATTAGCATGACAGAAGTGGCAAGATGGCTAGGGTTGCTGGAATGGCTGTTAGGAAAGGCCGTGTGGGATGTGTGGGGCATATTCCTCCATCCCTTCCCCCCCTCCAGCCTCTCCTTCTCACCTCGTGTTGTTTGCGCAGCAAGCAACCAGAGGAAATGGGGGGGATCAGCTGCGCATGTGCTTTAATATTTTGGGGGGAGGGCTTATTTTAGCACATGCGCTCAAAAGCCTAATTGGGCTTATTATCAGGGAAACAGAATATGATTCTAAGAGACATGGCAGATGCATCTCACACCTGTGATGGGATGTTGTCATTCGCTAGCAATGGGGTTCCAGAATAATTGCAATCAGTGTTAACCTTTAATTAAATGTATTCCAAGAAAGCTTAAGCATTTTGTAATCATTATGCCATTCCTTTTGTTGTAATTTAATGTGCACCAGCTTTTGATTGGCCTACAGTCATGGCTTGCTTCATTATTTTTGCAGATTCATCAAGTATGGCATGAAGACCTTTGAAGAAGGCAACTAAATAAAGGCACCATTCTGAAGGGCATTCCTTAGTTCGTGTATCTGACCCGTAGATGTGTGAGCTACATTGGTCAAAAAGGGAAAAAAAGATAAAAAGCTGTAACTGCTCTATTCTCATACTGGGATATTCATTTAGTAGTACTGTCTTAATTGTGAGCTTAAGTTCAAGTTTTTGTATGCATTAAGAATTACTCAGATAACAGTAGTAAAAGCACTGAATGGGTTAGGACTTCTAACTTAAAAAAAGTGCACCTTGTTTTCCCAGTAATTTTATAGTATAAATGTATATATATTTTCCATATTAACTATGCTGAAGGGAGGAGAAGAAGGGACAAAAGTAAGGATGTAAAAGCACTACCGATTGTGTGGCAAGAAATGTATGTGATTGTATAATTGCTTGCCCATTAGATCAACAATGTCCAGTGTCCTGATGAAAATTATACGTAGTTATATAGGTTTTCACCATCATACATACGAACATGGCAAATAAATGTATGTACAAGGACTTCTAATTGAGATGCTTGCCAGCAGTGGTAGTGGTTGGGGGTAGAGGATGATTGCACATGCACAACCGAATCCCACGCATACACAAATAAAGCTTTCCATGCTCATCTGCTGCTTGCAAGACCCCTTTCCTCTAACGAAAGACGCATGTTGATTTTCCACTTATCTCTCTTCCAAATAAAGAGCATTTTTTAAGATCTGCCCAAGTTGGTGAGATGCTATCCAACTCTCTATTTCTCCTCTTTCTATTGACCCAAGACTTTACTAGCATCCCCAAGGATCCACCTACCTTTTAAAATGTGAAATAAACTCAGATTATTTAATTGGATTTATACCCCAAATTTCTCTTCAGAGTTTGACATCCAAGAGTGATGCAAGGCATGAAGTATTTCTATAGTCATTCTTTGTGCAACCAACGAACCCCTGGAAGCAGACACCTAAGAAACTGCCGAGAATTCTATAGAACAGGGGTAGTCAACCTTTTTATACCTACCGCCCACTTTTGTATCTCTGTTAGTAGTAAAATTTTCTAACCGCCCACCGGTTCCACAGTAATGGTGATGTATAAAGTAGGGAAGTCAATTACATTTAAAAAAAAGGAAAGTGCTTCAGTATCGGACAAAACCCCTACCACCCACAATGAAAGCTGGAATGCCCACTAGTGGGCGGTAGGGACCAGGTTGACTACCCCTGCTATAGAAAAAAGGAGCACACCAGCTGCCTCCAAGTATTTGAGTTTAGCGGCTCCTTTGTCTAAATTAAGAGAGTACAGGTAGCCCTCGACTTACAACAGTTCATGTGGTGACTGTTCAAAGTTACAACGTCCCTGGGAAAAAGTGATTTATGACCGTTTTTCACACTTGCGTCCTTTGTAGCACCTCCATGATCATGAGATCAAAGTTCAGATGCTTGACAACCGACTCATACTTATGATCGTTGCTGTGCCCCACGGTCATGTGATCGACTTTTGCAACCTTTCTGACAAGCAAAATCAACGGGGAAAACCAGATTCACTTAACAACCATTTTACTAACTTATCAACTGCGGCAATTCACTTAACAACTGTGGCAAGAAAGGTTGTAAAACAGGAGCAAAGCTAACCACAAATGTCTTAACAACAGAAATTTTGGGGCTTTGTTGTGGTCGTAAGGCGAGGACTACCTGTATAAAGGACTACCTGTATAAAGCAAACCACGGGCGGGTGTCGCAATCCTGCCCGGTTGTTGCTTTACACGACAGCTTTTCTTTGCGGCTCAGAGAGTCTTTTCTGATCAGTCTCACTGACAATATAATTTTTCATCATATTAGGGCAGAGGTCTGCAAAGTCGGCTCTTTTAAGACTGGTGGACTTCAACTCCCAGAATTCCCCAGCCAGCATGGGGAATTCTGGGAGTTGAAGTCCACCAGTCTTAAAAGAGCCGACTTTGCAGATCCCTGTATTAGGGCACAGAGTAATAAAAACTGGAGTGGAAGATCTACCCATATAACCCAATAACATTAAGTGAACTAAGAACGGCGTTACTCAAAATCAAAGAGTAAAAAAAAAACCCATCAAGGGACTCCCTGTCCCACGTGCGGTGGCCTTCAGGGCTACCCGCAAAGGCCACCCCACCCATCCAGCGGGTGCCCACCTTAGGGTATCCCCCACCCACCCCCATGCCTTCGCAGAGCAGGTGCGCGTCCTGGAGAAAGCCACCAACGGGCGGGTGTCGCAATCGCGGGACTCCAGACCAAACCCAGAGGCGCCCTTTGTTCCTTCGGAGCAGGCGAAGCTGCGAGAGGCCGTGGAAGGCGCGGCGAGCTCTCAAGAACCAGGGCGAGAGGGACCTGCGAAGCTCCTGACGGCTTATTTCGCCCTCCGTTCTTCCCTGCCATGGAGTCGACCGGCTGGGTAAGCAAAACCGAAGCCCCCGTGGCTGGAGAGAGAGAAACTGCTCGGCGATCTCGCTTCCCTCCCGGTTCTTCCGCCGAGCGGAGCGCTCCCCCGCTCCCCCCCCCCGCACCCATACAGGCAGAGCAAGGGGTAGGGAGATTATGGGGAGGCGGATTATGACGGCATTTGGCGAAAGAAGCGTACGGGTGTCTCGGGAATTCGCAGCCCGCTGAGGAATACCGTACAGCAGGGGTCCTCAACCTTTGCAACTTTAAGTCTGAAGGACTTCAGCTCCCAGAATTCTCCAGCCAGACTTAAAGGTGCAAAGGTTGGGGACCCCTGCCGTGCAGTAATCCTCCTTTGTAATCCCGGGACAGGTATATTCGCTTTAGATTCGTCAAAAGGCAGATTCCGGCTGCCTTTTTGGAGAAGTTTCCTGACAAACGCGGCGACACAGCGTCGGAGGGCTTCTCTATTTCCTCATTGGATAAGACAGCCCGGATTTTGTTTTAAATCTGGATTGGAACAACAGACAGAGGTTTTCCACTGCAAGGCCTGACCAAATAAATAATATATTTCAATGAGGGGTGGGGGAGATACGGCTACCAACATTATAGCACTTCCATTTGTTGTAATTTATTCCTTTATGTATTTTCAAATGATCTGAAGTAGTACTGCAGATTTATTATTTTTCCCCAGCTTGGACACAAATATAAAAAAGTTGGCACCTAAAGTGAAAAAGTACACAACCGTCTGCTCCACCTCTCAATAGCTGTAACCTGAACTAACTTGTTTAGCATAGTTGTGCATATCGGCATTAAAACAAGTTGCACATTTCGTAGGTGGAAAGGTGATAAATGGGGGTTTGGAAAATGCTTTTTTATTTATCCAGAATCACATATAAGGTAGTCCTCGACATAGCCACAATTGAGCCCAGAATTTATGTTGTTAAATGAGAAATGTGTCAAGGGAGTTTTGCCCCACTTTTACGACTTTTCTTGCTGCATCTGTCAAGTTGAATCACTGCAGTTGTTAAATTAGTAGCCTGGTTGTTAGGTGAACCTGGTTTCCCTGATGACTTGTGGTGATCACATGACCTTGCAACACAGCAATGGTCATAAATGTGAGCCAGTTGTCCAGCATCCGAACGTAATGGGGTTACTGCAATGGACATAAAGGTGAAAAGCAGTCATAAGTCACTTTTTTCAGGGCCCTTGTAACTTTGAACGGTCATTGAATGAACTGTTGTAAATTGAGGACTACCTGTGGTTAACTTATTCTCTACTGTGACGAATTTTAGATAGTTTTAATTGGGGGATTTTAATTGGTTTTAGCGCAGGTTACCATTTAATAGCTTTTTAAATTTATATGTTTTGTATTATCTTTGTATGCTGTTTTTAAATTCCTGTGCGCCGCCCTGGGTCCTTTTGGAGAAGGGCGGGATATAAATTGGATAAAATAAATAAATAAATAAAATTCTCCCCTTGCTTTTGATAAACTGAAACTTTCCTCAGTTATAAAACAGGCTTTTAGTTGCTCCTTCTCTGGGTCTTTTTGGTGGGCACATTTGGGATTTTGAGTCATCCAACATCAGAGGTGGTATTCAGCCAGTTCTGATAGGTTCTGGAGAACCAGTAGCGGAAATTTTGAGTAGTTCAGAGAACCAGCAGATAGGCTGGCTCCACCCGCACTGCTTCCCAGCTGATCTTTTGTTCCCATATCAGGAGAACGGAGCTGGAAAGCAGGTTAGTGGGGTGTGGAGGGAATGGGGATTTTGCAGTATCCTTCCCCTGCCATGCCCACAAAGCCACACCCAGAGAACCGGTAGTAAAAAAATTTGAATCCCACCCTGTCAAACATCCATGTATCAGATGAAGAAAAACCCGGGAAGCAGCCAGACACTATTTCATTTTCTAAGAAGGATTCTGGCTGCGCTCAGGCATCATGGAAATTAAGGTAGTCCTCAGCTTACAAATATTTAGTAACCGTTCAAAAGGGTGCTGAAAAAAGGGACTTATGACTGTATTTCACACTTATGACTATTGCATCATCCCACCAACACGTGATCAGACTGGTCCTTAGGTACGAGGGTTGCAATGTCCTGGGGTCCTGTGATCAGCTTTTGCAACCACCTGACAAGCAAAGTCAATGGAGGAAAGCCAGATACACTGGACCACCAGGTACCTAATTTAACACTTATAACAACTGGCAAAAAAAGGTTGTAAAATAGGCCAACATTCACTTAACAGATGTTTCACTTAGCAACATCAGTTTGGGGGTTCAGTTGTGGTTGTAACTCAAAGACTACCTGTGTGGCCTATTCTTGAAAGTGCTGTTTTGCTTTACAGCATAATAGCTTCCCATTTATTTATTTATTTCTAAAAAGTAATAACACATCTTTAAGAGGTTAAAGGGGTTAGGGTAAGATGTGAAGTTCTGGATTATAACATGGTCTCTGGATGCCACATACAGGATGGAGGTCTGCTCAATAGATTTAAAGCTGATCAATTCCACGATAAGCTGATTGAGAAGGAGTCCACCTTTTCAGGGGAGACTTAAGACTGTAACATCTAAAACCAAGTTTTCATTCTTGCTGTGCTCTTTTTCATCTTTCAGGATATTCCCGTTTTGATTGCCGTGGCTGCAATTGTACCATCTATGCTATTTTTGCTTTATAAAATAATTGGATCTCAGAGGAAGAAAGATCCATTGACCTTAGAGGATCCAAATATCAAATATCCATTGTCTTTGATAGAGAAAGAGGTGAGCTGTCAGTTCCTTATTTGGCTTGAATGTATGAAAATGCCATATACAACTCTTGACAGCAATGTGCCAGGTTGGATATCTGTATTTTAAATGAGAGATTGCAGAGGTTGGACTTGAGCCTTTGGCATAGAAAGCGTGTGCACTGATACAAAACTCCTGTGTCTTCAGAAACATGAAGATTTGAGCGTTTGATATTGGCCTACATCTATTTCCCCATCTTTGGAAGGCCATAAATGTGCCAAGTTATTTGGAAATTCTGCCCTTGGGATATTGCACAATGTTCAGTAACAGCAGCTGTGATATACTGAAGCAGCAACAGAGTAGATACCACTTGAAATTCTAATCTGTGGTCCAGCATGTACAAGATTTTCCCAACCCACAACTGGGTATATTGTGTATTCAGTTCTGTGGGGTTGTGCAATGATCTAATGGAGGCATGAAAAGAAAGAAAAAGGATTATTCCAAGGAATTAAAATGTAAATGGTTATGGGAAGGTGGGGCACATTGAATAAAGTATGCTCCCTGGTGGGTCGCATTCATGTCCATGGAAAGGCCAGAAATATTAAAACCGAATAGAAACTGAACATTTTCTATGGAATATATTAGGTGACATTATTCAGTGTACTCAGCTTGGTATTCCTGGTGTGGCAACCAACCGTGTTTTTCGTTGGCTGGTGTCCACATCATCCAAACTGGGACACTTTGAGACAGACTATATGATATAGAAAGGATAATAATGAATCTAATGTATAAGAGTGGATGATCTGAACATTATGAATAACTTTAAGTAGTGAATATTCGATACTGGGAAGATTTTTATATGTTAAATGGGTTAATGGATGTAATGAATAATTGAAACATATATGAATGGAAATATTTAATAACTATTTGTGGTAACAATTGAAAATTAGTACTGGAATATGTTGTATACTCCATGGAATAGTAATAGTAATTGGAGCACACAATGCTCAATAATAGCGATGTATTTAGTTATGTTTGATGGATAACCTGTGATTTTAATCCTAATTGCAAGAACTAATGCACAAAAACTTGTAACCAAATGACATGCTTGATGAAATTGAAGAAAGTATTCTATATGTGTTGTTTTGTTTTTGTTTGTTTTAAAAATAAAAATTTTATTCAACAAAAAAAAGAGACAGATATGGGGGGACACTGAAAAATAATAGACACATATTAAAATTACATAAACTTTTTGAATGTTTTTAATTTTCCTGTTTTCCACTGCCCTCACTGTCTATCTATGCAGCACTTCTGGCTGTTCCAGCTGTGGTTCTTCATTGATGGGCAAAGTAGCTGATTCAGGAGGAGTAGAATGAGAAGATGCACAAGCCGATGTGTTGAGGGAAAAGCAAAGACAGTACCAGGCACCCTTTCCTTTATATTACCTCCTTTATGAGGCTCCAGACAGCTGATGTCTTCTTCCCTGATGTGCGGCTTGTGTGGCTCAGACTTCACTTTTACCCCCACAATGCCAGCTTATGTGGCATCGGTTTCTCTCTCACAGGGTTGCAGTGCTAGCTGCCTCTGTGTGGGAGGAGAGAAGTGCTATTCACTATGGGAAAGGAGCCATCAAGAAAACAGCGGGAAAAGGGTGCCTGGAGCTTGACAATCTGGGACTAATGAGAAATCAGGATACATGGTCACCCTACTGAGATGGCAGGCATGGCCAGATGCACACAGTGGGGATGGGTGAGCTGTCATAGGTAAAGGTAAAGGTTCCCCTCGCACATATGTGCTAGTCATTCCCGACTCTAGGGGTGGTACTTCAAAGCTAAAGAACCAGCGTTGTCCAATGATGTCTCTGAGGTCATGTGGCCAGCATGACTAAACACCGAAGGCACAAAGAGCACTGTTACTTTTCCACCAAAGGTGGTTCCTATTTTTCTACTTACATTTTTTACATGTTTTCGAACTGCTAGATTGGCAGAAGCTGGGACAAGTAACTCCATTATGTGGCACTAGGGATTCGAACCCCCGAACTGCCGACCTTTCTGATCGACAAGCTCAGCGTCTTAGCCACTGAGCCACTGTGTCCCTTCAGCTGTCGTAGGCCATACCAAAAACACTTCCAATGGGATAGATGTGAGCCATAAGCTGAATGTTTGAGATGTCCCAATGAACCAATACGCAAAGATCTTGTGTGGTGTTTGCCTTCTTGTGGTTAGGTCAATTTTGGTATCCTCATTTCCCCCTTTTCCTTTATGGTGCCCCTTTTCTTTCTCACGTGTATATTTTAGCACATGGAAAGTGAGGCCTGTCATGATGAAAAGATCTTAAATCACTTTTGTGATGCTTTATTGCTCAAAGATTTTCACCTGATTTCTTTTTCCCAGGATATCAGCCATGATACCAGAAGATTCCGATTTGCACTTCCATCGCCAAAACATATATTGGGCTTGCCCATAGGTAAGCATGGCCTCATTCTTCATCAGTTCCTGATGCAGAGTCCCTGCATTAGTGCCCCCCCCCCCAAAAAAAATCTCTCTGAAAAGACCTTCTAGTGCAGAGGTCTCATTATCGCGGCCCGTAGGCCAATTGCGGCCTGCAGGACGGTATCTTGTGGCCCCCACCATGATATGAAAATATATTAATATTAATATTAGTATTAATATTAATATAAGGAATCCTTTATGCGGCCCAGCCTCACCCAGCCTCTGCCTCTAGCGGCCCCCAGGTAAATTGAGTTTGAGACCCCTGTTCTAGTGTAACTTATTTGATAATGAAACTGCTTTTTCCAATGCTGCACAAAATATTGTATTAGTTATCTCCTTGAAATCATAAGTGATTTTAATGTTGAGAGAATAATTGTTAGAATAAATGCTACAATATGTAATTATATATCTAAGGAGCAGATGTTGACCAACAGCATTGGTCACCATTATGGGCTAAGCTAGTAGTAGAACAAATTAATAATGTTCAGTTGAGGCAAAGGACTGAAAATTCACACTATCTTATGAAGTCAGTTTACATCAAATGGAGTAGCAAAGTTGCTCCCTTTGTACCTCTCTGCATAGTTGGGACAATTTAAAGCACATGGTTAAATGAGTAGAATGAAGGTGGTGAGCATGTTCAGATGGACAGTCCTTTCCCATGGTGGACCAATCCACTTCCTTTTTTGTTCAAAACTCCCTTCGCTGGATGGTGAAGGCCTAAGACATGCTTGGGCTGGGATTCAGTCACATTATAGAGGAAGCCTGTTGCAATTTCCAGTCATCCAGGTCGTGGTTGTCCCAAAGGTGCTTTTTCAGAAGGCAACTGGACTTTCTTTTTCTTTTTTCTTTTGAACACGTTTCGCTTCTCATCCGAGAAGCTTCTTCAGCTCTGACTTCAGCTCTTATTCCCCATCATCCAGTCAGAGCTGAAGAACCTTCTTGGATGAGAAGCCAAACGTCTTCAAAAGAAAAAAGTCCCATTGCCTCCTGGAAAAGCACCTTTGGGACATTGTAGGGGAAGCAGTCAAATGGCAGCCATGAGCAAACTTTCCTGGGTAAATCTAATGGACAAGAGTTGGCTTTATGTTTAACTAATTGTGTTGCAAAATAGCTTATCTAGCAATTCTAGGAAATATGGGCTAAAAGCCATCCAGCTGGGTGTAGCTGCTCAAACACGGGTTTCTTTTCCTATGGCTCTGCTACCTACATTCAGTATCTTACCCTGTCTTTCTTACAGGAAAATATAGGGTGGCTGGATTTCTGTCCATTCTCTGATAGGTGATTTGCTTAACTAAAGTTTCACAGACATAAGTCTGACTTGCCTTATTAGTAAGTTCTTTTATTGTAGGTGTTTATATACTGTCCTTCATATTATAATAGGAAATGCAAAATAAAATCAGAAAGTAAAGCACAGATGCCATAGAAGTTAAACTACAGCAGAAAGGTGGCATATATTTAAAACTCTCTCTCACTGAACATCAGAGTAAAATATTTCAGCTTTAAAGTAGGGGTCAGTCATAGTTATCCAAGCCAGGCATGACTCATGGATGATGAGGACATAGATGACAAGAACTTATTCAGGTTTATTTCTTTGACTGTGTCTGACTTCAAGGATAAAAGCTGGAATATTGAGCCCGAAACAGGTTAGGAACCTAGGCAAAATAGGTCTCCAATGAGGTAGAATCCTAGCACTGTATTGCTTTTAGTCTTCTTGTACTAGTAGGCTTTCCAAAGTCATCAAGCCATAAGGTTGTCCTCCTTTGACAGAAACAGCTCAAAATAGGTCTAAGTTTAACTGCTTGATTGTAGTTACATCTTTATTTTATTTTAATAGGCATGCTTTGTAATGCAATCTTTTAACATAACCTGTATCTGTGAAACTAATGTGTCAGAAGAAGTTGAGTTAGGGAAGAAAACAGTTAACCCCCTATCAATGTGTTAATCCCACTGTAGTTCTGATACCATTTACACTGCCATAGTTAATTAACACATGCTCATAATTGCTGTCATGAAGTTAATGCCATGTTTTGTTTGGTAACCTTCTACTTTTTCACAAGCTTGAATGACGACATGCCACACCCCTGCAGGATCTTCGGTTCATGGGGATTTGTATATTTCTAAATATTATTTTCTTATCGGCTAGTGGGAATTTACGTCTCCCTCACTCACCCAACATTTTCATGCTTATCTTCGCAATGATAGGAGGTTCCCCATTCTTACTTAATTAAATATATAATTGATATTTCTCTCTGGGGATGAGAAGGATTGTGTTCCCAACCAAATTTGCAGATGTTATCCAGTTTAGAAAGGTATCCCAAATCATTTGCCTTCTTCTTTAATGCCCTAATGATAAATTTGGAATAATTTAACCATAATTATTTTTCTCTAGGCCAACATGTATACCTCTCTGCCAAAGTTAGCGGTAACCTTGTGATTCGGGCTTATACTCCAGTTTCTAGCGATGAAGTGAAAGGATATGTTGATTTAGTAATAAAGGTAGGTTTAAACTCTTTTGACCAAGTAACTTAGTTTTAGTTTTGGCTGCTATGTTTCTCAAATAAATTGTTCCGTAATACTCCAGTTATATAATAAGTCACCACATTTTATACCCAGAAATTAACTCTGAAGATATGGTTGGAATATTGTGCATGGTTATTTTAGAGATATAGCACTGAGACTAAGAAGGACAATATGTAAATGATGAAAAATCTATTTCTCTGTGGCTTATTTAATTTTGTTAATTTTCTCAGCAAAAGCAATGTAAAATAGGTTCTGGAATTCTCAAAAATGTGGCGAGTTTTGATTGGAATCTCTTCTCCATGATAAAAGTAAAAAGAGATACTAGATCTTGACAGGCCAGGGTATCAAAAGATAGAATGTGACAGAAATTGATTTAAAAAAAAAGTTTTTAAAAGCAGATATTTTATGTCTAATTTGAAATTAAGGATAGTTCTTCTTGTCCTACCTGTAAATATAATGAAGAAATAATACCACCCCGAGCTTAGTAAGCAATATTTTCAAAATTACTCTGAAGTAATCTCTTTCAAAGCCACTGCAGTATAAAACATATACTTAAGACTAGTTATAAACAATGATACTTAGCTTAGAGTACATGCTCTTCAAAGCAGGGGTCTCCAACCTTTGCAACTTTAAGTCTGAAGGACTTCAGCTCCCAGAATTCTCCAGCCAGCAAAGCTGGCTGGAGAAGTCTGGGAGCTGAAGTCCTTCAGACTTAAAGTTGCAAAGGTTGGAGACCCCTGCTTCAAAAGCTTAGTTAAAAAGTGCTTTCCCTTCTGTGAAAAGATTGTTAATATATCTTCAGGTGAATTTCCCCGAGGAAACTGTTCTATAACTGAAAAGGGCTTCTCTTTAGAGCTTTTTCCTGTCTTGCTGTATGTAGCGAGAACACTACAGAGAAGGATTTCTAAAGTCCCAGCTTATAGTTTAGCTAGGAGAAGTTATATAGAGAAGGTAACTTGCTCCCAATTTTGGGGTCTAAAACAAGTATATAAATAGGGCCTATAAATAACTGGTAAAATACATAATTGGCCAAAAATAACAGTCTAGGTTAATACTCTTGTAACCTTATTGAGGATAAAACTATTTGCCTTCAGCACTGCAGTGGGTTTGTTTTATAGAGCGTAAACAGGAGAAATGTGGCTTTTTTCTGGCTTCTAATTCATGATTTATGTAACCGTACAAAATAGAACGATCTTTTCCAATGCAGATCATGGTCACTTAATTGTAAAATGTTGCAGTGATTGCATATGTGTGTATTGTTTCTAGGTTTACCACAAAAATGTACACCCCAAATTTCCTGAAGGCGGGAAGATGTCCCAGCACTTAGACGCCATGAAGACTGGGGACACCATTGATTTCAGAGGACCTAATGGGCTTCTGGTCTACAAAGGATCCGGTACTATTTCATTGTCAAGTCCCAAGAAGTTTATAATTACGAACTGGGGTGATCAATTGTTTTTAAATAAATACAAGCAGTAGGAAGATGAGAGATATATTTTTATTTATTTATCAAATTTTGAAACTACCCATCTCCTTACTGCAGTGTTTCTCAACCTTGGCGACTTTAAGTCCTGTGGATTTCAACTCCCAGAATCCCCCAGCCCAGGGATTCTGGGAGTTGAAATCCACAGGACTTAAAGTCGCCAAGGTTGAGAAACACTGCCCTACAGAGAGACTCTGGGTGGATAATATAGCACGTCACCAGTTGAACAAATCTTAGATCTTTTGCCCTTGCAATCAATGTTGATTTGTTTGTGCGTGCTTCATACACAATACAACAATCCCCAGGGGAATTTGGAATGCATCTTGGATATTCTACAGATAGCATCTCCATATTATCTTCCCTCCTGCCTCCAACTGTTAATGAATATCACATTATTGATGTGGTTGAATGTGATTCATTGAATAGGGCATTCAGCAATACTGCATTATATATCAACAAATATCTATCTATTGTTTTTACAAATAACTCAAAGTGGCAAACATCCAACACATCTTCCTCAACAATGACCCTGTGAGATCGGCTGGGCTGAGACAAAGTGACTAGCCCAAAGTCACCTAGCTGTCTTTTGTGGCTAAAGTGGGACTTGAACTCATGGTCTCTTGCTTTCTAACTTGGTGCCTTAACTATGATTAGAACAAATTGCTTCTCATATTTATAATAAACAGAATTTCCTTTCTATTACACAAAACATAGTTTGGTAATAACTCCTGGAAGTCTCTAGTTGAGCTATCGGATCTGATCGGATCTGAGCTTCAGAAATGTAACCAGATATTAGATGGTAGCAAATACTTACAGAATACTAGGAAATATTTACAGAACATTATAACTCTATTACAGTGATGTCTAACCTTTTTGTCGCCACGTGCTGAAAGCATGCGCATATGCGGCCAACAGTGTGTGTGTGCAACCCGCACCCATAATGCAATGCATGCGCTGCCCCCACTCATGCGCCCCACCTCCCCCTTGCCATTTTTAGCTTCCAGGCTGGTGCAGGAGACTTTCCAGGCCCAAAATGGGGCACGGGGGCGCTGCATCAGGCCCCAATATGCAATGCGAGCACTCCCCTGTGCATGCACACCATGCATGTGTATGCTCATCGCCTGCATGCCCCCCACGCATAGCAGTGACCCGAAGACTAGCAGGTGGCCGGGAGGCACGCATGTGCGGTGGGGCTGGGCTGGGGCAATGGCTGGTGTGCCCGCAGAGAGGGCTGTATGTGCCACCTGGTTCGCCATCATGGCTCTATTATAATGGTAGCAAATGCTTACAGAACATTATAACTGTGTGCCACCATCTAAAGGTCATTCATATTGCAACTCAGATTTAGCAGCATTGTTTCAAAGGTCACAAGAAAGCTTCCAGGAGCTGTAAACTGCTCTGGAGGCTCAGATTGCACGCTTGTGGATTAATATTTAGTTTTGTACGAGCTCAGGCAATTGTGGCTTATTTAGTGAGCTAGTTCCAAATATATACTTAGATTAAGTCTGCTTATGAGAGGGAAGGCCTTTAGCATTGTACAGGTTTTTACTCTTAGAAATGGATATAATATTGCAAAATTAAAATACAGTAGTGTGTACCAGTGGTGGGTTGTCAATTTTTTTTACTACCGGATCAGGCCCGCTTGCATACGCAGAAGCGTCTGGGCGGGTGGGCGGAGCCTCCCATCACCGCCTCTACCAGTTTGCCTGATACTGACCAAACCAGGAGCAACCCACCTCTGGTGTATAAAGCTGTGATTCAGAGCTTTGATGTGGTTCAATTTTGTTGGAATTGACTCTTGTAATTTTACACAGGTAAATTTGCTATCAAATTGGATAAAAAGTCTGAAGCAAAGATAAAGTCTGTTAAGCACCTTGGGATGATTGCTGGGGGAACAGGTAGGTATTCCTTGTTTCTGCAATAAGGGGGTTTGAATAATATCTTTTATAAAGCTATACACTTCCTGATTATAACGTATGCTCTAAAAGGAACCTTGTCTAAGTAATATTTGTTACTCTCTCCTCTATTACAAAAGATTAAGCACAGAAGACTTGACTAGGGCTTAGTATAGAACAGAAGATATGTCATATCTGATGCACAACTTAATTTAATTTACTTCTAAAAATGTCTGAGTATTTCACCTTGACTAGAATATTGCTTAATAAGCTATCTTTGTACCCAGTGTGAAGTGCTGAATATGACATAAAATCCTAGTCAATTTGACACTTTGGCTATTGAAAAGCTACATTTTTATTATGAGCCTAAGATTGCTTCTTTTTTTTTTACAGATCCTCCTTTATAGTTAAACATAATTTAATATTCTGTCATTAGCCATCAACCTGTGGCTCAGAAGCTGAATGTAAAATCAAATAGTATAAGACTAAAATCATTTAATATAAAAGGAGGAGAAAAAAGATATCCTCTTAGAGAATATATTAAATAATATTCTTGAATCTCGGGAATAACTGTTTTATCTATCACTAGCGGTTCCCAGCCACGCGTTGCTGTGGCCCAGTCTGTTTAAATGGCCAACCAATCTGTGTGTAGATCTACACCTGCACACACAAACAAGTACACACAACCACCGTATAACCCTCAACCTACCTACCTACTGTATTTCTCCCTCTCCCTCTCTATCCCTCTACCTACCTACTGTATTTCTCCCTCTCCCTCTCTATCCCCCTACCTACCTACCTACCTACCTACCTACCGTATTTCTCCCTCTCTATCCCTCTACCTACCTGCCTGCCTGCCTGCCTGCCTGCCTGCCTACCTACCTACCTACCTACCTACCTACCTACTGCATTTCTCCCTCCCTCTCTCTATCCCTATAGCTGCCTACCTACCTACCTACTGTATTTCTCCTTGAATCTTATGGACAGAGTATTTTATGTCATAAAGAATGACATAATACCTGTGGCCCACTGTTCTCTGTATCCATCTAACTACCTTTTTTACAATTTTTTACATTTCTGTTGCATGTACCTGGCACAGGTGTGACACCTACACAATCTCTATATATCATTGGTGCCATACTTGAAAGGAACATTGTGTGAAAATTTGGAAGCAATCGGTGCAGTACTTTAGGAGATTACTGGTTTTGAACAAACTCCTACATTTTTATTTATATAGATTTCTCTTTCTCGCTTTTTCTATTTTAAAATTTTTGGAGAATTCTGTTACCTTCACTGAGGATTAAAAAAAAAAGCACACATTTGTTCTATTTTGTATGCCTTTCATGTTCACACAAATGCCCACCTAGTTTTATAGTTGACAAGGATGGAGGTAATAATAAAATGTTATGGTTCTACTTCTGGGTTACTTAATTCTGAACCTTTGCTTTGATTTGATAGGAATTACTCCAATGCTTCAGCTGATCCACCATATCACGAGGGACCCTACCGATAAAACAAAATGTTATCTCCTTTTTGCTAATCAGGTTGGTTGACTTACATTTATTTGCCTTTCCTTTTGTGTGAAATCACTATAAAAGCAGCTAGGCCACCAGCAGTTGCTGATACTTCTACACAATCTTCCCAACTATATATCAAGATCTATTTTCATAGATCTTCCTTTGGTGAAAATTAAACATTTTTTTCTGGTTCCCATGGTAAGCAGGATGCTATTGATTGGAAACAAGGATAGATGGGAGGATGGTGAGATAGCCAGGAAGAATTACAGTTTGAGTAGCCTCCTTACCGTCTTATATGACTTCGGGTGTAAAACTAATATATATCAAGTGCTGACAGATTAATTCTGCCTGCCCCAGGTGTTCATTGGAAAGTACTATACTTAGCACATTATTATTATTAAGCCCAAACATATTTAATTAATAGAACCAGCATAAGATATTGTGCCAGATGTTTTAGGAAATCTCTGGTGGTATTGGTAGTTTTCTGATTCCACAGAATTTCTAACATCTAATTCTAACCACAAGGATGGCTCAGCGGCTAAGATGCTAAGCTTATCGATAAGAAAGGTTGGCAGTTTGGCAGTTTGAATCCTTAGCACCATATAACCAAGTGAGCTCCCGTTACTTGTCCCAGCTTCTGCCAACCTAGCAGTTTGAAAGCATGTAAAAATGCAAGTAGAAAAATAGGGACCACCTTTGGTGGGAAGGTAACAGCGTTCCATGTGCTTTCGGCATTGAGTCATGCCAGTCACATGACCACAGAGACATCTTCAGACTGCGCTGGCTCTTCGGCTTTGAAACAGAGATGAGCTCCATCCCTTAGAGTCGGGAGCGACTAGCACATATGTGTGAGGGGAACATTTACCTTTTACCTTAATTCTAACCACATTGCCTCCAACATAAGCTACTCTACCTGAGAGTAACTCACTTCTAGGAAAGGTTGATTAGACTGCAATATTGAAGACTAAGCCTTCTAAGGCAAAGAGAATTGATGAATACAGGAAAACAAAAAAACTATATATAAAATAATAACCCTAGATCAAATGGTAAGCTAATGCTAACAATGGGCTCTGTGTCAACCTGCATGTTCAATTCTGAATGGCTATTTGACTTTTGGTTGGCAGACCGAACAGGATATATTACTGAGACCAGAGCTGGAAGATGTAGCTGCAAACCACTCAGACCAATTTAAATTGTGGTATACTTTGGACAAACCGCCTCAGGGTAAGCTGATGTCGTTCAAAGGCTAAACAAACTCTTTCGTATACAACCAATTTTAAGATAACATGTATATCTCTATTGCAATCATGTGAGACGTTTGTCTTAATAGGATGTACCACTTTTACCAAACTATTTTTCCCCACACATTGTCTTTCCTGACTGATATTATTCCCATTATTCCAAGCACCTTTCCATTGTGATACCAGATATTAAGTTTTTATAGAAAATGACTTGAGAAGTATATAGTTACTGTGCTGTATTTCTAAGTAATGGGTTCACCTATCAATTAGTGAGTCACCTTTTTTAACATGGGTAGGTGAAAAGTAGCATGAAAATTTACAGAGCAGTCTTTCCAACAGCAATTACGTTTGTTCAAGTTAGTAACAAATTTATTAGCTTTTAACTCCCACTTTAATTACTTTATGTGTAACTCAAGGTGATGAATATACATAATAGTTGTTCCTCCTCCTATTTACCCCACAAAAATAACAACCCTGTGAGGCAAGTTGAGCTGAGAGAATGACTGGCACCCAGCTGGCTTTCGTGCCTAAGGACTAGAACTTGAACACTCTTGGTTTCTAGCTTGGAGTTTTAACCATTGGACTAAACTGATCTCAGTTAAGGTTATGATTCTATCTTTGAAAGTATACTAATGTTGCTATGAAGCATAGCAGAGGTGAAATGCTACCGGTTTTCCTGCACCGGTAGTAAAAATGCTACTTGTTCACCTGAACCAGTAGTAAAAAAAAAAGAAACTGGTTCAGACTGTTTTTTTCTGATGATCAGCTGTGACACTTGATTTATATTAGGATCTCCTGCTTTCTAATTAATCTTAAATTGCGCGGCACAGTGGATTCCCCCCCTTGCTGTTCGCTTACCTTTGCAGGTGCTTGGTAGCAGGCTCTGTCCGCCTACCTGGACATCATTATGTCCATTTTTGAAACTCTGTGCATGCAGGGGAGGTCCTGCGCATGCATGGAGGTGACGCTTGCGAGCTCACATTGCTACTGAACCGGTAGCAAAGGTAAGCGGATTTCACCCCTGAAGCAGAGGAATCCAATCTTGGTGTTTCCAGGATACCTCCAAAAGTTGCTGCCAAATTATCAATATGGTTTAAAGGGATTATTAAATATAAAGAGAATAATCATATAACATTCAAATTAAATGAAATCAAACTTAGATTTCTTCGAAATGGAGGAACCATGACAACAACATGAATGCATGCAGTACTATCTTCTGTTAGACATTGTCATGAAGATTCTCTTTCATTTTTGTTGCAGGATGGAAGTATAGTTCTGGCTTTGTTAATGCAGATATGATAAAGGACCATCTTCCTCCCGCCTCTGGAGACACTTTGATCCTTATGTGTGGACCTCCACCCATGATTCAATTTGCCTGTCAGCCCAGTCTTGAGCTTCTGGGATATGCAAAAGAGAGCACATTTGCTTACTGAGCTTGAATTCATTTAGCAAATGTCACAGGTACTATGGTTATTCAAAAGGTTTGAAGGTACACATTACAAAGTGGCTGATGTAAGCAAAGGGTTCCTCCTTGAAGCATTAAAACAATCATGATCTCTAGGAGCTACCTTGAAAATTTTT
Organism: Rhabdophis nuchalis; assembly: GCA_039707465.1. Lineage (NCBI taxonomy): Eukaryota > Metazoa > Chordata > Lepidosauria > Squamata > Natricidae > Rhabdophis > Rhabdophis nuchalis. The sequence goes on along the minus strand of CM077643.1, from coordinate 120,023,346 downwards.
CCCAAGTGTGTGCATGTGGTTTGTGCAGAGCTGCTTTGATGGGCCAGCAATCCCAAAGAAAGTGTTGTCTATGCAAGAATACTGTGATGGGATGCACACCTGGAGGAGTGGGGTGGGGGTGGGGAGTCTTGTGGTAACAAGAGAAAGAGGCCCAGACTAAGCTTGTACAGCCCCAAGCTGGGTGTGGGAGGCGGGAAGGGTTAGGGTAGTCACAGTCTACAATCTCTCAGGATGTACTGTACCTGGTAGATAGATTATAATTTTAGTCTGGCAAGATTCTGTCTATTAGCTGAAAGCAGATAAAGGAATGATTACATGCTGCTGTATCATCTCTAGGCTTGGGCCTGACAAATTACACATTCCAGAGGGGAAAAGACTTCAGAAGACCTGTGCCAATCCTTCAAAAGAGGACACTTTTATCAAACTAATGCACTTGGCAAAGTACCCCTTTCTAATGCCTTGCCCAGCCTTAATAAAGTTTTATGAAGCTTTTCTGTTTCACTTAAATAAAATGTTGATACTTTTTGTGGGCTTTGAATTTCCTTGTGAGTTTCTTATGGCGATGTTTATTAGTGTATAATGCATGAAGTGCTTTTGAAGCAAAGTTGGTGAGGAATTAGTTGCAGCGAAGAGAGGAAAGGAGCCTATGGCTTCCTGTAACTTCTGTAGATCATTTTTTTGGAGCCATGGAGCTTCTTCTATCCACAGTTCCTGAAGCTGACTTCAGTTTTTCACCAACATGAAGTAGGAAATGTAACATGTATGACCAAAAAAAAAAAAAAAAAAACCCCCAATCAAGGTTTCACTGGACTTAAAGAGCTAATTTAAATCCAGATTTCCTTCCTCAAATGTTGACTCTAGCTGAACTTGATGAAGCCATCAGCACACCAAGACATTCCTAGAGAGAAAACACACTCCTCTTCTTCCTTGGTTGGACAAAATTCTATTGATGGAATTCTTTTATTGGGCAGTCTCTCACCGATGAGAAGCAGGGATGCATTTAGCTTGATGTTTCTTATAGGAACGAATGGTGGTCATGTAAAAAGAGTCATATAACCTTCCATCTATGTTGGCTGGAACCAAAATGTTTGCCTTCTGAATCATGCAGGTGCTTGCATGTGCAATATTTTGAATAACCATGCAACTATAGCACAATTTCCAATCATGAACTTCACACCAAGCTACTTGTGGGAAATGTTCTTCACACAAACCAACTTAATAGCTTTAAATACAAATAAGATTGAAATCGCCTAATCATTTGTGATATGATATGGAGCATAACATTTTCCACACAAAACTTTAATAATGTTTAGATAATAATGAGGACAAGCAAAGAAATTATAAATATTTTAAAACTATTCTCATGCAGAACCTTCTACCTCATTTGGATTCAAAATACTCATTCTGCAAGAGAGAAATCAAACATTTGCCATTCCTGATATAAGGTACTGTGGTCCAATATATTTTACCTTGTAGACCAAATATGCCTCAATTCCTGGTAACACCCATATACATGCTTTAATGCAATGATTTTGGTTAAAAAAATGTACAATAAAGCTTGACATTAGAACATGCAATGTTTTAGATCCAGAATTATACCTTTACATCAAATAAAAAATATGTTCAAAACGATCATAGGTCTGAAAGGGACGGCTAAGCTTCTGGGTGAATATTGAGCCACATCTGCAAAGTTACCATTGATTATAATAGCCAAAACCCTGTTATTTAACTGAAAGCTAGGCTGGTACCACGGTATACATTTGTTGATATCTCCTGGTTAATACTTCTGCAGGAAGAATAAGGCTGTGCTTCTATTAGCAACAACTTATATTGGGAATGTATGTGGCAAACAAGGAATTTTCTCACCAGTAGGTGGCAAACTTGTATAAAGACAATTAGATGAACAAAAATTGTTATATATTGAGCCTTTAAACTGTAGATTGCTGAAAGCCTTTCAAGAGAGATTGGCAAATATTTCCACCCCAAAAAAACCAAAAAAACATTCAGAAAGTGGTCAATTACTCCCTAAATCAGTTCTGAAAGAGAATCATGTTGAGGTGTGCCCATTTATCTCATTTCAAAAGGAAACTGAAGCAGACAATGGAACAATTCTGTTAGAGATAAGAAAGAATAGCATGTCAGATTATAATTTTTAACAATACTCCCCTGATATGGAAAGCTGTTTACACACGCTGCTGAAATATTAATGTTTCTCCCTGAATTTAGATGGTAAACTTGGATACTCCAAATCAAGAGATTTTGGCATTTAGATGTAAACTATAAATTAATACAAGCCCTCCCCTCCCCAAATTGTCATACATTTTAACAAAATCTTGGTATTTAGCTATGAAGATGTTTTTAGTATTGAAAACTGGTAAGTTTGAAGAGCTTGGTTCTTTTCTGACAAAACAATTACTCAATTACTATAATTTAAGGAAATATTAAAATTTAATAGTTGGGAAATGACTTCAATAATTTTCTGCACTGAAAAATAAGTGGGATGGCAGAGAAAGAAGTCCAACTGTGGGCATTTGCTTGGTCCCTTCATTGTTTCTCATGTTTCCAATTAACTCCAATCTATATAATATTTCAAAGAATGTTTAGCTTTTAGCTGATTAGCAAGGCTATTGTTATCTGCAAGGCTATTGTGTATAAATAGCTGTATGGCTATGGCCTAGGATTGGGGTATCCAATCTTCGCAACTTTTAAGACTTGTGGACTTTGACTTCCAGAATTCCCCAGCCAGCCATACTGCCAGAACAGTTATCACTGCTTCATTGATGCCAGCTGTGAAAGCCTATGCCAACATGCTGTTGTGTATTTCCTTTGAATTTGTTACTCAAATGAAATGTAGAATTTCTTACAATGTATTTAAGACACATTTTTGGCGTTGCATGAATTAATATACCCATTTAAACCTTGAACAAAGTACAATCACCTCTGACTTTAACATAATTTCTATCACACTGCAACAATGAAATATATAAACAAATACCATGTTTCCCCGAACATAAGACAGGATCTGGTTTTCTTTTGACCCTCTAAATAAGTACTTGGCCTTATTTTAAGGGAGGTCTTATTATTTTGGAGGTACAGGAGGTGGCGAGTGTGGTCACCTCATGGCTGCTGCTGTGTTGCAATATTTTCAGGGAGGGCTTATTTTAGCACATGCGTTCAAAAGCCCAATTGGGCTTATTATCCAGGGAGGTCTTATTTTCAGGGAAACAGGATAGTTAATGGAAGTTTTTTGTTAATCTGTCACCGCTTAACCCGGATAATAAGGCTACATGTTGTAAACTGCATGTATAGTTCAAAATTAGCAAGATGGAAGACACAAATAGTTACAAAGAGGATAGGAATGATTTCTTCATCAAATATTGAGAGCTTCTAATACTCAGTAGTTGATACTCATAGCGACTAGTCAAAGTTCTCAAGAAAACAGTGAGTGTGTAAATTGGTGGTAGCACCGGGTTTATATTGTCCAACTTTGAAAATCAAACAGGACCAGACCTGGTTAATTCTTGGATAGGAGAACACCAGGGAATACTGAGATTGTAGACTAGCCCAAGTTTAAAACTGGGTTTCTTCATTTTAAAAAATGAAGAAAAAGCAATGGCAAAAGATTTCAATACTGCTTCAAAGTCAGCTGCATGGATGTGTCTATGTAGTCATCAGGAGTTACGGTCCTCTTGATCATGACTATCTTTTGAACCAGTGAACACATTTTTAATACATCAAGGAATCACTTTTCAGTGCCATAGTTCAGAACCAATATAAATCATTGCACAAACTACACTGACAATAAAGAATAGCTACAGCTTTGAAGTCTAATGCAGTTCCATTGCACCATAACCAAATCTTAAAATTACAAAATATAGAAAAAGGGATCACTATTAAATGTGCTCATAGTGATTAAAATAAGTGATCAACAGATCTTTGATTTCCAAAGTTGTAGAAAAATTGCATAGTTCTTTAAATGCATGTCCTAACTACCTAGACCAGAGAGTTTATCTGTGTATGTCTGTATGTTTTTTAAAAGCACATTGAACTTTCTCATATTTTAATTAGCAAAGAAAATGATACATTTTTAGGTATAACATCCAGCCTGCACCAGTTTTCTGTCACAATAGGAGAAAGGACTTAAGCGTTACTCCTGCGGCATCTTCATCTCCAATCCTCAAAAGTTGATGTTAAAAATTGATCGTTGTTTAGCATCTGATCTTGGCTTAACATTGTCTGGAAATTTAAAAAAAAAAATCAAGCCACATCTACAGTCAGATTCATTAGAAAATGAAATATAGCAATAGCACTTAGACTTATATACCACTTTACAGTGCTTTACAGACATCTTTAAGAGGTTTAGAGTTAGCATATTGCCCGCAACAATTTGGATCCTCATTTTACCCACCTCAGAAGGATGAAAGGCTGAGTCAACCTTGAGCCTGGTGAGATTCGATCTGCCAAATTGCAAGCTGCAGGTAGAAGTAGCCTGTAGTACTGCAATCTAACCACTGCGCCACTGTGGCTCATGGTGAAATGTTTTTATGATAATAATTTATAAAACAGTTTATCCAAAATCCTTTTTCCAATTAGCTTAGGCTTCGTCATTCTTCCCTTAAAAGATCCAAAACTTTGAAATTGTTTTCTTTCACTGACCTCAGTGGGAAGAAAGAAAATAAACGAGGAGCTTGATAGATCTAAAATATCCCTCTCTTACATGGGGATGGCAGCTAATATTATATAAATAATCTTGGCTGATTAACAATGATCCATAACAACATTTCTAGATAGCCCACTTGAATTCATACATACCGTAAGGTTGCTTATTCCTCGAGACAGCTCCCCTATTTGCATCACTGCTCCTTCTGAATGGTCCATCTGCAAAATCATTTCGGCAACTAGATTGAAATTAAAGCAGCCATCCAATCTTAAACCGACCTGCATGTACAACTTTTGGGAAAGCAGAACTGTTCCACGCATAGGACACCTGTCTCTGCTTCAGGAAGTTGAAGTTGACTTACAGAGTTCCCTCCACCCCCAAAATTGGAAAGATTTCCAAGTTGCACGTTTTTCATAAATATAGATCTGACACCATTGCATTTAACAAACAGTTAGTAGGTTAGTGGGATCAAAAATGAAAAGGCAATTCATTGCATTTAAAAAAAAATGTGGCACGTTTTATCATTTATATTTAAATAAAAATAATGCAATAATGCTGTTTTCAGCAATTCAAAAACCCTTCCTTGATCTCATGCAGATTCAAATGCTTATCATGCTATTTTAATAACTCAGACATTCATGTTCATTGCTTAACACATAAGATAACCATTAATTTGCTCAATGCTTCATTATTCTAAAATGTATTTCAGTTTTTCATCTGGCTCCAACATTTAGTCATGGCAGTTATCATTGTATAACACAGAAAGTAGGAATATGCGCACTGCTCTTTCTCCTTTTCATCCCCGCTCAATGTCCCCATTGCAGGGACTGAATTTCTGTATTCAGAGATATTTGTGGTGATGGTACTTTGTTTCTAAATGATTAGGCTGACTGCTTTGGTTAGATCCCTGGGTGATTAGATGCCTAAGTACATTATAGCTAATTCTTGTGGCCTTTGTTGGCTAGTGTTTTTCCACTATCCCTTCCCCTTGCACATTTTAGAAATTGACGTTTATCAACCAGCCTTACTTAGATGTGGGCCTATTTCCAAAGTTGGATTTCTTATAAGCTACCTATTCCAGATAGCTAGGGTTTTATTTTGGGTTAGATACCTTGTCTAACCCAGGGGTGTCAAACTCAAGGTCCGGGACCTGGATCTGGCCTGCAGAGTGCTTACATCTGGCCTGTAGGGCCTCCCTGGGAACAATGAAGGACTGGCTTGTGGTGCTTCTGCCAGCGAAAACGGAGCTCAGGAGGAGCATGGACAACCCCCCTGAGCTCTAGTTTTGCTAGCAGACGGCTGCAGGAGGTCATCACAGCCGAAAATGGAGCTAGGGAGCCATTTTTTGCTGGCAGAGCACTCAGATCACCACAGGCACCCCTGACGTGAGTGACATCAAGCTGCCCATGCCCCCCCCCCGAGGTCAAACACAACGCTGATGCAGCCCTCAATGAAATTGAATTTGACACCCCTGGTCCAACCTTACAGTATTCTATATAAATCACCTTTAGTGATACTCTAATACAGGGGTCTCCAACCTTGGCAACTTTAAGATTTGTGGACTTCAACTCCCAGAATTCATCAGTCAGCAAATCTGGCTGAGAAATTCTGGGAGTTGAAGTCCACAAATCTTAAAGTTGCCAAGGTTGGAGACCCCTGCTCTAATAGGCCTATTAGCAAATCATACAATGGACTGCATGTGTTTAAGGATTATTTCAAGTTTTAAGGATTAGCACTTGGGATAGAACAGTTAAGAGTATAGTTTTCCATCCACTAAAATGACCATTTTTGCAACAAGGCAGCCTAATTTCTGCAATAGTTTCTCTAACAAAACAGTAGGTGGCAAACTTACATACTTATTAATATGACTCTAAGATACATTCCTTGAATGTTAATCAGCTCTATATTCCATACCAAACTAGTGTTCATGGATATTCAACTAAATTTTGATGACATGTTTTAATTGTTTTAAATCAATGTTCGGGCTGGAAATTTCTGGGAGTTGAAGTCTACACATCTTAAATTTGCCAAGTTTGAGAAATACTGCTTTAAATGAATCAGGACAGGACAGATTGGTCTTCAAACAATGTGGTTTTGTGGTTTCCAAACTCTAACTATGACTGCTTCAGATACGCAGTGAAATAGCATATAACTCCAAATGACAATTTGTCAGGAATCATAATATTTAAAAGATGCAAATTCCGAGTTTAATTTTCATTTACTATGTGGTATTACATGCATACATGCTGAGAAGCTTTTCTATACACGACTGATTCCTGTAAAATAGACAGATCCTTTATCCTCACTGAGAAGAGCTTGAAACGAAAAGAGACTCAACATAATGTTAGGAGGCTAAGAAAATGTGAAGAAAAATCTATACTTTATGAGTGCTTTAATTTTAAGAAGTTCCAGGAGTTTGACTGAAAATCATGTTTTAAAAATATTCAGAACATTAAAATAGTTCCAATTGTGTATATATCACACACACACTCTGAACAAATTACGTGCTTTAAACAAAATGGAAAAAATAATTACATTCTAAATGAGAGAAAAATGGAACGTGTTAGATGTAGTAAATCATGCATATGAAAAAAAAATTTTTTGCAGTTAATCTTCTGATATTACCATAATTTTTCTGATCAGTTTGACTCCAAAATCAGAGTAAATGGAAGTTTCACTTGCAATCTTATATCTTGCAGAAAACTCCAATTACTCCATTTTTCAGGCTTTTTAAAAATTACTTTACACATGTTTCTACGTCGTATTTCTTGGGATAGCAATTTATAAAATCAGTCTAAGCACCTTTTAAAGCATAATTCAACCACAAAAATAATAATTACAACAAAAACAATTGAGACATTTTCCCAAGTAAATACTTTATTGCTTTTTTCAAGAAATTGTATTCTCAGATTATTTTTTTAAAGAAAAGATCCATCATTAAGCCTATATTTTAATGGTCTATCATATGTAACCACTATGGTGCAGACGCTGCACAATTAAAAGAACATATTTTAATAAAAATATACAATTCAGCTGTGCTGTCAAGAATAAAATAGATCGTTCTTACCACTGTGGACATGAAAAAGCTAATACAAAATGTTAAAAATTATTGTTAGGCATTGTAAAAGAAATATAAAAAGCTCTGAGCTGCCACAGCAGTTTGGAGAGCAATTTTAGGTGCCTTGAATGTCAGCTACAACGGTTGTGTAAAGCTTTTTCTTTTCCTGAAAAAGGGCTTGAGAAGATGAGTAGGATGAACAGTTGCAAATGCGGGGTGGGGGGGGGATTCCAAGTGATATTTTAAAGATTCTTCAAGCTTCATCCTAATACATTCACTAAAGACATGCAGATGCATTATGCACTTTAGTTAAATTATAAGAAAAGGTTATCTGTAAGCTCCAGAATGCATCAAGAGGATGAAAGGTGAGTGTATCAGTCCCCCTGGCCCACCTGATCCAGTTTGTCTAATTCTTTGTCAGGGAGGGCGTTATGCACTCTGTATGAACCATAGCTCTTCTGAGTGCCGTTGGTTATACTTGTATCCATAGGGCAGATATAATCTGTAGATTCATCAAACTTCTTTTTCCTTAAGTTTCCAAAATGTGAAAATCCAAGTTTCTTTGGCTGTCAAGAATGAAGGATGGGTGGGTGGATAAAGAGAGAAAGCATTGTCAGAAAATCACTACAGGGGAAATACAGAAAACACTGACAGTTAAAAACGACCTCTGTTAAATAATAACACCTTTTACATACTTTACAAGACTAATGTGAACGTTTGCATTGATTTTTCAAATTCTTGTAGGAAATGAACAAATGCATCAAAAGGAAAGGGGAGGGTTGTCTTTATGCCAAAGAGAAGGGTTAGTAATGGAGTCACTGACATAACTTTTTGGACTCCGTATATAGAAAAACTAATCTGAGATAAAGTTCTTTAAAAATCAGAGCATAACTGTTTACCATTCTAGCAAGAAGTATTAACGTATCCTTTAAAAGGACAGGAATGGTAATAGTTCATCGAAGTCTTAAAACAATTTATTATGTGCTTCCAAAGTCACAATAAGGTGGCCCAGGGATTAAGATGCTGAGCTTGTCGATCAGAAAGGTTGGGAGTTCGGCGGTTCAAATCCCCAGCGTCACGTAACAGAGTGAGCACCCCTTAGTTGTCCCAGCTTTTGCCAACCTAGTAGTTTGAAAGCACGTAAAAAAATGCAAGTAAAAAATAGGGACCACCTTTGGTGGAAAGGTAACAGCGTTCCATGCGCCTTCAGCATTTAGTCATGCTGGCCACATGACCATAGAAATGTCGTCGGACAGTGCTGGCTCTTTGGCTTTGAAACGGAGATGAGCACCATCCTCCTACAGTCGGGAATGACTAGCACATATGTGCGAGGGAACCTTTACCTTTACCTAAAGTTGCAATATTTACAAGTCCCAATATAGAATTCCAGGATTCTCTATACAAAGAATCAAAATACTAGAAGATGCCTCAGAGGTTATTTAGTCCAACTTCTTGATAAAGGAAGATTCTCAATGCAAGATGCAACATCCCTGGTTGGTAGCAAGAAGGCAAGCTTCTGAGAAGCCAGACAAGTCTTGAGAGAAGTGAGACTAAACTTTGTACTGCTGCCATCATGTTCCTATTCAACCTTAACTCTTCTAGGTACATTAAATTTAAGATCCTCAAGGGCATGCATATCTTTAATTGCAATAATTAACTCACAGAAGAAAAAAACAGAACCCAGCTACGGTGTGTGTGTGATATGCAAAGTAGCAGAACCTAAAGAAGTGCTTCTTTAAAACATACCAACTACTGTACTGAGTGCTGAGAAGCACACACAAAGGTCCATGTATCTTTATGGAGAGCTTTTTTTCCACTCCTGCTTCCAAATATCAGACCACTCAAGTGGCACAAAACCATAGCAACAACACCCCATGAATGTGCTAGTTGTTCCCGACTCTAGGGGGCAGTGCTCATCTTCGTTTCAAAGCCAAACTGTCCGGCGATGTCTCCATGGTCTTGTGGCCAGTATGACTAAATGCCAAAGGCGCACGCAATGCTTTTACCTTCCCACCTAAGGTGGTTCCTATTTTTTCTACTTGCATTTTTTACGTGCTTTTGAACTGCTAGGTTGGCAGAAGCTGGGATGAGTAACAGGAGCTCACTCCGTTTTGCGGTATTAGGGATTCGAACCGCCTAACTGCCAACCTTTCTGATCAACAAGTTCAGTGTCTTAGCCACTGAGCCATCGTGGCCCTTAAAATACTGAACGCAAAATAAATATGTCAGATGCAACAATCAGCAGGGGATGTTTGCATCATTGTGCCCTGCTTGGAAAGTTTGCCACCTTTCCATTCCATGGATAAGTTTAAGTACAGTATTTCAGCTACTAAAAAAATAAAGCCTTCAATACTCTGCAGATGCAGATGCTGTCGCTAGAGCCCCAAAACGGTTTAATAATTAGAGCAGATATTTCTCATTTGGGGACACTAAACTGAAATCCTTACCCTCTCTTAGCCACATTTCCCAGAATTCTTTGGGGGAAATGTTCTTAAGTGTACAAAAAGCCTCCGTTTTTAAATAACATACCAGTTACCCTTATTCATCGATTTAGAAAGAACTCCCATTGGTCTCTCAATGAAACTCACTCTCAAGTAGTTACATGGACTACAAGAGTGCTGCCTAAGAGATTACTGGCTTTTAAACTGCCAACTAGGAACTCAAGCAGGATTTCTAAGGTTTGTATGGTTTCTCTGTAGCCTACCCGGACTTTTGCGGTGGTAGTGAGAGCTGCATAAGCGGTAGATTCCACAATTTCCCTTTTATCTTGCTGAGCCTCTGGCCCGATGAGCACATTGAAATTTGTGGTTAAGTGGCGTCTTAGCAGAGTCTTTTGAGGTGGAATGTTGAGGAGCATTGCTAGAGTATCTCCATTGAAACGAGGCTCCAGGATCTGTGAGAGAAACAAAGAGCATCTGTGCTGCTTTAAGTGTGGTCTCTAAGCAGCAAGGTATTCACGTTTTCTTCTGAGGGTTGCCTGTTTTCATTAGTCCCTGCATGTGCGGGGATGTGTTACCGTATCACAGAGCCAGGAAGCGTCAGGGCTTCTTCACATGTTAGCCATTACAATCCATTCCCAACAATTATATAACATTAAGAGGACATATAAAATTTAAAAATGTCATTTTAAGCGGCACTTCTTTGGGATATCAAAGAAAAACATTTGTTTCATATTGCGGTTCCAGATCTACAGTATAAGGTTAGTATGCGCTTCCATTTCCATTGATCACATCTCTTAATGCGACCCATAATAACTTGGATCCTGGAGCTGCTCCTGGGATTTTGATTCAGCAGAAGTTTCCCTACGTTAGGAAAAGAAACTATTATTTCCCTTTCCTCCTATATTTCCATCATCCATGCTATTCTGGAGGGCTCCCCATTCATTTGCAACAAATCCATGAGAGGGGATTGTAACAAATATATTAAATTTCCCAACTTTTCTGTCCAGCAGTGACAACTTTGGGGAGCATAATTTTGCTCAAGGAAGCCAATATGTTCAGAAAGGATATTGGTTGTTTATAGCAATGGATATATAAGACTATATATGCATAAATATACTGTCTACATTAATAATATCTGAAGTGTCATTTTTAGAGGCACAAAGGAAAAGATCAATTGTAGAAAAAGATTTAAAAGAAGGAAGAGGAGGATTATATGCTTTATATAATGTTATGAAATGTACACAGCTCTTAGGCTAAAGTGATCTTGTTTAAAATAAGATAAACAATAACTGGTGTCAAGAACACAATTGTTTTAAAAAGCATTCATAATTGTCTATCTTCAGACTAAGCCACTTGAGTTTGCACTGTTCCTTAAAACAATTCATGATAAAAGATAATTTGTTGTCCCTTGCCTGGGATAGTTTGTATTCAATAAAAACTCAGGCCAATATTTTATCAATTGCTGATTTGAAAGGAGTTTCTGCTCTCTAATTTATTTCATATATTAAGTGCTAATGATTTGGGTAATGGCTTATAACACAAGATCATTTATAAAATGTTAAGTTAAATTCTGCCAAACCTATTTTACACAAGACATTCAGGGGCCAAAAAAATCCATAAACTGACTTTCCTTTTCTTCAATCAACAGAATAGACAAAACATTGAAACTGAAAGCTCATGTGTTGATAAATTGTCATGTTAATATTTATATTGTAAAACTTAAAGGAAATTGAGTTCTTTTTTCTTACGATGAGTCCACCATGAACGCCACTTCCTCGAAGGTTTGGTGCATATTCTGCCAAATCTACCGATCTGAGCCATTCCATCACTCTGTGATTGGACCATTGTACTACTTCTGATGATGAAATGTTATTCTGTATTGCAGAAAAAAAATGCATGGTAAATACAATAAAGTAGTCCATAGCTCCCCGCTATGTAGCAGCAGCCCTGCCCGAGCTCCTGGAGGTGATCGCTACGGTGGCAGTGGAGACCCCCAGACTTATAGTTATGGGGGACTTTAACCTGCCATCGTTGGGCGAATCATCCGTGGTAGCTCGGGAGTTCATGGCTTCCATGACGGCCATGGACCTGACCCAAGTAATTCATGGCCCCACCCATGAGGGTGGACATACGCCGGACCTCATCTTCGTCTCGGGCCAATGGAAGAGTGATCTGGGTACAGGGGACATAGACATCATACCCTTGTCATGGTCAGACCACTCACTTCTCCGACTCGACTTTCCGACCGCTGCTCCCCTCCGCGGGGAGGCGGAACCAGAGTTACCAATCTGGTACCGCCCCAGGCGCTTGATGGACCCGGATGGGTTCCAGACAGCGCTTGGGCCATTTCCTGTATCCCTGACCCGCGCCCCGATGGAGGACCTCACGGCCGCATGGAATAGTGCGGCCGTGGGAGCCTTGGATCGGGTCGCGCCCTTGCGGCCTCTCTCGCGGCGGCGAACCACCCTGGCTCCTTGGTTTACTGAGGGGCTGCGGGTGATGAAACGCCGCAAGAGATGCCTAGAGAGAAGATGGAGGGCTAGCCGCTCTGAATCTGACCGGACACAGGTAAGAGCCCATTTACGGACTTACATTGTGGCGCTGAGGGTGGCCAAACGTCATCATTGTGCCACCCTCATAGCATCCGCAGAAAACCGCCCTGCCGCCCTGTTTAGGGTGACCCGTTCCCTCCTCCAACAGAGGGAGCGGGAAGCCCCGTTACAGGGTAGGGCAGAGGAATTTGTGATTTTTCTGCAGGAGAAAACCGCCCAGATACAGAGTGAGCTAGCCCCCATTCATGGCCCAGTGGGATGCCACGAGGGAGATCTTGTTTGGGAGGAGTTTGACCCCGTTACTTCCGAGGATATGGACAGGTTACGTGGGCGACTGCGAGCCACCACATGTTCATTGGACCCGTGCCCCTCCTGGCTTGTACTGGCATCCTGGGAGGTGACACGAGGCTGGCTCCAAGAGGTTATCAACGCATCCTTGAGTGAGGGTTCCTTGCCTGCCTCCCTAAAAGAGGCTATGGTGAGGCCCCTCCTCAAGAAGCCCTCTTTGGACCCAGCTATTTTGAACAACTACCGTCCAGTCTCCAACCTTCCCTTCTTGGCGAAGGTTGTTGAGAGTGTGGTGGCACAACAGTTTCCCCGTCACCTGGAGGAAGTTGACTATCTAGATCCGCGCCAGTCCGGCTTTCGGCCCGGGCATAGCACCGAGACGGCATTGGTCGCGTTGGTAGATGATCTCTGGAGGGCCAGAGATGGGGGATGTTCCTCCATCCTGGTCCTATTAGACCTCTCAGCGGCTTTCGATACCATCGACCATGGTATCCTATTGCATCGGCTGGGGGGGTTGGGGGTGGGAGGCACTGTTTTGCGGTGGTTCTCCTCCTTCCTCTCTGGCCGATCGCAATTTGTGCGGGCAGGAGAGCAGAGGTCGACCCCGAGACCCCTCACATGCGGGGTGCCTCAGGGGTCGGTCCTCTCGCCTCTCCTGTTTAATGCATATATGAAGCCGTTGGGTGAGATCATCCGTGGTTTTGGGGTAGAGTACCATCTGTACGCTGATGACACCCAGCTGTACATATCTACCCCAAACCACCCCAACGATGCCGTAGCGGTGATGTGCCAGTGCCTGGAAGCCGTGCGGATCTGGATGGGAAGTAACGGACTTAGGCTCAACCCGACCAAGACCGAGTGGCTGTGGTTTCCGGCTGCCCGATTCAACCAGCTTTCTCCAACGCTGGCCATAGGGGGCGAACATCTTGCCCCTGTGGATGGGGCGCGCAATTTGGGTGTCCTCCTGGATACCCGGCTGTCTATGGAAGAGCAAGTGACAGCCGTGGCCAGGAGGGCGTTTTACCAGGTTCGCCTGGTTCGCCAATTGCGCCCCCTATTGGATCGGGACGCCCTTCGCACAGTCACTCATGCCCTCGTGACATCCCGACTGGACTATTGTAACTCTCTCTACATGGGGCTCCCCTTGAGGTGCACCCGGAGGCTTCAGTTAGTTCAGAATGCGGCCGCGCGAGCAATTATGGGCACCTCTAGGTTTGCCCACGTAACACCGCTCTTGCGCGAGCTGCACTGGCTACCTGTCGTCTTCCGGGTGCGCTTCAAGGTGTTAGTTATCATCTTCAAAGCGCTCCATGGCTCGGGACCTAGCTATCTGCGAGATCGGATCCTGCCCCACACATCCTCACGACCGATTCGCTCCCACAGAGAGGGGCTTCTCCGGGTGCCGTCCACTAGACTTTGTCAGCGGGCGACGCCCAGGGGAAGGGCGCTCTCTGTGGCGGGCCCGGCCCTCTGGAACGACCTTCCCCCTGATATTAGAACGACCACCGACCTCCGCTCCTTCCGTGTAAAATTGAAGACCCATCTCTTTCGACTGGCCGGCCTTGAATAGTTCTCTCTGTCTTTTAATTATAAATTTTAAATGGGTTTTTAATTTATGTTTTTAGCACGGGTAGATTTATTTAATTCGATCTTAAGAAATATTTGTATTATTGTATATTGTTTTTAATTATGCCTGTGCACCGCCCCGGGTCCCTGTGGGGAGAGGGTGCGGTTAATAAATCCCAATTTATTATTATTATTATTATTATTATTATTATAGATGCTGCTGATAAAGTGATTCTTTCTAAATATCCAGTAATTCTTTCTTAATCCGTTGTGTAGGTTTTATTCAATTTTCTTTTCCCACATGGAGTCCGTCTTATCTGTAGAATTACATACAAATATGGACATGGCATTCAGATTTCTCTGAGTAGAAGCAAAAGGCAAGGAGAAATTAACTAGTGAGCTTGCCTAGGAACAAGAAAGGATGATAGATTTCCTCACTAATGGATATAAGAGCACTGAGTCTAGGAAGCAAATATCAATGACTTTTATCTCACCTCATCTGCTGGTCTTCTGCGTAAGCAATGTGGGTTAAAATTGTTCAGGTGTAGCACGTGAATGGCACATTTAATGCTGAGGTGATGCAGCTGGCTTGTAACTTTGAGGAAGAGGAGGTCGTTCTGTAATGGAAAGCATTGTTTAACTAAATAAAGTTGTTAAACTTTAGAATTAGAATTTCTTAGAATTCTAAGAAACCAAAAGAACACAATTTTACTTTTTTTGTTTCTATTGTGTATTCCTACTCCTACATTGTGATTCCTACTACTGTTGCCAGAAGGCACAAAATAAGAAGGGAAACACTATTTTTTGTTCTATAACCACAGAATCTTCCTTATATAGGTAATCCTACACTGACAACCCCAACTGAGAACAGGAATTTCCATCGCTACGCAAGGCAGTTGTTAAGTGAGGCACGCCTGGTTTTATGAACTTTTTTGGGCCATGATTATTAAGCAAATCACATGGTCATGAAGCAAACCTGGCTTCTCCCCATTGACTTTGCTTGATGGAAGATGGCTGGGAAGGACACAAATGGAGATCACGTGATCCTGGGATGCTGCAATAGTCGTAAACACATGCTGCCTGTATTTTGTGTCTGTATTTTGACCATGTGACCATAGGAACGCTGCCGCGGGTGTAAGCGAAGGATCAGTCTTAAGTCACTTTTTTTCAGTACCACTGTAACTTTGAATGGCTGCTAAACAAATGGTTATAAGTTGAGCACTACCTGTATGTGGGTTATAAATTTACTGGGGAATCATCAATTTAAGGAAGGTGGAATGCTGCCTTATGCAACTAATTAGCAGGAGATTCCCCTCCATTTTATAGTGTGCTGGAGTTCAGAAGTTAACTCTTTCTTTTGACTATTGCACATCTCAGTTCTGGATCCAAAAATCTTGGTGTATCTTGTTCTGTTCTGTTCTATGATACTGGCAGTATATATACACACATTATGGATACATGAGAGCCAATTTGGTTTAATGATTAAGGCATCAGACTAGAACAGGAGACCGCGCGTTTTAGTCCCTTCTTATGCCCAAAGCCATCTGGGTGACCTTGATCCAATCATTTTTTCTCAGCCCTGGAAAGAAGGTAACCATTGCTGAAAAACCTTCCCAAGACAACTGCAGGGACTTGTCCAGGCAGTCTCTGAAAACTGAAATTGAACATGATTGAACAGACAATGAGTGAGTACAAAATATGCTATTTAGATCGATCCACTATTTAATACAGAAACAATATTTTTTCTTGGGATTGAGATTTGGTGCAGAATGAGATTTATCTTCTTTGCGAGTATGATTTTAACAAAAAACATTCCCTTGTCTTAAGCTAAAGCAGTAATTAGTGTTGTTTTTTTTAAAAGGTGTGTGTGTGTGGACTCTTCCATTGTCATGTTTACCATGAATATCCAAAAATGGTCTAGGTTAGCTTCCTGTCTACTCAAAAGTGTCTGGAAAGTTAAATATTGACAATACTTGGGAATACAAATTCTAAATATGGTTTTGAAAGAAAGGAATGCTAGGATAAAATTATTCTCTTCTGTTCCATCTGAATGAAAGAAACTTTTGCTAGTCCCAAACTTTGAAAATAAGGATTTTAGATATCTTACCACAGTTAGATATTGCAGCATTCTGCCATCAACTCGTGATTCATGAAACTGATCTTTGTACTGAGGTAAACCAATATCATCAAGCCATCCTGTGGAATATACATAAATATATTTTACTGCTTAATAAAAAAAACCAAAACCAATTCACTTGTTCACAAGTCTAAATATTGTTTTTTACAGAATAATGTTTCTAGCTTCTTATATTCTCTGGAGAATAACATGATTTCCATCCCCATTGTTTGTGTCCATTCTACATGTTTAATATTTTCCCCATCAAAATAGCTTTTTAAGAAATCTTCCATCTAATTTCATAGTTTATACAAAGCAATACTATGCTCGAAAAGGAAATAAAACTGAAGAAAATGAAAACAAAGTTTTCATTATCTCTGTAATGTTTCTAGAGGTGAAATTGAAGTTGAGTAGGTTTTTTTTAAAAAAAACCCAACACATACAAATTTCTAAATTGTAAAGTGGGCTAGAAACGGAATCAATCTGTTTTTCATTCCTTTTTGTCAATTCAAATACTTACGTGTAACCCAGATATGATCTAACTGCGCAGACTTATCATCTTGTTTTGTATTTATAGCTTTGACTGCCAAAACCAATTTCTTCCTGTGTAAAGGATGCTTAATTCCTAACTCCTGCAAGGGGAAGCAATGATGATAATTGAAACGGTTACCTGTCAACTTGACACATGTTCAAATAGATCACAAACACGTTGATGTTCTTGAATAAAAGATACTATACTGAATTGGAAATTGGAAGTTTCCAAAGTAATATTAATGTTTTAATGTTTAAACCTCAGGATATTCAATTTGTTGTCTGCTAGTACATAGAGCAGCTAAAAAAGCAATCTTTTGAATTCAATATATGCATGGCTGATTTTATTTGGACAGATGGATCATAAATACCAATGTACTTCACCTTCAGGCTTAAAATATGAAGAAAGGGTTGTGCAAAGTGTATGTATCTCTGTCTGTGTGTATATTTAACTTTAGAGAAGAGAGAAACTGATTTTACTCTTTGAAAATCCTTATAAAAATGAACATACTGGGAAAAGCACATACAAGAATATACTAGACATACATTCTTTCTAATTTGTACTGCCTTCTACTTTGTTTCCTGTTTTTTCTATGAAAATTCTGGAAAATCAACCCTGAACAATTGTTTTACTTCCTCCAGTTCTCTACAATGGCAATCAAACTTATATACTCTGCCTACAAAGATATGTTTATATGTGTATTACATAATCAAACCTAATTATTGACATGAATTGAATTAATAATGCTTGCTATTTTATTTATAGGTCCTGCTATTTGATTTATATAAGTAGCTGCTTTAGGAATGTTCATGAATCATTGCTATGAAGGGCCTTTGAAAATATTTGTACAGTGGATCTATAAAATAAAATAAAAGCAGTCAAAATAATCTAAAACACTCCCTTGAATCAGATATGCACCATTTAAACATGACTTATTCTGTCCATTAAACTTCCAGCATAACCTCTCTAAGTGAGTATGTTTAAAGATAGTTTTCCCTTCTCCAAAGAACAAGGGTCTTATGTAAAGCAATCTGTCAATTGCTACTCATTCTTCCTGCTTAGACCTCTGCTTTATATTTTTGGGTGATAATCCAACCTTTGGTGTACACCAGTGGTTCTCAGCCTGTGGGTCGGGACCCCTTTGGGGGTCGAACAACCCTTTCACAGGGGTCGCCTAAGACCATTGGAAAACACATATTTTCGAAATAATACTGAAAACATAAAATAATTTTATGGTTGGGGGTCACCACAACATGAGGAACTGTATTAAAGGGTCGCGGCATTAGGAAGGTTGAGACCAACTGGTGTACACTGTGGGGGAGTTACTGCTGCAGCCAAATCAAATATTACTGGGGGTCAATTATTTATTTTATATTTTCAAATTTATATATAACAGAGTAACAGAGTTGGAAACTACCTTCGAAGTCTTCTAATCCAACATCCTGCATCAAGTAGAAAACCCTATACTGTTTCAGATAAGTAGTTATCTAACCTCTTTTCAAAAACCTCCAGTATAGGATCACTCACAACTTCTGGAGGAAGTCATTCCACTGATTGATTGTTCTAACTGGCAGGAAATTTCTCCTTAGTTCCAGGTTGGTTCTCTCCTTGATTAGTTTCCATCCATTGCTTCTTGTTCTGCCTTCAGGTGCTTTGGATAATAAGTTGACTCCCTCTTCTTTGTGGCAGCCCCTGAGATATTGGAACAGTGCTATCGTCTCGTTCCTACTCCTTTGTCTTCATTAAACTAGGCATACCCAATTTCTGCAACCATTCTTCAATATGTTTTAGCATCCAGTGCCCTAATCATCTTTATTGCTCTTCTTTGCACTCTTTTTGCAGAGTATTAACATCTTTTTTATATCATGGTGACCGAAACTGGATGCCATATTCAAGTGTCTTACCAAGACATTATAAAGTGGTACTAACACTTCATAGGTTAATATACAGTATCATCTGAATGTACCAGCAACCAGAAAAAAAACCCCAGAATGAATTCTTAATGTAAATTTTTTAAGCAATCTAAAATGTTTACCTTTTCCATATCCTGAGGTGTTGCTGTCAGAAGTGTATGGCCAGATGTTATCCACTGTCTTGCAAAAATGACATACTGACCAAGGCCAAAGTCTTCAAGCCAGTTGCAAACACGTTCAGTGTCCCATTGGGCAAATGGGGCATTATGATCACTAAGAACCACAATGAAGAAAAAGGGATTTGCATTAGCATATCGTCATTGATAACCTGCAATCCATAACTGTGACTGAGATGTAAGATCAATTGAATAAATAAATATATAAAAGTTTGCCAACTATTAGTCACTATGGATTGAAGTCAGAATCTCTTAATCTCAGGATTATTATCATAATAATGTGGGGAGATTATATTCAGAAAAAAACCTGAGCACAGAGATATCCCACTTAAAACTATCAAAGAATTTCCAGTATATCGCCACGATGTAGAAAAGACGTGGTCGCCACGATGTAGAAAAGACATGGAGACTCTGGAAAGAGTGCAGAGAAGGGCAACCAAGATGATTAGGGGACTGGAGACTAAGACATATGAAGAACGGCTGCAGGAGCTGGGTATGTCTAGTTTGATGAAGAGAAGGACCAGGGGAGACATGATAGCAGTGTTCCGATATCTCAGAGGGTGCCACAAAGAAGAGGGAATCAAACTATTCTCCAAGGCACCTGGGGGCAGGACAAGAAGCAACGGGTGGAAACTAATCAAGGAGAGAAGCAACTTAGAACTAAGGAGAAATTTCCTGACAGTAAGAACAATTAACCTCTGGAACAGCTTGCCTCCAGAAGTTGTGAATGCCCCAACCCTGGAAGTCTTTAAAAAGATGTTAGATAGCCATTTGTCTGAAATGGTATAAGGTTCCTGCCCACGCAGGGGGTTGGACTAGAAGACCTACAAGGTCCCTTCCAACTCTGCTATTGTATTGTATTATAATATCTTTGCTTCCTTGCCATTGGGGTGTGATGCTAGTTCGCCTCCTTGTGGTGCACCCTAGATCCCTAATGGCGAACCTATGGCACGGGTGCCACAGGTGGCACGCCGAACCATTTCTTAGGGCACGCAAGGCGTTGCCCTGTCAGCTCCAGCGCGCTTGTGTGTGCTGGCCAGCTGATTTAGGCCTTCTTTTGAGGCTATTTTTCACCCTCTGGAGGCTTCAGGGAAGTTCCTAAGGCCTCTGGAGGTGGGTGGGGGGAGGCTGTTTTCATCCTCCCCAGGCTCCTAGAAAGCCTTTGGAGCCTAGGGAGGGCGAAAAAGGCACACCAAAAGCAGGGGGTCGTGCACATAGCGTTATGGATGTGGCACGCCCACGCATGACCCCCCTGTGCTCCCCCAGCTTTTGGCACGCAAGCCAAAAAAGGTTAGCCATCACTGCCCTAGACAGCATGGTAGTGTGAACCAAACAACTAGTAACAAGTGGCAGCCAGACTACATTGAAGACTTGGTAGTTAATGACTGTTGGCAGCCAGGCATTTTTGTGGAACTCCTGGCTCGCTAAATACATGGCAATGGATAAACAAAATAGGCCTTCTCACTAAATAAATAAATCCTTGCCATTGGTTTTTATTTTCAAGAATAGGGAAATTTGCCATGCATCACTTGCTTTTGAATATTAATAAAACTGGAATATTTCTCAGAAACATACAGATGAGCTAGCCACATAACGTGACAAAAATAGAAGCCCAGTAGCTTCAATATGACATTTAGGCTGGGTAGGTTTAGCAGCTATAGCATTTCATGCTAATCCCATTGCAAATCAATTTGCTCTTTGGTCATTTGCTATGACTTGGTTGCAAACAACCAAAGTCCATTTTGATAGAGTTAATGGGAAGTAGACTAAGCAAAGAAGCAAAATTTATTCTTGTTTCAGAAACTGCAGTCAAATAGAACAGTGAAGCTTTGTAAATAAGAATTATTACTGATGGAGTTTGCTAAACACTCGAACGTATCCTGTACAATTGCAAACACACATTTACCAATTAGGTCTTCTAGAGGATAAATATTGGTTTGAAAATCTCCACATAAATGTAAAACAATGCTTTTCACTATAGAGTGAATTTAACTCTGTTAAATGAAATTTAAAGTGAATTAAAGTTAGATGAAATTCAAAGTGAATTTAAATACTTAAGCAAAAAATTAGCCACACAAAAAATAAATAGCCATCTTCTACCTCTTTGGACCCTTGGTGTCCTTTGACCGAGATAATCGAGGTCCAGCTGTTGCACGGAGACCACCTCTTCGAAATTCAACCAAACCTAGGTCATCTCCGGGGAAATTTCCAGATTGAGTTCGACGTATCCTTTTATGGAGAGGTTAAAAAATGGTAAGTCATCAGAAATTCAAACACAGGCAGCAAATTTTACATACCAATACCTGAATTTCTAATGT
Source organism: Rhabdophis nuchalis (assembly GCA_039707465.1). Taxonomy (NCBI): domain Eukaryota; kingdom Metazoa; phylum Chordata; class Lepidosauria; order Squamata; family Natricidae; genus Rhabdophis; species Rhabdophis nuchalis. Next base: position 120,001,726 of record CM077643.1, on the reverse strand, counting down.
CAGGTATCCCGGTAGTTTCTAATGTTTCTTCAGGTGGATGCATTAATCTATTACATTGCTTCTGTTTCATGGATTTTCCTCTTACATTTTGTTTTATTATGTGATTTTTATCAATTACTACCTGATAACCCATGGCAACTGTACTGTGCTGTACAGTAGAAGCCATTTCAAGGCACAACACGCTGTATCTTAACAGAACTTGAATCAGACACATAACAGCTTCCCCGGGTTGTGGGTGTCTTACCCCCACAGTATTTGTTTCCAGAGAATAAGTCATCTGTGTACCAAGTTTGGTTGAAATTGCTCGAGGTGTTCCAGAGGTATGCTGGAACATACACACACACACACACACACACACACACACACACACAGAGACATTTTTATATATGTAGATGATGACTGATATGTTCTGAGCAGGGCAGCTGTATAAATCAATGTAACAAAAAAAATCAAGATAGAGGGGGAAAATAACACACTTACTTTCCCCATATTTTTTTAATTCCTTTTGGGCTTCTTTTATTGTCTGGAGATAATGGAGATTGTGCACCTGAATCTGTTCCAGATGACAAGGGTGAAAGTTCCTCTGAAGTTGTGCTGTCCATGTGGTCAGGAGCTCCTGTGGAATATAAAGGGTATCTATGAACTTCCAGATGCCCAGAGTATGATTCACTCAAAGCTGCTCATATATATTGGGTTGTATATATTGGATTGCAAAAATAAAAGCCTGCATCCTCTCAAGTGTATAAACTGGTGTTCTATGGATAGAAAAAACAATTGTACATAATTTAGTTGGCATACAGTCATGTTGGTCACATGGCCATGGAAATGTCTTTGCTCAATGCTGGCTCCCTCAGCTAAGAAATGGAGATGCGCACCGCCCACTAGAGTCCAACACAACTGGATAGGGGAAACCTATAACTTTACATTTGCATAATTTGTAACATTGGATGGCTAGCTGAAGGGTTCATTGATCATATTATAAATTGAACATGGTGTCTATGATGAATATTAGTAATTCTAGCCTGATATGCAACATGGATGCAAAATACATTTTTCAAATGGACAGAATCCTCTATGGCATGGGATAGCCAAAATGTTTTCCCATAAGCTATGTTTTGCATGGCTTAAAGACAAAAATAAGACACATTTTAAACATTTTTCCGAAAACATGTTTTCTTTTGAAGTACTAAATGCAGATTTCAAGCATGTCCAATGTCCATTAAAAACCACAGAATCCCTCGTGTTGCTCTCTAAATGTAGTCTTGTACTATTAGGACCATATGTGGCTTTCACATTGCTGGATCAGAAATCACAATTAAAAAAGGCAACTCCCTGCAGTTTGTATTTTCAATAAAGTTACTTATTTCTTGCATAAAGGTGGCATGTTGGTTAGGTATACAATACCTAATATTGGTGCACTGACACTCCTGAGGCGATCTTCATTCATTCCAAGAAGCAGAAAGCCATATGAAGAAGCAAAGAGGATGTAAAATTGAAGCAAAACAAAGTTAAAGAAAAGCAGAGAAAGCAAACAGATGAAAGAAGAAAAATTAAAAACATGGACAGGAGGCAAAATAGCAAAGCAGATGAGCTTGAATGCTCAGGAGGAGTATGCGCTACATACAGATGGAAATCTTTTACTGTGAAAAATACACAATTTTTAAAAAATCCTCATACTGAGTACTAAGCCAGTATAATGAATAAATTAAAACATGTTCTTTTTCTAACTTAAAATGCAAACAATTCATAGTAAAATGTGTGTGTTTTTCCCTCTTAGAAAGAAATCATGCTGGTCCTCTAGGCTCAGCTATCAGTTTTGTTTATAAAGAGAGGTCAAAGTTCTTTTTTTCCAAGGAGAATCTACTGTATGCATTTGAAAAGGACTGTTTACTATTTCAACAGGCCTGGATTTTTGAGTGTCTCCACATTGTAGTGTAAATGAAAAGCAGAGTGAGATGCCTATGACCTACTTCTTAGGAATTCAACCATTAATAATAATAATAATAATAATAATTTATTACTTATAAACCGCACCCTCTCCCCACAGGGACTCGGGGCGGTGCACAGGAGGAATAAGAACAATAACTATATACATATGTCATTAAAAATACATTAAATTAAGTGACCTGTGCTAAAATACCCGTTAAAACTATCTAACTAGAGATCCCCAATAAACCCTAAAGACAGAGGAGTAGCTATCCTAGGCCGGCAAGGCAGAAAAAGTGTGTTTTCAATTTAAGACGGAAGGAGCGGAGGTCCGTGGTGGTCCTAATATCGGGGGGGAGGTCGTTCCAGAGGGCTGGGCCCGCATGCAGCTTATTTACATGCACCAGTTAAAATTTGTGGGCAGCTTCAACTGACATGATGACATTTCTAATTAGCAATTCAAAAAGGTGCAATAGCTTTACAATATGTAGGCAGTGTATTAAATAATGATAAATTAAGACTGATGGAACAAAAGTATTACAAGTAAATAATGGGAGTTACCTTTCTTGGACCTCCACTGGCACGCACACCACGGCCTTGGTCTCACAGTGGTTTATTATAATCATGAACAGGTTGTGATACAGAAGTGTCCACAAAGTTTTTAATGTGTGTCACATATCACATTGTTGCGGCTGTCAGTGTGACTTTTCTGCACACATCCCTGCAGTTGTTCATTTCCTGCCTTTGCAGTGGATGTAATAATTCAGTGTCCACAAAATTCTTCCCAGATCAATAGACACCCCAAACTCTCAGACTAATTATATTTTAGGGGCATCATCAACTAATTATGCAGCTAACAGTTCTGAAATCAAAGAATTAGGAAATCCAACTTTCTACAGTGTAGGAGCCATATTGATGGAAATTAAGATTCATTACCCCTAATAACATAATATTCTGGCAAGTCCAAATTTTGCTCTGTGGCATTCTAGAAATATTTTCAAACCACACAGAAATGCACATAGACAGAAAGTTCATTGTGGTTTCCATAGTACATACTCAGGCTCTGTATGCTGTTGTCCTCACTGCCATTTATACAACATGGAGTAGCAGGTGTATTGTACAGGTGGTTATCTCCGTTGTGTGCTGCTCGAGGAAGTTTTCCTGGCAAGGTCTGGTACTTGCTGCTTTTCACATGAGATTTATTCTATGTAGGTTGTAATTTTTTGTTTAACAAAAAGAGAAAATAATTAACATTGTTTCTAAAATATGCTACATTCGTTTTGGTCAGAAGCTATCACCATTTGTCTTCTGAGAAGTAAAAATATTTGGCCAATATAGAAATTATCACTGTGGTCAAATGTTCTCTACTATTGTGGAAAGATGTGGCTTTCTGGATTAAAGAAATGTATGAGACAGTAGGATTTGACAGCTAAAAATAGCGTAATGAAGACAGTGGTAGAGAACTTTGTCACATATATATGTTTATATGCCACATATCAATATCTATAGTAATTATTTTATCTTAATTTATCCTTGTATGCTATTGTTGAATCACTATATTATTTAAGGAAATAAATGCCACCATCTGGTTGATATCTGGAACATATGCACCATGGATGTTCCTAATTTATCTGACACTTGATATCTCCTCCAATATACCTGGCTGCCTGTATTCTGTGCTGAATAGTCAAGGATAGCTTTTATGGCCCATTTAACTTTTCTCACTTTTGAGTAGCCTATACAGTCCATTTGTTACAAACACCTAATTTTTTAATAGATGTTTAATAGGTGTTTTAATTCATAGATTAGGAAAGCAAGGAGTAATGTGTTAATATTTAGTTACACAAGCACTTTGACATGACTTTAACCAATTCTAACCATTCATCAGCCTTAGAAAATGTTACTTTTAAGCCTTAGCTAAAAATATTTATTATACAAACATTAAAAGTTAAAACTTAGCTAATTTGCACAGACTGCCCACATACAAAAATTCTCAAGCACACATTCCATGGTAACACACATAGGAAAACTACGCACGAAATAAAGAAATTGTTTTCAGAGTGTAAATGTTAAAATTGAGTTAATATACCTCTTCTTCTAGATCACGTTCTACTGGTTTCCCATCAACATGCTATGAAGTTGCAGGAAGGGCAATTTCAAAGTATGAGGGAGAGAAAGTAACAAACAAAATGTTAGTGTAGATATAAATGATGTGGTATTTTTAGTCCAGTCTGTGGGATAACAATAATAGGTTTATTTTCTCCTTAATATGCAGTGTCCTGATATACCAATATTAATGTGCATGCCGTTTCTCATAAAAGTATTGAGAAGAGCAGCAAAAATGATAAGGGGATTGGAGGTTAAACTGTATGATGAACAGCTGAAGGAACTAGGTATGTCTATTCTAAAAAAGAGAAGGATAAGAGGTGTCACAAAAGCTGTCTTCCAATACTTGAGGAACTGATCCAGAGAAAAAGGTGTCGGCCTATTCTCCAAAGCACTAGAGGGGAGGAAAAGAAGTAATGGATGGAAGATCGTTAAAAAGAGATCCAATCTAAATCTAAGGATAAATTTCCTGATAGTGAAGACAATTAATCAAGGAATGGCTTGCTTTCGGAAATTGTGGGTGCTCCTACATTTGAAGTTTTCAAGAAAAGATTGGACAATCGTTTGGTATAAGATCTTATGCTCGAGCAGGGGGCTGGACTAGAAGACCTCAAGGTCCCTTACAACCCTTTTATTCTATCTTCTAAGTCTAGCTTCTACCAAGTCAATGGAATCTGTTGCAGGGGTTGCTACAGGCACTATGCTGAACCCAGTCACCTTCCATTCATTCTGATCATTGACCCACAGAGAACAAACTTCAAAACTTGGCCACTACCTCATACGTAGCACATGTTGGAAAATAGTAAAAATTATACTCACTCCAATCTCACAACTCCTCCATGAACACAATGCAAGATATACTAACTGTACTAATAAGTGCTTATATTGTATCTGGATATGGACTGAAAGACTTGCTGATTTCCCTCTGGAAGTGAGTGGCAATATATTATTGCATTGAGGTTATGCAGATTTGATTTAGCAATATAAGTAGCACAGAGAATGCACAGTCTAATGCATGAAAGTGCTGTAAATCTTTTGTTCCATCATTTTATTATACTAAAAATAGGAATAGAACTATTTGTTTATAGCAAGTTCAGCAGCAAGTAGGAGAGGCTGTATTCCAAACTCATCTAACCCTGGTTTGCTTGGAGGGCTCTTTATATGTGCAAAGAATTATGTAGATAAGACAGTTGGCAGTTCAAGAACTGTTGGCATGTCAAGTATGCACATATCCAAATGTGCAACTTCAGAGAAAGATATGCACTGCAGGAAAAATGCATTTATGGATGGCCAACAGTGTGACAAAACAAATTCTCACAAGTATGTAATCCCAGGGCTCTACTCTATGGTAAACTGGATGCTGCAAATGGAACAGAATCTATAATATTCCCAATAAGCATTAACAAACCTGACATTTCTGGTCTTGGGGTATGAGGCCTCTCTTTCAAGTTTTTGGCCACAGTCAGCTATTTCAGCTTCTGCCTACAATCTTTCTGCCAATTGTATGTAGTATCAATTGTATATCTCATATCAGCATTATATCAATCTCAAGATCTCACTAAAAATAAATTACTTATATGCACATCCAAATTATACACTAGAACAAAGTAAAAGTGCAAAACAAGGAGAAAATAAACCTTAGGATTATATGGTAATTAGGAAAGTTAGTTTTTCATTTGCTATGCATAAGAACACAAATTATACTGAAGAGATACAATGGAAAGTCCACAGATTAGCCTTTAAACTGTTATATCACCATCATGGTAAATATATGGTTTGTTAGTTAAGTGAAATCAAATTATTTTGGATTTGGATTTATATTGCATAGGTTGTTCAGAATTTACCAAATATAGATAGCTTCTTCTGATGTGGGTGATTTAGCATATATTGATGTATTTGACAGTACAGAGCAGTTTCTTTTGATCTCAAAGTCAAAGCAACAGTGGAATTAGAAGTATTCTGCTACATGAAACTTCTGTGGATTGATTTATATCCAGCTTTATATACTTCAAATGCATATTTATTAGGCAAACATTGAAATATTGGAGCTAACCTTTTCCAGAGATTCACTTTGCAAATCTTCTAGACTACTTGAAATTTTTTTCTGAGATATCCTTCAAAATACAATGATAATAATTAATGAAACCATACACATACCAAATCACATTGACGATTAGCAACAATTATTTGACATTTACAAAACCCTTTCGCATAATCTGCCATCTTTAGTTTGAATAATAAATGCCACCAGTAAAACTCTTAGCTGCTAAGACATGGAAGTGTCCATGTATATGCAACTAGGCTAGATTAAGTTCAGATTTTTAAATACAATAAGAGCTTGCATAATGTTAATATTTGTGATATACATTGTATATGTAAGACAGAAGTGGTTTTTGACAGATACATCGGTAATATAGGAATCTTTTCCTTGCTATCCAAATTTCAGAACACACAGCCTTCAGGGTTAACTGATTTGTTTATCAAAGGAAAACAAACCAGAATAATAACTGAATTATGATTAGACTAAGTGAGAGGCAAAAGAGGAAGAGCGAACAGCACTTTATAGATCACATAAACCGATCTGGTTCCGCCCCAGGCGCCTTATGGACCCAGATGGGTTCCAGACGGCGCTTGGGCCACTTCCTGTACCTCTGACCCGCGCCCCGATGGAGGACCTCGTGGCCGCATGGAATACTGCGGCCACGGGAGCCTTGGATCGGGTCGCGCCCTTGCGGCCTCTCTTGTGGCGGCGAACCACCCTGGCCCCCTGGTTTACCGAGGAGCTGAGGGGGATGAAACGCCACAAGAGATGCCTAGAGAGAAGATGGAGGTCTACCCGATCTGAATCTGACCGGACACAGGTAAGAGCCCATTTACGGACTTACATTGTGGCGCTGAGAGTGGCCAAACGCCATCATTGTGCTACTCTCATAGCATCCGCAGACAACCGCCCTGCCGCCCTGTTTAGGGTGACCCGCTCCCTCCTTCAACAGAGGGTGCGGGAAGCCCCGCTACAGGGTAGAGCAGAGGAATTTGTGATTTTTCTGCAGGAGAAAATCGCTCAGATACAGAACGAGCTAGCCCCCATTGATGGCCCAGTGGGATGCCGCGAGGCAGATCTTGTCTGGGAGGAGTTTGACTCCGTTTCTTCCGAGGATATGGACAGGTTACGTGGGCGACTGCGAGCCACCACATGTTTATTGGACCCGTGTCCCTCCTGGCTTGTACTGGCATCCTGGGAGGTGACACGAGGCTGGCTCCAAGAGGTTGTCAACGCTTCCTTAAGTGAGGGTTCCTTGCCTGCTTCCCTAAAAGAGGCTATGGTGAGGCCCCTCCTTAAGAAGCCCTCTTTGGATCCAGCTTTATTAAACAACTATCGTCCCGTCTCCAACCTTCCCTTTTTGGCGAAGGTTGTTGAGAGTGTGGTGGCACAACAGTTTCCCCGTCACCTGGAGGAAGTTGATTATCTAGACCCGCGCCAGTCCGGCTTTCGGCCCGGGCATAGCACCGAGACGGCATTGGTCGCGTTGGTGGATGATCTCTGGAGGGCCAGAGATGGGGGTTGTTCCTCCATCCTGGTCCTATTAGACCTCTCGGCGGCTTTCGATACCATCGACCATGGCATCCTATTGCATCGGCTGGGGGGGTTGGGGGTGGGAGGCACCGTTTTACGGTGGTTCTCCTCCTACCTCTCTGGCCGATCGCAATTTGTGTTGGCAGGAGAGCAGAGGTCGACCTCGAGACCCCTCACCTGTGGGGTGCCTCAGGGGTCGGTCCTCTCGCCTCTCCTGTTCAACACATATATGAAGCCGCTGGGTGAGATCATCCGTGGTTTTGGGGTAGAGTACCATCTTTACGCTGATGATACTCAGCTGTATATATCTACCCCAAACCACCCCAACGATGCCGTAGCGGTGATGTGCCAGTGCCTGGAAGCCGTGCGGATCTGGATGGGAAGTAACGGACTCAGATTCAACCCGACCAAGACCGAGTGGCTGTGGTTTCCGGCTACCCGATTCAACCAGCTAACTCCATCGCTGGCCATAGGGGGCGAACATCTTGCCCCTGTGGATGGGGTGCGCAATTTGGGTGTCCTCCTGGATGCCCGGCTGTCCATGGAAGATCAAGTGACAGCCGTGGCCAGGAGGGCGTTTTACCAGGTTCGCCTGGTTCGCCAATTGCGCCCCCTATTGGATCGGGACGCCCTTCGCACAGTCACTCATGCTCTCGTGACATCCCGACTGGACTATTGTAACTCTCTCTACATGGGGCTCCCCTTGAGGTGCACCCGGAGACTTCAGTTAGTCCAGAATGCAGCCGCGCGGGCAATTATGGGTGTTTCTAGATTCACCCACGTAACACCGCTCTTGCGCGAGCTGCACTGGCTGCCTGTCGTCTTCCGGGTGCGCTTCAAGGTGCTAGTTGTCATCTTCAAAGCGCTCCATGGCTCGGGACCTAGCTACCTGCGGGCTCGGATCCTGCCCCATACATCCTCACGGCCGATTCGCTCGCACAGAGAGGGACTTCTCCGGGTGCCGTCCACTAGACTTTGTCAGCGGGCGACGCCCAGGGGAAGGGCCTTCTCTGTGGCGGGCCCTGCCCTCTGGAACGACCTTCCCCCCGATATTAGAACAACCACGGACCTCCGCTCCTTCCGTCTGAAACTAAAAACACATCTTTTTCGCTTGGCCGGCCTAGGAGAGTCTCTTCTGATTGTTTAGGGATTTTTAGTAAATATTTGGGAATTTTAGCGCAGGGTTTTCTGTTTAATATGCCTTTTAGTCAGTATTTATGTATGTTTATTGTTCTATATTTTGTATCTTTTTCTAACTTTTTAATTCCCTGTGCCCCGCCTCGAGTCCCTTCGGGGAGAGAGAGCGGGTTATAAATAAAAATTATTATTATTATTATTATTATTATAAAGCAAACGAATAACTATATAAAAAGCGAGTGAATAGGCTGAGAGTAAGGGGAAGATAAAAGCTTTGGTTGATGGATTCAATAATATTCTCAAAAAGAGAGAATTCAAAAGTGATGCTTAAACTAGATCAACTTAAGATTCATTTTCTTTCCCCCCCTTACCACATTATTTATTTATTTATTTATTTATCAAATTTATATACCGCACCTATCTCCCAATGGGACTCAGGGCGGTGCACAGGAAAGGAATAAAATGTAAAAACAATAAATACAGACTATTAAAACAAATTAAATTAAGTTGAACGCGTGCTAAAATTATCAGTTGAAACCCATTTCTAAAATAAGCTTAAAAATTTAAAACTATGCCAGGCTGGCCTCGTGAAATAGGTATGTTTTTAAAGCCCAGCGGAAGAGGCGCAGGCCCGTAATGGTACGAAGGTCGAGTGGTAGGCCATTCCAGAAGGCAGGGGCTGCCACAGATATTTCATTCATACTACACTTTTTCTGTACTTTTCATAATATAATCTACTTTGAAAGGTAACAGCATGATGTGTATGCATGAATGCATATTTTGATAGAAAACCTCATTTAGATAAACTGGATAGCAAGCTCCTACAGCTGGACCACAATACACAAGTTCTTCTAACTCAAAGATTGCCTATTGTGGGTGCAAATGACAAATGGTATCTGTTAAAATGACTTTGATAATTTCTTTAAAATATATTCACAGGTATTTTCTTACCTGTTTTGAAATTCCAGGGTTTCCCCATTTGTCAAAGATAGTTTATTTGAGGGAACTGGAGAGCTTCCCCTGTTGATTATAACAATATGGTGTTATTTGAATTTGAATTTAATTTAAATAGAATGTAAAGGTCATTTTTTTACTTAGTTTAATTCTTTCTCAGGCTATTTACCCATCCAAACATATATAAGTAGCCCAAAATTAACTGTGAAAAATAAATTGTGTAGTAGAAATAGGATAATTTCAGCTACGTCAATGAACTAAGGAAAAAGTTAATTCTTACCTGATTTCCAGTATTTTTTGTGATGCAGGAAGCAATATAGGTGGAGCCAAGTCCCCTTGAGGTATCTATTCAAAAAGCATTTGAGCATAGATTAACTTTCACAGAAAAAAGCAACAAATGAAGTGCATAATTAGAAGAAAGAATAAGCAAACCAACCTCTGTTTTATATTCTATTTGGGATGCATGCATGTGGTTCCATTTTCTTAAGGTTGCTTCAAAATCAACTTCACCACTACCAGACAAAACTCTTTCTGAGGTTCCTTGAAGGTACAAAGTTTTAAAATGTCAGTTAAAAGGACAAAACCTCACAATATTACTAAAGTCTAAATATCATCAATTGGCTGAATCAGACAGAAAATTTAAATTCATTTAATGAACAATTCCTGATATATGTTGCTGATTGTTATATATGGTAATCTCTTTAACAACTACATAACATTTTCTAGAAAGGAAAATGTATGATTTTCCAAAGTTGAAATTTGGAATTGAAAACGGTTGAAGGGTTTTAAGAATGTGAGTTTAGTGTAGTAATTAAAGCACTAGCTAATAACCCGAAGACAGCTAAGTTCTAATTCCACCTTAGGCACAAAGCCAGTTGAGTGACCTTGGGCCAATCACTCTCTCCCTCAACCCTGGGAAGAAATTAATGGCATACCATTTCCAAAAATCTTTACAAGATAATGCAGGAACTAGTCCCAGGAAGTCATTTTTATACAAAGTATATACAAATATAAATATAAAAGAAATAGAGAAAATAAAATGATAAAGTACAAATAAATAAAAGATCTTAAAAAGGCCAAGGAAGTTATAATTTTCCAGTACATTATTAGTAAATTATGATTGATTAAATATTTTGGTGTAGATAACTAAAATCATATTATGCTATGAGCAAGAATTAATATCAAGAACCATAGCCAGTTCAATATGAACCACCACATAAAATTTAAAGTTACAGTTGACACAGTCAAAACTGAGAATCTGCTCCGCTTTAAATGTCTTACGAAATTGAAACATGAACTCTGTATATTGAAGAACCCAATGACTAGATGGAGAAGACTGTAGTTTTGAAGTTCCATTACAGTTTTACCCATAATAGCCAACCAAAGACAGTTAACTACAGCAGATTGGATCACTGAATGTTTTGTGGTAAATAAGCTCTTTTAAAGATACATTACATCACTGGAAAATATAACCATGCACAATAAAATATTGCCCCATACCATTTATTTTACATATTATGTTTAGATAAATGGAAGCAAGGCTTGACAGAGAAGTTACTTCTTGCAATTCTTGCCTGCTCTGGGAAAAAAAGCAAGCAATTTAACACAACCTTCTTGCTAGACCTATCATTTAAGAAATATTAAAGGATTAGGCTTGGCATTAGCCTAATAATGACTACAAGATGGGAAATATGATGATTAAAGTAATCTCTGATGTCAAGTTATGTACCATGTCAGCAAGTATTACCCTATAGCTTTATTTAAACTGCAATACTATAATTAGAGCTTCCCTAAAACTATAATGCATTAGTTGTCCATTATTATGGCTAAATGGGTTTAAAACTTATTTGGGTATGCAGCTTTTATTTTAAAAAAGGAGACATGTTCTAGATATACCAGTATGTCTCCCATTCTGACTAGACATCCACATAAAATGTCACCATTCCTGTATGGAGTTAGAAAAGCCCAGACACGAAGATAAGTGAACACACACCAAATAACTTAAGCATGAAAAGAAATCAGTTTTGACAATGGAAGCAGGAATTATCTGAATGCAATTTGCCATCCCATTCAATAAATGTTTCATGCTTTAAAATGACAAGTTTGAAGACAGTAGACATAGGAGACCAAAAGCCAACTAATATTCTTTCAACCTTGATTTTTTTTCATTAGTTTTACGTCATTGTGGGAAAATTCATTATTAAATATTAATAATGCTTCCATTGTCAAAATTATTGTGATCATAGTAACTAAGCAATACTTTGAGCTCCTACATCTGGAGACTTTTGCATTCTGTACATGTAAGTTAAGGTGATTGAGATCTCAAACAAAGAAGCTTCTTGGAAAGCATAAATGGAATATTTGTTATGTTACAATGCTCTAAATTCCTGCATATCTGATAAGGATACAAATACGCAGAATTCAAAATACATTATATTTATGCTATGCTCACCAACTTATCTTGCTGGTATTCTTTTTCCCCTTTTAATGATGGGGTTTTAAAAATGTGTTCCAATGTAATGATTGTACAACTTTTACTGCTATGAATGTTTTACAGTTATAGAATGAGAATGTTATCACTTCTTGACCTGAGAATAATGAGAATTCTAATAATAATAATAATTCTAATAACAACAATAACAATAATAATTTGCAGACAAACATATGGTGATTTTTATCCGTATCTATCCCTTATATGAAAAGGATGATTTAATCAAAGTTTTTTCTTAGTTTTTCAATCTGTACCTTGCTATTCAATTACTTCTGATTATTAGTGAGTATCTAGATTGTCCATCAATAACTGCTTTTTTTTAGTTTTCATAAGTTCAATGTTAGATAAAGAAAACCTAAACTGTTTGCTAGAGACAACAATAATGAAGCTACTATAAATCTTAAATACTTTGGATATATCATGCAAAGACAGAAGTCCCTGCAGAAAATTCCAATGCCTGAAAATTTGAAAGTTGAAACAAATGCATCAATATTTAGACTGGTACACCAATGCATTAATTTGTTGTGGTCTATACAATCAAATTTGTATAATCAATGAAGGAAAAATCAGAATCTTTTTGAAGGTTCCTTTTCCATTATCCACTAGTTGCTATTAAGTGTGATCTCAGAAATCTTCATCTTTTTTTTAATGTAACTTGTTTACCTTGCATTTCTTATTCATTCTTATTAGAGCTGTGGAGGTATAGTGGTTAAATTGTAGCATTACAGGTCAACTCTATCCACTGCCAGGAGTTTGATCCTGATCGGCTCAAGGTTGACACAGCTTTCCAACCTTCTGAGATTAGTAAAATGAGGACCCAGATTATTGGGGGCCATATGCTGATTCTGTAAACTTCTTAGAGAGTGCTGTAAAGCACTATGGAGCGGTATAAGTGCTATTGCTATCATTCCATGAATGACTGAAATCTGGATCAGAGAATCTTTAAGATTAGCATCTGAGATAAGTGCAGCCATTTAGCAGTTTGAAAAATAGGATTGCCCTATTTTGATATTGGAATGTAAATTGAACATTTCCATCCCCTTGGCTTGCTGCTATGTTTTCCATACCTGATTACAAACTTCAAACAGTATTTTAACTTCTGACAGCAATGCTAGTATTTCATCAAGTCCTGCAGCTTGATTGTTAGCAATATGTTCTAGGGCAGGGGTCTGCAAAGTCGGCTCATTTAAGACTGGTGGACTTCAACTCCCAGAATTCCCCAGCCAGCCATGCTGGCTGGGGAATTCTGGGAGTTGAAGTCCACCAGTCTTAAAAGAGCCGACTTTGCAGACCCCTGTTCTAGGGCATATTTAACTTCATTTATAGGTCTAGTTCAGTGATCAAACCTTTCTAAGCATCATAAATTTTACAATCTTTTTGGCAAAGTTCCTCCAAATATTTGCACCTTAATTTTCTTTCTTCAGGAGAACTTTGTGTTTTATATTTACATAAAATGTTATCATAATGTTCTTAAATAAATCTCCTGCACTTTCCCTCCACATGTTATCCTCACTCTCTTTGCTGTGTTTGTTTAGATGCAGTTCCTTAGATGTAAGATGTCTCTTCTTATTTAATTCATCCTGTAGCTGGGCAAATGTTTCTGTCTCTGTTGCCTTTTGAATTCAGCTTTTCTTTAGTTATTTTCAACATATCAGCAGCAAGCCAGTTTGCTTTTTTTTAAAAAACATTTTTATATTACCCTGTAGTAAACAACTGCACAAGCACTTATTAGCCTATTCAATTTTAAAGGAAATGGAAAAAGGTTGTTTTTTTTCCAAAACTGTATTTCTATATAGTACCTTGTGGATTACAGCTCTAATCAATATTATGCTACGGTTGTAAAACCAATAAAACTTTTTCAATATAAAAAAAAATATTATGCTACGGTTCACCTACTATAAACACAAATAGTAGGGCAAAAACTTGTTTACCCTTCTTTTACTTTTCTCATACTGACACTGCAATCCACGGATGAATGATATATGATTACATAATAAACATAGAGGTTGTTGCACTGCATTCAACACAAAATATCCACAGAACTATAAATGCCCATGAAAAAAAAAGGTTCAACAGTGTATTGGAACTCAAAAAGTCTTTTCTGCCAAATATTCCAGACAGAGGACACAAGACTTAATTGAAACACTTTGAAGTAGAATAAGGGTACATCAAATAACTGAGAAAGAAGCAGAAAGGTTTTTTTTGGGGGGGGGGGGGGAGATGGTAATGAAGGCAGTTGGCCATTTTTTTGAACATTAGATAAATGTTAGTTATTAAATTTGATGAGACCATTTTTAGGATCTTCCAATCAATACTTCAGTAATTATACCTTGGACTGCTAGCATTATCTCTTTCACTTTTCGGTACTGGCTTAGCAAAACGGTTAACTCTTCTATGCGGCGGTCCTATAAAGGAAAAGACAACAACACTGAATTTATAAGAGTGTCAAAATAATCAAACACAGAAAGTTCTATATGAAACATTAGATACATGAGACTTTTTCTAGTCTTCCAAATCCTGAAGTTGTTTCTGTGGTTTGTTGCCAAATGATGAAGATATATTTGTTTCTAGGTTGGTCTTAATCAGATACACAAAAAAAGGCAACATGTTCTTACTGCTGGCACCAGCATTCACTTTGATATTTGGAAAACTGTACTTAGATGTTCATTTTCTTGCTTGTAAAAAGCAAGTCACAGGACTATTTTGCAAGCATATTTGATAAAATTCCTCCCCCCCCCCAGCCATGACTTGAATATAATCTATATTCCCTAAAATATAAAGGGAAATAGGATAACTATAATAAAAGATTGACATTTTAAAATTGTAATAATTAAAAATAAAAATTCTGAATGGCTAGAGACAGCATAAGGAATAAAAAAAAAACTAGTAAAAGGTCAGTGCATTATATGCCAGAAACCATGACCTCAAAATGAGTGCATCATGGATAGCTTCCAAGGAGGAACAGGGAGACAGAACAGATACCTGAGGAATGAAGAAACCGGCCAAAGAAATAAACGATCACGAGTTAACCAATTAGTATTGTGCACAGTGAGATTTTGAGCAGCAACACAAATAGAAAACCTTTAAAAAGAGACAATGTAAGCTGTGTGCTCTTTATCCTCAGAAGAGCTTCCCTTTCCTTGCGCGAGCTGCACTGGCTCCCTGTGGTCTTTCGGGTGCGCTTCAAGGTCTTGACGACCATCTTTAAAGCGCTCCATGGCTCGGGGCCTAGTTATATGCGAGACCGCCTCCTGCCCCATACATCCCTCAGACCGATACGCTCCCACAGAGAGGGCCTCCTCAGGGTGCCGTCGGCTGGACAATGCCGACTGGCGACACCCAGGGGAAGAGCCTTCTCTGTGGCTGGGCCAGCCCTCTGGAACGACCTACCCCCTGAATTCCGCACCATCTCTGACCTCCGCCTCTTCCGCAAGTGTCTGAAGACACATTTATTCCATCTAGCCGGCCTAGCGTAACCCCCTGTATTGACCATTAGACAGTTTTAAATTTGGGATTTTAATTCGGTTTTTAGCACAGGTTTTACTAGAAAAAGTTTTTTAAATTTTATATGTTTTGTATGTATTTTAACATTCCTGTGCGCCGCCCTGGGTCCGTTTGGAGACGGGCGGGATATAAATTTAATAAAATAAATAAATAAAATAAATAGCAGTGAGAGACCAAGAGAGATGAGTGAACATGTAGCTGCAGCTGCTTGTGAGCTATTGAAGGAGTTTGTGCATATCTCAAGGTTGAGTCTCAAAGAGGAGTGAGAAAGCAAAACGACTTGTCTATAGGTGGGACTCAGAAACATTAGGACCATTGGATTCAGGATAAAATGTTGCTAACACTAAATAAGCAATATTCATAGCTATGTGATTACCCAATACATCTTGATTTAAACTTTTGATACTCAACATCAATCACTTAAGGATGGAGAAATGTAGAATGGAAAGGAAAGGATATTCCTGAGCAAGGAGGGGTTTTTTTCCCTTATAAAATCTCTCTCAAAGAGATTTCTGGAGGAATATGGCTGAATGAAGACAGCTCAACGGACAAGTAGAACCAAGATTTGCAGAAATTACACAGGTGCTGGCACAGATTGCCTCATATATTCCTCTCTAGATCAAAGAGATGAGAAATTGCTCAAAATTCAACTCAGTCCTTGGGCAGATAGACTTAAGTTAACTGATGCTTGGACTCTCCAAGCAGCGCACAGGAGAAATTGCTCAAGCTAGAGATTGAAAGACAGCTATCTCTGGTGATGGCAGTAGGAGTGGTGGCAATGGTGAAACTGGGGGACAGGGGAATTCACTATATTTGTTCCAGCTGCAAATGACGTTTTTCAAATGACACAAAGTTTGTGCACCTCCCTTGCTATCTATTTCTAGAAAATGTCTTTTACCTACTTTAAACAAATTAAGACACCTGCAGAGTGACAAGGCTGGAAGTACTGGGTGAGTGCTTTCACTCGTCAATATAAGAATATAAAGATTTATTTTTATAATCTTTAAGAACTTAAGCAGCTGAAAGCAAGACATTTTGGCCATAAAAAATTTTAAGGGGTCAGAAAATTCTGGAGTTTTGGACTTTGAATATTAAGACACTGAGTTTTTTAAAAAAAAAAATGTATGCCTGTGGGAAAGAAATTTTGTTTTTGAGATTGGAAACATAAAAGACAAGCCATTTTGAATGGAGTTTACGTGCTATCTTTCAGGAACTGTGTCATGAATTTGATTCATTCATATCAGCTTTGTTGGGTCTTCTTGAGAACACTTGCTTCCCATATTAAGATGTTATGGAACAAGCTATGCAGCAAAATTTATTTGAGAAAACTATAACAAGATTCTGAATAAGAATTTGTCACTAAATATTAAGAGAAG
Source organism: Rhabdophis nuchalis (assembly GCA_039707465.1). Lineage (NCBI taxonomy): Eukaryota > Metazoa > Chordata > Lepidosauria > Squamata > Natricidae > Rhabdophis > Rhabdophis nuchalis. The sequence goes on along the minus strand of CM077643.1, from coordinate 119,984,658 downwards.
ACTCGATAAGACTCTACAAATTAAAAATAAAATAATAATGATAAACCCAAAGAACAATTGCAATCATTTCCTTTTTGTTAGATTTACAAAAGAGGTTGTATAAAATGCTAAAGTAATTTGTAACCAGGATCGACAACCATTTGAATGGATTACAGAAAAAGACAGCCAGTTTAGAAGAAAATAGTTGGTTTATGTTGTCATTTGGGTTGGCTCTTGCTGGATTTATTGTTATTTTAATTGGAAAAATATGGTTTTGAATTTGCTCACATTTAATATGATATAAAAATTCTTTCTCTTATACCTACTTTATGTAAATTTATAAAATTTAAACTGGCTTTGTATTTAACTGTTTTAAAAAAAATTTAATGTGAGGATTTGGTCTTTTTAAAGGAGGAAATATTTCTCTTTGTTATGCTAAATGTTAGTCTTTTGTTTATATTAGGATATTAGGATTACATTAAATATATGACATGTGGATGTGCTTACAGTTTATAGAGATATGGAATGTATATTGTAGAGATAAGTTGCTTTCTGGAATGTGGTATGTTGGAGATTGTTTTTTTGTAAAGGAGAAACAGTGGCTTTCAGATATGGGCTTTCTTTTTAGATTACATTAGGAAAGTGAAACCATTGTATGGCTTTTGAATGTTATAAATGATTCTGTTATAACCGAGATGTAAAATGTTGAGTTGCATGTATAGCTTATGGAGATTTTAGAGCTTTGTTTGGATCTTTTGCTGGTAATTGGATTGAATTATGATGCTACTATATGACCTCCCTGTGGCTAGGAGATAGGTAATGGGATGAAGGGTCTTATATTTGTTAGCTAAGAGGAGGTAAAGAGATTGAAATAGTTTACACTTGTCACTGAGGAAAGTCACTTTTGGGGGGATGAGTTCTTTTCATACATTTGTCTTTCTTTTCCTTGCTTTATTTTTCTTTTTAAAAAGTTTGTAATGTCTTTTATTATGCTATAAAAACATTTTTACATCCCTACGGCCGATTCGCTCCCACAGAGAGGGACTTCTCCGGGTGCCGTCCACTAGGCTGTGCCAGCGGGCGACGCCCAGGGGAAGGGCCTTCTCTGTGGCGGGCCCGACCCTCTGGAAGACCTTCCCCCCGATATCAGAACAACTACGGACCTCCGCTCCTATTGCCTATTAACATTGCCTTCCAACAAACAAAACACAACAAAATCCCCAGGACTAACTCATAACTGCTTTCTTACCTTTTCCTGATTTGCAACCAATAGTGATTCCATTCCTACTTTCAAACGCTGGACTTCTTGGTCTAAAAATGGAAACAATATTTGAACAGCGTGAATTACCCAGAATGGTATGCAACATGATTGATTTAGGGAACCATAATAGCTATTTCACTTTCATTGCCTCTCTTCCCATTTAAATGATATGCAGATAGCAAATAGTTTCTGAGTATTAGTTCCCAGGTTTTATCAGACATGAATGTCTTAAAAAAAAAGGTAAAGGTTTGCTCTGTCCAATTGAGTCTGACTCTAGGGCAGGGGTCTCCAACCTTTGCAACTTTAAGTCTGAAGGATTTCAGCAGCCAGAATTCTCCAGCCAGCTTTGCTGGCTGAAGAATTCTGGGAGCTGAAGTCCTTCAGACTTAAAGTTGCAAAGGTTGGAGTCCCCTGCTCTAGGGGGTGCTGCTACTGTCTGTTTCCCAGCCGAGGGAGCCAGTGTTGTCCAAAGATGCTTCCGTGGTCCTGTGGCCAGCATGACTATCTGCCAAGGCACACGGAACACTGTTACTTTCCCACCAAAGTGATACCTTTCTATCTACTTGCATTTGCATGCTTTCAAACTGGTTAGGTGGGCAGGAGCTTCGACAAGGTCGGGAACTCAACCAGCATGAACTGGCAACCTTCTAGTTCAGGGGTGTCAAACTTGTGGCTCGCGGGCTGGATGTGTCATGCGCTGGCCATCCTACCTCCATTTTAGCAAAGGGGGAAAATAGTCATGATACACAACGTGACAATGCAAGTTTGACACCACTGTTCCAGACGTTAAGGGCGGGGTATAAATTCGAAAAATAAATAAATAAATAAGCTCAGTTAAGACACTATCAGCCTACCGCACTCTCCCTATTTACATGTCTCTTCGAAGGTTTCAATTGTTGTTCCTCTCCCTTACCCTTCTAGCACAATTAGTGATGTTTTAAAAAGGAATAGCTTCAGTCCCCCCGCACCCTCCCCCCAAATTCTACCCTATAATAGCCTTTTTTGGTGGAAAAGAGAAGTTTAGACAGCTACATAAGGGAGGAGAATGGAGGGAGGGGTTTGGACTATTTTTTATACAACATTCAAGTTACTGAAAATACAGCAGAAAATAAAAACACAGCAGAATTTTTTTTTGCCTAGAGTTGTACAACTAGTAAAAGAGTCAAAGTTGTGTATATTTAATATATACATCACTGTATCTGTGTCTGTATATAGGCAGATTACTATGGACTACAGAAACTAATTGCTTATTAAAAAAGTAAACCTGTAGCCCAAAGTGTCAAAATTTTAAATATGAGAAAATGGACAATTTCAAACCCAAAGTAATTGAGAGTAATTGACAATTAAAAAAAAAAAATCCACCTCCTTAAAACATCACTTGAAAAGACAAAGATGGTTATAAAGTTTGGGTTTTGTTGTTCTTTCCTATTTCTAAGAATAATTATCTCTTTCTGCTTTACTAAATGATATAAAAGTCCTTGGAAGAAAATATAGTAATGCCATTCAAGAGAAAAATGGTAGCAACTGTTCCACTGTATCCTTTTTTCTTGAATCTGCTTAAAGGAGTTTTAGAAAAAGTAAAGTCCTGCTATGCACAAGGTATTCACCACATACTATAACAATCTTTCACTAGTCTTATTAAAATATAAGATTTTTGTCTGTGTGTTTCTTTGAATGTGGCTATCTTCATGGTCTTCTTCCAGATTTGATTGCAAGTAGGCATGTTATCACTAGATGGCAGCTAAGAAAAACAGAAAACTCAATTTCTTTGCAAACAACTAGGGGCTGCCTGCTGAAATATTGTAAGTACTACTAACTGGATGGAAGATTCTTCACTGCAGACATGAAATTGCATTTTAGGAAAAAGTTATAGCTGATGATGTAAAAATGGATTTGATTATAATATCTGCCCAAACAATTCTGAGGAATTTTAAATGGACATTTCCCAAGTTCCAGAGTTTTTTGTACAATAATGCAAAATGATTCAATTTATTTAAGCTTCAAAGGAATAATCTGCAAAGATGGCAACATGACATACAAGGAAAGTACAAAGAAAGAATGAGCATTAGTTATGTATATTAGTCAAGTATGGAGGAAATATCATTGTTTAGAGATAATTTCATGGATTATTCATTCTAATGATTTATAAAGTTTTGTAAAGTATATTGAGTAGCAGAGTTAGTAATTATATATTTTATTTTAATGTATCTTAAAAATTAAAGTTGAAAGAAAGACAAAGCCATACAAAATTGCCTGCAATGTACAGTAACCAGACAGAAAAAAAGTGCATTTTGTATTAAGACCAAAGCCAATTTGGTCTAGTGACTAAGGCACCAGGCTAAACTGGGAAATTGGGAGTTCTAGTGCCTTCTTAGCCATGAAAGCCAGCTTTGTGAACTTCGGCCAGCCACACTCTCTCAGTCCAAATCACCTCACAGATTTATTGTTTAGGAGGAAGGTACGTATGTTGGATATGTTCACTGCCTTGAGTTATTTGTAAAAAATAATAAAGATGGGATACAAACAAACAAACATTAACATTCTAAAAGAGCCACAGCAAGGCCTTTTAATATTGAGGTATTCTAAAAGTACTTTATTAGACAAGTAAAATATTTTAAAACAGGGATCCCCAACCTTTGCAACTTTAAGTCTGAAGGACTTCAGCTCCCAGAATTCTCCAGCCAGCAAAGCTGGCTGGAGAATTCTAGGAGCTGTAGTCCTTCAGACTTAAAGTTGCAAAGGTCGGGGACCCCTGTTTTAAAAGATCAATTTGTATTATTTTATTTTTTTACAAAATTATAAATGCTGGATGGGTACTGGAAATAAAAAGGAAAAAGTGTCTAAGAACTAAAGTTAATACAATTTTATCATTTCACTGCAACCAATGGTGGTTTGCATTTCAATATTCTTTTAAATTATCCAGTCTATCCTACAACCTTGGTGTTTACAGTCCAATAAGCAGGTCTGCTGCTACTTAAAAATCCGTCAAAATTGGTTGAGTATTGCGACCCGCTATAGAAAAGCACTTAAAAAGATCTTTATGGATTCGAATTAGATTTTATTACAGATAAACCTACTGAAATCAACAACATGTAATTAAATGGAACATTTTAGTTGTTCAAAATGTAACTATAAAGAGCTTGTAATGGAATTTATTGATTTTGGCAGAGTCTATTTAAAAGTGTTATCTAATTTCAGACTGAGATTTATTTTTTTGACATATAATGCAAACAACAAAAATGCTATCTGCAACACAAATCTTAAAGTACAAGTAGTCCTCATTTAACAATAATTTGTTCGGCAACTCTTTGAAGTTACAGGGTACTGAAGGAATGATACTTATGAGTCCCTGAAGGTATGTCCTTTACAGCACCCCATGTCATCATTTATTGTTTATTTACATTTTCATTCCATCTTTATCATTTATAGGTAACTCAAGGCACACATACATAAATACTCCTATCTCTTCCTATTTTTCCTACAACAACAGCCGTGTATGGGGCTAAGATGAGAGAGAATAACTGGCTCAAAGCCATCAGTCCCCAGTTATGACCAGATTTCAACTTCTCCCAGCCACCTATCTCCCCATGGTCTCTGCCCTTTTGTCTACCCTACAGGGACTCCTTGGTGGTGGTGGCAGTGCCGGGCTAAAGTAGAGGCCTGGGGCCTTCAGCAGTCTCAGCTGGCCACTTGCATTGTTCTTCAAATAGCATGCACTATTTTCACAATGTTATGGAAGGGCTCAGAAGCTTTCCAAAGTATTGCAAGAATGGCACAGGCTATTTGGAGAACAGCGCGAGTGGCTTCAGGAAGCAGGCCTGGCATGGCTGGCAGCTGCTTTGCATAGGGATGAACTGAGCATGCCTCATCAGCAGATGGAGGACGATGACAAAAGTCAGCTGTGGGTCTGTGGTGTTCAGAGTGGAGGGGTGGCCAGGGTTTTGTGCTGTAGCTCTGGGGTGGAGTCTGAGGAAGCACTAATTTGCAGTGACACTTGGGTTGAACTGATGGCCTGGGGATGGTGGTGGCTGGCTGAGACTGAAGGCCTTGGACCTCTACTTCAGCGATGGCACCACTGCTATGAAGTGTCGCTGTGCAAGGTGACCAAAAGACAGAGATGAGACGGAGCTGGATAGGTGAGGGGAATTGAAAAGAAGGCAAAGGAGGCAGTCACTCCTTATTGAAGCTTGGGGCTGGGAGGGACCAACACAGGAAGAGGATCAGGGTGGGTCCTCACTTAACAACTGGTGGGGTTTGGTTAGCAATAGGGACTACCAGGATTGCTGAGGCTAAACAACGTAGTCATGTGATGTTGTATTTTACAATCACATCACTTAGTGACATAAATTCCAGTCCCAATTACCATTGTAACTATCTGTGTTTAGATAATTCAAATAGCTGTCTGGTTGCTTTCAATAGTGAGTTATTCACATATATTAACATTATGATTTAGCAGCAAAATATAAATCACTGCTGCAGAAATGTATTTTAGCTGAAATTTGTGTTTGAAAAGCAAGAAAGTGAAATCTCAGGGCTTACATTTTTCTTTTAGCCTTCTCTTAAACACTTCCTCTACAACAGGAAATGGAGAAAGTCAATCAAGAATGCAGGAAAAAACAGGAGAGATAACTATATTCATTTCCACTGTAATATGCATCTAAAAATAAAAGATATACTTGACATTTCTAACCTTTTTCCCAGTTTCAACGGGAGGTTAAGAATGTTTGTAAGGAGCTAAGCCACTTAAAACAGGGGTCTCCAACCTTTGCAACTTTAAGTCTGAAGGACTTCAGCTCCCAGACTTCTCCAGCCAGCTTTGCTGGGAGTTGAAGTCCTTCACACTTAAAGTTACAAAGGTTGGAGACTCCTGACTTAAAATGCACAGGCTCTTTTTGGAATCCAGAGACAATTCAGTGGTCTTCAAAAACAAGTGTATTTGCTAACATTTCTAGCAACTTTTAGCCAATAGTCAAATCTAGTACACATGCGTTTAATGCAAAAAATGCAACAACATTATAAATAAATAGAACTCCTATTCATTTAATAAGTAATCAATTCCTAGTGTGTCTCAAGACATCTTTGAAAAACATCTTAAAATATTCATTTATTTATGGTAAAGTACCACTAATTCAATTTTACTGCCCATAAATAGGAGAACAAGATTCAATCATCCACATTTGATCTGGAAGGATAAAAGGCTGAATAATTATTGTATAACATTATGAAATCATCAAGTGGGAAAGGCCCATGCACATCATTAATTGTAATCCCTGACTCAGTACAGGAATCCAAATAAGCATCTTGACAGAACTTTCTACGATTTTTGACTGAAGCACAGCCAGTAAACCTGTATTTTGTTTGTGTGACTGATTTATAAGACATATTGGTAAATAAGAGAAAGTACTGTATTTTCGGAGTATAAGACTCACCAAAGTATATGACGCACCAAGGTTTTGAAGGGGCAAATTTAAAATAAAAAGTTTCTGCACTCTGCAAACCTCCCAAAAACGGCCCGTTTTTCGCTCACTTCTACCTTCCCCAGTCCCCAGGAGCTCTCTGAAAGCCTTTTATAGGCTCCGCACAGCCATTTTGGTGAAGGGGGCGGGGTTTCGGGAGGCAAAAAAATGCTGTAATCAGTGTATAAGATACAGCCAGATTATCAGCCTCTTTTTTGAGGGAAAAAGGTGTCTTATACTGCGAAAAATACAATAAGAATAACATTTAATATTGCCTGCTATTTTGCATAATCCCAGAATATGGCGAGCAAACCTATCTCCAGCAAACTCTTAGGAGGAGTATACTCTTGCCTAATATAGAACAGGATTGCAGTGGGAATTCCACCTGAATTGCTGCAAGCCAATTAAAACTTTGACACAATACATAGATAATGAAGCAGGATATGGGAATGCAACTGTCATAGCTTAATAAATGCTGTATGGATAACCGAGAAAATCAGTTTTCATTCTCTTTGGCACTATGGCTATATTAGACACTTCATTTTAAATAATAACAGTCTACATATGATCCTTTAAAACATCTGGAAATTACAGAAATGAAGTACACACCATTACCTCTCTCTGCAATTTCATTATTGGCGGATGTCCTCGAGATTTGACTCTGTAATCGTTCAATTTCTGAATCTTTTAGAGCTAGCTGTTCTTGAAGCTGTGCTATTTCAGCCTAAGGGAACAGATAAATAATAATGTTATTTCTACTGTAACACTTTGCCAATAAAGTAATAAACAAAAAATTACTGTGAAGTATTTACTTCAACAATATCAGAAACAACCCCCACACCTGCTTTTATTTTTTAGGGGATAATAAGACCAGATAATGGATCCATATATGATCCTACACCTATCCTGGCTTTACACAGCATGACCTATTTATTGCTTTAATTAAAAGGTAGGAAATATCTGGCTATAGGAGTTTTGAGAGAGGAATGGCTTTTGTGTTCAGATTTCGGAACAATTAGGATATGGTCTAGAAAAGGGCTTCTCAAACTCTTCAATTCAATAAACCTTAATAAAGTTTCAGATTGTTCACCGAACCTCAAGCGTTTATTATATGAATATAATTTAATAAGTACTACTAATAGTACTACATATAATAATAAAACTGTAATAATAATGGATATTGTGGTCCCACTGATCACTTTGCAGAATCTTGGTCTAGAGTCTGGCAGCTAGATTACATACAAATCATTGTACATGTGTATGTACCTATTTTGACATGTTCTCTATTTCTATTGGATTTCTCAAATTTCTGTGGATTTAACTTCTAGCAGCTGGAAATTTCAAACATCAGACTAAACGTTCATTGTAACACAGTGAATTGACCGAAATATTCTGTAAGATTGTTTTGCAGGAGCCAATCTGCACAAAATGTTTTAGGCTTTGTATATTTCCCTTCCTCCTGATATTTCTCTATATATCCCACAAAAGCATTCGTGTGAGAAAACTCAGAAACAAAAAGAATCAAAATGGAACAGTGGTGGGTTGTAGGCGGTATGCCCCGGTACGGGCATACCGGAGCTTGCCCGGAGCACCGTATACCACTTGGCACATACAGCGCCTGCACGGTGTTCTCCTGAACAGCTGGAGCATCGCGGAGGAGCTAAAACGCATGTGCATGCTGCACGCCTCCATGTGGATGCTGCCGGGCCCGTTCCAACTGTATAAGTTGGAATGGGATCCGGAACCCACCACTGCTCTGGAAATTAGAATATACATCATAGAACAGTGTTGGTGAACCTATGCTATAGATGTCAAAGGCGACATAACATGGTATTTTGGGTCACATGCCAGCAATCATTTTATTTTTTTATTTATTTATTTATTTAAATTTATACCCCGCCCTTCTCCATAGAGGACCCAGGGCGGCGCACAGGAAATTTAAAAACATACAAAAATACAATAAATATAATTTTAAAAAACTATTAAATAACCCCATCCTGCGCTAAAACCAAATTTTAAAACCCAATTTAAAACTATCTTAAGTCCCCAAGGGAGGTTAGGCTAGGCCGGCTTGTTGAAACAGATATGTCTTAAGACATTGGCGGAAGAGGCGGAGGTCGGTGATGGTACGTAATTCAGGGGGTAGGTCATTCCAAAGGGCTGGCCCCGCCACAGAGAAGGCTCTTCCCCTGGGCGTCGCCAGTCGGCATTGTCCGGCCGACGGTACCCTGAGGAGGCCCTCTCTGTGGGAGCGGATTGGTCTGAGGGACCAATCATCAACATCAAACTCCCCCATTTTGAAAGCACACCCCATTCTCTCACAATTTCTGGAAGATTTCTGGCAGGAGAATGGGGTGTGTTCTCATTTGGCCTTCAGACCCTCCGAAAAGCACATGAGAACAGGGTGTGCTTTTGCATTTGTGTGGTTTTTGAAAAATGCATTCTCCAAAGCCGCTTCAAGAATGAAGTCTCATGGGACTTAGAGTTGCCTCAGGTAGGCTGCAGGGGCCTGTTAAAAACAAGAGAATATTGCTGGAAGATAAGCAGAGTGTGACAGATCTTGGGGATCATGCGATTGGACTATATATTTTAAAATCAACAAATATGAGAACAGTTGTTTCTCTTTTGTTCTGAGCAAGGTGATGGTAATGGTGACAAGCAGCAGAGTCAAATTGGTCCAGATCTTTCCTAGGGCAAAGCTGAAATGTTTCTCTATATTGTATTGCTTACTTTAGTTGCTTTCAGTTTCCATTCATATTGAGTCCTTTCATTTTCTAGCTCTTCAACCTTAATTTTCAGGTGTTTAAGTTCCTGTAACAAATTCTGGAGAGAAGGGGGAGATAAAAAAAAAAACTTCTTAATGACAGTGCATGTACAGTTCAATCATTTCTATATTAATCACACGTAAACATTGTTATTAATGACAAATACATTCCATAGTTACATTTACAGTATGTTATGGTAAAATGACTGATCATATTAAAGATTGTAGTATGGCAGTGTTTCTTAAAGTGTGGGTTTCTTAAAGTATGGTTCTAGGACAGTGATGGTGAATCTTTTCAGCACCGACTGCCAAAAAGGGAGTGTGTTTGCGTGTGCTCATCTGGCCTGTAACACGGAAGAGGAGGTGCCAAGGGGGCATGCACACCAGAAAGCTAGTCTTCCGTTTACTGGTATACATGCGCGTACAACGATCAGCTGGCCGGCACACATGCCCATGCTGGAAAACAGAAGACCAGCTCTTCCAGTTTCCGGCACTGCCGCACGCACTAATCATCATCCACGCATACATGCCAGAAACCCAGATGGAACAGGCAAATCGCCTAAAAAAGTGTTAGGCGATATGGCTCCATGTGCCACTTTGGGCACGCATGCCACAGATTCTCCATCACGGTTCTAGGACTTCTGAGGGTCCCACAAGAACCTCTCAAGGATTAAAAAAAACAAAATTATTTTAGCAGTGTGTGTTGAAAAATAATATAATATTAAGATTCCATCAAACATTCGTGAGAAGCAAATCATCCATTTTAATTTTTAATATAATAAATATTGATAATTATAACCCATATAAGCAAAAGCTCTTTTGGGCTCCTCCATAATTTTTAAAAGTGAGAGGGGGCCCTGAGAGAGAAAAAGTTTAAGAAATACTGCAGTAGACGAAGCAGATCAAACATTCTATTTTATGTGGCAGATACATTGTTTTATTTATAAACCAGATATTTCTATTCCTAATCTCCTTTCATTAATATGGGTATTTGGTATTCCGTAGGTTCCTCAACATATGTCAGTAATGGAGTTTGCCCATTCCATTTATAAATCACGAGCGTCATTAAAACACTTGAATGTGTCCAAAATGTGATTCTCCAAGTTTCAGAAAATAACACAGCAACTTCAGTAAACCTGAGCTAATAATAAATCTTACAATGAGTTTATGTTAGGCATACCAGTGTCAGTCCTATCCTGTTGAATTCTAGGAGCTTATCTAGAGTAGCTTTCAACCTGACATATAAAGTGGTTTTGATCAGAGTGAAAGTTTATTTTACAAAACCCAGATAGCCCTGAGATGTTTTTGCAGAATAAGCAATTAACTTTAAAGAGCTTTAGAAAAAGAAAAAAAAGTGACTTGGTTTTTATAAAGGCTTTCCTCCTCCCATTCATTTGATTCTCTTAAACAAAAAATATAAAATAAATGAAACCAGATGCCTATAATTTAAATACATTTTGAAGATCATTGCCTTAAATGGAGGCCCACAGTAATGTTCTCATATCCATAAAATAAAAGAATTTGAGGTACTATGGTAATATATTATAGGTAAACCTTTAAAATTGCTTAATAGGTTTAATAAAACTTTAATTACTATAAAACTGAATTAAAAAACAGATTATGTCTGAAATGATTATTTGCTTTCCTTGTTAATTATGAATTATTAAAACAGATTTACCAAACTAAGCAATTAGGTTCAATATTCCTCACATACTTCTATAAATAAGAGGACTGGTTTCTTTAAATAAAAACATTATAAATTAATAAATAAGGAAAGAAAGATCTAAAATCGTAAGTCCTTAACTAGATCTTAGAACATTGAACATAGAATAACAAGGTTGGAAGGGACACTAGAGATTTTGTAGTCCAACTCCCTGTTCGAGCAGGAGATCTTATACCATTCCAGACAAATGGTTGTCTAATCTGTTCTTGAAAACTTTCTGTGATGGAGTTCTGTGTTCCACTGATTAATTGTTCTCACTGTCAGGAAATTTCTCCTTAGTTCCAGGTTAGATCTCTCTTTAACAATCTTCTGCCCTTTACCTATTGTCCTGCCTTCAGATGCTTTGGCTAATAGGTCGACCCTCTCTTCGCTGTGACAGTCCGTGAAGTTCTGGAAGACTGCTATCATAACACTCCTAATCCTTCTCTTCTAGACTACACATATCTAGTTCTTTCAATTGTTCATCATATAGTTAAGCTTCCTGACACCTTTATTGCTTTTCTCTGCACTCTTTTTAGGGTCTCAACCAGAGGTGGGTTTCTGCCAGTTTGCCCCAGATCAAGCAATCTGATAGTAGTGGCAGCGGGAGGTTCTGTCCACCCACCTGCTTCTATGCAGAAACGCACATGCAGACAAGCCAACTGGTAGCAAAATAAATTGAAACCCACCACTAGTCTCAACATCTTTTTTGAATCGTGATGACCAGAATTAGATGAGGTATTCCAAGACTGGTCTCATTAATGTCTCTTCCTATGATCTTGATGCTACCCCTCTGTTGATGCAACCTATTCTATACCTGTGCATTTGGTTTTTCTTGCCTATGTATAGGTCCTTACTTTTCTAACCACTGAATTGCATTTTATGGGATAGGATCCAATGTTCAAGTCTGTCAAGGTATTTACAATTTATAGCATGGTTCTGTTTTAATACTATACTGTGATTTAAAATGTTCATATATTAACAAATTAGACAATAGCACTTAGACTTAGATACTGCTTCATAGTTTATTATTACAGCCCTCTCTAAACAGTTTACAGAGTCAGTCTATTGCCCCCAACAATCTGGATCCTCATTTTACCCACCATGGAAGGATGGAAGGCTGAGTCAACCTTGAGCCTGGTGAGATTCAATCTGCCAAATTTCAGGCAGCCGACAGTCAGCAGAAGTAGCCTGCAGTACTGCATTCTAACCACAGTGGCACCGCGGCTCATGAGTACAACACAGGCATAACACTATAATCCATAATTTGAAACTACTTACATATTGTAAAAATGGGTTTTACAAATCTGCATCCAAATGTGGATCACCATTATAATTTTATATTAGAAATAGCCATTATTATTTCAAGCAGAGCTCTTCAGCTTTGACAACGTTTCACAAAATCCCTTTAAGTATAATGTACAGTTGTAGGAGATAAAACTGATTTACAACTGGGCGTCATGGCCTATTACTGCCCCAATTCCAGGACAAGACAACATTACTTTGTTACGAAACACAGCATTCTGTAAAAACAGCATCAATTCATGCCAAGTGGTCACAGCAAACGCTGATTAGTAATATTTAGTTTATTCCTCCCCCCCTCCAAAAAAAAGGAAAGTGTATAGATTCAGGCTAACATTTGACCTTCATACTTCACACTGAAAGCAATTCTCCTGTGAAGGAAACTCTGTCACCCATTCAGTGCTGTTTTGAGAACCAACTGCCTCCAAACTTGGTTTCCTACTGTGTGATTTTCTTTCCTGGATTTGATTATTAATCTCCAGTTGCAGTCTACACATCTGTTCTTGCAGGTCACTGATCAGGTTGACTACTGACTAAACAAGAAAGACAGAAAATGACATCTAGAGAGAACATGAAATGAAGTCAAGAACATACTTCGGGGTGGGGGGTGAGATATAACAATAGGCATTATGGTGTCCTCTTTTGTCAAATAGTGAAAAAGCGTAGGGATCATTTTGCAGAACAGATCCCATTAATGCTCAAAAGAACTGCCTAAACTATTCCTTCTTAATCTTAAGAAGCTCAGATGACAAGTAACATCTTTTGAGGTAAAAAATAATGCATTGGGAAGACTCAAAAGCCCTTTGGCTTGATAAATGTTTCTAGCTCATTAAGAATGTGTATCTGTGACTGATTTCCTCAACATCTGGCTGTGATCATATCAAACCAGTGCTCTTTCTGCCACATTGTAAAAGGAAGGAATCCTCTCTGCAAAACTTACATTTCTTAAAAGTATATAAAAAATGAACAGTAAAAAGAAATGATGTTACTTATTAAGGCTAGGCAATTTCTTTATATTTATCTGGAAAAACATGCCTCCAAAAATTTGGATAGGGAACTTCACACCTAACTGTAATCCATTAAATAATTTCTGATTGTTGTTTTTTTTACAAAAATCACACAACTACAGCAAAAAAGCATTCCACTGCAGCTTTGTGATCCTGAAAACAGAAGTGGTTACTTTAATGAGTTGCAGATAAATATTATGTTTGTGCTATGTTTTGAAGCTCTTCCAAAAAGTATCTGATGCACTGACAGGCCTAATCCTATATTTAAAAATGTATCAAAGGCATCATAAATCACAAGCTTTCATAAAATATTCCCAGGAATTTGGCTATTGTGGAATCTTATTAAATAGCAGTGTTCCCTTTGTTGCTTTCATGGCAACTATACAGAGATATGTTATTACTGGCTTCTCCTGGGATAGTGTTTGGTTCTCCAGTCTATCCTACAGCCCGGGATTTTCCATTCAAATACTTAACCAGCTTTGACTCTTGCTTCTTCAGAGCCAACTAAGAACAATCAGATATTGCTACCGTTCTGAGAGAATTTTGATAGTTCTTAAAAAACAATTATAAATGGAAGTACTCTTGTGTTGATATCCATCAGGATCCACCAATTATTTTCTTTTTAATACCTAGTAGATTTTGTTCAAGAATAATGAATTGAAAGAATATCTTACAAACACCTGAAGTTCTTTTTAGACCACAAAGATTCAGTGACAGAAACATTGTCTAAATCCTCTAAAAGATCCTCTAAACTTCATCTAAAAGAAGAACAGATGAAAATAATATCTCAAAATATAAAGTTATTTCCCAAATCAAAATAGAAGCATAGATATCTTTTGCAGAGTTCATGGACACAAGATAGATGAGAAAGTTGGGTACAGTTGCATCAGGTTTACCATTCCAAAACCTCAGTTTATGCTTTAAGATTATGATACATATAAGTACATACCACAGAGGTACCATTACACTGTCTATCAACATTATATTTCATTTTTATATCTGATGAGTGTCAGCTCTTCTATTTTCACATAAAAGATAATTTTAAGTTGTAAAACACTAACGCACCATAGAATGGTAAAATCTAACTTTATGCTGAAGTGAATTATTGCTTCTGATACTGTGATTATATATAAGCTCACAACCTTAATGTATTTGTTAAAAATAACAAAGGCATGATCTAAATAAATATATCAGTATGCATAAACCAACTTTGTATTCATATAAAATTGCATCTTCAAATCATATAAGAAAATCAATTCTAGGCAAGGTATTCAAGAATGAAAATGACTAAAGTCTCAAAATCCATGTTTTCAATATTTTTTCTTACAGTATCAATTGGAAATATTTTCAACTTGAAGGGTCCTTAAGTTTTGAATAGAAATTCTGAAGGTATAATTTTGGAAAGAAAACCCTCTCACCAAGCCAAAATTAAACTGCCGCTGCAGATGGACAGAGAAATACAGATAATCTTTGACTTGCACAGTTGGGAACAGAATTTCATTTGCTAAGCAAGCCGGCTAAGTGAATTATGCTCAATTTTATGACCTTTATTGCCATGGTTGTTAAGCAAACCTCTGCAATTGTTAAGTGAATCACATGGTTATTAAGCAAATCCAGCTTCTCCATTGACTTTGCTTGTCGGCTGGCTGTTAGGATCACAAATGGCAACCAAATGACCCTGGGATACTGCAACTCTTGTAAAGGTTCCCCTCACACATATGTGCTAGTCATTCCTGACTCTAAGGGGCAGTGCTCATCTCCATTTCAAAGCTGAAGAGCCAGGACTGTCCGAAGATGTCTCCGTGGTCATGTGGACAAGATGACTAAATGCCGAGGTGCATGGAACACCGTTACCTTCCCAACAAAGGTGGTTCCTGTTTTTCTACTTGCATTTTTTACGTGCTTTTAAGCTGCTAGATTGGCAGAAACTGGGACAAGTAATAGGAGCTCACTCGTTTACACAGCACTAGTGATTCAAACCGCCAAACTGCCGATCTTTCTGATCGACAAACGCAGCCACTGAGCCACCGTGTCCCTATTGCAACTCTTGTAAATACATGCCAGTTGTCAAGCACCTGAATTATGATCGCATGACTATGGGGGTGCTGTGAAGGTCATATAAGCAAGGATCCCTCATTAAATCATTTTTTCCAAGGCCATTGTAAGGCTTGAACCACTGTTAAACTGATGATTGTAAATTGAGGACTACCTGTATATATTCTGCAACAGGCATTCATTTTCAAATTAGAAGAGATGGGATTCTGACAGGTTACTTTCACTTAGCTGAGAGCAGATGCTAAACCCTTCTATGCTTCTATCTCTCAGTCAGGGTGACCCACAGTCTTCACCACCCAATTCTTGTGTCAGAATTAAGTACAGAAATTACAGCTTTGTTTTTCATGACATTTTGTTGCCATAGGAACCATTTCATAGAGTCTAAAGAGCCACATGATTCTGCTACTCTTCTTCCAATCTGTTTCTCTTTATTCCCGTCTGAAAAAACAACAACCGCTATAACATTGGTTTCATCTGGTTTCTACTACCTATGTCACTTCTTTTCAGGATTAAAATGGGAAACAGATTCAAGTTGAGTGGGAAAGAAGGGAAAGAGATGTTTCTGATTTAAGCCAATCTGTTATTTCTCCACAGAGCACTGTTTTCTGTGTGTGTCTTGACTGAAATAATAGAGATAAATCAAGGGAGATAAACCCAATTTCATGTGTGCAGCAGAAATATTTATTTGTTTTATTCAAATTGGATGCTGTCCAGCTCCAATCAATTTGGGGTGGCTCACAACTATAAAAGAATACAAAGAGAATCCAAAAGAATATGAAGAGCAACAAATTAGCCAGCCCTTTAAAGGCTTTCCAGAATGAAATAAGGGTGGGAGTTATATGGATTTTGGGGGGACTTGATTCCAGAGGGCAACACTGCTACACAAAAGGCAAATGCAATCCTAAACCGCATCAACTGAAGTAAAGTGTCAGGTTTAAAAGAAGTGATTTCTTCCCCCTATTCTGCACTGGTCAAACCACACACAGAATTCTGCATACAGTTCTGGGAACTGTATTTCATCTCCTAATCATCCACCTCAGAAGAGACAAAAATAGCTTGGGTGCCATTTATTTTGGCAGCCTCTCCTTTCCACTTGTTTTTCTGTTAAAAAAGGAAAATCTGCATGTGTTCTCTTCTGCAGAATTTCACCATTCTTGCATCCTCTACTGACAAAGGGGGGAAAACCGCAACAGGAGGAAGAGGAGAGAGCTTAATGCTGTTATTACAAAAAACCTTCTTGAGGGAAAAGAGCAGTTTAAAAATGTGAAAAATAAAGAAAACAAAATGCTAAAATAAAACAGCCCACATAAAATAAAGTTAAGAAAAAAAAACTTGGAATTTACACACTTGGTTAACTTTGACATAAATCTTGAATTTGTTTGAGAAGAAGGAAGTTGAAAGAAAAATGTAGAGAATATTATCATCTCCCCTCCCCTCTCTTTCTCTCTCTGCTGGAACTGAAGTGTTTACAAAAAATTTCTTGCCCCAGCATAGGAACATGGCAGCAGTCAGCTTTAATAATGTAGAAAGCAATCTGTGCACAGTTCTGATCATAGCTTCAGGAACTGAAAAGATTAAAAAAAATCAGGCTTACCTCAGCCTTGTTCTGCTTCTCTTCATATTCGCTTTGTTCCTTCTCCATTCCAACCAGTTTGATTTTCAGATCTGAAACTTCTGCCATTAAATCCAATTTCTGAGTTTCTAGCAGTGTCCGACTTAACAGTTCCTGCAAAAAGAGAAGATGACTTTTCCAGTTATTCAATTCTAAAATAACAGAAATTGTCTTTTACCAATCCCTTTCTGATTTTAACAATGAATATGCAGCATCTACTTTATTATTATTGTTAAGGTTTGTCGCACAGTCAGATGTTTAGACTGGCTCTGGCATTTTTGTCCACCCAGCAAGTCCTTCCCAAGGACCTAGGATAGGAATGTTTGATGGTGTTTAAAGCTACCGGTGCAGGATATAAATTATTCCAAGTAAAGCTGTCTTTTGCAACTGACTGACTGTGGTTTTGTCAGTGCTGATGGTGTTCAAGTGGTGCTCCAGATGTTTTAGAATTGCACCCAGGGTGCCCATTATTATTGGTACTCTTTTTGCTTTCTTTTGCCACAATCATTCTGACTCCTATTTGCAGCTACTTATATTTTGTTATTTATTATTATTGCTATTACTACTACTACCGTAATTACTTTATTATCCAAGAGCTTTAGCATCTTGTATATGGTTTTCTTAAGCATGTTTTGAATTATGGAAGCAGTCAAATAAACATGTAACACCAGTAAATAAAATAACCCATAGCTGTAGAACAGAATAAAAATACTAAAAATAAAGGTTTGTTCTCCAGGGGTTCATCCAGAATAAAATTGGTTTATTCTTTTAGGTTTAGAAAATTATATATGGGAGACTGGATTTTTGAGCAGGAAATAACAACTGGGGAAAATGTTTGACCCTTTCCCCTCTTTCTTCCCACAAAGATGACTAGATAGGACATATTTCAAAAATACAAAGGAATTATGTGGCTAATGGAAGGAGGGCATGCATTCTAACTCAGATAGTAGTGATATCTAAAGTAAAAACTCTCCAGAAAGATCCACTGAAATCTATAAACTATGCCCACGCTACGAATCAATCCTGGGATTTTTTTTTTTTTTTGAGTAGGATTGTTCTAGTTTAAAACTCCCACAAATTGCTGGGTAGAACAATCTTAAAAAGAACCAGAAGATAAATGAGCATTAAGGATTTCAGAAAGTCACATGACAATATGCGGAGGTACTATTTCTAACAATGTCATGTCACATTTTCTCACAGCTAGATCTCTGACCCCATCTTTTCTAGAAGCTGGAAAAATGTGCATTAGTATCAACAAGGGAGCACTAAATAAACACTAAAAAAACCTCTTTGCAAATAATGTGGCATTAAAATCAAATCAGTTGGACAATTTTATCCACAGATGTTGTAGAACACAGAACAAGAAATAATGGGTTAAATTATAAGGATTTTTTTTCCAGTTGAAGGTCAGAGAAAATGTCCAAATTTCACCAGTTGCTCAAAAATAAAATGTGGGTCATAGGTAATGTCATTAATCAAATTGACCAGGCTGCCTTAGCCTTCAGAAAGGTGTTTTTAGAGAAAAAGCAGCATAAGGATTGCTGCTGAAATATACAGTTATCAATAATCCATTATCAATGCACAAGATCTTAGACCTTGCTTCAAATTGATTTGAAGAAAGTTGAAGTTTTCTAAAAGTTCTGCCTGAGCAATAGTATGGATTTCAATCTATGCAAAAATTAAAAAAGAAACAATTAAAGAATGGTTCTGCAACCAATTTATGCTAGTTGATAAAATTCAGAAATATAACTACTACATGACCCCCTACCAACTTTCTCATGAACGTCTCAGGAAACCATGCCCGGGGATTGGAAAGTACAAAGATGAGCTCCCAAAAACAAAACAAAAAACAAAAAAACACTAGCTGAAACATATGGAAGAAGTCCCAGGAAACAGGACCACAACAAAAAAATAACAAAACAAAAACTGGAGATATATGCTATGTGACATCAGCAAACCCATAGTATCTACTGATTACTGTAGATCAGCGTTTTTCAACCACTGTGCCGTGGCACACTAGTGTGCCGTGAGATATTGTCTGGTGTGCCGTGGGAAAAATTCCTGCCAGAATATCAGCTTTGTGTTCAGCCAAACAGGCCCAGGTTTCGCACTGAGTAAGTAAACAGAAATATGAACAATTATAAAATACTTTATTATTTCATAATAAAGTAATTATAAAATAATTTATTTGTGTTTATTTGATTCCTATTCAAGAGAATTACTTTATATATAGTCAATATAGGCACAGAGTTAAATTTTTTTAACATTTTCTAATGGTGGTGGTGTGCCTCGTGATTTTTTTCATGAAAAAAGTGTGCCTTTGCACAAAAAAGGTTGAAAAACACTGCTGTAGATGATTACTAGATATAAACCAAGGATTTTTAAGTTGAAGATGAGATAATGAATGCAAACAGATATCTGAAAAGCATGTAGCAAAATGTCACAGAAATAGACACAAGGTTTTTGAATACCACATTTGAGAAAGTTAGATAAAAACATTGTTCAAGAAATAGTATGGAGGCAGTTTTCCACTGGTACTATATTATATATAAATACTTCACATTTTAGCTGAACATATGAATGTGCATATAATATACACATCATATCAGAATATTCATACTGTCCTATACCTCTTTGAACTACAATCAAATCGTCTCAAGGTTTGTTTTATTTTTTATTTAATCCAGATTATATTTCAGTGAGGCCTTCTTAAATGTTAACCAGATGACACTTGTGGCTCAGAAAATATACTGAACTGAAAATTATTTGAAGTGGAGCTTAAAGAAATCACCATGGTATAGTTGCTAACATGTGGAAGTAATTACTTGTATTTTCAAGCAGATGCTTACGTTGACCAATTCGCTAGTGGAATATGGCCCACTTTGCTATGTGGAAATTACAGAGTATTCCAGCGGTATGATGCAATTGGAAGGCAGCTTAAATAAATATGGAGTTATAAGAAGTAAAAGTACAGTTCAGAGTTGTTACTTTTGAAGTGAAAATACAATATATGCCGCCTAAATTCTATAGAAACTCCAATATGAACGGCAAAGAACTCAGAGTAGAGCGAAAGGAAATAATATATATATATTATTTACAGCATTATGCTTCCATCTAAACTATTGTTTTATTTATATTAATATACATATATTTATTATCAATTAAAACAGCTTCCAAGAAAAAAAAAGTTTCATAAAAAAGCAATCGAAGTAGCAGGATTGAAAAAGTTATATTTCTCAAAAATAATTCTATAAATTAGCATTGAATATTATCTTTAAGTTAAAACTGATTTTTAAACTAAGGATCTTCCATGAGATTATTTGTGTTTTATATTTTTATTTTATTTAGATTTATACCCCGCACCTTCTCCCAAAAGGACCCAGGGCGGCCTTTATATGATTTACAAGTGTATGTTTTCAAAAAGTCATGTGAAATACATTGAATAAATATATAAATACTATACAACAGCAGGAATATGGTATATTAAATAGTAGAGGAAGTATAGAATAGCAGCAAGAATTCATAGAATGACTGTAAATTCCGAAACAGCACACTGTTTTTGAAATATTTGGTTTATTTAAAATAACAAAATTTGGAAAATGCAGTTTGAAAATGCAGCAAAATCCCCAACTATCACGGTTTAAGAATTTAGAAGACAGAAACAAAGCAGAAAACCTTATCTGTAATGGAACAGTCCAAAACCATACATGTGCTTTATTAAAATATATATTGTTGAAAGTACAAACTATTTTGTTCTCTCTCTTCGTGAAAGAAGTTTGGAAAGAAGAATCCTACCTGTTTTGCAAAATTCAGCAAGAATCACCATTGTATGAAGGCTGCACTTTACAAGAACTGTGTGTCAGCTCAGATGTGGTAGGGATGGGATACTCATTTAACTGAAATGCAGCTAAGAACCTGACTGTGTTATTTACACAGTAACAGACATTGGCCTGTAGCCTTCCTCTTCACTGTTTAAAACATTGCAAATCTAAGGAAAAGGAGAAGGGCCAAACTTGCCAGAGGAAACTGCTTCAACACATAGGGTTATGCATTTATATTCAACACTAATTCTAAATGTAACTCAAAAAAGCTTGAACATTTTCCAGGGATGAAGGTGAGCTTTAAAAGACCAAAAACCTCCTGCGGCATTTCAGCAATTATGACTGGCAGTTATAATATCTGTATAGCATCAAGAACTAATTACTTTTTTTGTCATGTCTTTTTGAGACCTGAAACTGAAAGGGGGGGAGGGGCGATCTTGTTGTCCTGTCAGTAAAAATGACCGCCCGGCCTTTGTGACACAACCCAGCTGAGCTTGGCTAGACTTGTATGAGAGATAATCAGGAAGCTCAGGGCTAAACGCCAGACAGGAAAACTAAAAAAATGTCCTGGAAAAAGGAAATAGCTTAGAAATAAAATGGCAGCTTCAGAGGTTTCCAAGCAAAGCTGAGAAACGGGGCATATGGTCCCTTGAAGAATATGCATGACAGAAAATAGCAAAGCTGTGCAGTGCAACATGTAACCCCAAGGAATGCATGCTAGAGCTGCATAATACATAAATAAGAATGGGGTCAAGTGAGGCTATGCTTTATCCTAGACATCAATTTCAGTGGTACACTATGGATCTTCCCGAAAATAATATATGTTCATGTATATTTCCTTTCAATGTTTGGCTGTTGATCATTTTGTCAGAAAATACACATTGGGGCAAAGAACAAATATAAGACATCCACAACATTTACTGTAAGGACAGCAATGGGCAGAAGATTCGCAGAGTCCATCCATGAATACCATTTAGTAGTCTGAGATGTGATGAAAACTCCTTAATCATACAACACACCGACACACAGATTCAACTATAGTTTCAACTGGGGAACTGTAAGCATCCAGGGCCAAGCTAATTCAAAAAATGTAAGGGGATTCCTGGAAGCCTGGCGTTTAGACAAGTCAGCCATCAATAGACACCAGGGGTGGCTTCCAGTAGTCACTCCTGCCAGTTCGCTTGTGGTCGCGTAGTACATGCACTTCACCCGCACATGCGCAGTACTATAAAAATGCTTCTGTGCATGCACAGAAGCCAAAAAACAAGATGGCGTCACCTATGGCGCCACCGGGAGAACCAGTTCAGGGGTGTGGTAGGCCTGGGTAGCTTCTGGTTCTAGCGACCCTGGCCGCCAAACCACTACTGGTTCAGCCAAACCGATCCAAACCGGTAGGAACCCACCATTGATAGAAACATCACCACAGTATTAGTATGTCCTAATTGGCTGTGTTCACCAGGTGGATAGTTCTGTTCAAAATATAAAAACATATCCTTTTTTACTTGGAGTATGTAAACATTTGTTTACAGTGGAGGGGTAAACGGAAAAAAGAAAATGGGATTTATGAGTGGATTGGTTAATAATACACAGGTTTCAACCCAGAGGCAGCACATTTCATACTGAAAAGAGACAGCAGTGAACATTTAGCAGTTTTAATTTACAAATAATTTCTACTTCCTTCTTGCATTGTAGAGAAATTCCTAAGTTACCACAGAGAAATTCTTAATTTACCAGAAAGACTGGAAAGAGGTGGCTGGAGTCAACATTAAAGGAACATCACTGAAAACAAATGTTTGTTAGTTTACAGTGCATGAAAATAATCTTGTGTGATGGTCTGTGACCACTTTGGAGAGCTATTTAATTTACATTTGCTGAATTGGAACGTTTGCCACCAAAAACAAACAGACGTTTAAACTAGCAACAAGAGTGAAAATTTCAAAAGTTTGTATAAATACAGGGATCTGGTACTCTGGTACTCTCTGACTTCCTGGACTCCACAATACACCACTGCCCATAGCACCCGCTGCCCCTCTATGGTCTCCAGTAGCTCTCTAACAATGTCTGTCAGCCTACCTGGTGCCTCCGTCAGCTGTTCCATGGCTCTGTGGACCTGGCAGCTCTCTGAGTTGTTTTAAGCTTGATCTGCCAGCCCTCTGACCTACTCTGTCAGTCCTCCATTGGCCTCCATTGACCTGTTCAATGCCTCCCCTAGCTCTCCTACGGATTCTGCTGACCTTTATTGGCTCTGTCTTATAGCCACCGCTGTACTGACCATGCTTCCTAGTGTCTGTCTGCAGTACTACCCTCTCTGCACTCGTTACCTGGGATCCCCACCATTTTTCATTTAATGGCTTACGTGACCTAGGGTTACAATGGCAACCCGAACTTCCAGGATTGCTTTCCTTAAGCGCTGTAATCGTTTAACATCACATTTTATGACTGTAATGCTTAGCAACAGCAATCCTGATCCCAACCGCTGTTGTAACCCAAGAACTAGCTGAATTTCATAGGAAAAGGTAAACTATCATATAGTGTATATTTTTATGTTCCAAAACTTGGATCTCAAAAAAAAAAAGATAGGATCAAGCTTTTGTGTAAAAGACAAAAAGTCTCAAATACTCCATCTTTCCCCCAGTTTTGTTGTTGATGTTGTCGTTTTCTTAGTGTTCCTAACAATCCTATGAGACAGATTAGGCTGAAAGATAATGGCTGGCTCAAAATCATTCAATTACTTTTATAGCCAAGTAGAGATTTGAAACTGAATATCCCAGGTGGACTCCGGCATTCTATTTACTATAGCCCATCTGGATTTAAATATCACCATTACTGTTTAATTCAGTAATCCATTTTTCAGTTAATAGAACTAACCTAACCCCTCTATGCCTTTTGTTATAAAAGGATACTGTTGGCTCTACCATTGGAATTTAGATTTTATTTACCTGTTAAATTTATAGCCCACCTTTTATGCAGCTCAACATTTAGACACCACTGCTTCTTTCTATTTTCCAAATAACAAACTTATAAAGGTATATTGGGCTGAAAGATATTGACTGCCCAAAGTTACACACTCACTTCAAGAAACTGAGACGACTAAGTTTTCCCATTCATACCCAATACTCTCTCTACTACACCATACTGGTTTCCTATAAGCGGCTAGTTACTGGTAGTCCTTGACATATGACCACAATTGAGCCCAAAATTTCCATTGCTAATTGAGACTGTTGTTAAATGAATTTTGCTCATTCTACAACCATTCTTGCCACAATTGTTAAGTGAATCACTGCAGTTGTTAAGTTAGTCACATGGTTGTTAAGTAAATCTTGCTTGATCTTGCTTGTCAGAAAGTCACAAAAGGTAAATCACGTGTTCCCAGGACACTGCAAATGTGAGTCAGTTGCAAAGCATCCAAATTTTGATCACATGACCATGGGGATGCTGCTAATGGTTGCATGTGTGAAAAATGGTCACAAGTCAATTTTTCAGTATTGTTGTAACTTCAGATGGTCACTAAACAGCAATAGCAATAGCACTTAGACTTATTATGGCACTTCACTGTGCTTTACAGCTCTAAGTGGCTTACAGAGTCAGCATATTGCTCCCAATACTCTGGGTCCTCATTTTACCCACCTCGGAAGGATGGATGGCTGAGTCAACCATGAGCCAGTGAGAATTGAATCCCTGGCAGTCAGCAGAATTAGCCTGCAATACTGCATTCTAATCCCAGCAGCACCACAATGAATGGTTGTAAGTCGAGGACTACATGTAAATGCCACACTATATTATGCTTGCCTCTGAAAGCATTTGTTGTTATTGTTTATTTTAACCTGGCAACTATGGAATTAAGTTTTCATAGTTCAATAACTGCTTAGATTCTTTGTAAATAAAAGCAATTAACTGGCGGCAAAGAAACATTTTTTTCTTGGTTTGATTTGAGAATAAAAATTGTGGAGTTTTAAAATGTAATGTAATTTTATAAATGATAGTCTTCATTTTGAGATTTTACATTGATATTCTTTATTTTGTTAAAAAATGAAATATTTTTATTTAAGCATTTATTTAAACCAGTCTCCAAAATCTGTAAATTCAGGTACTTTAAATCTCCTGTAATTTCAGTCACAAAGGAAATCGAGCAGAAACAGCTTCTAAGCTCTGAGTTTCAATGAATTTCTATATTATTAAAAGAGTAGGTAACCAGTCAAACAGGTTCTTAGCCACATCCATTTCTCTTGTTGAATTTTTACTGTCAGATAGTAATGAATAATGTACATAGTAGTATCACTTTACAACCCATCTGAATAGCAATATAATGCAATTTGACTTAAAAATTCAACAACAAAGCAAGTACATACAGCTGATCATTGGGAACATACTTAATCTCAGCATCAGCTGAAGTGTCAGTAGAATTAAGAGTGATATTAAGTGTGCTTGTTTAAAGAAGAACTTGCACCAAAAAAACCCTTGTTTTCCTACCTGTTGAAGCATCTCTTCTGTAGCATTAAGCTTCAGCTGGTGCCCTTCAAGGCAAACTTCTAAGTCTCGGATTTTTTCTCCTTGGGCTTCAACTTGGTCTGTGAGAACACTCACCTGAAATTTAAGGATAAGGATGATGTCGACTGTATCAGTAGCAGCAACCGTGCAAAAGTAACAGCATAAAAATAATAGCACTTTCAGCAATTGGATCTCTTGTTTTTGAACATAATCTCATTATATTAAGTTTTCCAGTTAATTTCGTGTCTGAGGAAGGATTTGAACCCACCTCCCCACAGGCCTAGATCTATACATTGTCTTCCCTGTCACATGCCTCTTAACTCTTCCTGCAAATATTACAAACTGATTAACAGGTTAGCTATTTTCAAAAACAATTTAATTTTCACCTTAAAAGTCACTAACTTGCACATTAAAAACGAACCAAAAATAATTTTTAATTAATTAAAAAATAAAGGAAAAATCTATTAAAAATTGTCCTGAAGACCATGGAATAATATTTACATTAAACACTCCTTTGAAGGAAAAAGCCTTTGTAGAAACCCTGTTAATATTTTAAACAGGCTTTGAGGAAGCAAAGTCCTTTCAGCTTTTGCCAATTTTCCCCTTAAAAGCAGGAAAAGCACAAAGCAAAAAACCTTTCAGGAAGCTAACCAATAACCGTTCTTCTTACAAGAAAAGCTCACCTATCAAACAAAGCCTCTCTAACTTACATAACGCAGTACACAAAAGACATGTCCTAGTACTGTCAGTGTGCTAGTTCTCGCCAGTTCAAAGTATACAAGCTTGAACACGAATGGAGAATTTATGCAATGAAATTGCCAGAAAAGAGAGAATTATTATTACTGAGAGCGATTTATAGAAAAACATAATTAAGAAATAAATAACTCCATCCTAAAAGAAATTAGGAAATAAATAAATAAATAAATAAATACATATGCAGTATGCACAGCTTTTGTAATCCATTGAAAATGTGGTTTATAAATATGATTATAATTATCATATGATAAATGGGGATTTGCATTCACATCTCTTTCATCTTCATAAAACTTAAAATTTGGGATAAATTGAAGAGCTTCGTGGGTTTGCTATCTCCTTTCTTCTTTTGGACAGGATTGGCATTAATAAAGGAACTATTGCAGAATGATGGATCAGTGACATACTTTTTGTACTTTTGTAATAGTACATAATTATGTACTATTTCCAAAGTAACATAGATTTAAGGAGAAAGTTGTTGACTGTGAATGCCAACAGATTGATTACAGATTCTTTTTGTATCAGTATCTACTCAGTTTAGGATTTTTCCCATTAGTGTCCTTCAGCCTTCTTTAGCTTTACCTAACCATCACTAAGACAAGGTAAAGACTATCCTCATTGTTATGATATTGACACAACAATGCCTGCACAACTTTAAAATATAATATATCTTGCTTTTTGTCACTTGTGGAAATCCTGCTTTTGGTCTGAAAGAGCATGGACTTTAAAAATTTTCAGTCGCAATCAGAATTCCATCTTTTTATTACTACATGTATTGTACTATATATACAAAAATTCAGTCATTTCACAACCGGTGAGTAAAAATGGTGCAATCTATTTTATGGGAATGAAAATATTTCTAATAAGACCCCTATTAATAATAATTAGATCCATTATAAAATCTCTTGCATTAGCTTAATGGTGTAAGCTATTGCAAAATAATTGAATCAATTATTACTTGCTGCGCAAATGTACTTTTGCAAATAATGTCATGTTTCTACATGATGTCCTATTAAGGCAATGCCTCATAAAAGAAGCATTAATGACTTGCACCTGCTTTTCTGAATGTGAAATAGATACTGGAGCAGGAAATAGATATACAGCTCACAAAAATTATTCTAATTACATCATCATCTTCAATTAACTATCATGAACATTTAAGGCCAATGGAAGGATAAATGACCATGGTCATTAACATAATAGGGAGGTAGAGAAAAAATTGTGGCTTTGTTTCAAGATTACCTTGTGGCATAGTTTAAGAAGTGCAGTTCTAGCATGGAAGATACATTCTCCAAGAGGCAAATATATTATCATATAGAACTGGCCTTTTGTTTTTCTTTTGGATAACATTATAGTTATTAACATGAATCTTGAGGGAGATGGGCAGTCTAGAAACATGATATATGAATGAATGAAGAGAGAGAGAGAGAGAGAGAGAGAGAGAGAGAGAGAGAGAGAGAGAGAGAGAAAGAAAGAAAGAAAGAAAGAAAGAAAGAAAGAAAGAAAGAAAGAAAGAAAGAAAGAAAGAGGAAAGCCCTTTATATTTTGGGGGGGGAAATTAAAGAATACTATAGCTTAATTCCCAAGTTTGGAAGCGTGTGTGTGTGTACGTATGTCCAGATAAGACAGAAAATGAAAATGTTATCTTTTCTGATCTTTAAAACCCTTAATGGCATAGCTTCAGGTGATCTGATGAACTGCCCAATCCCATTAGGACAAGCCCATTTTAGTTAGACTGACAGACAGGGCCTATTTTGGACCGTTAGTCAAAGAACTCTGGGGGAAGGATAAGACACCACATAGCTCCTGTCTACACCATAGTTCTTTCAGTAGTTCCAAGAAGATTCCATCCCCATTTGCACTCTGATACAGGTGACCCTGAAAGCACAGAAAAAAACTCCAAGCGGTGTCAAGAGCCCTCAGGGAGAGTGCTAATGACCAGATGACTGAAAAGAAACTTCTGTTTACACTCTTTTCATTTCTTCCCTTTTTTTGTTGTTGTAAGCAAGCTGGAGTAGCCCCAGAGCAAGATAAGTGGCAAATAAATTCAACAAACAAACTAGGAAAAACAAATGAAGGAAAACACATAGCACCCTAATTGTAACTTTTTGATTGTATGTTTGTGTTTTATACTGTAGTTGCTTGATAAGGCTTATTTCCCTATTTGATGGGAAAAGAAATTAGCATTGACCTGACCTGTTCTTAGTAGTCATAAAAAGAAGAGGCTCATGTTAATGTGAGACAAACAAGCAAAAAACAGACAACCAAGATATTGCCAAGGAATTAAAGAGACCAGGCATAGTGAAGGATATTGAACTTTTCAATAGATTCCATAAATTATATTCATAAATCATTCTAGGACTTTATTGGAAATCAAGGCCCAATAGATGCCTGGATTTGATGGTTTCTGTGTTTGCTTATTTTCCATTAATGCTTTGTACAATGCCACAGGAGTATCTTGGGAAGAATGCTCCTAGGACTGGCATGGGAAAGTCATTTATTTCCCAGGGTTGATAACAAACCAACAAGCAATGCAATCATTTTGGTAAATGGACAATCCAGCCAGGTCATTTGCCTCTCATATCCTTCTAACTATAGTGTGGTAGACTAATCCATCATTATAGCAGAAATCCAGGAGACAGTTCTCATTTACTGCTCCTTTAGCAATGATTAGCTTAGGCAAGATGAATTAGTATGGAAGCTTTTAATGTAGGAAACTGATTTTACACAAGGACACAAAAGACTGCACTGATAACAGACTTATACATGTGTATGCCTCTTAAAATTATTTAATTTGCTCTAAAAAGAAGAAAGTGGTTTAATCATTTTACAAGCCTAAACTTTGGAATGACCTGCCCCCTGAATTACGTACCATCACCGACCTCCGCCTCTTCCGCCAATGTCTTAAGACATATCTGTTTCAACAAGCCGGCCTAGCCTAACCTCCCTTGGGGACTTAAGATAGTTTTAAATTGGGTTTTAAAATTTGGTTTTAGCGCAGGATGGGGTTATTTAATAGTTTTTTAAAATTATATTTATTGTATTTTTGTATGTTTTTTAAATTTCCTGTGCGCCGCCCTGGGTCCTCTGTGGAGAAGGGCGGGGTATAAATTTAAATAAATAAATAATAAAATAAATAAAATAAATAAAAAATAACTTCTTTCATATGTAATAGCTTGTTGATTCATCTTCTGTAAAAAGCAGGACATACTGTATCTGAAGAAAATGAATATGAAATTATTTTTGACACCACCATGACTATTAAATGAATCAATGTATTCCATACTTTATAACAAGAGGTGGCTGCATCTAGTTGATATTGGCTAATCTTGAAAAAGCAGGAGTGGATCTGGTCAGTACCTAGATGGGGAAAACTTAGGAAATCCCAGGGTTGGAGGAAATTGGAAAGTTTTAAGAAGTTCTGGAAGAAGCAGTGGTAAATTACTTCAAAATTATTGTCAAGGAAATCCCATGCCTGTATCTCTATAGTTACTAGGAGGAAGACTTTGTTATGGCATCATCAATGTAAGATTATGTAAATTTCATACCTGCAATATGAGAGATTCTTTATCACCTTCTAATCTTGTCAGACGTTCTTGATACGTCTCATTACTGGTAGAAGTATGATGATTCACCTGGGACTGAAAAGAAAAACAAGTTTAGAACACAAGTAACAGAAACATAATTATTATATGTAATTAATCTAGTTATTCCATTTTTAATGAATGTAAT
Organism: Rhabdophis nuchalis; assembly: GCA_039707465.1. Classification (NCBI taxonomy): domain Eukaryota; kingdom Metazoa; phylum Chordata; class Lepidosauria; order Squamata; family Natricidae; genus Rhabdophis; species Rhabdophis nuchalis. Next base: position 119,954,726 of record CM077643.1, on the reverse strand, counting down.
TATTGTGTAAAGCTAGAGCTTCCCATTAGTAGAAATGAGAGAGAGGGCGGGGGGGGGGGAGAGAAAGTAGTGCAGAAAGGATGCAGCAAGGCTTTCTTTTTGTGTGTGTAGTTGTTCTATCTTATTCACAGGATATTATATAGCAATGATAGCAAACCACTTCGGCATTGAGTGCCCAAACTGGAATGTGCATGCATGCACATGCATGAGCACCTGTGTGCACGCTGGAGCACCAGAAACCTAAAGACCAGCCCACACATGCCTGCTTTTTGGGCATTTTTCAGGCTGTTTTCCAGTGATCCGGTGCCCGTGAAGATCAGGTGGCCGGTGCACATGTACATGCCAGAAACCAGAAGAGCAGCTGGTGATGTTGTGCATGCCCACAGAGAGGGCTTTGTGCCACCTCTGGTACGCGTACCATTGGTTTCACCATCACAGCTATATAACATATAAGTAAACATCAGACTAGGCTAGCCATAGGAAGGACATGGAGAAAAGCTGTGTGAATACAGTTAAAACAAGCTCAGGTCATTCTTACGATTTAGCTGTTGATGGAACACCCAAGCCAAAAAATAACTCATGCCTGAACCAGAGGATTGTTAGTTACACCTTTCAGTAAAAAAGATTAACTTGCTTTACAATAAGCCTGGAATGGGTGGGAACAAAGAATACAAGGTGTGTCCTGGTTAATGAAAGGAAGTTTGAATCATCACATTTCTCTATCAAAACACAGGCAAATGTAAGTAAAATATAGTTATTAGGAGTACTTTTGTTATTCTATCTGCTATTATCAACTTCGCTGCCATGAACAGAGGTAGGAATAATGGTCATTAATTTACAGGTAGTCCTGAGCCCAAAAATTCAGTTGCTAAGTGGGACATCTGTTAAGTGAGTTTTGTCCCATTTTATGACTTTGGTTGCTACAGTTGTTAAGTAAATCACTCAGTTGTTAAATTAGTAACCCATTTGGTTAAGTGAATCTAGATTCCCTATTGACTTTGCTTGTCAGAAAGTTGCCAAAGGGGATCACATGACCCCAGGACACTGCAACCATCCTAAATATGAGTGAGTTGCCAGGCATCTGAATGTTGATCAAATGACCATGGGAATGTTGTAATGGTTATAAGTGTCATAAGTCATAAGTCAGTTTTTTCAGGGATATTGTAACTATAATAAAAAAACAAACTCCAGTTCCTGATCTATTTTATAGTTGTGATATGAATATTGACTTCTTCCAGAACAAAACAGAATTCCTAAAGAAATCCTTAATTAAAGTTCCTGAACAAAGCAAATTATGTGTCTACAAGTAGCCACTATATCCACGTTCCTATAGGACATTCTGAAATTATATTTGCACCAAAAACTTCAGTTCCATGGAAAAATCTTCTCCCAATATTGTTTTCTCTATAGCTGGATGTCTGTACTCTGCAATCTGGTGGTAATCTTGAATTTCAAGACTAAAAGACTTTGAAAGCTCTATCCTCTCTTAATTTATATTGCATCCTTTTAAAGCCATCAGATTTAAAAGATATCATCAGGACCTATGATAACTAACTCCACAGATTTGTTATATGCTATGTGAAGAAATGCTTTCTTTTTTACTTATATTAAATCTCCTTCAAATTAGGTTTATTTATTGCATGGTTATTGATCAAATTTCTTCATGCCCATGTTCCTTCAGTTTCTCTTTTTCCAAACTAAAGGTGTAATTCTTTCCAAACATGATGAGCTGCGGTGGTGCAGTGCTGCAGGCTACTTCTGCTGAGTGCCGGCTGCCTGCAGTTTGGCAGTTCGAATCCCACCAGGCTCAAGGTTGACTCAGCCTTCCATCCTTCTGAGGTCAATAAAATGAGGACTCAGATTGTTTGGGGAAAATATGCTGACTCTGTAAACCGCTTAGAGAGGGCTTGAAAGCATTGTGAAGTGGTATATAAGCCTAAGCGCTATTGCTATTGCTATGAACAGATCATTATACAATTTTTCAGATGTAGCTTTTCCATAGATTTATGTAGTGGTATTAAAATACCATGGTTTGATTTTCAATCCTTTAAAAAATCATTCAGTCTTCACAAGCTTCACAAATGGCATTGAGAACAGGCAAACATTTGTGCACACTCACTTGAAAGCAGAGCCTATGAAAATTCAAACATCCTACTATCAAGAAAAATGCTCTATAATGTTTTCCAACTTCTAATTTCAAGTCAGCTAGAAGCTTGACTACATGTTGAGCTTTATAATAAATCAGAAAAATCCTAATTAGCCAAGCCTAAGAGATTAAAACCAAATTCTTTATAATGAACAGGCACATGTAGTAACTAGAAAAAACATTTTGAATACATTTTCCCTAGCTCATTTTGTTCTGGAAAAAAAAATTCATTCTACATTAAGCCATAAATAGATAAAGTATTACAATGCTTCCTACTCTCATTTAAGCTTCAAAATATCCCAGACTGAAACTACATTAGCTAGCATCCACATGAGATGAAGTAATAAGGGAGAAAAACATCAGCTCTGCCAAAGCATCAGCTACTACCGGCCTTAATAAAAATAGACAAACATAGTCCAGACAAGTTCATCTATTAAGTAAACAGCTGCTCTGTTTCAGTCTTAAAAGTATGCAAAGATCTATAGCTAATGACAAGATAGAAGAACGCCCCAAAGGTGTATGCGTGTGGATGAAGCTTGAAGCAAACAGTCATAATTATAGAAGAATAATATCTTATGGCCAATCAACTTAAGATAATTATGAAATTTTTGCAGCATCTGGTTGCTACATGTTCATGTTTTAAACTTCTGGTAACTGCTTGCTGGTTATTAGAGTAGATATCTTCTTTGAGCTACACATTGTTCTAAGCTAACTAAAAAACTTTCCCAGAGGATTAAAGAGTTGCAGGAAGTTCAGAAGAGAGGGAAAACAGCTGGAACTGTCATTCTAGGCTTGAACTGGACTAAGGGTTACATCAGAAGAAAATGTAGAATGGAGAGATATCATATCAATCCCACTCTAGAGACCACTATGATTATTTGGAGATCTAGTGGTGTAAGTTTTCTTCATACATAGAATGCCGAATATTTGCTATACTGTCTAAACTATTGGTACATATAGATTTCAGTCTGACAGCCATGTCTTCCTCTCTAAGTTGATTAATAGTAAAATCCTTCAAAGGGCCTCTGAAATATTGAAAGAGTGTGTATATGGCATACATACATACATACATACATACATACATACATACATACATAGTGCACTTGATGCCTGAAGTTCAGAATCTGAACCAAAATCCATTCAGGACTGGTCCAACACTAACCATAACATCTCACTGGATATTCTCCTTGATAATATCATTCCCACACACTGATATAGAGAAGCAGGATTCGATGCCCTAGAACTGTGATGGCAAACCTATGGCAGGGGTGTCACAGGTGGCACGTGGAATCATTTCTTAGGGCATGCGAGGCGTTGCCCTGTGAGCTCCAGCGCATATGTTGATTTAGTCCTTCTTTTGAGGCCGTTTTTCACCCTCTGGAGGCTTCAGGGAAGCTCCTGAAGCCTCTGGAGGTGTGGGGGAGGCTGTTTTCACCCTCCCCATTCTCCTGGAAAGCTCTGGAGCCTGGGGAGGGCAAAAAAATGTTGATTTAGTCCTTCTTTTGAGGCCGTTTTTCACCCTCTGGAGGCTTCAGGGAAGCTCCTGAAGCCTCTGGAGGTGTGGGGGAGGCTGTTTTCACTCTCCCCAGGCTCCTAGAAAGCTCTGAAGCCTGGGGAGGGCAAAAAAATCACGCAAAAAGCAGGGGGTCATGCACATAGCATTATGGGTGTGGCACGCCCATGCATGACCTCCCTGCACTCCCTCTGCTTTTGGCACGCTTTTTTAGCCATCACTGCCCTAGGATATCACATTCTCAACAGAGTATGAAAGAATGGATGAAGTTATTTGAGAATAAAAGAGACTTTCAGACAGTTGAGACTATTTTGAAATGGAGGAACAAGGAAAATAAAAAAATGAGAGTCAACATACACAGGATATGGAAAGAATAAGTTGATGCAGAAGTCACTGGGTTTTTAAAAAGTAGCTGTTGGAGATGACCAGGCTGAGCCCGAGGGAGTGGTCAAATGTGTCATCAGTCATGAGTCCCTTCATGCCCATCTAAGTCCAACCCATCTTGATTTCCTCCCAATTTACTACTCCCAATTTACTACTCCCAATTTGCTCAGGCTCTTAACAGCTTAGGCTGTTAGTAATTCAGATTCTTGTAGAGAGCTTAAGCTTGCAATAAATATACTTATTCCCCTGGCTCAGCTGATTAGGAGGAGAATCTGTGGCCTACTGGCAATTACAACTGCCTCACGTGTAATACTTCCCAGGTTCAAATCCTAGTAAGGGTATGGCTAGCTGATGAGAGCTAAATAGCTTGAAATAGATCTATTCTAGTGTCCCTTTATTTATTTATCAGCACAAATGTCACCCCCCCCCCCACACACACACCTGACAATAAAAAAAATTCCAGTACTTAAGGAAAAATGTCTTTTTCAGATAGGATGAGGAATATTGGATAGGGGTTCTAATTTCCAATCAACAGTTCTTTCAAATCGGATCAGAGACTGAAAAAAGAAGCAAGATTACAGGAGATGGAAAGAATTATATATATACACCAACATACCAATATTGTTTATTCATACACTAGTACCACAGCCAGTGATTGTTTTCATTATTGTGTTTGTTTGCCATTAACACATTATGCTTTAATGCTATGTGGTTCTTTTGGTTTACTGTTTTTGCTATTGTTTTTCTGTTGTATGCTGCCCAGAATCACATTGTTGGATTTGGGTGGCCCACTTAGTCCATACAATAAAATAATAAAACAAAATTTAAAAAATCTTTTTGTCTCACAGATTCCCTTTTTGGCTGGTTTTATAGATGGCAGCACTTTTTCTTGCAAACCACTATGTTGTTTTTCAATTTACCATCCCCTTTCTTGTTCTCACTTGATTCATTCTTGCTTAATTCTCTTACAATTAGTTCGTTTGCCTTTCAGTTCCTCTCTTTCCCCATCCTTCCTCTGATTCCTTATTATACTTCATTACTTCATGTAAACACAATACAATTTCAATTCTGCTAGATTTTACTTAGTCCTTCTTCATTCACCCCTGCTACATCCTTACTTAATTAACTTTTCTTCTGCCTTATTGTGTGAATTATTTATGTATTAGATTTATATCCATCTTTCTTTCTCTTTTTATTCCCATTAAAGAATCGTGTGGCATTGATTAGGCTGAGTGAAACTAATTAGCCCACACATTTTTAGTATTTTTAAAATTTGTATGCCCTTCAGTCTAAGACCTATTTCCCACTATAACAGCAACCTTATCAGACAGAATGCACTGAGAGAATGGCTGGGTCAAATCCACCTGGTGAATTTCCCCAAGTGAGGGTGGACTAGAACTTGGGTCTCCTTGCTCCTAGTCCAACATGTTGTCCATTCCATCACACAAACTCTTAAAAATGAGAATGGTCTGTGTTACTTTTCTTTTATCTTGGAAGCAATATTCTCCTAGATTACAATCAGAACCTATTGATAGGGGTATATATTAAGGTAGTAGGAAGTGTCATTAGAGAAATCAAGGACAGGGTAGGTAGAAGTTGCTGATGTTCAGTCAAATTACACTGGCAAAGGATTACTGAGGATTAAAGAGAAAAGTAAAGTCTTATACTAAGGCAAGAAAAACCAAAAGTACACATATAGTCTGGGTGAAACCAGGCTTAATAGCAGTAACTGTGAGTGGGACCTTGGAGTCTTAGTGGACAACCAGTTAAATATGAGCTAGCAATGGGCAGTGGTAGCCAAAAAAGCCAATGCAATCCTAAATTGCATTAATAGAGGGAGATCAAGTGAGGTACTAATACCACTCTATAAAGCCTTAGTAAGACCACATCTAGAATACTGCAGTTTTGGTCACCACAATATAAAAAAGATGTTGAGACTCTAGAAAAAGTGCAGAGGAGAGCAACCAGGATGATTAGGGGCTTGGCGACTAAAACATATGAAGAACGGTTACAGGAACTGGGCATGGCCGGTGTAGTGAAGAGAAGGACCAGGGGAGACATGATAGCAGTGTCCCAATATTTGAGGTGTTGCCACAGAGAGGAAGGGGTCAAGCTGTTTTTCCAAAGCATCTGAAGGCCAGACAAGGAATAATGGATGGAAACTGATCAAGGAGAGATTCAACCCTGAAATAAGGAGAATTTTTCTGACAGTGAGAACAATCAACCAATGCTTGCCTTTGGAAGTTGTGGAAGCTTCATCACTGGGGGCTTTCAAGAAGAGATTGGACTGCCATTTGCCAGAAATGGTGTACGGTCTCCTGCTTGGGCAAGGGGTTGGGTAACCTACAATGTACCTGCCAACTGTGTTACACCCTTTTAATAGTCCATATTTTCCTGCAAATTTTATCTTGCTCTAATAAAACACACCAGCAACAGTTCTAAGCAAAAAGATGTTAGAAAATGGGAGAGGGAAAAATCTGTTTTTCACACTACTTCAAAATGTACATGGATCAGGCTGGCTGCTCTTTGGACCTAAACAAGCCAAGGGTCCAGATATGAAGCAGTTGGCCAGATTTTTCTCAGTACAACTGCTTATCACTTATGTAAGCAAAGTAATGTTCATTTGCAAGATACTGAAAAATGTCTGGTTGAGTTAACTACCCAAGCTATAAAAGGGAGCTGTACCATCAGAACAGCCTGCTTTGCTTTTGCGGTATCATTATCCTTGAATACTTAATAAAATCCATGTGCCCTAAAAGCAACTACTTGTGCAGAAAAGATATAGCAGAACATTGAGATATGTTCAGTGCATTGTGGCATTCTGTTAATGAAAAGTGGCAGACGGAAGCAGAGCAGAGACAAGAGAATGTGGTCATCCAGTTATTTGTTTAGTAGCTCATCATTTTGAAGGCTGTGATCTGGTTTATTAATACACACTCAGATTTGAAAAGAAATGGGGAGAAGGAACAGCTGCCTGAGTTTTTCAGCACATTTCTGATGTCAAGAGAGAAAAAACTGAGATCCAGTTGAATAATATGTTTGACTTTCTGGGGAGTTCAAAATGAGATACCTTTCTTACTCTGATTCGTGCCATTACTAATGTAATAACCTGATAAAAATTATATAGAGAGATTTCACAAGAGTTGACTGAATCAACTATACCAGTGATGGCTAACCTTTTTTGGCTCACGTGCCAAAAGTGGGGGGGAGCGCAGGGGGGTCATGCATGGGCGTGCCACACTCATAATGCTATATGCGTGACCTCTTGCTTTTGGCACACTTTTTTCACCATCCCCCCCCCCCCAGGCTCCAGAGGCTTTCTAGGAGCCTGGGGAGGGTGAAAACAGCTTCCCCTCACCTCCAGAGGCTTCAGGAGCTTCCCTGAAGCCTCCAGAGGGTGAAAAATGGCCTCAAAAGAAGGCCTAAATCATCTGGCCAGTGCACACATGCACGCTGGAGCTCACAGGGTAACGCCTTGCGTGCCCTAGAAATGGTTCCGCGTGCCACCTGTGGCACCCGTGCCATAGGTTCGCCATCACTGAACTATACCAAGCACATCATTACCATATTTACCTACAACACTGATGATTGTCTGCTACTGGATGTCAGGGTTTCAAATAGCATCCTCAATAAAATAATAGGCTAAGGTTAGAAATTCCTCAAAGTTCCAATTTATTAGAAGAGCCATGTTGGCACAGCTGGGAAAACCCGAATCTGAAAGCTTCCAGGTTTTTCCACACCCAGTTGAAAATTCAAGACCCTACCCCAGCACCCACATGTCCATCACATGAGAAGATTCCTCCCTCTAGGTGCCGGGACAGGATGACCTTGACTCTTTGAGAAAGAATGTTATTTTGACTACAAAGCTCCCATGCTCCTTACAATCCCCCCTCCCACAGTAGAATAGAATATGTGGCAGGCTTGAGGCCTATTGTAAAAGATGGCTTCCAAGCCTGAATTGGGTTTCCTTTACATTTCTCCAAAGAAACACCTAATAGCTCTAAGCCATGATAAACAGGATTTATCCCAAAAGCCAAATTTCTTCATTCAGTCTCTCCTCCCTTAGACAGAAAGGGTGTCACATTGTGGACCAGGCTTCCTAAAGAGGCAATTTGGCTCATGTAGGGAAACCATTTTAAGGACCCCATTTTACAATGGGATATACTGCCTGAGGCCCAGAGCTTAATGCATCCCTCAAAGATTTCAAAATACTGTAAGTTTTGATGTACGGTAACAAAAAGATAAACTCATTAAATGCATATCTAATGGATAAACATGATATACTTCATTTAAATGTAAATGACAGTAAATTCAATTGAATATTTATCTTTGACTCATCCTTTATTATTTTTTTTGGAGGGGGGAGGGAAGATAACCCATAGTAAAGGGTGGCTTACAGCTTCCTCAAAAGTTACTTATTACTGTTCTACAAGAATTATTCACATGTTTCTCAAAATGGGTGAGGCCTCAGCCACCTAGAGTTTCCCCCAGGTAAGATGAACAACATAAAAGTTGAATAAATAAATAAATAAAAATAATTTTCAGGCCTAATGAAAACATTGTAGTGTATAAGCTGCATCTTTCTTAACCAGTGGGACTAAGTTATGGGAGGTATCTCTATCATCAGTTTGCTAATCATCAGCTCACCTAGACAACATTTCCCCCCTTGGTTTGAGCTACATTCAGAGAATTAGCTGTGCACAGCAATATCACTCTCCATGTGGGGAGAACCCTGTTGATACAGCTTTATGTTGACTCACTGTGGGTGCATAAAGATGTGGAATGTTGTTTTCAGCATGTCACTGACAGCCTGAGTTGAAGTGAGAATCAGAGTTAATCACAGAGGAAAAACGGTTGCAGGAACTGGGTGTGTCTAGTTTAATGAAAAGAAGGACTAGGGGAGACATGATATCAGTGTTCCAATATCTCAGGGGCTGCCACAAAGAAGAAGGAGTCAAACTATTATCCAAGGCACCTGAGGGCAGAACAAGAAGCAATGGGTGGAAACTAATCAAGGAGAGAAGCAACTTAGAACTGAGGAGAAATTTCCTGACAGAACAATTAGTCAGTGGAACAGCTTGCCTCCAGAAGTTGTGAATGCCCCAACAATGGAAGTCTTTAAGAAGATGTGGGATAGCCATTTGTCTGACATGGTATAGGGCCTCCTGCCTAGGCAGGGGATCGGACTAGAAGGCCTCCAAGGTCCCTTCCAACTCTGCTATTGTATATTGTACAGAGGAATATGATCCTGTTTTCAAATATAGAGAAATACTTGGTGATTCTGCACCAGGCGTCCCGCCATTGAAGTGAAGATGGATCCTAGAAAAAGGTCTTGGTTGATGGTCTTGAAGGACAGGAGAAAGAGTCACTATCATAGGCAATGGTCAGTTAAGCAAGGATTGAGCCTGGCCAAGAAATTAACTTGAGAAAATTGTCCCAGGCAAGTTCACAGGAAGGGGGTGCAGGGAGAGAAGAATGTTCAGATTTGCAAGATTCTGTTATCATAGCTGTTACAATAAAAGTAGTCCTGACCTATAGGGAATTGGCTTCTTAATCTAGTCTATCTTGTAGGGCTGATAATGACACATACCACCTCTACGATTCTATGTAAGCTGAACTTTTGTAGCCTAGAGTTATATACCAAACAGACAATTATGGTTCTTTTAGCACATAATGGTTTAAAAACCCCAGGCCTGACAATATGTTAACCAAGGCATATTCTGGACTGATCCATTGCTTTGACTCAGTAGATTTCATGTGTTGATAAACATATGGGAAGGAAAAAGTGCCCGATAAAAGTAATGCAACACAAAGCAAAATAAGGAAGTGGCTAATTTGCATCACATGTGAGCTTTTAAAGATGGAGAAACATGCGTTAAGTAATGCTTTTTTTCTTACTAACTCTTTTTTAGCATAATTACTTTGTTATGCTTCTCTTGTGAAAGAAAAAATTCACTATTTGACTCCTGTCACTTGACCTTTCTATGTGCTGGTACACAAAGGCACGTTCTGACATTAGTTTTCAAACTAATTTTGGAACGCTTTCAGGAAAATATTGCATTTTTTTTCTGGGCATTGGTTTGATGATATATATGAAACCTTACATAATCTTTTCTTTTCGTCCAAGTAAAGCAGATTTATGTTTTTTAATCTATTTCATCCATTAATCTGTTTCATCCATTGAATATGCGAATGGTTTTAGATTATTTATTTCAGTTCATTCTTATAACGAACTTGTAATCTTGCAACATCAGAAGAGAAATCACATTTGAATCCCCCTCCCCCAGTCCAAGACTTCCTTCTCTTTGAAATTAGAGCCTGCTTTGGCAAATGCCACCAAGGACGGATAGAAGTCCAGCTCAATTCCTTTCTCTCTCCCACCCTGGACTGGAGGAAGTAGAGCTTTTATTACCAGCCATAGAGCATCGGTTTACCACCACAGCTGGTGTCCAAGCATGCAGCACCAATGTAATCATGTGGCATTAAAAAAAAATCAGTGTAGAATGAATTTTCAACAAAAATAACTTATCAAAGGAGCTTGTGTAATTTCATGCAAATCATATTTTTTTTCCTCTGGGAGGAATAATAGAATAACAGAGTTGGAAGGGTCCTTGAAGGTCTTCTAGCCCAGGGGTCCCCAACCTTTTTTGCACCAGGGACCGGTTTCATTTTCAAAAAAATTCTGCGGACCAGCTGGCATAGAGGAGGAGCGGGGGGGAGGGGGAACAGGCGGCACATGCGCACGTGGGGGGAGGGGGAACAGGTGGCGCATGCACACGCGGGGGGTGGGTAATCAGCTCACTCGGCCCTCTAGGGTCTCCAATGGCACGAACGGCCATGCCTGCGCTCTCCTGCATCTGGTGCGCACTCTGCCCAGGGGGCTGCTCCCCCCTCCCTTCTCCTCCTCTCCAGCCCTGCGGCCCAGTTCCTATCAAGCCACGGACTGGCACCGGTCTGCAGCCCGGGGGTTGGGGACCCCTGTTCTAGCCCAACCCCCTGCTCAGACAGGAAGCTCTATATTATTTCAGACAAATGGTTGTCCAATCTCTCCTTAAAAACTTCCAGTGTTGGGAGCATTCACAACTTCTGGAGGCAAGTTGTTCCACTGATTAATTGTATTAACTGTCAGGAAATTTCTCCTTAGTTCTAGGTTGCCTTCTCTCCTTGATTAAGTACTCTGAGCCCTCTTCATGCACTACTGCTCTACTACATAGTGTCTCTTCCCAGCCCTTTTAGAAGTAAGGCATTTTGTTCCTTAAAAGCCTTCTATATAAAACCAAAACCACTAAAACCCCATCCTACTTCTCTTTCTTCAGAATTTGAGAAGAAATGGGAGAATAAATATATTTAACAAAGCATATTGGGAAATAATCCCACCATGGCTTTGAGAATTAGTTGTCTAAAAAAGATATTAGTATGCAATTATTATACAGCTTTCTGGAAAGTGCTCTTAAGCTTGTTTGTTAACAAGTTTATTTGAAAGAGCAATCTTCTCTTTTAACTCACCCATCCACTTTTTAGGAAAATCTTTTTAAAATCTGTTTTTTAAGTTCCAGAATTATAAACATTGGGCTGCAATCTTACATCTACTTATTGAGGAATAAATTATGACTCCAATAGGATTTACCAATGAAAAGATATATTCAACACCAGCATGAAATTCTTCAATACAAAAATCCAAGCGCCTACTGTCAAGTTTTGTAAACTTCAGTGACTACTGTAATAATACTGAATGTAGTGAAGATTGAATCTAAATAGTGCAGATTCCCTCTGCATTATTAAAATTAAATAGTATAAAAAAGAATACTTTATGTAAACAGCATCTAAACTGCAACATTGAAGATAGTAATACAGTCCCGAACTAGACGAAATATCTGGAATTTACTTCCAGCATTACTGTACATAAAATATACAGTATTAAGTATTTCTTAATAATGGTTTTAGATTAAACATCATAAAATGAAATGGATCTAAATCAATTGGGACTAATACATTTTAATCTACTTAATAAAGCCTGAAACTGTTTAAATCTAAAAAAAACCTACTTCGCAAGCAAATTAGCTTACTGACTGGTCTGATTAACAGAACTTTTATTAGTTTTAAAAGCAACTGTACAATATCTTTTCAAAAGCTTTGCAAAGAAACATGATCACCTCACTGGAAAACGGACTCTAACTTGAGCTCTTATGGGGAATGTTATGTTCCACCACCAAGCTAAATGATTGCTTGATTATTTTGCTTAGACTGTCTTGCGAGTTTTACTAAAGACAAAGGAATACTGACTATGTCCCCAGAGCCCTCCCTCTCAGGCTACTAGTTTCAAACTAGTAGAACAATTTCTCTTGCAGTGGCAGAAAATGTAACATGCTGAAAATCTTCTCTCCCTATAAAGCGTGGTAAATTGTAAAAATGCACAAAAAAAAGGCACTTACCCTCTTTAGCCACGTGAAGTGTTTGTAAATATTAATCTCGCTATCCATGCTGCGGGCCCATTGCAAAGATCTTCCCTTGGTTTGCAGCAATTTCAGCTTAGTTATGGAAAAGCACAAACTCTATTCCAGCTTCTAGCTAGCAGAACGCCCACAGCAGCACTTCTCTGACTTTAACATGTCCTTCAGGCTTACTCAAAAACTTTTCTACCGCACTATGTTTATACACAACTGTATAAACTTCAGGCTGCATTCCCCACCTCCCCTACTAGCAGCATCTGGCTTTTTTTTAAAAGAGGAGATCAGTCATCAACTGGCTCTCGTATGGTATCTTTCCAAAAACATCAAAAGATACCTAAAGCCAAATAGACTCAGAAAGAAAAGGAAAAGACGGAAGCTTCCGTAAGCGCAATTGAAGTCTGCAGCGAGAGTGTTCCTCGTTTTGATGGTAAAGTAACAAGCTAAAAATTGCCAGGCTGTCATAGAGAAACTATTTTCAAGTAATGCCTTCTCTAGCTTTCTGTTTCAAGAGTGGCTGGAACTCATTACCCCCCAAGACCCTCTATTTCCTGTCTCGGTTTTTGCGCTGTGTTTACTGAACAGTCTTCAGAGCCCCTAGTTTATTTCAGGCTAACTTTAGCCTAAAAATAAGCCCTGCTCTTGAGAATTGTTAGTAGCTCCCTTCTCACTACTACTTGGAAAGTGACTTTGTCTGTGTAATGCCAAGTATTCCACACTTGGCTGTTGTTTTTAAGTGCGGGGGATGAATGAGCATATCTCAAATTCATAACTCAACATTCTTTTCATTCACTGTTACTGCAGCTGAAAACGGCATAGCCCTGCAGCACTCCAGCTAGGTTGTGATCACGTGAGGTTACAGGGCTGAGTGGGTTCCGACTTGTAGTTTTGATGTGTCCCTTTCATCTTCCATGCAAAACCACTAAGCTTTAGCATTTAATTCATTCAAGGTAACCTTGGAGGAAAATATTAAATAGAGAAAAATAATCACACATTCTCCTTAGCTCTAAGCAGTTACTCTCTGTGTATCCACTGAGGGCGCTAATTGCAGCAAAGTTTATAACATTTGATATTTTCAGTTGATTTGACAAAGACTGTGTATTTGCTGATTTTGTGGAAACATAGGAAATGTCTTATTCCAAGACAACCTTTGATCCATCTTGCTTAAGACTGTCTTCAATGATTGACAGCAAGCTTCCAAAGTTTCAAGGCCTTCTCCAGAGCTCTGGAGGTGTCTAAATCTTAATTTTTTGCATGTAAGGTTAGTACATTTCTACAACAAAGCTACTCTTCTCTCATAATGGAATGCTTCTAAAATATTGGTAAATATGGTGTAGCCACTAAAGTATGATAAGTATAATCCCTGCTGCTATCTGATCAGAATGGTTACTTTTTGCTATGGGGAAGTCCCTCAGAAGTTGACTGCATATTTGTAGTTAACTACAGAAATTAAAGCAAGTCTCACAGTAGTAGAGTACCACCTTTGAGTACCACATTTGTTTAAGGGAGTGGAACTATATACCAGTGAAACAGATGCTCATAACTATGGAATTAACGCTATTCAAAGCATCACATTTACTATGTAGATCACCTATGATAAATTTAAGGACTCTACTTTCAACTAATAAAGTTTATTGCAGGATCCACTCTGCGTTAGTGACTAGGACCAAAAGTTTATTCTCAAGCTTTTGAGCTTGTGCTGGAGCCCATCATCAGGGAGCTTCTCTCTCTCCACAATAGGTGCACTGGACTGTTCTATGTGTTGTATTTTTATGGTTCCTGATTATGTGTAGCTTTTAGTTGTTAATTAGGATATTGATGATGTCCAATGCTAATTCTGAAGAGAGAGAAATTACCTGAAGATGGGCTCCAGCATAAGCGTGAAAGAACCACTTTGGTCCTGGCGATCAAGTAGATTGGATCCTGTAATAATATTTGTTCATCTAGTCCATTTAAGAGCCAAGCTATTTTACCTCAAATGTAGCAATACTTGAAATAGCAGTGTTCCATGGCATTTATCTAGATGGGATGATTGAGGTTGAAAGGGAGCATTTAAACTAGTGATTTAATAGACTTATCAAGCAGAAAGGTATAACTCTACTTTTGGCATCTATGTTTACAATATTTTGTTGTTTCATCATTTATTGCACTAACCATCTTTGATAACTCCATCTTGAAAGGGAAATAAAACATTGAATAGTTCATTAGACAGGTGTTCAATGAATCAAGACAGTAAATACATATATATGCAGATGGGTTGGTGGGAGGTTTTTTTCAGGCTACAGATGGTGCTTTCCATTTCAAAAATCAGTTTGTAGACAATTCAGTAAGGCTGAAAGTCATCAACAAAGCTAACCTATTGATCCCTACAAAATATTATCACCTATTATATAACAACAACACACACACACACAAACACACACACACACACTGAGGACTATTGGGAATCTAATTAATCGACATGTCCCATTTCAAACTTAGAAAATTATTCCCACATTTTTTTCTTTCCCAAACTGTAATCTGAAAGTCATATATTATTCTGCATTTCTCCTACATCCTCATTTGTAACTGATACCTCAAACATTTCAGTAAATGCAGAACCTCCTATTTCTCTTATATTTGAGAGGAGTGGCCAAGAAGTAGAGAAGTAATTTTGTTTATCATTTTCTGCCTAAATAGAATCCCCAGTGGCAGGGGAGAAACCAAACAGGCTCTAGAATTAAAATCAGTAGCACTTGAATTGTTTATTTAATTTTAATCATCATAGCACAGCTAGTTAAGTTCCCTTCTCAGGGTAAATGTACTTCCCCTATACTGCCTGAATTACACAATGAGTTCATAATATTCTGAGTGGCAAAGCATGTCTTCCATTGTCCCAACCTTCATAAATGTCACCAAATTGAGGTCTCCCTACCCATAAATGAAAGTCTATAGCTAGAAAGAAGAGCTGAAAGGGAAACTGTCCTGCATGCCACCTCAAATATTGACTTTCAAATATTGAAAGAACTACCTGCATGGACAAAATCAGCATATTTAAACGATTCCACATACCTATTTCTCGTTCATTGACCTCCTCCAGGTTTCACATAACTGAACCTTGATCCTCTCATTGTTCTTCTTGACTACAAAGGAACTGAAACTTCCAGAGACTTTAATCCAACACTCCTGTTAGTACCCTCATGGTTAGGAATGTTGACGAAGTACATTCCACTGAATCACATGCCACCCTGTTACCTGCCTCTTAGTTTCAGGTCACAATAGCACTCCGGCCCCAGGTAGTTTGGAGAAAGAGAGGTTTTAAACAAACAGTGAAACGCTGAACAAACAATGTTCCTTAAATGGGTGAGGAACTTCAATAAACTTCCTCTCCACCTGTTCATTTCTTCGGCTCGGGATGCAAGAAAATTAGTATTTTCAATTTTGAAAGCTGATTTACATCTGTTAGTTGCTCTTACTTACAACTATAGGGTGCCACTGAACAGGGATGTCTCTCTCCTCACTTGGTAAGTTGATTTAAGACTGTGCTTTTGTTTAGAAGAGTGTTGTGGCCATTTTTCCATGCCAGAAAACAAAAGTAAACTGTCAGTGAACATGCTGCCTGTAACTTCCTGGAACAGATTCTCAAGCGTTAACCCTTGAGATCATAAAACTAGCAAGCTTTAAATAAGTCCCTCCCTTTCCTTTGATGTTTATGTCTGTGTCCTAAATACACATACATAAACACATGTCTCAATGAATTAATGAACTCCTTCACAGAACTGATTTTATTTTACTGCCTCTTTTTAGTTTGTTTTATAATGACTTTGAAAATTCTGTTCTGATGAGTCTCTCAGGCATTTTACAATGTAGTTTTAAAAAAATCATTAACACCAACACTGTTATAATATCATCAAATACCAGGAGCAATCTATCTAGAAATTAGAATCCAACTATAAAGAAAAAAAATAGTAAAACACAACTGAATACTTTGTTTTAAATTTTCTGTAGAATGAACAAGGAACTTACTGTAGTTTTTAGCACTTGAAGGACTCGACAAACTTGCTTGCAAAATAAATTGTACTGAATGAATGCTGTATAGATTACCTTATCTTGCCATAAGGCTTAATTTTAGAAGAGACCTTTTGTTAATTAATTGACCAAATATGTGTTTAAGTAGATATATGTGTGGGTGTGTATAATGTTTGTGTACACTAATGGTTCATGTCTATGTATGTGTGCACTAAAGAGGAGTTTCACATGCACTCAGAGCTTAGAACCAACAGAGCAAATTGAGCTCAAATGTAAGTCCTAGATTGTTGTTGATGTTAGTTGCGAAGTCATGTTCTACCCATCGTGACCCCATGGACAACATTCCTCCAGGCCTTCCTGTCCTCTACCATCCTCTGGAGTCCATTTAAGCTCACGCCTACTGCTTCAGTGACTCCATCCAGCCACCTCATTCTCTGCCATCCCATTCTTCTTTTGCCCTCAATCTTTCCCAGCATTAGGCTCTTCTCCAGTGAGTCCTTCCTTCTCATTAGGTGGCCAAAGTATTTAAGTTTCATTTTCAGGATCTGGTCTTCTAAAGAGCAGTCAGGGTTGATCTTCTCTAGGACTGACCAGTTTGATCGCCTTGCAGTCCAAGGGACTCGCAGGAGTCTTCTCCAGCACCATAGTTCAAATGCCTCAATTTTTTGGCGCTCAGTCTTCCTTATGATCCAACTTTCTCAGCCATACATTGCAACTGGGAAAACCATAGCCTTAACGATACACACTTTTGGTGTCAGGGTGATGTTTCTGCTTTTTTAGTATGCTGTCTAGACATAGCTTTTCTCCCCAGGAGCAAGTGTCTTTTAATTTCTTGGCTGCAGTCCCCATTGCAGTGATCTTGGAGCCCAGGAAAATAAAATCTGTCACTACCTCAATTACTTCCCCATCTATTTGCCAGGAATTGAGAGGGCCAGATGCCATGATCTTAATTTTCTTAATGTTGCGTTTCAAACCAACTTTTGCACTCTTCTTCTTCACCCACATCAAGAGGCTCTTTAGTTCCTCTTCATTTTCTGCCATTAGAGTGGTATCATTTGCATATTGGAGGTTGTTGATATTTCTCCCAGCAATCTTAATTCCAACTTTTGATTCACCTAGCCCCGTCATTCTCATGATGTGCTCTGCATATAATTTAAATAGGCAGGGCAACAGTATACAGGCTTGTTGAACTCCTTTCCCAATTTTGAACCCATCAGTGGTTCCGTGTCCAGTTTTGCATATAAAGTCCTAGATAAACTAACTTAAAACTGGAAACTGAATATTTCTTGTAAGTAGAGGACAACCAGACACTTCATATATACTTCTTAAGTTCTATGGTATAAAAAAGGGAAATATGCAAAGACAACCACAAATAATCTCAGTGGAAAAGGAACAGATTAGTTTCTATCTGGATATTTATTTATTTTGTTCCTACAACCATGCATGGACCAGTTAAAAGCATACAAAACCTAAAGCACAGAAACTAGAAAAAGCAAAAAAAGTGCCCAATGTACTCTAGAACAGGGGTCCCCAATCCCCGGGCCGCGGACTGGTGCTGGTCCGTGGCTTGATAGGAACCGGGCCGCAGTGAGTGGCACAACTCTTAGAAAGCGCTGGAGAGGAGGGGGGGGGAGCAGCCCCCTGGGCAGAGTGCGCAGTGGGGGCGGGAGAGCGCAGGTGTGGCTGCTTGCACCATTGGGGGCCCAAGAGGGGCGAGTGAGCCGACTCACCCCCTCTGCGCATGCATGCACTGCCTGTTCCCTCTCCTCCCGCTGCCCCTCTATGCCAGCCAAGCCATGGCCACTGGTCCACGGAATTTTTTTAACATGAAACCGGTCCCTGGTGCCAAAAAGGTTGGGGACCTCTGCTCTAGAAGACCTTTGTTTTCATCAGTTACTAGAGGTAAGCTAAAGCTAGAACTACTCTACTTTTCAATGCATGATTGTTCAAGAGAGCTGGTGTTGCTACTATCAGGGGGATTTTAGTAGATAGATGTGATCCTGAGCTTGGTGCAAACCCAAAGAGGGCTTTGTAGGTTAACGCTAGTGTTTTTAATTGTATCCAGAAGCCAACAGAAAACCAATATATGTCCTGTGGCCCAGACGTATTTGTTCCACAACTGAGAGTCAACTTAGAAAGGCAACTTAATTTTGGATCAAATAAAGCTTCTGAGTGATCTTTAAAAACAGACCCATGCAGAACACATTATAAGTGGAGACAAAAGCATAAAGAGGAGCTCCCCAAATACCCCAATGGACAAATATTAGCTCTGTCTTGTTGGACCTTGAATTTAGCCCATTTTCTCCCATCTAGACCCTCACAACTCAAGTACTCGGATAAGATCTCAGTAGCCTAACCATCACTGACCATGTAAAGCAGAGGTGTAAAGCGGAGTATCATCATCGTACCTATGACAATGAATAGATAGATGATCTCAAAAAGCTCAAAAATCTTTTTTTCCCCAATCATGACTTCTTGTAGAACTGCAGTTTAGAAAGGTTATTGAAGAACTACTGGAACTAATACTCTGGGTAATGTTCATGGATAGTAAGTACTCTTACTTATTCCAGCTTTAATCTTTTCATGTACATGAGACAACAGAGTAGAGATGGAAGCCCTCCTCAGGCCTGCATAAAATGAATGGGATGTTGCGGGGAAAATGTCCACTTCAACAAGGAACCAAACATTTGTAAACCGATGCAATAAAGTATTTTTCATTGGCATGTACAATTCAGAGATCACAGGGCTCTAAACAGGGTTAGTTCTATAAATCTAAATAAATTAAATTAAATTAAATATATCAACCCCCTTCCCCCTAACGTTACCTAGAAAGCAATATTTTCTATTAATAGGTCTCTAGCCTGAACTAATTACAGACCCTAATACCTTATATCACAAACAATAGCCTTTATTGCACCTATATTGAAAACCAAAAGAAATATAACACTCTCTTTTCTATTACCTGTCTCCTCTCTCTCTCCTCACCATCAGTTTTATCTGACCCACCATTTGTTTTATCTGATCCATTGCAGTTCTCTCTTTTTTCCTATGCATATGTCATCTTCCAGCCATTATACATGAAAACCCTCCACAAATAATAGTACCAGATTGTGAATAAATCTTTTCGGTTTTCAGGTTCTCGCCTCACCATTCAGACTTAGTTCGGGAACAATGCTCTCTATAGGAGAAAATGAACCCAACCCATTACATTGGCATCCTTCAGTCTCAAAGGACTATGGTATTGTGCTCTGGAAATAGGTCCTAAAGCAGCATTTGGTGTGGCTAAAAAGGCCAATTTGGGAGTAGCAATCCCTTCCACACTGAGGGCAGATACATTCTGTTCCCTACCCAGCCCCCAGATTTTGCTGGTTCCGGGACTGCCCCTTTGCCTCAGCCTGCCGAACAAGTGTCTCTTTGAATTGGAGAAGGCCATGCTGCGTCTTTATCCTCCAAGCTGATCCATTCCCAAGGCCTTTATGTCCCTCTTGCAGATATCCTTATATCGCAGCTGTGGTCTCCCTCTGGAGTGCTTTCCGTGCACTAATTCTCCATACAGGAGATCTTTCGGAATCCGACCATCAGCCATTCTCATGACATGCCCAAGCCAATGTAGACGTCACTGTTTCAATAATATATATATGTATATGTTTGTGTGTATGTGTGTGTGTGTGAGTTACGTTTTTGAGCTGATCAATAAATAAGTCAGGGAGACTAGTATAGATCTATTTTGAGCTTTTTAGCTCTCATCAGCTAACCATACCCTTACTGGGATTTGAACCAGGGCTGTATTAAATGCTAGGCAGTAACATATCAAAAACGTAACACACATATAACAAAATTACACAACGGAACTCATAGCTTTCTGTTTAGATGGTCTCTGGTGATGAGCCGAAAGGCAGAAAAGGAGAGCAGTATGCTTCCTCCCTTAATTGGGGCTTAACAGGGTGTTGTGATACAAGTGTATATGTATGTATGTATGTATGTATGTATGTATGTATGTATGTACGTACGTATGTATGTATATGAAATTCCAGCACGTTCCAAGACTTCCAAGACTGAAAATGAACCCAACCCAACCACAAATCCAACCCTAACACGATTCCCTAGATTTCTAGCTTTCTGTCTGACTGGTTTCCAAAGAATAACTATGAATAATCACCATAAATTAGTTTGCTTATCACCAATAGCATCATTAACACCAACTCATTCTTACATCATGTTTCAATTATCTTCATGTTTGTTCTTTGGGCTACATTTGTCATGCATACATGAGGTTGTTGAGCCAAGCTGTTTTGAAGCTTAAAATAATAAGAGAAAACTATAGTGATCAGTTGAATTTGATTCCTGTTATGTCTACAAAGACATGGCCAAGCGATTCTCTTGGCAATAGCACTCTCAAGAATTGCTATCTTCTGGGATGGTAAGAAGTTCTTTTAAAATGAGTTTCCTTTGAGAACACTAGAGTTGAAAGGCTGAACTCTTAGACGGCTATAGTCTTTCCAAGTAGGCCTTGTTTCAGAAAATACTTTTTTTTAAATTACCGATTCCTCTATTTTTACCTCATTAGTTATTAAAATGTATAAGATAAAAAGTAACTTCAACTATTTTTCAGTGCCTCATAAATTGTATAACTTAAAAACTGCCTTAAGAACATCTTGTTCCATACAGCACTGACCACCTACAGTACAGACATGCATACATATTGGAAATGAATTTTTAAAGTAGAACAGAAATCACCATTAAACAGCAAAATATATACACTAGAGTTAATCCTTGCACACTACATATCCATTGTTCTTTTATCGTCATTTCAATCTTCTGAGGACCAATTCAATACAGGCATGACCATTAAATATAAATAAATAACCAACAGCTTCACTTGGAGTTTGCATGACCCAACATAGCCAATTAAGCACCAACCAGCTGTGAAATCAGATAATAATCTAAAATCGGCCATTAATTTTACATGAATTGAAACTGTATCAGATCCAAGGTGCCTGCCTGCTTGAACATGACCTGGAACAAGCAAACTTTTTTTCCCACCTGCAGGCGCAATAAAAAGATTGCCAACTGATTACTGCATCATAACGACACTTACTTACGCTTATAAATAAAGAAAAATAATTGTCTTTCAAAAATCTTTTCAAGAGGAAAGGCAGCAACCTCAAGAAATAGAAAAAGTTTGAATTTTGTTACCATTTCAGTACCAATCACGAACATGAGCTGTAAAAATTCGTTCCATTTTTTTTTGTTTAGATATTTTTTTCCCAACCTAGTAACTGTAATATTATCATGACAGCATGATTGAAGGAAATTGGGTTCAGATGACAAAGTAATTTTACAAATGCTTAAAAATGCAAATAACTAATCTGGCCAATCCAAAGACAGGATAAAATACAACTATCAGCTTCATCAATTCCCTACAGCCTTCCTTTGCCACTTCTAATTCCTTCAAAGATTATTCATTTTTTTTGTTACTCAACTGTAAATTGAAGAATGAACCATTTTCTTGAGAAAAATAGATTGTACACAATCAATGCATTTTTAGATTTTTCAGTTCAGAATGATCATAGACACTAAACCAACCAATTTGGATTTTTTCAATATATTACCACTTTAGCACTCAGAATAAGATTTATATAACAATTGCACAGTTTATTTCCAGTAATCCTTCTGGGAACTAATGTTATATGGCACAGATCACCCATCCATCCATCCATCTATCTTTCAACCAAAACACACAAAAAATTAAGAGGGATGGAAATTATACATGTTTAAATATTCCTTTTTGTCATCGTTTCCATAATAGTTTCCATTATGCTGATATTCAGCAATATAAGCCAGCATTCACATTTACAAAATTAAAGTCATATATTATATTACGTTAAAAATGAGAAGATGGTTCTAAAATTTAAAGATGATTAAAACAGATGCCTTGCCTATAACAATACTTCAATAGCAATGGAAAGAAAGCTACTAATTTAGGTAAGGGAAAGAAATAAGATTGTGATAACCTTTCTGCTATATATCACCCTACCCTGGTGAAAATCCTGAACTGGTGCTTAGAGGATGTGAGGATTTGCATAGGGCAAATCAGAGATGCTGTTCCTAAGCAAATATTTAAGCATTCCAACATTGGTGCTGATAGTAATTACCATGGGGTTCACTCCAAAAGAGGTAGATCTTGACTATGAAGCTCTCCAGAACTCTTACTTAACAAGAGACAGAAGCCGTGACCTTAACCCAGCTTTGGCTGTTGTACCAATTATGACTCTATCTGGTTACAGATATTCTTGTGACAGTAAGCCATGTCTTGATCATTAATTTATCTATGCAATCTGAAAGATTACCCAATTTAAAAGGACCATGGGCAGCATATAATGTTCAAAACAGATAAAAAAACAGCAATTAATCAAATGAAAAGTGCCACAGAAGATTTAGCATAACCCATTGAAGAGGAGGCCTATTTAGAGCTTTTTAAAATAAAGTCAGAGATTTCAATAAGAATTAAAAGTCATCTGCAAGGTACATTGTTCAGGCCAACAAGCCATGTAATTGGTTTTCACTTGTACCTCTCCCTTGAAATTTCATTTCAATAAGAATCTTTTTAAAAGCATATTTTGAAAACAATCTCTTGGACTGTGACAGCATATAAATTATACAATAGCTAATTAATAAATATTTTTATTTATTTGCACTGAAAAAAATTGATTCGGTATAGACTAACTTTTCATGATTATACAACATACACTTTCCACACCAAGAAAAATCAATGGATGGACTGTAAGTTGTCTCTCTTGTGTGTTTTTTCCAACTCTACCAAAACCAACAGAAACGGTTGCCAGATGATAGTGGGTATATATAAGTTCGCACTGATTTTCAGCAGAAAATGCATTGAAATCTTAATACAGGTGTAAAACACATCTAACCTAAAGAAAAGCAGGGAGAGAAAATGAGACAAATTTCAGACCTTGGACCCTAAACGTAATATTAAAGAATATCTGCTTTTCACCTTTTTTTCCCTGCACAAAGGTAAATAGTAATAGAATGGAGCCCCCAGCTACACATAGAATGCCTGCATCTCCTCTACGCTCAGTTTTTCCATACTGAAATTAAAATTTTAAACTCAGAAGAAGAAGGGGGGGGGGGGGGACCCAGAACATGAATGACTTAGCAACAACTATATTATTTATCCTTTACCATTAATATTAGAAATTCTATCCAGCTATCTTTGCTAACAATATCTACTAAAATGCTTAATATTTGTAAAGTTGATAAAAAGGGAAGTGGTAATCAGGCTGTTGAATTTTAGAGACTTGTAATGAAGCACTAGGACTGTAACCGGAAATTCTGGCCTCAGAGTTTGTTGATTACTCACAAGGTAAACATTTTGAGTCACTGTAAACTTGTAATGTTACTTGAACCAAAGGCTTATGGGTGACAGATATTACTCAAATTATAAAATCTCATTTTATTCTATTCATATCACTTCTATGTGGGATTGATATAGCAGGTAAGAAAAAAACCCCATTAAATTTCAGGTTTATAAAGCAACTGAAGGAGACCAACTTGGTTCATGGAAAACATCTGGGTGTACACATGTATTTCAAAGTACTGTACTGCCCAGAAATCAAGTTATTAACTTGTGCCCAGGAAAAAGAAAATAACCGTTACATATAAAACTTATTTCTAGAGCAAATAAACATTCTGATAATATTATCTTTTTATTTAATTTCCTACTTGGATACAAAATGGTTTCCAATAACGATACTCTAAAGGTATGACTTGGGAA
The DNA here is from genome assembly GCA_039707465.1 of Rhabdophis nuchalis. Lineage (NCBI taxonomy): Eukaryota > Metazoa > Chordata > Lepidosauria > Squamata > Natricidae > Rhabdophis > Rhabdophis nuchalis. The sequence continues at coordinate 119,930,436 of CM077643.1, read as the reverse complement.
AGTAACTTTGCATAGAGCGAAGTAAAACAAATAAGCAAAAATAAAATAAATCATGCAAACATAATTTTAGCTACATTATTATAAATTAATGGGTTACTCTTTTGTAGGGAAATACAAAACATTTCAAATTTGAATCATCTTGAATTTTAAATTGGTAGCAAATTGGAAGACTGGGTCAAAGATTTCTCTGAACAGAAATTAAATCTGTTGGGTACCCTACACATGACTCTAAGACCCATTCTAAGATAGTTCAGCTTCATGTAAACAGACTGATTTACAATGTGTCAGCCCTCAAAGTATAAGAGAAAAAAAGTTAATGATGGGGAAAGTGTTAGGAGAGCTTTTGTCACTAATTGATTTTACTGGAAAAATAATCAAAAAAGCAAATGCAGAAACCACTGCTCCGCCTATTTTAAAAAATGACCCTGAAATTAATTTCTTAATGGGAGTGCAAAGTAAGCAATGTCTATCCTTTATAATCAGTTCTGAAGCTTCCTAATAATCTCTATCATAAGATGCTAGCAACTGAATGTTGCTCATATGATACAGAGCAGATCTATCAGAACAATCCAAATCTTTTCATCTTGAAGACATGTAAGGGAGCCTTACTCTAGCCTAGGACAGTGATGGTGAACCTTTTTGGCACTGAGTGCCGAAAAGGGAGCGCACATGCGTGCACGTGGCACCAAGTGCCAAAAAGCACGTGCGCATGCATGCTCATCTGGCCGCAACCAGGAAGAGGATCTGCCAAGTGAACATGCGTGCACTGGAAAATGTACTTCCGTTTTTTGGCATGTGCATGCGCACCAGCCACAAAGTGTTCTGGTTATTGCTGTGCATGCGCCCACGCTGATCAGCTAGGAGACCAGCTCTTCCAGTTTCTGACACACACAAAGGCCAGCTGATCGTCATGTGCGCATGTACACCAGAAACCCAGAAGAGGAACGAGCAACAGGGCATGCGCCAGGCGATATGGCTCCGTGTGCCACTTTGGGCACATATACCATAGGTTCGCCATCACGAGTCTAGAAGGATAATGTTAAATATAATAAATTAAGATTTCTTTATTCTGCTTGACCAATCTGACATAGGATTTTAAACCGGCCATATTGAAAATGAATATTAAAATATATTAATTAAAAAAGAACAGTATAGAGTTCATAGTTGATTTATGTTTACATTAGTTCTCTCAATACTACTTTTCATTATATCATATGCTGAAGATTCATTACAGTGTTGAAGCAAAGCAAAGTAGAACCAATTCATTTGTGCCTTAGCATTTCCTAATGTTATGATTGCTATGAATACATATCTGTACAAGTACTGCAAATAAACCTAAATACATGTTATATATATAACCGTACCATACCCTTTAAATAGTTAATTTAGATCAATTCATCTAATGATAACATGAAGATAGTACAACAAATATTAATTAGGAAAAAAGTATAGTGTCACTTTGTGAACAATTTCCTGTACAGGAAACTATTACTAGCTGACAACACATTCATTTCCTTGCAAGCTTATTTCAGAGCAACAAATTAGATGTCAAATGGGATAATACAATTTCCTTTCTCTATACCTATAATTAATATTAGGATGGTCACAAATGAAGCACAGAATTTTTTGGAAGCTAACTTTGCAAAGAGCTAGAGGAAAGTAAAACAACTAATAAAATAAATCACACAAACTTTATAATTTTAGCTATATTATTACTAAGTATTGATTAACCAGAACCAAACCCTTCAGATTTAAAGCTTAAGAGGGCAGAGGCAACCTTCAAAATACAACACAACAAAACAAAGTCTGTACTTTTAACAATTTTTAAGGAAGTGCACCATGCAGATTAGAAACTCTTCTGTTTTGAGTTTGTAAATCTATTCAAAAACTTTTAAGGTGTTTTGAAATCTGCAATAGTCACAAGTTCTCAGTATTACAGACTTCATTATGAAACACTACAGTACTTCTGTGCTTGAAACCAGGGCCCTTAGCTATCAAACCAGCTACAAGTATTCCAAAGCTGTAATAACATGTTAACTTGATTCAAAGCACAAACACATACTGTATTAACTTTCAGATTTCTTTTGCATACCAAGTTCCTCGTCAATGAGGAGGACAAATTCATGAAACTACTTTTAACAAAAATATATAACCTGCTATTGTTCTAAAAGCAAAAACTGTCCCACAGCTTGCAATAGTATTTATTTATTTATTTATTTATTAAATTTGGAGTATAAATTTTTCTCCACACTTCTCTCCACATAAACCTCCAAGGTCCCTTCCAACTCTACTATTACTCAATCTATCTATCTATTCTGTTACCACTTTTTTGTAGCTGTCCATCCAAGTGAAACTCTCAGATCTGCAGCTATGTTTGATGTGGTCCACTGGCAAGGACTTTTTCCAGCACTGCTAATTAAAATCCTACAACTGGAACCACCTAATACAAATGCAAGGAAAACCACTGTGCTAACCCTTGGATTTTTAATCAAATAGTATTGCCTATACAAAACAACTCTTAAGAAGCTTATTACATAGCCATTTCTGATATTTCAGAACAAAAACACTGCAGAAACAGGAGTTGATACCCTCCAGCAGTAGAATACATACATTATTTTCTTTTTTGCTTTTACTTACCAGATGTTCCTCCAGCCAGTCATGTATGCAAGCTACTGTAGCCCCTGGTACTTGGTGCCACAAAGCTTCTTTCTCTTGAGGATCCTTAAGCATTTCCAGCGCTAACTTCAAATCTTCCAAGAGGTGCAAAATTTGAAGTGAGCCAAAATACACTGATTGAGCAGGTGACACCATGTCGTAGACACCATTTGTATATTCTGCAGCTGCCTTGGTACCTAAAAAGAAACAACAGAATTAACAGGGAGAGTGTTCAATAAAAAGCTGAAGAGCCAGATTAAAGAAAGCTGGTTATTTGTTTATATACTAGAAAGTCCTGGTGCATCTTATGTGTTAGAAAGCACTCCCCCGACTCCTATTCTTCTCTTTAAGTTCATTTGACTAGGCTTCTTAGAAGATATAACTTCTAAGTTATATGCCAACAAATTGTAGAAAAAAGCTGAAAATACACTGACAAAGAGATGTAAATTACTACCTGTTTCTGTTATAAAAGCTTTGACAGATACCCTGTAGGAGACCCTTCATGTTTTCAGAAGTAGTTCTTTGCAAATTATTTTCTCAATATTTTATAATGCAGTGCATGCAGTATATACATTACACATGTCTTGAATATAGCTGTCTTTATTCAGTAAACTAAACGTACAAGTTCTATGTTAAAATCAATTTTATGAAAACAGACACATGTATGTATGTATGTATGTATGTATGTATGTATGTATGTATGTATGTATGTATGTGCTGGTCTTGGTGTATTCGGATCTTTTCCCATGTAAGACTGAGATTGTCTTGGCTACGTTTCGGTGAGGTCCCACACGCCATCTTCAGGCTGGCGTTTTCGGCTTCTTGCTTGTGTGAGTAAAACGTGGTCGGAGCTGCCATTTTTCTATAAATCTTGGGGTGGGGGGTGGAGTGTTGGCTTTTTTGCTGTAAGTGGGTTGATTGGCTGTGTAGTTGCATCATGTGGATATTATATATATATATGTTAGATTTTGAGATGATAAATGAATAAACAATATCTATATCTATATCTATCTATCTACGTTTACATTTGTGCTGATAAATAAATAAACAAGGGAGACTAGTATAGATCTATTTCAAGCTATTTAGCTCTCATCAGCTAGCCATACCCTTACTGGGATTCGAACCAGGAAAGAATTTACATGTGAGGCAGCTGTAATTGCCACTAGACCACTGGTTCTTATCCTGATGAGCTGAGCCAGGGGAATAAGTATATACTTGTGTCACAACACCCTGGTAAGCCCCAATTAAGGGAGGAAGCAAGCTGCTTTCCTTTTCTGTCTTTCGGCTCATCACAAGAGACCATGCAGACAGAAAGCTATTTGTTTTGTTGACTTTTGTTTCCATTTATTTATCAGCCCAAACATAAACACAAATGTAAACAAAAGGCAATGAAAAAATAGCTTTCTGTCTGCATGGTCTCTTGTGATGAGCCGAAAGACAGAAAAGGAAAGCAGCTTGCTTCCTCCCTTAATTGGGGCTTACCAGGGTGTTGTCTCACACACACACACACACACACACACACACACACACACTCTCTCTCTCTCTCTCATATTCATGAAAACATATTAATTCACTATCAAATCCAGTGGCAAAAGAGAGAAACAGTTCATTCCCATTCCCATAAGAAACAAAACAGAAAAGTAACAAGGATGCAGAAAAATAACATTAGATAACCAATGGAGTATGTTCAGTAGTGTGGTATTAAATGTTTTAGCAACCAGCTCTTCTCTTGCTGATATTGCTCTACTTAAACTGCCAAACATCTGATTGGCTTGCTAAGAGTCATGGCGCGGGCCTTCTCTCAACCAGCTTGCAAAATCCCTGAAAATTTAAAAAGGGATTCTTGTTGGCTACCTACTTACAACATATTAAAATTTAAAAGAGTTCACAAACTTTTAAGCACTCTATATGCAGAAGGAACTTGCTGAAAAAGCAAAGGTTTTCATTAGTTGGTACATTTTAACTCTGTAAAATGAATATTATATTATTTTCCTTGAGCATAACCGGCAGTAATTTTAGTGTAATTATGCCAAGAAGACAGTGGGACAGTGAGATCATAAAATAAACTTAAATATATATGCACATAAATTGGTTACTTGAAATTACTTTGAACAACCATTAGATGTCACTGTCCTTTTAAGGACAAATGAGTGAAAGCATCTTATAAATATTTATGACAAAACCAAAAGGTATACTATTTCATTATGACCTGAACAAAACAATTAATTGGTTTTTGTGTATGTAGGGTATTCTTCTCACTAGTGAAATTCAACCCCCCCCCCCCGTCTTAACTAAAAAAGTAATTATACAGTGAAAAAAGTGAGCACATTATTGCATAGTGGTTAATTAACAGAAAACAGTTCCATATAGTAAATATAGACAACCATATAATCATTTGAATTCTTACATTTGGCAACAAAATTCATCATCAACTTATTTTAGAACAATGGCTTTTCAAAATTAGATAACAGTCTTATCCAGGAAAACTATTTTAATTTACCAAATCCTGGCTTTTTCATGCATGTAAAACTTGGTTTCTTTGTCAGGAAATTATTAGTCCATTGCCAACAAAGTAATTTGTTTAAATTTTATTTGTGAAAGATATCTAATGAACAAAAAAAGTTCATCTAAACCAGGGGTTCCCAAACTTGGCAACTTGAAGACTTGTGGACTTCTGGGAATTGAAGTCCACAAGTCTTCAAGTTGCCAAGTTTGGAAACCCCTGATCTAAACCTTACCCTATTGTCAGTACAGGTAGTTTTCGCTTAGCAACCGCCCTGTTTATCAACCGTTCAAAGTTACAATGGCACTGAAAAAGTAACTTCACTACTGATCCTCACACTTACAACTGTCACAGCATTTGATCATAGGATTAAGATGAAGGAGCTTTGCAGCTGGAAGGTGTTTATGACTCTTGCAGTGTCCTATAATCACACAATCATCATTTCTATGCTTCCCAGCCTGAGTCCAATAAGCTGAGCCCACGGTAAAATCAGCAGTAAAGCCATGGTGACATGATGTTTCATTTAATGACCATGACAGATGTCAGGTAAGTCCATTGCAATCAGGCAATATCTCACTTAGTAACAGTGACCCTTAGCTATTGAGTTACCAGCTCCAACTATAGTTGTTTAGTGAGGGCTATCTGTAATAATTAATCAACCAAATTCCTATTGGAAAACTGACAGTGAGATAGAAAGGCAGTAGTGCAATCGTCAGCAGTTATACAAAACGTGAACAGGGATTTTTCTCGTATGGAAATAGGAGAATATATGAAACCTCAGTGCCATTTGAAACTCACAAAGAGAAAGGAGTATGTGTCATTCACTTCTTCTCAACCAAGAAATTTATGTCAATTAACAACCTGCGGGTTACTTATTATCTATCTCCACTACATATTTTTAATTGGAAAATACCAATCAATTTAGATAATAATGATCTTCTAATCAAAACGTATGTTCCAATATTTGTAAAGACTTTCATTTACAATATTTATAGAACATTTTTCATTTAATTATACCTATTTCATTACTGCCTATTCATTTAATTGCTGCCTATTCTAAAACTAACTTTCAGGGTAAAGATTTAGGGTTTTTTTAACAATAAATCTGCTTCATTTTCAGATAATAGGGCTATCATTAAAAAAAAGCCTAACATTCAATTAAACATTGATAGAATTTTTTAAAAATCAAGCTCAGCTCCTGCAGACTAGGTAATGTAGACTTGTCCATATAGTTTTCTTAGGAATATTACCAAAGCAGCCTTTTGTAAAAAACTTCCACGGTAAGCCTATTGCTTTGGGATCTCCTTGTCACATCCAAAAAGACCCTATTTGAGTTTTGAAATCAGCCAAGATCAAATAGGTATTATCATACATTTACAGTGAATAGAAATATCTCTTCCAGGTCATAATTAAATGGATCTGCAATAGAGGAAGAAGTGGTTGGCTATGATTCTGCTGACCTCTCATTCACCCCAGAACATTTCACTTTTCAGAATATATCTCCATGTTCCACAGCTGTGGAATGCAGCACTGCGGGCTACTTCTACTACTGCAGTGGTTAGAATGCAGCAGCACTGCGGGCTACTTCTACTACTGCAGTGGTTAGAATGCAGCACTGCGGGCTACTTCTACTGACTGCAGGTTGCTAGCAGTTCAGCAGTTCGATTCTCACCGGCCCAAGAATTTGGAGCATCCTTCTACCCTTCCTTCTTGGAGTGCCAAGAATTTGGAGCATCTTAAAGAGATAAACTCTGAGCAAGACCATTTTAAGAGATGCTCCGTTTGAAGTTTTTAAAGGATACTTACATTTTTTAAAAAGTTTAAACTCCTGCTTAATGAATCATGAGGAAGGCTCTTCCTCTTTCTATCTAACTTATTATTTGAATTTCTGCAATATTTTAGATTAGGCACACCATAAATACAGCATTCCATATATTCCAGAATACGGGTTTCCTGAAAATACAAGATGAAGGCCAAGATGTCCCTCTATCCTACATCCATCTATGTCTATGGAGATTCTCACTCATCCAGGCCATGGTTGTCCCAAAGGTGCTTTTTCAAAAGGCAGTTGCCTAGTTAGATATTATTTTTCCTTAAGGACATTTCACTTCTCATCCAAGAAGCTTTTTCAGTTCTGACTGAATGGTGGAAGATGGAAGGATTTATATTCATTTATAAATCATAATATAAATCCTTCCTTCCCCCACCTTTCAGTCAGAATTGAAGAAGCTTCTTGGATGAGAACATCTTCAAGGAAAAACAAAGCACCTTTGATACATCCATTTGTCTTTTACTAAGCTGATAGTTATGACCTTCCCTGAACAGCTGGTCTGCTAATTGCTCCTTGCATTGAAGGAGAAAAGTGTTGTCAGTTTGAGAGGGGTAGCTCTACCCTTATTTGCCTGAAAATTCATTTTATTTAGAAGAGTTGAAAAGTTGAAAACTGACATTTACAAAAGTCTCCAAGACAGCTTTTCTTGGGGGGGGGGGAGGGTGCTTAGGGGGAGGGGGGGGGGAGGGTGCTTAGGGGGAGGAGTGCAGAAAAATAGGCCCAGCACAGGATGGAAGAAACATAATCTTGCATCCATCTTCTAATCACAAACAGATGCTGTGTTATTTTTAAGCTAAATTGCGGAGGCAGTTGCTCTACAAGTCCTTTCACTTTCTGTCTGGGAAAAAAAAAGAAAACAATAAGAAAACAGGAGCCGCAGAAGGATTCAGCTTGTTCCTCTATTCCCTCTCCTAAATATATGTAGATATGTCTATTTTTAACTCAGCATTTCCCATTTAACTAACTGAGCATGAAGAGAGATCTGAAAATGTATCCTCCCATTTCACGTTAACTTAAATTTATACTTGTGGTTATGTAGCCAGAAAGATACACAAATTAAGCACATTACACACATTAGAAAGAAAATAAATGTAAATAAATACAAAAGAGCAACATACTGTTTTCATCTTCTTTTCTCTTTCAAGTTTAAATCTATAAAATGTTCTCACTATTTAGAAAGCTATAACCTCTACTGCATGTTTAAAACCCTGGTTTATGCTCTTTCTTGCATTTACTTATGCAGTTTCTTTAAAGTTGAATTGCAAGCTGAGATAGATGGCTACAGAAATTGAACAAACAAACAAAGTGTTCAGTTAAAAGAAATGCACAGACAAACCTAAAAATCAAGTGAAATGGCATTTCTACAAACAAATGTTTCTACAGCAAGATCTACTATCACTGGCATAATAGTGTCAATTGTTAAATAAGATTGAAAGTTTAATGAAAAAAATTCTAAGTGCCAGAAAAATAGCATTTATAAAGAGGTTTTTTTAATATCTGTGTGTTTCCATGTGAGTGGAATCTTTGCAATACAATGTAGCTCCTTCTAAGATTCTGCGTGCACACACATGCACACATACAGAGCATTTGTTACTCAAAATAAGCTGAAGGGACAGTATTTCTCCCTTTTTAATCAACTGGATCAATACTAAACTCCCCTCAACTGGGGTTATCATCAATAAAAAAAATACTTCCTCCTCAGGAAGGATGGAAGGAATTGGGCTGCAGTTGCGGACCTCTTATTTTTCATCTGAAATTAAAGTAATTGGTTTATTATATTGAACCAACAGCAGACAACCTATACATTCTAACAAGAGATATTTGTAAATGTGGAGGTTCAACTATTGCCTAAATTTCTTTAAATACATTAGAATAATTATATCAAAAAGACTTTTTCTTTATGAGACTAATAACTTTTATTTTTATTCATCTAAATTTCAATAATCATGACAGATGTTTTAATATTTCCATCTTTATTGTTTTATTGTTGGGCATATATATTTGATTTATAGAATATAAATAGATTAAGCAAAATAACCGTTATGAGCATAATTATAAACTTACTATTGGTCACTTTGATATTATGGTAGAGGCCTGACCCTGTTTTTTTAACCATACCTTCATTGTAATTAATACACCAAAAGTCAAACTGACATTTGGAGATGGGACAAAATGTTGACCCTTATTCACCTGAACAACTGGATAACTTCAGTTTGAAAGTAACAGGTTATTTTTTTTTAGGCTCCTGCTATAACTTAGGGCATCCTAACTAGAGGTGGTATTCAGCAGGTTCTGACCAGTTTTGGAGAACCAGTAGCGGAACTTTTGAGTAGTTTGGAGAACCGGTGAATACCACCTCTGACTGGTCCTGCCTCCATCTATTCTCTGTCTCCCGAGTCCCAGCTGATTGGGAGGGAATGGAGATTTTGCAATAACCTTCCCCCGGATTGGGTAGGGAATGGAGATTTTACAGTATCTTTCACCTGCCATGCCCACAAAGCCACGCCCACAAAGCCACACCCACAAAGTCACACCATGCCCACAAAGCCACACCCACAGAACCGATAGTTTAAAAAAAAAAAGAATCCCACCCCTGATCCTAACCCTAATCTGCTTCTTTACAAATGGAAACTGGAATGACAGAAAATATTCTGAAGTGGGGTTGTCAGAAAGCTAGCTGTTTCACTTTCTGATAAATTATTATCTTGTGAATGATAGTAGCAGTCATTTTATGGCTAAGCCTCCCATAATAGCCATTTTGAGTTAGCACACAAAAAATGCAGGCTCAGTCAGGCTCAATTGCACTAAAGGATAGTGCAAGCTTACAAAAAGATTGGAAGGAAGCTCCTCTCTGTTGTTATTTGAAATAGCTTCTGTGAGAATTTTATGGGTTTCTGCAAGAGACTAAGGCAGGGAAATGTTCACTTGCGCGCAGCCAAATTTCCATCACTCAAGCTTTGCTTTTTTGATCAGGGATTTCAGGATTTTTTATTTCTTTTTAATTAACAGGTTCGACAGCCTGAAAGTCTGAAAATTCCTGTGAACAATATCCCAAGTATTTCCAGTCTTCTCCATGAAGAAAACGAAATGATGCCACCACTTTAGGCAACTATTATTTAGGCAAATGTGAAACAGAGGGATCTTTTTCTTTCAGTCTCACAGAAAATTTAATGACAGATACTGCATTAGGAAGCACTTTTAAATTACTTCTGCAGCACAGACAGCTCTGTTATTGATAGGAAGCTTCAAGATTCTCCTAGTTTCAAAGAATCCTCTGATTCAACTTTATCAGCTTTGTTATACACACTAAGAGCTATAAGATACAATTGGTTGCTTTGGGGATTCTTTATGACTAGGGAGGGAGTCACTTAATGGAGCAATTTTCAGTTTCTGCACTTGAAAAGAACAGAAAGTCCTAGTTATCCACCAGACTTTAAAAGGATGGAAAGAGAAAGAGGAGTTTGTTATGACTTTGAAAGTGATACTTTACAAACCACTATTTTCTGTTGTTTTAACTTTTTTTTTTTTTGCCTGAAGCTGAAGCCTTAACACTTGGAGGCTTACATCATATATTTCAATACCTTATAAAGACAATATCCCTTTTCTTGGTATTTTTATGCTAAACTAATTAATATCCTTAGCTTACAATCACTGAAGATTCTTATTCTAATATTAAATGACCACAACATTGAAAATGTCTTGTGTGTGTGTGTTAAATTTTATACTCTCCTTCACTATGTTATCCCTATAAACTCAGTCTTGGTTACCACACTAGACTTTTTACAAAACAAAGTACGTTTTGCTCTCCAGGAAATTGACCTTCATCTGTTTAAAAATAGCTCAGCAGAAAGAACTATTGTGGTCAATGACTTGAGAAAACTTGAACAGTCAAACATAAATGAAAATTCATCTGGATAGGTCATCTTCCATTATCATAGTTACAAAAGAGATTTTATGGCAGATATAGTTGTTAGTAGGGTTTAAAAAAAACCTCTCACAATACCTGCAATGATATCATCCATTTGTTCTAGAGCAGCTTCAAGCATGTGACTAGCATCAGAAGTCATCTTTTGTGGCTTGCTTGGATCTTGTTTTCTTAGTCTAAAAGAGAAAAAAAAAGAGGTAATGTTTATTTATTTGTTTGATTATTATAGCTGCCTGTCTCAATAGGTGACCCAGGACGGCATAGATCATAAGACATAAAAAGAATTAAACAGTAGAAAATGAATACGTATGGCACCAAGTAAAACTGATACTATGGATGTTAATACAACCAGAACCCTTAACACACTTGGGGCTCTAGGCCGAGCTACACAACCAAGTCTTCACAGTCTTGTAAAAGGCCAACAGGGTTGGGGTATCTGAAGGGACAATATTCCAGAGAGCAAGCAGGGGCTATGGCAGAGAAGACACTTCTGGTTACCACCAAACAACATTCCTTGGCTGATGGGGCCGGCATGTGTCCAACCTGTCTGATCAAATTGGATGGATAGGCACAACTAGGAGAAGATGGTACCTGGCCGCAAGCCACAAAGGGCTTTAAAGGTGATAACTAACACCTAGAATTGCATTTGAAAATACACTGACAACCAATCCAGTTTATGAAGCAGTGGTGTTACATGTACTTAATACCTGATGCCTTTACTGCCCATCTAGCTGGATTTTGCACTAGTTAAAGCTTCCGAATGCCCTTCAAGGACAGCCCCATGTAGAGCACATTGCAGTAGTCCAGATCAGAGGTTACAAAAACATGAGTGACTATGAGCAAATAAAATCATAACAATGTAGCTACTACAATCTTAATTTGCTATCAACAGAAACCATTTAATTTTAATGATAAATACATATGTAAAAGTCAATAATCCGATCATGAACATCCTTGTGATTTATAAAAGCAGTGGATTAGGTGAACAAGTAGAAAGCATGCAGAGGACTAAAGAGGGTGGCAGGGGCAACCAGTTTACCTTAAATGGTTGTCTGAAGACTGGCCATACTCACTGGAGAACCCACTAGATGGCAGACTTTTATAGCCACCAGACTTTCTTACGAATTGATGGATAAGAATGCCTAGCAGATTATGTTCTGCCAGCTATCTTGAATGGTGTCGGTGCAAGGAGGAAAATACTTCTTTAACCAAGGATGATTTACATAATGGGGATGAGATGAAGGCAGCATTATTGGGGGGAGGGGGGATAAATACATCCAGGACACAATTATGCTTATTAAAATGGTTTGCCCAAATACTTCATGGACCCAGATTGATGCTGATAGGCAGGTGCAGAGCTTCCCTGTGATCTGAAGGGAAGTTCCATCAAGTGTCTAGTCAGCTACTATCGAGTTTATACTACTACAATGGGTTAGTTGTAAATTGTCTTGAGAATAATTTGATTGAAAAGATATTATATTAGTGGTGCAATTCAGCTGGTTCTATCTCGGTTGGGTGAACTGGTGGCGGTGACAGCACGAGGCTCCACCCGGACGTCATCACGTCCCATTTTTGACACTCTGCACATGTGCAGAAGGTATTGCGCATGCACGTAGGTGACGCGGGCGCTCACATTTGCGAACTAGTAGTGAAGGTAAGTTGATTTCACCTCTGTGCTATATGTTTGAGTTAAGCCATTGAGGTGTTGAATGAGGAGTGGGGAAACATAAGTCAGGGATCACAGTGGCTCAAACTATTAGTTCACTCCTAATATTGGCAGGCTCGCATTCAAGACCTGGTGTTACTGTAGAACGTCACACGCTCCAGCTCCTGCCAACCCAGCAGTTCACAAACTGGCAACCGTGACTAGATAAATGGGCACGACTATGGTAGGCAACTTCATGAGGACATGAAAGGAGCCCCCAAGTGAGCAATGGTGATGCCAGCATTCAATCCTTCCAATCTGGAAGCGCTTCAGTGCTCTCAACATAACTGTAGTAGTCCACCTACAACCTAGAAGGTCACAAAGCGGTATTGGATCGGTTGCTCTTGCTCATCTCCCCACTACTTTCCCACTACTACTTGCTGTTGCTATGCAGGAAAAGGTAGACAGCATCATGTTTTCTACCTTGAATTCTTGAATGATATAAATCTACCAAATGAATAAAGTATGTAATTATACCTGTAAAGTCAAAAAGAAAGATTCAAGGTGAACTGAATTATTTTGTAACACAGAATTATAAAACCCGACAATGAGTTTTTGTTATATTGATTTCTTTTTTAAATACAGAAATGTCCTAATAGTTTCTTGTTGCTTTCTAAAGCCCAATTATTAATAGCTTTACTTATTTTAGTTTGCAGGACGGGACCTGGAAGTAGTTAACTTGAGTTTATTTAATGTTTTTCTCCACTCCTAGCCTGCTCAATTCCAGATTTGTAGAGCTCCTCGGGTGGCACAGCCTCCAACGCAACTTTGGCAGGAGCATCAGACATTTCTAGGCATGACCTCTAGCTTTTAGTTTGCTATTCACAACAGATTTAAAGTTCATTTCAGGAAATAAGATTACCGAAACATTCCTTCTCTGAAAGAATTTGGCAGCCTATTTTGTTTTTCCCCCTTTAAGGGAAAAAAAAAATCCCCTGCATATCGGTAGGTACATATATATGCTAAATTAAATTATTAAATTATTTGGGATGTTCTCCCGGGCCAAAAAATATAATCTATGCATCTATTATATTTATTTTATATGCACTTATGTCCGTGATGGTGAACCTATGGCACGGGTGCCACAGGTGGCACATGGAGCCATATTTGGTGGCATGCCAGCCATTAGGTCCATTTCCCGTCCTTCCAGAGGGCTAGGAGAGGCCGTTTTCATCCTCCTCAGGTTTCAGGAAAGCCTCTGGAGGCTGTGGAGGGTGAAAAACATCCCCAAGGGACCAACTGGAAGTTTGGGGATGATCCATTTCCAGATGCCTGGGGAGGTTGAAAAATGGCCTCAGTAGCCCAACTGGAAGGTTGGGATTGATCCATTTCCAGCTTCTGGAGGGCCTCCGGTGGGGTGGTGGTGGAGAAGGCTGTTTTTGCCTTCCCCAGGCTTCAGAAAAGTCTCCGGAGTTTGGGGAGGGGTTGTGCCCTCATGTGCGGGGTGGGCGGGTCGTGCATGCATGCATGCAGGGAGGATTGAGTGGCCATACAGGCATGATAGCACCATAAGAAAAATGCTCGCCATCACTGACTTATGTGATCTGCATTTATGTTATGTTATGTATTCAGAATACTGTATTATTTAACACAAGCCTATGTTTACTCAAGAGCAAGTATTGAGTGGGGTACAATAGTCAACAAGGAATGTTGAATAGTAGGAACAATCATTTCAGTAATCTTTATAAAGCTCCAGTGAAACCACTTAGCAGGATATTATTCTTTTATAGGGCAGTACTGAATCTTGCATAAAGGCCACCTAGAGTGTTAATGCTGATAGAAACTAGAAACAAAAAACATTTTATTCTCTTACCCGCTGCACTATATAAAGCACTCAAGCTATTGTAATCAAATCACAGATCAAACTTCGTTGGAGTAAGCCTTCAGGCTTTCTATCTTGTATAACTCATCCCTCACACAAGGAGCAGGCACTTATTTGCATAAGGCTATTTTATGCCAAACATTTTCTTCCACAGGTGCAGAACGTAAACAGGATCAAACTAGTCGGCACTCTCCTACACAGAAATTATCCAAAATATCTTCTTTGCTGGCCATTCCTACAGCTTCCAGAGCATGCCTATTTCCCAAAAACCCAAAATAGATGGCTAGCTGTACTCATCGAAGATGTAGAGTTTCTATGTATCATTTATTTATTTATATCCGCCTCTATTATTTTTATAAATAACTCAAGGCAGCAAACATACCTTAATACTCCCTCATCCTTCTACTTTCTGCACAATGGCCCATCCACCCGCTTGTTGTCCTTACTTGTCTTTAAACTCTTTGGTGCTTCTACGCACACGCATGGCGCCTGTGTGACGCTCCGCCGAGCAGCTAGAGCGCCATGGAGGCTCACGGAGGTGTCGCTGGAGTGTAAGACACGTGTGTGTATTGCACGTGTGTGTGTGTGCATGCTGCGTGTTCATATGGAGGATGTCAGGTCCCGAACCCACCACTGGCAGCAACCCTGTGGGGCGAGTTGGGACGAGAGAAAGTGACTGGCCTAAAATCACTCAGTTGGTTATTCATGCCTATGACAGGACTAGAACTCTCAGCCTCCTTGTTTCTAGGCTAGCACCTTAACCACTAGACCAACCTGGTGAATCAAATATTTAGAAACCCCTATTGTAATTACTGATATAATTCTGGAGCAGGAGAGAATTTTTTTTCCTGAGCATTAATATTTCTTTCCTATTTTTCTCTCCCCCCTCCCCCCCGAAGATATGCTGGAATTCTGATTTCCAGCCAAATACCCTGGTGTCTAGAAATACAAAAAACTCTAATCTCACCACACTTACTCTGAATAGATTTTTAAAAAATCAGGATTCTCAACCATAATTATTTAGGCTACCCTTTAGGGTTTTTTTTTTTTTTTTGAGAGAGAGATAAATAAGCCCAAGAAATAATAGAAATTGTTACTCTGGTTCATAATGGTTATTGTCACACTTTTGAAACATTTACCAATGTTGAACTGGATTATTTTTACAGCAATACAAGAAGTTTAGCATTGGAACTTATTTTTTATAAGAAAATTATCAGCATTGATCTTGTATGGAAAAAAATTAAGTAGCTATATTTGTTATCAGGATGAGACAGAATTGATAAAATATTTAGTCCTAAAATATTTAGGATTTAGTCCTAAAATATTTAGGATTTATTAATCTGGAGAGGTGGAAGAAGAGTGGAAGAAGCGTAGTCTTAGGGGTTTTTTAGCTTGTAAGTTAATGTCTATTTTAGGGGGTACCAGGGAGGGGGGAGGGTATAGACAGGTAGAGGCAGGGGAGGGAAGAGAGAGCCAGGCCAGCGGGCGACGGAGGGAAGCGGAGGGTTCCGTTAGGAGGGGGGAGATTCTAGTCGTTCCGATAGAGGGCATTCCCATCCAGAAGGTCGTGGGGAGAGGCAGGTCCGAGGGGAGACAAGTGTTATCCTCCCGGTTGGGGGCACGAAGCCGTTGGCTACAAACGGTCAAGTGCCTCAACCCCCGCAGGCTAGGTGGCCAGGGAGTACAGAGCCAGGGCCTGCGGCTGATGTTCTGCAACGCC
This sequence comes from Rhabdophis nuchalis, assembly GCA_039707465.1. NCBI lineage: Eukaryota > Metazoa > Chordata > Lepidosauria > Squamata > Natricidae > Rhabdophis > Rhabdophis nuchalis. Next base: position 119,914,275 of record CM077643.1, on the reverse strand, counting down.
AGGTCCGTTGTCAACAAAGCCCCCCTCGTTCATGACCTTGTGTCAGAGGGGGAGCCGGACCTGGTGGGAATTGCGGAGACCTGGTTGGGCCACGAGGGTGGACTCCCCCTCGTTGAAATGTGCCCACCAGGTTACCGCGCGTTTCATCAGCCCCGGGCCCTAGGTAGGGGCGGTGGGGTAGCGGTCATTGTAAAGGAAGGTCTTGAGCCGAGAGAGACCGTTGTGCCACAGACCACCGGTTGTGAGTCCCTCTGCGTGAAGTGGGGCCTAGGGAGGCAGTTGGGCTTGCTGGTTGTATACCTGGCTCCCCGCTATGTAGCAGCAGCCCTGCCCGAGCTCCTCGAGGTGATCGCTACGGTGGCAGTTGAGACCCCCAGACTTTTAGTCATGGGGGACTTTAATCTGCCATCGGTGGGCGAATCATCCGAGGCAGCTCGGGAGTTCATGGCTTCCATGACGGCCATGGACCTGACCCAACTAATTCAAGGCCCCACTCACGAGGGTGGACACACACCGGATCTCATCTTTGTCTCAGGCCAATGGAAGAGTGATCTGGGTATAGGGGATATAGTCATCACACCCTTGTCATGGACAGACCACTCACTTCTCCGGCTCGACTTTCCGACTGCTGCTCCCCTCCGCGGGGAGGCGGAACCTGAGTCACCAATCTGGTTCCGCCCCAGGCGCCTGATGGACCCGGATGGGTTCCAGACGGCGCTTGGGCCACTTCCTGTACCCCTGGCCCGCGCCCCGATGGAGGACCTCGTGGCCGCATGGAATACTGCGACCACGGGAGCCTTGGATCGGGTCGCGCCCTTGCGGCCTCTCTTGCGGCGGCGAAACACCCTGGCTCCTTGGTTTTCCGAGGAGCTGAGGGTGATGAAACGCCGCAAGAGATGCCTAGAGAGAAGATGGAGGTATACTCGAACTGAATCTGACCGGACACAGGTAAGAGCCCATTTACGGACTTACATTGTGGCGCTGAGAGTGGCCAAACGTCATCATTGTGCCACTCTCATAGCATCCGCAGAAAACCGCCCTGCCGCCCTGTTTAGGGTGACCCGCTCCCTCCTTCAACAGAGGGTGCGGGAAGCCCCGTTACAGGGTCGAGCAGAGGAATTTGTGACTTTTCTGCAGGAGAAAATCGCTCAGATACAGAACGAGCTAGCCCCCATTCATGGCCCAGTGGGATGCCACGAGAGAGATCTTGTTTGGGAGGAGTTTGACTCCGTTACTTCCGAGGATATGGACAGGCTACGTGGGCGACTGCGAGCCACCACATGTTTATTGGACCCGTGTCCCTCCTGGCTTGTACTGGCATCCTGGGAGGTGACACGAGGCTGGCTCCAAGAGGTTGTCAACGCATCCTTGAGTGAGGGTGCCTTGCCTGCTTCCCTAAAAGAAGCGATGGTGAGGCCCCTCCTTAAGAAGCCCTCTTTGGATCCAGCTCTTTTGAACAACTACCGTCCTGTCTCCAACCTTCCCTTTCTGGCGAAGGTTGTCGAGAGTGTGGTGGCACAACAGTTCCCCCGGCACCTGGAGGAAGTTGATTATCTAGATCCGCGCCAGTCCGGCTTTCGGCCCGGGCATAGCACCGAGACGGCATTGGTCGCGTTGGTCGATGATCTCTGGAGGGCCAGAGATGGGGGTTGTTCCTCCATCCTGGTCCTATTAGACCTCTCGGCGGCTTTCGATACCATCGACCATGGTATCCTATTGCATCGGCTGGGGGGGTTGGGGGTGGGAGGCACCGTTTTACGGTGGTTCTCCTCCTACCTCTCTGGCCGATCGCAATTTGTGTTGGCAGGGGGGCAGAGATCGACCGCGAGACCCCTCGCATGTGGGGTGCCTCAGGGGTCGGTCCTCTCGCCCCTCCTGTTCAACACATATATGAAACCGCTGGGTGAGATCATCCGTGGTTTTGGGGTAGAGTACCATCTGTACGCTGATGATACACAGCTGTACATTTCTACCCCAAACCACCCCAACGATGCCGTAGCGGTGATGTGCCAGTGCCTGGAAGCTGTACGGATCTGGATGGGAAGTAACGGACTCAGGCTCAACCCGACCAAGACCGAGTGGCTGTGGTTTCCGGCAGCCCGATTCAACCAGCTCACTCCATCGCTGGCCATAGGGGGCGAACATCTTGCCCCTGTGGATGGGGCGCGCAATTTGGGTGTCCTCCTGGATGCCCGGCTGTCCATGGAAGATCAAGTGACAGCCGTGGCCAGGAGGGCGTTTTACCAGGTTCGCCTGGTTCGCCAATTGCGCCCCCTATTGGATCGGGACGCCCTTTGCACAGTCACTCATGCTCTCGTGACATCCCGACTGGACTATTGTAACTCTCTCTACATGGGGCTGCCCTTGAGGTGCACCCGGAGGCTTCTGCTAGTCCAGAATGCAGCCGCGCGAGCAATTATGGGGACCGCTAGGTCTACCCATGTAACACCGCTCTTGCGCGAGCTGCACTGGCTACCTGTCGTCTTCCGGGTGCGCTTCAAGGTGTTAATTATCATCTTTAAAGCGCTCCATGGCTCGGGACCTAGCTATCTGCAGGATCGGATCCTGCCCCATACATCCTCACGGCCGATTCGCTCCCACAGAGCGGGGCTTCTCCGGGTGCCGTCCACTAGACTATGTCAGCGGGCGACACCCAGGGGAAGGGCTCTCTCTGTGGCGGGCCCGGCCCTCTGGAACGACCTTCCCCCCGATATTAGGACGACCACGGACCTCCGCTCCTTCCGTCTTAAATTGAAAACCTACTTTTTCCGTCTGGCCGGCTTGGGATAGCCTCCTTGTCCTGGGGTTTTTAGGTTTTAGTGCTTAGGGGTTTTAGGGACAGTTTTTTAGTTTTTTATAGATGTTTTTAGCGCAGGATTTGTTGTTTAATTGTGATTTTAAATTATGTATTCTGTTGTGTTTACTGTTTTTTAATTTTCCTGTGCCCCGCCTCGAGTCCCCTGGGGAGAGAGCGCGGGTAACAAATAAAATTTATTATTATTATTATTATTTTATTAGTCCACTATGAGGAGATATTTCCAATATTTGAGTTAGGTACCTTCAGTGGAGGGTTGCAGGTGGTGCGCCCTGGTACGGGCGTACAGGTGCCTGTCCAGAGCACCGGATACCATTCCGGTACGGTGCTCTGGAGGGCCCTGTCGTCCTTACCTATCTTTAAACTCTTCGGTGCTTCCACACATGTTCATGGCACATACAGCACCTGTGCGACGTTCCACTGAGCAGCTGGAGCATAACAGAGGTTTGCAGAGGTGTTGCTGGAGGTTAAGACACATGTGCACGCTGCACTTGTGTGTGCATGTGCTGTTCGCGTTCATATGGAGGATGCTGGGCCCCGTTGCAATCGGTACGGGATTCGGGAACCCACCACTGGGTACCTTATAAGTATGTAGATGCAGATGTGTGTTTGTGTGTATGCATATGTGCATGCTAGTAACCATAGTGTTTTTAAGATGTGATAAAACTTGCACCAAGATTCTTTTGCAATCTGCAGAAATTTTTAAGCAATGCTGTAAACACAGGGGGCTATGCAAAAGAAATAAGGGGTCTTATTGTCCCTGCCTGAATGCTTTATAGCTGATTGTTGGAGGTTAACAACAAGAAAAGACATGGAAGTAAGTAAAGAAAACAGCTCCCAAGGTAATCCATTAAGCTACAATAATCAAAGAAGATGACTATTTGAGAGACCAGGAAATGATGAGGTGGAATGGATGCTTCAGTAAAAGGTTTGTTTCCCAAGTTTGATTAGCTCCTTCCAAGTGCCTGTGATTGGGTAGCTGATAATGGCTTGACAGCAAAAGTAACTCTGATTGAGATGACTATCAGTGCTCCAATCACAAAGATATCTGAATTAAGGCAGACCTGCTGATTAGTGATTTCAGTCCACCTCTCCACCTCAGTACAGTAGTTGAAGGAAGTGGCTTTATTTCGGCACAGTTGCTAATGCACTGCTGTCTGTAATGCTCCAGTATCTGGGGAAAACAAATCAAGGCTGGAGTTTCAAGAGTGTTTTGAATTGGGATAAGAAAGTTTATAGCCATCCATTCCTGTGCATGTAAGTCTGACATTAATAGTTTGTTTTAACTGCACCTTAAAATTCAGCCTTGCCTGAGATATAAGGCTGCTAAAAAATCCTTACAGGTAACCTGTTTGTCTTATGAAAGAAGGTTTTAACTTCTGTCATTTTGATGTATACATTCTCACGAATACAAAAAGGTTCAGCATAACATATTTGGTGCCAGGGACAATGCAAAAATAACTTCAAATATGGATATAGCATAGTAGCTTATAAACTGGCTGCTAATAAAAACAAATAATTGGAGAGTTGGAGAGCTAAGCCTGTATGTTTGTTCAGGCCTGCTGATCAGGATTCAAAGTGAGTGATCCATATTGCTGGGACTTCCCATTTACTGTTAAGCAGCGTTACAGATCAAAAAAGGGCTCTTGGTAAAGTAGGCCATTTTCCCAGTTCATCTGCCTGTATTATTTTGGGGGGGAAATTCCCCCATCTTACAAGAGTCTAATGACCACAGTTCATTTGGGCTACCAAATGAAAACAAAAAGGATTTTGCTATACTTGATTAAATTCTTTGCCTAGAATATGTAACAATATACTTCAGTTTTGATCTGATTAGAATAATTAGGATCAGAAATACTTAGAGGAAGTGCATGGAATAGAAAACATAGAGCAGAACATTCTTCCTAACCATCACATCAGTCACAGTTTGGCAGAAACGAAACTCCAAATAGTTTGGTTGCTTCAGGTTTCAACCAAAACAGACTATGAAAACATTGTGGAGTGATTTTATGGGGTGAGCAGAGCAAGACTGGCATACATCTTTCTACTCGTCCCTTCTCCTAGGTGAACCCTCTGTGTGCTAAACACATGCCCTCCATCCTCCCCTCTGCTGCTGCCGCTAGCATCTGGCTATAATAATCTCAATTGTACAGGACAGAGTTTGAGCATAATATACTCCACTCAGTTGGCATTGCCAATTTCACCATTTCCAAGAACCTCCCCCCACCAGCGTTGGTCTTTTTTCCATTTTGCCAGTTTCTGCTCCCAGTTTCTGCCCCCTTCCCTAACCACTGCCTGGAACCACCACCAAGTTTCAATCTGCATCCAGAACTAGTGGCCATTATTTTGTATATGGACGAAAGTTTTAATTCAGGCAAAGACTATCCAAACAACTGTTGTTTCGTGCATGAACCAGTGTGTGCAAAAGACATTTTGTACATAATTAAAAATATTGAAATGATGAACTCAAGCAATATTAGCTGTGTCCACCCTGTATTTTAGCACAGCTACACAACATGATGTAGGCATATAAACATCCATGATATTGTCCTCCTTCACAGTCCATAAGGGAGAGTTCAAGTCAGCATGAATATTGAGGTATTGCTGTATATTATACATTACATTCTTGTAATATACCATTATTATTCACAGTACACACACACACACACACACACACGTGTGTGTGTGTATAATGACTGCCCATGTCTATTTATATTTGCAACTATACATGCAATTATACCTTGTGGAGCATTATTCAATCAGCCAGGCAATCAATCAATCAATCAATCAATCAGTCAATCAGTCAATCAGAATAGAGCTGAAAGGGATCTTGGAGGTCTTCTAGTCCAGCCTCCTGCTCAAGCAGGAGTCCCTATGCCATTTCAGACAAATGGCTGTCCAGTCTCTTCTTAAAAACCTCGAGGGATGAAGCACTTTCAACTTCTGAAGGCAAGCTGTTCCACTGGTTAATTGTTATCACTGCTAGGAAGTTTCTCCTTAATTCCAGGTTGCCCTTGATTAGTTTCCATCCATGGTTTCTTGTCTTGCCTTCTGGTGCTTTGGAAAATAAGTTGACCCTCCCCCCCTTCTTTATGGCAGCCCCTCAAATAGTGGAATCCTGATATCATGTCACCCTAGTTGGATCAGATTGTTGCTAACCCCACTGTCAGCCCACATGTGATGCCACCCCACTAGGAGATCAGATTGTTTCCAATCCTACTGGCCTTTTGAAGGTGCAAATATAACACTGTACCACTGAGCTTGGGGACCCGAATGTGTAATAGAGCCTATGCAGAGGTTATGTTGAATGTTGATTGTTGCTATTCTCTGAGTCATTCTCTACCAGCAGGAGATTAGGAGATTTTTGCCCTTTTCCCTTCACACTTTGAAAATACTGTTTAGACAGTATAGGACAGGGGTCTGCAAAGTCGGCTCTTTTAAGACTGGTGGACTTCAACTCCCAGAATTCCCCAGCCAGCATAGCTGGCTGGGGAACTCTGGGAGTTGAAGTCCACCAGTCTTAAAAGAGCCGACTTTGCAGACCCCTGGTATAGGAGATCTTCTAAAGGAACATTTCAGTCAAGAATTAGCAAAATGTGCCTTCGCTCCTTATTTGTCAGCAAGGGCTACAATCAGAATAAAAATATTCCATGGAAATAAAGAACCCTTCTGGTTAAAGGAAGTTAGGATAGGACCGAAACCTGCTATATAGACAGTTACAAAATATTAAAACTTGCTAAATTAAAAACTCTGGTAAACAAACTGTAGGAAGATAGCACCCACCCCTCTCCTAGAAAATGAAATATTTTAGGAAATATTTTAGGGAATATTAAAAGGGTGAAATGTTTCCCGCTAAAGGGAGGCAGAAACTCATCCACACACACACCCTTTGTCAATGAGGAGCCAGAGAAACATGTTTTTAAGCAGGAAACAGACTCACACTTAGTAGCTCCCCCCACCTTTGTCAAAGGGCCATTAAAGGCCTGAGCCAGTCTATTATACATAACAAAGATATACCTCCTTCAGGCAGACCCATCTGCAACAGAAACTCACCACATGGCATCTGGGAATGCAACCAAGCTTGGGACTCAAAAGACACAACCTACAAAGTTAGCTAAGACCCCCCCCCCCCCCCCCGCGCTCCTGGGACTCTGACAACCAATCAGAATACTTTTTTTTTGGGGAATTCTTTTAATTTTTGAATAAACATAAACACAACACAAAAAATCCTCCTGTATGGAGCAGTGGCAGTTATGAGGAATTGATAAATGTAAGATATAGACAAATAGAAATAGTTGGAATATCTGGAAATGTAGTAAGATGGTATAGGATGTTACTTGGTAACTGTATACATATAGGGGGTAGGTTACTCCCAGCTGTGTCTGTGCAGTTTTGTCTTGTCAATGTCTTATTTATGTTCTTTTTTCTGTTACTAATTTACAATAAAATTAAATTTAAAAAAATCCTCTTTCTTTACATACTGTAGAAAGTGTGTCAGTTGGTTACAAAAAGCTTTTGTGCATCTCTTCCATAGTCATCACCTATAATTCATATCAAATCACATATTTTAAATCAAATATATTTATGCATATTACTATCATCATACCTCAATTTCCATTTGATTATAATTGTTTTAACATCCTTTTGCATAGAATATTCCAAAGTTTAAAGCATAACCCATATGATGGCTTTTCATTAGCTATTTCCAATATTATCCAATAACATTAGATCCTCATGGCCTATTCAAGATAAAGATCAATAATATTTAGTAACAAGGTTTCTAGTCCTCCTTTCCAAATCACTGTTTACAATTTATGCCCTATTTCCTTTTAGTGAGCCAATACATACATACATACATACATACATACATACATACATACATACATACATACATACATATGTTATCATTATCAATCATTTGTTTGACTATATCCATTTAACATTTTTTTATCCTAATAACTCAAAGCTTAACCAAAGTTAACTTAATTTTTATTATTAGCTTTTAAATATAACAAACATTTCTAATGTTCCTTTCATAGTCACCATTTGCTATTCGTATCCAATTATCTCTTATCAAACCAATACATACATATATATTATTATCATTATCAATTATTTATTTAAACATATCTGTTATCACTTCATTTTTAACATAATGCTCTAAATGTCACTAAATTTAACTAATTTTTTGTTATACACTTTCATGTATCAACCTGTATCTTTCCAGTAGTAATGCAATCTTATGTCTTTTGCCATTTGTGGAACTAATCTTCTAATTATCTCATTGGTCAAATTTGGGTGGACTTCTCTTCGCATCTCATTGCTTGTTGCATTTCTCATATAATCTCCATACCCTCCATCTGTTTCTTTAATCAGCTTATCTTTGGTTATCAATGGTGCTTCTGATAAAATTTCTCTCCTTAAATCCCTCAATTCTTCTCTTTTTTCTTCTTCTGTGCCTTGCCATTTGGAGGAGAGTTCCTGGCCATCTAGCTCCCCTTTCCATATTCTACTCTTTCCATTTCCAATCACAATCCATTCATCATAGATGTCAACAGATTTCTTATCTTTGTGTTCGTTTTTCTCTTCAGTTTTTAGGACTCTAACCTCCTCTTTTTCCAATTGATAAACATCTCCAAATTCTCCAACATATTTTGCTGTTATATGCTCTATATTTTCCAGTTTCTTCTCAATTCTCTCTGATACTTCTAGTAATTTTTGGATTTCAAATATTATCTTTTGCAATGTTAAAGTTTATTTCTGATGTTGATATTATGCCATTCTTCCAACTATTAGACACTGCCACTCTGGCTTTCAAAGCTTTTTGTTAGATTAACCACAAATTCATTTATAATCTTTCACCATAAGGCCTTGTTTTCACTTTTCTCCAGTTGCCAATAAGGTTCAAAAGAACACCTGCATAAACAAACCATGCTCTTCTTCTTATCACTCTCTGTAAACAAGCTACAAAGCCTTGAAATGCAAAGTCAAATGATCAAAGAAAAAATGGAAGTACAATGTTTCCAAAGCTCAAACCTCCAGCCTCCAAGTGACAGTGTTATTCCTTTCTCTCTAATGTTACAACCCTCTTTGTATCCTTTTGTATCTTTTTTATATTCCAAGTTTAAAAGAAGTAAAATTCTTGAATGAGATAAAATAAAAAAGGAAAAATAAATCATGTAGCAATGAAAAAAAGGATTTTAATCCATAGGTTTCAAGGATTAAAAAAAGTAGAAGAAAGACTAATCGTTTGCTTTAAAAGGCTTGCATAAATTCCATCCATAAAATAACATTTAAAAAGAAAGATAACACACTGTCCAATGCAATCCCAATGTAGCTTAATTTCGCCACTTATTTCTTCTGTTCTCAAATTTAATTTAGCTTTAAGGGGTTTGTTTGGGGGGCAGTCTCTTTTAAAACAGTAAAATTTCCTCATCAGCTGTAAGCACCTTCTCTTTCCGTTTCCTTCCGTTCCGGAGCCACCCCAACTTCATCAGCCTGGGCTGAGCTTTTGTCGCTGGCTAAAAGAACTTCTCTTGGATCAATCAAGGACTTTGCGGTGTCCCATGTTCTTCCTGATCACCGTCTCTGCGGGATGGTTTAGGTCCATAGGGACTGTCCAGCGGCAAAAGTATCGACTGAGATCTCGGGACCTCGAGATCGCAGATCGTGTCATTGCGACGTTGGCTCCTCTCTCCAGAATACATTTCTTACACAGGAACAGGAAACAGAGAGGTGGGGCCGAACAGAGGGTATAAAAAACTCAGGAACTTTCAGCAAGCCCTTTCCCCCTTCTTTTTTCTTCACTCAACATCTTTGAAGCATGTGATCACCTTTTTGCCTAGGACCTCAAGCCACGTGGTCCTGTCCACCATTTAAATCATCTTTCCAAACAGCCATATTTCCAGTGTCTTTTTCCCCACTTGGAATTGAACCCAGATGGATATTTCTTCCAAGAAAACCTCAGAAATACACAAAGAACCATGACTGTCTGGCAATCTTTCAAGGCAGAGGAAAGAGAGAAAAGCTAGCACAGGTTTTCTTTAGAAGAGTTTCAACGGTCAGGTTCCCTCATCGGGGGAGCTCTGTCCTACTCATTCAGAAGGTAATAATGCCTTTCTCTATAACACAGGTAATCCTTGTCTTATGACATTCATCCAGTGTGATCACCATTTGCAATCTTCCCTGCTGGCTTCCCCAGAAAGTCAATGGGTAAATTGGCACGGAAGGTCACAAATTGCTAGGGTCAGTCTCCCACATCGGTGCATTGTCTTTCAGCCCCTCTGCACTTGGGCCAGCCAGTGACATATCCCCGTGCAACTTCCCCGAGCTTCACCAGGCCTCTTTTATACCTACCCAGGCCTCGTCATACCCACCTCACATCTTGTGTACCTTTCTAATCCTCCTTGTAGCTCCCTTATACTGTTGGAAGTTAGCACCCATCCCTCTCCTAGAAAAATGAAAAATTCTAGGAAAAATTAAAAAGGCAAGATATTATATTTCCCTGGATGAGTAAGGGTGAAACATGTTTTTAGACAGGAAGCAGATTCATTCTTAATAGTCCCCTCCTCAATAGCCTACAGCAGGGCCCCCCAACCTTTTTGGCACCAGGGACCGGTTTCATGTAAAAAAATATTCCGCGGACCGGTGGGAGCCTCCAGCAGGTGGGTCGAGTCACGTGGGCTGTGGGCGCGTTCAACGGTCATGTGCAACCGGGCGGGAAAGCTGCGAAGCATCCTCGGCTGGGGCAGGGAAGGACGGGCTGCGTCCCGGGCAGGAGGGCCTGGCAGGCCCTTCCCCCCGCGCAGGGCTGGGTGGTGCCCCAAACCCCCCCAATGCAGGCTGTTGCCCTCATCCTGCCCCCGGGGAGCGCCCTGGCTAGCTGCCAGTATAGCGGAGCTTTTGCTACACTTTCCTAAGAGTTCCGCTATTCTCTCCGCCGCTCACTCCGGCCCGGTTACTATCAAGCCACAGACCGGCACCGGTCCGCCGCCCTGGGGTTGGGGAACCCTGGCCTATAGCAAGATGTCAGCACTTAAGAGATAAAGAGATAGCTAGGTCTATTCATAGGCAAATGCCCTTACCGAAGATCTAACAAAGGTAGGATTAGCCCTCTATCCATCTAGCAACAGAACTCATCTCATGGCACCTGGGGAGATTGCATCATCCAACCCTGGGACACAGAAAGCCTACAAAGTTAGCTAAGACCCCCACCTCCTGGGAGTCTGCTAGCCAATGGGATACATTTATTATACAGGAACAAGAACAGGATACAGGAACAGGATACATTTCTTATACAGGAACAGGAAACTCTAAGGTAGGGTGCAACAGAGAGTATAAAATCCAGGGATTCTCAGCATCTCGGCCCTTTTTCTTTCGTCAAGATCTTCAAGGCATGTGATCTCCCTTTCCCCCCAGGACCTCCATGTGGTCCTGCCCACCATTAAAACCATCTTTCCAAACAGCCATCATGGTATCCAATGTCTCTTTCCCCACTTGGAATTGAACCCAGATGAACATTTCTTCCAACAGTACCTTGGGCACCCTCCCTGATCCTTGCCATGCTTCTCCTGCACACTTTTACCTTCCCTTGCATTATGCCCAAGCACGCCTTGAAACCCTGCACACCCCACACACCCTCCCCAACCATCCTCATGCCTCTCTCTCTAGTTTAACATTTTTACTGAGTTATAAGAATATGAAAGTAAATAAGAAAACAGTGGGGAGGAAGGGGGAGGAGGAAGGATTGGGGGAAAGCGAGGAAGGATTAGGAAAAAGAAAGAGAAGCACTGACTTTCTGACTCTCTTTCTGTTGCAGTAAAATAAGGTATTAACATCAAATCACAACTTTTTGTTTTTTTCATAATAATATACACTAGCCATTTCTATAAGGATCAGTCTAATTTGTTAAGATCCCAAATCAAAGTTTCATTCTTTCCCACTTCAAGCACAATGCCCAGAAGCAGTCTCCACGTGGAAACAAAAGTACTTATATTCTTTTCTTTAATCAAAATAGTCAATTTTGCCATTTCAGCCAATTTCATCAGCTTCGTGCCTCTCTCGACCATTTCCTCACCCAGCAGCAGCCACTTAGCTGCCTGCTAACCTACTTGCAAGCTGTTACGCTGCCTGAAACATTCTGTCGGCTACCCCACTAATGTGGTGGTAGGAAGCCGGCAGGAGGCAGCCTCACCCACCGACCCTGGAATTTGGTTAACAATGACAACCAGGATTACAGGGTTGCCATTGCTAAGCGATGTGGTCTCACTTTATTACCCCATCGCTTAGCAACAGAAATTCTCATCCCCATTGTTACTGTAAATTGAGGACTGCCTTTAGCTGGTGGGAGAATATGGAAGACAGCCGGTGTCTTCCAATAACTTGGATTCAAAACAAACAAGCAATTTCCCCCCCCAACAAGCTCAACAGCACACCAGTAGCAAAAAATAAATTATTCCTGTAACAAGCTCGATGTGATAACAAGCGTGTCTCAATTTTTCATTCCTTAGAGAATAATAAGGAAATAAAATCTATTTATACAGGCAGACATGGGCAGTAAGCATGTTAATTTAATGCAGATATGGTTCCACTGTAGGAAAGCTGATTTTGCAAAGGGTTTTCCTGCTGCTGCACCTTGTTAACAACTGTTTTCTCTATTAAGAGACTATGTGGCAGCTTTGTACTGCCTAGAGAAATAACACATATGCTGAAAAATTCAAGGAAGTGGTATTATAAAACTGTAGCAACACTTAACTAAATGGGTCAAAAAAACAATCAAGTACCCTAATGAGTGCCAATATAAAGCATTTCCAAATTTAGAGTTCTAAGTGAAAAACCAGACAATCGAAATTATTCAACTGTATTTAGTCCTACCGTATTTTTCGGAGTATAATACGCACCTTTTTTCCTCTAAAAAGAGGCTGAAAATCTGGGTATGTCTTATACATTGAATACAGCATTTTTTGCCTCCTGAAACCCCGCCCCTTCACCAAAATGGCCAAGACTTATGGAGTCTTCCAGAGAGCTCCTGGGGGCTGGGGAGGGCAGAAACGAGCAAAAAACAGGGTGTTTTTGCACATACCCCAGCAGCACTCTAAAGCCTCCATAAGACTATGCATGCAATTTTTTTGACCCCAAACCGGCCCATTTTTGCGATAAATGTGCCAAGTTTTTGCTCATTTTTGACCCCCCCCCCAGAGCACTATGCAAGCCCCCCCAAGACTATTCATGCCTTTTATTTGAAAAAAAAAATGGGCCCATTTTCACAAAAAACGAGCCATTTTGGGGAGGTTTGCAAAGTGTAAAAAGGGTTTCCCCCTCCCTTTTGGAAAGCTGTTTAGTTAAAGTGATTAATGAGAATTACGCTGGTCAAGTACTGTGCCTGCAGAAATAAAGATTTGTTCCAAAGGTGGTCAGTGATTTCCTTCTCCAGCACATGGGTAAATATCTACCTACCTACTCTCTCTCTCCCTACCTATCTACTGTATTTCTCTCTCTCTCTATTTCTCTCTCTATCCCTCTACCTATCTACACTCTCTCTCTTCCTACCTATCTACTGTATTTCTCTCCCCCCTCTGTATGCCTACCTACCTACTCTCTCTCTCTCTCCCTACCTATCTACTGTATTTCTCTCTATCTCTATTTCTTTCTCTCTATCCCTCTACCTACCTACTGTATTTCTCTATCTCCCCCTCTATCTACCTATCTACCTACTCTCTCTCTCTCCCCCTATCTACTGTATTTCTCTCTCTCTCTATCCCTCTACCTATCTACACTCTCTCTCTCCCTACCTACCTACTGTATTTCTCTCTCTTTCTCTCCCTCTCTATCCCTTTACCTACCTACCTACTTAAAAAAAAAAGCCTCTTCAAAACCTGCATGCGTCTTATACTCCGGTGCGTCTTATACTCTGAAAAATACGGTATACTCCTCATCATGCAATAGTAAGGGAGGGTAAGCTGAAATATTTCCCAGTGTCTGGGCATCAGCTGTCTATAAATATTCAATCCAAAGAAAATGTGGTTTGTGTTTGCCATTGTGCAGCCTGAGTTAAAGAAGTGAGCCTCCAGCTCTGAACTTTCCCCCCCTTATAGTCTCATTTGTGACATCATACCATTGCTACTCTTTGAGAAAGGGACTTTGTTGGAAATGAGCTCCTGTGTGGCTCTTACAAACAACATTTAATTTGCTGTGGCTTTAAGCAAATTCCTTTGGCTATGGAGTACACAGAAATGATTTCTTAACACTTCCAGTAGTGTTTTCAATGGGCTTGTAGGAAAAAGGCGTAGGTACAACAGAAAAAACGTTTATAGACTTATTATTATTATTATTGATGAAGTATTACCTGCTTCCTATTATTGATGAAGTAACTGATTATGACCGCACCAAGCAATGCAATATTATTAATCCATGATAATGCTAAAATATCCACATGAATTAAAAGCCAGAATATCTCAAGTAGGGTCACTGCTTTTATTGTTCTTCATGGCAGAGATTTCCTAAGAAATTATTAATATATTGGAGATTATATCAATTGGTGGGCGATTCCTACACTGCTGCAGAATCATTTCAGGAGGAAGTTTTGCAACCTTTTGCTCGATCTTTATAGCAATTGCCTATAATTCATCAATCTACAAAGGAAATCCTAATTTATTTGTTGCAGCTTCTGCTTTTTCAAATCTAGATAATAAAGTAGTGTTTCCAAAGCCAGCAATGGACCTGTGATACATTTCTTCATAATCACAAGTATATGGGTCTTGAGGGTAAAATAATTAAAATCTGTAAAAACTCTTAAAAAGGAAGAAGAATTTTTATTTAGTTTGGACCAACTGGGTCATATTACTGGCTCAGCATCTTTTTCTAGTCATACCTGTTGTCACAGCTTCAGGCAAATCGGTTTTCCCAGACACTCCCTTTTCTAGTTCTTTAGCTGGAGCAGATATTTTGAAACCAGCACTGCATTCCTGACTCTTTTCTATGCAGCTCAAGCTTAGCTAATATCATGTCTATTTCCGGAAATATACAACATTTAGTTTCTTGGAAACATCTTTTGCAGATGCATGCATTCACAGAGGTTCAGTAAATCAAATCTCATCTGAGCTTGAAAATTTTTTCTAATGCATGCCTCTCCATTCAGATACTTGAAAAAAAATTCCACAATTTCAAAGAAGTTTGAACTTTTCCTTGGTCATATAACAGCTGTCCATTTGGATTATCGTGGAAAAACAACGCTGAGGATTGTACAGTTGCTTTTAGATTGCAAAATCCATGCAACAATTCCAGAAAGCCTGCATAAGATAGTTGAATTATGATCTTTGTCTTACGGGCTGTGTAGTTGAGGAGGACTGTCAGGGAAGGGTAGCTTGTCTAAGCTAACCTAATGAATTCATGACAGAGCTAAGAACTGACAATAAACTCATAGTTTAAAAGCCCTGTCCTTATTTTTTTTTTAAATGTCTTCATTCACATACAAGTTTCCCTCTGCAATGAAATAAATAACCTGGAAAAGGATTTTAAAATATAAGAGGGAATCTCCAAGAAGATGAACTTGAAGGAGTAAACTCAAACAGACCCATCACTTCTGTTCCTGAACTGGGAGGGGACAGTGAAAGAAAAGTCAAACCGCAAAGCCACTTACCTTTGCTGGTCCTCAAGGAAACAAAACTTCAGTTTCAATGTTCCCTCTGAGAAGTCTCATTGCTAATAATCACTGCCTTAGTGCAAAGACAAGCTTTCATTCACAACCAACACCCTAACATCACATGCCCAGCCCATAATTAAAATGCTCACAACAATTCGAAGCCCAGCCCACAAAAATCTGTGATAGATATTATCCTATTACTCAACAGCTTCCAGCAAATACACCTGTCAAAATGGGTAGCAAACAATTCTTAGGGCTCCATTCTTCCAGCAGGTGAATGCAGATTCCAGTACCAAGTGAAAGGAAGACCGTGATATTTCATTTTTCTAAGGTAGGCAGCCTTCCTGGCACATATTGCCATTTCTCATCTTCCTTTGGAAAACATTTACACATACCTACATTTTTATTTTCTACTTAAATGGCTCTCCTCTGTTTATGCGTTTATTTGCCGCAATTTATATCCTGCTACAATCCAACAGGATTCCATACAGTAAGATGTATGGAGATGTATTACTTAAATTATGACTGATATTTTAAAAATTGCATATGTCATCAACTGACAGAAAAGGACTTGATGTTTTGATGATCCTAGCATATCTATATGCTCTCTCTGGACTATCACATTGCATGTTTACAACACGATCAGAGAACTTGGGAGTTCCGCAGCTAAGTGCTATAACATTTGTAAAAGTTGTTAGTAAAACTAGCACCCAGTTGTTAAACCATCGTAAGTGAAGAATCTGCCCTGATGTAACATTCTTGGGAGCTCTCAAGAATGGCATTGCCCCTCTCCATCCCCCTGCCCCCAGGCAACACCAAATTAATACATTTGAACTTATAATGGTTCTGGAAAACATAACCTACAACCAGCCCTTGCATTTATGACCACTAAAGCATCCCCCTGGTAACATGATAAAAATTTGGTTGCTTGACAACTGGCATGTATTTATGATAGCTGTTGCAAGCAGAGGTGGGGTGGTGGTGGTGATTGTGTGTGTCATGTAATTGTCATTTACAACTTTCCCAGATGGTTTCTGACAAGCAAAGTCAATGGATGAAGCCATAGTCGCTTCATTACACGGTGATTCACATCACAATTGTATTGATTCACTTAACAACCGTGGCAAAAGTAAAATTAGACATGAGTCACTTGACAACTGTCTTTCTTGTCAATGGAAATTCTAGTGCCATTTCTGGTCATTAGTTGAGGACTACCTGAATTAACAGATCTATCACAGGGAAAAAAGGTGAAAGAGAAACTTCTTGCAATATTTATATTGAGTTCAGTATGTCACAGTAGGCAGCTTTACTCAATACCATAGTCTTAAACTTTAGAGACAGGCAAGATATTACGTGCGAAAGACAGTTAGAGGGCAGTATAGAAATTTAATAATAAATAATAAATAATAAATAAATAATAATAAATAATATTATACCGCCCTTCTCCCTTGTTAGAGACCCTATACACTTCTCCCTTGTTAGAGACCCTATACACTTCTCCCTTGTTAGAGACCCTATACACTCACTTTACGGTTTGTTTCTTTTGCTCCCCTCTGGGAGGAGGTTTCAAAGTATTTCTAGTCAGACTACCAGATTCTGTAACAGCTTTGTTCCGTATGCCATCCATTTGGCAAGCTCACAAGATTCGCTTTTCTCTCCATGTACATGTATACATCTGAACTAGACTATGTTGTTTCTTTGTGTCACATAATATATGTGCACCCTGAGTCCCTTTCAGGTGAAATAGGGCGGTATATAAATAAAATAAATAAATAAAATAAATAAGTACAGTGAAAATATGGCTTAAAGATTGTAGTAAACAACAGATTGTTACTATTAATCTGTTGCTTACTATTAAAATACCAGGAAAATCTGTAATAAACACCAGATTGTTACTACTGATCTGTTGTTTATTATTAAAATACTGGGGCAAAAATGTTACAGGTCCTTGGTCCAAAGCAACCTCTCCTAATAAAGAGCTATCTGATCTTGCCCACAAAAGCCTGCACAGATTTTTGCACCCCAAATCTACCCGACAGTTTCAGTTGAATAACTTTTCAGAAAAAGAAGTTTCTGAAGGGAGAGGTTTGGGAGAAGCGGGTGGAAAGATGTTCAGAAAGCTTGCAGGGAAAGGAACAGGTGAAGCAAGAATTATGCAGGCGATACCCCACCTATTGCAAACTGCACTTTCCTAAGACTTGTTTTTTTAATTCAATGCAGCCAAAAGGAAGAACAGCTGCTGGTAGCCATCCTTACAAAGAACACAATTGTAAATGCCTTCTCTCACTATTTCACAATAATGCCCATACCACTAACACTGAGCTTAAAAGGTTTACACCAACAAGCAGACGCTTACTGGAAAAGGAGTTTTACAAGGTTTCCCCTCAAATGCTTCAGAGTTAAGATTCATATAGCTTCTTCAAGGACAGATACAAAAGAAAGGCAGGAAGACTGCACAAAAAAAGTGTCTGAATGAAGTGGTGAAGGCAATGTAAATAGTCTGCCAGATCAGATGACATGATACAAGAAATACTGGAATACTTCTGTTTATATATAGCACAATTTATCAGCAGCATGCTTTAGATGCCTAACGTCTTTGCCACTGCAAGCTATTCAAAGAATTATCTGTACTAGCATAGTTAGCTTTCAGACTTAGAATAACATTATTGTCACTTTGAATGTACATTAATCGACATACATTCAAATGAAATTTCGTTGTATACAGCTCTCAAAGGGTTTCTACCGCCAATATACACTACATAGCCATGACAGAATAAATAAATAAAAAATTAGGCATATACCCACATATATTATGTGACACAAAGAAACAACATAGTCTAGTTCAGATGTATACATGGAGAGAAAAGCGAATCTTGTGAGCTTGCCAAATGGATGGCATACGGAACAAAGCTGTTACAGAATCTGGTAGTCTGACTAGAAATACAGTAATCCCTCGTTTTCCACGGTTAATGGGGACCGGAACCTTCTGCGAAAACTGAAAAACCGCGAAGTAGGATTCACACGGAAACTTGAGATGGTGGACATCGTTTAAAGCAAGCACTAGGGGGCGCTTGCCTCCTACTGATGCATTTTTTTCTCTGTATTTTTGAAAACCCCGCGAAGCACTGAAGCCGCGAAACATGAAGCCGCGGAAAACGAGGGATTACTGTACTTTGAAACCTCCTCCCAGAGGGGAGCAAAAGAAACAAACCATAAAGTGAGTGTATAGGGTCTCTAACAAGGGAGAAGTGTATAGGGTCTCTAACAAGAGAGAAGGGTGGTATAGAAATTTAATAATAAATAATAAATAATAAATAATAAATAATAAATAATAAATAATAAATAATAAATAATAAATAATAAATAATAAATAATAAATAATAAATAATAAATAATAAATAATAAATAATAAATAATAAATAATAAATAATAAATAATAAATAATAAATAATAAATAATAAATAATAAATAATAAATAATAAATAACAACAATACAATACAATAGCAGAGTTGGAAGGGACCTTGTAGGTCTTCTAGTCCAACCCCCTGCGTGGGCAGGAACCTTATACCAATAACAACAACAACAACAACAACAACAACAACAACAATACTTTGAGTTCTAAGCACATAGCACTTGTAAGCAGTATCCTGAATAACAGGAAGCAATGTTTCTATAATCTTCTCGGCTGTCCTTACCACTCTCTGAATGGACTGCTACCACCAAACCAAATAGTGATGCGGTTTGTTAAAACATTCTCAATTGTGCCCCTATAAAAAGTGGCCAGGACAGAAGGAGAAAGATGTGCTCTCCTCATCCGACGCAACATAACAATTTAAGTTTTGGTGGTGCATTTCAATATTTTGAATTGACATTTTATCCTTTAAACTTCAGGACCATGGTCCCAAATTTAGCAGCAAAACTATACATAGAATGGTTTAAAATATTCTAATATTCGGCTGGTGACCTCAGGGGGAGAGCCTTCTCTGTGAGAGTGCATTCCCTTTGGAATGAGCTACCCTCGGAGCTTCACATAATTCCCAACCTCCCGTCCTTCCGGCGCGTCCTAAAAAGCTGGCTTTTTCATCAAGCCGGCCTGGCCGGAATAAAATAACTTATTAATTTTAATTCCAAATTTAATTTATTTTATATCATAATGTGTAAATTGTTAATTAATTTATTGCTTATTGGATTCTTTATTTAATCTCTTTTTAACTTTTGTATTATGTGTTTCTTATGTTGTATGCCGCCCTGAGTCCTTTGGGAGAAGGGTGGCATATAAATCCAATCAATCAATCAATCAATCAATCAATCAATCAATCAAATCTCATAAAATCAATATACAAAGGAACAAAGGAGATTTTTTTATCTAGTTTTAAAATAAGCAATTAATAATATAGGCCATATATGAATATTTTTGAAGAAAGTTCTTTACAGCTAAAATGTTACCACATCTCAGATATGAAGAAAGCAGGACATTGAGGACTCTGCTGAAGGACAATATAGGACACTAGTCTTCCAGGCACCGCTAAGCTATGAATGGTTTTGGGGGGGGGGGGGAACCCTCAATACTTTTTAATACAATTTTTTTCTGAAGTAATTAAAGAGCAAGGAATATTTTGTGTTTGCAGAACAATTCATGTGAAATGACAAGAGCTACTGGGAATAAACCTTTGCTTTGATTGTGTGATATTCGAAGATTATTCTGTGATGACTATCACAAACACAGTGAAAATACTTTCAGAAGCAATGTACAACCGACACTTACAATGAAACTGTTTACATTATACATTCAAAGTTCTCTAAAAATGTCACCCAAGTTTATTTAAGACCAAGCTTCATTACTGAAGGATTCGTACGGTTAAATAAGCTAGAAACATCCATAAAGAATTCTAATGTCACCTTAAACTGAATTAGGTCTTTATTCCATTAACTTCAGTACTGTTTACAGTGATTAGCAAAACCTCTGCAGAATTAAGAAAACCCAGCTTTTCCAGTTCTTTTTGGAGTTTCCAGAGATTGAACCCAGGGCCTTGGGGTCTATCTGTATATAATGGAACTTTCCATTGTATGAGGACCTTTCAAAGAAACAAAACTATGAATTATTTCAAAGTTTCAGGAATTGTGTCTGCATGTAAACATATGTACAAGTGTAACTATAACCAAATAACCAAATAAAATATTATTGATTTTTTTAAAATGGGGCTGAATAGCCTTTTTCTACCACTTTGACTTGTTTTTGATTTAGCACCTCTCATACTGCTGTATTGAGCTTAAATGGATTCCAGAGGATGGTAGAGGATAGGGAGGCCTGGAGGAACATTGTCCATGGGGTAATGATGGATCGGACACGACTTCACAACTAACAACAACAAAAATACTGCTGTACAAAAGTCTTTCATAGTTACACAAGTCTATCACAATATAAAGGACTCAAACATGAGTCTGGAAAATGAGTTATGACTATCATGGCATCACTGTGGATAGGAAGTATGGAAAACCACATAAAGAGTGATCCCTAACCTCACAGGGACCCCTTTTCTTTCCTAAAGCGGCAGGACAGTTGATTTAATTTGTTTTTATTGTATTTATTTATGTATATATTTTATGCTGTTTTAATTTTCCCTGTGCACCGCTCCGAGTCCCCCTGGGGAGAGGACGCGGTATAGAAAAATAAAATCTATCTATCTATCTATCTATCTATCTAGGAGAGGGAATGAACTAAAATGCTTCCCAACACAGAGCACAGGAGACAATCTCCCTTTTGCCCTCCAGAATGCTAGTCAAGGAGGAGCAGAAAGACAATTAAGATACACAGGGGTAGGCTACCCTGAGTCAATTGACTTTGTCCACACCCAGCCTTTTTGATTGTAGGAGCTTCCTCTTCCAACCATTCCTTTAGGATTTTCAAAACTGCATAGATTGATAAAATGTTTATCATCAGGTTGTAGTTGGGATTTTCAACAAGATCCACAGTTATTAATCAAAAGGCTGGAATTCAACAGGCCATCATCAGGTTGCCTTTGGAATATTCAACAGAATCACAGCATTTATTAAAAGACTGGAAAAACCTGCTTCTCTGGAATCCAGCTTCTAGGGACAACTATAGGAACTGTTAAAATGGAGGTAGCCAAGATGTTGCAGTTAGAATGCAGTATTGCAGGCTAACTCTACCCACAGTCAGGAGTTCGATTCTGAATGGCTCAAGGTTGACTCAGCCTTCCATCCTTCCAAGGTGGCTAAAATGAGGATCCAAATTGTTAAGGGCAATATGCTGACATTTGTAAACCCCTTAGAGAGGGCTATAAAGCACTATGAAGTGGTATATAAGTCTGTTATTGATCACTTAATTTGCCCTCCTTGTGCTTATCACTTGGTTGGCTGAACTTAAGCAGGCTGAAAGTTAGGTTACCTCCAGCAGGGTGCCTGGCGATGCATAGCATTCAGATTTGGTCCTTATTCTATTAGGTTTATTTGTGACTAATAAAATGTGCTCTTTCTAAAGAAAAATATTAGTCTTGCCCCATATGGCGGCGCGCTTAGGCGCAGCGGCTTTGAGCTCCTGGTGTCGTAGCAGACTTTTCCATCGAGAACTCGCTCTGAACCTACTGTGAATTATAGAGAAACAAACATATCAACTGGTTGTGACACATCAGTTAAAGAAAAAAAGGATTACTCAGTTTTTTTAGGACAAGTAAGAAAAACAAGTTTCAGGCAGAGAAATCCTCAAGAAGAAGCCTAGATCTGGGTAGTGGAGAATTTTTAAAACCTATGTTGTATCGTAAACAAAGCCTTGAAGAAACAATGATCACAGATTCTTCACGAAGTTTATGTTCTGTAACGGTGGCACCATCATTATCTCTTGGGAATATACAAGGGGCAACTGCAAGAATTGAAATGAAGAAGCGGAGAGCACCACCCCTACCAGTAATTCCATCCTTTTCTGTTGGGAAAGCTGAGAGAGAAGAAAAAAATGCCAAGTGCGATTTCTCAAAGTTCATTGCAACAAGAAATTAAAAAGAAAAAGAGACGTGCTCCTCTTCTACCAACTCCTAAAATGCCCAACAGATTTGAATAAAAGACAAAGTACAATTGATCCTTTTCAACTGTCATTTGTCGGCCATTTTATTTCAACTGTCATTTGTCGGCCTTTTTATTTGCCTGGAGAGATTCCTGTTGTGGCTGTCACTGCTGTTTGTATTCCACCAGGTGCAAATGTTGGCACGGTACTCAAACCAATTTCATTGTAATTTTATTACAATATTATTACAATGACAATAAAGATTATTATTATTATTATTATTATTATTATTATTATTATTATTATTATTATTATTATTATTATTATTATATTATCATATGCCCCATATAATACTCTGTTTTCAAATTAATCTGTCTCTCCCACATATATTCCAAAGCTATTATTAATAAGCATTTAGCCACTTTGCTTTGAACGCTGCCGGTTCCACTGACCTAGGCTGCCAAACCACTGGTTCAGCTGAACGGGGTCAAACCAGTAGGAACCCCCCCACTGGTGTAGGCCACACCCACCCCAGCTCTGCAAGGGCAAAAACAATCCCTATACATTCCGATATGGCCCATGATGCGATCAAGTCTGACATCCCTTCTCTATAGAATAGTCTAGAACAGTAATTTTCAACCTATGGTCAGCAGACCCCTGAGGGACAACAATGCCATCATAGGGGGGCCATGAAAACTTGAAAAATATGGTTTAAATATTGAGTAATTCTTGGGGTCCATGGCCACAAGAAGAATTTACAGGAGGTACATGGTGAAGAAAAGATTGAGAACCACTGGCCTAAAAGATTCAACACTTTCATATTGTGCCACTGAGCCAGATTTAAAAAGTTACAATTATACTACTTACATTTAATCTCTGCCTAATTACATGGGTCAGTGTGGTAACTGTGGTTAAGGTGTTACCCAGCTTCCAATATACCTCAGCCATGGAAACTCACCACATTGCACAGGAAATCTACAGATGACCATGCATGCTTATTTGCACCCAGGTTCCATCCACAACTCACCATCAAATCTATTGTTTATAGCAGGGGTCTCCAAACTTGGAAACTTTAAGACTTATGGACATCAGCTTCCAGAATTACACAGCCAGCATGTCAGTCCACAAGTCTTAAAAGCTATAAAGTCTATAGCAACAGCACTTAGGCTTATATACCACTTCATAGTGCTTTACAGCACTCTCTAAGCAATTTACAAAGCCAGTATATTGCCCCCAACAATCTGGGTCCTTATTTTACCCACCTTGGAAGAATGGAAGGCTGAATAAACCTTGAGCCTGGTGAGATTCGATCTGCCAAACTGCTGGCAATCGGCAGTCAGCAGAATTAGCCTGCAGTACTGCCCTCTAACCACTGCATCACTGCTTCTCTATAGGCAGGCTCTTTTCAACTGGTAAAATTAAACCAGGCATTCACAAAATTGAACTATCATACCCAACAACATCAAACTAATCAACAGGGCCAAATTGATTCCAAGGAGAAGGTACCAAAAGACAGACCACCAGAACAAAACAAACAGAACACTGCTAAGTGTCATCTACAGTCCATACTTCAAAGCCTTCAAGCATGTCATTAATAAGATGCAATCCATGCTAGATCATGGCACTGCACTTTCTTAGCTACTGATTGGCAGGCTCATACTTGCATACACACAGGCTGAAGCAGATTCTCACAAACAACAACAGGACAATGAGGCTAACACGAGGAACAATAATATATTGAATACATATAACATGAAAAGAGTCTTCGTATCACACTTAACTTTACATCCCTCTATCACTGTAACCCTGCCTTTCCTGCTTCCAGTGCTAGAAGACCTCAAAAATGTATGATTTTTCACAAAAAGAGGATTTGTTCCAGCTTCTTGGTCATTTGTTCCAACTCTTGAACATTTTTAAAGCTTGTCCCTCTTTTTCTCCCTTTGACATTTAGTCAATTTGCATTTCTTATTTTTATCTGAATCTGGCTGTGAAAGGATATTATCAGATGGTGTATTCCATTACATCATAGGCAAGGAACAGAAGTTGTCCATTGGCAGGACCGTGCTCTATCTATCCTGTTTATTTTGCAAGCAAAGCGGTTATAGTCTGTTTGGCACCTGACATTTAATAGTTTGAGTTATATCTTGCCTTTTCTTCAGGATCTCAGGTCCAATGCATAGAGCTGCCTGCTCTCATACCATCTCTGTGAGATAGCTGGAGCAGAAAAAGAATGGCTGGCCCTGTGACTTAGGGAGGACTAGAACATGCTGATCCAACACCTAAATCTCTACACATACTACAGGTAATCCTCAACTTATGACCACAATTGGGCCCAACATTTCTGTTGCTAAGTGAGACATGTGTTAAGTGAGTTTTGCCCCTTTTTCTTGCCACAGTTGTTAAGTGAATCACTGCAGTTGATGTTAGCAACACGGTTATTAAGTGAATCTGGCTTCCCTATTGATTTTACTTGTCAAAAGGTTGCAAAAAGCAGTCATGTGACCTTGGGACACAGCAGCAGTCGTAAGTATGAACCGGTTGCCAAGCATCTGAATTTTGATCACATGATCATGGGGATGCTACAAAGGTTGTAAGTGTGAACAATGGTCATGTCACTTTTTTCAGTGCGTTGTTAACTTTGAATGGTCACTAAAGGAACTATTGTAAGTTGAGGACTACTGTACTTTATTACACCCAAAAATTAGTTATAATATTACAAGGGTTACAATTTTACCATTTTAACGTTATGAAAATGCTAATTTATATTTAAAGTTGTCCACTACCTGGATGTATGTGTGCAACAATCTTTTTACAAATATGTTAAATAATAATGAATAAAGTGAAAACATTAGCTAGCTGGATGAAACTAGTTATTTAAATGAAGAATAGGAATAGCTGTTTTTCAATTCAGTTTTTTTTGCATAAACAGAATTGTAACTTCAAGGATCCTCTATACTGGGACAAATGGACAAAAAGCACCTTGTCCCCAAACAGCCCAATTTCAGTTCATGTCCTCTACAGGGTGCAGCTTTTTGTGTCCCAGAGATAGCAAATATCAACAGTTGTCATTGTTCCAAGAGATTTTACACCACAAAACAAAGAAGTCATTTTTTCACTGAGCTCCAAATGTACAATTTGCCTCTCTTCCTAACCACTGTCTTAGAATAATGCACTGGCAGTCTCTTTGGAAATACTATAACTAAATTATAATCCACAATATCAATTAGCAGGATACTGAAGAGCTTCTCTGGAGAAGAGCAAATTGATGTTTCAATTACCCAACTTCTCATTCAGTTTTGTTATAAAAGGGACAGATATGCAACCAAAGGCCATGGTCACAAATCATTCATGTTTTGCTTCATTCCAAAGTTTCATTGATACTTTAATTCCCTTGGACTCAAACTTGCATTTGTTTGAAATGTCTGAATGGCCAGCACTGGGGAAGAGACACATCTTTTGGAATTGTCATCTCTCCCCGATCTTCCCCTTAAAAGATCAGGGAATTTGAATAACCTGTAACCTGCATCTGACCTGAAAATCTGTGCCAAAACCCTTCTGGACTGCCACTCAATTTTCTTTTTTGGGGGTGGGTGGGGGGGAGGATGACAATCTTCAGCGGTATGTTTGTTTTTTTCTTTTGGCAAAAGTAAAGTTCAAAACAAGCATGTTAAGATTTAAAGAATAGTAACAACAGGATTTAGATACCTGGTCAAATTGGCTTCTTGTATTTTTAGCCTCCAGTACAGTAAAACAAACATTAGTAAAAAAAATGTTACTGTATATTATCAACTCTACTCAATACCCTGTCTATGAATAATGAATTCATTCTAGATATTGATATAGCTTCCCCTCCAAACCCAGTAAATGCCCAAGAAAGAATAAGAGAGAGGATTCACTTTGGAAAGCCCACAAATTTATCATAGTACATATAAGCCTCATTTGAAAAAATGGGGAAATTATTAAAGTGCCTAATAAAAATTGAGCATATTAGGAGGAAAAAATTGAATGGTTATCTGGTAGACCCTGTTTGTATAAGTATTAGGATCTAATTTCATTAATGCAACGTAAGGAGTCAGAAGATAGATTCTATATTCATGACATGATACAACCAACAATTTAGCTACCTGACTTTAAAAGACAATAACTTTAAGTAACTTGTAATAAGTTCTAACTTCAAATAAGCAACTAGTTTATTATAACAGCTGCATGTCTCTTTATGGAAATATTTGTATGGCCAGAGTTCAGTGATCATCTCTAGATGCAACACCACTGGTTGCAGCTGTACAATTCAGAATAAGTGAAGAAACATGAAAGGCCACTCCTTTCGTAATTCTATTGGCCTCTATTATAGTTTGCTAAAATCGTCAAATAACTCTTCTATATAGTGTATCGTAACAGCTCTATTAGAATAATTACCATTGCTAAACAGCCACAATATTATTTGGAAACAAATTTAATTATTACATTTATTTATTAAATTTATATTGCCGCCTATTCGCCCAGGGCGACTCAAGGCGGCTTACATAATTTAAAACATTAAAAAACAATAATAAAAGAATCAGATAAATGAATATAATAAAATCACCCCCACCCGCAATCTCAAACATTGAGAAGTCTAGATTCAAGTAAACATGGATTGAGTAAGAGAATAATTAAAATAGAAAACACATGTTAAAAATAAATCAGTTTTATGAACTTTGAAGAATGCTTCCCAAAAATGAGATTCTAATTTTTTTTTTTTATTCTGAAGAAGCCAGACTTCCCTGTCAAGTTTAATTCATACTCCTGAACCTCTAGCCTTCACCTGAAAACAAGTCACACTTTAGGCATTATTATCAGAATCAGTTTTAAATATATTATGTGGAATAGAAAAGTTGCTTGTTAGGTCCAATAGTATGTAGGGCAGCTAAACCCTTCAAAAAAATTGCAAAACACAATTAGTCCACAATGGCTAAACAGTCTCCCCCCCTCTTCTGTTTGAATCCTCACAGTCTGGAGAAGACCCTACAGTTTTCTTGGTGAGATTTTTCAGAAGTCATTTTCCATTACCTCTTTCCTAGGGCTGAGAGAATGTGACTGGCTTATGGATCCAGCTGGCTTTGTGCCCAAGGCGAGACTAGAACTAGGTTTTCTGGTTTCTAGCCTGATACCTTTACCACTACACCAAACTGGCTCTCAAATATATTCCATTTACTCTTGGGAATCATGTTGTCTTTAATCTGGTGACTGGTCCACTAAATTCAGGCAGAATTACTTGTAAGGAAAACATCCACAGGTTTGGAGTATTTGTTCAATTTATAGATAGCTCAAGAACATATAAAAGAAGCAAACTTCAGTTAAATTAAATCTGTTTCACAACTTTGCTTTAGGACTCCCAAGCAAAGGAAATACGGTTGAATTCTGGGTCTGGAAGTGTACTTGGACATCTTGTAATCTAACCCTCTGCCCAGTCCAGGAATCCTCCTAAAATCCTGAATGGCAACCCAATCTTTTCTTGAAAGCTCCCAGTGATGAGATATCCACAACTCCAAGGAGGCTGGTTATTGTGCTCTTAATCTCACAATCAGGAAATTCCTCATTTAAGATTTGGATATCTCTCAAGGTAAAAGCTTCCATCTACAGGTCCTTGTCCTGCCCTCAGGTGCTCTGGATAATAAATCCACATCCTTTTTCCTTTGGCGTCACTTCTTGTATTGGAAGACTGCTATCATATCTCCCCTTAGCCTTCTTTTCTTTAGGCTAAACATATCAAGTCCCTTTCAATATCCTAGGTCAGGGGTCTGCAAAGTTGGCTCTTTTAAGACTGGTGGACTTCAACTCCCAGAGTTCCCCAGCCAGCATAGCTGGCTGGGGAATTCTGGGAGTTGAAGTCCACCAGTCTTAAAAGAGCCGACTTTGCAGACCCCTGTCCTAGGATATTTGTCAAAGATTCGAGAGCTGGAGTAGATGATGTTCAGCTGATGAATCCATTCCAATCTAGAAGAGGCTAATTGAGTTTATAGCTCCTAAAGTGATGAACTTGTAAGTACTGTTTCTGGTGGTATGGCCATTCTGAATTATTTAATATAGTCTATAGTTGTACATTCCATAGCAGTTTTAATAATGACTCATTAATCATGATGTAACCATATCAAATCTAACACCCCCACTCCCCACCCTCTGCTAAACAAACATGTTTTACAAATCACAACAGGTGGATTCACATAATACATATAAGCCAAAATGAAAGAATCAATTTTAGTAGGTATGTGGTGTGATTTTAATGTTTTTAATGCTTTAATGTCTTTATTTTGTAAGCTTCCCAGAGTCATTGGAAATGAGATGGGCAACAAATAAATAAATAAATAAATATTCCACAGAAATCCCATTACATACAATGCAATTTTACATATAATGCAATTTTACATGTATAAATGATGGAAGTTGGATTGAGTAAAGGCTTACTCTCCTGTCAGATGCTGAAGAATTGAAACCTTAAGCAGCATTTCACTGGGGCTAAGTTGTAGACTGAAGTCCTGACTAATTTTAATGAGTATTACTGAGTTCCAGTTATTTATTTGAAAGTGGATTTCATTCATTTTAGCTTGGAGACATAATTTAAGTTAAGGTCCAACAGAATTCCGGCTGCAAAATTTGAAAATATTTATCTCAATGCACAGAATGAAGGAACTTATTCTGAAAACAGAAAACAGATGCATTAAAACCACAGAATTAGATTGCAACTTATCTCTCACCACCAGCAAAACATTTATGCACAGTGAATAAATGTGTCTGGGGCAAAGACGCAAAGTCACTTTAGTGATCCATGCATTTAAATGAATTGACACAGCTAAAATGTTTGCATTATTTCAAGAGTTCTGCTTCTTCCAGTTCCTTGATCATTTTAAGTGGTCCAGTCAGGGAAGCCATATAAAAGCCAGTAGAGCTTTGATCATAGAGTTGGGGGCCACCATCCTAATTTTTTTTAACCATACTCTAAAGACATGCCTGGGTTATATATGCATTAACTCAAGGGTAGTCAACCTTTTTATACCTGCCGCCCACTTTTGTGTCTCTGTTAGTAGTGAAATTTTCTAACCGTCCACCGGTTCCACAGTAATGGTGATTTATAAAGCAGGGAAGTCAATTAAATTTAAAAAAGGAAAGTGCTTCAGTATTGGAGCACTAGGTGTTCACAAATAAGTGAACACCTAGAACAAACAAAGTAATAGCCAAAAGCCAACATGGGTTTGTCAAAAACAGATCATGCCAGACGAATCTAATTGCATTCTTTGACAAAGTAACAAAATCAGTGGACCAGAGGAATGCTGTTGATATAATTTACCTGGACTTCAGTAAGGCATTTGATAAAGTAGACCATAACCTACTATTAGATAAAGTAGAAAATTGTGGGTTAGACAGCAGCACCACCAAATGGATTCGTAACTGGCTGACCAACCGCACTCAACGTGTAGTCCTCAATGGAACTGCATCTACATGGAAGGAAGTATGCAGTGGAGTCCCCCAAGGCTCTGTTTTAGGCCCAGTACTCTTTAACATCTTCATCAACGATTTGGATGAGGGGATAAATGGGGAACTCATCAAATTCGCAGACGACACCAAGCTGGCAGGAATAGCCAACACTCCAGAAGATAGGCTTAAGATACAGAAGGATTTAGACAAACTTGAACATTGGGCACTGTCTAATAAAATGAAATTCAATTGTGAAAAAAGTAAGGTCCTACATATAGGCAAGAAAAACCAAATGCACAAGTACAGTATAGGTGGTACCTTGCTCAATAGTAGCAACTGTGAGAGGGATCTCGGAATCCTAGTGGACAACCATTTAAATATGAGCCAGCAGTGTGCAGCAGCTGCCAAAAAAGCCAACACAGTTCTAGGCTGCATCAACAGAGGGATAGAATCTAGATCGCGTGAAGTGTTAATGCCACTGTATAGTGCCTTGGTAAGGCCACACTTGGAATACTGCATACAGTTTTGGTCGCCACGATGTAGAAAAGACGTGGAGACTCTGGAAAGAGTGCAAAGAAGAGCAACCAAGATGATTAGAGGACTGGAGACTAAGACATATGAAGAACGGCTGCAGGAGCTGGGTATGTCTAGTTTGATGAAGAGAAGGACCAGGGGAGACATGATAGCAGTGTTCCGATATCTCAGAGGGTGCCACAAAGAAGAGGGAGTCAAACTTTTCTCCAAGGCACCTGGGGGCAGGACAAGGAGCAATGGGTGGAAACTAACCAAGGAGAGAAGCAACTTAGAACTAAGGAGAAATTTCCTAACAG
This sequence comes from Rhabdophis nuchalis, assembly GCA_039707465.1. Lineage (NCBI taxonomy): Eukaryota > Metazoa > Chordata > Lepidosauria > Squamata > Natricidae > Rhabdophis > Rhabdophis nuchalis. The sequence continues at coordinate 119,883,519 of CM077643.1, read as the reverse complement.
TAAGAACAATTAACCTCTGGAACAGCTTGCCTCCAGCAGTTGTGAATGCCCCAACCCTGGAAGTCTTTAAAAAGATGTTAGACAGCCATTTGTCTGAAATGGTATAAGGTTCCTGCCCATGCAGGGGGTTGGACTAGAAGACCTACAAGGTCCCTTCCAACTCTGCTATTGTATTGTATTGTATTGGACAAAACCCCTACTGCCCCATGAAAGCTGGAATGCCCACTAGTGGGGCAGTAGGCACCAGGTTGACTACCACTGCATTAATTTGTAAGCATGCCAAATTTATTGGTATCATCAGCAGAATGAAACCGAAAAGAGCACAACCATTCCACCTTCTTCTTCTTCTTCCTTATCTGTTTGGTGAAAAATACAAATATTTTATGTAAAGAATGATCCAGAATGGCTCTGAACATGCCTAGGATGTCCCTGCATTCCCTACTAACATCACCAAACACTTAAAAAAATGTTTGGCTCCAAGGGCAAGGATTTGGCTGCGTTCAACTGCAAGAAAATAAAATAGCCTGACCTGAATAGAACCTACGTTTTGTATCCAAGACATTGCTGCACAGTAAACACTTTTTTTTGGTACTGTGGTCGCTGGTACTAATGGCTCTGTTGGTCACACATTAATGAATAAAGTACACTATCAACTGCATTCCTAAGGTGAACCACTGCCATACTCCAGTTCCCAACGTTGTCATTATGAGAAAGAAATGAATGATTTTGTGAGCTTGTGCATGCTTCTATCATTTGCATTTTATACCGTGAGCTCAGGTCCCATGCAAAATATTGTGTCTTCAGAAAAAATAACACGGACAAAGCTGTTTCAGTTTACTTTTTTAAAAGGAAGGTTGCAGAACTATACTGAACCATCTGACCTTTATCCCCAAAAGCTGACAACCGTCATCAAAAGATAGCAAAAGAACACCAGCCAAAAGTCAACTATTTTGCTTTTTAAAAAAAACCATGAACATACAATACAATACAATAGCAGAGTTGGAAGGGACCTTGTAGGTCTTCTAATCCAACCCCCTGCGTGGGCAGGAACCCTATACCATTTCAGACAAATGGCAATCTAACATCTTCTTAAAGACTTATGTTATTTAGGGTTTTTTGACAAATATACAATTTCTTACATGTGATCACCTTTTGCAACTTTCTGACAAGGAAAGGCAATGGGGAAGCCAGATTCACTTAACGGCCTGGTTACTAACTTAAAAACTCCAGTGATCCATTTAACAAATGTGGCAAGAAAGGTCGTAAAATGGGGCAAAATTCACTTAACAAATTTCTCACTTAGCAACATAATGGAACCATATTTTGAATTAACAAACTGAGTGGATTCAGGCAAGATACCAACCCACAAACTACTCCTTATTCATTTCACTGTTCTTACTTATTAAGTTTATTATTTTAACTTTATGATGAATGAATCCAGGCCATGTGAAAGACCATAAAGAGTTATGGTACTACTATACAGGAAGCTTATAGCTCAAGTGTCTTAGGGTTATAACAGCTGCAACAACAAAAAACACAAAATCAGTGATGTGTTGGTGATAGTGTCATGGGAAAAGGCTGGACAACACAATGGTATTACATCCAATGATCGCATCAATAAATAATAATGAAGACTGATGCCTCTCTTTTCAGCCACTAAGCTGCGATAACCACCAAGATATGTGGAGAAGGCCAACTACACACACAAACACAAATCAACAGATCAGATACCTGCTTGGCATCAAAACAGAACTCTATTTCCCAATCAGCATGCCCAGAATTTGCAATCCCATTTCTTCAGGGGAGAAAAATCTCATTAAAAGCAGCGGGGTTTCCATCTACGGTATACCATTAGCATGCCTTTAAGTCCACACACACACACAAAAAGTTATTCAAAACTCTCACCAGACAGCGGCCCCCATCCTTAACAGGTGAAGGGAGTTTTCAACACCTTTTGCTTCTGAATGAATATTGCGAACACCACAGCTCCGGAATACTATTCCAAAATACCGTTTTTCTTCTCCAGTTTGCAAAAGGCAGGCTGGGGGGGGGAAAAATAACCCACAAAACAAACGGGGGGTCGGGACGCTCACATAAGTGTTACCTTCGGCGACCCGACTTTTCAACGAGAAAAAGACAAGAAAAAGCGCGAATAAGAACAGCCTTGCATTCAACCGAAAACAGCGGAGCGCCAAAGGAACTACTTCGGGACGACGGTGGAGGAAAAAGTAGCAAAAAGAACATGCCCGGCCAGCCAGCGCACGGGAGCGAAACGCTCGCCTGGGCAAGAGGTGTTGTACGTACGCCGGGTCAAGGAAAAGGGCAGCCGCGCTCCTTCCAGCCTTTTGCAACGGCGACAGGTACGGGGTGACTCACCTTGCCCTCCTCCGGTGTCTTTTCCAGGCGGAAGAAACTTGGCTTTGCCCTGCGCGAAGGTCGGGTAGCCCGGCGGTCACTCTCTCTCTCTCTCTCCGCGAGCGCCCCTTCCACGCCTGCCTGTCTCTAAGCGGAGTCCCCACGCCGCTTAAGCCCCGGCGGCCATTGGCTCTGGAGACGGGACCGGCAGGCAGCTATTGTTTCCCACGTGATTCCAAGCCGAGTCAGGAGGGGAGTGAAGCGGGACCGAAACGACGCAGCTTTCAACGCCGGCGCGGGAAGTGAGGGATCGGGCCGCTGTTTGGCTCGTTGGACGGCGGATCCGGGACACTTATTGCTAAGGAAGAAATATAATTGATCCTGCCGGGGGGGGGGGGGGGACGGGGGACGGAGAGGGGACTGTTCGGATGTCCCATAAGTAGATTTTTACCACCACCACCCCTCCATCCCCTTCCAGTAAGCGCCCGTCGTTTATGAACCACCTGAAGTTGATGCGAACTTTGATGTCGTTTGGCCATTAGAATCTTCATCGACGGCATGAAAAATTAGGTTTAGGTTTTATTGGACTTATATGCCGCCCTTATCCCAAAGGACTCAGGGTGGCGTACAATGTACAAAACACATTACAAAAATGAAAAACCACATTAAATAACAAATCCAATAACCCAGTGGTTCTCAACCTTCCCAATGCTGCGACCCTTTAATATTGTTCCTCATGTTGTGGGGACCCCACAACCATAAAATTGGTGTCTCGGTTCCTAAGACCATCGAGAATGTGTTTTCCAATGATCTTAGGCGACCCCTGTGAAAGGGTCGTTTGACCCCCAAAGGGGTCCCAACCCACAGGTTGAGAACTACTGCAATCACCCAATCGACAATTTACAATTTAGATTTACCATACAATACAATACAATACAATAGCAGAGTTGGAAGGGACCTTGGAGGTCATCTAGTCCAGGGGTCCCCAACCCCCAGGCCGCGGACCGGTGCCGGCCCGTGGCTTGATAGGAAGCGGGGCCAGAGAGGAGGAGGAGGGAGGAGGGGGAAGCCCCCTGGGCAGAGCGCACACGCCGGATGCGGGAGAGCACAGGCGCGGCCGTTCAAGGCCCTAGAGCAGTGGTCGGCTCTTTGGCCCCTCGGGTGTGGCTCTCAAAAGAAATTTCAATCGTGGTACTGTTGATATTTGGCTCTCGATTAATGAGTTTGCCCACCACTGCCCTAGAGGGCTGAGTGAGCTGACTCCCCCCCCACATGCGCATGCACCGCTTGTTCCCCCTCCCCCCCACCGCTCCTCCTCTACGCCAGCCGGTCCGCATAATTTACTTGAAAATGAAACCGGTCCCTGGTGCAAAAAAGGTTGGGGACCCCTGATCTAGTTCAACTCCCTGCCTAGGCAGGAAACCCTATATCATTTCAGATAGATGGCTATCCAACATCTTCTTGAAGACTTGCAGTGTTGGGTCATTGACAACTTCTGGAGGCAAGCTGTTCCATTGATTAATTGTTCTAACTGTCAGGAAATTCCTCCTCAGTTCTAAGTTGCTTCTCTCCTTGATTAGTTTCCACCCATTGCTTCTTGTTCTACCCTCAGGTGCCTTGCAGAATAGTTTGACTCTCTCTTCTTTGTGGCAACCCCTAAGATATTGGAACATGCTATCATGTCTCCCCTAGTCCTTCTTTTCATTAAACTAGACATTCCCAGTTCCTGCAACCGTTCTTCATATGTTTTAGTCTCCAGACCCCTAATCATCTTTGTTGCTCTTCTCTGCACTCTTTCTAGAGTCTCCACATCTTTTCTACATCGTGGTGACCAAAACTGAATGCAGTATTCCAAGTGTGGCCTTACCAAGGCCTTATAAAGTGGTATTATTACTTCACGTGCTCTTGATTCTATCCCTCTGTTTATGCAGCCTAGAACTGTGTTGGCTTTTTTGGCAGCTGCTGCACACTGCTGGCTCATATTTAAATGATTGTCCACTAGACATTTAAAATTAATTAATTTAAAATTAAGTTAAAATTAAGTTAAAATTGACAATTAAAATTAATAATTTATTAAATTATTATCCCCTAAAAATTATCCCCTTCAGGAGCGTGTCTTTGCTGAGAAGCACCCGCTCGCAGGAAAAGCCTGCACCGTTTAGAATATTTGGAAATAAAAGACTCATTTCCAGGTATAAGTCTGATCCATCTGTCTGTGGAGATTCTCCATCATCCAGGTCAGGGTTGTCTCAAAGGTGCTTTTTTTTTTTACCCCCCAAGAGGCAACTGGATTTTCCGTTTTTCTTTGAAGACTTTTGGCTTTCTCATCCAAGAAGCTTCTCCACAATCTTAGCCAATAAGTAAATGGATTTTAGAATTTTAATGGGAATATTTTAGCACAGGTTCTAAGTTTAATTGCATTTTAGATATTACTATTGTATTTATTGTTTGTTTGTTTATTTATTGTTTATTGTATTGATTTTTAATTCCCTGTGCACCGCCCTGAGTCCATCTTGATGGAGAAGGAGCGGTATATAAATCAAATAAAACTAAACTAAACTAAAACTCCAGTTCTGATTGGATGATGGGGAATGGAAGGATCAATAGGGTATAATAAAGAAGGGTTTACATAAGAAGAAAAGGAAGGAAGAATCTCGTATTAGACCAGTAATCTTTTTTTGGCCATGCCCCAGCTAAGCATCTCTAAAATCCTGATGCCCCCCCCCCCCACACCTCCTGTGACATATAATTCTTACTTTACTCAAAAAGTGAACTCCACTCACGCGGAGGAAGCCTAAAAGGCCATTAACTTGGTTTAAACAAGGTTCAAATTGCCCCCATTAAAAATCAGATTGCCCCCCTGTGGGGCGTGGGCCTCACATTGGGAACCACTGTATTGGACTCTTAGGATAGAACTAGACCCATGTTGATCTAGGGCAGTGTTTTTCAACCTTGGCCTACCTGAAGATGCGTGGACTTCAATTCCCAGAATTCCCCAGCCAGCTCTGCTGGCTGAGGCATTCTGGGAGCTGAAGTCCATGCATCTTCAGGTAAGCCAAGGTTGAGAAACACTGATCTAGGGGTTGGAATAGAAACCAGAAGACTGTGAGTTCTAAGTGTTGCTTTAGGCATGAAAGACTACTAGATGACTTGTCTCTAGATGCCAGTCACTCTCTCTCGGCCCATCTCACAGGGTTGTTGCTGTGGAAAAGGGGGGGGGAGAGTACAGGTAATCCTCAACTTACAACAGTTTGCTTAGTGACCATTCAAAGTTATAACGGCACTGAAAGAAGTGACTTACGACAAATTTTTCAGGCTTAAGGCCATTGCAGCATGACCAGAGTCACATGATTTATATTTGGATGCTTGACAACCGACTCACATTTGTGATGGTTGCAGTGTCTCGTGGTCGTGTGATCACCTTTTGCGGTCTTCTGGCAAGCAAAAGTCAATGGGGAAACCAGATTCACTTAGGAACCGTGTTAGTAATTTAACAGCTGCAGTGATTCACTTAACAACTGGGGCAAGAAAGGTTGTAAAATGGGGCAAAGCTCACTTAACAAATTTCTCACTTAACAACATACAGGTTGGGCTAAATTTTGGGCCATAAGTTGAGGACTACCTGTATTAGGTATGTTTGCTGCCTTGAATTATAAAAATAATAGAGGCAAGATTTTAAAAAAATCTTTAAAAAGAAGATCTGAAATCTAAATTCTAATAAGATCTAAAAATATATTTTTTTAAAGAAATGTAAAAAAGAACCCTTATTCTGCTTACTTGCTGTTCCCCAATGTCTAGGGATGACAGGCTACAATTCCCATTGGCTCCACCTAACATTATAGGTTGTTCTTGACTTACAACCACAATTGGGATCAGAACATCCCTCCCTAAGCGATGTGGTCATTAAGTGAGTTGTGATTTTGTTTGCCATGGTCGTTAAGCAAACTCAGCTTCTCCCATTGACTCTGCTTGTCAGAAGTCTGCTGAGGAGATTGCAAATGGCAATCATGCATTCACAGCTGGGTAAAGACTGGTCATAAGTCACATTTTTCAGTGCCATTGTAACTTTGAACAGTCACTAAACAAATAGTCATAAGTCAAGGACTACCTGCACCAAATGTAAGATCTTCACAGTAGTCTGAGAATTGCTGTGGTTTTCTTTCACTACAGTAAAGTGAGAGGAAAAAGTGAATAGATTTTCATTTTTTAGGGGCATTCCGCATGCTGCTGAATTATCCCCCAACAATAACCATTAATGTTGGTCAGGCATATCCCTTGCTTGCATTATGTTGCATCCCATTCATATTTCAGCATACGTCACACGTAAATACATTTTCAAACAACTATGCTTTACAATTTTGGGTTAAATTGGAAGTAAAACCTAATGAACTTAGTAGAATTAATCCAAAGGGTATCTAACTACCTGAACCATGATTATTCAGAAATCACCTGACTCATTTCAGTGAAATTATTCTTTTTCTTCAGTAGTTTGGCTGCAAGTAGTTTCAGCCTTAAAAGCGTGGAAATTCTCAGGAAAAATGTGGAGGAAAATTATGGGCAGGAATCCAAATGGCATTATTCTTCATTTTTAGCATGTTTGCCTTCCTCTGCCTTTCTTCTATATTTTATTCCCCAGGGCGCATTTCCATACTTTTTTCTTCCAACATTCCATTGGAAAAAATAAAAAGGAAAATATGTATTTTGACTAGGAAGAGCTGTCTGGAGTATCTAAAATCTAATAACCTACTTCTGTGATATTAATCAGATTACATGGTGGGGGGGAAAGCAACATATGTCTATTCACTTAAAGGGAGCATATTTCACTATCATGTATTAGTTATACTGACTTAGATAAATGTATAAGAGAAGTTGCCAGTTCTCTATTACATTGTAGATCTTTCCATTTCCATCTGGTCTTAAAAATCTCAGCTGCTGAAATCTTTAGCATATCTGCTTCAGTGGGGTTTATTTATTGCACTTATAATTACTGTGTAAGAGTTTGGGAGCCAGCTTCTCTCTCTCTGCCCAATTCACCTCACAGGGGTTGTTGTGGGGTAAATGGGAGGAGGAAGGAGGTATGTTTGTATTATTTTTAAAAAATGGGTAAACAAATGAAGATTTTTAAAAAATAAACATGAATGGCAACATTTACCAAGAGCCAGCCAGCTGAATTGATAACTTTATCCCAGTTGTTCCACAGGGGAATGAAGGAGATAACTTGAGAATTTCCATGATTCAACGTGTTGGAAATTAATGAGGATGGACCACAGAACTGCATGAACTGCCCTGGTCAGGAATTTGGTATGTGGTACATCTCAGTTTATCCTTGTTCTGTTCCTTTCCTGGTATATCTTGGCCAGAAGGGTATTTCTCTTTTTAAAAAATCCTTTTGTAAGCAAATTTTTGAGGTCAACATTGCCTAGCTGAAGAAAAGTTTTTTTTTTTGCTGACAAAACGGGATATCTGCTTAAAAAAATGACTCATGCCTCATTATAATCTCCCTGCAGCCAGTAGGTTATTAGTTAGGATGGTGCTATTAAACTGCAATCCTATGCATATTTTTTCTGGGAATAAGCCCCCACCCCATTGATGAGATACTGTTGTAAGTCCTATTTCTCACAAAGTATCCAGGGAATTGCCTTTCTATGGATATTTTCCTTGGATGTTTCACGTTCCATACCCATCTACTTTTGGTAGTGAAAAAAGTTGTATGTAATGAAAAGAAGTTGCATGTTTGCATGATGCAAAGCAAAGCATCAGGTGATTTCCAGGAATGCTTTTCGGCTCCATAAAGGTTAAGCCTATCTGAACTGTCATCTCACACCAATGGGTTTGACTCAGGGGTGAAATCAACTTACCTTCACTACCAGTTCTCAAATGTGAGAGCAGTAGTGGGCACTCGCTTTACTTACACTTACTACCTCTGTGCATTCACAGGACCTTCTGCGCATGCGCAGTGTGGCAAAAATGGATGTGATAACATCCAGGCGGGTGGGCAGAGCCTCCCGCCACCACCGCCACTGGTTCGCCCGCACCAGATAGAACCGGCTGAATTGCACCACTGGTTTGACTCGCCCCACCCACCATGATTTCATGGCCCTGCTATGGTCCTAGTACTGCAAGACCTGACATTGACAGGGCTCTGGGATGGGATTCAAAAATCAGAGACTTTTATAGTGAGGAAAAGCTTTGAAGCTGCAAGACGTTTCCCCCCACTCTTTTCCTTTATTCAGCAAAAAGAGAAAAACAAGCAGGCTAGTTCAGAATGAGCTCTAAACTTCTCTTCTTTTCTTAAAATGAAGGACAAAGCAAAATATGTGACTATAGTCCTCGAAATAACAACGGTCTTTCTTATTGCCATTACAGAGACATAAATCCATCTGGCTAAACTGTGCTATACTTTCCTGGGAATTCACTATTTACTTTCCTGTCTTTAAGAGGGGAGCTTCAAGAAGAGAGCGGGCCTTTTAGTTAATCGTCATAAGGATGCAACTGGGTCTTTGGCCAGAGTTTCTCCTTCTATCTCTCTATTTAAAAATGGCTCTGTGTATGTTTGTATGTGTGTGTGAGTGTTCATTCCAGTATAACTCTGGAATGCCTCAAGCAATTTCAAGCAAACTTGGTACACAGATGACTTACTCTCTGGAAACAAATACTGTGGGGATAGGACACCTCTAACACCCCTTGGGTGTGTGTGTGTCCATGTGTGTGTGTTCCAGCATAACTTTGGAATTTCTGGGCCGCCAAAATGAAAAGGACTGGATTATATCTATAGTGCCAAGTCACAGTACTTTTGACAGTGATAGTGTACATCTTGGATTCACGTTCTGTTAAGATGCAGCCTGTTGTGCCTTAAAATGTTGTGCCTTCTACTGTACAGCACAGTGGAGTTGCCGTGGTAACGGCTTCACAGTACTCCACAAGTGGGCTCCCTCTAATACAGGATTGGAGTAAATACATACCCAGGCAATACTGGGTTATCACCTAGTTAAGACATAAAACCAAACACAAGTTGTCTCATTTTAAACCAGGAGTGTCCAGCCTTGGCAACTTTAAGACTTCTGGACTTCAATTCCCAGAGTTCCCCAGCCAGCATGTTATCCATAGGTCTTAATGTCACTAAGATTGGACACCTTTGATTTAAACAATATAAAAACCTTCACTGAAAATGGAAGGATATAATTTTTGCCTCCTCCTGGTCATAACACAGAACAAGACAAAAGAGGAAGTGCATAAATTCCAGGGTTATCCCAATGGCCGAGTGTTGCCGACTCTTTAACATCATCTACAGCGGTTGCCTGAGATATTCTCAGACCTGAACCTGAGACCTTTGTGATGTGCAGATCATCTCCTCTAAGGAGTAATATGCCACCTGCCCCAATTTGCCAATTGCCAATTGAGAATTAGATTAATTCATTGATTGGTTCAACACATTTCTTTCCTGACCCAGTCAAAAAGATTCTTGGTGGCTTGACACAGAATACCATAAGGCAATCTGAAACATCAATGATTCTTCTATTGGTGAGATGGTGAGAAGGCTTCCCCAACTTCTTTGTAAGGCATCATTGTCAGAGCATCACCTGACCTTTGAGGTCCATCATTAGCATCTCTCTCTCTCTCAGTGCATACAGTGTACAACTGACATCAACATGCCCAGGCACTGATAAAATAAGACTGCAGTTTAGTTCATACTCTAGCATGTCATTTTTGGCTACTGGAGATTAAAGATTCAGCTGTTCATGGACCATGCATTTGTCTTCAGCTGTCTCATCCCTTGGTTAACCGATCATGCTGGAAATCCATTCATGTTCACAAAGAATTATTTGTTTCAATTCAGCACCAGTGTGGACATATGAGTATCACAAAGAAACCTCTGTCTATGTTTGATGTCAGCCTTTCTCCTGCAACAACGGGGGGCATTTAAAAAAGAATAGAAAACTCATCTGTCATCGATCCGTTCCCCCCACCCCCCAAAAAAAATTACGTAAAAAACCAAACAAGAAATAGCATCACTGGAAAATTCTCTTCTTGATTTTTCTCCCCAAAAATATGTTCTCCTCTCTTTAAATTAAATTAAATCAAATCCTTACTGGCTTTAATTTCCAGAAAATAAATTATTATCATTGTAAACAGCTAAAGGCAGATGTTAGTTCAATGTTTCGGAGTTAAAAATAATTTTTAATTTATCTTATGCATGATTTTCTTAGCAGTGTATAACAATATGCTATTATTTGCATGAGGATACAATTCATGCAAAAAGCCAGAAGCTTCGTGTGTGTGTCTGTGTGTGTGTGTGAGCGAGAGTGAGTGAGTGTGAGTGTGTGTGCTTGTGTGTGTGTGCATGTGTGCATGTCTGTCTGGATATATGACTCACTCATTGTGGGAAAGGTTCAGATAAGTGCTGCTGTATTTCAATGGCTTATCAAAAAATGGTTTATCTGAGCAAGCCTTTAAAACAGGATTTGCAAGTGTAAGTGTGAAGAATGATGTTATTACAGAAGATGATGGTGTCTAATTGATCTTGGTGGATCAAAAAGAAAAAGTGAAACAGGTTAGATTTAGGTACTATTTGGGTGGGAGACTTTTGATTGTTTTTGGGTAGACTTTTAGAATTTCACAATAGAAATAAAAGCCATTTAAACATGCAATCAAATTCCAGACAATAAAATCCAGAAAACTCTGACGCCAGTCCCAATCTCAGTAGCAATGACAATCCGTTCTCAGGGTCTTGTAAAAGTCCAGTTATCGCAGCCTTCTGGGGGCGCGGGGGAGGAAGGGTAGAGGTAGGGACTTACTGAACCTCAGGAAAGACTGTCCCATAAGGTAGAGGTTACCTGGTCCTGGAGATACCTGCGCATCAAGTCATTCAGGGCTTTATAGGCTAAAATCAGCATTTTGAATGGACCGATTGAAAGCTAATAACGAAGAGGTTACTTGACTACCCTGTGACTTTCACCACCCTGTGTGCAAGCTGCTACATATTGCATCAACTGCGCACCCTGAGCAGCTTTCAAAAACCACCAAACATGAAGCCCATTGCAGTAATCTAATCTACAGGCAATAAAGGTAACAGCTGTACTTGACCACATTAAAGCCACAAATGCTGGAACAATCAATTGTTCAATTTAGAAGAAACTGGAAGGGCAAGTGGCTGGTGCGCATGCACATGTTGGAAACTAGAAGATCATCTTCCCGGTGTGCACATGCACACTGGGTGGCTGCTCTTCAGGTTTCCGGCGTCCCCGCGTGTGTGAAGACCAGCTGGCCAGTGTGCCAGACCCTGGAAGAGAAACGGGTGATGGCTCACGTGCCTGGAGAGATGGCTTTGTGGGCCGTAGGTTCGCCATCATGGCCCTATACCATTTCAGATAAATAGTTGTTAAGTCTTTTCTTAAAATCCTCCAGTGTTTGGCACTCACAACTTCTGAAGCAAAGCCATGCCACTGGTTGATTGATCTCACTGTTAGGAAATCTCTCTTTAGTCCTAGATTGCTTTTCTCCTGGATTACTTAACCGTCCATTGTTTCTTGTCTTACCTTTTGGGGCTTTGGAAAATAACAGAAATCCACAATTAATAATAATAATAATAATAATAATAATAATAATAATAATAATAATAATAATAATAATAATAATAATAATAATAATAATAATAACAACAACAACAACAACAACAACAACAACAATAACAACAATAACAACAACAATAATAATAATAATAATAATTTTTAATTTATAACCCGCTCTCTCTCCCCGAAGGGACTCGAGGCGGGGCACAGGGAATTAAAAATACTAATAAAAACCACAGACAAAATACAATGTTAAAACGAATTAAACTAACCCTGCGCTAAAATCCCATATAAAAACTAAAACTAAGCCCTAAAAACCCCTAAAAACAGTTTAATTACCCTAGGCCGGCCAAGCAGAAGAAGTGTGTTTTTAATTTTTGACGGAAGGAGCAGAGGTCCGTGGTTGTTCTGATTTCGGGGGGGAAGGTCGTTCCAGAGGGTCGGGCCCGCCACGGAGAAGGCCCTTCCCCTGGGCGTCGCCCGCTGGCATAACCTAGTGGACGCACCCAGAGAAGTCCCTCTCTGTGGGAGCGAATCGGCCGCAGGGATGTATGGGGCAGAATGCGATCCCACAGAATTGAGCCTTTCACCCCAAAATGCCAGGAGGGCGTTTTACCAGGTGCGCCTGGTTCGCCAGTTGCGCCCCTTACTAGACCGGGATGCCCTTCGCACAGTCACTCAAGCACTGGTCACATTTATTTATTTATTTTATTATTTTATTAAATTTATACCCCGCCTTTCTCCAAACGGACCCAGGGCGGCACACAGGGATGTTAAAACACATATAAAACATATAAAATTTTAAAAAACTTATTCTCATAGACCCTGCGCTAAAAACCGAATTTAAAAAACCCAAATTTAAAACTATCTAAGAGTCAGTAATGGGGGTTACGCTAGGCCGTCTGGACTACTGTAATGCTCTCTACATGGGGCTCCCCTTGAGGTGCACCCGAAGGTTACAGCTAGTTCAGAACGCGGCCGCGCGGGTGATTATGGGAACCTCAAGGCGTTCCCATATAACACCTGTCCTGCGCGAGCTGCACTGGCTGCCTGTGGCCTTCAGGATGCGCTTCAAGGTGTTGATCACCATCTTTAAAGCGCTCCATGGCTCGGGGCCTAGTTATATGCGAGACCGTCTCCTGCCTCATACATCCCTTCGACCGATCCGCTTCCATAGAGAGGGTCTTCTCCGGGTGCCGTCGGCCGGGCAATGCCGGTTGGCGACGCCCAGGGGAAGGGCCTTCTCTGTGGCGGGCCCTACCCTCTGGAACGACCTACCTCCTGATCTCCGTACCACCTCGGACCTCCGCCTTTTCCGCCAGCGTTTAAAAACGCACCTGTTTCAGCAAGCCGGCTTAGGGTAATCCACCCGATAAATGACTAAGGGTTAGTTGCACAAATTTTTAATTAGAGGGTTTTTTAAACAATATTTTTAGCGCAGGAGTATTAAGTTTAATAGGGTTTTAGGATGTTTGATATTTTGTATTGTAAATTGTGTTTTTAAATCCCTGTGCGCCGCCCTGGGTCCCATAGGAGATAGGTGCGGGATATAAATTTAATAAAATCTAAAATCTAAATTAACGGATATCCTATCTCAGTGGTTTCATGCAGAAATGATGAGGTAGGGGTGAAAGGATTGGTCACTGCTATGTTCCACAAGGGAGGCTCTACAGGGATGACCCTTCTGCCCTCTCTCCTATGTAGATATGTCGATACCAGACTGAATTCAGCTTGAGGTATGAGCAGTGGTGGGTTCTGTAGTCTACCTCTAAAGCAGAGCTTTCCAACCTTGGCGACTTTAAGATTTGGGGACTTCAGCTCCTAGAATTTTCCCAGCCAGCCATGGGAGTTGAAGTCCACAAGTCTTAAAGTGGTCAAAGTTGGAGACCCCAGAATGTCTTGAGATTGTCCAGAGAACAAATATTGCAATTTGCTGTTAGGTTATAAAAGGAGTTTTTTCCCCCCTTCAACAGAAATATTTTTTTGAGAGAAGGCATTCGCTTTTTCATGAAAACAGCCACACCCAAGTGCCCTAAACTAGTTCGACGTGGTTTCATAATGTGAACTTGCTGAATGCAAAAACACTTAACAAAGGCAAACAAGCAAAGGCAAACATCTATAAGGATCTTAGCGGGCATGAAAAAAAGACAAGTCTTTGCTGCCACCTAATGGCCATAGAAGGAATATTGTGTACTTAATACAATATGAGTTCAAGTGCTGTACTCTACTTCCTTTCATCGGTTCATCCCATCATTTTATGTGTGAATCAGTGGTGGGTTTCAAATTTTTTAGAACCTACTCTGTAGGTGTGGCCTATTTTGTGGGTGTGGCTTGGCAGTCATGTGACGGTGGGAGTGGCCACCTTTTAAAATGTGATGAAACTCATTTAACAATGCTCTTGCTTAGCAACCAAAATTTTGGACTCAATTGTGATGATAAATTCTTTCTTTCTTTCTTTCTTTCTTTCTTTCTTTCTTTCTTTCTTTCTTTCTTTCTTTCTTTCTTTCTTTCTTTCTTTCTTTCTTTCTTTCTTTCTTTCTTTCTTTCTTTCTTTCTTTCTTTCTTTCTTTCTTTCTTTCTTTCTTTCTTTCTTTCTTTCTTCCTTCCTTCCTTCCTTCCTTCCTTTCCTTTCCTTCCCGTTGGGTCACTGGCAGCGGCGGGCCAGATTTACTTCCAGGTACGCCAGTGGAACCCCCTCTCACCGGTTCTCTAAATTTCACCAACTGGCTCTCGCGAGTAGGTGCGAGCCTGCAGAAACCCACCACTGGTGTGAATGTGTATATCTATCCTTTTGGTAGTGGATGGAAGGGAGATAATTCAATGCTACATAACAGTCTTTTTCTCCAATCGGATCTAGATCATGGAAAGTGGAAAGCCAATTCATGTAAAGAAAACCAAATTAAAAAGGGTTGGTCTGATACATCATAACTGGATTTGATTCGTTGGGCTTGCAAACCCAGACATTGTGACTGTAAATGAGGATTTCCATTTTTATTTATTTATTGCATTTTGCAAATCCTTTCAATTTTCACAATCTCTCTCTAATAACCATCTAATTGTTGAGATGATTGAAGTTTTGGCATGGCAAGCTTTTGAGCGCTTCTGAAATCTTCCTCAGGCAAGAAGATTTTTTTTTTAAAAAGTAGAAATAAGGAAAATTATTTTTTAAGTAGCTTCTAACAATGATGAAAAGTGAGGGAGTTTCCAAGACTACAGATTAGTAATAATATATGAGTCCATAATATTGGACTCAATGACCTGTATTTTGGAGTTTGGTAATGTTTGAGATTCAAGGCTGTATCTCCCAATCAATTCTAATCAGAATGTTGAGGCCTTTAAAAACAGGATCTGTAAGTTTATGATATCTGATCCATCTCTTGATGGGTTTTTGTCTTCCTAAAATTAATAGGAAGTGAAAGGAAATGGATATACAATAAATATTATGATTTTAAAAGCAGATCGTGATTTAAGAAATGCTGTCATGCTCTTTTTTTTTTTTTTTTGGAACAGTATTCCTGAACCTATGACCAAAATTGGGGCCAGAACCTTGGTTGCTAGGTGCTGAGTTCATCAAATGAATCACACCCTATTTTACAATCTTTCTTGTCACAGTCTTTAAACAAATCTGGCTTCCAACATTGACTTTGCTTGTCAGAAGCTCCCTAGGAAGGTTGCAAATGACAACCTTAAGGGCCATGGGACACTGCAACCATCATAACACATTCCGGTTGCCAAACACCCAAAGTTTGATCACAACTGCGAGCCAGAGGTGGGTTGCTAATTTTTAAACTACTGGTTCAGGTGCGTTCCTGTGCACGCTTGTGCATGCGCGTGACACTTCTGTGCATGCGCAAAAGCATCTGGGCGGGTGGTTGGTGCATTCCGCTGTCGCTACTACCAAACTAGCAGCAACCCACCTCTGCTGTGAGCATGCCACAATGTTTACAAATTTGAAAACTGGTCATAAGTCACTTGTTTCAGTGCTGTTGTAACTTTGAATGGTCCTTACATGAATTGTTTTAAGTTGAGGACTTACCTGTGATTGCTCAGCTTGACAACATTTTCATTCCATTTCATGAAGGCTTTTGACTGGATTTTATATATTTTTTTCCTTTCGACTAGAGATTTCAGGATGGAAATGTGCTGATTTAGATAAAGAAAATCAAATTCTCTTTTGAATGGCAACTTTCAATGAGATCATCGTAATCACATTATGCCTCATCTCCCTGACCTCATTGCTTTTATATCCTGTTCTTTATAATCATTCATTTGATGAAGGGGATACTGTCCAGGTCAGCATAATGTAATAAATCCTTAAAATGCTACAAGAAGTCATAATTCTTATATTTGTATTTATGCAATTGTTTTGCCTTGCAGGTTCTATTGCAAACTTGTTTCACTGAGTGATCTTGGTTATTTTGAAAGAGAAAAAAAAATCCTACATTAACTACGGTACCTTGATCTCCGCTTAAAAATAGAAATTAAATAAATAAATAAATAAATACTTCTATGTCTGCTTTGACCTTGATCTTCAGTATTTCAGATTTTCCAAATACCTTAGTCATTCCCTATTGGCATTGTTTCTCCAATCTTCCTCTAATGACTACAGTTATATGTTTATTATTAAACACACACCTTCACAGGTAAAACTACACAGAGATATTTCTTCTGAACTCTGAATCTTCCAGACCTGCCATAACGATGTTTGATTTACTCTCTATCATGCAAAGAGCAGCAGAAACTGCAAGCAGATGTTTTGGAACTTAAATTCTTCCATCTCCACAGGTTTTTTTGTTTTTGTAAAAAGAGCCGAGGTGGCACAGTGGTTAGAGTGCAATACTGTGGGCTACTTCAGCTGACTGCTAGCTGCAGTTCAGCAGTTCAAATCTCACCAGCTCAAGGTTGACTCAGCCTTCCATCCTTCTGAGGTGGGTAAAATGAGGACCCAGATTGTCAGGAGCAATATTCTGACTCTGTAAACCGCTTAAAAAGAGCTGTAAAAGCACTATGAAGCGGTATATAAGTCTAAGTGCTATTGCTATTGCTAAGTACTATTTCTTATTCTGCCTGGAAAAAAACAGGGCTATTGATTTGTCTCTCCAGAACAGTCAAAAATGAATTTCTCTCAAAGTTCTGAAAACGCCATTTTGGTGGCATTGATTTTAACAGTTAATCATGGCTCAAGAAACAGCACTGACAAGTTTAGAACAACGCATGGCTTCTCTTGAAACTGTTATACAAACTTTGGTACAAGAGATTCAAGTCCAGAGGGCAGAAAACATCAATTTCAAGAAGGAGCTATTGGACACACGGAAGCAAGTGCTGGAAAACACACAGAAGACTGAAGAATTGGAAGGGGGGTTGGCGGGGGTTAAGGGAGAGATTAAAAATGTTACTAAAGAGGTTGGGGAAACAAATGGGCATGTGTCTAGGATTGATATGGAAAGAATGACATATTTTTTGAGATTTCAGAACGTTCTTGAGGAATCTGGTGAATGCCTCCCTGATCTTATGAGCACAATTTTAGCAGACTATTTACAAAAATCTAAGGATGAGATCAGGGGGGACATTGACCTAGCCTACAGAATTAACTCAGCATATGCCAGGATAAATGAAGTGCCTAGAGAGATACATGTGAAATTTGTTAGAAGGTCAACCAGAGAGGAAATCCTGAAAGTGCAGAGAGGTAGTCCATTAATCTACCAACAAAAAGAGGTTGCTATCTTGAAGCAGATCCCTAGAAAGATTCGAGAAGCAAGGAGGAAATTTTCCTTCTTGTCTAAAATTTTATTTGATCATGGGATTTGGTTCAAGTGGGTGACACCCGAAGGGATGCTGGTGTTCTGGGAAGGAGGAAGAGTGAGGATTAAAACAGTTGCTGAGGCGGAAGCCTTTCTTAAAAAACATTCCTCTATCCTGGGGGAAGATCCAGGGGGGACGGAGGGGGCCACGGCCCCGCCTACTGGGGGCCTGGAAGGAGAAAAAGAAGATTCAATTGCCAAGAGACTTAGATCAAAAAAATAACTTTGCCTTGACTTTTTTTTTTTGAACAATTTTGCATAATATTTGTATTTGGATTTTTTGTAAAGGACTGACAGTATTGAATTGAGAATTTAGATATATGTACACGCTTTCACTTTGTAGTTTGATGAAAAATGTTTTTCTTTTTATTGTTATTAATGTATTTTGAGGTCCCGGAAGAGCCGACGACCTCGACGTGATTGCTTTCAAAATTTCTTTGTATCCCTTACCCTATCCTACAGAAAAAATGTAAAACCAATAAAACTTTTTCAATATAAAAAAAAAGTTCTGAATGAACTTTGGATGCACATCTGGCATTTGGGAAAAGAAAAATAGGGGCATGTATTTGGTGCTATCCATATTGGGTGCTATCCGTATTGGGTACTGAAAATTGATTTTATTCATTGCACGTTTGTATTGCCCCAAAGTTAAAGACACCAGGAAAGCTTAAAATCATAATTGTGTTTTATTATGGTGTTTTCATAATGCAACATAGCAAAAAATGTAGAACACATGAAAACTGAAGTTTGTATTCCTGTTGACCAGAGAATCCTATCACTTAATGGAATGACCTTCCCCCCGACATTAGAACGACCACGGACCTCCGCTCCTTCCGTCTGAAATTAAAAACATATTTTTTCTGCTTGGCCGGTCTGGGGTAGTCTCTCTCTATGGGGTTTTAGTGTATAGTGGGAATTTTAGTTTAGATTGGGTATTTTAGCACAGGTACTATTTAATTTGTTTTTAAGATGTTCTTGATTGTATATTTATGGTTTTTAGTTTCCCTGTGCACCGCTCCGAGTCCCTACGGGGAGAGGAGCGGTCAAGAAATTAAACTATTATTATTATTATTATTATTATTATTAATATTTGATGGGGAAATGCAAATAACAGAAAAACAAAGTTTTAATTCCCTCCCTGTTGTTTTGTCTATAGTTTCCTTTGCAAATCTGATATCTTCATCAGAACATCTCACGGTGGACAAATCTGTCTACTGTGAAGTATGAATAAGACACTGCCGGGACTTAATGGCCGCCCTGGGTCCTTCGTGGAGAAGGGCGGGATATAAATATGATTAAAATAAAATAAAATAAAATAAATAATGTATTAGAAGGGCAATTATAAGTTTAACCTAAACAGAGCATTGGCCACACCAAAAGAGCCAAGAAAAGTATGAATGGCTGGCATGCTGAGAAAGATCTTTCATTCTGATTGAAACAGACAAACCATGAAATAACTTCATCTCTTTTGTGGTTCTTTTCTGAAATGTTTTGAAGTGTGGTTGTTTAGCAGAAGCAAAATGTGTCTGTTTGGGCATTTATTTCCCTCCTTATCTCTTTCCCCAGTAACAACAATTTGGTTGTTTTAGCATGTATTGTTTCTTATTGAAATTTAAATTCAGGCACCCTTAAATTTGTGAGACTCATGTGTGCTAATTTTAATTCATTATATTGCTATATTTATGTCCTCAGGAGATAGACCAGGGGTGGGCAAACTTTGCAACTTTAAGTCTGAAGGATTTCAGCTCCCAGAATTCTCCAGTCAGCAAAGCTTGCGGGACTCAGGGCGGTGAACAGGCATCAATAAAAACATATAAGAACATCAATAAATAACATACTTTAAAATAATATTAAATTAATTTGGGCCCGTTCTAAAATCCAAGTTGAATAAAACCAATTTAAAATAACCAATTAAAAGCTACTAAACCAGGCCGGCCACATGGAATAAGTGTGTTTTCAAAGCCCGACGGAAGAGGCGCAGGTCGGTGATTGTACGTAGGTCAGGGGGTAGGTCGTTCCAGAGGGCAGGGGCTGCCACAGAGAAGGCTCTCTCCCTGGGAGTCGCCAGGTGGCATTGTTTGGCCAACAGCACCCTGAGGAGGCCTAATCTGTGGGAGCGAACTGGTCGGTGGGAGGTATTTGGTGGTAGCAGGAGGCGGTGTTGCAAGTAACCAGGCCCTGTGCCATGGAGCGCTTTGAAGATGGTTACAAGCACCTTGAAGTGCACCCGGAAAGCCACAGGTAGCCAGTGCAGCTCACGCAGGAGAGGTGTCACGTGGGAGCACCTTGAGGCTCCCAGAATCCCCCGCGCAGCCGCATTCTGTACTAACTGGAGCCTCCGGGTGGACCTCAATGGCAGCCCCATGTAGAGAGCATTGCAGTAGTCCAGGCAGGAAGTGACGAGGGCGTGAGTAACCGTGCATAGAGCGTCACGATCCAGAAAGGGGCGCAACTGGCGAATCAAGCGAACTTGATAAAAAGCCCCCTTGGCCACGGCTGTCACGTGATCGTCTAACGACAGCCAAGACTCCAGGAGGACACCCAATTTGCGAGCCCTCTCTGTGGGGGCCAGTGATTCGCCCCCAATGGCCAGTGATGGAACCAGCTAGGTTCCATCTAGGAGGAGGAGTAGTAGTAGTAAGATAATAATAATAATAATAATTTTAATACTTATAAACCGCACCCTCTCCCCACAGGGACTCGGGGCGGTGCACAGGGAGAATAAAAACAATAACTATATACAACATTTCATATTAAAAATAAATTAAACAATACCTGTGCTAAAATACCCATTAAAACTAACTAAACTAAAAATCCCCAATAAACCCAAAAACAGAGGAGTAACTATCCTAGGCCGGCAAGGCAGAAGAAGTGTGTTTTTAGTTTAAGACGGAAGGAGCGGAGGTCCGTGGTGGTCCTAATGTCGGGGGGGAGGTCGTTCCAGAGGGCTGGGCCCGCCACAGAGAGAGCCCTTCCCCTGGGTGTCACCCGCTGACAGAGTCTAGTGGACGGCACCCGGAGAAGTCCCTCTCTGTGGGAGCGAATCGGCCGCGAGGATGTATGAGGCAGGATCCGATCCCGCAGATAGC
Source organism: Rhabdophis nuchalis (assembly GCA_039707465.1). Classification (NCBI taxonomy): domain Eukaryota; kingdom Metazoa; phylum Chordata; class Lepidosauria; order Squamata; family Natricidae; genus Rhabdophis; species Rhabdophis nuchalis. The sequence goes on along the minus strand of CM077643.1, from coordinate 119,862,705 downwards.
TAGGTCCCGAGCCATGGAGCGCTTTAAAGATGATAATTAATACCTTGAAGCGCACCCTGAAGACAACAGGCAGCCAGTGCAGCTCGCGCAAGAGCGGTGTTACATGGGTATACCTTGTGGTACCCATAATTGCTCGCGCGGCTGCGTTCTGGACTAGCTGAAGTCTCCGGGTGCACCTCAAGGGAAGCCCCATGTAGAGAGAGTTACAATAGTCCAGTCGGGATGTCACGAGCGCGTGAGTGACTGTGCGAAGGGCGTCCCGATCCAATAGGGGGCGCAATTGGCGAACCAGGCGAACCTGGTAAAACGCCCTCCTGGCCACGGCTGACACTTGATCTTCCATGGAGATGCTCCAAAGAATCAGAGTTTTGCAGAAAGCACTTGTCTTTCGGTCTACAACTTCCTCACATCCAAAAGATGGGAACTTAAGTGTCAGACGTACTTCTGGAGAGGTTTCTCCTCTTTGGTTCATCTTCAAATCCCCCCCCCCTTTCCTTGATAACCATGCTGAGGCTCAGGTTCTTCAAATTCTCCTGTAAAAGTTTCTTCTTCTTTATTTTCATCTGAAATACATACCTGTTCTTCTTGCTTTTGTTCTCTCTCTTTAATTTCTAGAATTTCCAGTTGATCATAATCTGGTATAGTAGATGAAAATCTATACAATGCATTGTTTAATCTTGTAGTGTTTTCTTTCACTAATTTTAAAATTTCTGATTTTCTGGGGTGCTCTCATCAAAATATAATGCCATGTTGACAGCTCCAAAAGATAATAAAAGTTTGTCCTTGACTGCCACCTGGACTGTAGTCTGTTTTTTTTTTATTTTAGTATTTCCAGTTATCCAAAAACAAATACTGTGACCTTGGGTTTCATAATAACCAGACAACGACCTCTAGTGGCAATAAATAAATAAATTAACTTTTCCATAGGCAGTTCTTTATGTTAAGAAAAAAGGTTATCTCTAAATACGTTGATAGGATGTCAGAATCATTTTGAAGTGGTCCTTAATATAACCAGCTGTACCTTAACCTCAAACAAGTGCAAAACATAAGTGTAAATGGTATAAAGTTATGTGATAACTTGTGGGACCTCTACCAATGAAGAAATTGTAGATGTGGTGCTATGCTCAAGACTGTCAGGTTTCCGAAAGATGCCCTAATTAATTCATGAGCCTCGAGCCAAGTTTCAAAAGAAAACCAGTCATTTATTAGGAACACCATTTCAGCAATACCCCATTGCAATCAGATCTGACCTTTTTAAAATTATGGCAGAATTTTGCCCCCATTTCTTCCCTCCCCTCAGTCTGTGTCATAAATCACATTCTCCAAAGAGGTGCACGCCTCACAAGCCTGCTGTAGTAATCTGAGATTCAATTCTAGCCGAAGGTATGTGTGGAATAAGCTCCCCCCTTTCCTCACCATGGCAACTTGATAACAGACATGCAAATGCTTTATAAGTTGACAGGTGAACAATATTATAGTATACCCAGCAAAGTATTTATTTGCTAATTATTTATTTTCATTGCATAGATCATCCAACAAAGGAAATGCAAGAAAGGCAGAAAAGCACAAAAAGATCTTCCTCAATATTATCTACACTTTTTGTTTAGAGATCTGACATAACCTTCAAGCTTTTCTTGAAAAAGGTTGAGCATAAAGAGAAGATCTTTTATTGGGAAAATATGCTTTTTCATTAGAATTGAGACTAACTCTTCAGTGCTTCACAATCTACTGACCTCAAGGGGAAGTAAGATGTTTATAGAAAGCAAAATATTTGTCCCTCTGCCTGCCTCTGAGTTTGCTAATCTCTGCCTCCTTTCTCTGCATGGTGTAGCAAGCTAAGTATTGGGCTTTGCTATCCCTATCAAGCATTTCCTAAAATAAATCTCTTTTTCTAGTAAAGCTATGCACTCACTCACTTATTCATCCTTGCTTAGGTTAGATCTTCCCTCTGTCAAGAATACTAATACAAGCATAGAGATTACAGTATTCTACCGCAAATATTTTTTCCCAAGCAAAAGGGAAGAAAGGAAGAACTTGGGGACAATAAGTAAGTCAAAGAAAGAAAAATGAAATTAGAAAAGAGAATTGGTCCAGTTAAAGTACCGTATTTTTCAGACAATAAGACGCACCAGTGTATAAGATGAACCAAGATTTCAAAGAGGTAAGTAAGGAAAACAAGTTTTTGCCTTCCCTTAGCCCCCAGCAACACTCTGCAGGCGTCAGCATTTTTCACAAAAACGGGCATTTTTGCCTTGTTCTAGCCCTGCTGATGCCTGCAGAGTGTTGCTGGGAGCTGAGGGAAGGCTCGGTTTTTTGTTTGCAAAAACAGGGGCATTTTTGCCTTGCCCCAGCCCTGCTGATGCCTGCAGAGTACTGCTGGAGGTTGAAGGAAGACAAAAACCCTTCCATTTTTGCAAAAAACGGTCCATTTCCCCCCAAAAAATGGGATGCAGGGGGCAGGGCTTTGAGGCTGTATTTGGTGTATAAGGTGCACCAACATTTCTATGCTCTTAGGGGGGAGGTGTATCTTATACTCCAAAAAATACGGTAGTTTGGGAAGAGCAGAGAAGTTCTTGGTGAGGATGAGAAGAAAACCCTGTAAAGAGAAGAAAATAAAGGATGCTATAAAATCAAACATCCTATATTTTACATTTGAATAAAAGTGCAGGTACTACTCTTTTTTCCCTCTAGATTCCCAGAATTGAAAAACAATGATACTTCTTGTTTCTTTCCCACTCCTCATTTTCCTTTGAAGACAACCTCAATTTTTTTTAGCAGTAAACAGTCTCTTACATCCTGATACAAAGTAATCCAAGGTGTTGCACGGAAAAGACAACTCTTTTCTGTATGAAGCAAATAAGTAACCTTTGCTTTAACTCAGCAGCTCCCCTAGATCTCAAATAGGGCTGAGACAACATCTTACAAACACAACAAATTATAAACTACCCCATAAACTTTAGGGAGAGGGGCAGGAGGAGGAGGTGGCAGGGGGGAAGGGGAAGAAGAAAAGAAAGAAAGAAAAAGGAAAGAAAGAAAGAAAGAAGTCATTAGGCTGGTATAGAGCAGGGGTCTCCAACCTTTGCAACTTTAAGTCTGAAGGATTTCAGCTCCCAGAATTCTCCAGCCAGCTTTGCTGGCTGGAGAAGTCTGGGAACTGAAGTCCTTCAGACTCAAAGTTGCAAAGGTTGGAGACCCCTGGTATAGAGGACATTCTGATCTTTTTTAGCTTTTTGGACTTGTTATGAGCTTGTAAATGACCTGAGAGCCATCATCCCAGGCAAAGAGTTGCTTGTCTCTGTGATTATAATGAACCATAGCATGATTTGACTGACGTTTGGGGAAACGAAGTACTGTGTTTTCATATGGACTGATGACATCTAAGGTGTCATAAATGCATTCTATTTGGGAGACACCACGCCCTGGTGAGTTGTACACAACATAGAGAGCACCACACATCATGAAAGCAGCTTCTGCGTTCTGGCTTCTGCAGGATGTATCCCATGTATATTCCACAGTCATGGTTTCATGGTTGATTTTAGTAATCACAAGCTTTCCAGCAGTATCGGGTTCTGCATGGATTGCCCATAATCCTAGTTCATCCACAGCTAAGTCTATTTTAGTAGAAGGGTGAAGTTCGTAGGCAGGTATTTGTCCAGCACCCGACAGCAGCATCTGATCAGTTGCATTTCTGTTCTGAATATCAAACTTAATGACTTCATTTAAGGAGCCATATTTATGATAAAACAGAAATCCATTATATATAGCATGGCCTGTTCCTTGCCAGGGAAACGGTAGTGCAACTCTCCGAGCCATCTGTTTTTCACCACTTTCTGCAAAAGATCGAATATTTGCAAACTCCATAACAATTTTATTCTTTGTTCCGGTGAAGAAGTAAATCTTTTGGTAATTCTTGCCAGGGTCTTTCAACCACGAGCCAATTGCATCGCCAGACTTTTTGACTATCTTTAGAGATTTGAAGCCTGTGATCATGTAGCTGCAGCCTTTAAAAAAGATAAAAAATAGGCCATCAACAAAATTTAAAAGTTTTAAAAATTTAATTGCTTTTCTAATTATTATTTTATGTTCTGTAAACTGCCCAGAGTCACCTATCTGCACATATCAATCAATCAATCAAACAAACAAACAGTACTCTGATATGGTATCTCAACTTACCCACTTACCAGGGGTGGCTTCTGGCTTCTGCTACTGCCGGTTTGCTCAGGGATGCGCTTTGGGCGTGCGCATGCGCAGTAGTAAAAAAAATGCTTCTGCAACATGCACAGAAGCAAAAAAACAAGATGGTGATACCTACGGCACTGCCAATAAAACCAGTTCAGGGATGTGGCAGGCTAAGCTACTACCTACTAGGCTGAACTGGGCTGAACCAGTAGGAACCCACCTTTGCCATTTACATGAGCAAACATAAATGAAGGAAGAGAGCATACACTGCTCACAACTTTGGATGTTTAGTTGCCATCATTCATTGAGCCGTCGTGGTGCAGTATTTAGAATGCAGTATTGCAGGCTAATTCTACTGACTGCCGATTGCCAAGAGATTGACAGTTCGAATCTCACCAGGCTCAAGGTTAATTCTACCTTCCATCCTTCCAATGTTGGTAAAATGAGGACCCAGATTGTTGGGGGCAATATGCTGACTCTGTAAACTGCTTACGGGAAGGCTGTAAAGCACTATGAAGTGGTATATAAGTATAAGTGCTATTGCTATATTTTTTTTCATTTTTGCACATTAAAATAGCTAACATGTTATTTTACAGGCTCTCTCTTCTTTGCTACTCCTAGTTGGGCTACAATTCCTTCCCTCAGAGGCCACTGGGACTAAATAACATTTTTATTTATTTATTTATTTTATTAAATTTATACCCCGCCCTTCTCCTTGCAAGGACCCAGGGCGGCGAACAGGCAATATTAAAAACCATACAAAATACAAATATATCATTAAAAAACTATTACATTATTCCCATGCTAAAACCCATTTTAAAACCCTAAGAATTTAAAATTTATCCACATTTAAATGTCAGAAAACGGGGGTTATGCTAGGCCGGCTTGTTGAAATAAATAAGTCTTGAGACGTTGGCGGAAGAGGCGGAGGTCCGAGGTGGTGCGTAGTTTGGGGGGTAGGTCATTCCAGAGGGCTGGGCCCGCCACAGAGAAGGCCCTTCCCCTAGGCGTCGCCAACCGGCATTGCCTGGTCGACGGTACCCGGAGAAGGCCCTCTCTGTGGGAGCGGATCGGTCGAAGGGATGTATGGGGCAGGAGGCGGTCTCGCATGTAGCTAGGCCCCGAGCCATGGAGCGATTTAAAGATGGTCATCAGCACCTTGAACGAAGAGTAGCTCTTGAGGTTGCAAAGTTGTATGCTATTCTTATATAATTTACATATTTCATAAGAAGCCATCAAATATTCACACCTGGGAGCCTGAATGTTCTTGTTTTTCCACTCTGTCTTTATTTTATTTTCCTTTTGAACTGAGTCTTTTTAAGATAGCCTAAGAATAGAAACTTCCTTTCTTTTATTTATTTAGTAAGTTACTCAGGGAATCATTTAAGACTGAAAGTACGGTATAAATCCATAATTTCATTAAATAAATATATTTAGTCTCTGTTTCTTCCCAGCATGGCTCATTTAGTACAGTAATCCTGCTATCTTATTTTTGTTGAAAAGTCATGAGTCAGAAAATTCTTCATCTTATGTTGATATTCATATTGTAAAAAAAAGGCACAAAAGCAGTAATATAGTCAGACTATGGAGCCTATCTTAATATAACACACACATACACACACATGCACAGGTTATATAGGTTCTCAAATTTGCACTTATAAAATGGATCTTTTTGATTTTTTTAAAAACATGAGGTATCAGAAACAGAATTTGAAACCTATCGCATTCAAATTTATATACCTTTATAGTTCAGTTAGTTACAAATTCAGCTATATATATGCTGTGTATATCACACATAGCAAGCAAATAACGACAGAGAGACTGGCAGACATACACATACTCTTTGAGGGAAATAATAGTAATCTGAGTCCACAAAGGCATTGTTCTGAATACAAGAAAGAAAAGAGTCAAGAAAAGGCCATGTAAACAATCCTCAACTCTGATTTGACATTAGAGTAGCTCTGAAAAAAACAAGACCCTCTTTTTCCTATTAAGTGAACAATGAATGCCATTTGATAGACAGGTTTGTTAAAACCTTGCTGGATTCCAGAACACAGACATTTTTTTTGTTAGAGCCATATTTTGTTTGGTTGATTACAATGTACTTAGTTATGATTTACTCATACAGATCACCAGCTTGCCAAAGGCTATATGAATAGCCATTCAGGCCATTTCAGCAAACAAACAGACAGACAAACAAACAAACAAACAAACAAACAAACACAGCACTCAAAGTGAACAAGCCCTTCAGGAAGAATGCTGTAGTCAGTAGAAAACATAAAACAGCCTCTGTTGTGTTACTACCATCCTGGTTAGAAGATTGATCCAGATTAATGGAAAAGAATAGAAATGTTTCCATTCCGTATAAGGAGAGCTATGTTGCTGGATCCCAATGGCTTAGGCTTAGGTTTGAGACGTGACTAATGGTTAATGCTCAATTCTGAAACAGGGCAAATAATATTTACACTCCACCACAACATTCAAAACAAAGCATCCTTGATCGAAAATTTAAAGATTGGTGGCTCAAGACTTTTTTTGGGTGGGTGGGGGGCGCAGTTCTTCAATCTGTCAGTCTGAGGCTTGGAAACGTTCACAACAGAGGAGTGTTTTCTGATCAGCCTGCAAGATAAATTTTGTGCCTGCAAAGTAATTCTCATCCGAAAGAATTGGATTAACAAATGGTACAATCTGAACCTGTAATATGAAGTCAGGGAAAGGAGATTGGGGGTTCAAGCCTGCAAAAACATTGCCCCCAGTCTGTGGAACTGGAGGCCAACACTTTGGAAATACATTTCTGTTGAGACTTTGCAAAACTGGTAAAATAATGCTGTTTTAAAGGTGCTTCTAGCTCGATTTTGATTATGACTGTACTGCTGCATTATTTTTGCTGGGGAAGGTCATGTTGGTTATGTGTTTTATTATAATTTGATTAGTTGCATATGCTCTTAACTCTATTAATATAAATTTCTAGAAGTCTTGGGAGCTTTATTTATATTTAATACATAAATAAAAGAGATTGATGTAATTTTGGCCTGTATGTTTTGCACAGAAGACATATTTGTGAATGTATGTTTCACAAAACAGGAGATATGTCGTTAAAGTTTCTTTACAAGTATGAACATACTCTAAATATATTTTATTCTTACATTGCAGAGGTGGATTCCTACCGTTTTGGACTGGTTTGGCCAAGTAAGTAGTAACTCAGCCTGCCACACCAGTGGTGGGTTGTAGGTGGTATGCCCCGGTATGGGCGCACCAGTGGCTGCCGGGAGCACTGGGTACGGATCTAGTACGATGCTCTGGAGGGCCCACCCAAGCTCCTTACCTGTATTTGAGTTCTTCGGTGCTTCCGCGCATGGAACGTATGGCATCTGCGCGATGCTCCACCGAGTAGCTGGAGTATCGTGGAGGCATGTGGAGGTAAGGACACATGCGCATGTGCATGTGGGGGATGCTGGGCCCTGTTGCACCGTACTGGTTGCACCGGGATTTGGAACCCGCTACTGTGCCACACCCCCAAACTGGTTGTATCGGCGGCACCTATAGCACTGCCATCTTGTTTTTTAGTGCTGCTCAGGGGCGCACAGTGTGCATCAAGCATGTGTGCATGAGTGAATCATGTCCCTGAATGAACTGGCACATCCCTAAGCGGCAATAGAAGAAGCAGGAACACACTTCTGTTGTATTGCGTATTATTGCATTGGTGTTTTTGAGTGCTTATTGCTAATTGTGAAATCTCCACTTTAATCTGAACATTAATCAAAAGAGATAAACTAATTCAGATTTAAATTTTAAAGCATCCCTTTTATAGTTAGTGAGAAGCATAAAATGGAGTTTCTATATTGGCACCCCTAAAATCATATTAAATTACATTTTCTTAGCTGATTTAGACAAATGTCTAATTTAGTCAACATTTGGGTGGAAAATCGAGAGAAATTTGTCTTTGCCTCAAAAAGAATTCTAATTTAAAAAGACCTGTCAAAATAATATAGCAATTTTAAGTTTAGTAGCTTAAGCTACAGTCTGAATTCAAATCAGAAAATAAATTCATTCAAATCTGTAGGACTTAAATCTGAGCCAGAAGAATTACATTGTTAGTCATGAATGTGTTGCGCTTCAGTTTTTGGTTGCATCAGAGTTTAGAGAAGGATGGGGCTTCAGTATTATATTATTTCAAAAATGAAATTAGGGATTTTTTTCAGAAAGAAACTGTATCCTGTAATTTTTGTTACATCATTGGTAGCATCAGGATGTACTTAATTTATTATAAATATTAATAGTGGCCAGATAATTTAGTGTAGACATTTCTTGTTAGATGACATTAGTTACAAAGCACTAAAGGCTCTATCAGATGTTTGTTAATTCAGCTTAAGATACTAAAAATATAAATTTCCTTATGTATGTTTATTTTTATTGTTTCTGTTACATTCACCCCTCTTATTGTTGCCAAATGTTTGGCAATAATTTTCCCCCCTTGTTTGTGACTTATTTTATTTTTTTAAATTTTCTAACTTTAACTTAGCCATCAAGGAATGTTAGAATGAATATATTAGCAAATTCAGTCTTGAACATTCAGGAGTGAAGGCATTGAAAAAAATTTCATCTCTGCAGATAATTTTATACAACAGTTTGTGAACAGTAAAGTATTATACTAAGAGTAGCAAGAGTTCTTAAAACACTGTATGAGACTGCTGCCATTATTTTTCATGAAATTGATTTTAGGCATGTAGTATCTATCATTCCTGGAAAACAGGAAGTCCTTGACTTACAACCTTTCATTTAGTGATCATTGGAAGTTACAAAGCACTGAAAAAATTGACTTACAACCAATGCTTACACTTACAATCATTGCACATTCCTATGATCACATGATCAAAATTCAGGCATTTAGCAACTGCCATGTATTTATGAAGGTTGCAGCATCCTGGGGTCATGTGATCATCACCATCTGCAACCTTCCCAGCTGGTTTCCGACAAGCAGTCAATGGGGGAAGCTCAATTCACTAAACAATTTCATGATTTACTTAATGACCGTTTTGATCCACTTAACAATTGTGCAAAAAGTTATAAAGTTGTCAAATTGGGCACAACTCACTTAACTTGCTTAAGTAATGGAAATTCTGGTCCAACTGTGGTTGCAAGTTAAAGAATGTCAAATATTCATGAACCAGCAGAGACATGGTAACAAGGTCAGCCAATGGGGCTTGTTTGGAAAACAGAAACTTAAGCAAGAAGTCTGGGCATGGCTTAGCTGTGTGCTCAGCTCTAAAACTAAACCTAGTCTATCTGCAACTCTGAACTGAAACCAAACTGTTCTCTCCTCTACCTGGGTTTTGCCTGTAACTACTACCACGTTGAAGAATCCACTATTGGTATTGTACATTTACTCATGTGTTATTATGTATATACAAATTAATGAATCCTGCTGAATCAGTTATCTCTGTGTGCTTTCTGGATGTGATTTCTGCAACAAACTCTGACAAGGAGTATGTGTACATTGCATGAATGAGCCCAACTATGAAACCATAAGTCTGCATTTTCAATATTATGAATAGACTGCCCTTACTTGCATTCAGCATGAGCTTGATCTTTGTCTTGGACTCTTGTTCTTCTGTTAACTGCTGCTCCAAAAGCTCTTCATCAATGTCCACACAGGGGCTGGGGGATTCCTTTGCAGATTCAAAGTAGTCAATGTCTCTCTGAGCTCTTTCGACTCTTGTTAGCAAATGGTCTACATCATTCTTCAGCACAGTCTTTAGAACGTTGAGGCCTTCTAGATGTGACATCAGCTTCTTTGAGAACTGCCGGAATTCTTCTACATAATCAGTTATATCTTGATTGCATTTGTTCAGTCGGTTCTTTAGTTAAAACACAGAAATAATCAGTTTAAGAGTTGGCACCAAACCAGTGGCGTAGCGTGGGTTGTCAGCACCCGGGGCAAGGCAAGTAATTTGCGCCCCCTAACCCTCCCCCAGATAGTCCCTCGCTCCGTTTTCAAACCACAATAAAAGTGGGAAGAGACGGAAAAGTGCGCGCATCGGGGGCGGGGGGGGAGCGGGAGGGGACGCCCTGCGCAGGGAGGGGGCGCGGCGCTGGAGGGTCCCGGGGGAAAGGGTGGGGGCGGAGGGGGATGAGGAGCAGAAGGGGGTGTCTGGTGGGGGGGGGCGTTCCTCCTCCCCCCTCCTCCTGCTCGGCCGGGGTGTCAATTTGCAGCGGGAGCTCCTCCTCCGCCTCCTCCTCCTTCCCGGCCCCTCGCTCGCATTCTCAGCCCTCCCCGGGTGGGCTGAGCAGGGGACCCCTCCGGCCGCCGGAGCGAGCGACTTCCACCCGGACTCTCTCCGCCGCCTCCGCCCAGGCTTCCCCGTTCGGTGCCGCCTGGCCTTTTCCCGCCTCTCCGCGCTCCCTCGACGCCGCAGGAGGGGAAGCTCCGTGGCGCCTCCGCCTCCCTTCCCGCGAGTGTCAAAACTTTGTCGGGGCGGCGGCGGCGGGACGGGGCTGAGGCGGGAGGCCGGCCTGAGGCAGGCGGGGTGCGCGGTGCGAGCGCGCCCCCTCAGATGTTGCGCCCGGTGCGGCCGGCACCCCCTGCACCCCCCACGCTACGCCTCTGCACCAAACTAAATGGTTACTAGAGCTGTGGATGGTTCAACCAATATTTCAAAAAAGGGCTTAATACTTGCATGACTGTAGCACCTGTCCCCTGTTTGTTAAAGAAGGCATATCTTTGTTCAAGCTTCAGCATGAACTTATACAACGATGCAGCTGCTTTAAAAATTGCATTAAAATTTTATATCTTTTAGTGATCTGAAGTCTGAAAAAAGGTATGTCTGCATTGAGTAATTCAGAGATGTTCTTGTTCACACAAGTCTGAAACAATTCTGAATGATTTTTATAATGTACACCCCCCTAAAGTTATGCAAAAAATTTTTTTATTTCATTAGGGAAATTTACATGGCCACCCAGTTCACTTACAGTGATTCCAGGTGGATTATGGGAATATATTTATTCTCTTCCATTTCAATTGAATTCATGTAATGCTCTTCTCTCCTCAATAATTCTGATTTCTGCTTAGTCTACGACTCTCATTACTTCCAGATCAACATGAGGGAACAAACTCTAAAGTGCAGAGGAACAGAGGATGGAGATGCAGCAGAAAGTCCCACTGAGAAATTACAAGGCAACCACAGAAGGCTTTCTGAATACAAAAACACTTCAGGAGTTGCTGGGCATTCAGCTGGGATTTCCTCAGATCAGATTTCACATAATTTGATAAAATAATTCTCCTTTCCTCAGAGTCATTCATTTCATCATCAGATCTCTGAGTCCCAATATTGCATTCAAAACAAACTGACAATACATTGGGGGGGGGGGAACTCAGGGATGTGATTAACTGTGGTGGACAGGGCGTTCAGTGCAGTGTTGACTCAAGCCTAAGTGTTCCTGAATGTACCTGCATGGCACTGAGATGTGCAAATATGAATTTTTCATATTTACGTAAAACAGATATGGGGTGGGTTCCAGTTGTTGCTACTGCCGGTTTGCTCAGGGACGCGATGCATGGGCATATGCACACGTGCAATACTAAAAAAACCAAGAGGATAGCACCTACGACACCGCTGATAGAACCGGTTTGGGGGCATGGCAGGGCGGGTTACCTACTCAGCCAAACCGGTCCAAACTGGTAGGAACCCACCTCTGAAAGAGATACTTAAGCACAGTACTTTATTTTGAACTGGACATTTAAGTATACAATTAAAACAAATCACCCTTTTACGTTTTTTTTAAAAAAGGGATCACGTTCCCATTTTGGGACTTAAAGGATGTTGGGCACAGTGCAGTGGTGGGTTTCAAATTTTTTTAGAACCTACTCTGTAAGTGTGGCCTATTTTGTGGGCGTGGTTTGGCAGTCAGTGACAAGGTGGGAGTGGCCACCTTTTAAAATGTGGTGAAACTCATTTAACAATGCTCTTGCTTAGCAACCAAAATTTTGGACTCAATTGTGATGATAAATTCTTTCTTTCTTTCTTTCTTTCTTTCTTTCTTTCTTTCTTTCTTTCTTTCTTTCTTTCTTTCTTTCTTTCTTTCTTTCTTTCTTTCTTTCTTTCCTTCCTTCCTTCCTTCCTTCCTTCCTTCCTTCCTTCCTTCCTTCCTTCCTTCTTTCCTTTCCTTTCCTTTCCTTCCCGTTGGGTCACTGGCAGCGGCGGGCCAGATTTACTTCCAGGTACACCGGTGGAACTCCCTCTCACCGGTTCTCTAAATTTCACCAACCGGCTCTTGCGAGTAGGTGCGAGCCTGCAGAAACCCACCACTGGCACAGTGCTGTACTAACCATCAAACAGACTAAGCACATGGTTAGGGCACCAGGCCCAAGAGGGCACCACAAAGTTGAGAAAGAAAAAAAACCCATGAAGATTTGTACAGTATATACAAAGGAGGGGGGCACCAAGATTCATCAGTGCTTAGGCCACCAGTGAGTCTTAATCCACCACTGGTTGGGCAATAGCTTTCTGTACAATTTCAGCAACAGCATAATCTTTTCTTTTAGGAGGTTGTAAAAATAGGAGTTGTGCTGGCAACGGATAGCAGTGAGGACCCCTGCTGATCCAGATGCTGCACAGCTGGAAAAGGGAGGGAGCGAAAGGAAAAAAAGGCATCTGAGAATCTTTCTTTGGAATGATGAGTTTGCAACTCTTCTGTAGACAATTTGAGGGGAATAAACCCAAGCCACTTCTGTTTTGAAAATGGGAGTTCAGAGATTGAACCTATGTGAGCATTTATTTGTGAGTGAAAATAGATGCCCACCTGCAAGTATTTGGATGGCTGTGAATTCATGGAAGAGGGGGTTATGAGAACATTGTTTTTTCACTTGACCTGCAATTTAATATTTCGCAGGATAATCTAATTCCATATGTTAGGATTGTGCATTCTGTCACGCCCCAAAATCCTGGCAAATAAGAAAGCTGATCTACAAAAGAATAATTTCACACATTTGATTTGAGCAACAAACACCTAATCAACCGTTACCTCCTCCAGCAGGGCTATGGATTGGCTCAAATGAAACCAGGAAGTTGAGTAATTAATTAAGATGCGTTTGCTCCCAGAGACTTTAGCCCGAATTCCTTTAAATCTTTTACACCTTATCATCCACAGGGATAGTTCATTCACCACTCTCTCACTCCTTTTTCAACAACCTCCTCCAGAAAGGTAAGATTTGTGATAAGCTGATAGTCGTTCAGGTTGACTGAGTCAAAGGATAGCCTCTTGAGGCATGAACTTTTTTTTCTGTCATGAAAATAACACTCTATGTCAGGCAGCTGTGAATCTTTTAGACACAGTACCAGGAAAAAAATCTGGGTTTCCCACCTCCTCTGCTCAATGCACAACCACCTATGCTAGATGATTTTGCTTTATAAAATGACCTTATAGTCACAGTTCATAAACTGTTCACAGAACACAGGCTTCTCAAAACACAAGGAAAGGACAGCTGTCTCAGCAGTAGTTTACACCGCAATCTTTTGACTTTCTCTTTGGATTCTGCTGGTTTGAATGAAGCTTACTGTAGAGGAGTCATAAATTTGCCTGTGATAAAAGGCAAACCTAGGATAAGAGCTGTTGAATACAAGGGCACATGGTTTAAATGCACATATGTAATTTAACCACACATAACATAAACATTCGCAAACATAGGCACTCTGGATATTGCTTATTCACAGTCTTGCCAATTTAAGTGTGGCTAATAGGGTTCCTGAGAGCACAGATTTCCCTCTTTGACATTACAAAATATTCATAAAATTGGTATTCTAATAGGCATGTAAAATTGGCAGTTTGAATGAAAGGGTTGTTTTATATTCAATAATTTGGCAGATTCATATAATTATTTAAAAAAAATATCTGGTATTTACATTCCAGAAATAAATGTAGACATTTGAATATTATTTACTTACACCGAACCTCCAGATGATTAAAAGTAGAGATTTTTAATTCCTGTTTGAGGAGCACTTGGAATATTTGTCATTTAATCATATGTAAACAGCCAGATAGATCTCCTAAAGATTAAGAATATTTTAAGAATATACCTACTTCTAAACTGCTCTTCCATTCGGATCATCATTAGCAAGTATCTGAGACATAATCTAGCCAATTTTAGATCAAGCATGCACTCTTTCCCATCATCTTCAAGTGAATTTAAAATTAGATAGACTTTATCAGAGTTTTATCCACTGCAGATGTGCACTTTTTATTTCATAAACAACACTCTGCTTGGTGGTTTGTCAAACTTTGAATTCTGCATAAAAAGCTAGTTTATTTTAAATGAAAACAGTTGATTTCCCCAAAACTAATGGAATATAAGTCCCGTACAAAGAAAACAATTCATCATATATTCAAACAAACTGTATGGATGGCACTTACCTCCATTGAGATAATTCGGCGATCTATATAATGCACAAGTTCAGCATCTTGCATAATATATTGTGCTTCTATTCTGATGCCTGTAAAAAACGGAACAAGTAAAAATCCAAACTGTATTGCTGCCATTCTTTCATTAAATCCTCAGAAGTAATTGAAAGGAAACCCTCCAAAGCTAACAAGCACGGTAAAGTTTACTTAGCACAATGATATATATGTGCACGCATGCAAAGTCTAAATGATTTAAAATGGCTGTCCAGGTTCCTACAGTTCCTCATTAACACAATAAAGTTGTGTAAACTTCTCTGCAAGAGGTTTGTTTCTGGAAGCCAATGGAGTGCTTTCCAGGATATGATCTTTTGATTGGATCCAGATGTTTAGAACTGAACTGCACAACTCTCTTAGATTAATCCCGTCCAATGAAAGCAGCGAGTCTCCCTTCTTTCCTTTTAGTAATCTCCATCAGTATGTAACACTGATAAAATTTCATGCCATGGAATCTGCAACAGAGGTGGCGATCTTGCAACATAGTCCACTTTTTAAGTCTTTTTATATGCTGTATTTGCAAAACATTGCTTAGCTGTGCAATAAGGGCTGCAGGACAGAGACCCATTTCCCCCTATGTCGTATTGACTGGTGTTTTCATCACAACTGAATAATACTTTAGTGATGGATATATTTCCGAGAGACTGATTCCAATGCAATTGCCTTACTTGCACTATTTCCAGCAGTTTCGATCTCTGCATAATCTCTATTCATAAGAGTCTGCAAGAACTGTACATTAACGTGGCTTAGACTTGAGGGTGTTTTTGCTTTTCTATTTACAGAGTGGTCAACCCTTTCTGTCTAGAGATTATATTTGCCTTTAAAATGTTTTTTTTTACAGAATGTCTGCCAGAAGGACCATGTTTCCTCTTGCATGTTAAAGGGGGGGGGGGGGATCAAGAAAATTGAGACAGGGTTGGAAAGGGAAGGCAGGGGGATATTTTCTGCTGTTTTTCTAAGCTTTGCTTTTTCCATAATTGGAAAAACAAAAGGCATGGAATATAGTCTAATGTAGGGGTCCCAATCCCTGCTCCATGGACTAGCACTGGACTATGCCGCCATGCCAAGAACCACACCGCACAAACATCTGCGGGCAACTGAAACCATGTAACTTTCAGCAACTGAAACTATGCCCCCTCCGGTCCATGGAAAAATCTCTCTCCATGGAACTGCTCCCTACTGCTATTTAGCTTTTATTTCCTGAAATGATTTCTTTAAAGCAATGCAATAAATCTATATCTATAGAAATAAAAATGTAACAAGAGTTTGTTCAAAACCGCTAATCTCCGAAAGTACTGCACCGATCGCTTCCAAATTTTCACACAACGTTCCTTTCAAATACAGCACCAATGATATATATATAGATTGTGTAAATGTCACACCTGTGCCAGGTACATGCAACGGAAATGTAAAAAAATGTAAAAAAGGTAGGTAGATGCATACAGAGAGAGCAGTGGGCCACAGGTATTATGTTATCCTTTATGACATAAAATACTCTGAGGGAGAAATACAGTAGGTAGGTAGGTAGTTAGGTAGAGGGATAGAAAGAGGGAGAAATGCAGTAGATAGGTAGGTAGGTAGGTAGGTAGGTAGAGGGATAGAGGGAGAGGGAGAAATACATTAGGTAGGTAAGTAAACAGGTAGGTAGGTAGGTAGGTAGAGGGATAGGGGGAGAGGGAGAAATACAGTAGGTAAGTAAGTAGGTAGGTAGGTAGGTAGAGGGATAGAGGGAGAGAGAAATACAGTAGGTAGGTAAGTAGGTAGGTAGGTAGGTAGGTAGAGGGATAGAGGGAGAGGGAGAAATACAGTAGGTAGGTAAGTAGGTAGGTAGGTAGGTAGGTAGAGGGATAGAGGGAGAGGGAGAAATACAGTAGGTAGGTAAGTAGGTAGGTAGGTAGGTAGGTAGAGGGATAGAGGGAGAGGGAGAAATACAGTAGGTAGGTAAGTAGGTAGGTAGGTAGGTAGAGGGATAGAGGGAGAGGGAGAAATACAGTAGGTAGGTAAGTAGGTAGGTAGGTAGGTAGTGGGATAGAGGGAGAGGGAGAAATACAGTAGGTAGGTAAGTAGGTAGGTAGGTAGGTAGGTAGGTAGGTAGGTAGGTAGAGGGATAGAGAGAGGGAGACATACAGTAGGTAGATAGGTAGAGGGATCGATAGAGGGGGGGAAACTCCACCCTTGGGTTGTGTCCCTCCTGACTGGGCCACAGCAACACGTGGCCGGGAACGACTAATATGTCATAAAATTGTACAATGCTATCCACAGTTTCAAACTATATTCTCAAACACCAAAGTCATACAATCATTGAATGTAATGGTTGAAGGAGGTTTTGAAAATCAACCAATACATTTTTTCCCTCTATCTTGGCAACTTTAAAATGCATGGACTTAACTCCCAGAATTCCCCTGCCAGCACACATCTTAAAATTGCGAAGTTTGAAAAACAGTGATCTAATCTGACTCGGCTGAACTGCTCAACTAACTCATGACAAAATTATGCACAAGCGCAAGTCTGCGGTTACAAGCATAAGTGATCAGCAGGAGACACATCTCATCTTTCCATGGGAAGGCAATACTTTAATCTGTAATTCATGAAATCGCTTCCTTTCTTTTCTTTTTAAAATATTGGTTGGGGTTTTCTTTTTTGTTCTTGTCCTTTAAGTAAGCTTCAAAGCACAGGGGTGGAGTAGATCACTAGCATTGCAATATATGCTTTGAAAAGTACTACATATGTATATCTCACTTTTTCTAAAGTTTGTCCATGATTTAATATTTGTTCCCCTATATTTTATGGAGCTTTAGCCAGATTTTCCAAAGCAATTGCATTTATAGAGTGACTAATTACAAAAGAGCTGTTTAAGAAAAATCAAATCCTTGAGCTCTTGCAGCATTTTCAGAATATAAACCTAGTAACTAAGTAAATACTATTCAACCATCTCATGTTTAGTCAACTAATGTAAATCTACAAGTAACTATCACATGGGTAAATAACATCTCCATTTCTTTGTATATGTTCATATTATTGAATTATTCTTCTTTATGATGCAAAAAACCTTTGGGTGGATAACAGTAATGACTTAAATGTACAATGTAGTAGCTGTAGTAGCACAGTGGTTAGAATGCAGTATTGCAGGCTAATTCTGCTGACTGCCAGCAGTTCGATCCTCACCGGCCTTCCATCCTTCTGAGGTTGGTAAAATGAGGACCCAGATTGTTGGGGGCAATATGCTGATGCTGTAACTCACTTAGAGCAGGGGTGTCAAACTTGCGTCCTGTGGGCTGGATGCATCATTCGCTAGCCATGCCCCACCTGCATTTTAGCAAAGGGGGAAAAGTCGCAATATGTCAAGTGATGACAACATTTCATTGCGAGTTTGACACTCCTGCCTTAGACAGTGCTATAAAGCACTGTGAAGTAGTATATGTAAGTGCTATTGCTATACAGTCTCAGATATCATGGTAGTATAGGAGTGACACTGTTAAACTAAGATTAAGGGGACACAGATTTAAATCTATCCTCAGCTACAGGAACTCAATAGATATTTAGTTCAATGACTTGCTGCTAGACCAAATATATCATAAGGTGGTTGTTGTAGGGAAAATATGACTGCATGTTGCCACATTATTCTAATGAAATGCAAAATATACACTAAAAAGCAAACATCTGAACTTAATATAAAACCTATGTCTAACCAGGGGTAGTCAACCTTTTTATACCTACCACCCACTTTTGTATCTCTGTTAGTAAAATTTTCTAACTGCTCACCGGTTCCACAGTAATGATGATTTATAAATTAGGGAAGTCAATTAAATTTAAAAAAAGGAAAGGGCTTCAGTATTGGACAAAACCCCTACCGCCCACCATGAAAGCTGGAACGCCCACTAGTGGGCAGTAGGGACCAGGTTGACTACCACTGGTCTAAACTATCGACTTGCACGTTAAAGGCCCACCTGAATAAAAGATGCTTCCAGTTCAAAAAATGGAACTGTTATATATATATATGTCAATATGACAGGCGATTTATTCTTTGCTGCTATGTATTTTAAATGTTTGCATTATTCTAATTGTTTTTATTTTTTAAATTTTGTTCGCCACCCAGCAGCACTTGTGGGGGGGGGGAGCATATTAAATAAATAATATGCTCCCCCCCCCCTAGAATGTCTGAGGATAGTCTTTCTGAATTATAGCCTATTTTTGCTTCTCATATGAAGAGCTTCCTTCCTTCTTGTTTTATATATTTCCCCATCTTTTTTCCTATTCAGATTTTGTGAGCTCTTTTCCTCACAAAAGGGAAAAAAAGATTCTATCAGATGCATTGTCTTCCCAATAATTGCCTGACTAAGCTCTGAATATGTCTGGCTCTCTGTCTGGCTCCCTCTTCGGCATACTCACAATCTGTCTGTCTGTCTCCTCACCCAGCCCACAGCTTTATCCACAACATTTGACATGCTGTTTCCTTGTTCCAGCTTGTTACTTTGCAGAAGCAATGACATCATTCTACTCCCTCCTGGTTAATTTGTCTGCTACATAAAAAAAAAAAGATTTATGTTCCGTACTTAAACATTGCATTCATTTCTTCCCCCACAGAATTCAAAGAGTAAAATATAGTGCAAGCAGTGGCATCAATAGGGACAGCAGGAAAAAATAAATGGAGGACACATCAAACTCCCCTCCCACCATGTTTTGTCTCATGACAGAGGAAAGCCTTGGGGTGGTTGTTGGAGAAGGGTTGCCATTAATTAATTCCTTTTTGTTGTGAGGGTTTATAATAGTAAGTTAGAGCGTGACGTTTTATGGGGTTTTTTTTTTCTGTTCCTGAAAAACCTAGAAATAAGTAATCAGACTGCTATTAGGCTGTTTTATGGCAAATGAGCACAGAGGGCAATCTGCATTGCAACATTGCCACCATTTAAGATAGCAGTGAAGTATTTTTCACTTACAAAAGAATCAGGCAAAATTCCATGCTACCTGCTTTTAAATAAAGGAAACTTTCCCCAGCTAAAATTAAATTATTTCTACCAACTGCCTGCCTGATTAAAATAATTGTTACTCATCCCTTCCTCCGACATTGACAGAAATCACTCAGCTTAGTTATAATAAAAATAACATACCCAGCTCTTGTCATATGGAACTTCAAATGGAAGTATAAAACCCAAAGAAATCATTCATAGATTATCTTTTGCCAGTGGAATGACAGTCGAACATGCCACAATTGAGTTCATTATGAGAAATTAATAGCCATTCACTCAAATTTATTGCAGTCTTCCAGAAAGCAATCCTATTTTTTCTGTACCCAAATACCTGAAGAAACAGCCAGGTTTTGACTACCAGTCTAAAGGTTTGCAGAGCTGGATCCTTCTGTAAGTCAGGGGCTGGGGGAGAGATCATTCCATGGGGGATGATTCACCACAGAAAAAACACACCTCCTAAATCCCATAGAATGACATTGTCTCAAAGACGGGACCATGAGTATGCTCAAACTGTTGATGTGCATAGCCTGGGTAGATACCAAATGCTTGTCTGAGAAATCAGACAATACCAAACTTTTAACCACTTTGGCTAGATCTAGTGTACAAATTTATATGCCCAAAGTCTTCTAGGTTGTTATTAATCTTCCCAAAGCCATTGAAAGGTGCTTTTAACACTAATTTATCAATGTCAGGTGCCCATCAGATGTGTTGGACTATAGTATTGGACATGTTGAACTATAGTTCCTTTCATTCTCAGCCATCCTTTTCTAACAACAGATAAAAGCCCATCTGGGTGGACCTGTTTCAAGCTAGAACTCAACTCATCTGGCTGGTAGAGTGATGATTCTATGCCATTTGAAGAGGTTTCTTTTGTTTTAAGAAATTACTTCCAATTGAAGCAAGCCATGACAAAAATATGACTTGAATATTGATTACAGATCTTGTTTAAGGTTACAGTCATACATGTACAACAAAATAGTCAGACTCAGTGACATGTGGCCTTTACCTAACTGAACATCAAATGAGCATCAAAATAATAAAAATGGGGACAGGATCAGTTTCCCTTTTGTTAGTTTTCCAGGGGGACCACCTCATTGATTTAAGACTCACAACCAATTGCATACTGAGTTTTAAGAGTGTTTATATTTCTTTCTTTCTTTCTTTCTTTCTTTCTTTCTTTCTTTCTTTCTTTCTTTCTTTCTTTCTTTCTTTCTTTCTTTCCTTCCTTCCTTCCTTCCTTCCCAAACATACAGCTTTACGGTATTTAAATGTGCGGGAATGTATTAAAAGTAAAATGATTGAGTTGGAATGTTGTATGTCTGAGAACAATATAGCTGACCATTTTACTAAGGCACAAGGTGCTATAAAACACAAAGGATGTTGCAACGATTATGGTGTTAAAGTGTACATATATATTGGCTTACCCAAAGGACTATATTAGAACTATAATCCTGGTGTTGGGTTGGCAATATATATATAAGCCATGATTGAAATTGGTATCTGTAACTTTAACTAATACAATATAATGTAATTGGCTGCTGCTTCCTCAATCAGCCATAAGAGGGAAGCCAGAATCACTGTTAGATTGCTGATCATTTTGAATGGAGGCTCTGGATGTCGGGTTAGATCAGTGAAAGGCGAAGGATTGTAGATTAGGCAACTGTAAGCCAACTGTTTGAGTTATAGACTGTATTTTGATTCAAGACTAACTATCACTGTTTGTGAAGAAGTAGTTTATTTTTCCACCACAAGTAAAGTCTACTTGGTTTTACCATCAGTGTCTGTGACTATTAGTGTGAATATCTAGCAACATATCTCTTGCTGCAAATTCCGTTGTACAACTCTGTCTCCTAACGGAGATATCCTCAACACCTCCCTCCCTTTCCTTTCCTTTCCTTTCCTTTCCTTTCCTTTCCTTTCCTTTCCTTTCATTCCTGTCCTCTCCTCTCCTCTCCTCTCCTCTCCTGGCTACTAGCCACCATTTTCCTCAATAACAAGGCTTCATTATAAGAATGAAAAATGCAATCAAAATAAACACTGGCAGCTCCCCTCTTGTTGAATTGTCACTGTGTGGTGTGTGTGTGTGTGTGTCCCACATCTGAAAACAAACAATGCTAGAAAACCTTTCAGTCTAAGATGCATTATTTATGAATCATGTTGTATCCAGGCAGAAAGTGACAACTGTTCGGGAAAGAAAGAATGAATCCCAGGCAAGGAAGAATTGCATTTGCATTAGTACCCTGGTTTAAAACTGACTTAAATATTACTTCATATGCCTTACGTTCAGTATTATATATTCATTAGAGTTAGAGTTTCATATTTTATGTTCAAACAATATATCATGAACTTTATGACCTGGTCTTGTTCTTGCACCCAGATGAAATTAGTCACATTGTTCATAAGGTTTGATTGAAAGAGCGTGAAAATCATCTTTATCCTGCGCATTTAGTGTTAAATAGTTTGTATGCTTTCCATTAATTTCTTTCGCTTGGAAGCTGGCTGAATTAATGAATAAAAGAAACAATTATATCATCATATTGGGATTTTTGTAAATAGGAGACACAAATGATTTTGGTAAAATCTGAAGGTTAACTTAAAATCCAGGGAGCTGCTGTGAACAAACATTTCATGTTTGTATGTTTATAGTCAAATAGAGTTGTGGGCAGTTCTACTGTGAAATTTTGTCCTCCCTCTCGCTGTCGGCTTGTATCTTGTTCCTTGAGACCTTGCAGAGACCTTGCAACAAGGAAGTATATGTAAACAGGATCATATTTCCTGCAGCAGAAGTTACACAGTTGCGGTTTCAAAAACTAAGAGATCTGATGCTATGTGCTCAGGATAAGCTAATGCAACAATACTCCTGCCATCCGTTTTTCTAGAAGTTGTTTACAGAGGAAGTTCTCACATTGCATAAATTTAAGAGCATTGCTCCATATTCTAAAGCAAATATCATTTCAGAAATTGACTAAAATTCCTCACCCACATTAAATCCTTGGAAGTTTGTAAGTAGGATCCTCAGGCCTCCAAGAGAGTAAGGCAGTGGCTTAAAGGTGGAGCTCTCGCCTCACAATTAGGAGGCTACGAGTTCGATCCTAGGTAGAGGCAGATATTTCTCAGAATATATCTGCTGAACAAAACCCTGCATTGGTGACAGGAAGGGCATCTGGCCATTAAACTGTCTGCTAGCTCCATTCAGTTGTCCAGACCCCACTCCACAAGGGATTATGGGGTTGTTAAAAGATGATGAGGATACTCGGGCCTCCTAGAAAAAGGTTTTGAGCAAACATAGCCATATAATATTGTACAAGTTTCTTCATTAAAATGAGGACCCCCAATTGTAGGGGGCAATATGTTGACTCTGTAAACCAGGGGTCCCCAACCCCCGGGCCGCGGACCGGTGCCGGTCCGTGGCTGGGTGGGAGCCGGGCCGCAGGGCTGGAGAGGAGGAGGAGGGAGGAGGGGGCAGCCCCCTGAGCAGAGCGCGCAGGAGAACGCAGGCGCGGCTGTTCGCGCCGTTGGAGTGTGGCTCTTCCTCCTCCCTCGCCGGCGGAGGGACTCCTGGGTGCCGATTCCCTTCCCTGCTGGCATGCCGGCCACTCGTTTTTTTCCAGGGGCTGCGGAGGCTCCGCCAGCGGGGGAAGGAACTGGCTGGAGAGGAGGAGAAGGGAGGAGGGGGCAGTCCATTGGGCAGAGCGCGCGGGAGAACGCAGGAGGATGGTGTCTGTCTTGCGTTCACTCAATCACTCATTCTGTGTCTCTGTCTATCTTTCTCTCCCTCCCTCCCTCTCTCTGTCTCTCTATGTGTGTCTGTCGTCGTCGTCGTCCCCCCAGCCTCCTCAGCTCGCCTGCCGTGCTTGGTCGCTCGTTCGCTCGGTCAAGCTCCGTGGCTGCAGGGCTGGAGAGGAGGAGGAGGGAGGAGGGGGCAGCCCATTGGGCAGAGCGCACGAGAGAACGCAGGAGGATGGTGGGGGCTCTTCCTCCACCCTCGTCGTGAGGGTTGCTCCGGCGGCGCACAGGAGTTCCTCCATCGATGAGGGTGGAGTAAGAGCCCCCACCATCCTCCTGCGTTCTCTCACGCGCTCTGCCCAATGGGCTGCCCCCTCCTCCCTCCTCCTCCTCTCCAGCCCTGCAGCCACGGAGCCTGACCGAGCGAACGAGCGACCAAGCACGGCAGGCGAGCTGAGGAGGCTGGGGGGACGACGACGACGACAGACACACATAGAGAGACAGAGAGAGGGAGGGAGGGAGAGAAAGATAGACAGAGACACAGAATGAGTGATTGAGTGAACACAAGACAGACAGACACACACGCACACACACAGAGTGACAGAGATGGGCGGATGAAGGAGAGAGACAGAGAAAGAAAGAGAAAGAAATAGCGAGAGAAAGGGAAAGAGAGAGAAAGAGAGAAAGAAAGAAATAGCGAGAGAAAGAAAGAGAGACAGAGACAAAGAAAGAGAAAGAGAGAGAGAGAAAGAAAGAAAGAAAGAAAGAACTTATGACCACAGTTGAGGCCAAAAGTTTGGTTGCTAACCAAGATCATTGTTAAGTGAGTTTCACATTTTCCAAGTTGGCCCACCCACCCAGTCACATGACTGCTGAGCCACTCAGCCGGTCCGCAGAATTTTCTTTAAAATGAAACCGGTCCCTGGTGAAAAAAAGGTTGGGGACCCCTGCTGTAAACCACTTAGAGAGGGCTGTAAAGCACTGTGAAGTGGTATATATGTCTAAGTGCTATTGCTATTATTGGTAACACAATGTTTATGCAAGGGGAAAGATCTAATTACTAGAAGTTGAAAAAACTATAAATGCAACAAATGTCTTTGGAGGGCAGGCTGAATGGTATGCAATAGCAAAAGCATGTATTGCCTCATTTTACCCACCTCGGAAGGATGGAAGGCTGAATCAACCTTGAGCTGGGTGAGATTCGAAGTGCCAAATTGCAGGCAGCAGAAGTAACCTGCAGTACTGCATTCTAACCACTGGGTCACCTCTGCTCTTTAAGAGCTCAAGTTCCTCCCTGCTACTTCCTTGTTCCCAGAATCTGCAACTCTCTAATTCGGGCAAATGATGTGATGGGTTATTCAGCCGTTACATAGCCTTCCACCAATTTGTTCCTCAAAATAATATCCCTTCCATTATGATCAACAGCACACTAAATACATTGTGTTAGTACTTCCAACTCCTCTATTCACAGGTGATAAAGTTGAAAAGGATTCTCTCTAGAATTCTCATCCTCTTTCAGTGTAGAAAATCTGATAGGAAGGGAGTGGAATATTCTTTGATAACCACTTTTGTAAGCCTGAAACATTTAATTCCACAAATTGAAATTCAGACCTCTGTTGTTATCCACTTTTGGTCAAAGTGAGTCCTTTTTCTAACAGTGATGAAATATGCTTTCTGTTCAATGGGAAAATCATCATTAATTGGTCTGATAACATTCTGATTTTAAAAAAGTGGGAAAGGAAATTAGTGCGTTAGTTACTTCTGGGATAATTGAAGGCAGAATGTCATTGTAGCATAGCTCTAGTCTGAGTCATCGTATTAAGCAGCTCTCACCAGGGGAACTTGGAGATCAGGAGGGAACATGGCAGGAGAAATGAAACATTTGTCTATTCATTTGTCAGTGCTCGGCTGGATATTCATGCTCCCTAACCTTCAGATTGACAGAATGAAGTGTTCACCATTATAGTAGTGAGTACATTTGGGTGTTGACTTTCTAACTGAAAGATACATAAATAACATTAAGACACTAATAGGGAGTAATTTGATTATCCATCTCTTTTAAGGTCTTCTTCAGACATATACTAAACGTGTGAAGATGGAAGAAGAATTGTATTTCTGAACTCTTCCCCCATATCTCATAAACTACTACTTCTACTTTACTGTAAAGCTACATGAACAGAATATTGCAAGTCATACAAGTACAATGTCACCTTTACAGCTCAAGAACTTAACATCCTTTTTCTTCACCCATTATGCAGCTATGGGCTATGGTGTCTCTTACTTGACCATTGCCTAGGTAGCATCTCTTCCCCTGTCTCTGAAGGTCATTCCCACGTACCATTACCTACTGTATTTTTCAGAATATAAGACACACCTTTTTCCCTTAAAAAAGAGGGTGCATCTTATACACTGAATACAGCATTTTTGGCCTACTGAAACCCTGCCCCTCTGCAAAAATGGACATGCAGAGGGTTTGGGAGGCTTGTAAAGTGCTCCTGGGGGATGGGGTGGGCAAAAATGAGCAAAAAACAGGGCATTTTTGCTCATTTTTGCACCTCCCCCAGACCCCAGGAACACTCTACAACAGGGGTCTCCAACCTTTGCAACTTTAAGTCTGAAGGACTTCAGCTCCCAGAATTCTCCAGCCAGCAAAGCTGGCTGGAGAATTCTGGGAGCTGAAGTCCTTCAGACTTAAAGTTGCAAAGGTTGGAGACCCCTGCTCTACAAGACTCCCAAGCACTGCTTGCCCCCCCCTCTTTTTTGTTGTTGTTGCAAAAAACGAGGCATGCAGCAGGTTTGGGAGTCATGCAGAATACAAAAACTTTTTTTTTTAAAAAAATTACCTCTTCAAAATCATGGTGCGTCTTATACTCCGGTGCGTCTTATAGTCTGAAAAATATGGTACATTTATTTATTTATTTATTTATTTATTTATTTATTTATTTATTTATTTATTTATTTATTTATTTATTTATTTTATTCGATTTATATACCGCCCTATTTTCCCTGGGGGGGACTCAGGGCGGTGCACAGAAAGATAAAAACCCAAGAACACATACAAAATATAAAAGACAATTAAATTATTAAATCTGTGCTAAAATTTGGATACTGTAAAAATTAAAACCAATAAATATCAAAATTTAAAATTATACCCTTAGTCTATGTCAGGCCGGTACATACTGCTCCTACCACTTTGATTGCTTGTTTATTTATTAAATTTGTTTGCTACCCATCCGATTGCATTTTTTTAAAATATCCTGCCCTTGTTGCTCTATAAGTAATTCAAGGCAGTAAACATACCTAACTCTCTTTTTTCCTCCTATTTTCCCCACAACAATAATCCTGTGAGGTGGGTTGGCCTGAGAGTGTGGTGACTGGCCATAGTCACCCAGCTGCTTTCATGCCAAAGGTGGACGAGAACTCAATCACCTGGTTTCTAGACCTGCTCCTTAATCACTACATCAAATTTGCTCTTCATATGTATGATTAAAGCATGTCTCTATAGGGAAATATACCCATATTATACTGTTAGTTCAATCAATCAATCAATAATTTATTTATATACCGCGTCCTCTCCCCAAGGGGACTCGGAGCGGTGCACAGGGAAAAATTAAAACAACATAAAATATATACATGAATAAATACAATAAAAACAGATTAAATCAACTGTCCCTGCACTAAAATCCCCATTTTTAAAATTAACAGGTACTTATGATCAGGTACTTATGATTACATGGACCATCTTGGCTTATTTGTAGGGATAATTTTCCAAAAGCATTCCAGTGATCACAGATTTATCTGGTCATCTTATCTGCTGCTTTCCCTTTTGTCTATTTCACTCAATCTTGCCTTGCATAATATTTTTTTTCTAATATATCAACAGCTTATAAACATGCTCGAAATATTTGACTTCTTTGCTTCTATTGCCTCATGGAAGCATTTAGTTCAAGTCTTTTGTTCAGGACTGATTGATTGACTCTTCCTGAAGCCCCCTGTACTCTTAGTAACTATCTCTGAAGTCATAATTCAAAGGCACCTACTTTCTTTCTCTCTTTCTCAGTCTCCAGCTTCCAATCCATAGCCATTAATTACTGCTGAAGACACCATTGCTTTAAACATTCTGCTCTTTGTTCTCATGCATTTAGATCTCCTCTGAATTTATAACTACTGATGAGTAAGTGGCCTTCTGCACACATTGCACATTACAGGGATGAGTTTGGATGGAGTTAGTGGCACTGCCTTGTTCCAAGGCCAACTCAAGAGGGATTGTTGAATGAAAGGCCAATTTGGGATAATGATTCTATGCTTAATTTTTATATCAATGTTGACAATAGGATTGACTTTTCTATTACATAGAAACAGATCTGCCTTCTAACAACGGGAAACAGTTGCAGAAGTTAAAGGAAAACATTGGGATGCTACAATTGCTACAGTATATTTATTCAAGATACTTGAATAAATTATTTATCAGAAGGTGAGGTGAGAAATTAGAGAAGATTCTTTACATTATGGGATGTCCCCTATTACTGAAATATCTGTGCTATTTTAAGTTTTTAAAACTAGTTGTCCATTTTTCCCACTTCAAGAAAGCACAAGGAATTCAAGGCAACAATCCAGCCTTGGTTTTAAATCGGCCCTCTAAAAACGCCCGGGAAACCTTTTTAGTTTTGTTAGTAACAAATGACACTACTCTCTTTCTAGCTCTCCACTGACTTCTAATTATGGGCGTGGACCTACATTACTTTCCTTCTCTGAGTAAAGAAACCACAAGTAGCCAAATGATGCTTAATGGTTAATTTCAGTTGGAGATAATGGGATGAGTCTCAATTAAAGTACAAATTTCCTTACTGCCTCAAATGCATATGATTGAGAATAATACGTTCTGATAGGTTTATTAGATCTAGGAGCTTTCTCGGAATGTATCTGAAATAGAAAACTAAGATAGGGGAAAACATTTATTTGTGTTCCAAACAGTACATTCTCACTTGAGATGTTTCAACTGGTTTCTATTCTGATGGAACAAACTCAATAAGTCTTAAGTGGCTCATGTTCTAGTGGTGGTGATAGTGGGTGGAAAACCTGAACTCTTTCCCATTGTCCAATACATAAAACAATGAGAAATAAAAACAAGTTCCTTTTCCCTGGGCCAGAAAATTGGGATGGCATTCATGTTCTATGCTCCTGTCTAGCAAATGTAAACAAAAATGCATTTTGTACACTAAACGGTCAGTAGAAACATCACAGTCCATGAAAAAAGAATAAAATAATAAAACAGAATAACTTTCTCTCTCTGGTAGCAGGTTCTCTTCCTTACCTCTCCCATGCTCTCCTCTTTCCCGCCCTGTCTTCGATCCTGGCACTTTGCCCTGAAGCATTTGTCTGACACGGAGCTGTTGAGAAGGGCCTTTCTTCCCCCTACTCCCATGCTCATCATCCCTGCCCTCTCCCTTCCCCTTCCCATGTGCTCCTCTTTCCCACCCTGTCTACCCAATCCATCAGGTGATTCCCCTTTGCTCCACTGGAGGGTGAACGTCATGGCTGGCTTTCCAGAGGAAGCTGCAAAGGAACTAACATCACAAACAATAGCTGCTCTAGGATTTCGCACGTGCTTTTATTAACGGCCCAGGCTCTCCCTCCCCCCATGACATCACAAACAATTGCCACTCTAGGATGCCACACTCAGCAGGTTCTGACAGGTTCTGGAGAATCAGTAGTGGAAATTTTGAATAGTTCAGAGAACTGGCAAATACCACCTCTGGCTGGTTCCAGAGTGGGGTGAGAATGGATATTTTGCAATATCCTTCCCCCTGGAGTGGGGTGAGAATGGAGATTTTGCAGGAACCTTCCCCTGCCATGCCCACTAAGCCACGCCCACAGAACCGGTAGTAAAATTTTTTGAATTGCACCACTGATATTAGATAGACAGACAGACAGACAGACAGACAGATTATATGAGAAGAGACAGAGAAGAGATTGATCATAAGAGAGAGAAAGATGGAGGAAGACAGAAACATCTATTGTAGTTGTTCTTTAGTGATTACATTTAGTGATTACCACGATCCCTCAGACGACCGGGTGCGAGTCCCTCCTTGTGAAGTGGGGCCTAGGGAGGCAGTTGGGCGTGTTAGTTGTATACCTGGCTCCTCGCTATACAACAACAGCCCTGCCCGAGCTCCTAGAGGTGATAGCCGAGGCGGCGGTTGAGACCCACAGATTGTTAGTCATGGGGGACTTTAACCTGCCGTCAACATGCGAAACCTCTGGGTTAGCTCGGGAGTTCATGGCTTCCATGACAGCCATGGACCTGACCCAAGTAGTTGTAGGCCCTACCCACGAGGCCGGACACACCCTGGATCTAATCTTCGTCTCGGGACAGTGGAGTAGTGATCTGGGAATAGGGGATCTAGTCATCACACCCCTGTCATGGACAGATCACGCTCTCCTTCGGCTCGACTTTCCGATCGCCGCACCTCACTGCGGGGAGGCGGAACCGGACATTCCTATATGGTTCCGCCCCAGGCTCCTGATGGACCCGATAAGGTTCCAAAGGGAGCTTGGGCCAATTCCTGTGGACTTGCCCCGCGACTCGACTGAGGACCTAGTGGCCGCATGGTTAAGTGCGGCCACGGGGGCCTTGGACCGAGTCGCGCCCTTGCGGCCTCTCTTGCGGCGACAAACCACCTGGGCTCCTTGGTTTACCGAGGGGCTCAGGGAGATGAAGCGCCACAAGAGACGCCTAGAGAGCAGATGGAGATCTTCTCGCTCCGAAGCCGACCAAACACTAGTGAGAGACCATATTAGGACTTACTTAGTGGCGATAAGAATGGCCAAATGTGAGTATTGTGCCACTCTTATTGCATCCGCAGATAACTGCCCTGCCGCCCTGTTTGGGGTGACCCGCTCCCTCCTCCAACAGAGGCCGCGGGAAGCCCCTTTACAGGGTCGAGCAGAGGAATTTGGGATTTATCTGCAGGAGAAAATCACTCGGATTCGGAACGAGCTACCCTCCATCGACAGTGGTCCAGTCGAGCGGGCCAAGGCTGTTCTTGTGACACCATCTTGGGAGGAGTTTGATTTTGTTACCACCGAGGATATGGACAAGTTGTCAAAGAGACTTAGGGCTACCACATGTTTATTGGACCCGTGTCCCTCCTGGCTTGTACTGGCATCCTGGGAGACGACACGAGGCTGGCTCCAGGGCATTGTCAACGCATCTTTGAGTGAGGGGTCCTTGCCTGCCGTCTTGAAAGAGGCGGTAGTAAGGCCCCTCCTCAAGAAGCCGTCCCTGGATCCAGCATTATTAGAGAACTATCGTCCCGTCTCCAACCTCCACTTTTTAGTGAAGGTTGTTGAGAGTGTGGTGGCTCAACAGTTTCCGCGACACTTGGAGGAAGTTGATTATCTAGACCCGCGCCAGTCCGGCTTCCGACCCGGGCACAGCACCGAGACGGCATTGGTCGCGTTGGTTGATGATCTCTGGAGGGCGCGGGATAGGGGATATTCCTCTATCCTATCCTATTAGACCTCTCAGCGGCTTTTGATACCATCGACCATGGTATCCTATTGCGCCGACTGGGGGGGTTGGGGCTGGGAGGCACCGTTTTGCGGTGGTTCTCGTCCTACCTCTCTGGTCGGTCGCAACATGTGTTGGCAGGGGGCGAGAGGTCGGCCTCGAGGCCCCTCATATGTGGAGTTCCTCAGGGGTCGGTCCTCTCGCCCCTACTGTTCAACACATATATGAAGCCGCTGGGTGAGATCATCCGTGGTTTTGGGGTGGGATATCATCTGTACGCTGATGATACTCAGTTGTACATATCCACCCCAGACCACCCCAACGATGCCGTCGAGGTTATGTCCCGGTGTTTGGAGGCCGTACGGATCTGGATGGGTGGTAACAAACTCAAGCTCAACCCGTCCAAGACTGAGTGGCTGTGGCTTCCGGCGCCCCGGTTCAGCCAGATTATTCCAACTCTGGCCATTGGGGGCGAAACACCGGCCCCCGTGGAGAGGGCGCGCAATTTGGGTGTCCTCCTGGATTCCCGGCTGTCTATGGAAAATCATGTGGCAGCCGTGGCCAGGGGGGCATTCCATCAGGTACGCCTGATGCGCCAACTGCGCCCCTTACTGGACCGGGGTGCCTTACGCACAGTCACTCAAGCACTCGTCACCTCTCGACTTGACTACTGTAATGCTCTCTACATGGGGCTCCCCTTGAGGTGCACCCGAAAGCTGCAGCTAGTCCAGAACGCAGCCGCGCGGGTGATTACGGGAGCGCCTAGACACTCCCACATAACACCTATCCTGCGCGAGCTGCACTGGCTCCCTGTGGTCTTTCGGGTGCGCTTCAAGGTTTTAACGACCATCTTTAAAGCGCTCCATGGCTCGGGGCCTAGTTATATGCGAGACCGCCTCCTGCTCCATACATCCCTCAGACCGATACGCTCCCACAGAGAGGGCCTCCTCAGGGTGCCGTCGGCTGGACAATGCCGACTGGCGATACCCAGGGGAAGAGCCTTCTCTGTGGCGGGCCCTTCTCTTTGGAACGACCTACCCCCTGAACTCCGCACCATCTCTGACCTCCGCCTCTTCCGCAAGTGTCTGAAGACACACCTATTCCATCTAGCCGGCCTAGCATAACCCCCATTACTGACTCTTAGATAGTTTTAAATTTGGGTTTTTTAAATTCGGTTTTTAGCGCAGGGTCTATTAGAATAAGTTTTTAAAAAAATTTATATGTTTTATATGTGTTTTAACATCCCTGTGCGCCGCCCTGGGTCCGTTTGGAGAAGGGCGGGGTATAAATTTAATAAAATAAAAAAAATATTAAAAAAAAGGAGAGAAGCAACTTAGAACTAAGGAGAAATTTCCTGACAGTTAGAACAATTAACCTCTGGAACAGCTTGCCTCCAGAAGTTGTGAATGCCCCAACCCTGGAAGTCTTTAAGAAGATGTTAGATACGTAGCCATTTGTCTGAAATGGTATAAGGTTCCTGCCCACGCAGGGGGTTGGACTAGAAGACCTACAAGGTCCCTTCCAACTCTGCTATTGTATTGTATTGATATAATGGCATTGAGAGAAAATGGTGCAATTTAAAACATCTTGTTTCCTTCTTCCGCTGAAAATTATGACTTTTCAACTATAATTAAAAAAACTGGGAACATCTTACCCTGCTTCATATGTTTTAATAATAATAATAATAATAATTTAATAATAATAATGTAATAATAATAATAATAATAATAATAATAATAATAATAATAATAATAATAATAATAATAATAATAATAATAATAATAATAATAATAATAATAATAATAATAATTTAATTTATAGACCGCTCCTCTCCCCATAGGGACTCGGAGCGGTGCACAGGGAAACTAAAACCACAATACAATATACACATACAGTTAAGAAAAAATTAAATATGAGCCTGTGCTAAAATCCCCTTAATCTACTAAAATACCCAATTAAAAAACAGCTAAACCCTGTAGAGAGAGGCTAACCAAGGCCGGCCAAACGGAAAAGATGAGTCTTCAATTTCAGACGGAAGGAGCGGAAGTCCGTGGTTGTTCTAATGTCGGGGGGAAGGTCGTTCCAGAGGGCTGGGCCCGCCACAGAGAGAGCCCTTCCCCTGGGCGTCGCCCGCTGACAGAGTCTAGTGGACGGCACCCGGAGAAGTCCCTCTCTGTGGGAGCGAATCGGCCGTGAGGATGTATGCGGCAGGATCCGATCCCGCAGATAGCTAGGTCCCGAGCCATGGAGCGCTTTAAAAATGATGACTAATACCTTGAAGCGCACCCGGAAGACGACAGGCAGCCAGTGCAGCTCGCGCAGAAGTGGAGTTATGTGGGCAAATCTGGAGGTACCCAAGATTGCCCGCGCGGCTGCATTCTGAACCATCTGAATTCTCCGGGTGCACCTCAAGGGGAGCCCCATGTAGAGAGAGTTACAATAGTCCAGTCGCGATGTCACGAGAGCATGAGTGACTGTGCGAAGGGCGTCCCGATCCAATAGGGGGCGCAACTGGCGAACCAGGCGAACCTGGTAAAACGCCCTCCTGGCCACGGCTGTCACTTGATCTTCCATGGACAGCCGGGCATCCAGGAGGACACCCAAGTTGCACGCCCCATCCACAGGGGCAAGATGTTTGCCCCCTATGGCCAGCGATGGAGTCAGCTGGTTGAATCGGGCAGCCGGAAACCACAGCCACTCGGTCTTGGTCGGGTTGAGCCTGAGTCCGTTACTTCCCATCCAGATCCGCACGGCTTCCAGGCACTGGCACATCACTGCTACGGCATCGTTGGGGTGGTTTGGGGTAGAAATGTACAGCTGTGTATCATCAGCGTACAGATGGTACTCTACCCCAAAACCACGGATGATCTCACCCAGCGGCTTCATATATGTGTTAAACAGGAGAGGCGAGAGGACCGACCCCTGAGGCACCCCACATGTGAGGGGTCTCGAGGTCGACCTCTGCTCTCCTGTCAACACAAATTGCGATCGGCCAGAGAGGTAGGAGGAGAACCACCGTAAAACGGTGCCTCCCACCCCCAACCCCCCCAGCCGATGCAATAGGATACCATGGTCGATGGTATCAAAAGCCGCCGAAAGGTCTAATAGGACCAGGATGGAGGAACAACCCCCATCTCTGGCCCTCCAGAGATCATCGACCAACGCGACCAATGCCGTCTCAGTGCTATGCCCGGGCCGAAAGCCGGACTGGCGCGGGTCTAGATAATCAACTTCCTCCAGGTGACGGGGAAACTGTTGTGCCACCACACTCTCAACAACCTTCGCCAAAAAGGGAAGGTTGGAGACTGGACGATAGTTGTTTAATAAAGCTGGGTCCAAAGAGGGCTTCTTTAAAGCCATCTGCATTTAAAGATATAATAATGAATCTGGAGGACTGTACTGATGGACTGGCTGCTAAAGCAAGGTCATGGCACACACTTGAAAGTAAATCAGGAAGACTAATAGGAGGGGATCTGTCTCACAATAACAAAGAATGCTTATCAACAGGAAATATGCATGTGTAAAGCTTGTAGCAATTATGGGTAATTGGAAAGTTGATAAAAGCAACAAGAATTAGACAGCTTGCAGACCTCAGCTAGAAGTTAGGAATAGAGATGCCCGGCAACAAATGAAATGTCTATTAGATAACTCCTGGGGCATTCATTAGCCAAGGCTTAGGAATGGGACAGCTATAGACCAATAGAACAAATTGTAGAATTAGTGCTAAAATGTTTATTAGAGGATATTTCTTATTGTTTCACCTTGTCCCGCCTTCTTCTTTACTGAAAATGTCTAAAGCTTTCTTAATCCTTTGTTCTTGGTTCTTGGCCTTTTGACCAGGAACCCTTTTCCTTGGAGTACTCCAATAAAAAGCAATCAGAAAACCTGCACCTCGTGTCTGGCGTCCATCATTGGCTTTGGCACCAGGCTCAGACCCGAATTGGGAACAACAATACAGCCTTAATACTTTTTCTAAGTAAAATAAATGGTTAACGTAGGAAGTCTGGCCTACAAGAAATAAGGGCTATGACCATTTCCACAGTGGATTTTGCAATCAATACTTCCCTCTGAAGTTGGTTTCCCTTCTTTCCTTCCTTTTCAGAGAGAACAATCGAATTTACTATGGCCCCTTTTTCTCCAAATACACTGGTCTAAAACTACAATGAAGTCTTTTACATGCTTACTGATCTAAGACCCTTGGGACAAATTTTAATTTTTACTAAACACTGTCTCATCCTTAACTGATGACTGATATAAATATATATTTTTTAAAAAGGCTACCTCTGCTGTCCCAGTGGCTGAGATTTTAAACGAAATAATTTTATCAAGGTAAACACTATTAAAAGATATTTCATAATACAATACAATACAATAGCAGAGTTGGAAGGGACCTTGTAGGTCTTCTAGTCCAACCCCCTGCGTGGGCAGGAACCTTATACCATTTCAGACAAATGGCTGTCTAACACAGGGGTCCCCAACCTTTTTTTCACCAGGGACCGGTTTCATTTTAAAGAAAATTCTGCGGACCGGCTGAGGGGCTCAGCAGTCATGTGACTGGGTGGGCGTGGCCAACTTTGAAAATGTGAAACTCACTTAACAATGATTTTGGTTAGCAACCAAACTTTTGGCCTCAACTGTGGTCATAAGTTCTTTCTTTCTCTCTCTCTCTCTCTCTTTCTTTCTCTTACTTTGTCTCTGTCTCTCTTTTTCTCTCTCGCTATTTCTTTCTTTCTCTCTTTCCCTTTCTCTCTATTTCTTTCTCTTTCCCTCTTTCTGTATCTTTTCCTGTCTCTTTCTTTCTTTTCTGTCTCTTTCTCTCTGTCTGTCTTTCTCTCTCCCACTTTTTTCTTTCTTTCTCTCTTTGTGTCTCTTCTTCATCCGCCCATTTCTGTCACTCTGTGTGTGTGTGTGCGTGTGTCTGTCTGTCTTGCATTCATTCAATCACTCCTTCTGTGTCTCTGTCTATCTTTCTCTCCCTCCCTCCCTCTGTCTCTCTATGTGTGTCTGTCGTCGTCATCGTCGTCCCGTCCCCCCGCCCCCAGCCTCCTCATCCCGCCTGCCACGCTTGGTCGCTCGTTCGCTCGTTCAGGCTCCGTGGCTGGATAGGTGCCGGGCTGG
Organism: Rhabdophis nuchalis; assembly: GCA_039707465.1. Lineage (NCBI taxonomy): Eukaryota > Metazoa > Chordata > Lepidosauria > Squamata > Natricidae > Rhabdophis > Rhabdophis nuchalis. The sequence goes on along the minus strand of CM077643.1, from coordinate 119,826,753 downwards.
AGAGGAGGAGGAGGGAGGGGGGGCAGCCCATTGGGTAGAGCACACGGGAGAACGCAGGAGGATGGTGGGGGCTCTTCCTCCACCCTCATCGACGGAGGGACTCCTGTGCGCCGCCGGAGCAACCCGCCAGTTCCCTTCCCAGCCCGCAGAGCCTCCGCAGTCCCTGGAAGAAAATGAGTGGCCGGCATGCCAGCAGGGGAGGGAATCGGTGGCCGTCCGGCGGCGTCCAGGAATCCTTCCGTCGACGAGGGTGGAGGAAGAGGCACACTCCAACGGCGCGAACAGCCGCGCCTGCGTTCTCCCGCGCGCTGTGCTCAGGGGGCTGCCTCCTCCTCCTCTCTAGCCCTGCGGCCCGGCTACCATCCAGCCACGGACCGGCACCGGTCCGCGGCCCGGGGGTTGGGGACCCCTGGTCTAACATCTTTTTAAAGACTTCCAGGGTTGGGGCATTCACAACTTCTGGAGGCAAGCTCTTCCAGAGGTTAATTGTTCTTACTGTCAGGAAATTTCTCCTTAGTTCTAAGTTGCTTCTCTCCTTGATTATAAAGTATAGAATAGCCAGCAGGGGACGCTAAAACATAAAAGGAGAATCTGATCCCAGGGATTCAGCATAGAGAACTGCTCTTCAAAAAGCTATTTGGTTATAAGGTCATTGCTAAAGTGCAGAAAGACTATGGAGTGATTATCATAAATATATTTCAAGGATTCTCTCCATTTTTACACACAGACACACACACACACACACTCTCAAAGTTGGGAGGAAAATTATTCCTAATGTATCAGTTGATATTTTGGGGCACATCACAAGAATATTCTATTAATTTTTCTAATTTCTATTGTAGAAGTGAATTCCTTCCACAAGGGCTACATGATCTAAGCTGGAAAAATCCAGATAACCAATAGATAGCAGCAAAGTCCTACTTCTCTGAGCTGCCATCTGGTGGCCATCTAGATTTCTGCAGCCGAGATCTGATAGTCTTCCTTAAAAGTAGAAGAGCATGACATGAATTCAAAATACAGTGTGGGATTTCAATTCTACAAAGCAAAATTGTTTGCAGTGGCTGTCTCCTCCCCTCTATTCTATTGGAGAAGGGGCTCTATAGATCTGCAAAGACATAAATCTTCTTTGAGCAAATCAATCCTTTTTTTTAGGTGACATTCAAGGGGCTTGTCTTTGACCTATAAAGTTTTCAACATTGCCTTGCTAGGATTTCTGAAAAAATGTCCTTCTCTAGTTAAAACTTGGACACATTTTCCAGTTTCCATTCTTTTGTTAGATGAAGAGCGGCCAATGACAGGTTTGTTTGGGGGATTTTTTTGGCCAAGGATGCAGTCATACAAAACATGTTTACCCTGGGGCAACTGTCTCTTTTTGAGTTCCTGGATCAAGACAATTTTGTTTGCTTGAGCTCTTAATAATTGTGCTGCTGCTTATTATGCAAGTCCCTTCCAGCTGCTCATTTCAGCTTTGAATGCTTAGCATGTTATTCTTGTATTGCTCTGATCTATTGCTTTAAGTGCCATGGAAACGATTTGATCAAAAGTCAAGGTATAAGCCATTAGAATAAATAAATAACATTAATACCAGACACCTATGCACAACGCCTGAAAGAACTGTCAGTTCTTAGTCCTAGGTTTATTTCTTTTTTTTTCCAGATCGAGTACCCTGAATAAGCTTGGTTGGTAGATGATTGAGGCAAAGAATGGATAAAGGCTGGAAGTGTCATGTGACCTACTTTGTACAACCAGAAGGCAGATGGAGTTAATTTATTTACTGTTAATCAGGGGTGGGTTTCTGCAGGTTCGCACCTACTCGCAAGAACCGGTTGGTGAAATTTAGAGAACCGGTGAGAGGGGGTTCCACCGGCGTACTTGGAAGTAAATCTGGCCCACCGCTGCCAGTGATCCAACGGGAAGGAAAGGAAAGGAAGGAAAAAAGGAAGGAAGAAAGGAAAGAAGAAAGAAAGAAAGAAAGAAAGAAAGAATTTATCATCACAATTGAGTCCAAAATTTTGGTTGCTAAGCAAGAGCGTTGTTAAATGAGTTTCACCACATTTTAAAAGGTGGCCACTCCCACCTGTCACATGACTGCCAAGCCACGCCCACAAAATAGGCCACACCTACAGAGTAGGTTCTAAAAAATTTGAAACCCACCCCTGCTGTTAATTTACTGTAATTGAAAAATTCTTGGCAGGTTACCGTCTCGACCATAAATAAAGCACAATGTAGCGAAAAGTTTCACGTGCCAACCTGGCCACCTTCACGACTGAAATTGAAATGAGGAAGAGAGGAGAAACAATCTTTGCATCAGGCAGCAAAAGGGTCGCCATGTTTCTCAATCTCGGGAACTTTTAAGATGAGTGGACTTCAACTCCCACAAGTCCACTAGGCAGCATGCTGGTTGAGGGGATTCTGCAAGTTGAAATCCACTCATCCTAAGATTCCTGAGGGGAGCAACACTGCTCTAGAGGGTGACCATAATACAGAAAGGTGAACTGGAACTCAGTCATGCCTCCTGAGACCATAGGGACAGAGATGGTATTCAGCCAGTTCTGACAGGTTCTGGAGAACCAGTAGTGGAAATTTTGAGTAGTTCAGAGAACTGTCAAATAAGCTGGCCCCACCCACCCCTGCCTCCCAGCCTCCCAGCTGTTCTTCTTTTGTTGCCCTGAACAGGAGAATGGAACTGGAAAGTAGGTTATTGGGGTGGGGAGGGAATGGGGATTTTGCGGCATCCTTCCCCTGCCACGCCCACAAAGCCACATCCACAAAGCCATGCCCATAGAACTGGTAGTAATTTTTTTTGAATCCCACCACTGATAGGAATGTATACTTCATGACGCAGTAGGATAAACCGATGACCTTCTACTCTTTCTGTAGGACAAAGTAGGCATTATGAGCCCTGAAACGGCCACATTCCTGATGATGTAAATCTGGGGTATCCAACCTTGGGAACTTTAAGGCTTGTGAACTTCAACTCCCAGAATTCTCAAGCCAGCATAGTTGAAAGTTAAATTCTGGGTGCCACAATTTTTAAAGTTGCCAAAGTCGGACACCTCTAATGTAAGTGATAAGATCTGGTTTGGGTTCACAGTTCACAGGTAGACTAAGAACAATATTTTCGGAGTTTGGAGAATTTTGCCAGTTTCTTTGAGCTCAATTTTGAGTAGCTGCAAAACGGTGGGCGCTATCAGACATGCATGGAAAAAGAAGCAAAGGCTCTGATGGCCTTGTGACACCTACCACTTTGAAGTCAGTGATCATCATTGCAGATGTTCCTCATGCTCTGCATTAAAATTCTGCCGGTGTTGTCTAATACCAGCATATGCCTCTTGAGCAACTGTGTTCAGTGTGGCTATTCCAGGGACTGAGTGGCTCTGGGGGGGGGTGAGAATAACATTTTCCTAGCCACAATAAAATACAGTTTTATAATATAAATATGCCACAAGTAATATGTATCTGATCATCATCCACAGTGACTGTATGTTTTAAATGTTTGTTGTGGGCCTCTATTTTCAGGATTAGAGACAGGTATATGTTTGCACATAGGAAAACCCGAGATTCAATTCTGGAATTTTAGCTGCAAAAATCTCAGGAAGCAGGACTGGATATCTTGAAACAGTCAGAATAAGTGGTGCTGTTGGGTTCAGTAAATCAATAGTACAAATGTTGGCCTATTGTTAGAAGTGTTTTGAAATTACTGTGGACAGTGGTAGGTTTTGGGGGTTATTAAAGCACTATTGCTGTCTGTATTAATATTGTATTTTTTCCTGCCTAATGGGAATGGCAGTGTTTTCTGCTTCATAACATTTTCTCTCTTCTGTACCAAAATAGCTTGATTGGCTTTGGATGCTCGGCTCGAGCCAATCCTGTGTAGCATATGCTAAGAAGCAGTTTCTGTATATCCCCCTCATGTTGTGCACAAAATTCCCTAGTAAACACAGATATCTTATTTTGATTTCTGATGCTATGCGTGATCCAGATTGTTTAATTCCATGTGCGCGTAGCTGATAAAAAGACGTATGTTTCTCCATACAACAGTAGCATTTTTTAATAAGGCAGAAAGAAGAAAAAAGAGACCATTTTCTTATTGCTTGCAAACAAATAAATACTGTGGTATCCATGGTAAAGGAACCAAAAATATAGTTCAAGTAGCTGACAATCCATCAAACAAAGCAAAACAACTGACCCAAAAGGAAACTCGTAGCCCAATTCTCTGCTTCTTGTTTAGGAAATAGCACAGCTTGGTTTCTATACCCAGACAGAAAAATGTGTGCCTTTTGCACAGCATATGGCTGCCAAATAATTAGGAAGGAAAAAAAGTGTGTGTGTGTGTAGAATTATAGTTTAATCTTATTATAGAAAATCTTACTCGCACACCAACACCTTACAACAGAAGGCAGCTAGGAAATAAGCAGATAGGAGGCTCAAAGGCTATAGCAGAGGCTATAGGGAAGACTGAATTTCTATTCTCTGAGGTTAATCATTGGACCACATTGGCACAGATGACAATCAGCCTACATGACGAAGGATAAGGGTGGAGGCAGCAGGAAATCCCAGCTGAGTGTTGTAAACCGCACAAAGGAAGATCTATTCAGTTTTCAGAAGATAGAGAAGAGTTCAGAAGAGTGTGCAGCAGCTGCCAAAAAAGCCAACACAGTTCTAGGCTGCATAAACAGAGGGATAGAATCTAGATCACGTGAAGTGTTAATGCCACTGTATAGTGCCTTGGTAAGGCCACACTTGGAATACTGCATACAGTTTTGGTCTCCACGATGTAGAAAAGATGTGGAGACTCTGGAAAGAGTGCAGAGAAGAGCAACCAAGATGATTAGGGAACTGGAGATTAAAACATATGAAGAACGGTTGCAGGAACTTGGTATGTCTAGTTTGATGAAGAGAAGGACCAGGGGAGACATGATAGCAGTGTTCCGATATCTCAGGGGTTGCCACAAAGAAGAGGGAGTCAAACTATTCTCCAAGGCACCTGAGGGCAGGACAAGAAGCAATGGGTGGAAACTAATCAAGGAGAGAAGCAATTTAGAACTGAGGAGAAATTTCCTGACAGAACAATTAACCTCTGGAACAGCTTGCCTCCAGAAGTTGTGAATGCCCCAACCCTGGAAGTCTTTAAGAAGATGTTAGATAGCCATTTGTCTGAAATGGTATAAGGTTCCTGCCCACGCAGGGGGTTGGACTAGATGACCTCCAAGGTCCCTTCCAACTCTGCAATTGTATTGTAGTTCAGTTGATCAACTGTTTTTACAAGCACAAAAGGAGTGGGAGACCTTTCCATCGGGAGGGGGGATATAGAACCTGCCAAAGGAGCCCTAGATCCATATATACTCTCCAAATCCATTATTCCTACCTCAAAGAGTCTGCCTTAAGCTTTCCTAGATAAAAGGTTGTTTACATTTTCTTGACATTATCTGTGACTAGCCACATGGTAAGTCACACACAGAGAGAAGACGGGACCGACTACCTAAGGGTAGAAGAAAAGCAAAGGGTAGGAGCTCCTTAAAGAGAGATCCAATCTGGAATTAAGAAGAAGACATTTTTGTCAATGAGAACAATTAATCAATGAAACAGATTGCCTCCTGGAGTTGCGAGTGCTCCATTGTTGGAGATTAAAAAAAAAAAAGATTGGACAACCCTTTGTCCAGGATGGTATGATGTCTCCTGCCTTAAGAGGGTTAGACTAGAGGACCTCTGACTTCCAGCATGATGACATTCTAATTCTATTCTAATTCTATTCTATTCTATTCTATTCCATTCCATTCCATTCCACTCCACTCCACTGCTATGCTCTCTCTCGCTCTCTTTCTCCCCACCCTCCTCTCTCCCTCCTCATGTGACATGGCTTAGTTCACACATTTGTTTGGTTTTGTTTGTCATTGCAATCTATAACCCATCATTTGATATGCTAGGTGTGAATCAGGTCAGCCAGTGGCTTGTTCAGCAAACTTTAATAAAATCAAATTATAACTCGGTGCACATATATCTGATATACTTTAAACAGTACCTGACGTTCAGTCTATGCATATCTAGTCAGAAATAAATGCTATTGAGTTTACAAAGCTTAAATAGGATTTGAGCTGTAGGTATTTGCTTTAGGCTTTTGATAACTTGAAGGCTTCTGAGAGTTGGGTAGAATGCTAAGGGGATCCAAAAGATAATAAAGTCCCTTAATGGTCACAAAATGAATACCCTGCTTAGATCTTGTTGCTAGGGAATTGATAGCTAAAAGGTAGAAAATAATGAGAGAATGCAAGTTATCCATCTTTGTCTGACTGAAGGGTTAGGGCAAGGTTTTTTCCCAATGTGTAAAGGAAGAAAGTAATGTAAAACAGCCAGAAAACCACAAGAGGTTTTGATATAGCAACTCTTACCCTACAATCCTATATGTTTTGTTTAGAATCAAAGTTCCTAAACAGCCACAGGATGTTTCTCAATTCCTATCAGATGAAGGTTGACCTTGGAGGGCTTTGCAAACTCCCTGCTCTCATCATCTCTGGAAAATTTCCCAAATCCTTTCCCCCCTGATCTCCAATTTATTCCCCTCAACCTCTTCCCTTGCCCAAATCATTTATTCAAAGGCATTGTTTTGGTCTGCTTCTGAATCAACATATAAAGAAAAGTGAGGTTAAATTTTAGGGTAACCTGTACTGCTCCCTGAGATTAACCAGGTATGTTGGAAAGAAAGCAATTTTTGAGTCTTAAGTTACCCTTCTGTAACAGTGGCAGTGAAGCAGAGGTGGTATTCAGCAGGTTCTAACCAGTTCTGGAGAACTGATAGCGGAGGTTTTGAGGAGTTCAGAGAACCGGTAAATATCACCTCTGACTTGCCCTGCCCCCATCTATTATCTGCCTCCTGAGTCCCAGCTGATCGGGAGGGAATGGAGATTTTGCAGTATCCCCTGCCACACCCATCAAGCCATGCCACACCCACCAAGCCATGCACACAAAACCGGTAGTAAAATTTCTTGAATCCACCTACCACTGCAGTGAAGGATCTCCTACATCCTGTCAATGTTGGAACTGTCACAGCCTTATTGAATGCATCTTCTGGTCCTCTTCTCCCCATAAGAGAGCATAGATGTCTTTATAACCAATCCATCTCAATCCAGTAAAAATTGGCAGATATAATCCCGTACTAAAATCCCAAGAGTTTGTCAGGGTAGCCAGAACAATGGCCAAAGACAGACCAGAGTTTCCAACAAGTCATCTTTGCTTCCCTAAAGCAGGAAGGAGGGAAAGAAGAAACCAAAGACAACTCCAACTCAAGCCAGGAAAATTTAAACAGAGTGTCTTGTCCTTTGTCTTGTTATGTAATTCTAGTATTCTGAATTTACAGATTCAGTGCAGATTAATGATATTTGCTCATTCATTTACTATCACGATATTCCTTTATTACTGTCACTGAAAGCCAAACTTCTCTATTTAATTAGTCTACCGAAACAGAGTTTTTCCTAACTTTGTCCAAGCTGCCTCAAACAGAACTAAGGAAAACATATAAGATTTTGCATACCTAAAATTGTATGCCTGCCCTGATTTAGAAAGCCTAGGAGACAGTTGGATCCTTCCACCAAATGTTTTGATAGTGTCATGGTCAGATTGATGTGATGCTTTCTAATAATTGTTTCATGTGCAAGGGCCTATTAAAAGCATTGGTTTTCCCATTAATAGAAAGGTGGGGCTTTATTTCTAAAAGAAAGTAATAATGTTTATATATTAGCAAATGTGTTCCTTGTACAGGAATTAAGCCAAACTATCATGGAGCCAAGATACACTTTTAAATATTATCTCTTGCATGTATTGGGAGTTTTTGTGTTAAGAATATGAGCACTTGCAATGATTGCATTTATCCATTAACATTTATCTTTGATCCCATAATAATTAAATCAATCCCAAGCAGACCTGATATGTCAGAAAATATTTGACTTTACTAATCATTCAGTGAAGGAAGAAGATATATATTCATAGAATTCAAATTAAACATAAGAGAGAGAGAGAGAGAAAGAGAGAGAGAGAGAGAAGGCACATATTGTACATATCATATCCATCCATTGTTCTTTCGTACATTTCATATATGTATATCATATTCAAGTATCAGTGATGGGTTTCAAATTTTTTAGAACCTACTCTGTAGGTGTGGCCTATTTTGTGGGCGTGGCTTGGCAGTCATGTGACAGGGTGGGAGTGGCCACCTTTTAAATTGTGGTGAAACTCATTTAACAACACTCTTGCTTAGCAACCAAAATTTTGGACTCAATTGTGATGATAATTTCTTTCTTTCTTTCTTTCTTTCTTTCTTTCTTTCTTTCTTTCTTTCTTTCTTTCTTTCTTTCTTTCTTTCTTTCTTTCTTTCTTTCTTTCTTTCTTTCTTTCCTTCCTTCCTTCCTTCCTTCCTTCCTTCCTTCCTTCCTTCCTTCCTTTCTCTTCCTTTCCTTTCCTTTCCTTTCTTTCCCGTTGGGTCACTGGCAGCGGCGGGCCAGATTTACTTCCAGGTACGCCAGTGGAACCCCCTCTCACCGGTTCTCTAAATTTCACCAACCGGCTCTCGCGAGTAGGTGCGAGCCTGCAGAAACCCACCACTGACAAGTATGTACATACATACATGTACATACATACACACATATGACACATGCCACAAATGAGGGGTGAGAAAGGATACACACAAACTTTAATTTTATCCAGCTCTATTCTGATTGATTGTAATGATTGACGTAATTTTTAATTGATTTGATGTCTACTATTATTGTTTTATTTGCATTATTACCTGTCGTTGCTCAAAATAATCTTAATGCCAGTGCCTCATGCCAGTTGCCAAAAACCTTATGGAAGAGTATTTTACTAGAATGCCAAGATATTTATTATATTTTTTTTATGCTGCCTTTATTTTTTCTTTTATGAATAACTCAAAGTGGTAATGATACCTAATACTCTTTCTCCTCCTGTGAGGTGGGCTGGGTTGAGAAAGAGAGATTGGCCTAAGGTCACCAACTAGCTTTCATGCCTAAGGCAGGACCAGAACTCGTGAGTCATCATCATTTCCTTTGCTCACTTTCCCAGTTTTGCACACTCTTTCCTTTCTTTATAAATTCAAACTCTAAATGGCTAATCAAACCTAATTAGAAACTATATCCAAATGGAATGTTTATCCATTTTATTATGTTTTATACTTTAAATCAGGGGTTCCCTACCTTTCAGACCTCAGGGACCACTAAATTCATAATTTTAAATACCGCGAACCATTAATATGATCTGCCTAATTACTGGATCGGTGGGCGTGGCTAGATTGTCATGTGACTAGGTGGGTATGGCCAACTAGATGATACTCACATCAAGGAATGCCTCACCAGCCTCTACACACACCGCCCCTCCCAGCCACTCCTCGCCTGCCTGCCCGGGCTCCATAGTGCCCCAACAGGAAGCAGTTGTTGGAGCTAAGCAGCCACCATGAAAAAATATTGCCAAAACAGCTGACTCTTCAAATTGGAAGTGACTGAGGAGGCTCAGCAGAAGCACCTTACTGAGGACTATGAGCATAGGCTTCCCAATCAGAAGGAAGACCTGTGGGAGTTCAAGGCCAGGTGCCTGGAGGCTTATCAAGCTGAGATGGTCAGCCAGTTCCAGGCCATGATGCAGTCCCACTGGAACAAAGTCCTCTGGCTCTTCATCACCAGCGGTACTTCCCTCCAGCCTTTGACCAAATCCCTGCACCAGAAGGCCGAAGCAAACCCCAAGTCAGAATTTCTGCTCCCCCCCCGACCCCCACATAAAGACCCACAAGGGAGAGACTCTCTGCAGCAACACAAGCATTCATTGCGCATATCTGGCCCAGGGGCTGTAGTTTGTGGACCCTGATTTAGTGCAATATAAAAAATGCAAATAATTTTTTTTCGCACCACCAGTTGTCCACGGACCACCAGTTGGTGACCGCTGCTTTAAATGACATAAGATATGAGTAAATAAAGTCCATTCAGGCTAGTTTTGTTGTTGTGACCACTCAAATAATTTATATGGACTGTTCCTTAAAAAGATAATGAATCAATAAATTATCATCAGCTTTGTAGGATGTTGCAAAGGGCAGCATGTAAAAAGGGGAGGAACATTCACCAAGAAAGTGAATAGATTTAGTTTAGGCCTATGAAATATTTATTTTTGCTAAGTTATTTAAGAAGAAAATTGGGAAGTAAAAAGTAGCATATGCCACCGAGGAGATGTCTGATACAAGAGATACTTATTCTATTAGTACTATACAGTCATATAGTTTTAATGATGACCTTTTACATATTTGATTGTTCGATGGCATTCGTATAAATTACCAAACTTCAAAATATTGTTCCCTTGTCATGGTTCTTGTCAGTTATGTGCACTGAATAGTTTTTGAACAATTGATGTCTTCTCTAATAATGCTAACTTATTTATTCTCTACATGACAAAAGGCAGAAATAATCACGATTCAGCAGTCCATAAAAAGGAATTTATCTTTTTTTTTAATTGCCTGCTTTTTAGTGATATCTTAAAGTCTGTCTTGCATGCTGATGTTTTGGCACGCAAAATTATAGGCAGCAAATTCAAATGACTTGTTTTGAATTATTTACATAATTTTTAATCCCAGAACTGATGATGGCAAAGCTTGAAAGCAAGAGATACACAAATCTCCTAATAGTAGATAATTGTGTATGTGTTATGTGTGTATGAGAGAAAGAGAAAATGCAGTACTGTATACAAAAGACAATGGTTTATAGAAGCCCCAAAATTTCTGGAAGGAATGAGAAATAAAATGGAACAACCTTAAAGAAGGAAGATTGGTCTGTCTGATTAAAATCTTGAGTATTCCATAAAGCAACATATTGTTGCAGGAATGACATGTATGGCTGAAGACGACTCAGTGGCCACAAGGAATGCCATTGGAGGAGACATTTCCAACCAGGTCCTTCTTGATATCTTCCTCTCTGCATTCTCAAATCTCAACCAATGACCTCCTCAATCTCTTGGGCTAAATTTTAGGGTATAAACAAAAGTTGCAATTAGAAGCAAACTGCACTCTCCTCCTGATCCTTTCATTGGTGGACAAGCAGCACTGTTAACACCCTAAAACGGTGCTCAAAAAGCATAGCTTAAGGTCATAAAACAGCAAAAGGTTCCACATCTGGCTCCACCACTCCTAAAACTGGTCTAGGATGACTCAACGATTGTCCTTCATCCTATTGAAATGTTGCTGTAGCCTCTTGAAGCACCAGAGAGTAGGAGATAAATGAGGTTTTGCTTATACAGAGACATAGTTAGCATTGGTGCTTGGAATCAGAACAGAAAAGTACCAGCTGCTTAGATGAAGACTAGGACTTTCCTTCATTTGACGACAAACATCTGACTGTGATGTTGCAGCATGTCTCTAGTGTCTGTGATGTGAAGTCTTCTCAGAAAACCCAACTCCAATTGAATCAGATCTTTGATTGCAGTCAGTTCAGACTGAAATGATAGCTATAGGGTTTTTTGAAATTAAAGTGGATGTTTCACACTTTATCAGAGACAGGGTCATTATGGGAAATTTATTATCTGTGTGCCATCAAAGTGAATTTCTAAGGGAAACTTATTGCTGCAAAGAAAAAGCAGAAATAATTTCTTCCATCTTGGTAATTTTGCTGTTAGTTCTTATTATAAATGCTTCTAAAATAGCATAGTTTTCAGATCTTAATATTAAACAACTCCTAAAATAGCAGAGTTTCCACAGCTTACTGTTAAATTAATACAGAAGTGAAAATTGAGCTTTTCCTGAAATATTGCAGTTCTTGATTTGGATCTCCCCTTTCCCCATTCTCATAATGCAGGGGTGTCCAAACTTGAGAACTTTAAGACTTGTGGACTTCAACTCCCAGAATTCCCCAGCCAGCATAGCTGGCTGGGGAATTCTGGGAGTTGAAGTCCACAAGTCTTAAAGTTCCCAAGTTTGGACACCCCTGTCATAATGATACACCAGTGTACTCAATGCTTACATGGCTGACCAAACATTTGTGGCATGGCTTCCAGTATTTTTAAAATACGTTATTTCTCTGTATTTACTTCTTTTTTTGTTATTTCTTTAACTCTGCATGCTTGCTTCTAGGGAAGGGATTATGAGAAAATTGTGTTATAAAATAATTATGTGGTAAGCTGCATTTCTTTAACACATGCTGCTACCACCAAGGGGCTTGCAATTACACCCAGTTGGGCTAAAGGCTCTGGGAAATTAGGACAGATAACCAGTTGCAGAATGGAAGGACTGAGATGATGTCCCGATTCTAAAAATGTTCATTTTATTTCAAACACATGTGCCTTTCAAAAGCAGGCTGAGAAAAAGCCATACTTGATAAACCAATATCCATCTGCTATGTTATTTGCAATAGTGGTCAGTTAAATATTGCTGAAAAGATAGAATAACAAAATAACAGAGTTGGAAGGGACCTTAGACGCCTTCTGGTCCAACCACCTGCTTAAGAAGGAGACTCTATAACACAGGTGTCAAACTGGCGGTGTCACATTGCTGTCATGTGACGTTTCATGATGTTTTCCCCCTTCACGGAGCCAGGGTGGGCATAGCTTGCACGTTACGCATCTGGTCCACAGGCTGCCATTTCCACATCCCTGTCCTATACCATTCCATGCAAATGGCTGTCCAGTCTCTTGAAGACCTTCAGTGATGAACCATCCATAACTTCTGGAGGCAAGCCGTTCCACTGATTAATTGTCCTCACTGTTAGGAAATGGCCAAAAAGAAGGTACAAGGGCAACACAACAGCTTTGGGTCCCCAACTATAGAAGGCAATCCATGTCCCATTGGACCCTTTCAGCAATGTTTCCTTACCTAAATAGAGAAACAATATGACCACAGGCAGCCAAACAAGAAATGGGAGCAGGAGCGACTTCTTACTGGTTTACCCATTGACTTTGTTTGTTGGAAGCTGGTAGGGAATATCCTAAATCATGCCTCCTCCTCTTTAGCTAACACATGGGACTACCTGCTACAGGGAGGGGGGTGCAATGGAATGACCACAGGAAGACAAAAAAAAAAAATCAATGGGAGAATAAGCACCTTCCAACAGCTTGGTTGTTTTCCTGTTGACTTTGTTTATGGAAAGCTGCAAGTAATTCTTCTTTCCCCTCTTTGGCTGAGTAATTGATCTGCTTACCACTTTGCTGGAAGAAGGGGGATCAAAGGGAACAGCAAACTGTGAAGAAAACTTCACTCCTGCTCCCCATCCGAGCATGTCACCAAGAGTCCCATCCCTTCAAGAAGGATCACTAATTGATCACCAGTCAATCTTACCTTGCCAGCAGGCATTTGAACAGCTCCTTTGGTTTTTTTCCTCACCCACCCACCACCATTTTAAATTTCACTCTTGTTTTTAAAGCACTGCTCTAAATCACTGCTCACCTGTTGGGCCTTGGCACCAGCCAATTGGGTGCAGGAGCTAGAGGGAGTCAGGAAAAATGGCAGGGATATCATTCTCCCATCTTACAATATTTTAAAATTCCTTTGCCCTAAAGCAGGGCTGTCAAACTCCTGGCCTGTGGGCCAGATGCATCATGTAGTGGCCATGCCCATGCCTGGTTTAGTGAAGGGGAAAAAAGTCCCGATACATCATGTGATGCCACAGTGACAATGTGAGTGTGGCACCCCTGCCCTAAACCAAGAATGAGACCTTCAAGGGTAAAGACTCCTTGTTTATTCTAAGTGGTGATGGGACCATCTCTAAGTTAAGGAATCTCTGCTTCTCAAGGTTAATTGGATTGAAGATAAAAAAAGATAACCCTACTTACACAGATGTCCTATCAAGGATGGAGCAAAATAAAGTATGACCCAAATATGACTTTTTAGTGAATAAAATAAATGTTTGCTTCATTCTGCATTTCAGTATGGTACTGAATTATGAAACTAGAAAACCATATACTGTAAATAGGTGAAATAATCATATTCTTCTGCAGGTGTCTGTCTGCCTGCCTGGCTGCCTGGCTGCCTGCCTATCTATTTATCTATCTACCCTGTTTCCCTGAAAATAAGACCTCCCCGGATAATAAGCCCAATTGGGCTTTTGAGCGCCTGCACTAAAATAAGCCCTCCCCTGAAAATAAGCCCTACCCCAAAGTATTGCAACGCAGCAGCAGCTATGAGGTGACCATGCTTTCCCCCTCCTGCACCTCAACAATAATAAGACCTCCCCAAAAATAAGGCCAAGTGCTTATTTTCGGGGAAACATGGTATCATCTGTCTTGTATGACACCAATCTCTCCAAAGGCAACTCTATATTATGGTACTTAAGTATATCCTATCTTCTTTTAATCAGGGTATCTGTACTATTTATCAAAAGCAGAAAATCTGTGGCCTGACAGATGTTGCTGAATTATATCTCCCAGCACCCCTCAGTATTTTTTATGCTACTTGAGACTGGCATCAGATAGATAGGTATTGTATGGAGATCTTCTATAGCACGTCAAACCACTTGTTAAAAATGTATAACTCTTTTTTTTAAAAAAAATATCCTGCATTAACTATGCCCTAATTTTGTTGGTGATTCCAACATTCTAATATTAGGAGAATGTGAAAAAATATTAATATATTCTTCTCCCACCCCCACATTCACAATTTTTATGATTATCACTTTAGTTTTTAAAAAATCTTCAATACAAAGTGCTTGTTCTTTTCTTTAAAATAATGTGCTCCAACTCCTTAATCAGTTTTGGAACCAGATCTAAGCATCTTTTGGTATTGTGATACAGCACAATAATTTTGGGGGGAAAAATCACTGCAGTTTATTTTGCTTATTCCAATTTATTTGGGGTTCAAGCTAAAAGCAACATTAACGTCGAGGCTTATTAAAAGTGGAGCTATCAGCAATGGAAGTAATAATATTGCTAAGAATATTAATAATTAATAATAAACTAATAAAATAACATGAGAAGGAATCATTGGGAGGCTGCAGAGTTAATATTCTTTTATCTATATAATCCTGTTAAAAACTCACTTCTTAGCTTCTCTTAGGCTTGTAGGAAAATTCCTTGGTTTACTTGTGTACTATATTCTGGATTTCTCCCCCCCCCCCATATTAAAAAAAGAGTGTTTCAGGTATTTGCAGTAGTGTGAGATCACATAGCCTGATCCTTTTGTATTTAAAAAATATTCCTCTGGTAGCTTTTTTTTTCCTTAGAGATTTTTGTTTGTACAAGGTACACCCTGATGGACAACAATTCCTGTGTGGATCTGAATCTGAAAATCATTTACAACTAGATATCACAACAAGATGTGATCCAGTCAGTTAAAGCTTTTAACTAAGCCATTTGTTATGTCAATGGCAGAGATTTGAAATGCTGAATTAATGGGAATGAACCAGAGGTGGTATTCTACCGGTTCGGACCAGTTCACACGAACCGGTAGCAGAAATCACAGGTGGTTCATCCCATTTAGGCTCCCCTTTTTTTTGCTAAAAGCACATTTGTGGAAGGCTGAGCACATGCATTCTCACATTTGCAAACCGGTAGGGAAGATAAGTGAATACCACCATTGGACTGAACACATTCATAGTTCTGTCTAGAGCAGGGGTGTCAAACTCAATGTTATTGAGGGCCACATCAGGGTTGTGTTTGATCCTGGCAGGCTGGGGGGCATGGCCAGGATGTGTGTGGCCAGTTCAACATCACTTGTGTTGGAGGCACCTGTGGCAACCTGAGCTCTCTGCTAGCAAAAGCAGGCTCCAAGCTCAGTTTTTGGCTGCGATGGCCTCCTTCAATCATCTGCCAGTGAAAACACAGCTTTGGAGGTCTGCATAAAGCCCTTCCAAGCTCTGTTTTCACTGGTAGAGGCACTGTGGGCCAGTCCTTCACTGTTTCCAGGGCAGCCCCACGGGCAAGAACTAAGTACCTCATGGGCCAGATCTGGTCCCTGGGCCTTGAGTTTGACATCCCTGGTATAGAGGTACTTAAGTGGCTGAAGGCCTCTCAGTTCTGCTGTCACACTTTAGATAGGCTTTCCAAATCTCAGTTTCTCAGTTAGTTTTAGGCTACAAATCCTGCCATCCTTATCTTAAAAAAAAAGAACTATGGGAATTCTAGTCCAACTTTACTCTTCACAGTTTAAATAAATGTTGAACACCATCTGTTTTACTGTTTTAATTTGAATTTCTGCACTGAGCAGGAAATTTAACTTCATAGTCAGTAGGGCTTTTTCCAACTCTGTAAACCTGGGGAACTAATACTGTGAAAAACATTTTTATTAGCAGTTATTCTTTGTAAAGATCCTTTGGGATAGGCTGGTTGCGTGGTATGAACTCCATTTTACTTGACTTGTATATTAATAACTGCATTACTATTAGTGTGAATTTTATACCTTCCATATGTAACCAGATGTGCTGTCATAAATGTGATTAAAATTTCCACAAGGGCAGAAGAATTAGCTATATAAATAAGAGTTAACCCTGGTCACCTAAGGCTAGTGGTGGGCTGTTGCATAGATGCAAGGATTCAGACGAACCCTTAGCTCTGATTGCCTGCCCCAGTGCTATGCCTTGCATTCATAACTAACTTTCTGGCTGGTCCAACTGTGATCTTCCCGGCCCCTGTTGTACTTACTGGAGCTGCCGGAATTGACTAGGAGCATGTTTGAAGCTCCGTTCCTCTCCCAGAGGGGCATGTGAGAACGAAGTGAGTGTATCTGTGTGTGTGCACTCACAACCAGCAAAAATTAAGTGCAGCCCACTTATGCCTAAGAGAAATGTCCTGGAAAGATTTATCAAAGAATAGCTTCCGGGATTATAGGCTTTTTTTTTTTTTAATTGAAATGGAACTAACTGCATTTTGTTCTGAATAAGTTAGAGAAAGAGGAAAAAGCAATACAAAGTGTTCTAACACTATCCCAGTGACCAAGGGAGAATATATTTTTTTATAAAAATTAGCACTGCGGTATCTGAAAGAAACTTCATAGAATAGATAAATTATCCTTTCTTGTAGTATAATAAACTGAAGAGAAAAATAAATATAATGTGGGTTTGTGATATCTTGGAAATGCAGATTATTTAGATAATTAAACACCATGGAATCATTTACAAAGATGCTAATTTGGCTGACTTTTTTCCACTTTTTATGTTCAGGTTCTCTACAGCAGAATTGGATGATTACCCAAAATCATCTGAATAGAAAAGAGTTTGTATAATGAATGTTTCTTCTTTTCTTTTCTTTTTTTCCCTCCTTTATGTGTTCAATGCTGAGTGGAGCCGTACCAGATCTGTTCTATTTGCAAATCTTTCTTACTAAGAATATTTAACTGATATTTCTTTCACTTTCTCTTCCCATCCATGGATCCTAATAAGCATGTTTAGTGTGGTGATCCGTTCAAATGTTGTATGATCTTTAGCTAATTGTTTTTTTTTAATAGATATTTTTTTTCCGATTTTTAAAGTAAATAACAACATATATACTGTTACATAGCCAACATCATATTATATTATTAAATGTTTACATCATTCCATTTTACCATCATTTCATTTTACCATCAACACCCAGAAAACTCCCAGAGGGCTCTTCTGCTCTCCATACACCATATTTGTGCCTTATCCATCATTTTCTTTCCCCTTTCTCCTCCTCCTCCCTACCTCCTTTCTTCCCTCTAACGCCCTCCCCTTCTCTACTTCCCCTTCTTCTCTCCTTCTCCTCTCTCCCCTTTCCACTCCTCCTTTCTCTTCTCCTCTTCCCTCTCTTTGCCCTCTCTTCTTTCTCTCTCTTCTTCCCTTACCTCTCTACTCCACACTCTTCATCTCATTTACTTGGTGTATTTCGGCCTCGGAGCCAGTTCTATTTTGTGTTGATGGTATTTATAATTTCAGATTTAAGGTTTTTTGCTCAATTTTCATATCGATTATTACAATTCTTATGTCTCAGTCCCAAATCTTGCTAGTTGTTTTAATACCCTTTTAAGTAAAGCCTAATTGTATAATAACGTTCTATTTATAAAACCAAACAAAAAAGAACCAAAAACAGTATAAATAAATTTAAATAAATTTAAATATAAGAAGGCCTAATCGGGTATCCATAAATTCTGTGCCTTCCAGGAGTGGTTATTATTCATGGGTTATCTCATTTTATTAATTTTAAATCTAACAATTTATCCTGTGATTCAATATCAGTATCCACAAGTCTTATCAAGTATTCTAGCCTCAATCTATTTTTTCTTTAATAATATCTTTAAATCCTATTTACTATTAATATCCCTTATTTAATCCCCTCATATCTCTATAGATTCCATATAATTATCTAAAAATTTATGTAATTGTTAATTGATTGATCATTTACCAAGAGTGATAGTATTCTGTAACCATCTTAATCGCATAATTCCCCATCTATAGATAAGCAAATATATATCATTCACTAACCCATAATCTTTCTATAACCATCTAAATAGCATAGTTCCCCATCGATAGATAAACAAATATATATCATTAACAAAACCTTTACCAAGAGTATTCTATAACCATCTTAGTAGCATAACTCCCCATCTATAGATAAGCAGATATATATCATTCATTAACACATCATTTTTCTATAACCATCTAAATAGCCCAATTCCCCATCTATAGATAAACTAATATATATCATTATCAAAAACCTAATCTTATTATAAGCATCTATAGTTATTACTAACAATCAATTAATTAATAATCCTTGATGGTAATTTAAACCCAGCCTAATTATTACTCATCAAGGGATAAAAGTTCCTCTTTTCAGCCGTTGTCTCTCCAAGGATGAATTAAATTTGCCTCTTTTAAAGTCCACATTCTCCATCGACTTTTTTTCCTCTTCTCAAGTTCTTTATAAACTTCCATTGGCATATTGTGATCCTGTATAGCTGTACAATCATAGTACTGACCAATTCTTTTCCTCAAATTTGATTTATTTTCAAATATCAAGTGTATCTCTGATGTGATTTCCTCTATCTTTTGTTCTCCTTTTCCTTCCTTTTGCCAGACAGGTTGAAATTCAAATTTCTGATGGGGTCTTGATCTTATCTCCTCTCCTGGATCTTCTCACTTGTCTTCAGTTAAATCCAGTCCACAAACAGCCTCGTTTCCCTTTTCTTCTTTAATTTCTCTAATCTGTACAATTTCTTCACTTGGTGTAATGTCGAGTATTGCACGAAATTCTCTCAATTCCCTCAAGATTTCAGCCAAAAGCTCCTGATTTTCTGCAGTGTATATATCTATGTGCGTAGACATTTTGGCGAATCCGCAAACTAGGAAAAAGTAGCTCCAATTACCTTGTTAACACTTAGTTTATCTCTGTTAGTTTGTTTCTAGACAATATTTCCAGTAAATCTATTCATATATGTCCGCCCACTGTTTTTCCAAGAGCGATATGATGTATGAAATAGTTTAAATAGTTTCAAAGTGTTTCAGTCCTTTTTGTTGGAAGGAAAACAGAGACAAAAAAAAAGATAAGATATGGTCCTTATTTAAGTTTAAAGATGCGCAATAGAGTGTCCAAATAATTATAGGATTGTGGAAGTGCTCCAAGTTTCAAAGTTTTGAGTGAAATAAATCAAAAAGACAGAAAAAAAGAATTAGAGAAGTCAGTCATAATCCAATCCTTTTCAGCGCAAACGTAAGTAACTATTATCAGTTCAGTCGGCCATTTCAAAACATTCTGTGAACCTGAGGAATCTCACACTTCAATTTAACTTCGCCGCTTATCTTTAACTTCAAAGCTTTGGTAAAAGAAAAAGGTTTCTTAGCAGAGTGTTTCAGAGACAAAATAAAGTACCTTCCCGAAGTATTCCAGCAGATTTTTGCTTTTTTATTTCAAAGATTCTCCTTCGCCTTTGGTCCACCCTCCAGAAAGGGGGGGGGGGATGCGATTCGTCTCCCTTCAGAGATTTTGCTTCGTGTCGGGCAGGGATCTTGCGTGGTCCCTGCACCCAGCGAAGATTTATCTCCTAATCACCACCTCTCCGGGGTGGCTTAGATTCCTTATGGAATCACGGGGGAGGCGAATTCCAGCCGGGTCCCTGCAGTTTAGGGAGCCCGGTTGTGTCGGCTCGGGAGGCTCCGCCTTCTTCAGCTAATTGTTCCTGAGCCAAGTTAACCAATGGTTACGCTCTGAAAAACCTTAACCCCCTCAATAAGAAATTTTGCAGTATTCCGGCAAAGTTTACAGTTTACTGAATTTACTTTCTGTACTCTGCAAGAGAAGCCATCATTTTGCAAAACATCAGAGAAGCAGAAAAAAATCTTCTTTTCAATATGTGGCTATTCAGGCAAGACTTGTTTCTTACTCCAAACAATTCTGACAGTGTTACCTCAAGCTGGGCCAAATGAAACGGAGCAACGAACCTGGCAGTCATTCCGTCTAGGAAGGAGAGATATTTACATTTATTTATTTACCATTATTTCTAGCTCACCTCAACTGTGATAACACTCTGGGCAGTAAACAACATTCACAATAAGAAACAAGCACACAATACAGTCCCTATGCCACAATAATATACGCCCTACACAGGCACCTTGGGTCAAAGGCATGATGATATAGGATTGCGCTACCTTGCTTTTGAATGCAAAGAGCGGTAGGGCTACATGTACCTCCAGGGGTAGAGAGTTTACAAAATAAAGGTTAACACAGCAAAGGTCTCTTCTCTTAACTTTGTTATCTTCTCTTAACTTTTTGATCTTCTTTTATCTATAACAATGCAATGAACTGGCATTGGTTCGCAGCATGCCAGAAACAAGGACACACAAATAAGCAAAGCCCCATCTGTGGGATGCAGGCAGCATGCTAAACCAGGCCCCCTCTGATCCACAGAAAAACCTCTCTCCACAGAACAGGTCCCTGGTGCCCAAAATGTTGAGGGCCACTGATTTAGAACTTACCTTGACTATAAGGAAGGGTTCCTCAACATGTCCCCCTACTATATGCATGGACTGGATGGGCAGATTCAACCTTGACCTTGCTGGAATGGGACTTTCATCTATAACAAAGGTGTGTGGGAATAGAGCTTTAGGACTGCCTTCGCTATTGATATCATACAGGCAGGTTGTATAAAACAGAAGTAGAATAAAGTAAATAAATTATCAGGCAGTTTTGGGGGGAGACCAAGTAAGAGGGGAGATCATCCAATAAGGGATTTTGCACTCTTTGGGAAAAGTTGCTGATTTTTGGAATCCTTCCATTTTACTGCAGCTCTTCTATATGCTGTAGGAGTAATCTTATATAGACTCTTGTTGCTTCTCGCTGCCTTCCAAAGGTCAATAAGGCTCACACCAGAACTTCCTTCAAATCTATTGGGCGAGTTTCCAACTGCCCTCTGAAAACCTTTGACAGATTAACAGAGTTGGAAGGGACCTTGCAGGTCATCTAGTCCAACCCCCTGCCCAAGCAGGAGACCCTACATGTGCCTCTATCTAGGATCAAACTCACAACCTCTTGCTTGTGTGGCAAGAGCTCCACCTTTAGGCCACAGCAGGTATCCACCAGGTATCCAGGACAATCCAATCTTGACAAGGTAGGGAGCATGAGCATTGTACAAGATTTATATATGATGGTCTATTTGTTCCTTGTGCATTTGTAAATATGCCAGAATTATTGAAGAGTGGACAATGTGTACATTTTAAAAATAAGTAAATACATTCTTTACAATATCACACTTGGTTGTGATTTTGGGAGAATATTATTTGTGACTGGAGCAGCATCTGGTTATAGCAATAGCACTTAGACATATACCATTCACAGTGTTTTACAGCATTCCTTAAGCGGTTTACAGAGTCAGCATATTGCCCCCAACAATCTGGGTCCTCATTTCACCCACCTTGGAAGGATGGAAGGCTGAGTCAAACTGCCAAACGTCTGGAAGCCAGCTGTCAGCAGAAGTAGCCTGCAGTACTACATTCTAACCACTGCGCCACCACAGCGCTTATGTTTCACAGGATCAGGAATTTTTAGAAAGAAATTCATAATTGAAATGAAAATGATGCTGATCGTCATAGTAAGCAGAATAATGAGGAATACATTATATGCTGTACAGTTTCCTGGAAATATTGATTGTAAGTGAAAGCAATCAGGACAAATCGTGGTGTAAATGCTACTTTCAGTTAAACGACCATACAAACAAACTCTCCTCCCTCTAAAGCAGGGGTTCCCAAACCTGGCAACTTTAAGATTTGTGGACTTCAACTCCCAGAATTCTCCAGCCAGCTATTGTCCACAAGTCTTAAAGTTGCCAAGTTTGGGAACCCCTGCTCTAAAGCAAACCTAAATTCAGAATCCTCTCTGGGAATTTTGGAAATTGTAATCCTCATACATCTGGATACTACCAGTTGGGAAGTGCCCAAAATTGGACACAGTACTTGAAGTACAGCTTGGCTATTGTAGATAATGATTTGATGATGAAGGGGATGATGCTGATGATTCCTCTTGTGTTGGAAATTATACTTTTATTGATTCAGCTTATGATCAAGCTTTATTTCTAAGATCCTCTTTCTGTGTTCTCTCACCAATCCAGATATAGTCTGTACTCTTTTTACCTAGTAGATCTTGCTGTATTGGTTGAATGTTCAATAAGAGCCATTTACTAAAACCACAATTTTCATCTGTCAGAGCAGATCCTAGCCCAGTGATGGTGAACCTTTTGGGCTTTGCACGTCAAAATGTCAGAAAATGCCTAACTTGATTCTGTTGGTGTGTTACACACACACACACACACACACACACACACACACACACTCACTGAGAGAGAGGAAGGGAGGGAGAGAGAGAGATTGAGAGATACATTCTGTACATATTCATTTATTTATTTTTAAAGGTATAGTCCAGGGATGTCCAAACTTGGGAACTTTAAGACTTGTGGACTTCAACTCCCAGAATTCCCCAGCCAGCATAGCTGGCTGGGGAATTCTGGGAGTTGAAGTCCACAAGTCTTAAAGTTCCCAAGTTTGGACATCCCTGGTATAGTCCAATTGTGGTGTGATCTCCATAATCTGCTAGGCATTACTTACTTTCAGGTAATCTCCCTTTTCTATTGACAGGGCCCTGTAGCCTACCTGAGGCAGCTCCAGGTCACATTAAGCCTTTATTCTTAAAACAGCTTTGGAGAATGTTCCTCTATGCAGCCCCCCAAAATTGTATGAAAGCACAGCCTCTTCAGAGACTCTGGAGCTTGTACCCTATTTTGGGGCATTCTCCGCAACCTCCAAAAATCACTCAAGAATGAGGTGTGCTGTCAAGAATAATTATTGTCAGGTGTTGGTGAATGCTGGTGTGTCATCTAAAGTATGATGATTAACACATGTGTCATAGGTCCTCCATTACTGTCCCAGCCTACCTAGCATGCTCAATTGGACATATATACCAATATAGTACTGCTCCTAAAAGCAGAACTATAATAGTAAGCTTAAATTGTTGAGATGGTAGAGAACACACAGCTGCTCTTTCCTTTCTTGAAGAGCTGATTTATGGGGCCGTTATTTATGTGACAGGGTTATATAATGATGTTTGATGTATAGTAAATGTAGGAGAGAAATCAGTTGTTAGCAAATTGCAGAACCACAGTGTTATTCATGATTACAGTGGGAGGAGGAAAGAAAAAGAAAAAGAAATGTGAGAAGCAAAAACATTGGCTACTGAGACATTTTTTGCTTTTAATAATGGAAATCCAAACAGAGAGAATTCTGAAGTAAGTGTGAAAGCGCTTCTTGGCAATTAGAGGTTGACATACTTATTTAGCAACCATCTTCTACAATTTTAAGCTTCCTTCAACAGGCATGTTTCCTGAGGTTTCTCAGAGATGCTTTTCACTTGTAACAGACATAAATAAAAATCAACCAAATAAATGGGACATGCTCAAATTTGAAATGGCTCAATTACTTGTCTGGTTTCTTCCTACCTATTAATTTAAAGCATTTTTGTGCACAGTGTAACTGCATATAGGAAATCAGGTATTTTTGCTGCTTGATTTCAATTTGTCTCTCAATACAGCAGGGAATTTTAGGCTATGGTTCTATTAAGAGGTGGTTTTTTTTTTAGTTTATTCATTTTAGAGATGAATTTAACAAATGTTTGACTGGTATGCCTTTTTAAAAAATAAAATCATTTGAAAGCGCTGGATTTTTATCCTTTAATTCAGGGGTCTCCAACCTTTACGACTTTAAGTCTGAAGTCCTTCAGGCTTAAAGTTGCAAAGGTTGGAGACCCCTGCTTTAATTTGCCAGATCCAGGAGTCTCCTTTATTTACACAGTACATTTTTGGAAGGAATAAGCCTTTCCCCAAAGCTGTACACATTCCCTTTCTGATAGGTGCCCGTAGCTGGGGCCGCAATGCCCTCTCCATGTTGCTTGCACAGTGGATTGTGAATTCTTTTAGAAGGTTTCTTACTTAAGATCATTTGAAAATTGCAAGAGGTGTCCACTTTTATTCACTTGATATAGCTGCCGATTTCACCATGGTCATTCTGGGTGACTTACAATACTTAAAAACACAACCAATCACAAAAATAAAATATGCTGGTGGCCTTCTACCGCTGCACCATACTGCGTCTGTGTATGGTTTGCCAATTGCACAGTGGCAGATAGGACAGCACTCCAAAGGGTCAACGTCATGGTCTAGAGCAGGGGTCCCCAACCTTTGCAACTTTAAGTCTGAAGGACTTCAGTTCCCAGACTTCTCCAGCTAGCAAAGTCTGGGAGCTGAAGTCCTTCAGACTTAAAGTTGCAAAGGTTGGGGACCCCTGCTCTAGAGGATCATTGGTTGCCCTCTCCCCTCTTTGGAAGAGCTTTATAGCTCCTGTTGCCTTAAGAAAGTTCAAAACATTCTTAACGATCCATCTCATCCTGGGCACCCTTTTTTTTAACTATTACCATCTGACAGTCGGTACAGGATAATAAAAACAAGGACAAATAGTCTGAAAAACAGTGTCTATCCCAAGGCAGTAACCATATTAAATTCTATGGTATAGTGTTTTTATTTTTATAGTTATAATGTACACTGAAGATGGCATTTAATTTCGTTGTACCATGTGCAATGACAATAAAGTAGACTAACTAACTCACTCACTCACTCACTCACTCACTAAAGTATCTGACAGCCAAAGTGCAAAACACAAAATGCAATTGATCCACAATGAACTTATTCAACTATCCAACCTCCATCCAGAAGTCTATGGATATAGATTTGTTAAGTATCACTTCTATAACTTATATAGAAGGCCTATAAGGCCATATATTTGGACTTTTTAGCAAATTTTGAAAAATAAATATGTTAAACAAAATGTTTATATAAGACTAAGGTCTTTAATTGCTGGGCGAATCCTCAGATGCATCTTATTATCAGTGCATGGCAAATGAACAAGGATGAGCTACTAAGAATGAGTAGCAATAGTTACTGCTACTTACTGAAACAGTAACTTTGCCCACACTTCAGGTCTACCTTTTAAGCAAAATGTAATAGAGTAAAGCTGAGTCTCATTTGAGACAAATTTGATTTGTGGTGACTTCAGGTTGTTGTCTTGATAACAAGCTACGCTGTCTTCATTTGATTTATTTTTCAGCAACTCACTCTAGTCTAAAGCAACAGTACTGGGATTTTCCAAGTACTTACCAGATCTGGCTCTGCTTAGCTTCTAAGATGAAACAAGGTCAGATAGTTCAGCATTACTGAATAAAAATAATCACCTAGTCACAAAAGTGGAATTTGATAGACTTTTCATTTTTTCTTGTAAAGGATTTATGTTTGCATGATTCTTGGATAGTGATTCATGGATAGTGAATATAATAATTATATAATAATAATAATCAGTTTGTATAAGTAATACTTTTGGATAGCTAGTACATTTTTTCATTAGATAAATTACCTACCTACCTACCTACCTTCTATCTATCTATCTGCCTACCTACCTACCTACCTACCCAACCATCCATCCATCCACTTATTAAACAATAAGGCGTATATACTGTGTGTGTGTGTGTTACGTTTGTGCTGATAAATAAATAAAGGGAGACTAGTATAGATCTATTTCAAGCTATTTAGCTCTCATCAGCTAGCCATACCCTTACTGGGGTTTGAACCTGGGAAGTATTACATATGAGGTAGTTACAATTGCCACTAGGCCACAGGTTCTCCTCCTTGATCAGCTGAGCCAGGGGAATAAGTGTATATTGTGTCACAACACCCTGGTAAGCCCCAAATATGGGAGGGAGCAGAACTGCTTCCCTTTTCTGTCTTTCGGCTTACCCTTGGAGCCATCCAGGCAGAAACAAATAAATATTAATATTCACTGCCTTATTATTTTCTCTGTGACATAAAGACCTCTCTTTACGTCTTTCCCTAGTAGAATCAGTGTCTGCTTAAAAGTATATGTCCCTCCTAGGTGCTGTTGGCTGATGACACCACTGCCTGCCAATGCAAAAATGTGCATTTTTGGAATGATTTGGAAGGAAGAATGATTTGGAAGAAAGAATTATTTGCTGGCACCCGTTAAGCTTTGTCGCCTAACCAGTGCCTACGCAGACTTAGCCTAAAGCTACTCCTGCTTAGAATAAAATATAACTAATGTCTTTTTAGAGGTTAGAATTGTTTGAATGGTTTGAAACAATTTTCCTTTCTGTCTCCTGTTATAGGTAACAGGATCTATTTGTCTCTAATAGCTGTGCTGGCTAGGGTTGTGGGTTTTTTTTTTTGATAGCTTGTTTCTAATTAGTGTTTGCATCTTTTCTTCCTTGCTGTTTCTCTAGGTCACTTTTGCATCCTCATCAGAATACTGAGATGTCATCTCCATGATTCTAAGCTCTTGAAATCTCATTTGTGCTAATGAGAGTGTCAAGTTGTTTAGTTCTGGTTTGTGATATATTTCATCTTAGTAGTAGCTTCTGCACGTTTATGTACACATTTAATTCAGCAAACTGCAGATTTTTAAAGACATATTCAGAAAAATGAACTTGAAGTATAAAAGCTACATATGAACAACAGGCATACAACATAGATAGATCATATCAGAATTGTTCACTTTATCATGCGCTAGATCAAATTTCTTCCTCCTCATCATTTTATAATAGATATTGTGGTGTCCACAATCTTTCCATTATGGACAGATCACTGGGGGGTTACTTTCTGCCAGTTCTAACCTCTTCTACAGAAGAGGTTCCACAAATCAACAGTGCCATTTAGAATCGGTTCCAGCTCCCTCCCCCCGCCCATCCACACATCATCAAGATGAAGTGTGAGAGGAGGAATTCTGGGAGTTGAAGTCCACAAGTCTTAAAGCTGTCATGTTTGGACACCCCTGGGGTTTTTTTTTCTAAAGGGTTAGGGGTGCAAGGGTCTTGTAACTTGACACTTTAAGACTTGCATGCTTCAAATGCCAGAGTTTCTGAGCCAACATTTTGGTTGCTAAGCAAGAGCGCTGTTAAATGAGTTTCACCACATTTTACAAGTTGGCCATGCCTACCCAATCACATGACTGCCAAGCTACTCCCACTCAGTCACATGGCTGGCAAGCCACTCCCACCCAATCATATGGCCGGCAAGCCACTCCCACACAGTCACATGGCTGGCAAGCCACTCCCACAAAGCAAGCCACACCCACAGAAGAGGCTCTAAAATTTTTTGAAACCCACCACTGGATCACTATATCAAAATGTTACTTAGGCTAGCATTTGATTTCTGCCATTAAAATCCCAATTGTTTTCCTCGCTATTGGTATTCTGCTAAGCTAGAAGTTTTTCTGCCTTGTAAATTAAATTTTAAAATTTGGCAGCTGCCAAATTGAATCTGTTTGGATTCCTCCTTAATGATTTGTATAGAAGGTAAAAGATAGATAATGTTAAAAACTCAAAAATGGATTATGTATTCATGTATGTCTTGTGACGCATTATAGGCTTCACTGTTCATTTTGTTGATAGCGTTGTTACGTGACCTTTAAAGGATCACAGCAACTCAGATTTATTTGCCATTTTTTGTGTGCCTTCCCATCGTAGTCCTTAAACATAATCCTCCAAGGCTGTTCTGCCTCGGTTTGGTTCTTTAAAACTGGATTCTCTTTCTCTATCCACCAACTCTATGAGCTGATCTCCAATTCTAGAAGCAATACAGCAGTATCTCAAAGAAGCAATACAGGAATGTCTTCTTTCTAACTTCACCCCTGGCTTACCTTCTCTGATTCATATTTGAAGACTGGACTCCTGTGCATATCAGAATTGCACCTTATTATTTATTGGGAAGAAGAAACTCAACCCCTGCTTGCTCTCATTCTAGGATAAATATGCTGAAATATATAATGTAGGACAGGGATGTCCAAACTTGGGAACTTTAAGACTTGTGGACTTCAACTCCCAGAATTCCCCAGCCAGCTATGCTGGCTGGGGAATTCTGGGAGTTGAAGTCCACAAGTCTTAAAGTTCCCAAGTTTGGACATCCCTAATGTAGGATGACAATTTGTCCCATGTATATTGTAGCACTGCTACACTCCCACCCTCTGAATTAGGAAATGCACATGCATACCATGTTTCTGATAAGGATTGTTAGCCTGCAGGATGGTATTGATGCACTGGATTTCTCTAGTTGCCATGAATCCATTTGATATCCTTTTTTCCAAGGAGTTAGAAGAGGACAATGGGAGAGCTTTCACAGTTATCTGACAATAAGAAAAAAAAAATGTTCTGGATCTGGGTGATCTAATGTGACCTGAATAAAACACTTTGGATTTCTACAGGCAATAT
Source organism: Rhabdophis nuchalis (assembly GCA_039707465.1). Lineage (NCBI taxonomy): Eukaryota > Metazoa > Chordata > Lepidosauria > Squamata > Natricidae > Rhabdophis > Rhabdophis nuchalis. Next base: position 119,798,028 of record CM077643.1, on the reverse strand, counting down.
TTCAGAAACACTGAGGGGGGACTAGTAGAGATGTATTGTCGCTTTAGAGCAGAGTATGTACACATTCCTAATAAACCCTGCTCTTTGATAATCAGATGGGACAGGGGATGGGATGAAATATTACTGAATTCTAAATGCTTCTAATCAAGTTGCACTCATTTCTGGAATCAACAAATCATAAGACATGATTTCTGTAATCTTGGATTTCACCTCTACTTATTTATCTCTTGGACTTCTCATATCACATGTTCATAAGACCTCCTAGCAATTCCCTATTTTGTGTAGTATCATTCTTTGCAATTAATTCCTCATTAAAGGTAAATGTAAAGGTTCCCCTTGCATATATGTGTTAGTCGTCCCCAACTCTAGAGGGCAGTGCTCATCTCCAATTCAAAGCCAAAGAGCCAGTGCTGTCCAAAGACATCTCCATGGTCATGTGGCCAGCATGACTAAATGCCAAAGGCATACGGAAAACTGTCACCTTTCCACCAAAAGTGGCCCCTATTTTTCTATTTACATTTTTACATGCTTTCGAACTGCTAGGTTGGCAGAAGCTGTGACAAGTAACAGGAGCTCACTCCATTACTCAGCACAAGGGATTCAAACCACCAAATTGCTGACCATTCTGATAGACAAGCTCAGCATCTTAGCCACTGAGCCATCACGTCCTTAATTCCTCATTAGGCTAACATAAAGCCAGTGCAGAAATAAAAGGAAAATATAACATATATGTGTACACACACACACACACACTCTCTCTCTCTCTCTCTCTCTCTCTCTCTCTCTCTCTCTCTCTCTCTCTCTCTCTCTCTTTAATGATTAAATAAGCACTTTATATATATCCATTCTCACAGTCTCAAATAGACAGGGGATCCAAGAAGAAAATCTCAAATAACTGTATAGATACATAAAATAAATAATTTGTAGAATTGGAATGCCTTGGTCTTTTCCAAAATGCACTACAATGAAGGGCATCCTTTCTAATTCTCCTTAGGTTACCATTACAGCTAACATTGCAAGGAGCCTCCCTGAAGAGTTCACATTATCAAGGTACCTGCTTCTTTTATCACACCATCACTCTTAATGTTTGAAAGCCAATACAGAGGATTTATCAAACGAGACTGAGAACCTTTTATTTAATAATAATTTTATTAGGAATCACAGTTACAGCAATTGAAAAGTAGTATAAATAAAAAAAATAAAAGAAGCGCAGAAAAAAGAACTAGAAGGAAAATAAAAAAGAAAGAAAAATAAGGATGCAGTGAAGAACAAGAAAAAATATATAAAGAAATTACTTCCTCCTATAAATTTTTTTAACTTGCCACCTCTTTTTATAACGCAACAAATAATCTCTTCTTCCTATTTTCTATTCCTTATCTATAAACAAATCTTTAGAACCTCATCATTTCAATCCTGATGTCAGAAAAGTCAATTAAGAATTACAGGAGATGATAATATATCTATTTTAACCTTGATCAAATAAACCCAACAGCGAACCCCTGTTTTTTCTTCTTCAATATAATATAATATAATTTATATAATATAAATATATAATTTTTCTATATTTATTTAATTTTTCTATATTTATTTATTTACTTATTCTTTTATATATTTTTTTCTTTTCTGCTTCTGTTTTTTCCTTTGTTAGTCTTTTATTTTGTATGTACTGGGATTTTATTGTTGCAATAAAATTACATGAAATTTTATAAAATTTCTGTTAAACAAATCCAAGTGCTCCTATAGAAACCTGTGATAGAATGTCAAACAAAATAGCCAACAAATTGCTTTTAATTTCTTGATTGTAAATCTTCAGATATGCAACAAGAATTAAGTTGAATATATATATACATACACACACACACACACACACAATTGTTCCACAACACCCTGTTAGGGCCCCAATTAAGGGAGGAGACATACTGTTTCCTTTTCTGCCTTTCAGCTCATCACCAGAGACCATCTAGACAGAAAGCCATGAGTTCCGTTGTGTGAATTTTTTAATATGTGTGTTAGTTTTATGAGCTGATCAATAAATAAATCAGAGAGACTAGTATAGATCTATTTCGAGCTTTTTAGCTCTCATCAGCTAGCCATACCCTTACTGGGATTCGAACTGGGGCTGTATTGCATATCAGGCAAGAGCCTTTAACCATTCAGCCAGCCAGGCTTTCCCAATTGCAGTATGTCTCCTCCCTTAATTGGGGCCCTAACAGGGTGTTGTGGAACAATTATAGATACTAATCCTCCTGTCTCAGCTGATGCAATTGGGAAAGCCTGGCTGGCTGAATGGTTAAAGGCTCTTGCCTGATATGCAATACAGCCCCGGTTCGAATCCCAGTAAGGGTATGGCTAGCTGATGAGAGCTAAAAAGCTTGAAATAGATCTATACTAGTCTCTCTGATTTATTTATTGATCAGCTCAAAAAACCTAACACACACACACACACACACACACACACGTGTTAGGTTTTTGAGCTGAAAGCAATATGCTTCCTCCCTTAATTGGGGCTTAACAGGGTATTGACACACACACACACACATTCGTAGATTTTCACGGGTGTAGGTATGCTGGTCTTGTATTCGGGTCTTTTTCCGTGTAAGATTGAGATTGTCTTGGCAATGTTTCGGTGAGGTCTCACTCACCATCTTCAGGTTTACATATATATACATCCAATAATAATAACAGGTTGTTGTGAAACAATTACCTATACTAATATACCCTGTCTAAGCTGATGCAATAAGGGGAACTGGCTTGGCTCAAGTATATGCTGGCATTGCTGGCTTCGGAGATTTTCCCGTGTATATAGCATGGAGATGTTATTGCAATGTTTCGGCAAGATCTCACTTGCCATCATCAGGCAGGCTTCTGATGATGGCAAGTGAGATCTTGCCAAAATGTTGCAATAACATCTTCATGCTATATACACGGGAAAATCCCCAAAGCCAGCACACCCGTGAAAATCTACGAAAACATATATATATATATGTAATTGTTTCACAACAACCTGTTATTAGCAGACATACTGTTTCCTTTCCTGCCTTTCGGCTCATCACCAGAGACCATCTAGACAGCAAGCCAAGAATTACGTTGTGTAATTTTTTAGATATGTGTGTTAGTTTTATGAGCTGATCAGCTCATAAAACTAACACACACACACACACACATATGTGTGATATATAACACATTAAACATGATATATAACACATTATATATATATGTGTGTGTGTGTGTGTGTTATATATCACATTTAAATGTTTAAAAAGGCAGAGTTTAAATGTGATAAATGGCATAAATTATATTGTAAGGTTTATACAGCATTTTTTTTATTTTTGCATGCATTATCTTGGACTGTGTGGATTATGTTAGATTGGAATGAAAAAAAAATATCTCAGGTAAACATAGACGGCGATGAAAAAAAACACCCAATAAATAGGTTGAAAGCAAAGGGATTAGCTGTACCAGCTGTATAAAAATTACACAAGAGCTGCTTGATCTCTCAAATCCTCAAGGATTGCATCTGATCATACAATATTCAGCGCCATATGCTGTGTATATGTTTAACTTGTGGGTAGGACATATTTGATATATAATCTACATGTTTAATGGATAAGATTCAATACGAAGAAACATACAGAGGAAGCAAATTTGTAGTAGTTTCTTTAAAAAAATAAAATAAAGTCAATGAGCTATGTAAACTCTCAACATGAAAGAATGGAAAATACCATGCTCCCAATTCATTATGTATAACCATCTGACAACACTTTGGCACCAGTATTACTCAGGCTTAAAATACCCAATGCATAGATTTAGTTTTTATTCTTGTTCTCTTTCTTTTTCCCAATCTGCCTTTTAGAATGTGGCAATATGGTTCCTCTCCTTGCCCTGGTCTAACCTTCCTCAGCTGGGATCAGCAATAAAGCTGGGATAGGAAACCAAAGCTTCCCTTGTATAATGATAAGGGCACTTATCAGTTTAGTGTAAAAGGCTCCAGATCAGGGGTCCCCAACCTTTGCAACTTTAAGTCTGAAGGACTTCAGCTCTCAGAATTCTCCAGCCAGCAAAGCTGGCTGGAGAAGTCTGGGAGCTGAAGTCCTTCAGACTTAAAGTTGCAAAGGTTGGGGACCCCTGCTCCAGATTGGGGACCCCTGCTCCAGTTCATCTGAGACCAAACTGTGTTGCTTTCAGGACACTGAAAGACTAAATGAACGATAAGTGTCTTCATTATTTTGACTCTTGCTTTATTTTTATTTTTTTGTTTCAAAGTCAGTTTTTTTTTCTATACCTCTTATTTCATTTAATAATAACAATAACCTAATAATAAAAAATAACGAGAGCCAGTATGATCTAGTGGTTATGGCACAAGGCTAAAAAGCAAGAGGCCACGAGTTCAAGTCCTGCCTTAGCTATGAAAGCCAGCTAGGTGACTTTGGGTCAGTCATTCTCTCAGCTCAACTCACATGACAAGGATAATAAACAAATAAACAAATAATAAAAAATAAATAAACATTATCAATACACAGGCTTTCTGTCAGAGTAAAAAAAAACAATATTTCAAAATAAAAGAAATGGTGTGCCCTTCCAGAAGAACTCCTGAATAAATAGAAAATATTATATTTGGGTCGTCGTCGTCCCCCACAACTAGATGTGGTATTTAGATAAGGGAATAGAAGGGGAGGTGATCAAATTCACAGTAAGTGACACCAAGCTGGGGGGACTAGTCAATACTTTGCAAGACAGGCTTAAGATTCAGAAGGACCTTGAAAGACTTGAATGCTGGGCCCAATCCAACAAAATGGTAAGAAAAGTAAGGATTTACATTTAGGCAAAACAAACAAAGAAACAGACACACAAGCAGGTATGAAATTGGTGGTACATGGCTCATCAGCAGTAATTGTGAGAGAGATCTAGGACAACTATTTAAGTATTAGCCAGCAGTGTGTGCGGCAGCTACCAAAAGAGCCGATATAGTGATAGGCTGCATCAACATAGGGATAGTATCAAGATCATGTGAAGTGTTAGTACTGGCTAATAATGCTTTGGTAAGATCACATTTGGAATATTGCATCTACATTTGGAATACTGCATCCAGTTTTGGTTATAATATATAAAAGAACCGAGGTGGCACAGCGGTTAGAGTACAGTACTGCAGGCTACTTCAGCTGACTGCTAGCTGCAATTCAGTAGTTCAAATCTCAGCAGCTCAAGGTTGACTCAGTCTTCCATCCTTCTGAGATGGGTAAAATGAGAACCCAGATTGTTGGGGGCAATAGGCTGACTCTGTAAATCGCTTAGGGAGGACTGTAAAAGCACAATGAAGCGGTATATACAATGGTGGTATTCAAATAATTTAACAATCGTTTCTCTGCCCTAATTATTTCTTCCAACAACCAGTTCACCAAACTGCTCAGAAACGTAACAACCGGTTCTCTGGAAGTGGTGCACACTGGCTGAATCCCACCACTGGGTATATAAGTCTTAATGCTATTGCTATTTTGGAAACTCTAGAAAGAGCACAGAGAAGGACAACAAACATGTTTAGGGGGCTGGAGGCTAAAACAATGAAGAACGATTGTAGAAGCTGGAAATGTCTCTAGTCTAACAAAGAGAAGGACTAGGGGTGACATGATAGCAATTGTTCAATATCCGAGGCCTGTCACAGAGAAGAGGGGGTCAGCCAATTCTCCAAAGTACCTGAGGGAAAGACAAGAAGTAACCGATGGAAATTTATTGAGGAGAGATCAAACCTAGAACTAGGGAGAAATTTACTGACAATGAGAACAATTGATCAATGGAATGGTTTGCCTCCAGAAGTTGTGGGTTCTCCAATATGGGACTTTTAAAGAAGAGATTGGACAGTCATTTGTCCAGAGTGGTATAGGGTCTCCTGCCTGAGCATGAGGTTGGACTAGAAGATTTCCAAGGTCTGTTCCAACTCTGTTATTCTGTATTCTGTTTAACATACTTGAATGTGAATTTGTGAATTACAGGATTATCTATAAATTAATACTTGTAATATCAATTATATATTATACTAGCTGTACCCGGCCACACATTGCTGTGGCCCAGTCTGGTTAAATGGCCAACCAATCTGTGTGTAGATATATACCTGCACACACAAACATGAACACACAACCACCATATAACCCCCAACCTACCTACCTACTGTATTTCCTCCTCTCTCCCTCTACCTACCTACCTACCTATTGTATTTCCCCCCCTCTCTCTATCCCTCTACCTACCTACTGTATTTCTCCGTCTCTATCTATCCCTCTACCTATCTACCTACCTACTGTGTTTTTCCCTCTCTCTCCCTATCTACCTACCTACCTACCTACCTACCGTATTTCCCCCTCTCTCTCTATCCCTCTACCTACCTACCTACCTACCTACTGTATTTTTTCCTATCCCTCTCTATCCCTCTACCTACCTACCAACCAACCTACCTACCTACTTATTCCCCCCCTCTCTCTATCCCTCTACTTACCTACCTACCATGCAGCCTCCTGGGACCAAAAATGGGCCACCTGGGAGTGTGCCACCCTCCAAGCCTAGTTTTGGGTCTAGTAGGCATCCATACAACCTCCTGGGACCAAAAATGGGCCACCTGGGAGTGTATCACCCACCATGCTTAGTTTTGGGCCTAGTAGGCGTCCATACAGCCTCCTGGGACCACAAATGGGCCACCTGGGAGTTTGTCACCCCCCATGCCTAGTTTTGTGCCAAGTAGGCATCCATATAGCCTCCTGGGACCAAAAATGGGCTACCTGGGAGTGTGTCACCCCCCATGCCTAGTTTTTGGCCTAGTAGGCCTCTATGCAGTGTGGGAACATTGGAAGCTTATTCGATTGCTGAGGAAATGACTGTTGGAAATGTGAGGGGTGTGCGTGTAATGCATCATAAGAATCAGCTGGATGGGAGGAGCTACAGGGAGGTGAAAACCTCACAAGTGGGTACATTTTATGTTTGTGTAGCGTGCACATGACACACGTGTGCCAGCCACAAAAAAGGTACGTATTATATTATCGGAAGTCCTTGGGAACATTGTGTGAAAATGTGGTGTTGATCGGTCCAGTACTTTCTGAGATTAGTGGCTTTGCACAAACTATTTTACATTTTTATTTATATAGATTGAAAGAACACCTCTTCCCTATTTCTCACATTCTAAGTTATCTGAATAATAGAATGTCAATAATCTTCAGTTAATAATGCATAAACAGCACGGTACTGAAACAATGAAATATATCCAGATTTATAACAACAAAAAATGGGAAACATTGGTTTTGTTAACACCACAAAAACCTGCTATATTTTGGATATTCTTTCTCTCCCTCCTGTAATTTTTCATTCTCTCTGAGTCTCTTAAGTGTTTAATGTGATTAATGGAATATGGGAAATAAATGATCACTTTATTCATCTTCAAATAACAATTTAACTTTTATTTACTGGATTAAAATGGTTTATAAACAATTCATTCTTATTGTGATATGTGTGTGTGTGTGTGTGTGCGCGCGCGCGCGCGTGTGTGTGACAAAAGACCAGGTCCATGCATGGGGGTCCAATTAAATTGATTTATTGGTAAAAAAAATCTACAAATCTACTTCCTGTATACACGGGAATCTTCTCAGCTAAGTGTTGGTACCTGCTTAGAGTTAGATAAGGGTGTCAGACCTGGAAGCCATCTTTTACATTGGGCCTTCAGGCCTGCCACATTTTCTGCTGTGGGAAAATGGAAGGGGGGATTATATGGAGTATGGGAAATATATAATCTAAATAACGTTCCTTTCTCAGAGAGTCAAGGACAGCTTGCCCTGCACATGGAGTGGTGGGACTGGGAGACATCTCCAGTTGGGATGATGCCCGATTGGACCATGTGATGGACATGTGGGTGCTGGACAGGGACTTGAGCTTTCACTTGGGTGGGGAAAACCTGGAAGCTTTCAGATTCAGTTTTTCCCAGATGTGTCAATATGACATCTCTACTAAAATGGAACTTTGAGAAAATTCAAGCCTTGGAATCTTCTTTCATTGGGGGTGTCACTTGGAACCACGACAAAGGGTCAATAGCACTAGGTTCTCTTGTGTCTATGTAGGGATTCTAGGCTGATCCCCCTTTTACACTATACTCTCAGGTTCAACCATCTATTCTCCTACAGTATGAAATGTTAAACTTTGCCTTGCCGGGCCTCAATGTATGTTTGTAAGCTGGTCACTCTGATAGCTGGAACTTTCAAAAGGCCTACAAGCTTCCTTCACACCCATCTTTCTACCCACCACTCACAAAACTCACTCTGCCGAATTTCCTCTTCACTCCACAATAAGAACTAAAAGGAGATTCTCTGCTATACTATGCTTTGATCGACAGTTCTAATGCCCAGTCAACCCACTAGCAAAAACTGGATAAATGTTATTTGAACTGTAAGACCTCTGGCAGCAAGATGCCCCTCAATATTTTATTTGCATTAGTTAATGGTTTGCCTTCAGCAGTATTTAATCTCCTAAAGTGTACAATAAAAAAAATCTCATTAAAAATTGAATATGGAAGAAATGCCCCCCTAGAAGATCTCTTCTTTTAATGGAACTAAAGTTTCCAATTAGAAATTGTATCTTTATTCTCTCAGAATAGAAAAAGGAGCAAAAATACATTATTACTACCTGCTTTGAGAATGTAATTTTATGATTCTGTACCATTAAATCTGATATCAAATACAAAAGCCTTGTTGACAGAACTCTTTGAAACAGTGAAAAATCTCTCTTGATTATAAATATACACTATTTTGTTATGGTTGGGTTCATAGAAGACATTGAATCATAACATAATGTAGTTTGTTTAATTTTTTTTTTTTTTTTTATTGAAAAAGTTTTATTGGTTTTACATTTTTTAACAGGATAAGGTAATGGTTACAAAGAAATTTTGAGAGCATTCACGTCAGAGTCATCGGACCTTCCGAGACCTCAAAATACACATTAAAAAAGTTAACATAGAAAACATTTTCCATACCACTACAAGTTGAAAGCAAGTACATTTACCTAAATTCTCCCTTCCATGCTGTCAGACATTTACAAAAAGTCCGGATAGAAATATTATGCAAAATTGTTCAGGAAAAAATCAAGGCAAAGTTATTTTTTTGATCTAAGTCTTTTGGCTATTGTATCTTCTTTCTCTCCTCCCTGGCCCCCCGCAGGCGGAGCCGTGGCCCCCTCCGTCCCCCCTGGATCTTCCCCCAGGGCAGAGGAATGTTTTTTAAGAAAGGCTTCCGCCTCAGCAACTGTTTTAATCCTCACTCTTCCTCCTTCCCAGAACACCAGCATCCCTTCAGGTGTCATCCACTTGAACCAAATCCCGTGATCAAACAAGGTTTTAGACAAGAAGGAAAATTTCCTTCTTGAATCTCTAATTTTTCTAGGGATCTGCTTCAAGATAGTGACCGTTTCTCGATGATAAGTTAAAGGTTTCTCTCTCTGCGCTTTCAGGATTTCCTCTCTGGTTGACCTTCTAACAAATTTCACATGTATCTCTCTAGGCACTTCATTCATCCTGGCATATGCAGAATTAATTCTATAGGCTAGGTCAATGTCCCCCCTGATCTCATCCTTAGGTTTTTGTAAATAGTCTGCTAAAATTGTACTCATAAGATCAGGCAGGCATTCACCAGAATCCTCAAGAACATTCTGAAATCTCAAAAAATATGTCATTCTTTCCATATCTATCCTAGACACACGCCCATTTATTTCCCCCACCTCATTAGAAACATTTTTAATCTCTCCCTTAGCCCCCTCCAACCCTCCTTCCAATTCTTCATTCTTCTGTGTATTCTCCAACACTTGCTTCCGGGTATCCAATAGTTCCTTTTTGAAAGTACTATTTTCAGCCCTCTGGGCCTTTATTTCTGATATCAAAGTCTGCATAGAGGTTTCAAGAGAAGCCATCCTTTGTTCCAAATTTACAAGTGCTGCTTCTTGTGCCATGGTTAAAAGTTAGAATCACTGCCACCAAGATGGCGTTTTCCGGGTGGGGCTGGTGGGGCAGATCAGGAGCTCAGTTCAGTTCAGGGCCGTGAAGTTACAAACAATTCAGAAACCAAAAGAGACACAATTTCCCAAGTCAGCAAATAGTAATAACGAAGGTATTCCAAAGAAGAAATCACAAATCCATCAAGAAAATTTTTTTTTTCCAAAAATCCAGAGAGAGTCCTGCTTTCAAAGAGACGCTGGAAATTTTCCTTAGTTGAAATAATCAGGCAGGGACAAAGAGAAGCCACTTCCACCGCCCATCTCAGCCAGAGGGAGAGAGTAGCAAAAAAAGAATTTTTTTAAACTCAGCCAGACCTAGAAACAATGTTGCAAAAAGTCACAATCCACTTTCCCTTGTTAGAGACCGTCCGGAGTGAAAGTTTCCGCTTTCCCTTTGCAGAGAAGCCATTTTAACGTGCCGCTTAAATCCGAGGGTTTTTTTTTTTAAAATAAACACCCCCCTCCCAGTCCGTTCAGTCTGGCTGGCAGCAGGAAAAAAAAGTTTTTTAAAGACTCACTCTCTCCTCGCAGCTGAAGCCTCGGGAGTCCTTCTGACTGAGCCGATCAGCCCTCCTCATAATTGTGAATGGCGCCGTCTTCCTTGGGCGAAGGGAAAACCCCCCGCTAGCATGTTCTCCCTCACCTGAGCCGCGCCGGGAGCCGCTTCCTCCACCGCCGTGGGGGGCGCGCCCCCCGACGAGCCGGCCCTACGGGAGACCCTCAAACAAGAGGAGTCTCGCCCCCGTTGGGGGGCAGAAGAAGAAACAAAGCGGCGAGCGAGCGCTAGGCTCGCCCGTCGCCGCAGAAGCCGGAACCGGAAGCCTAGTTTGTTTAATTTTGACTTAGCTTCTTGCATGACGCCAACCATCATAGTTTATAAAGTATAACTTTGGCTCAGTTCTAGTTTACTAAAAAAGGATAACCCAACAAATCCTGGCTAAGTTTGATTTAGTATGAAGTCAATACTGCCCTGACCCCATAAAATGCAAAATGAAATTCAGTGAAACAGTTCTGATGGACTTAGGACTAGGACAAACCTGTAGTTCATGACTGAAGCCTACAGAGGAGGAAGCCAGTGTTCATTTGAAAACGTATCATATTAAGGATTGGCAGATCTACTTGTACATTCAGGTGTCTAGCAAAGGTGGCAGCAGCATCTGATGCTTTCATCAAAATGATAAAAATAGCATTACATTTTATTTAAGTCCCACCCCTTTCTTACCTGCATGTGTTGTCACAATGCATATACACTGACTGTATCATTACTCTTGCATTGGGATGGCATGACACTGTTGTCATTAATTCCCCTCCTCCTTTAGCTCAACTTGCAGACAGGTCTGTGGTTAACTTCACCCTCACACTGTACTCTTTCTACTCTTAGAAACACCAGAGTATGGAAGGGGGACATATTTATTTATTAAACGTGTTATATGGTTGACTATTCAGGAGGTAAGGATTTTACATTAAAGGTAAACGTTCCCTTCGGACATATGTGCTAGACTCTAGGGGGCAGTGCTCATCTCTGTTACAAAGCCAAAGAACCAGCACTCTCTGAAGATATCTCCATGGTCATGTGGCCGGCATGACTAAATGCTGAAGGTTCATGGAACACTGTTACCTTCCTACCAAAATGATCCCTATTTTTCTACTTGCATTTTTACATGCTTTTGAATTGCTAGGTTAGCTGAAGCTGGGACAAGTAACTGGAGCTCACTCCGTTACACGGTGCTAGGGATTTGAACCACCAAACTGCCGACATTTCTGACCGACAAGCTCAGAGTCTTAGCCACTCAGCCACCATGTCCCTTCGATTTTACATTGGAGTATGACTAAATAGAAAAACTATAAATAAGCTAAAATTTGTATGGGACTCTACAGCTTATGGGACTCTATAGCTTGACTCTACTGCTTGTATGGGACTCTACAGCTTATGATTCTGGCTTGTTCATGCTGGGAGTGGCCTGATGATAGAAGATGGATGCCAGAACTGGGATTATTTTTGCCTGTCTTCCATGGAGAAGGACAAATACTTCTGTGGAGAAGGACAAGCCCTTGTAGTTCACTTCTTCATCCAAAGGTATTTCTGAAATATGGGTTACTTCAACATGATGAATGTTTTGGGTCCTTCAGATGGCCCTCATCTAAACACCAAAAAATATGTAAAATTTAATAGGAATTTTATGAAATGTATGTATTATAATTGTTTTATGCATATGCAAATACAGGGGGGAAATGCTGATATTTGAATACTGTATAAGGACAGTGAGTCAAACAGTAATGGGAAGAGTATAATTGCACTGTATGTCTGCTTATTCTATGAATGGTAACTGTTGATCGGTAGCTTTGGGAAGTCATTGCTCCCTTTTGAAGGTTCTTTGCATTTAACCTGGACTGTTACATGGTCCCAGAAGGGATATAGGAATTTTGAGTTGTTGTTGAAGTTTAAAAACATTGGGAAGGCTATAGGTTCTCAACCATGAAAAAATATGCATGTATGTATGCATGTATGCATGTATGTATTCGTGCATGCATGCATGCATGCATGCATATCTTCTGTTACTAGCCTCTCCCCTTTAAAGTAGGATTCTTCAGTCAAATTATAGCTTTTATTAGCAATAGCAATAGCACTTAGACATATATTTTCACAGTGGTTTACAGCCCTCTCTAAGTGGTTTCCAGAGTCATTTTACTGACCTCGGAAGGATGGAAGTCAACTTTAAGCCAGTTAGGATAGAAGAAATCAAAGTCCTGGCAATGTGAGCAGAGTTAGCTTGCAGTACTGCATTCTAACTCTGCCACAACCTCTTATCACCTTATTATTACCTACCTTAGTATTTAAACCACCCATGAATAATAGCTGTCTGAATGCTACAATATTTATTTGTTTGTTTGTTTAAGAAAATGTATATGACACCCCCACCCCCCAACTCACCCTCAGCGACTACAGGTGGCTTACAAAGATAACTCAATATAAAACGATCAGCAATAATCAATAATAACATACCAATATGGAATAAGCAATAATATGAATATAATAAAGAATTAAAGTAATTAAAATCTAATATATTTGGCATCATCAACAAACATGCTGTGAGAAATTGGATGTGAAGCCAACTTTTGGGAATTATTTCAATAATCCATTATTAAGCAAATCAGGGCTTAATGTAGCCCTTGCCAATTCAGTATCTCTAGATATTGCCAATGGCTATACTGTTTCTAAAGTCCAGAACATCTAGAATAGGGTTTCTTCAGCTAATTTAGAGTGCATATATTGGGTAGCCAGATGTTTTCCTTCTCTTTGTCATTTTCCAATAGGAATGCATGGCATTTTTCACCCTTGGAGTAGCCTGCCTTTGGGTTTAAGACTTTCACCATCCCTCTTAATGTTCCAGGTGTTGCTTTAAATGGAATGAATCTTCACCCTCAAAAATCAATGTAATTGTTGTGTTCCCATGTTTCTTACATTTTGGTTGCATTATCCATTTTTTCTATTGTTACCAAATATGTTTGGCAGTGCATCTTGTTCCATGGAGCAGCTGCCGTGTTAAAAACCATGGCTTTAGTTGCCTTGACATTGAATGATAAGCTACTCAGATTTCCATTCTGACCTTCCTGTAGTGTTGTTGTCAGGGTAAAATGATGGGTGAACCTCAAGTGCCAATTTGAAAAGTATCTTGAATAACTACTTCCCTGTTACCCTGAAAATAAGATCGCCCTGGATAATAAGCCCAATCGGGCTTTTGAGCGTATGCGCTAAAATAAACCCTCCCCTGAAAATATTGCAACACAGCAGCAGCCATGAGGTGACCACGCTTGCTGCCTCCTGCACCTTAAAAATAAGACCTTCCTGAAAATAAGGCCAAGTGCTTATTTTGGGATCTAAAGAAAATAAGACCTGTCTTATTTTCAGGGAAGCACAGTTGCTCTGTTTGTCTAATGACATTATGAGAGTATTGGTTAAGGTGCTAGTCTGAAACCAGGAGGTTCTGAGTTCTAATCCTCTCTTAGACATGAAAGCTGGCTGGATGACTTTAAACCAGTTGTTGCTATGAGGAAAATAGGAGGTGAAGGCATTATGTACATGGCCTGGAGTAGTACAAAATGAAAGCCGGAGAAATCTAATAATAAAATGAGGAGCAACATAGAACTTTTAATCTAGATCAGAAATCCAAGGAATCAGATATTTTGGCAAACACAAAGTTAATGAAGCAATATATTATGTTGCTTGTGTCTGTGCAATAGAATAGGACAAATATTATTAGCAATAGTGTTCTAGGGAAAAATTAACATGCTATTATGCATAGCATCTGTGAATTACCATTTCCATTAAGTGTGTATGCTTTAGCTTTATTACTTTGAATGAAGGACAGCTCCTTGCTTTCTTCCACGCCTACGCATGGTAATTTAACCCATATATATATATATATATTAAAAAACAGCTTGTATGAAAAGGTTAAAACCAATTCACGTACAGAAATCGAGAGTGACTTTAGTTGATTTCTCTGTGATCCCAGGGAAGAATAATGATGTAAATATATCTTATTGAGAGAGAATAAAAATGCACAGGTGGCTCAAGTCAACTACTTATTTTTGCCAGCAGAGGCAAGAGTACAAGTGTCACAGAAGCAGCTGCTGAATGTCATGAAGTAGACATGCTTGAACTGGGCTATTTTAATTACAGTGTTTTGACATACATTTACTCTCCCTAGATTTATCATAGACAAACTTAGCTTATAATGTAACAGTGAACACAGGGTTTGATAGTCAGCAATGTTAGCTGATATTTGATGACATTGGTGTAGATCTTCTGCAGTTCTGTTGGGAGCAAAACTGAAATTGTGCCTATGTGCAGATGTATATAAAACACTTATTTCTTTTCTTTAGCATTTTTAGACCACATCTTGAATGAAATTAAAATTCCATGTTATCTATGTTTGTGGGTTGCAGGAATGTCTAGAAGACCATATAAGGAATGTTATTAGGTCAACAGTAGCTTTATTAGACAGTATGAGGATTGTGTGTTTAGTAAGGAGACAGGTTTTCCTTTGCTGTTGAAAATGGAAACAGGAAACTGGAATTAAAAGCAGTGTCAGCATCTGCAGTGGTTTTTAGGTCACTCAGCAAAATTAAAAACAACAAAATAAATTGCTGGCTGAATCCCTTCATTATCTTTCAATACGTATAGAATTTACTGTCATCATTAAATAAAGTTAGCAAAAAGCATTATTTTTGCTCCACACGTATTTTGAACTGGCAGTCTACAATAATAAGATACCAAGTTTAAAAAGTTAGGGAAATGGTGACAAATATTACTCAGTTTCACTGTCTTCAAAAAGCAGTCTAAAGTTAATTTATGATAATAGTTTCAAAATCACCCCAACTTCTTATTTTTTCTAGGCCAAGGAATTTTGCAGATGCGAAAAAATAGTTCTGTGCTTCTTTGTATTTTCTAGCTAAACTTTGGTTCCTGGAGTGTAGTTCATCATAGATATATTTGGTTGTTCTTCAGAAGGCTCTAACTAGGCAAGATATTTTCTCTTCCTCCCTCCCTCCCTATTTCTCCCCCTCCCAAACAATAGCATAAAGTAGTTTATGACATAATACAAAATGTCATACAACATTTCCTGTACTGGTGTTTGTGCTGGCCAGTTCAATATGAGCTACTTTCAAGGCAGGTGTAACTCTGAACGTATCCCAACTTTTCCAGTGAAGGAAGTACATTGGAAGTTCCATCATTGTCAGAGTCCTTGAGAAATCTGGTAAGGAAATATCTCTGAAATGATGATCCATAAAGGCATGGGTTATCTAGTTTCTTAACAAAACCAAAGGTTACATTTCAGCTGCCTGAATAGCTTTTGCTTACATTTAGGGTTTGGTGTCCCTGCCTGGCCCCCCAAATCAAATTGGGGGGAACCCCCCCCCCATAAATATGTACTACTGTGTTCAATGAAGCTTGTTCCCAAAACACTACCATAAGATTGCAATAATAACTATACATCAAACTGTGAGGTTTTATTAGTGAGCAGGGAGATTTTTAAAAAAAAAATGTTTTGCATGCCTGCGTGTTTTGTGATGGAACCTTCAGTTAGGGATGGATAGCTCCTTTGAGGGTACACAACGGAAGATACAAATATAAATGGAATACTGCAAATATGAATGGAATACTACATTCAGTTTTGGTCACCGCGATGTAGAAAAAATGTGGAGACTCTAGAAAGAGTGCAGAGAAGAGCAACAAAGATGATTAGAGGACTGGAGATTAAAACATATGAAGAACGGTTGCAGGAACTGGGAATGTCCAGTTTAATGAAAAGAAGGACATGATAGCAGTGTTCCAATATCTCAGGGGCTGCCACAAAGAAGAGGGAGTCAAGCTATTCTCCAAAGCACCTGAGGGCAGAACAAGAAGCAACGGGTGGAAACTAATCAAGGAGAGAAGCAACTTAGAACTGAGGAGGAATTTCCTGACAGTTAGAACAATTAACCAGTGGAACAGCTTGTCTCCAGAAGTTGTGAATGCCCCAACACTGCAAGTCTTTAAAAAGATATTGGATAGCCATTTGTCTGAAATGGTATAGGGCTTCCTGCCTAGGCAGGGAGTTGCACTAGATGACCTCCAAGGTCCCTTCCAACTCTGCTATTGTATTATTGTATAAAACATCTTATGCGGGAGAGTGCGAACTAAGAAGCAAAGATGAGAATAATGTTACGTGACCTGTTAGAAGCAGATCGGGCAAATGCCAGCAGGAACTCTGTTCAATCCATCATTCATACTTCTGCAGAAGGAAAAAGGGCTTCATGCTTGAAACTATAGGAAGTGCCTGGAATTTGGCCTTTCTTCTTTTCAAAGGAACGGCGCTCTGATACTCACAGCAGCAGTGTGAGGCTTTTTAGACGAGCAGATTCTCTTTGAGGAGTGTCTGGAATGACTGTATTGCTTCTAAAGAGAACTTGATAATATGGCAGGAGGGAAGCTTTGGAAAGAAGGGGGCAGCTTTTGTGCAGAGCTCCTTTTTGCTCTGAGAGCAGGGATTTTTTCATGAACAAAGAGAGGAGGGACCCGAACCTCAGTAACATCCTACGAATCCTTTCAGTCATACAAAATAAATGTTACTATAACTCTGAGCTTAAATGTATAGAGCCAAACTATGGCTTGCATAGAAGGCAGTACAAAAAGTTATTATGATGAACCCTGCACTTGTTACATCGTTACTTTCTGCATAAGGCTATGCATCTTTAATTGAAATCCAGTCAATATTCAGTGGGCTGTAGCCTTAAAAATCAGACTGTTAAGCAGAGCCATAGCTTTTACTAGTTGGGTTGTTATATTAGTCTTCTGGTACAGAATCTTTTCAGCTTTGGATCTTGCAGCTTTTGTTTGCACCATCTCCACTAAGACTTTCAAGATGGCTTGAATTATGCACCATAAAAGCTCAAAGGGTCCCCCATGATAATAATTTTCTAGGCCAAGTTAATAATTCATGGGTTGTATCTGTGTGAAAGCAGATAAAGGGATTATCATGTACGATCTATAGTGCAGCTGAGGACAAGAACTTCCTTTTAACAAATGTAAAAAGGTAAAGGTTCCCCTCACACATATCCCATCCATTGGATCTGGATGGGAAGTAACAGACTCAAGCTCAACCCATCCAAGACTGAGTGGCTGTGGCTACCGGCGCCCCAGTTCAACCAGCTGACTCCATCACTGGCCATTGGGGGCGAACATCTGGCCCCCGTGGATCGGGCATGCAACTTGGGCGTCCTCCTAGATGCCCGGCTGTCAATGGATGACCATGTGACAGCCGTGGCAAGGGGGGCGTTTCACCAGGTTCGCCTGGTGCACCAGTTGCGTCCCCTATTGGACCGGGACGCCCTTTGCACAGTCACTCATTGTGACGTCCCGTCTAGACTACTGTAACACTCTCTACATGGGGCTCCCCTTGAGATGCACCCGAAGGCTGCAGCTGGTCCAGAATGCAGCTGCGCGGGCAGTTCTGGGAGTCACTAGATACTCCCACGTAACACCACTCCTGCGCGGGCTGCACTGGCTGCCTGTGGCCTTTCGGGTGCGTTTCAAGGTGTTGGTTATCATCTTTAAAGCGCTCCATGGCACAGGACATAGTTATTTGTGGGATCCTGCCCCATACATCCCTTCGGCCGATTCGCTCTCACAGAGAGGGACTTCTCCAGGTGCCGTCCACCAGGCAATGCCAGCGGTCAACGCCCAGGGGAAGGGCCTTCTCTGTGATGGGCCCGACCCTCTGGAATGACCTTCCCCCTGACATTAGAATGACCACGGACCTCCGCTCCTTCCACCAGAAACTCAAAACCCACCTGTTTCAACTAGCCGGCCTGGGCTAATTCCATGCTTCCCGTCTCAGTTTGTAATTTTAAATTATGTTATTAGGTTTTAAGGTTAAGTTTTTAATTTTTATAAATTTGTACAGGGGATTATTTAATTCGATTTTAGTTTATATGTATTGTTGATTGTCATAATTTTAATTTTTTACCTGTACACCACCCCGAGTTCCTTCGGGGAGAGGGGGCGGTCTAGAAATCCAATAAATGAAATGAAAATTAAATGTGCTAGTCATTCCCAACTCTAGAGGGCGGTGATCATCTCAATTTCAAAGCTGAAGAGCCAACACTGTCCAAAGACATCTCCGTGGTCATGTGGCCAGCGTGACTAAACACCGAAGGCTCACAGAACGCTGTTACCTTCCCACCAAAGGTGGTCCCTATTTTTCTACTTCCATTTTTACATTTGTTTCGAACTGCTAATTGGCAAATGTAATAATCTGCTAAACAAATGTAAACAAATGTAATCATATGATAAAAAGATGGTTGGTCACAAAGTGAATAAATGTAAAGAAATGGACTTTGTTACTAAAGTCTCTACCCAAATAGCATCTTAACTTATTGCCACATAGGACCATCATATACTGGAGGGATTAACTGAATTTCACTCAGACTATTTATTTTAATTTCAGGAGGAATAAAGTCATTCCTCTCAAGTTATGCCATGCCTCCTAATTGTGACGATTGGGGATGATCCTAGGATGGATGAGAAAATAATGTTAGATTTGTATTCTATGAGTATATACTTCAAATAGGATCATCCAAGGTTAGGACATGCCAGCTGCCCAACTAAAGCAAGCAGGCATCTGTATTGGGTAACAATGATATAGGAAACTACTATAGGTGGGCAATCATTTTAGTGACAAGAGCAAGGGTGTTCTTTCATACTGTATGGGAAAAGACCATGAGTTAGGGCCGTGATGACGAACTATGGCACGCATGCCACAGGTGGCACATGGAGCCCTCTCTGCAGGCATGCAGGCCATCTCCCAGTTCAGCTCCACCGCACATGTACACGCACCTCCCACTGGCCAGCTGATTTTCAGGTCTCTGCCGCACATGCGGGAGATGCGGACATATCAGAACATGCATGCACATGCACGAGGCAAGGGGAAGCGCACCCCATGCCCCATTTTTTGGTCGTAGGAGGCTTCTGGGAGGCCCTCTAGGCCCAAAACAGAGCACAGGTGTCACTCACATGCATGGGAGAAAGGGGTCACACACATGTGTGGGGGGAGCACAGTGGGCGTGTGCACATGCACAGGAAGCACATTGCCATATGGGTGTGGGCACGCGAGAATAAAAAGGTTAGCCATCACTGAGTTAGGATCTTGTACCAGTCTTGTAATTTACCAAGAAAACCACATAATAAAAATAAGAAATAATTGATGGACTTTCAGGTCAGATGGCACTCAATATACTTCCAAGGAAATCTTGAGGCTCATTCTGAGCTCTAATGGTGTTTATGATGCAGTTACATTAATAAATTTGGGACAGTTGCTGATGTTGCCATACAGAAAAACAAAATCTGAAGAAGAAGATGACAATTTATATGGTGCCCAACTCCTAATGACTCTCTTCTGCCTTTGGTACATTTTAGATCTGTTTTTCCTCTCAGTGATCTGGAACTAGGAGAAATTGCTTTGGAATGTTCTGATGCTGCTACCTGCCTGCATGAGTTTAGTTTCTAGTCTGGTCTACCTTGATTTGGGTGGCTAGGGCTTTGGATTGGATTGTAGATACGCAACCTTTCCCATTCCATGATCAATGGGGAAGTAAATTCTTGGAATGCCATTGGAGGACAGTGAGTAGTTCTGACTTGAGCATAACGTAGTAAGGTCTACATGGCAACAAGGATGGTAAAACATTTATACATTTCCACCTTTACTATGTCTGAATCAGTGGTAAAATTAACATTTTTTTACTACTGGTTCTGTGGACGTGGCTTGGTAGGCATGGAAGGGGAAGGATACTGCAAAATCTCCATTCCCACCCCACTCTGGGGACAGCCAGAGGTGGTATTTGCCAGTCCTCCAAACTACTCAAACTTTCTGCTACCGGTTCTGCAGAACCTGTCAGAACCTGCTGAATTTCACCCCTGGTCTGAATTTAGTTATCCACTAGCCCTGCTTCACATTATCTCGGGCCCCCTTCTGAAAAGAGAGGAGTGTGAAGTTCTTTATGAAAATGTGAGAGGAATATAACAACCATCTCAAATTGTTCTATTTTGGATATGATAAAGAACCCAGCTCAAGGTAGAAGTCCTTACTTCATTGAAAGTTGGAAAGAAAGAGTAAAAGAGGATGACTAGTAGCAAGGTGAATGTATTTTATTAAGGCAGGGGTTGCATGTACCTCTGGAAGGCCTGAAATGTCAGGTTATGGCAAATCATCCTGGAAAGGATCTATCTATGCCACTAGATGACAAATAATCAAATGAAAGTTGTCACTTTGCTGAACGTCACTTATACTGAAATTAACAACATCATCTTCTGTTCCATTTAAAGTTGTGTTTAATTTTTGATTTTCAAGTCTGAATTGTGCAGTTCCCTGGCTAAATGAGTTATTGTATAGACACCCAGATAAAGTTTTCAGAAAGAAATAGCAGATTCTATCATCCAATCCCATATATTCTATTCTTGAGCAGGGGTCAAAACATATGTTATCGCTGTGGTAATTCTGTAAATTAAAACTGACACTTGTTAGAGTAGAAAATCAAAATAAGTATAGAAGTCTTGTTTGGAAAAAGGCCCAATATATTGAATTTCTGGTTAAAAACAACAACAAGTGAGTCAGCCTTACGCAATCTTGGATGATAGAAGTTAATTTGGATGCATTCTGATCAAATTTCTTGTGCAGTTTTGGAAAGAAGCAACTTAATTCCAGAGAGCAGATGGAGCAAAACATAATCTTTAGTAGCTCCTTACCACCCGGCTAGTAATGGCCGGGCCGAACAAGCCGTACGAGCGGCTAAGGAAGCATTGGTAAGAATGGGCCCTGGGAACTGGCTGTCTAATGTGTCCACCAATGTATCTACTCACTCAGCATGCGACTCCAAGTCCCGAGACAGGCAAAAGCCCAGCAGAACTCCTTATGGGACGGCGTTTCAGGATTTTACTAGATCGTTTGCACCCCTCATATGAATCGGATACTCCTATAGGGGATGGGGCTCGCATTAGGAATTTTGCCCCCAGGGACTGGGTATTTGCACGGAATTTCGGAGGGGATCCTAAATGGGTCGCTGGACATATTCTCCATGTAACCGGGCCCTGCTCTTACAGGGTCCTATTAGAGGATGGTCGGCAGTGGCGGCGCCATGTGGACCAGCTGCGCCGCCGCGAGTTGCCAGTGGGTGATGAGTGCAAGGCGCAACCACAACAACAACAGTCAGCCACGTTCGACAACATACCCCCGGTCACCAGCCAGCCAGAAAGCCCAAATTCACCCTGCCCACAACTGTCATGTCTGGAGGCGATCTCAGCGGATGACATACCTGTTGCTCCTGACTGTCCAGCGTTGGAGGCAGCCCATGATCCACCCGATGCGTCACCATCGACCAAAGAGGTGGGGGAAGAATATTCATCTCCTATAGTGGCCGAGCAGACATCACGGTGCTCGGGTCGGATCCGCCGTAGACCCGCCCATTTGTGAGACTACGTCGGCGCAATCCAGGGGAAAGGGGTGCTAAGTCCTTAATATCAAGCACTCCCATTGGCTAACGGTCACACTCAGTTTGGGTGGGAGAATTACAGGCTCTCTATTGGTTAATTGTCTGACAGCTGACTCTATATAAGAGCTGTCAGATGGGTGGTTCTTTGTTACAGTTTGGTTCAGTTCGTATTAAACAGTTTATAGCAGCTCCCTGCCTCCGTGTTTTTACCTCAGAGAACAGTCTTGAGCACTAATTCTCTCCAGTATCTTCAGGACCATTCCTGAAATTATCTTTCTGGTTATTTGTTGCAGGTAACATGATGATAGTGACTCTGGAGTTTTTGATTGGACTCAGAAGGTGATCCTGCAATAATCCTCAGTGCTCATTTTTCTATCTTGAGCTAAATTCTAAAGCAGCAAGAAATTGGTAAAAGTCTTTTCACCTGAGAAATAATGATGTAAATGGGCTATCATCCTTACTGCCACCTAACAAATCTTGCTTCAAGTCTATTTATGTATTGCTTCAAGTCTATTTACTTATTATTTACTTATTTGCCCATACTTTTCTGATAACTATAGGTAGATTTAAATTTAAATGCAGTAAACTGATGTTAGCAGTGATGTCAATTTAGCATAAGTAAACCTATGCATTGGACTATTGCATCTATAGACTCAGAAGTGATATTCAGACTAGTGGTGAGTTCCTACTGGTTCAGCCCGGTTCGGCCGAACTGGTAGTGGTTTGGCAGCCTCGGTCGCTGGAACCGGCAGCGACCCAGGTATACCACATCCCCGAACTGGTTCTCCGGGCGGCGCCATAGGCAGCACCATCTTTTTTTTGCTTCTGCACATGCGGAGAACAATTTTTATTGTACTGCGCATGCATACGCAGCGCACCCATGAACAAACTGGCAGTTGGGCCTGCCAGACCCCACCTCTGATTCAGACTGTTCTCTCCAGGTTGGGTGAACTGGTATCACTGCCTTCAGGAGGCCCCGCTCACCCACCCTGATGTAATGTGCGAGAACTATGCATGCATGGAAGGTGGCGTGCATACGTAGACAAGGGGTACGCACTCACATTTGTGATCTGGTAGGGAAGGTAAGTGAATCCCACCCCTGTGGACCTATTTATATAAGCTTAGAAGTAAGTACATATGCTTGGAAGTAGGTACATGGCAGTCAGATTACACTGTCAACAGCACTTCATCTGAGATAATACAGTGGCATAACCTGAAGTCAATTGAATTGGTTGACTGCTCATTTATGACAAGGCATATGTGGTACTATCAGATCATAAAGCAATCAGTCATAGTGCTAATAGATCAGGATTGCAGATTTCAGAATGACTTATTACATGGCACCAAAAGTAAGAATTTTCTGATTCTCACTGTTGCCATTTAGTGATTTTCTAGATTTTTGCATCCAAGATCTGGTAGCCTTGATCAGTAGCAGAAGGTGAGAGTAATGGGGCAGATGTTAATATCAGGGCTCAGATAGATTACTACAAAAATTATGCCTGATGATCCAATATCCACTATATCCCATTACATTTTCAATGATCTGCCAGATTGGCTAGGAGTTGATGTTACTTTGCTGTTAAAGAATAGGAATAAAATGTATCTGTCTACCAGCCAGAAAATAAGCTAAAACTGCATGATTTAAATGTGAAAGACACCATTATTCTTGAATTGGTTAGAGTGAAAAAATTTACTTCTTCCTGCATTCAGGGGTAGTATTAATGTATAGACAGATGTATCGATAGATACCTAACAAGGCAAGAAACCAAGATTAGCCATACAGTCTACACTAAACAGGAGACTAACCATCAGGATACATAAATGGATTCTCTACATTAATTAAAAACACTTCCAAGATGAACAGTGAATTAAGTGCTTTGCAATGTTACTAACCAGAAAAAACAATATTTTATTAAACATGGTTTATGTAGTTATTTAGTCTCCTCCCCTTAAAACAGTTTATTCAACTGAAAATGTGGCTCTTTTTCAATGGAATACAAAAGTGGTACACCCCGTTCTCCACTGTAACTGAGACTTTACTGCTCTCATCCTCTTCTCTTCGTTCCTTCCACCTTTTCCAGCATGAGAGCCTTTTCCAGAGAGTAGAATAATTTGAGCCTAGTGATTGTGCCGCAAGTGAGAATTCTGGATTTATTTGTTTGGTGAACCATCAATTTTATTCTTGACTGTTCCAATGTTTCAGGAGTCTTCTCCAACTTGATAATACAAAAGCATCAATACTCTTCCTATTCTGTTTCTTCTAAGTTAAACTTTCACTTCCATGACTTTCCAGTTCTGATCTTTGTAGCTATAGTCACATCATTGTTTAGGTTTAGGTTTATTTTGATTTATATACTGCCCTATTCTCCGTGGTAGGACTCAGGGCGGTGCACAGAAAAATAAAACCACAACAAATACATACAATATAAAATAGAATTAAATAATTGAATCTGTGCTAAAATATTTAAAACGATTAAAATTAAATTTAAAACTAAAACCATTAATCTATGCCAGGCCGGCCAAGTGGAAAAAATGCGATTTAAGCGTCCGGCGGAAGAGGCGTAGGTCTGTGATGGTGCGAAGGTCAGGGGGCAGGTCGTTCCAAAGGGCCGGACCCACCACAGAGAAGGCCCTTCCCCTGGGAGTCGCCAGCTGGCATTGGCCAGCAGACGGCACTCTGAGGAGGCCCTCTCTGTGGGAGCGGACAGGTCGAAGGGAGGTGTGTGGTAGGAGGCGGTCTCGCAAATAGCCAGGACCCATGCCATGGAGCGCTTTGAAGATTGTGGCATTTGAATATATTTCCCAAGGTTTTCATAGCTGGTCTGGCAAATATTATATATTTCTTGACTGCTTGACTGCTTGAAAAACTGGGTGGGGGTGGGTAGGAAATTCAAATATGCATTTGCATGAGGATGTCATGATTTGCATGAGGATGTCATGATACAAATTCAAATATGCATTTGCATGAGGATGTCATCACTTGCCCCTCCCCCTTGTAATGGACTTCTAACTAGTTTTCAGTAGATGAGCCAGCAAATAATTTTTCATTTTATTGCAATTGGAGGAATCCAATAATAGCTGGTGCTTTGACTGCTTTATAATATCATGTTGCTTGTAACTATATGATTCCACAAAGAGATTTTGTTATTATCAGACCATTAGCCCTGCAACCAAGCACAAAACTGAAAAAAGCTATTAGAACTGCAGTTTGAAATAAGGAAGAGAGCACAGAGCTAGTGCCAAAAGATTCAGAGAGCACACATCATTATGACCTATGAAATACTAGTAATTTTGTAAACATTCATATATTGTTCCCTTGAAATGTTCTGCTTCCATAATCATTATGTTATGTTATTCTAGATACATCATAGAGGAGTAAGCTTCACTGAACACAGTAGGATTTACTTCCAAGTAAAATCATATCAGATAGCACTGTTTTAATGAAACTAAATATTTCTACTAATATAAGGCAAGATTTGTGGTTCCATCAGATAACATAATGGTCTTATATAAAGATGTGTCTGTTTATTTATTTATTGTTGGCTCTTTCAGCCTCATGAAGCTGCTTAGAGTCATTTTGACAAACATACAAACAAATAAGAATTTCAGAATATACTGAAATATTCCTTTCCACCCCCTCCCCAAATGCCATTTTTTCCCCTAAATGCCATGCCCTGCTTCATTTTCTTTCATTCTTATGGCTCTTTTCTTGAAGCCATTAATCAAATTGCTGTTGTTGTTGTTGTTTTTAATCGCACAGTCAGCCAGATGTTCAGTCTGGGTTTGGCATTTTTGTCTACCTATTGAGTCCTTACCAAGGACCTGGGATAGACAAATCTGGATGATATTATTATTGATATATTTTCCATTCTGAATTGACACCTTGAGAATTTTGCCTTAATGAGGGTCTACAAATAGTAACAATATTTATGTTCTTAGATAATGCTCTCTCCTACATATACAGTAGTAGATGTGGTGTGGGAAAATCAAGGGAGAGAAATGCTGAATTACACATGGTAGCAACTCTAGATATCAGATATAGATCTATATTGTACACTCTTCCTTTTCTTCAGGGTCTGGATTTTTTGCATGGGCCATTATCAATAGTCTATATCTCCCCCACTACTAATCCAGCCATTAACTGGGATTACCAACTGGTTGCTTCCAGCAGTATGATTCTATGAACTTGTCATTGTTAAAATGTATACTTTTTAATTGAAATTTGAAACAGAAACATGATAAAATGGCTTAAGAACTTTCCAAATTTATGTTGGAAATCTGGTCTATATAAAGGGTCATTTTATGATTCTTGGTGCAGATGTAAAAAATCTAGAAATACCCACAATGGAGGAATGGTTGGTGAAGGTAATGGAACTAATCGTGATAGCAAAATTTACATATTTGATTAAAGAAAAATCAACAGCTATATTTAACAATGACTCAAAGTCCTTTCTGGACATTTTGCTGAAAAAATGAGAAAAAACAAACTTGTGATTCATGAATTTGAAGATGAGAAAGGGTAGCTATGTGAAAAAAGAAAAGATGACGTCACTTTAAGACAGAGAGGGTAAAATATGAATGTGTCTATAATTCCTGTTATGAAGATAAGTTGTCCGCACCATATTTCTTGAATGCTAGTTCTGTTATGTTTGTGAATGTAAAGAGCTTTTTTTAAATACAGGGTTTTCAACAGTGAATATAAAATCCAGTTATAAGCCTATCTACACCATGGAGTCCATCTATGTTGTAATGCTTGCCTATGATTAACTTGGGATAGAAACAAATCCATTAAATATTGCTCCAATCCAGACTCCTTTATAGAAACACCCATATTTCCTTTCCCCTGAAGCATTTCCCATGTCGCCCTGATATGGGTTTTCTGGAGATTGTCATTCTGCTACCTTTTGCATCCAAAATTATTGGATGGGTGGGGTGGGAATAGCTTGGTTTCTGACATCTCCAGTTAAAATGCATCTTATGTAGAGATGCTAGTAAGAACTTCTAGACAAGACCCTGCTGCTACTAAATAGAGTAAACACAACCTTATGATTTGTCCCTATAAAAGAAGATTGAAGATTAGGTAGGGTCATTTATGGAAAGAAGGAAATGGAGAGAGAGAGAGAGAGAGAGAGAGAGAGAGAGAGAGAGAGAGAGAGAGAGAGAGAGAGAGAGAGAGAGAGAGAGAGAGAGAGAGAGAGAGAGAGAGAGAGAGAATAAAATATAAATGTCTTTATAACCATTGTCAAAATGATTGGAAGCTTCTTCTATTTTCTTCCTCATTTATCCATTATTCTTCCTTATTTTCTTTGCTTCTTTTCTAATATTTTTTTATTATTTTTAACCTTGTTCAAAATTTCTTCAATAAAATTATATTAAAAAATAGTGGGATTTCAGCTCATTTAAAGAAGTCAACAATTTTAAAAAGCAAACAGCTCTGTACATTTGATCATTAGTGCCACAAAGTGAAATTATAAAATACTGTAGTCTCCTTGCAAGTAATTTGTAGCATGTTGCTCTGCTTTATTTTTGTGTTTGCTCATTAGGCAATTAAAGAATATGCAGAAAGTAATACATTGTGGTTAGGTGCAGAATCTCCGAGTCTGGAAAACAGTGATAGTACATGCCACATAATTGCATATATAAAGCATTTCCAGTTAGATAATTGCCAATTTCTAAATATGCAGGGAACAGATCTGCAATCCTGCATGGTTCTCATTTAATTTAAGGACTGTGCGTTTGTGGTACAAAAGAGTGTCTCAGTATCAAAGCTACGAAAATAATGTTCTGCAAAACTATATAACTTTTGTTAATGGGACTGTGCTTTTAAGTAGAATTGTTCTGTTCTTTTAATAAGGTCAAAGGCTCTGTGAAATTGAATTGCTGTATCCATTTCTCAACATGGAAAGGAACGAATAACGAAAGCATTGCCTTTTGGTATTCCATCATGCACAATCCCATTGAAGTCACAGAATTCATAAATGATCCATCACTTTCCTAATAAATGCCAAGGGATATACTGTATATGGGAATTGGGAAATCACAGAGTTAAACTTTGGAGTCCATTGTATTTCATTTCTAGTTGTAGAAGAACACAAGGATTATTTACGAAGCAATGGAGCCGGCAGATTCTTTCCAAAAGATATTCCTAGCCATTGTTCAGATATGCAGAAACCATTACCTAGGGCAAAGGGGGGGCTCAAACATTATTTAATTATTTACGTACACAGGTAATTTTCAATTTACAATCATAACTGGAACCTGAATTTCCATTGTTAAGCAAGGTGGCCGTTGGGTGAGTCATGCCCAATTTTACAACCTTTTTTGTTGTTGCTGTTTAACAAATCACCGTGACTGTTAAGTGCATCTCATGGTTGTTAAATAAGTCTGACTCCTCCCATTGACTTTGCTTGTCAGAATTGTGGCTAAGAAAGTCACAAATGGCAATCATGGGACACTGCATACATGACATATATACATGTCACCAAGCACCCAAATTTTGATCATGTGACAATCATACATTGCTTGGGTTTTTTTATGTGCCATCAGTTGCATTAGCTTCTAGGTTGATTTTTTGAACCCACAAATATCCTTAGAAATGGTGAATCTTAACCTTTATGTTAATCAACAAGCACCATCATGACAGAAAAATCCAAGTCTGATACTGTGATTAAATGTAGGCCAGACAACTAGTTGTAAATAACCTTTTTCAGCACCATTGTAACTTTGAACAGTCATTAAACCAATGGTTGTAAGTTGAGGTCTAAATGTAATATTGGGAAACAGCTCTGACAGATACCTCCCTAATCCAAAGGAGTATAAGAAAGGGAAGAGCAGCCCCATCAGACTTGCAAGATTCAGTTATTAAAGTTGTTCGCAATAAAACTGATTTTAGCTTTCTGTGGATTTGATTTCCTGTGCTGATCTGATGTAACTTATCACTATATGACATAAATCTGCATGTTTGTGAGTATCTGCCAAGGAACTAAGAATGATATGAGGAGTTACTTCAGAGTACTTTCTTTATTGTTGCTTGCCTATAAAGAGAAAACTTGCCAAACTAAAGAACCTATCTGAATAACTACCAGATATTTTCAAAGATCAAATACTTTGGCCACCTAATGAGAAGGAAGGACTCACTGGAGAAGAGCCTAATGCTGGGAAAGATTGAGGGCAAAAGAAGAAAGGGATGACAGAGAATGAGGTGGCTGGATGGAGTCACTGAAGCAGTAGGGAGGATGTTAAATAGACTCTGGGGGATAGTAGAGGACAGGAAGGCCTGGAGGAATATTGTCCATGGGGTTGCAATGGGTCAGGCACAAATTTGCAACTAACAACAACAAATTCAAAAAAAAAATGCCCTGGGGTGATGGTCCGTCTTCACTCTTTTTCTGCATACCCAAGATTCCAAGGTTCTTATTCTCTTTGCTCCTTGGAAAAGAGCCCCTCCATCCTGTCACTCTGACCTACATCTCAGTATCAGAAAGTGGTGGTATTGATGACCATAAAGGTAAAGATAAACGTCTTCCAGAGATGCCCCAAAAGTGTTTTTTTTCAAAGGGGCAACAGGACTTTCTGGGTTTTTTTTGAAGACATTTTGCTTCTCATCCAATAAAAAGGATGGATGGAAAGCAAAAAGTCTTCAAAGAAAAACCAATGCTTCTGGAAAAAAAGCAACTTTGGGACAACCATGACCTGGATGACTGAGAATCTCCATAGATGTCTTCCAGAGGTATTTGTGGATTCAAAAAGTCAACCTAGCATCTACTGCTACTGAGGGCACATATTTCTTTTAGCAGGACTGCAATTGCATGACTGCAGTTTGCCATCTTTTACTATTTTAATAGTCTGATCATTCTCTCTGTGAATACCAGTGATCAACTATTGTTAAATGTACTAAAACAAAATATATTTCTGTGTATCATTTGACAAATATCTGAATTGCATTCATACATTAATTGAGTCTTTCTCTTTGGGGAACTGGCCAAGTCCTGCCAATTGCTCTTTTCATAGCCTGGATTTCTGATCTTTTAACAGCAATGTGAAATAAACTCAAAACCTTTCCTGGAATCTTGGTAATATCTGCTTCATTTCTGTGTGATCTCTTGTACGATGCAATGTTTGATCTTAAAATATAGCCAGCAAACAAGCAAAACTACATCACTATTTCTCTAAATGTCAGTACATCTAAGCCTACCAAGATTATTCATATTGATTTAAACTGAATGTATCATTTTATGAACCAGATCAGCAATTGTTACCTCACACACATTCCTCAATGGTCATTTATTTGCAAATTTACCTTTTATGTGAATCTCTAATTGTGCTGCAGGGATCTGTTTAATCATAAAAAGTGATCCAGCAGATGCCAAAGCATTAACCAGATAACAATGTTTGTTTTTATAAGGCACTTTGCAATAGGAAAGATTCTTTTATACATATTATACTAGCCTAAACCAGAAAACTACATTAAAGCTGTGTTTTACATCTGACCTATTGAATTGTTGTTTTTCTACTGTGGTCTTAGTCTTATTATCTCACACGGTATGGATAATATTAGCTTTGAATGAAATGGAGTGAATCAGTGTGTGCAGAGTGTGTGGGAACACCATGAAAACACAGAGCGGATAACTAACATTTGGAGCATTTAATTATTTCTTATGGCCCCTTTTGCAATAAAGGATAATAGATGTTCAGACCACCTCTATCTTATTCATCAGAGACTATTCTAATCTCATAGGACGGCTAACAGTGCTGTGAAGCTACACCACATGGCTTCTGCTGATACAGATAGATTGAACAGGGTACAATTCTGTTGTACACCTGTGAATTTTAATACCCACCCAGTATTAAACATTTAGAATGGAGATGTTGGGCAAATTTTATGAACGATGATAATGATGTCCCAGGACTCTTAATTTGATTTCAATTCTCACCTAATCAAGTCAAATGGCTAAATGTAAAGGACTGTGTTATATAGTAATAGCACTTAGACTTATATACTGCATCATAGTGCTTTACAGCCCTCTCTAAATGGTTTACAGAGTCAGCATAGTGCCCTCAACAATCAGGGTCCTTATCTGACTGGGCTTGGAAGGAGGGAAGGCTGAGTCAACCTGGAGCTGGTCGGAATTGAATTGCTGACAGTGAGCAGTGAGTTAACCTGCAATATTGCATTCTAACAACTGCACCACCATGGCTCTTCCTAAAGAAAATCTAAGCCCCTTCTGATGTGCTTCCCATACTCCCTTGCCTTGCTCCAGCCAATCTATGCACTCCAATAACAGAGCTACACAGATCAGCTTTTAAGGAGGATGAAATAAAATGACAGTACCGTTTGTCATTTGCACAGAAATATAAGTCCAGTAAACTGAACAAAGTTTGTTCCCCTATATTGTTTGTCTATAGCTTTCGGTAAGTGTTTATCCCAATGGCAAACCTTTTCGGTCCCAATTACTAATCCTTATTTTATATGACCTTTAGGGAATGAGAAATAGCATATATAGCAGGGAAAGGGTGGAGAGAAGCATAAACAAATTAGACTTTTTTGCACTGTACATGGAATAACATTCTGTATTTTTCATCCTGACATTTTCACAGGTATGGCATGATAATTCATAGTAAACAATGTTTTAGAATGAGTCTTTGAATAAAACAGGAGTATTCTCCTTTTACTATAAAAATTCTCTGATGTGGAAGCTTTAATCTGAAGACTACAGTCTATATATCTATGACTTTTACTATTACTATTATAGTAAAGCTGTAAGTCATTCAATTGCAATGTTACATTATGACTGCAATAAGAGAAAACATAACTCAGCGGACGTGCCTTATTTTATTAACTACTAGCTGATAACTTGGCGTTGTCTGGGTATTTATTTATAGAGGGAAAATGTCAAGACTAAATAGTTTATATCTAACTCTGATGGAATATTTCCTTTTTTCCAATATTGCGCATACGTTATTTGTGCCGCAGTTAATACATGTATAATTAGATACAGCACATCTTTCTTATACACCTCTTCACTTGTATGTTGATGGGAGAACAAACTAATTTGCAAAATGCTTAGGTGAAAATTGGCATATCTTTCTTCTTTATTATTATCATTATTAGATTTTTGTCCTACCTTTCTGATAAATAATTCAAGATGGCCAGCATGCCTACTACTCCCTTTTCCTATTTTTCCCACACCAACCACCCTGTGAGGTGAGTTGCGCTGAGAGAGAGTGATTGTCCCAAGACAATCACCCAACCTTTATGCCTAAAGTGGGTCTTGGTCTCCTGGTTTCCACACTAATAATAACTAATAATAATAACTTTAATTTGTAAACCGCTCCCTCTCCCCACAGGGACTCGGGGCGGTGCACAGGGAGAATAAAAACAATAAATATACACATATACAAAATATACAAACATAACTAAAAACGAATTAAATCTAATACCTGTGCTAAAAATCCCATTTAAAGCTAAAATACCCAATAATTAAATATAAAACCCCATAGAAGGGAGACTACCCTAGGCCGGCCAAGCAGAAAAGATATGTTTTTAATTTCAGACGGAAGGAGCGGAGGTCCGTGGTTGTTCTAATATCGGGGGGAAGGTCGTTCCAGAGGGCTGGGCCCGCCACAGAGAGAGCCCTTCCCCTGGGCATCGCCCGCTGACAAAGTCTAGTGGACGGCACCCGGAGAAGTCCCTCTCTGTGGGAGCGAATCGGCCGTGAGGCTAGCACTTAATCACTAGCACTTAATCACAATTCTAAAGTCGCTTTAGGCATGGATTATTATATAGAATGAACTGAGAGTACAAAGGCAACAGATCTGAAACACATGAAGGAGCAGAAACCAAAATAAAGTAAGAAATGGGTCACATTTTTGAAAATTCCTATTTTATTCATGCTTTCTGAGCATTTTGAGACATCATACTAAAGTTGCCTTTCATGTGAAGCATCAAAGCTTAAACCAATTTCCTTCATGCATTAATTCACCGAATCTCAGTGGCTTCTCCTGTTTCTAATCAATGGCTTTAGATAACATAATATAAAAGGTACAGAACCTGCAGATTGTTAAAAGGGGTGAAATAATGATTTTAGCAAAACATTTCACCAATTTTACATCATCATCATCCACTTGCAAAAATACAGATTTGGTCATAAAAAGCATTTAAAAGCTACCCTGCAAATTAATTGTCATTCTTGAAGTTCAAAAATATTGCTAATGTCTCCATAACAACCGACTAACCTTCTTGTCTGCCTGCCTGCCATTGCATCTCATTTGGGCTATTATTTTGGCACAAGTAAAGCCTGGCATGATGATTTTAGCTTTAATAAGCCTGCTGACATTTTTCATCTCTCATAGTTGTAGGACCTGGGAATCCATGAAACATTTTATGGAAAGCCCATGACCGCAGATTGAGTACTGTTTCAGAAAGAAAAGGATATGTTTTTGTATGGTTTAGATACAAACTCTGCTTAAGATGAGAGCTAAGCGGAGCTCTCTTTCCTTAGTATTCTTCACTCCATTCCCACACACATGATTAGTGAAGAATACTGAGTCATACGTAGGATGACATAACATCCCTTTTCATTACTTTGGTGTAGTATGTAGTTTAAGGCACATGTTGCACTTCCAACAATAAGAGATATCTTCAGGGGTGGGCTTCAAAAAATTTTTTTTTAAAGAATTTTTATTTTATTTTAAATGAACAATAACACACAAAAAGAATCATCTTTCATTACATCTTGTAGAAAAGGTGTCAAGTGGTTACAAAATAACTTTCGTGCATTTCTTCCACAATCATTACTTATAATTCATATTAAATTATGGTTTTTAAATCGAAGATCTTTGTATATCTTGCTATCAACATACCACAATTCTCATTTGATTATAATTGTTTAAATGTCCTTTTGCCTAAAATAATTCATAATTAAGAACACAACCACGTAATGGCATTTCATTGATTATTTCAAAAATCCTCCAATAACATTATTCCTTTATGATACATTCTAAATAAGAATTAATTAATAACGTTTCTAGGCCTTTTTTCCAAATCACTGTTTACAATTTGTATCCAAGTTCCTTTTACTAAACCAGTGCATATATCTAACACATACCTAAAAAACAGCAGCAATCTTAATGGGTCTCTGTCTGGATGATCTCTAGGTTGAGTCGAAGGGCAGAGAAGGATGACAGTTTGTCTCCTCCCTTAAACGGGCCTCAAAAAACAGGAGCTGTGACAATATTATCTCATATATAGTGTTGGTTGAATGTTCATTCATATATATATATATCCATTGTCATTTCATTATTATTGTTATAATTGATATTTGTTAACAAGAAATCGTTTAGTATTTATATCCAACTTCCTCTCATCAAAGCAATACATTATGTACCTTGTTGCCATTATCAATTATTTATCAATTATTTATTTAACATAACAATCTAAAAATTACTAAATTACTGCTTGCTAATTACAGAAATTAACTAATTTTTTATTATCGATTTTCATATATCAACCTGTATCTTTCCAATAGCAATACAGTCTTATTTCTTTTGCCACTTGTGGTATTAATCTTATACTCATTTTCTTAATAAAGTTTTTTTGGACTTCTCTCCATACCTTGTTGCTTGTAGCATCTCCCAAATAATCTCGTGGCCCTCCATCTGCTATTTGGACTAGTTTGTCTTTGGTTGTCAATCGTGCTTCTGTCAAAATTTCTTTCCTTAAATCCATCATTTTTTCTCCTTTTTCTTCTTCTGTATCTTGGAATCTGGGGTAGAGCTCCAGTTCATCAAATTCCCTTTTCCATACTCCCTTTTTTCTACTTACAATCACATTCGCTCCACTGGTAAAATCATCAGTTATCTTATCTTCATATTCATTTTCCCTTTCAATTTTTGGGGCTCCACCCCCATCCTTTTTTGCTGAAAAGAACTCTAGATTTTCCACTTCTTCTCAATTCTCCCAGTTACTTCCAATAAATTTTGTATTCCAGCCAAAATGTTTTGCAGCTTTAAAGTTTCTTCTTCTGAGTATTGATCCATATTTCTAAAAAAAAGAACTGATAGCCACTGCCACTCTAGCTTTCCAGATCTTTTTATTACTTTATTTTAAGTTGGCTTAAGTGCAAATTCTTTTATGATCTTCAAAAGAAAAGGGTTCTGTTTTTTTCTTCTTTCTCTCCCAGTGCCAGTATGGCTCTCAAAGGGCACCCGTGAAAACAATTCGTGCTCTTGGCTCTTATTACTTTTCACTTTCCATAAACAAGTTATAGTCCCTTAAGCTACAGTTAGTAAGATCAAAGAGGGAAAAAGTGAGAATACAATATTTCAAAAACTCCAGTGTCTAGCCTCCGAGTGGCAGTATTGCTTCCTTTCACTCTCTGATGTTTGTCTCAGGCTTAAAAGAAACAAAGTTCTTAAATGAAGTTTAATGGCAAGTAATAGGAACCATTGTTAAAGTAAAGAGGAAGGCTTTAACCCATAGGTTAAAAAGTAAAATAGAAAAACTGATCTGTTCACTTAGAAAGGTAAAAAAAGAAGAAGTTGCGAGCACTTCAATCCACAAAAGTATGGTTACAAGGAAAAAAATCCCACTTTCTAAAATAATTCAATGCAGGTTAATTTCGGCACTTATTTCTTCTACTTAGGGATTTAATTTATCTTAAAGAAGATTTTTTTTGAAGGCAGTTTTTCTCAAATAGAAAAAATTCCTCACCAGAGGGACACACTTTCTCTTTCCACTTTCCTTCTGTTCTGGAGCCATCCCAACTTCATCAGCCTAGTCTGCCTGTTTGCTGCTGGCTAGAAGATCTTCCCTTGGATCAATCAGGGACTTTGCAGTGTCCCTGAGATCAGCAAGGCTTAATCTTCCTATTCACCATCTCTGCAGGATGGTTTAGGTCCGATTGGACCATCCAACAGTAAAAGTATCGGTGGCAGTCTCAGAGCTTCAAGACTGCTCATCCGTATCATCGTGACATTGGCTCCTCCCTCAGGCTTCAAAAATTTTAACAATGGGTTCTCTACCTGGTTGCTGGGTGGGAGTGGCCATGGAGGGTGTGGCCTAGTGGGACTCCTGCATCATGGCAGGGGGGGCATTTTTTGCCCTCCCTGGTCTCCAGTGATCCTCTGGAGGCTGGAAATTGGCCCATTTCTGGCCTTCCTGAATTTCTGATAGACTGTTTTTCAACTTCCATGAGTCTCCACATGCACCCTGAACTTACTTGCATCCAAAATGGGCCATGTGGGGACTCTGGGGAGGGGTAAGGTGGGGGGGGGGCAGCCAGGAGTGGGATTTTACGGTTCTCCGAACTACACAGAATCTTAGCTAGAGGTTCTCCCAAACCCGAGAACTCCCAGCAGCTGACTCCTGGATATCATACTACTAAATAAGTAGCCCAAGATTGGAAGACATGGAGAGACCTTGCCCATAGAATCACTAGGAGTCAGACACAACTTAATGGATAATATCAATATTGCTACTAAATGGAATATATAACATGACTATGAAAACCTGAAACATTAAGTCAAAAGGGGATGTGCAAAACACTGTGTTTTGGTAAAGGAATATTCTAATGTTCCATAAAACAATATATCTTTCTCCAAATAAGTGCTGATCTAACTCTTCCAAATGGCTTGTCCTCTGTTGAAGTAAATCCTATGAAATACCACGAGATGCTCTGGTTCCAGAAGATAAAATACTTTCCAAACATTATCTATTGGGATTCTCAGTCATTCAGGTCATGGTTGTCCCAAAGATGCTTTTTTCAAGAGGCAACTAGACTTTCTTGTTTTTCTTTCACGACATTTCAATTATCATCCAAATAGCTCTGACTGGAAGGTGGGAAAATTAGTGGACTATCTACATGGAAGGAAGTATGCAGTGGAGTACCTCAAGGCTCTGTTTTAGGCCTAGTACTCTTCAACAGCTTCATCAATGATTTGGATGAGGGGATAAAAGGGGAACTCATCAAATTTGCAGATGACACCAAGCTGGCAGGAATAGTCAACACTTCAGAAGATAGGCTTAAGATACAGAAGGATCTTGACAAACTTGAACATTGGGCACTATGTAACAAAATGAAATTCAATGGTATAAAAAGTAAGGTTCTACATTTAGGCAAGAAAAAAAATGCACAGGTACAGTATAGGTGGTACCTTGCTCAATAGTAGTAAGTGTGGGAGGGATCTTGGAGTCCTAGTGGACAACCATTTAAATATGAGCCAGCAGTGTGCAGCAGCTGCCAAAAAAGCCAACGCAGATCTAGGCTACATAAACTGAGGGATAGAATCAAGATCACGCGAAATATTAATACCACTTTATAATGCCTTGGTAAGGCCACACTTGGAATACTGCATTTAGTTTTGGTCGCCACGATGTAAAAAAGATGTGGAGACTCTAGAAAGAGTGCAGAGAAGTGCAACAAAATGATTAGGGGACTGGAGGCTAAAACATGTGAAGAACAGTTGCAGGAACTGGTTATGTCTAGTTTAATGAAAAGAAGGACTAGGGGAGACATGATAGCCAATATCTCAGGGATTGCCACAAAGAAGTGGGAGTCAAACTATTCTCCAAAGCACCTGAGGATAGAACAAGAAGCTATGGGTGGACACTAATTAAGGAGAGAAGCAACTTAGAACTGAAGAAAAATTTCCTGACAGAACAATTAATCAGTGGAACCACTTGTCTCCAGAAGTTGTGAATGCTCCAACACTGCAAGTCTTTAAGAAGATGTGGGATAGCCATTTGTCTGAGGTGGTGTAGGGTTTCCTGCCTAAGCAGGGGGTTGGACTAGAAGACCTCCAAGGTCCCTCCCAACTTTACTATTGTAATTGTAATTGTAATTGAATTCGTCCATTCCCCAACATCCAGCCAAAGTTTAAAAAGCTTCTTGGATGAGAAGTGAAATGTCTTCAAAGAAAAACAAGAACATCCAGTTGCCTCTTGAGAAATTTCTCCAAACAGTAAGATCAGTGCATGTAAGAAAAAGAAAGAAAGGGAGGGAGAGAGGGAGAGAAGGTGAGTGGGAGGAAGCAAGGATGGAAGGAAGGATGAAAAAAAAATCATTGAAAACTCCATGACCAAAATACCATGTATTTCACACAACTAGTCAACAACTTTTTACAATGTCAGTCCTCCTGCCATATCAGGGTTCCAAATAACACCCCTAATGAAAGAAGACTCTGAGGCTTGAGTTTCCTCAAAGTTCCATTTTATTAGAGGTGTCATATTGGCTCATCTGGGAAAACCGAATCTGAAACCTTCCAGGGTTTCCCAACCCAAATGAAAGTTCAAGTCCCTGCCCAGCACCCACATGTCTATCACATGGTCCAGTCAGGCACCGTCCCAACTGGAGATGCCTCCCAGTCACACCACTCCAGGTACAGGGCAAGATGTCCTTGATTCTCTGATAAAGGAATGTTATTTAGACTATATATCTTCCATACTCCATATAATCCCCTTCCCATTTTCCCACAGCATTGAATGTGGCAGGCCTGAAGACCCAATGCAAATGATGGCTTCCAGGCTTGACACAAACCCTCTTTAAATACTCTGGTGGCCACAGACCATGGCCATGGATCCCCAAGACTTAAGATTTAAATCGTAACATTTCTTCAAGCCTTCTGAGAACACCTGTAACCACAAACTGAGAACCACTGCTTGATCATAAGGCACATGCATTCTTCTTAAGTAATCAAAGGGATCCTTCACCAGATAAAATGACTGTGAAATTACCATGATCAGTATGGCGTTCCTTTTTAAAGACTTCTATTTTATTTTGCAGGATTTGGGGAGGAAAATAGCTCTTGAATTGAGACGAACAAAGCCAGTCTGAATCTCTGTATCCTTCTAGTTATAAGACTATAATGTTTCTGCCACCGGTACCAAAAGTTAAGCACGAAACAATGAAATTGTCCTGAAACCAAATGGTAATACAATTGCTATTTTTCATTATTCCCCCCTCCCCCCCAATACAAAATCTCTTGGGGGAGAAAAGGATTAAAAAAAAAAACCAGTGTAACTGCTCAAAATAGGAGAATGTTATTAGAAAAGATTATGTGATCATGCTGGCTTAATGCATTGCGCTGAATAAGAAAGGCAACATGTTTACAAAATTGTTTTATGGTAGTGATGTACATCAGCATTTAGGGGGATATTGAAAACACTTAAAGCATAAGATTGTTACGCAATCCAGTATTTTATTTACTGGAATAAAACTGATGCAGATGACTTGGGATCAAATTACCCTTTCTGAGAAATCTGTCCAAAATATCTGCCTGACCAGGAATACTAAATATGTTTTTTGGTGGACTTCTACTCTCTATATAAATTTCTATATATACTTTTTCCAATAAGCTTTGCTCAACCTTCTACAACAGATGGATTTTACAGAAAATATTTGCAATATGACTTCAGGAATTCTTTATTGCTGGTATATCCAGAGGAAGGATAAAAAGAATCACAAAGAAGGCTGTGATTGTGTGGTCCCACCTCCTCTATGTATGCCATGCATGCAATACATATAAAAAGGGACAGAGCTATGAAGCCACCTTCTTGACCCCCCTCCCTCTAGATCAGGGGTCAGCAACTCGCAACTCTGGAGCCTGTGGCTGTTTCATCCCTCTGCTGCAGCTCCCTGTTGCTGGTCGGCTCCACCATTGATAGGACATTCGGTTAGGACAGAAAACTAGGTGGGGGAACCGGATTTCTGGTCAGCTCCAGAATTGAACCGGGGGGTGGGGAGGCTTCCAGTTAGGGTTTGTGGTTCTTTGAGTGTTGAAGGTTGCCGACCCCTGCTCTAAATAATCTTCTACTTTTTCTAGAAAAAACAACATTTTTTTCTCTCAGTAAAAGGGAGCCAGTCTGATCTAATGGTGAAGATTTTGACTTAGAAACCAGGAGCCTGTGAGTTTTAGCATGAAAACTGGGTGACTTTGGGCCAATCCCTCTTTCTCATTTTAACCCACCTCATAGGGTTGTTGCTATTGTGGGGAAAATAGGAGGAGGAAGGAGGATTAGATATCTTCACTGCTTCAAGTTATTTATAAACAAAAAATAACGACAGCTAAAAAGGTCTAAATAAATAAAAATAAAGAAACAAGTATGTATGACATTGGCTCAAACATCCTTGATTTCAGTAACTCTATATTTTACAAAGTGCACCTATGGAAATTGCAATATAAGTCACATCTTTTGCTTGTAGTCACCCTATAACCACTGCCTATATATTAATTAAAAAACTTTCTCCTTTTATTGGACTCCCTTGTCCTTCTAGCCGTATTTTTTCTACTTTCCATTCTGTAAACAGACTAAATAGTTAAGTAGTAAGGTAAAGGTAAAGGTAAAGTTTCCCCTCACACATATGTGCTAGTTGTTCCTGACTCTAAGGGGTGGTGCTCATCTCCGTTTCAAAGCCGAAGAGCTAGTGCTGTCTGAAGTCATGTGGCTGGCATGACTAAACGCCAAAGGTGCACAGAGCACTGGTATCTTCCCACCAAAGGTGGTTCCTATTTTTCTACTTGCATTTTTTATGTGCTTTCAAACTGCTAGGTTGGCAGAAACTGGGACAAGTAATGGGAGCTCACTCCATTACGCGGCACTAGGATTCCGAACCGCTGAACTGCCGACCTATCTGATCGACAAGCTTAGTGTCTTAGCCACTGAGCCACCACATCCTATTTGTTAAGTAGTATTAGAGGCCAAATCCAGACTAAAGGTTGAATTGTTACTCTCCTGGTCATGCTGACAGGGGTGCATCATGCCTTGTCACCTAATCAATAAGCAAGCTATAGTCAGGTCCCTAGTCAGAAGCTACCTGCGAGACCGCATCCTACCTCATACATCCCTGCGGCCGATTCGCTCCCACAGAGAGGGACTTCTCCAGGTGCCATCCACTAGGCAATGCCAGCGGGCGACGCCCAGGGGAAGGGCCTTCTCTGTGGTGGGCCCAACCCTCTGGAACGACCTACCACCCGGCCTCAGAACAACCACGGACCTCCGCTCCTTCCGCCAAAAATTAAAGACACTCCTGTTCCATCAGGCCGGTTTGGCCTAAGTTATTTACTTAGCCTGCAGTCTGTATTATAAATTGTTTTAATTGGGTTTGTAAGGGATTATGTCTTAACTATTCAAATTTTAGCACAGGGATAAACTATTTAATTCGATTTTAATTATTTATATTTTGTATTTGTTTGTTTTAAATTTCCTGTGCACCGCCCCGGGTCCCTTCGGGGAGAGGGTGCGGTTATATAAATTTTATAAATAAAATAAATAAATAAATAAATAACCCCCCCCCCCCCTCTCTAGGAAGCCATCTCCTATCTCTTCTCAGGTAGAGTCTCCTCCTCTTTCACTTCCTTAGCTTGATTCTGTGTTGGCTTCATCCAACAGACTTAACATTATACTATCTGTGAGCCACCCAGGCTCAGATTAGAGTCAGGCATTCAAATGCTATTTGCTTCAGGTTGGACGTGATTCAGTGTTCTATAAAGTAACCTGAATGAACTTCTACAGCAGAAGCTGTCCAAGTTGATTCAGTATCCAAACTCTGATTGAGACTTTTAAATTGCTGCAATTAAGAAAAAAAGGACATTTTTTGCCATAATGGGGTGACATGAACAGCCAAATGTAGAAGTTTTTTCTATTGACTTACAAAGAAATTGGCCTAGTACTTTCACATTTACATGTGTTTACGTGCATATGTGTTTATAGGAAAGAGCCTGTAACATGTAATTTGTTTTTGGAAAGATGACTGACATTTGCAAAAATAAGTGCTCCTTCTATGGAGAGAAATTCTGCCCATTAAAAAAAAAAAGATACTAGCATTTCACTGTTATAAAAAGCGAGCCACTTCTGTTCATCTCTGCTGTAAAGAACTCTTGGGGATTACATATTTTGTTTGTAAGGCTAATGAACAGTAAAGTACCAGTATATCTTTCTTCCTACTGTACTGTGACTCATAAAGCTAATTTAAATAGTAAGCTGAATCATTTCATTTTTCTTTCATTCATTCATCGGTTTTTACAAATATCTCTGCTTCTCCCTTCCCTTCCCTTCCCTTCCCTTCCCATCCCATCCCATCCCATCCCATCCCTTCCCCTCTCCTTCCTCTTCTTGGCTTGCTTGGTCATGCTGCTTTATGTGACTCATTGTTCCAAAGAACTAGGATGAAAAACTTAATTCAATCAGCCCGATTGAAGCTTTTTAAAAATTACTGGTAGGGCAAGTAGTAAGATCATTGACAAGTACCCAATGTTCTTTTCAGGGGGAAAAAAAAAGCAGTTAGTACTACCATGCAGATAATAGAAACAGATGGAAGGACAGGAAACAGGTAAATATAAGGCATGCTAAGATTGCACAGATAGCGTAGGAGTAGGGATGAAGGTACCAAATTGAAGAAAGTTGATTTAATATAAACAAAACAAATCTCATTATTTGGGAAAGACTAGATCTGAGTGGCCACGACACATACCCATCTGCTATTCAGATTCTAAATCTTCATGGACAATATGAAAACTCCTTACAGCTGTTCATCTTTAAACTGGACTTGAACTGAACCAATTACCAAAAAAAAGCACAATCAAATAGAGGCATGCATAATTGAACTGGTAGGTCAACAGTTGCTGCTGTTTGAATAATTACCTTGCTTAGAGATATAAATAAATTACCACATAAGAGGGGGGTTGAACACCTTTTTAAAAACAAAACAGATTTTCCCCCACCTGGTTCCTCTGCAGATATCTCATTATAAAGTACTAGCAACTACAATGAAAATTGAATAAATAAATAAATAGACAACCTTATAGATAGGACAACTTCAAAATGTAGTTAAACAAAAAAAGTAAATACTGTACATAAATATTTTAACAAGCCTGCTTAATTCCAAGGGACAAAACAAATATTGACTAATATTTCATGGAAAGATAGATTAATTATATTATTTATTTATTTATAAGATATGTATGCTGCCCAAATCTTACCTAATACCATGGAAATCCTTGAAAGAAAAAGTCTATTATTCATTCATTCATTCATTCATATATTTTTTTTAAAAAAGTATAATG
Organism: Rhabdophis nuchalis; assembly: GCA_039707465.1. Classification (NCBI taxonomy): domain Eukaryota; kingdom Metazoa; phylum Chordata; class Lepidosauria; order Squamata; family Natricidae; genus Rhabdophis; species Rhabdophis nuchalis. The sequence goes on along the minus strand of CM077643.1, from coordinate 119,754,930 downwards.
CCTATCTTAAATACAACTCTGGGTGGCTTACAACAACAATAAAAACCTGTAACTGTAAAATCATAAGCCATAAAACCATAAATTATAAAACAAATACCTGGCATCTCAATCTTTTCTTTGGGATGTGCCACAACCAGCTCCAGATATCCTTATTCCATCTCAGTGCCTGGATGAAAAGCCAGATCTTGGTGGTCTTCTGAAAGGCTAAAAGGCCTGGGGGCCTCCTAGATCACCAGGTGGAGGATGTTCCATAAAGTAGGAGCAACTATAGAAATGGCACACTTCTGAGGTCCCACTATCCTATCTGAGGCAAGCTGCAAGTCATGTCTGTCCTATCTCATTTGGTAGGACAGACAGATGCTCTCTTGGAAAGGCGATCCCGCAACTAATCAAAATTGGACATACTCATTGCTTGATACAAATCCCTGAACATTATGTGGCTCTGTATTAACTTCACACATGATTTCTGATGGCTTTATGGTAGAATAGCTTTCTGCAATTTGTGCCCATCAAATATGGAAAGCTCGGCTCACAGTCCCAACACTTATTGGTAGCAGTCATGCTGACTAGAAGTTGTAGGAAACAAATATATAATGGAGGGCCATCACTTTAAGAAAATTCAGCTGGAGCTATTGCCAAACCTGCAGAGGTTGTGGCAGACCAGAAAATATTTTTCTATTCTTTTCCCTGTAACCTACAAATAAATTGTTCCAAAGCTAGCAGTTTAGAAGGGAAGGCTAGAAAAAACATGTGAACCTTAACAGGAAAAAGCTGAAAAATTTAAATTGGTTTTCAAAAGCCCCAAATGAAAACCATCATTCCCTTTTACATACCATTGGGGTTTTTGCTTGATCTCATCAAAACACAATAGCACCCATTGCTTTCTAACCTCAGATTATATTTCAAATTGATGGGAAAAGTTACACATTCATTCTTGTTAGAAGACTAAATTAGACCTTATTAAACCCTCAGAGACAGCTTCCATAAGTCCCCCAATATCTAAAAAACCACTAATGACTTCCATATTTTATCCTGAATATGCCAATAATTCACTTCCATTCTAAAGAAATGAGATCTGTAATTGCAGGACGATACTTCACTAATTGCAATCCAGGTATCTTCAGTTGCCAAATAAAGCTTGCTAGAGCATGAACAAACCCAGGGGATTAGAGTCAATTAGAGCTTTTTTGTTCACTGCTGTCACATCCTACCTTGATAGGCAGGAGCAATAATGGAGTAATGTAAATGTTGAGCAATTAAAAATGTGGAGCTGTAGGAAGTTCTCTTGGATTGTTCACTATAAACGTGACAGAAACAATTGCCATTTTTATGACCATTGCACAACCACTTTGCTTATGTGCATGCGTTTTGTCTGAGTTGAAGTGATAGTGGTGCAGGAAAAAAAGGAGATATGGAAATGACTCTAGGGCAGATTTGCAAGATTTGTGACATGGTTGGTTTTGTTTGTTCGTTTGATAAAGTAACAGCAAAATTCAAGAACCTCTCTTCCTGAAGATTTTTAAAGATGATTTCAGCTGCTATATTACCAAAGTGGGTTCATAAAACTGAATGATTTGATAATAATATCTCTGTATTTTCCTCAGTTCATGTTGCTTTAAAGGTTCACGAAACCCTGCAATTAAATTACCACAAGAATTGTTGACATATCTTGAGATTACCAACACATTTCCTAAATCTATCTTCTTTCTGTTTCTACCAGCGCCTATTTCCCCAGTTTAACCATTAGCTGTCTGAGTTGTCGTATTAGTCTGTTGCGGGAAAACAACAGCAACATTTTGTCACATCTTAAAGGCTAACAAATTGATTATAGCAGAAACATATAACAAACACTAGTTCATGGAACCTTCAGCTATCATAAATATGTAAGTCTTCAAGCTGCCTCAAGACTCATTGTTATTTCATTAATACTCCCCCTCCCTATATTTTCCATAATACTCACTATTTTATAGATGATTCTTTACCATCGAAAACCTATAGTTCCTTTAAGGAAAAGCATCCACATGGTTTTTCAGTATTCTGAGCGTTATTCTGATTTTGTTGCTTCCATCTGCCAAGTCTATACAGTATATGGAATAATTTATAGAAACATATTCTATAAGGATTTATGAGACATTTGTTTAATGAGCATATTTTAAAAATAAGCTAGAGATAAGTGAAGTGCAAACACATTTGCATGAGATGTGAACTCTGCCTGAATTCTCAAACAGTTTAATGAGTCACTGTGGGACTATAATACTTTTATCTTTCACGTTATATGAAAAAACAAGGCTTGTATCCTTCAGATTCCCTGATGTATATGAATAGAGCACATATCTGACAATTTCTATATTGTACACTGGAGGGAAAACCTACAATTTGAGAATCAGTAAGATATTGGGCGTTCTTACATTTTGCCCCTTTCAAAAATCTAAGTGGGATTTTTATTAGTTATTTATTGCATTTTTATCCCGCTTTTATTATGATGCAAGTAAGTGAAGTGGTGGGGATGCATTACATTCCTTATTCTCCCACAACAACAACCCAGTGAGGTAGGCAGGGCTGAGAAGTCACTGGCCCAAAGTCACCCAACCTGCTTTCATGCCTAAGATGGAACAAGAATTCAGAGTTGCCTGGTTTTCTAGGCATGCACCTTCACAACTATGCTAAGGTGGCTATATAAAAGTGATAGAATCCTAGCAGGTGTGATTTATGACTGCTTTCACACTTATGACTGTTGCAGAACCTTCAAGGTCATGTTATCAAAATTCAGGTGTTTTGGCATGTATTTATGACAGTTGTACTGTCCTGGGTGTCAGGCCCTTTTGGATCTTTGGTCTGCCGCACTTTTTATTTTTCTACTATGCCTTTTCTGTTGTGAGAAAATGGGAGGGGAGTTTATATGGAGTTAGATGCTATGTAGCCTAAACAAATTCCTTTTTAGAAAGCCGGTCAGATGCAAAGGTGTCTCTGCACCTCTGCATCTGACCGGAACTGGATGGGTGGAACTGCCAGCATGGCAGTGGGAGATTGGATCATGTGATGGACTGGTGGGTGTGGGGCAAGTTTGTCAGCTTTCAATTGGGTTGTGAAAACCAGGAAGGTTTCAGATTCGGGTTTTCCAAGATGTGCCAATATGGCTCTCTTAATAAATTGAAACTTTGAGCAATACTTTGCCTTGGACTCTGATTTAATTTTGGATGCTATTTGGAACCCTGACACTGGGGTCATGGGATCACCATTTATAATTTTCCCAGCTGCCTTTTGACAAGCAAAGTGTGTCAAATTATTCAACTTTCCATTTAGGGGCGTTCAAAATTCGTGACATGCCTTGGATATTGTAAAGATATTTTGGTTACTTTAATATAATTTAGATGTGCTTGGTAAGTAATTACATAAGCATCACATCTTTTCAACATTTTGTTTGGAGGAAGCTGATTCGCTTAATAACCATACGATTCACTTACCGACTGCAGTAACAACGGTGGCAAAGGTTGTAAAATTGGTCATAACTCATTTAACAACTCTTGCTTAGCAATGGAAATGCTGGGCTCCATTGTGGTTGTAAGTTGAGGACTTCCTATATTTGATTTACAGTAGTCTTTGGAGATCTGAAATGGCTTCCTGCTCTCTGAGACATTCAACTCAAAGGAGCACCCAAGATTTATTTTATTTTATTTTATTTTAATCGCATTTATATCCCGCCCTTCTCCACAAAGGACCCAAGGCGGCGCACAGGAATTAAAAAAACATACAAAACAATAAATACAGAATTTAAAAACATATTAAATTAAATTATAATCCTATGCTAAAATCCAAATTAAAATCCCCAATTTAAAACGATCTAAAATAGTCCCAATGGGAGGTTAGGCTAGGCCGGCTTGCTGAAAGAGATGTGTCTTTAGACACTGGCGGAAGAGGCGGAGGTCCGAGATGGTACGCAATTCAGGGGGTAGGTCGTTCCAAAGGGCAGGGCCCGCCACAGAGAAGGCTCTTTCCCTGGGTGTCGCCAGACGGCATTGCCCGGCCGACGGCACCCTGAGAAGGCCCTCTCTGTGGGAGCGAATCGGCCAAAGGGATGTATGGGGCAGGAGGCGGTCTCGCATATAACTAAGCCCCGAGCCATGGAGCGCTTTGAAGATGGTCGTCAAGACCTTGAAGCGCACCCGAAAGGCCACAGGAAGCCATTGCAGCTCGCGCAGGATCGGTGAGCTGTAAAATGTTCACAAGTTCTTGAAATCAGAGAACTCTCTGCTGACATATCTTGCAGGTGCAATGAAACATTACTAGGAATCTTGCCTTAGAAGTGTTTAACTTAGAAGAGTAGAATGAAATAGTGGAACTATTTAAGGTTCTTGGGTAGACCTTCCAGTGACAAAAACTTCTGTGTCTCAAAGTCTTCATTTAAGCAGATGAGTTCTATGGTGCTTAATCCATGTGTCACCAGGCAGACGTCATCTTGTTGTGCTTCCCAAGGCCCTATCCAAATTCTGTGGTGACATTTCTCAAAACTGGCAGAGTCCTTTCTTAACATTTTGAGGTGGGAAAATATATGCTTATAATGGGAATCCTCAAACTAGCTTGACTTAACAGGCAAACGGAACAAGGGAAATCCTAAAACATGAACGTGTGTTACCATGAAGCACTGTAGGAAGATAGTACCAACCCCTCTCCTAGGATAATGAGATATTTTAGGAAATATTAAAAGGGCAGAATATTTCCCCTAAAAGAGAGGCAGAAAATCAGCCCCCCCCCCCAGCTTGAGACAGTTTATTCTACATAACAAAGATCAGGCAGAGCTATAAGAGGAAATCCTAAAGTCCTTTCATTACATCATCACCCAGCAAGTGTCAACCAAGCTTGGGATTCAGGACAGCCTACGGACTTGCCCCTGCATGGCCCCATGGAAGTCTGACAATCAATCAGAATACAAGCTCAAATTCAAAAGTCCAGAGAGGGCATAAAACTCAGGCACTCTCAGCATTTCTTTCCTTTTCCCCCAGCATCTCAAGCCACGTGATCCTGTTCATCAATAAACCTTCTTTCCCAGCAACTTCCATGAATCCAGTGTCTTTCCTCCCACTTGGAACTGAACCCAGAAGGATATTTCTTCCAACAGGCCAATGCAGCCTTTCTTGCTCAAAGTAATAATTATGGCCCTAGGATTAAAAGGTTTGTGCAATAGAGCTGCTGGATAATGGAATACTGTACAGCCTGCAGTATGTTTATTAAGAATTAAATCCCACTCAGTTCAATCAGATTTATTCCCCATTAAGTCTATATCACACTCCTGCCAAAGTCTATGAGCACCACTGCTTTTACTTTTACAAATATCTTCTCAGCTTAAGCATGGTAGTTCAAAGCTTAATAGCAAGTGAGGGTTTTTTTAAAAAAGATTTTTTTTTTAAAAAGGAAGAAAAGAAAGACCAAAAGCAGTCATCACAGTGCAGCATATCAAACCAACCATTTGCTTCAGGAGAGAAGAAAAACTACTTTGCATTTTTATAAATGCATGTAATTTATTTTAATTTGTGGACCTGAAATTTGTTTTAGTGGGGATCATTGATTCAGAGCACAAATCCACCATTCTTATAAAAACAAGCACATCTTCAGTTGTTTCAAATTCAATTTCATGCAGCATGAAATTGTCTTGTCTCCAATTACCATCCAATTGTGAAGTGTCAATCATTCTGAATTATCATTTAGGACAGTAGTTTTCATATGTCATCAAAGCTCATCATATAGAACAACAGCCTTAATAAGTGTCATCATCTGCTTTTGTGATTTATGGTGCTGAAACAGATATATCAGCTTACTAGAAGTATATATAGTATCTTGCAATGTGACAGTATTTAGCATGGCTTTTTTTTGAAAATACAGTAATGATAAGGCATAGATTTTTTTTTTTTTGCGCTAAGGACAACACATAAATGAGCATGTCCTAGACACCCTGGGTTATTATTAAATTATTGATGTTATATTAATTAAAGTAATATTTAATTATTAATGCAACAGGGAGTGTTTCATTAAAGAAAGGTCATGTCTGCTTAATGGGATTTTTGGGGGGGGGTCTGATGTGTGAAAAATATACAACTTCAGTCTCATTTTTTTGAAAAGAGCAATACTTCAAATAAAATAAAAAGCGTGTAAGTAGATGAAATTTGACAAACCCAGTAATTACTAACAACGTCCTATGTAGAAAATTCACAATGAGAAACAAAATAGTATTCTCTCAGAGTTTCACAGGAGTGGCAACAGTCGCTGTATATCCATTCTGCTGGAGAAGCATTTTTTTTTAAATTCCACTGGGCACAGCTGAATACAAAGAGAGGGGAGGGTTACATTTGTGTGTGTGTGTGTTACATTTGCTTGCATTTAACTTCCACTTTTTGCCTGCCACTCACAGGACGATGGCTTCCACTTGGCTGAGTAACATGCTCTTGTTTCAGTGAACTTTGGTTCTAGATCAGGGGTTCCCAAACTTGGCAACTTGAAGACTTCAACTCCCAGAATTCTCCAGCCAGCTCTGCTTCTGGGAGTTGAAGTCCACAAGTCTTCAAGTTGCCAAGTTTGGGAACCCCTGTTCTAGATGGGTGGCAACTATGCCAACCTATGATTGCCAACCATATCACAACTATGATTGCCATAGTTGTGATATGGTGCAGTTCAATAAATGTGATGGACGGGTACCTTATGGACTTTTATTTTTCTTCTCTCTTCTTGAATGTTCTTTGCTGTTTGTTTGTGGATCTAAAGACAGAACTGTGTGGGTAAGAGTCAGAAGCATATTATGGGGGCAATATTCCATATTGTGTGAGCAGGTTTTACTGGGCCATTAAGCTTGGCCAATGTTACATGTGTTCCAATATTGCTGTTGCTGAAACTATCTCAAACAAAAATTCTCTGGGTTCATGATATCTTAAACTTCAAACAATAAAAATGTAAAGAAACAATAAAAATAGAATGCATTTAATAAATCTCTAAATACATAGAAGTTAGACATATGAGTTCTCAGTGGTCTTCAGAAGGAATATTCTATTCATCTATATAAATAAAAATGTAAAATAGTTTGTGCAAAGCCACTAATCTCAGAAAGTACTGAACCGATCGACACCAAATTTTCAAACAATGTTCCCAAGGACGTCCGATGCAATCATATGTACATTTTGTGTGCTGGCACACGTGTGTCATGTGCAAGCAGCACAAATGTAAAAGGTACTCACATCTCAGGTTTTCACCTCCCTGTAGCTCCTGTAGAGAGAGAGGGAGAAATATAGTAGGTAGGTAGGTAGGTAGGTAGGTAGGTAGGTAGGTGGATAAACATAGAGAGAGGGAGAAATACAGTAGGTAGGTAGGTAGGTATAGAGATAAACATAGAAGGAAAATACAGTAGGTAGGTAGGTAGAGGGATAAACATAGAGAGAGGGGAAAATACGGTAAGTAGGTAGGTAGGTAGGTATAGGGATAAACATAAAGGGAAAATACAGTAGGCAGGTAGGTAGAGGGATAAACATAAAGGGAAAATACAGTAGGTAGGTAGGTAGGTAGAGGGATAAACATAGAGAGAGGGAGAAATACAGTAGGTAGGTAGGTAGGTAGGTGAATAAAGAGAGAGAGAGGGAAAAATACAGTAGGTAGGTAGGTAGGTAGAGGGATAAAGAGGGAAAAATACAGTAGGTAGGTAGGTAGATAGAGAGATAAACATAGAGAGAGGTAAAATACAGTAGGTAGGTAGGTAGGTAGGTAGAGGGAGAGAGGAAGAAATATAGTAGGTAGGTAGGTTGGGGGTTATATGATGGTTGTGTGTATGTGTGCAGGTGTAGATCTACACACAGATTGGTTAGCCATTTAACCAGACTGGGCCACAGCAACGCGTTGCCAGGTACAGCTAGTTAATCATAAAAATTCATCCTGTTTATTCAAAGAGACTACAATGAGCATCTCAGCTTCAAATAATCATCTTTATCCACCAATTCCCAGTCTCCATTCATTGATGCCAGAGTTTGTATCTGATTCTTTGTGAAATAAATACAAAGTGATTAATAAAAATAACCTTCAATAAAATGTTTCTTTGCATAAGCTTTTAGCCAGCCATGCATTCAGTTCTAAGGAGTTTCTATCCAGCCGATTCTCTGTTTCCAACCCATAGTTTGGCTTTTGATGTCCACAAAGCACGTCCATTCCTTATTTCTATCTGTTCGGTTGTGTACCTCGGCTTTTGAGCAATGTTATGGTTAGAGATTACAGTATATTTCCAAGTCTGCTGACATCATCCTGGCTTGACTCCATAACTCAATAATAACATAACTTTTCTATCAGAGGCAGTAATTCAAAAACAGAAAACCTTAAATATTCCCTATTAGCAGAAATACACTGCAATCTATATCAATGATTCTCAGTCTTTCAATCCAATTCTCAGTCTTTCAATCCATCCCATACCTAAACTACGGCTCTTAGATAGCAATGCTCCAATGAGCATCCTGTTTACAGAATGCACATCTGTAATTTCACTCTCAATCTTGTACTAATATGAATGCCTGCACATGCTCTTTCTAAATACCAACAATACGCAATAGGCTGACTATTCAAGGAACTCTTCAGGTTCCTCTCAGCAGGCTCAGACTTGGCTGAAGCTCCCCAGGAATTTGACATGGCACAAGTAGGAATTAATCTTGGTTGTAATGCTGGAACTCAGACAATCAACTGTTATTGATTGCCCCTGAAAAAGGCTTTACAAGCTATATTAGCTTCTGCACACTGTGCTTCTTTCCTCTTTGTGGCTTAGAAATTGGTTCCCTAAATCCCTTATTTTTATTTATTCATTCCATTTCTAGAGCCACCCAACTCAACTAAGTAATTATATCCTAGGATATCTTTCTTTCTTTCTTTCTTTCTTTCTTTCTTTCTTTCTTTCTTTCTTTCTTTCTTTCTTTCTTTCTTTCTTTCTTTCTTTCTTTCTTTTCCTTCCTTCCCTCCTTCCTTCCTTCCTTCCTTCCTTCCTTCCTTCCTTCCTTCCTTCCTTCCTTCCTTCCTTCCTTCCCTGTGTTTACTTCTCTTCACATTTCGGCATGACTACCAATACCTCATGGAAGACTTTGCTCTTTTTTAACCCAATAAACAGAAATCACTAAAGCAAGGTCTTTCTCACTTACAAAAGGCTGACTCTCACATTTAATTGCATCAGTGCCCCAGTAACCATTTTTATATGACATGTCCTTCAAGAACATGTGAAGAGCTGCAGTCAAAACTTCTGCAGAGATAGCTGCCCTTATCATAATAAACCTGCACATTTTTCTGCCCACTTAGGGACTGGAGAATAACAACTTTAAGGGCTTCCACCTAAGCTGGAAACCTTTTGTGTTTATCTATATCAGAGGTTCCCAAACTTGGCAACTTTAAGACTTGTGGACTTCAACTCCCAGCAGAGCTGGCTGGAGAATTCTGGGAGTTGAAGTCCACAAGTCTTCAAGTTGCCAAGTTTGGGGACTTCTGATCTATATCCTTTCTGAATTATGGGTGCCATTTCCTCTCTGCTTCTGATGTGGTTGCTTTAAATATTCTCTAGGTTTCCCAAGAGATCTGAAATTGTTGATTCCCCACTTCCATTTGCTTTTGTCTAATATCTGCATTTCTGAAAAAGCTCTTTTTCCTTTTCATGTACTTTGACAGATGAAACTTCAAAACAAAACCCAAATCGTAATAACAGAGTTAAAAATAAAAACAAATTAGGGACAAAACCAAAATAAAAGAAGTAAAAAAAGAGATGTGTGTATGCATTTACAGATAATTATGTGTATATATGGTCTGAAGAAAAAAATAAAAACATTTAAAAGTCATATTCAATATTACTATCCAGAGTGGCATTTGTCTAGATCTGTCAGTTAAGAAAAGTGGTCACCAGATTTCAATAAATTTATCGTTATATTAATTTTTCAGTCAAAGCAATTCCCCACATTTTTCAAAAGTGTTGATTCAATGCGATATAGGTAGTCCTCAAATTATAACTGTTTGCTTAGTGACTGTTCCAAATTACAATGGAAACATTTTTGAAGTTCTGACTTCTTCCCCTTCCCCCATGTCACATGAAGGCATTTTGAACAGTTGAAGGCAACTGTTCAGCATTTATGGCCATTGGTAGTATCGAAGGTCATATGACTGCAATTTATGACATTTTTGCTGGGGCTCAATTATGATTGTAACTTGAAGACTACCTATATATTGAGTTTGCTTTCTGCATTTTGCAAATGCAAACATAATAGCTCAATTGGATCAATTTTGTGTCTATATTTTATGAAATAACCAACCTCAGTGAATGCTATGTTGGCTGGTGTTGTGAATGTACAGGCTGCAAATTCTGACATTTGCTGTTGGCCATCCCTAAAGCCAGATTGTCTGCGTTTATGAATGAAGCATAGCCCTTACCTATATACTGAGTCAGAATCTTCCAGATTTTTCTTGAGCTAAAAAGCATTCTGTTCTTTTGAGAAGAAGGTATAACTGAACTGAGAAAAAAACAATCTGTCCAATTAGACTCTCCCATTGGGAGAATCACTTAGACTCTTCTCATGGTGAAAGATCCATATCAGAAGGAAATGGCGAAATTGACTGCCGTGATTAGAGATAATGATTTAATTAAATTTCTTGTGACTTGAAGACCGCTCTTAGATTTCTTATAGGACAAAGAGAAAATCAATTTTTGAGTTTGGGTTTTGAGGATAAGATTTGATTTAACAAGATAAATAGTGTGGACATAATTATATGATTATTCATAATTTACAACATATTATATGTTACATTGACATTATGACAAGAATACATTATGAACATTGTTTTTCTAGATGTGGTATTTTAAATACTGGTACTATTCATTTAAACTTAGAGATTGTTGTATTGTATTATTGTCTCTGTACTGGAAAAGTCAGAGGCAATTATTGTTATATATCTATTTGATGTATTTTTTTTTTGGTTTACTTTTTAACTTGGTTAGTTCCCTTTAGTAGCCATGGTGGCTACTGCAGCTAGAATGCAGTATTGCAGGCTAATTCTGCTGATTGCCTGGAATTCAATTCTGACCGGCTCAAGGTTGACTCAGCCTTCCATTTTTCCAAGGTCGGTAAAATGAGGGGCCAGATTGTTGCGGGTAATATGCTGACATTTGTAATCTTCTTAGAGAGCGCTGTATGGAGTGGTGTATAAGTCTAAGTGCTATTACTATTACCCTGTTATTCCATTTCCATTTTGTCTGATTTGTAAATTTAACCAATATATTTTAAAATAATCATTTCTTTTAAAAAGGAAGAGTGAGCTACACCAGGGGTCACCAGCAAAGCTGGCTGGAGAAGTCTGGGAGCTGAAGTCCTTCAGACTTAAAGTTGCAAAGGTTGGGGACCCCTGAGCTACAGTTACAGAGCCACAACTACACATTTTTCCAACAAGCCCTCTATTATTAAACAGAACATAGATCAGTAAAGCAAGAACAGTGAATTAACAACTATTAGTCATGAAAAAAACTATAAGTGCTCCAGCCCTCACTTCTATAGCTGTAATGTATTTACCTTAATGCATTCAATAAACTCAATAATTTCAATTAAAAACCATCTCAAAACAGATTTCTGGTAGCTTCAGGAATTACTGACTCACAGAACACTTTGCAGCCCAAGAACACATTTAGAGGGTAATGGTTTAATTGATAGTTGAGTATGCAGGCAAAAATCTACATACACATTCTTCATTTTCTTAATTATATCTTGTCAGCAGGACTTGCAAGCTCTTATTAATTGGGGCTTCAGACTGTAATTGTACAACTGATGGCATTTTAGGCGATGTGCAAAGTCAGCCCATGCTGGTTGCCCTGGAATGTGCATACAAAAACGCAGAAACATGTTGCTTGAAAAATGAATTCCAAGCATTTAAGTCACAGGAAAGGGAAAACGTATTGCCCGTAAGCAGCTCAAGGCTCTCCAGAGTTTTTATCACCAACATTCAAAACCTCAGAATTCCAAAGGATGCAAGTGTTTAAATTCTCTCTCACCCCACTGAATAATTTAAAAAAGTTATAAACCTTCAGATTACCTTTAACACCCAAAGAAGTTTTTTTTAAAAAAAATAATGCCCTGCATGAAAAGATGCCATGGCTCTGTCCCATAGTCCCTGATTGTCAAATATTATTGAAAGGGCAGAGTAGTTCAGAACCAGATTAAGAACAGTCATGGGACTTCTTCCATCTGGAACATTTAGCTAGGAAATGATAGACTTCTAGATCAGGGGTCACTTGCCTTTTGGACCTCAGGGACCACTAAATTCATAATTTTAAATTCCACGGACCACTAATATGATCTGTCTAATGACCAGCTTGGTAGGCGTGGCTATGTGGTCATGTGGCTAGGTGAATGAGGCTAACTTGATGTCATTCATGTTGAGGGGACACCTTGCTGGCCTCTACTCACCCCTTCCCTCCCAGCCCCTCCTCGCCTGCCTGCCCAGGTTCCTTAGGGCCCCCATCAGGAAGCAGTTGCTGGAGCTAAGCAGCCACCATGAGAAAATTTGGCAAAACATCTGGCTCAGTTCAAATTGGATCTGACCAAGAAGGCGGCTCAGCAGAGGAATAGGATCAGAGGCTTTCCAAGCAGAGGGAAGAACTGCGGGAGTGCAAGGCCAGGTATCAGCCCCTGGAAGCTCATTGGGCTGAGATGGTCAGCCTGTTCCAGACCATGATGCAGTCCCACTGGAACAAAGCACTCTGGTTCTTCACCACCAGTGGTGCTTCCTTCCAGCCTACACCCAAAGACCTGCATTAGGAAGCTGAAGCAGACCCCGTCGGAATTTCTGCCCCCTCTGTTGCATACAAAAAGACCCTGAAGAGGGGAGACTCTCTGCAGCAACCCAAGTGTTCATTGCATGTATCTGGCCCAGGGGCCATAGTTTGAGGACCCCTGATTTAGTGCAATATAAAACATGCATAATTAATTTTTCTGCAGACCACCAACATTTTCTCATGGACCGCCAGTTGCTGACCACTGTTTTAGATAACATGGTGAGATCTGAGTTTGCTCAGGGCCACTGGTGGTAATGCTCCTGCGGTTGAGAGCCGCAGATTTTGGGTGTGAATCCTAACAAGAACCCCAACTATTGAATTTCCATTAGGAGACAGATAGAAAATAAAGTTATTAGTTTTAACTATACAGCACATTAAATTATCTAGCACAAATAATTGCTAGAATTTCCCAGCATGGTTCTCTAAATATAGCAAAAAAATGTGCATTTTTAATAATAATAATAATAATAATTTAATTTTATATCCCGCTCTCTCTCCCCAAGGGGACTCGAGGCGGGGCACAGGCAATTAAAAATACAAATAAGACCACAGACAAAATACAAAATACAAAATTAAAAATGGATTAAATTAATCCTGCGCTAAAACCCATAAACTAAACTAAAAATTACCCCTAAAACCCCTAACCTAAAAAGAGACTACCCAAGGCCGGCCAGGCGAAAAAAGTGTGTCTTTAATTTTAAGTGGAAGGAGCGGAGGTCCGTGGTTGTCCTGATATCGGGGGGAAGGTCGTTCCAGAGGGCTGGGCCCGCCACAGAGAAGGCCCTTCCCCTGGGCGTCGCCCGCTGACAAAGTCTAGTGGACGGCACCCGGAGAAGTCCCTCTCTGTGGGAGCGAATCGGCCGTGAGGATGTATGGGGCAGGATCCGATCCCGCAGGTAGCTAGGTCCCGAGCCATGGAGCGCTTTGAAGATGGTAATTAACACCTTGAAGCGCACCCGGAAGACGACAGGTAGCCAGTGCAGCTCGCGCAAGAGCGGTGTTACGTGGGCAAACCTAGAGGTGCCCATAATTGCTCGCGCGGCTGCGTTCTGGACCAACTGAAGCCTCCGGGTACACCTCAAGGGGAGCCCCATGTAGAGAGAGTTGCAATAATCCAGTCGGGATGTCACGAGAGCATGAGTGACTGTGCGAAGGGCGTCCCGATCCAATAGGGGGCGCAACTGGCGTACCAGGCGAACCTGGTAAAACGCCCTCCTGGCCACGGCTGTCACTTGATCTTCCATGGACAGCCGGGTATCCAGGAGGACACCCAAGTTGCGCGCCCCATCCACAGGGGCAAGATGTTCGCCCCCTATGGCCAGCGATGGAGTCAGCTGGTTGAATCGGGCAGCCGGAAACCACAGCCACTCGGTCTTGGTCGGGTTGAGCCTGAGTCCGTTACTTCCCATCCAGATCCGCACGGCTTCCAGGCACTGGCACATCACCGCTACGGCATCGTTGGGGTGGTTTGGGGTAGATATATACAGCTGAGTATCATCAGCGTAGAGATGATACTCTACCCCAAAACCACGGATGATCTCGCCCAGCGGCTTCATGTATGTGTTGAACAGGAGAGGCGAGAGGACCGACCCCTGAGGCACCCCACATGTGAGGGGTCTTTTTTTTTTTTTTTTTTTTTGCTTAGTGACGGTAGCAATGGAATGCTTAGAAAATTGTCAGTCCAAATTGTGGCCTGCAAGTTGGTCATTAAATGATCATTCATCCTTGGGTTATATTCAGAATTATCAAATGTCTAAGATCCCCAGCATTGTCCAAGAAAAAGTTTATTATAAAACAGTGCATTCAAGGCGTTGTCATGTCAGTACCATAGTTGATTTCAGATGTAACTAGAAAGTCCATGAGAACTTGTGTGCCTTCATTCTCCCAATCCAACATAAATAATCTATCATGATAATCAATTTAATTACATACCCTGAACAAAACTTCAGTTGAAATGGATCCAGAAATCAGTATTATTCAGATGTTTTTAAAATCATCTTAATAACCTTTTCTAGAAATTGAATACAGACCTTGGTTAGCGACTCCAATTGGGATGGACAACTCGGTTATTAAGTGAAATAGTCACTAAGTAAAACTGCAATTTACAATCTTTCCTTTGCTTTACAGACCTAAGTAAACTGTGCTTCTTTAATTTTTCTTTATCATATCATCAATACAAGAATTCATCACAAAGGGTTTTTTGCATCTCCATCACAACTGTGGTCACTGAGATAGTCACGAAATGTGGACTACCTACATTTGATCCTCTTCAATAATCTAACAAGTCTTCTGAGTCATGCAAGAGTTCAATTAATATCTGATTATTGTCTTCCTTCAAGAGGCACTGGCACATCTCTCCCATGAAAAGGCACTTGTATACTTTCCATGGACATTTTGCAGTAATAGTTATCAGCTTCAGTTAATAGCAGGCACAACTGACTAACCAGAGCCCTGGCCCTTCTTATACCCTTGTTGCAAGCAATGCATGTAACAAGGGTAGAGGTTTGATTGCCTGATTATGTCTATCAGTGTGAAGCTGGTAACCATTATTTTGTCCATCCCTGTGCTTTCCTAAATCAGGATGTTAATCCTGTCCTTGCCAGTTTAATCAGCCAGCAGGGGAAAATATTGGATAAGCAGAGTGGCCCTCCTTTCTCTAAGCAACCTTGTGATCTACAAACTGAATGGTATCCAAACTAATGGATTAGTATCTTTTTCTAGATGTGCATGACAGTTCTTCATCGGTGACATGGAATCCTCAAAAATATGCATTTAAGTTATACTTAACAGGTGGTATATGGCTGCCTATACATGCCCTGTATCACATTTTGCTTTTCAAATTTGGATTTCTGAAGACTTCTGCAATACATAACTGATAAATCCTATTAAACCTAAAGACACAGATAACTTCTGTAGCCAGGATGTCTTTCTAATATGTTATTTGCCTATTGTTTAGAAGAAAAGCACAGAGGCTAGATATTGAACAGCTTACATAAAACTTCCACTATGTGTCTATGGAGATTTGCAGTCATCCAGCTTATGGATGTTCCAAAGGTGCTTTTTTCAAGAGGCAACTGGACTTTCTTGTTTGTCTTTGAAGACGTTTCACTTCTCATCCAAGAAGCTTCTTCAGCTCTGGACTGGATGGTGGGGAATGGAAGGATTTATATTCCTTGCAGACAAACAGGTCATTTGCATTCTTTCTGTCTGCAAGGAATATAAATTCTTCCATTCCCCACCATCCAGTCACAGATGAAGAAACTTCTTGGATGAGAAGCAAAATATCTTCAAAGAGAAATAATGAAGTCCAGTTGCCTCTTGAAAAATTGCACTAGATGTAAAATCATTTTACCTTGATTTCATCTTTTGAAACCAGTGGAACTTTC
Organism: Rhabdophis nuchalis; assembly: GCA_039707465.1. Lineage (NCBI taxonomy): Eukaryota > Metazoa > Chordata > Lepidosauria > Squamata > Natricidae > Rhabdophis > Rhabdophis nuchalis. The sequence goes on along the minus strand of CM077643.1, from coordinate 119,738,733 downwards.
GTAGATCTATAACCACATTCTAGTCGCAAAATATTAGAAGTTTCCAACTTTTATCATTTAAATTAAAGTCTGTGACCTTCTCAGTGACTCTTTGAATGAAACAGAGGCTTGTGGTTTAATTAAATTGAAAATGGCAAACACTTCTATATATAGTCTCTAGATAATAGATCACTATGTTAAAAGGGCAAATCAGGAGAAAGACAGAGACAGAAGAGATTCTAAATGTTTCCTGAAATTCAATTTTTTTTCACTAAGCTATGAACAAAAATAGTTTGACATGCATTTCTTGCATAACCTGAAGTAAGAAGCCAAACACAGCTATAATTAATAGTTTACAAGATGCCTGTTCATCTTACTTTTGCATTCTTGAGAAGATGGAAAAACAAATACAGTAGATCAGTGGTGGGTTCCTACCAGTTCAGCTAAACCGGTAGTGGTTTGGCGGCCTGGGTTGCTAGAACCGGCAGCGACCCCGGCCTGCCATGACTCCAAACCAGATTTCTGGGCAACACCATAGGCACTGCCATCTTATTTTTGGCTTCTGCACATGCGCAGAACAATTTTTATTGTACTGTGCATGCACACGCAGTGCACATCAAGCGTGTGTGCGCAAAGTGTCCATGAGTGAACTGGCAGTAGTGACTGTCAGAACCCACCCCTGAAACAGATAAATACCTTATTAGAGATTTTTTAGTAGATGGACATTGTATTTAGTTTGATGGAGCTAAACTATTCATATAATTGATTAGCTGCACTCAGTGCACTGGTTCACTGTGCTGGAGTATTGGATGGCTGTCCAAGATAGGAAAGACCTGGTTTCTACTTTGCTTTTGAGACCATAGAACAGGATCGATAAACCTCTAGTGCTAGACTATAGGGCCTATATTCATCACTACTGGCCATGTTACAAGTGCATATAGAAATCTGATTTAAAATTTCCGTAGGGTCAAATGTTATTTGCCCCTGACCGGGCAACACCACCCTCCATCGACAGTGGTCCTGTGGGATTGTCCGAGACTGGTCTTGAGGTTCCTTCTTGGGAGGAGTTTGACTTTGTTACCACCGAGGATATGGACAGGTTGTCAAGGAGACTTAGGGTGACCACATGTTTATTGGACCTGTGTCCCTCCTAGCTTGTTCTGGCATCCTGGGAGACGACATGAGGCTGGCTCCAGGGCATTGTCAACACATCTTTGAGTGAGGGGTCCTTACCTGCCGTCTTGAAAGAGGCGGTAGTGAGGCCCCTCCTCAAGAAGCCGTCCCTGGACCCAGCATTGTTGGAGAATTATCGTCCGGTCTCCAACCTTCACTTTTTAGTGAAGGTTGTTGAGAGTGTGGTGGCACAACAGTTTCCTCGACACCTGGAGGAAGTTGATTATCTAGACCCGCGCCAGTCCGGCTTCCGACCCGGTCACAGCACCGAGACGGCATTGGTCGCGTTGGTTGATGATCTCTGGAGGGTGCGGGATAGAGGTTATTCCTCTATCCTAGTCCTGTTAGACCTCTCAGCGGCTTTTGATACCATCGACCATGGTATCCTATTGCGCCGACTGGGGGGGTTGGGGCTGGGAGGCACCGTTTTGTGGTGGTTCTTGTCCTACCTCTCTGGTCGGTTGCAATATGTGTTGACGGGAGGGCAGAGGTCGACCTCGAGACCCCTCTTATGGGGGTGCCTCAGGGGTCGGTCCTCTCGCCCCTCCTGTTTAACACATATATGAAGCCGCTGGGCGAGATCATCCGTGGTTTTGGGGTGGAGTACCACCTGTACGCTGACGACACCCAGCTGTACATATCCACCCCAAACCACCCCAACGATGCCGCCGAAGTGCTGTCCCGGTGTTTGGAGGCCGTACGGATCTGGATGGGTGGTAACAAACTCAGGCTCAACCCTTCCAAGACCGAGTGGCTGTGGTTTCCGGCAGCCCGGTTCAGCCAGATTACTCCAACTCTGGCCATTGGGGGTGAAACACTGGCCCCCGTGGAGAGGGCGCGCAATTTGGGTGTCCTCCTGGATTCTCGGCTGTCCATGGAGGACCATGTGGCAGCCGTGGCCAGGGAGGCGTTTCATCAGGTACGCCTGATGCGCCAATTGCGCCCCTTCCTGGACCCGGCTGCCCTTCGCACAGTCACTCAAGCTCTTGTGACGTCCCGGCTCGACTACTGTAATGCTCTCTACATGGGGCTTCCCTTGAGGTGCACTCGAAAGCTACAGTTAGTCCAGAATGCAGCCGCGCGGGTGATTACGGGAGCTACTAGATGCTCCCACATAACACCGATCCTGCGCGAGCTGCACTGGCTTCCTGTGGTCTTTTGGGTGCGCTTCAAGGTCTTGACGACCATCTTCAAAGCGCTCCATGGCTCGGGGCCTAGTTATATGCGAGACCGCCTTCTGCCCCATACATCCCTTCGGCCGATCCGCTCCCACAGAGAGGGTCTTCTCAGGGTGCCGTCGGCCGGGCAATGCCATCTGGCGACACCCATGGGAAGAGCCTTCTCTGTGGCGGGCCCTGCCCTTTGGAACGACCTACCCCCTGAATTGCGCACCATCACCAACCTCCGCCTCTTCCGCCAGTGTCTAAAGACGCATCTTTTCCAACAAGCCGGCCTAGCCTGACCTCCCATGGGCACTATTTTAGAGAGTTTTTAAATTGGGAATTTTAAAATTGGTTTTAGCATAGGATTAGATTAATTTAATATATTTTTAAATTATGTATTTATTGTTTATATGTTTTTAAATTCCTGTGCGCCTCCCTGGGTCCTCTGTGGAGAAGGGCGGGATATAAATATAAATAAAAAAAATAAAAAAAATAACAGCTTTTCTTGCTGTGAAATGAGAAGGAGAAACTTCAGAACTGTTGGCTGGATATGGTCAAAACAGTAAAGACAGCAACCATAAGAAGTTGATAAGATGATGAGACCTCTGTTTCTTTTGTGCAATGCACATGAAAATGGGTATTTATTTTATTTATTTTATTTTGTTAAATTTATACCCCACCCTTCTCCTAAAAAAGGACCCAGGGCGGCACACAGGCATCATTTGGGTGTCCTCCTGGATGCCCGGCTGTCCATGGAAGATCAAGTGACAGCCGTGGCCAGGAGGGCGTTCTACCAGGTTCGCCTGGTTCGCCAATTGCGCCTCCTATTGGATCGGGACGCCCTTCGCACAGTCACTCATGCGCTCATGACATCCCGACTGGACTATTGTAACTCTCTCTACATGGGGCTCCCCTTGAGGTGCACCCGGAGACTTCGGCTAGTCCAGAATGCAGCCGCGCGAGCAATTATGGGAACCGCAAGGTTTACCCATGTAACACCGCTCTTGCGCGAGCTGCACTGGCTGCCTGTCGTCTTCCGGGTGCGCTTCAAGGTGTTAGTTATCATCTTTAAAGCGCTCCATGGCTCGGGACCTAGCTATCTGTGGGATCGGATCCTGCCTCATACATCCTCACGGCCGATTCGCTCCCACAGAGAGGGACTTCTCCGGGTGCCATCCACTAGACTTTGTCAGCGGGCGACACCCAGGGGAAGGGCTCTCTCTGTGGCGGGCCCAGCCCTCTGGAATGACCTTCCCCCCGACATTAGGACGACCACGGACCTCCGCTCCTTCTGTCTTAAATTAAAAACACATCTTTTCTGTCTGGCCGGCCTAGGATAGTCTCTCTGTCTCTGGGGTTTTATTGGGAATCCTTTTTTAGTTTAGCTTAGTTTTAATGGGGAATTTTAGCACAGGTACAGGTTTAATTTGTTTTTAAAGAAATGTCTGTATATATTTATTGTTTTTTATTCTTCCTGTGCACCGCCCCGAGTCCCTATGGGGAGAGGGAGCGGTTTGCAAATATTCAATATTATTATTATTATTATTATCATTAAAATCATAGAAAAAATACAAAAATCCAAAATTGTTAAAAACTAATTAAATATTCCCTGTGCTAAAATTAATAAAAACTCTAAAATTTAAAAATTATCCCTATAAAAGTCAGAACGGGGGTTATGCTAGGCCGGCTTGTTGAAATAAATGGGTTTTAAGACGTTGGCAGAAAAGGCGGAGGTCCACGATGGGGCGTAGATCGGGGGGTAGGTCGTTCCAGAGGACAGGGCCCGCCACAGAGAAGGCTCTTCCCCTGGGCACCGCCAACCGGCATTGCCCGGCTGACGGTACCCTGAGAAGGCCCTCTCTGTGGGAGCGGATCGGTCGAAGGGATGTATGGGGCAGGAGGCGGTCGCAAATACAGCTAGGCCCCGAGCCATGGAGCGCTTTGAAGATGGTCATCAGCACCTTGAAGCACACCCGAAAGGCCACAGGTAGCCAGTGCAGCTCGCGCAGGAGAGGTGTTATGTGGGATTGCCTTGAGGCACCCATAATTACCCGCGCGGCCGCATTCTGTACTAACTGCAACCTTCGAGTGCACCTCAAGGGGAGCCCCATGTAGAGAGCATTGCAGTAGTCCAGCCGGGATGTCACCAATGCCTGAGTGACTGTGCGAAGGGCTCCCCGGTCCAGTAAGGGGCGCAACTGGCGTATCAGGCATACCTGATAGAACGCCCCCCTGGCCACGGCCGACACATGGTCCTCCATGGTCAGCCGGGAATCCAGGAGGACACCCAAGTTGCGCGCCCTCTCCACGGGGGCTAGCTGTACGCCCCCAATGGCCAGTGTTGGACTTACCTGGCTGTACCGGGGTTTGATTTGATTTGATTTTATTAGATTTCTAGACCGCCCCCTCTCCCCGAAGGGACTTGGGGCGGTGTACAGGTAAAAATTAAAAAGTGACATCAACATTACATATAAACTAAAATCGAATTAAATAATCCCCTTTACAAATTTATAAAAATTAAAAACTAGGCCGGGAACCACAGCCACTTGGTCTTGGACGGGTTGAGCCTGAGTTTGTTGCTACCCATCCAGCCCCGTACGGCCTCCAGACACCAGGACAGCACCTCGACGGCATCGTTGGGGTGGTTTGGGGTGGATATGTACAGCTGAGTATCGTCAGCGTACAGATGGTATTCCACCCCAAAACCACGGATGATCTCACCCAGCGGCTTCATATAGGTGTTAAACAGAAGTGGCGAGAGGACCGACCTTTGCAGAACCCCACGTGAGGGGCCTCGGGGCCGACCTCTGCCCTCCTGCCAACACCCATTGCGACTGACCAGAGAGGTGGGACGAGAACCACCACAAAACGGTGCCTCCCACCCCCAACCCCCCCAGTCGGTGCAATAAGATACCATGGTCGATGGTATCGAAAGCCGCTGAGAGGTCTAATAGGACTCGGATAGAGGAGCAACCTCTATCCCGAGCCCTCCAGAGATCATCCACCAACATGACCAATGCTGTCTCGGTGCTGTGACCGGGCCGGAAGCCGGACTGGCGCGGGTCTAGATAATCAACTTCCTCCAGGTGTCGAGGAAACTGTTGGGCCACCACACTCTCAACAACCTTCGCTAAAAAGTGGAGGTTGGAGACTGGACAATAGTTTTCTAAAAATGCTGGGTCCAGGGATGCCTTCTTGAGGAGGGGCCTCACCACCGCCTCTTTCAAGACGGTAGGCAAGGACCCCTCACTCAGTGATGAATTCACAATGCCCTGGAGCCAGCCTCGTGTCACCTCCCAGGATGCCAGTACAAGCCAGGAGGGACACGGGTCCATTAAACATGTGGTAGCCCTAAGGCTCCTCAACAACCTGTCCATATCCTCGGTAGCAACAAAGTCAAACTCCTCCCAAGATGTTGTCACAAGACCGGCATCAGACAGGCCGACTGGGCCACTTTCAGTGGAGGGCAACTCGTTCCGAATCGGAGTGATTTTGTCCTGCAGATAAGCTCCAAATTCCTCTGCTCGCCCCTGCAAAGGGGCTTCCCACGGCCTCTGGTGGTGGAGGGAGCGGGTCACCCTGAATAGGGTGGCAGGGCGGTTATCTGCGGATGCGATAAGGGTGGCACAATACTCCCGTTTGGCCACTCTTATCGCCACTAAGTAAGCCCTAATATGGTTTCTCACTAGTGTTAGGTCAGCTTCGGATCGAGAGGATCTCCACCTACTCTCTAGGCGTCTCTTGAGGCGTTTCATCTCCCACAGCCCCTCGGTGAACTAGGGGGCCTGGGTGAGTCGACGCCGCGTGAGAGGCCACAAGGGCGCAACTTGGTCCAAGGCCCCCATGGCCGCACTATACCATGCAGCCACTAGGGTAACATTATGTCAACCCACTCTGGCCATCTTGATATTATGACCGTTCCCATAGACACTTCTGAGAAACCTATACTGCACAGTGCAATAAATTTACAGACATTTCTGAATTTCTATTTTCACATTGTCATTATGGGAGTACTGAGGGTATATTAATGAAAGAAAAATTTCAACAACTAACTAAAATCAGGCTGCAGCATAACAAAATTGACAAAAGTGAAGGGGGTCTGAATACTTTCTGCATGTAGTGCATATGCAATTTCAGATTAGAAAAAGTTTTTCTTATCGTTTCTGAATTATCTCAAAAAAGCATAACCTTACGCCATGTTAACAAGAGGACAGGCAATTTTCACCTGGAATCAGTGGTGGGTTTCAAAATTTTTTAGAACCTCTTCTGTAGGTGTGGGCTGCTTTGTGGGAGTGGCTTGCTGGCCATGTGACTGGGTGGGAGTGGCTTGGCAGTCATGTGACTAGGTAGGAGTGGCCAACTTGTAAAATGTGGTGAAACTCACTTAACAACGCTCTTGCTTAGCAACCAAAATGTTGGCTCAGAAACTCTGGCATTTGAAGAATGCAAGTCTTAAAGCTGTCAAGTTACAAGATCCTTGCACCCTTAACCCTTTAGAAAAAAAACCCAGGGGTGTTCAAACTTGACAGCTTTAAGACTTGTGGACTTCAATTTCCAGAATTCCTCTCGCTCTTCATCTTGATGATGTGCGGACGGGCAGGGGGAGGGAGCTGGAACCAATTCTAAACGGCACTGTAGATTTGTGGAACCTCTTCTATAGAAGAGGTTAGAACTGGCAGGAACCCCTGCCTGGAACACTTTGTCATCTGTGGCCTTGAAAGTCCCTCCCATTCTTTTCCTGTCAATCTTAATTCAAAGCCTGATATTTTGCTTAAACAAGACAAGTATTCTTTATTTGCTGATTTTCATAGTCTTAGTACTAAAAAATACCTCTTCTTATAATTGGGAAGTCTAAATGGAAGAAACGCAGTAAAGCATCTGATGTTCCAGTCCTCTATCATCTCTGGTCCATTTCTGAGAGAAAACTTATATTTCTAAGAGGAAAATCCAAAATTCCTTTCGGGTATTACTATTATTATGGTTACTAGTAAATAGAACAGAATAATATAATAACAGCTTGAATGGGCCTCAATAATTGTGAACAAGAGAATGATAGCAAGTAAAAGAAATATTTCAGTGTTTTGTGTATCAACTTAACTTTATAGCTAAACTATAAAGAGATTTGTTTGGTTTTGGTTTGGTATACTATGTGATGATCCCTGCCTATTGGTTTTTAAACCATAATAATGGAAAGCATAAACTTGGCCAATAATTAGTTAACACTTCCGGTTATTGGATGTGGCATTTACAAACTGCTAGCTGCTCCAGACATTAGTTGTGCTAAATTAGAATATTAAGCTTCACTTAGGTAAGTTCAGAAATACCATTTTGAAAAAAAATAAAAGGGGAGAGTGAGACAGAAAGAAAAGAATCTCTGGACAATTTATGCAGAATACCTGAAAGAAAATGTCATTACAATTTGCAATATAAATGACAATAAAATGACATTTAACTGTAGTCTGCAACCTTTACATTTGTTTGACTTTAGGGACGAATCTGGAATCTCTTGTAACTTTTTTATTTTGCTCTTTTAATAGAAATAAATTAGTCATTGACAAACGACTTAGGCTGGAGAGAGCAGGAAGTGATTCCACATTCATAATTAGAAAATAACAATGTCCTTATATTTTACCTCCGCATCAAATGGTTTATAGATTTTGTTATTGTCAAGCCATAAAGTATAAGGTGATGATCAAACTATATCTGGATGCTTTCAGCCTGGAGATCACAGTAAATAATGTTACAATTAAAAATTGTAAATCTATGGCTATGCAAAAGAAGTTTTATATAATAGCAGGTAACAGTTTAGTCACACAGATGAGGGAATGTCTCTGTGTAATGATCCTGGTTGTGAAAAAAAGTGAGATGAAACCTGCACGGTAAGGCTGAGTCTAAGTCAGGGGTGGGCAAACTTTGCAACTTTAAGTCTGAAGGACTTCAGCTCCCAGCAAAGCTGGCTGGAGAAGTCTGGAAGCTGAAGTCCTTCAGACTTAAAGTTGCAAAGTTTGCCCACCCCTGGTCTAAGTGGTTTTAAGGTTGCTTCCACTAATATTCTTTCCAGAAAACACAGTGAAATTAAACTGCCAAGCAATGACTAAGATTCAACAAGTCATCATGTATGGGCACAAATGAGACTTTCCAATTATTGCCCATAGATTCCACACCCATTTGCACTACTCAGGTGACCCTGAGGTCACAGACAAACCTTCATGTGGTCTCAATGACTCTCTAAAAAGAATGCAAATGACCAGCTGTCTGCAAGGAATATAAATCCTTCCATTCCTCACCATCCAGTCAGAGCTGAAGAAACTTCTAGGATGAGAAGTCAGTTTGCTGTAGCAGTTAAGGCTTGAAACCAGGAGGCTGTGCGTTCTAGTCCTATTTTAGGCACAAAGCCAGCGGGGCGACTGTGGGCCAATCATTATCTCTCAGTTCTAGGAAGGAGGCAATTGCAAAGCACTTCCAAAAAACCTGACCAAGAAAACTGCAGGAATTTGTCCTGACAGTCACCAGCAGTCCAAAACTTGAAGAAAGCAAGGAGAAAGGGAAGGGGAGGAAAAGAAAGGACACTAAAGTAGCATTTTTCAGTATGAATGCAATGCAATAACTCTCAGTAAAAGAAATCTGTATGGTTTTGCTGTGAATTCACCTTAGTCTTTCACAATTTCTTTTCTTCTGTATGAGACCACACTTGCTGAGCACATCTAATAATTTATCTAAGTGTCAAACATGAGCAGAAAGTCAATCTTACTCATTTAAACAAGAAAATAATATTCTGTCACTTTGAGAAATTAAATTCAAATGAAATATGGTGGGTAAATCAAATCACAATACTGCCCTTAAATTGCTCACTGGTGCTTAAGAAAATACAATTTAACTCAGCAAAAACAGCTTTTTATCTTGCCAATGTTCGTTTCACTATGTAATCATTTACTTGTTACATTGTCCTCCCCTAACCGAATAACGCATGTGCTTATTTTGCTTCCTTCATTAATTTGTGCTTTTGCATTAGAGAAAATTACCCCACACATGGTAATCAAGGAGCAAGTATTAAAACATTGAACGTCTTTTAAATATCCACATCAACTTTAATATATAAATACAAAATAGGCATAAATTACAATGGCACAACATCATTTTTATTAAGAACATAATTGCTTATACAGACTAGATCTATATAAATAAAATCACCATACATTTTCATCATATTTATAAGAACATTATACTTTTTATAAAATTAAGAAATGTAATTTTCATCCCTCAAATTGTTACAGCAAATGAATCATGCATTACTTTTACTGAACAAAGAGAAATAAAGTCCACGAAGTTGACACAGCCTTGACAAGGATGTAACTTTATGCTCCAAAATTAGACATTAAACATAGATGTACAAAGACTACTAACAGAACAGCAAAGATCAAAGTATAATACAATGTCAGTATGTCATAAAAGCAAAGTCATATTAAAAATAACAGGACCTCTGCTTATGTACCTTTGGAGACAGATAGTAAATAAAAAAGAAGGATGAGTATCCAGCATGCAACTGAATAAAACATTCCAGTTTGATCATGAGTGTATACAGTGGACTATTTATGAGAAGTGCAGATGCCAGACCATGTGCTTGCAATCATCTGATAAACTGTTTGAGCTGTCCTTCCATCCAAATTCTCCAGAGGGTTCTGATCAAAGCTTGCTGAGCAGTACAATTATTATTATTTGTAGCGTGATAAAAGATCACCAGCTTCTCAAATGGCTACAAACACAATGGGAACACATTTCCATGTGATAAATGGTCACCTGTAATCACTCTGTTTGGATCAAAGGAAAAACAGGAAAAGGAAACACTGGGAAAGAAACACGAGAATCCAAATGTTATACAGTCCATCTTCTTGAGAACACTGAACCGTATGTTAGTTAACTCATTAAGATGTTGAGGTGATCATCCATGCTGTTATCCTTTCCGAATGGGGGGTCCCATCATAATGTTTTTATTTTATATAATTTTATTTCAGGTTAACTGAGGCCCTTGGAAAGAATTTGCAGTACACCGATATACTTTCAGTCACTGTTTCATGCCCAACTCACGGCATTAGAAGCCATCTCTCAATGCAGTGCTTGAGCATAATGATGCACATAGTTGCATTTATATCAGTTAGCCACAGCTTATTAACTTTTCAGAGAATGATGTTGATTTCCACATTGATGAATAATGTTTAATGACATTGGGAATCAAAGTGAAATAGATCATAGGGATCTCTTCCCTTATGTTAATACATTTAAAAAAAAAAAAAAATAGAACAAGCTACCTTGTAAAAATGGACTTTGTGGTATAATTATTTTTCCATTACAATTTTCATTCAGCCTTTACTTGTCCATAGGGTCAATAATTTTATAGTAAGTTGCTCTATCAGAATGAAATCACGCTGTGATAAATAAAAAATAATTCACTTTGTTTTGAATAAATTCTTTTTTTTTTGACGGTGCTTTCCACCAGCTGAAATAACACTTACTGGACACCTCACTAATGGTATAATTCAAATTTTAAAGGAATGTATACAGTATATTTCTATTATTGTCTGTTTCCATATTTTATTATTACTATTTTTGGAAGGGATTGGTGACCAGATATGAATCTGAAAAGTTGACAGTAAAGAATAGAAATTTATCATTTCTTTTTAAAGAAGAGATTAGAAGTAATATTATTCAATGAACAAAAATTGCCTCTTCTGTCATTAGAAGTCTCCAAAGGCATTACAGGCAACCTTGAGGAGTAACCAAATGTATGCCATAACTTCCCACAAGCTGCTGCCCCAATATGTATGTGTGCAATGTTGCAATATGAGAACGAAAGGGTGGAGTTTGAATTATAATGTCACAGTGCACATTTTGTCCTTTTAGTATCATTGGGATTATGATACCTGAGTGGCTTTAAATCTTTAGCACAAATGAACTTATTTCTTGCAGAACATCAAGTCTAAATCCAGCTCCTTGTTAGTCTGTTTCCACTGACAGCTATTTGAATTTAAGGCAATAATATTTGCTGAGGGTGATAATTATCACGGAGAGAAACTCATTAGCTTGATAGGTATTTCTTCGGTAATGCTTCATACAATGTGTTGTATCTTTCAAGTAGCACAAACTCCTCACACTCCTACATCTGAGATTTATGTGGGAGTTCCACATGTAGCAACAAAGTTAATGACAGAAGATATTAAAAACTTCAAGGCTGGGGTGCACGTTTAAAGAGGAACTTGAGAGATACAACAAAGCTACATGATCACGCAATGCATATATTTAATTTGAATGTACTATTAAAAGATTTGTTTTGTTTGCATTTATATTAGATGGTATTTTATTATGAGTCATTCAGGTAGTCCCCTCTCAAATGACAAACTACTAAAATAAAACTAATTTCATTGTAATTGCTAGGAAACTACTTTATTCTCTGATTTTTTAAAAAAGGGCTAGATGTAATAATTCTTTATAAGGTTTCTTGTTTCATTGTTTTTAACCACTATTATGCTTGGTCAGTGTAATTGGAAGCAAGTCTAACCAATATTTTTCTTTTAAACCAATTTTAGTACAACAAAGAGAATATACAGTAAAATCCTCAATTTAATGAAGCAGTTCTGGATGAAAGAGAGTACCTTAAATCCAAGTATGTGTTATCTGCATAATTAAATCAAGACCAGTTAAATTGCGGTTTTACTATATATAATTATATATAGTATATATAGTTATGTTAACCTAGGATTATAGAAAAATGAAAGATTCGAGCAACCTGCTCAAAAGTCCTTTTTTGTTCCTTTTGCTTCATTTTCCTATATATTTATCTTTCTCTCTCTCTGTATACAGATTGGATTTATAGATTTTTATAGGTTCAACCAGAGGTGTACTTAGCTGGTTCTCTTCAGTTTGGGCAAATGGGTAATGGCGGCTTCAGGAGGCTCTGCCCACCCACCCCAACGTAATGTGTGAGCACTGCGCATGCGCAGATGAGGCACATGTGAGCAAAACACATGAGCACGCTCACATTTGCGAACTGGTAGGGAAGATAAGTGAATCCCACCTCTGGGTTCAACCAATTTGTTTGGAGATTTAAATGGAGTAATTTGGATAATACTTGCTACAGAACACCTTCAGGAAAATTATGGCACTTCCAGTTCTAAGCTGCCACATTTAATAACAAAGTAATCAAGCTAGATCCCTTGTGTTCCTATAAACCTGACATGGAAAGTTTAGATATACCCAAATCATAAGACCTTTCCAGAAGGTTTAGATGTACTCAGTCTTCAAAAATCGCACCATATTTACCAGATGGCAACACAGATATACATGATGCAGTATAGCAAGGAGATGGCAGCATCAATGTAGATGTGTACAGTATGTGTATCTAAGTATGTCTATGTATATAACCACAACATGGCATTGGAACAGGTTGTTTGTGGGACTACTACTCTCTGATTATATCGTTCCCCTCCATCAAGTCATCAAGAAAAGTATTTAATTAATACCATCTATTATGGTGTCATCTCTGTTGTGGTTTTGGAACATTATGTCACTCGAAACATTAGGTCACTCAGAGAGATGCCTCCCAGAAATTTCTTAAAACATGATTATTCCCAGCAGCCTTGGGAAAACAGGAACTGTGCAACATGTTATATTTATATAGAATGTTGGCCGATTCTCTTACAATTGTTGTATTTATGTTTAATTCTTTTTAATGGCTGCTTACAGATATTTTTAACTTTTTGTGTGTGTGTGTACCACCCAGAATTACATTTCTGAGATAGGCAACTATATAAATTTGATTGACAAACAAGCATCCACAATCACCTATAGAGGCACCTGGAAAATATAGTAGTGTTTTCAATGGCTGATTACACCCAAATCTTTAGCAGGTGAAGTAGCATGAACTATGCGTGCCTGACTGTGTGTGGACATGCATGTACAGATATGGAGATCCTTTATTCTACAAAATGGATTTGTTAACTGACAACTTAACATGGAACAAAAAATGGGATATCTTTAAGGATGAGACTGTATCCTCAGGAGCAGAAGTCTTTGCAATGTCGCATTTCTTTTGATTCTTTTCTTTGTTATGCATGTGATGGCATGAATCGGTGATATCAGACTTTCTCAACACTGGTTTACAAATCTGATTAACCAAATCACATAACTCCAGAATATTTAAAAAATACTGTAATCAAGATGTCTTGGTCTACATCAGCTTCCCTAATCCAGGTCCTCAATTCCCATAATGGCCATGCTGGTTGAAGAATTTTCAACGTGTCTGAAAGATATCAGATTGGGGAAGACTCATTTTCCATTAGGAACTCGTCAGTCATTCCACTTTTTGATTGACAGTAATTTTGCATTCAGTACAGTGTAAAAAAGTGCTTAAGAGATTTGTTGTAGGCTGCAGGGAATATCTGATAAGTAGCAACATTTTCTTCAAAATCTACCAGCTGAATTAATTGACCTTTTCCCTAGGATGAGGGCTTGAACACCAGATTTTTCAACTCTTTAAGGCAAGGCTACAATGAAAAATGGAAGTTCAACCAACCAATCAACCAAACAAAAGACAGTGACAACAGCTACACATAATCAAAACTTTTATCTTTTGTCCCAACACATGTCTAATGAAAGAACAAAGTTTATAAGTTTGTTTACAGAAGATTTATGAAAGCTGTAAGGGACGGTTTACTATATGGTGTTATTTCTTCAATTAAGACTCTCTAAATAATAGTTGTTTTATATTGTCATGGTTTATCTAAACATAATTTGAATCATTCCACAAAATTTATGTTTCCTGTCTGTGACCATTTAAAATTGTGTCATGTAATTATTCTTAGTGCCTCAATAAAAATGGAAAGGTTTGTGAAATGTTTGAAACTAGAGGAGAATACATTTTAGTTTGTAGGTGGTTGGGTAGAGAATGAATAAATCTTTTTATTAAAGTTAAGTTTTACAGATGTATAATCAATTTGTTACTTTGAAAACAAAACATTATACCATATGGCCTGATTTGGATTACATTGAAAAGCGATTGATCTGGAAATTTAAAAGCATATTTGGTAGGTGCTTTTGTCACAAAATATCTATTTAATAGGGATTTAAGTATAATTTATGATTTCAATTTATAATTTACAAAAATATAGTCATATACTTAAAATAGAGTTTAATATATAGAATTCAGAACTCTTATCTTTTAGTAAAGAAGCAAACATTGCTATTTAGTTCCTCTGTGCTGATCTGTTCACCTGGAGGGCAATCGTTTCCAAGGACCAGAAAAAGAGTCCAAAGTCTTTAGACTTGCTCTCTTCTCATAAGGCCCATAGTTACTCCAAAAATCTTGAGATGAAAAATTTGGGAGACCAGCTTATTTGAGCTAACCTAGGCCATACGTTCTATGTAACTAGAGAAAAATAGCAGGGGCAAAAGGAATTTTATGAGGCTAGATAACAAGCTTGCAGCTTCTATTTCTAGAAAAATAAATGATTTGCTGCTCATGCCATCACTTTCCCTACCCATCAAGACCGGTAGAAGGAAAGGACCAAATTTCCAACCTCTATAAAAGGGAACAAGAAAGGCAACATTTCAGAAGGTATCAAATCCTTCCTTCGCTTTGGGAAAGATGGGCAGAAATGCACCCTTCGGTTCAAGACAATAACTTTAATGATCATGGAGAAAGAATTCTCACTATATAGATATTTAGTGGGTACTTTTAGGATAGAAAACTAAATATGTTTATGGCTGTAGACTCTTATTCCCAATTTTTCAATAGGGAAAAAAAATCAGAAAAAATCTAGGAAAACACCCCTTCCCTTGCTTTACAGTCTAAACATCTGGCTGACCATGCAACCACCCCTAACAATTGTTACAATTAATTATAATGTTGTATTGTATATAAATTACAATATAATTATAACTATCCATGGTGCCACCAAAGAAAGCTACAAGGACGTTTCAAACTTGACTGAAAAGAAACTTTATACATCTAGTCTTATTTTCTGAGTTTTTTTGTATGGCTACGGGCAGGCAATTCACCTTGCTTATTGAAAGGAGTTAGAGTTTGGTTTGCGGAAACCTCTAGAACACTTATTGCATGGTAATTCATAGACTGTAAATTTGCAAAAGCAGTTTATCGATAGTATGACAACTAAAGAAATGGAGAGTAGGATGGAGAAGATCGTATCTATGATAATAACCATAATAAAAATAGGATTTTGATCAATTTCAAAATGTATATCAAAATGGATTACCCTCTTGATTGGGACAATGTGACTTATTATGTAATTTATTTCAAAGCCCATCGGTAACAATAAAAGGGTGTTCCTGACAGACACAGGTAACTGTGTCAGAATGAAAACCGTAGAAAGCTTCAGGAGCATCTTTGTAACTAATAAAAGTTTTGCATTCTAAGGGGTGGGATTTATAAATCCTGGGGCTGGGGAAAAGGCGACGGCCAAATAATGGAATTAAGGGGATGCCTTAACCCCTTTGGACTTTGCAGAATGGCCCCTGAGAAAGTGGCTAAGAAAGGGTTCAACAGGAATGCCAAATTTCTGCTGAATAGGTTAAAAGAGTGAAGAAGCCTCTTCGGCAGCCATCAATGCGCAGAAGGCCTGCAGAACATTTCTGCTCAATAGGGCCCTAAATGAAGACAAAAAAAACACAAAGGCATCTGATTGCAACTTGAGGAGAGCTTTTGACTGCATGTTCTAATCTCTATGTTACTTTTAATGTCAAAGTAGTTTGACATCGCTCTGGACACTGGAGTGGAATTACTTTACCTTAGTTCTGTATAAATATAAGAATAAGCTTTTTGAATTTTTTTCCCATATATACAACTCAGTGCCTTATATAAAGCACCATCCTTAAAACAAAAGCTTAAAGCTGTATATGAGAAGGACAACTTGGTTGTCTATTCAAATTTAAGATTAAAAAAAAATATTCTTAGGTACCGTATATTATTTGGATTTTACCTTAACTTGGAAGACTTTTATGTTTTAAAAAGATATAAAAAAGAGAGAAAACCTCTGAGGAACAGATTTTATTTCCACTGTGCATCAATTTGGATATAAACCCAGGGATTCCAATATATTTTAATAGGATTTACATTCAGCAAATGGATTCTTTATTCTGGTGCTAGTGAACTCTTGCCAAGGAAACTGCCAGGGTCCAGGCAATCACCATACATCAGCACTGACTCAAAACCATCAGTACCCCTTCCCCCTCGACACACAGAGAAAAAAAAATAAAAAGGAAAAAGAAGCAAAGAAAAGAATACAAGAAAGGAAGGGAGGAAGAAAAAGGAAAGAAAGAAAAAGAAAGAAAAAGAAAGAAAAAGAAAAGAACAAAGGAAAGAAAGAAAAGGAAAAAGAAAAGGAAAAAGAAAGAACAAAGGAAGAAAAGAAAGGAAGGAAGAGAAAGAAAGAAAAAAAGAAAGAAAGAAAGAAAAAAGGAAAAGAAAGGAAGGTAGGGAGAAAGAAAGAAAGAAGGAAAAGAAAGAAGGAAAAGAAAGGAAGGGAGGAAGAAAAATGAAAGAAAGGAAAGAAAAACAAGAAAAAGAAAGAAAAACGAACAAAGGAAAGAAAGAAAAAGGAAAGGAAAAAGAAAGAACAAAGGAAGAAAAGGAAGGAAGAGAAAGAAAGAAAAAAAGAAAAGAAAGGAAGAAAGAAAGAAAAGAAATAAGGAAAAGAAAGAAAGGGAGGAAGAAAGAAAGAGTAATTTTTAAGCAAAAAACCCACTGTCCTGTAAAAGCTCATTTGTCTTACCTCTGCAAGGGGATACCAGCGTGCAATGGGTTTTCGAGGGTAGGAGAGCATTTCATTCCAATGGTCTCGCCCAAGACTTTCTGCTTCGTTGCCTACTTGACAGACTCCAATTACTTCATTGTGACCTACACTGTGAAAATGTTCAATAATATTTATTTCTTAAAATTATGCATTCAGGAACTAGGCAGTCCAAATGATCTAATAGCTAAAGCAGATGGGCTCTTAAATATATCTTTGCAGTTCATGGTAATGAAATCATAGTAGGGGAACAGCATAAATATAACCTTTCTCTCTCCTGCAAACAGCCCCAATGAAAATCAGTTCTCCAAAGTCAGCATTTGTTTTGCAAAGTAAGCCTGTCAAAGACACCAGTAGAGGAATTTTTCCCCTATTAGGAGAAACGTCCTTTCTTTGCCTGTATCTATTAATGTTCACTTTGAAATTAATGTTCAATTTTTAAAAACCCACCCTTTACACCTAAAGCTGCTTGTGCAGCTTGCAGCTCAGACATTTAGTTCTTACAAATAAACCATGTATTTGTACGGAGGTGGTATACAGCAGGTTCTGACCAGTTCTGGAGAACTGGTAGCAGAAATTTTGAGTAGTTTAGAGAACCAGTAAATATCACCTCTGGCTGGCCCCGCCCTTCTATTCTCTGCATCCCGAGTCCCAGCTGATCAGGAGAAATGGGGATTTTGCAGTAACCTTCCCCTGGAGTGGGGAGGGAATGGAGATTTTACAGTATCCTTCCCCACCAAGCCACGCCCACAGAACCAGTAGTAAATTTTTTTGAATCCCACCACTGTGTTTCTAGTCTTCTATTGGCCAGTTGGTATCATCTAATTGATTGGAAAAGCTAATCGGAATAAGATATTTGGGGGGAAAATTGTTTACACCAGACTGAGAAGTTAAGAAAAAGCAAAGAAGGAAGCTCTTATGTGTTAATTTTATTTCCACCCAAAACAATTTTAGCAGGGATTCGTAATTCTGCCTTTGTTGCTAAATATTTGTTCAGGTTTACATATCCTAATTTAAACGTTCCACTCATTGTTTTTCATAGCTGTCCAGATATCTCACCGGTCATAATCCATAACAGCTATAGACAAGTGAATCTGATCAATGCTTTCTGGAGGGACATCAAAGACTATGGCTTCATTGTAAACAGGATTGAGGGTGTTCCGCTTGATAGAAGTCTTCCTTTTCTTTAATCGTCTCCCTTCACATATTAGTGACACCTTCACATACGGATCTGCATAACAGATATAACAACCGCAGCATTTTATTTTGTTTCATTTTAAAGTTTCACCAATCTAATTTATATTAGCTGCCCTGCCTTTATAATCTTCTCACTGTTCTATAAACCAAAAGAAATGATTTAATTCATGGCCCTGCAAATTTTTTAGAATTTATTTCTTGGGGTAAAACAAATAGCAGTTTTACATTCATTGAGGACAAACTCATATCATGAAATCACAATTTCTAACTTTTTTTTTGGGGGGGGGTGTAAATGTAGAGGAATTTGCAGTGAAGTTTGCTATGAGCAAACACGCAACAAAAATATGCCAGAATTCAAAATATTTGTATATTCTGTTAATAGCTATGTATTTTTAATAGGCAGGTCTATTTCACTTTTTAGAATCATTGTACAATCTAGGTGGATAAGTGACTTTTTCTGCTCTCCCTTGTCATCATGCTGCCTGGGGAAAATTAGTCTGTAACTTGGACCATCCTTGTGTTCATGAGATCCAGATGAATAGTGACTCTGTTACTGGTCTGCATCTCCAACATTAATATGCCTACAAATAGCCCCTATTTAACAGACCTTTTATAACATGTCTAAACTAAATTCCTTCTCTCTTAATAGAAGGGTTAATCCATTCCAAACACACAAACAGCCTAAGGCAGATAGTTCTGTATATTCAATAGCAATATCACCAGAAATAGTTTAGAAGTTACTGCTACTATTACGGTAGAATTCATTTTTTTAATCTCTCTCTCCAATTACAATTTACTGCCAAGGGCAAATGTGATATAGTCAATCAAATTTGGGGACAGGACCATTCTCCTCTTTGGATTTCTTCAGCCAATCACTGTCATATCAGCTTAAAGGCCATCTCAAAGAAGGATAGGAAAAAAATATTAAGGCAAAACAGAAACACAGCAAATCCAGGGGGTGAGATAGTTAACATGTTGGAATTGCCATTTTTCAGGCTCACTCAGGCTTCAAGGACTGAAAATAAACTGCAGTTCTTCTGTACCCCAATTGAAGAAAAAACCACCCTAAAAAGTTCACTATCTCATTTTATTTATCAGACCTTTTATACAACTAACTTCTAAGATCTTTAAGCAATTTAAATTGAGTAAAAAACACAAATTTATCCTTGCCACTTGCATGCCGATAATGTTTTTATTATTTATAATATTTAATTTATATAGTTGCCTATCTCACACACACACACGTACAAAAATAATCTTAGTTTCACTGTGAAAGATATTCCTACCTGATGCTCCTGTTATGTCCATTGCTTTTAAATTTCTCGCTTTTATTATAGTTATGGTTAGTCTGCCAGCTGTTGGAAGATAGCAAAGCGAAAACATCAACTCGCCAAGATCCACTTTGTCCTACAGAGCAATAGAATACATAATATGTATTACATATGGAAAAATATTAAAAAGGTCTTTCAGCATTTGTTGAAGTATCACTAATGAGACTGATACATCCCTTATTCCTAGCAGTCCCATATTTATCAGGCTTTCAACTTGTTTGCTGTTGCCAGAACAGAAGGGAAATTCTGAGTGAAGTTTTCTGAATAAGATTGCCATGTGGGACGATTGCATCTGTGAATCTCAGCTGTTGGAAGAAAAAAAAAAGGGGGGGAACAGAATTCTCCCCATTCCCAGACCTACAAAGTACCAGATTTATCACTTATTCCTATGTTCTTTTTTTATCACCTAGTTCCTATCTTCTTTCTGGCAGAGCAGAGCCGAAAACCAAGAATAGTAACTAGTAAATCCCCGAAGCAGAATTTCCCCATTGGAACTAATTATGGCTGTTAAGAAGGAAAAGTTGGAAACCTTACTGTTTTTGGTTGGACTATGGATACCCACAGCACAATGAATCCATTGATTTAGTTAAACAATTTAGACACCACCTGACTCCTAATAACTTTGGGCACTTTACAGTTAAAATGCAAGAAAATACCACAACAAAGAGAAAAAATACATAAACAGTGCAAGGACAGAAATTGACACACACACACACACACACACACACACACACACACACACACACACACACACACTCTCAAGCTACCCTAAGACCTGGGAGAATACCCAGCTCTTCAATAGCTTTCTGAATATCATCAGGGTGGAAGCTATCTCTATTGGATTTCCTAGTTATTCAAATATCTGCTTGACGTCAACAAAGCTTTTCCTCCTCAATTATTCAACTTTTCCTATTATAAACCATTTGCATCAGAACCATCATAAAAACCCAGGAAGCAATGTGTTTTGGTATATGGATTAAGCAAATTAAGTTTCTTAAACATGCAGACTGAATATATTCTTTTCTTAAAAACGTAAATAATACAAACACAGTACATATACATCTAAATATATTGGCTTGAGAACATATTATAGAAGCTAGAAGGATGTTCAAAACATGCATCTTGATCTTGACAAACTTAGAAGAGTTGATTTGAGGTATAAACGGATCCCCAGAAAACTCCCAAGCATTATGGAAATTTATATTTAAGGTATTTCACATTCATTTTCAGAGGGTAGATGAGGCTTATCTGCAGAAGAAAGAGCTTTTAAAAAAAAGCTACTTTACTTTAAATTGGAAATAAGTGGGAAGAGGTTTACAGAATTAACTTCTATTAGATTTTTGCAGTATCATGATATACAATCTAACCATATTTCAATGGCATTTCATGTTAAATAATCATTTATAGTAAATTTGAGTTATTTTAGCACTAGGATCTCAACTGCAACAACTGCCCCAGTAGGAACAACTTGAGAGCCACAACACTAGTAAAGCTCCTCTCCCAATAAAAAACGCTTCCAATGAGTCCAAAAGGAAGCAAATCATAAGAGTTCCCTCAATTTAAAAATTTCCATTATTAAACAATCACAAGAAATCCTACCCTCCTCACACTTCTAGGAAAGCTCTGTTCAGCAACATGTCTGTGAAAATTAATCCTCACAGCCAGTAAAAAAGCATATAAAATAACGTCTGAACATCTTAAAAACAAAGGTCAAAGAGACAAACCATCTTACCTATCCTGTTTTCCCGAAAATAAGCCCTCCCGGGCTGTTGAGTGCATGCACTAAAATAAGTCCTCCCTAAAAATATTGCAACACAGCAGCAGCCATGAGGGGACCACGAAAATAAGGCCAAGCGCTTCTTTTGAGGGCCCAAAGAAAATAAGACCTTGTCTTATTTTTGGGGAAACACAGTAATAGTGGAGGCCAACTTCTCCATTAGACAGGGCTGTCAAATGAACAATCCCCTTTTTATTTGGTTTTGAAAAAGTAGGCTAGTTCATGTTTAGCAATAGTTGCTGAAGTTCTTTTGGAACAGCCTTCAGCTTTCTCCACAAATTGTTCTCTATTCTGAGTTGTTATTTTAAAAAAAATCTTAGGACCTTATTTAAGTGGCTCCAGTCTGTTCTTCTATTGAAGCATGACAGATCCTCAACTACTCTGTTGTAGTCTTGCCAAGCACCATTGCGGGCTACAAGAAATGGCTGCAGGGCTGCATAGGGCCCAGAGGTTATGACTGAGATCTCAGCTTTAGCTATTTCAGGGAAATTTACTTAAAGAAATCATACTAACCACAGAAAACAAAAATAAACAGGTTAAATAGGTTTATCTTCACCAAACATATACTATTATTTCACAGGCTACATTTGGCCTTCATGCCTATGGAGATTGTCAGTCATCCATGTCATGGTTGTCCCAAAGATGCTTTTTCAAGAGGCAACTGGGCTTTCTCTTTTTTCTTTGAAGACATTTTGCTTCTCATTCAAAAAGCTGAAGAAGCAAAACATCTTCAAAGAATGGATGAGAAGCAAAACGTCTTCAAAGAAAAACCAAAAAAATCTTTCATGTATATCATATCTGCAAGTTGTCTTTCTTAACAGAAGCAGTTCTATGGCTTTGAACTATATTCCAAACAATGGAATGAAAAAATGTATCTTTTTAATAATTATTTATGCTACAGGAAATCACTTGTTGATGTTATCCAATCGGGTTGAACTGACTGTTATGATAAAGGGAAAGAAATCATGAACAGCAAATAGAAAGAAAGACAGATTTTTGCTGAATTCTCCCAAATTTTTTAGTTAGCTTGCCTAGTACTTGTGAACAAGTATAGGAGCCTGTTTGATAGCAACCGTACATTTGGGATTACAATCCGTGTCTCCAGTTGCATTGCTTGGTGCCCCTATTATGTATGGGAGGATTCAAAATTAAACACACATATCTACCTCTAGATCAGTGGTAGTCAACCTGGTCCCTACCGCCCATTAGTGGGCACTCCAGCTTTCATGGTGGGCGGTAGCGGTTTTGTCTGATACTGAAGCACTTTCTTTTTTTAAATTTAATTGACTTCCCTACTTTATAAATCACCATTACTGTGGAACCGGTGGGCGGTTGGAAAATTTTACTACTAGCAGAGATACAAAAGTGTATAAAAAGGTTGACTACCCCTGCTCTAGATAAACAAAGCCCAGGAATTAAATCAATATTTATTTTCAGTTAAGACTTTCAACGGTATGGGATTGGGTGTAATTTATGGAGGCTCAGTTTGGATTCTGATGTACAATTTAACACTTGCCACAGGTAATAATTGTCAGCTCAGAAAGGATGTAGTTTAATAACAGTCAAAAGTCAGATTGATAAAACACATCCCTTTATAATAGAATCCTTAACATATTCCATTGGCTTGTCAGCACTTCCAGCATCTATTATTAGTAATGGAAGGCTTGATCAAAACAAAAACAGAATTCTTTCATGAAAAATACCAGTGAATTAGATAAAGCAGAAAAATTTACTGAATAAATGTTATATTACTGAAAAATACTTTACTGTACAGAAGTCGCCAGAAATCATCCTAGTAGTTTGAAAAAAAATGTAAAAAACAACAATTCAATGTTACAATTCATGACTGATAATGAAATGGTTTTGCCCCTCTCTCATTAACAATTTGAAGTCCAAATTCCTACAAATAATGTATTATGACAAATTCCTAGTTTGCATGCTCTGCCTATTTTATCCCCCTTTTCCATCATGCCAGAAATTGATAGAATAAGGACAGACAAAACTGGATACTAAAGAACACGAAAAGGAGACTGATGCTCCTTAATAATCATGGAACTACTGTGGGAATAGGGAAGGAATTGGGGAAAACACTTTGGCCTGAGCACAAGGAATGGAAGTTAAAAAGAATCATAGGAGAGAAAAAAAAAGAATTGTTCAGAATCCAAGTGCTTTGTCCATCTGGCCAGAAAGTCTGAAAATGATACCTACCATTATATTTGGCAAGATGAATGACTCAGATCAACTCTTGATCTAGGTTACTTGGGCGAATGCTTGCATAATCATATTAATAACACAAGAGCTATTAGTTAAAACTGCCAACCGCTTGTCCTAAATGTAACTTTAAAATGTCTGGTAGCTTTAAAATCATGCAGTTGTTCAGCCACTTTCGCAGTACCCTTTGCTTTGAGGGGATAAATATTTAAGTTCTTACAGTGCTCCAGACAGCAAATTGCTTTTTGCTTCATACATTAATGATCTTTCCAACCAACCTTATAACTATTTGCTGCATTTGTAAAATTTTAATTCTGGTTAAAAATGAAAATGGACCCATACAGAAGTGTTTGCGCCAGTCTGAGGCTGTGGAACTATAGACTAACAGGGTTGGAAGGGACCTTGGAGGTCTTCTAGTCCAACCCCCTGCTTAGGCAGGAAACCCTATACCAGTGATGGTGAATGTTTTTCTGCTCGGGTGCAATAGCGCACATGTGCATACTCATAATGCAATGCCCTCTCCCCATGCATGTGCACCTAACCCCTCCATGCTCCCCCATGCAGGCCTCACTAAAGCCTCTGGGCTTCCAGTAGGGCCGTTTTTTGCCCTCCCCGGGCTTCACAAGGCTTTCCTGAAGCCTGGAGAAGGTGAAAAATGGTCTTCTCCACCCTCCAGAAGGCCAAAAATCAGTTGGCCAGTACACACATGTGTGCTGGAGCTGACATAGGGCAACACCTCATGTGTCCTCAGATATGGTTCTGCATGCCACCTTTGGCACATGTGACATAGGTTCACTATCACGGCCCTATACCATTTCAGACAAATGGTTTTCTAATGTCTTCTTAAAAATTTCCAGTGCTGGAGCATTCACAACTTATGTTGTGGAAATGTTGTTCCACTGATTAATTGTTCTAACTGTCAGGAAATTTCTCCTCAGTTCTAAGTTGCTTCTCTCCTTGATTAGTTTCCACTCATTGCTTCTTGTTCTGCCCTCAGGTGCCTTGGTGAATAGCTTGACTCCCTCTTCTTTGTGGCACCCTCTGAGATATTGGAACACTGCTATCATGTCTCCCCTAGTCCTTCTTTTCATTAAACTAGACATACAGCAAAAATGTATGTGAGTACACTCTTAAACTATATACCTTGACTCCCTGCAATGTTGCAGCTCTTTGTGTCGTTCAAAAATAAATGAGCTTAGAAATGGAATTATCCTGTAACAGTTTTTTGAATAAAAATAGGAACTACAGCTGTAGTAGATAAGAGTTATATATATTCACATATGGTTTCAAACTGGCAGAACTGTCATAGCAGTATCCTTATATAGGTAGCCCGCAGCATACAACCATTTGCTTAGTGAACTTTCAAAGCTACAACGGTATTCAAAAATGGAATTTATGACTGCTTTTCACACTTATGACCCTTGCAGCATTCTTGTGGCTGTGTAATAAAATTCAGACACTTGGCAACTGGCATGTATATCAGGGGTCTCCAACCTTTGCAACTTTAAGTCTGAAAGACTTCAGCTCTCAGACTTCTCCAGCCAGCAAAGCTGGTTGGAGAAGTCTGAGAGCTGAAGTCCTTCAGACTTAAAGTTGCAAAGGTTGGAGACCCCTGATGTATATGATCATCGTTGTGGTGTCTTGAGATCACATGATCACTTTTTGCAAACTTCTGGCAAGCAAAGTCAAGGGGGGAAGCAAGATTTACTTAACAACCTTATTACTAATTCAACAACTGCAGTGATTCACTTAACAACTATGGCAAGAGAGGTCATAAAATGGAGCAAAATTCAATTAAATATTTCCCTTCGCAACAGAAATTTTGGGCTCCATTGTGGTCATAAGGTAAGGACCACCTGTACCTCACTGATTTAAGGCTACCCAAATAATCTGTGCTACTGCTGCGCCAACTGGTTGTTTTATATATTTTTCACTTGTGTCAATCGTGGGGAAAATGTTCTCCAACCTCATTCTAATTCTGCTTAGAAATAGAAACCCTCATCTCAAATCTTGCAATCTTGCAAGCAGTTCCTAAATACATCAGAAACAACAGAAATTTTGGGCTCAGTTGTGGTCGTAAATTGAGGATTACCGGCAGAGTACTTTAATTGTAACATTTGGAAACTCAGCAGTTAGCAGTACCTAACTAATTTGGCTGATCTCGGGCAGAGGATTACCAGGAAATCTCATTTCTATATGTTAGACCAGGCCTGCCAAACTGGATGCGTCACGCATAGGATACTCCCACCCCGGCTCCGCAAAGGCAAAAAAGTCATGATGCATCACTATATGTCACATGATGTGATCGAGTTTGACACCCATGTGTTAGACAGTCAAGTCAACAAGTCGCCGCCCTGGGTCCTCTGTGGAGAAGGGCGGGATATAAATTTAAATAAATAAACTTCCTGGGAGAAAACTATTTGTACACTGTTGCTATGAATATGACAGAGATGTCCCTAAAATCACAATGGGTTGAACTGAAAACAACTGAGTCTTGGTAATAAATTGAAGGATCCAAAGAATAATCCATACCAATGCCAAAGCAAAGGGAAAGAAAATATTAGTCTGATTCAAAGGTATTATCACACCTTGATCAATAATTTAATAATCAATAATTTAATTTGTTGACCGCTCCCTCTCCCCAAAGGGACTCGGAGGGGTGCACAGGGCAAATAAAACAATAAATACACATACACATAATAAAAACAAATTAAATATATCCCTGCGCTAAAAATTACCAATTAAAATACTAAAATCCCTATCTAAAATTATTGACAATCCCATAGACGAGAGTCTACCCTAGGCCGGCCAAGCAGAACAAATATGTTTTTAATTTTAGACGGAAGGAGCGGAGGTCCGTAGTTGTTCTAATGTCGGGGGGAATGTCGTTCCAGAGGGCTGGGCCCGCCACAGAGAGAGCCCTTCCCCTGGGCGTCGCCCGCTGACAAAGTCTAGTGGACGGCACCCGGAGAAGTCCCTCTCTGTGGGAGCGAATTGGCCGTGTGGATGTATGAGGCAGGATCCGATCCTGCAAATAGCTAGGTCCCGAGCCATGGAGCGCTTTGAAGATGATAACTAAAACCTTGAAGCGCACCCGGAAGACGACAGGCAGCCAGTGCAGCTCGCGCAAGAGCGGTGTAATGTGGGTGAACCTTAAGGTTCCCATAATTGCTCGCGCGGCTGCATTCTGGACTAGCTGAAGTCTCCGAGTGCACCTCAAGGGGAGCCCCATGTAGAGAGAGTTACAATAGTCCAGTCGGGATGTCACGAGAGCATGAGTGACTGTGCGAAGGGCGTCCCGATCCAATAGGGGGCGCAACTGGTGAACCAGGCGAACCTGGTAGAACGCCCTCCTGGCCACGGCTGTCACTTGATCTTCCATGGACAGCCGGGCATCCAGGAGGACACCCAAGTTGCGCGCCCCATCCACTGGGGCAAGATGTTTGCCCCCAATGGCCAGCGATGGAATCAGCTGGTTGAATCGGGCAGCCGGAAACCACAGCCACTCGGTCTTGGTCGGGTTGAGCTTGAGTCCGTTTCTTCCCATCCAGACCCGTACGGCTTCCAGGCACTGGCACATCACCGCTACGGCATCGTTGGGGTGGTTTGGGGTAGATATATACAGCTGAGTGTCATCAGCGTAGAGATGGTACTCTACCCCAAAACCACGGATGATCTCACCCAGCGGCTTCATATATGTGTTAAACAGGAGAGGCGAGAGGACCGACCCCTGAGGAACCCCACATGCGAGGGGTCTCGAGGTCGACCTCTGCTCTCCTGTCAACACAAATTGCGATCGGCCAGAGAGGTAGGAGGAGAACCACCGTAAAACGGTGCCTCCCACCCCCAACCCCCCCAGCCGATGCAATAGGATACCATGGTCGATGGTATCAAAAGCCGCCGAGAGGTCTAATAGGAGCAGGATGGAGGAACAACCCCCATCTCTGGCCCTCCAGAGATCATCAACCAACGCGACCAATGCCGTCTCGGTGCTATGCCCGGGCCGAAAGCCGGACTGGCGCGGGTCTAGATAATCAACTTCCTCCAGGTGACGGGGAAACTGTTGTGCCACCACACTCTCAACAACCTTCGCCAAGAAGGGAAGGTTGGAGACTGGACGATAGTTGGTTAATAAAGCTGGATCCAAAGAGGGCTTCTTAAGGAGGGGCCTCACCATAGCCTCTTTTAGGGAAGCAGGCAAGGAACCCTCACTTAAGAAGCGTTGACAACCTCTTGGAGCCAGCCTCGTGTCACCTCCCAGGATGCCAGTACAAGCCAGGAGGGACACGGGTCCAATAAACATGTGGTGGCTCGCAGTCGCCCACGTAACCTGTCCATATCCTCGGAAGTAACGGAGTCAAACTCCTCCCAAACAAGATCTGTCTCGTGGCATCCCACTGGGCCATCAATGGGGGCTAACTCGTTCTGTATCTGAGCGATTTTCTCCTGCAGAAAAATCACAAATTCCTCTGCTCTACCCTGTAGCGGGGCTTCCCGCACCCTCTGTTGAAGGAGGGAGCGGGTCACCCTAAACAGGGCGGCAGGGCGGTTTTCTGCGGATGCTATGAGAGTGGCACAATGATGACGTTTGGCCACTCTCAGCGCCACAATATAAGTCCGTAAATGGGCTCTTATCTGTGTCCGGTCAGATTCAAATCGAGTAGACCTCCATCTTCTCTCTAGGCATCTCTTGTGGCGTTTCATCACCCTCAGCTCCTCGGTAAACCAAGAAGCCAGGGTAGCTCTCCGCCGCAAGAGAGGCGGCCAGGGTGCGACCCGATCCAAGGCTCCCGTGGTCGCAGTATTCCATGCGGCCACGAGGTCCTCCATCGGGGTGCGGGTCAGGGGTACAGGAAGTGGCCCAAGCGCCGCCTGGAATCCATCAGGGTCCATCAGGCGCCTGGGGCGGAACCAGATAGATGACTCAGGTTCCGCCTCCCCACGGTGGGGGGTGGCGGTTGGAAAGTCGAGCCGGAGAAGTGAGTGGTCTGACCATGACAAGGGTGTGATGACTATATCCCCTGTACCCAGATCACTCTTCCATTGGCCAGAGACAAATATGAGATCCGGTGTGTGTCCACCCTCGTGGGTGGGGCTTTGAATTAATTGGGTCAGGTCCATGGCCGTCATGGAAGCCATGAACTTCCGAGCTACCTCGGATGATTCGCCCACCGATGGCAGGTTAAAGTCCCCCATGACTAAAAGTCTGGGGGTCTCAACTGCCATCGTAGCGATCACCTCGAGGAGCTCGGGCAGGGCTGCTGCTACATAGCGGGGAGCCAGGTATACAACCAGCAAGCCCAGCTGCCTCCCTAGGCCCCACTTCACGCAGAGGGACTCACAACCGGTGGTCTGTGGCACAATGGTCTCTCTCGGCTCAAGACCTTCCCTAATGACAACCGCTACCCCACCACCTCTACCTAGGGCCCGGGGCTGATGAAAAGCGCGGTAACCTGGTGGGCACATTTCAACGAGGGAGAGTCCTCCCTCGTGGCCCAACCAGGTCTCCGCAATTCCTAGCAGGTCCGGGTCCCCCTCTGACACAAGGTCATGGATGAGGGGGGCTTTGTTGACAACGGACCTGGCATTGCAAAACATCAGCCGCAGGCCCTGGCT
This sequence comes from Rhabdophis nuchalis, assembly GCA_039707465.1. NCBI lineage: Eukaryota > Metazoa > Chordata > Lepidosauria > Squamata > Natricidae > Rhabdophis > Rhabdophis nuchalis. The sequence goes on along the minus strand of CM077643.1, from coordinate 119,709,488 downwards.
CTGTACTCCCTGACCACCTAGCCTGCAGGGGTTGTGGCACCTGACCATTTGCAACCAACGGCCACGTGCCCCCAACCGGGAGGATGGAACTTGTCTCCCCTCAGACCTGCCTCTCCCCACGACCCTATTGATAGGTATGCCCTCCACCGGGACGACTCTTAATTCCCCCCTACTAACGGCACCGTCCGCCTCCCTCCGTCGCCTGCTGGCCTGGCCCTCTCTTTCTCCCTCTGTCTCTACCTGTCTATAATACCCACCCCCCTCCCTGGTACCCCCTAAAATAGACAACAACCTACGACTTAAAAACCCCCTATAAAGCTATAGATTTTGCTCTGACTGCCATTAACCACTGAAGTAAATAACATCTTTTGTGCTATTTTAGCTGCCTACTCATTGTATCAATTTGTACAATATACAATAGCAGAGTTGGAAGGGACCTTGGAGATCTTCTAATCCAACCCCCCGCCTAGGCAGGAACCTTATACTATTTCAGACAAATGGCTATCCAACATCTTCTTAAAGACTACCCGTGTTGGAGCATTCACAACTTCTGGAGACAAGCTGTTCTACTGATGAATTGTTCTAACTGTCAGGAAATTTCTCCTCAGTTCTAAGTTGCTTTTCTCCTTGTTTAGTTTCCACCCATTGCTTCTTGTTCTGTCCTCAGGTGCCTTGGAGAATAGTTTGACTCCCTCTTCTTTGTGGTAACCCCTGAGATATTGGAACATGCTATCATGTCTCCCCTAGTCCTTCTTTTCATTAAACTAGACATACCCAGTTCCTGCAACCGTTCTTCATATGTTTTAGTCTCCAGTCCCCTAATCATCTTTGTTGTTCTTCTCTGCACTCTTTCTAGAGTCTCCACATCTTTTCTATTAAAGAAGGTCCCCAACCTTTCTGGTTCCAGGGACTGGCAGCAGTAGCAGTGTCGGTGGTGGGAGTTGAGGGAAAGAGAGGATGGTTTTGTGCATGCAGCCTAGCTCCTGGGCAAATGAAGCTTCGCCTGCTCATCCACTGCTTGAACCACCCGGTTTCAAAGGGGCCACAGACCAGTAGTGATCCACGGCCTGGAGGTTGGAAACCCCTGGACTAAAGGACCCATTTCTAATCAATAACAGGGACAGAAGTGAAAACACTTTGATAATAGCATGATGACAGACACAGGAGCAGCAACAGGCCTTCCCATGCTGCACTGTGCAGACTGCTGTATCATTAGGCTTATATAAGGTATGCTCCAATGACCGGTGTTCAAATCTCATCAAAGGAACAGCTCCGCAGAGCTCAGGAAGTGAGATAACTTTGAAAATACTGTAATGACAGGTCAATTTGGCTAAAGAACAGACAAACTGGGAGTATGTTTTATTTTGAAAAGTTTTTGCTCTAATCAAATGCCACACACCACAGACCATCAGATTTCTGGAATCTCTGATTTCTGCAGTAAAAAGTACTAGGCTCTTTCACGAATTATACAGATGGGCCACCACTCTAATTTAAAGCCATTTGTTGATAGGGAATGCCATGAAATAAATTGGCTACTTATCACTTTGCAACTGTCCTCCTGCCTACTTAACCGACTGAAATTTAAATATGGAAAAAAATCATTCAGACTTAACTATGGAAAAAGGCAAAGCACTACAATTAAAACCAAATGTATCCACCATCTTTTGGAATAAGCTGTCTTGAGACATTAATGAGCTTAATTTGTTTCACCCACAGTATTTGTTTTTTTTAAAGAACATATTTTAACCACAGTCAATGGGTTTGGGTTAATATTATATTTGTGGGGTGAATTTAGTGTGAATTGTAATGCTAAAAATAAAATATCAGCATAAAAGAGGAAAACTAAAATCCTAATAGAAGCGCAAAATAAACCAACACATTGTCAATCAGAATAGAGCTGGAAGGGATCTTGGAGGTCTTCTAGTCTAATCCCCTGCTATATCATTTCAGACAAGTGGCCATCCAGTCTCTTCTTAAAAGACCTCGAGTGATGAAGCACCCACAACTTCTGAAGGCAAGCTGTTCCACTGGTTAATTGTCCTCACTGTTAGGAAATTTCTCCTTAATTCTAGATTGCTTCTCTCCTGGATTAGTTTCCATCCATTGTTTTTTGTCCTGCCCACTGGTGCTTTGGAAAATAAAATAATATATTAAACTACCTAACTCAAAATATACATACTGTACTGCAGAGACTGAATTGTGGTCTTAATGCCTTGCCATCACTGGAGCCTGGAGTATGAAGCAGTTTGATTGCATGAGACAGGCTTTCGGGTGATATGGTTTTAGAAAATCCACATATAGTACTCAAAGGTTTAAATCCGTGACCGCCTCTTGCCCCATACATCCCTTTGACCGATCCGCTCCCACAGAGAGGGCCTTCTCGGTACCGTCGGCCGGGCAATGCCGGTTGATGGTGCCCAGGGGAAGAGCCTTCTCTGTTGCGGGCCCTGCCCTCTGGAATGACCTTCCCCCCGATCTACGCACCATCGTGGACCTCCGCCTTTTCCGCCAACGTCTTAAAACCTACTTATTCCAACAAGCTGGCCTAGCATAACCCCGTTTCTGATTTTATAGGGATAATTTTAAATTTTAGAGCGTTAGTATTTTAGCACAGGGAATTATTTAATTCGTTTTTAAAATTTTGGATTTTTGTACTGTGTATGTTTTTTAATGATGCCTGTGCGCCGCCCTGGGTCCTTTTTTAGGAGAAGGGCAGGGTATAAATTTAATAAAAAAATAAAAAAATAAAAAGGGAGCAATCAACTGCATTGACCTTTACATTACTGAAAAAATAAAAAGCCCCCCATTCCAATTAATCACAGTTTAGTGGATTCTTAGAATGCTTAAAGTAAGAATACCCTTACCTTTTGTTTATTTCAGAGGCACAACTTTAAGGGTGATGAGTTAAAATTGGCTTCCTTCAATGTTGCGATTAGCCACCTCTGGGTTTGAATTGATTAACCTACTGTTAATCAAGAGAAAAGTACACTTCTAAACCCTCATTATTGCAGTCAGGTTGTAGGAGAAGTAAGTTTATCATTCTATTCATCTTGGTATTGCCAAAGTGTAGTACAGTATTCCATGTAAGCCAGCAGTGGGATGCATTTACCTTCCCTACCTGTTTGCAAAGGTGGGCACGCACGTGTGAGTTCACAGTGCTTGTGCGTTATGTCGAGATGGGTGGGCAGAGCCTCCTGCAGTTGCTGCTACTGGTTTGCCCAAACTGGCGAGAACCGGCTGAATACCACCTCTGATGTAAGCCAATGTAGGAAATCAATACAATCCTAAGACAAGACAAATTAATAGCAGAGTTGGAAGGGACCTTGGAGGTCTTCTAGTCCAACCCCCTGCCTAGGCAGGAAGCCCTATACCATTTCAGACAAATGGCTATCCAACATCTTCTTAAAGACTTGCAGTGTTGGGGCATTCACAACTTCTGGAGGCAAGCTGTTCCACTGATTAATTGTTCTAACTGTCAGGAAATTTCTCCTCAGTTCTAAGTTGCTTCTCTCCTTGATTAGTTTCCACCCATTGCTTCTTGTTCTGCCCTCAGATGCTTTGGAGAATAGTTTGACTCCCTTTTCTTTGTGGCAGCCTCTGAGATATCGGAAGACTGCTATCATGTCTCCAAATCAAACTAGGTAATCAATTAATCTAAGTAGTTCTAGGACAAGGGGTATCAAACTCGCGTCATCATCACATGACATATCAGGACTTTTCCCCCCTTCGTTAAACTGGGCCTGGCCAGAATGTGATGCATCCAGCCCACTGGCTGAGAGTTTGACAGCCCTAATCTAGGAAATCTGTAGAAGCCCCCTATTTCTTAGATTAAGGAGGAAAGTCAGAATTCATTCATAATAAGGAAGAACCATTGTTATTTCTATCCTCAACAAGCAGTAGAATCCAAAAGAATCCTTATTTGCCTTCAAAGCTACACTGGGCCAAGTCTGGTTCGTATTTGGGTGAGAGGCTGCCAGAGACTATAAAAGCCACAGACTAAACAACTGTAAAACTCCTAAGACAAGATAAAAATTTCAGTATTGTTGAAAAACTAGAATGAAGTGCCTACTAGGAATCAAGCTTGACTTGAAAGACATTTTCAATCCACCCCGTTGCAGTCTGATTTCTAAGTCTTTTACAGCAAATAAAACAGAAAAATCAAAGTTAAGGCCAGATGAGTTTAACTATGGGATATAACTTTCACTTGTAAAGTTTCTCCCTTTATTGCAACTCTTCTAAGAGAAAAGAGTTCTGTCAGAACTAAAATCCTAAAGGGACTCCATGGGCAGGGATTGTCAAAGACAAATGAGGTTCTGAGAGGAAGCATTTGTTAATCCCCAAATGAATGGATTGCTGGAAAAGTTAAGCTTCTGGCTAGATGTCCTTGCTCTTTTATCTGAACTCTCTTCCTTGTATTATCTCATCCAAACGGAATCCCCTTGGGAGTAAGGGCAGTGTGTAAAGTAAAAACAAGATTTTGTAGATTTAAAAGTAACAATCTGAAAATTACAAGTACCCTATAAGGTGGCATTAGAAGAAGCGCTTCCAGTTTACCAGTCAGGTGGTTCTATGTTTCATCATTTTTTCCCCTTATAAAATTTCCTACAGTGGTTTTTTTTTTAATCAAAATATATCTTACTCTTTGTATTGTTTCTATCTTCCCTTAAAACATTAACAGAATCCATAATGGACTGAGAATCAGTGTCTGCTAGATCAGGAATCCCCAACCTTTTTGGCACCAGGGACCAGTTTCATGTTAAAAAAATTCCGCGGACCGGTGGCCATGGCTCGGCCGGTGTAGAGGGGGAGTGTGGGGAAGGGGGAACAGGCGGCGCATGCATGCGCACGGGGGGTGATTCGGCTCACTCACACCTCTCGGGCCCCCAATGGTGTAAGCGGCTGCGCCTGCGCTCTCCCATCCCCGGCGTGCACTCTGCCCAGGGGGCTGCCCCCTCCTCCCTCCTCTCCGGCCCTTTCTAAGAGTTGCGCCGCTCACTGCGGTCCAGTTCCTATCATGCCACGGACCGGCACCGGTTCATGGCCCGGGGGGTTGGGGATCCTCGTGCTAGATAATTGGTAGTCAGGATGAAACCAAATTAATTAAGTAAAAATATAAAATGGGGTGAAATCATTTACTCAAACTTCTTCAAAACCTCAAAGAAGTTACCCAGACTTAATCCACATATCCAAGGATAAGGTCTCTAAACACAAACAGAGTTAATTAAATTAGGTTTCCCAGTGGAACTGCATGTTCACAAGACTAAACATACCTACACACGCGCATGTGGCCCTCAAGTGACACCCTAGAACCATGATGGCAAACCTATGGCATGCGTGCCACAGGTGGCATGTGGAACTATTTCTGAGGGCACACATGGCGTTGCTGATTTTCGCCCAATTTTTACCGCTGGAGGCTTCCCTGAGCCCCTCGGAAGGCGAAAAACAGCTCAACATGCAAACTGGAAGTCTGTCCCCCAAATTCCAGTTTGTGTGTTGGGCTGTTTTTCACCCTCCCCAGGCTCCTAGAAAGCTTCTGGAGCCTGGAGAGGGAGAAAAACAGACCTACTGGGTCCCCCCGGAAGTCAGAAAATGGGCGGTTTCCAACCTCCAGAAGGTCTCTGGGGGGGATGGGGGAGGCATTTTCATCTCCCCAGGTTCCTAGAAAGCCTCTGGAGCCTGGAGAGGGTGAAAAACAGACTTACCAGGTCCACCAGAAGTAAAAAAACAGGCCATTTACAGCCTCCAGATTTGGCTCTTTTGACTAATGAGTTTGCCGACCACTGCCCTAGAACACATAGACACTTCCACACCCTGGACAAACTCCCCTATATAACTGTCTCTGTACCCCCATTTCTCTTCAGCTGCGTCTAAAGGCAAACTTGCTTTTTGGAATAAATACTTCATCTTTTCTCACAGCTGTTTAGATCTCCTTTTTATTTATTCTTGCCCGGCTCAAGTTGGAAGCCCAAATTATTCTTCTAATGCACGCACAATGTACTTTTGAAATGAGGATTATTCAAACATTTTAAAAACATCATTCTAAGCAATTGTTCCAAATGGCTAATTTTCTCTACATTAAATCCCCAAGTACAAGGCACCTCATAGACCACCTACAAGTGTGCTTTTGCAGTTTAGTAACTTCTTTGCAATTCCCAAAAGGAAAGCTAAAAGCCATGCTTATTTGTGGCTTAGCTAGTGTCTGTACTCTTTAACTATGTTATTAGTGTACTGCAAGTAATTGTAGCCAATTATCAGTTATTCAGCAATTCATGCTTCACAAGTCTGTGCCTTGGGATAATGTGAGAGCCAAACAAACACCTTCTTGATTCCATTCTTCCCACTCAGGATTCTTATTTTTGGTTAATCAGAGTAGTTTCTCAAGTCTGCAGCTAAGGATTTTTTCTTCCAGCAATTACTTGTGGTAAGATTTTATAGTTAATACATATACACTTGCAGTGCCCATTCCTGTATTTCCCAATAAATAATGTTTTATGCATCTGTACTTGCTTGTGTCTGTTGTGGGGAAAAAAGGGAAAACAAGTATATTGGGTAGAAGATGTTATGTAATTGACACTTATCTAAGAGCATTTATAGTAGAGTCAAAATAGCTGATATTTAATATCAGCTATCACCGCTACAAGCTTTGCTCCTTTGTATGTGCATTAATATTAGGTAAAGGTTCCCCTCACACATATGTGCTAGTCATTCCTGACTCTAGGGGGCGGTGCTCATCTCCGTTTCAAAGCTGAACAGCCAGCTCTGTCTGAAGTCGTCTCCATGGTTATGAGGCCAGCATGACTAAATGCTGAAGACACATGGAACATTGTTACTTTCCCACCAAAGGTGGCTCCTATTTTTCTTGCATTTTTACATGCTTTCAAACTGCTAGGTTGGCAGAAGCTGGGACAAGTATCAGGAGCTCACTCCATTACGCGGCGCTAGGGATTCAAACCACTGAAATGCTGACCTTCTGATTGACAAGCTCAGCATCTTAGCCACTGAGCCATCGCATCCCAGCATTAATATTACACATGCATTAAAAAGCGGCAGGAATTTCAGTGTGATATGGTCTGCCATCTTGTTGACTAGACACTCAGCTGTTCTACTAGAAGCTTAGTCCATCACCATCATTTTCAAAGTATCCCATACCAATTGTGATGAACAAAACTCCCACAGAAAAACAAGGGAGGAATGCTACAGATAAACAACTAACAAGTAGGAGAGGAAATTGTCAGTAGCTTATCTAATAAACGATAGCCCTTGATGCAAAATGCCTGAGAGTAAATGATTCAAAATATTCAAAGAGATTCTCCCATAATGAAGTTACAAATAATGAGGACTGGAATTCCTACTACAATTCCCAAGATTCTATATTGTATCTCAAATCTTTGCATTAAAATATTTTATAAGAATCTGTGTAATGGTAGCTTATTTGATTCATAACACTCTAGGGATAAGTTCCTCGGAGAAGGCAGAAATACCATTATATTGAGCAGGTAATGTGATTCAATTTGGGTCCACATCCTCTTAATCTCCCTGCATTAGCAAGACTAACATGCTGGCACAGAAATCTTTTTCAGGTATTAAGGAGGCTGCAGATGGAAGTAATTAAAGCAGCTGAAGTGAAATGGCGTGGCCACACTGTTTTTAGGCCATCATTCCACTACAGACAGCATCTTGAAAATATCACTCAACCTGCAGTTCTTTGTTTTGCCAATAACTTCAGAATGTGCAGCACACAGTATAGCAAAAGACATACAGTAGCCCTTAAAATTATTATGCCCAACAAACTAAAACACAAGCTTAGTGTATGTTAAAAACTTGTATGAATTGGAGCAGAATGAGGAAAATCCCATTATTTCTCATTAAATCTACCACAATGTGACACACAGCAAGCTGTTCTTTTCTAGACTGATGTCATTTCCACAACTCAGAAATTTTCTCCTACAAAAACTTTATAATAAGAGTATGTCAAGAATATTGAGGAATCTATCCTTATACCCCAATCCCATCATCCCTCCGTCTCTCTATCCTTTGGTCTGTCCAAGAGAGTGGGAGGGAGGGAGGGAAGGAGGATGAATCCCCATATTAGCATCCAAATTAACAGTAAATCAGATCATAATCAAGTATATCAAATTGCTTGGAGTCAATTTTTGCCTCCAGAATTCAGCTGAATGTCCACAGATGAACAATGAATATTTATGTAATCTCAGTCCAGAGAGTTGCAAAGAAAATAAAGTATGCTGCAGCTATGCTAAAAGGTCTATGTCTAATCACTATAATGTTGTGAATATCACAGCATTGCATAACACCCTTAAAATTATTCCACAAAAGAGCAGAGACCTAGGATCTAATATAACACAGACTCAGACTGAACATATCTAGGAACAGATCAAACAGGGAATGAGTTAAATTAGAATTTCCTGATATTGTTGAATGTGTGTCTTCCTTACTGGAAAAGAAGCTGGAACCTGCTGTTTCTCAGCCTCATTAAAGAGGTTGAAAATGCAAAGAAAGAAGATAGTAATCACAAAAAAAATGACCAATAATGTATTAACATTGGAAAATGAGTCTTAAAGCTCACATTGATGAGGAAAGAGCTCAGAAGCGTCTTGAGAAAAAGGAAAATAGACTTCAAATGTGTGAGGGAAAGCATTTACCAAATGTGAGTTATTCAAGGGTGAGGTGAAGACCATGTAAAGTTTTAGGGCAGTGGTTCTCAACCTTCCCAATGCCATGACCCTTCAATACAGTTTCTCATGTTGTGGTGACCCCCAACCATAAAATTGGTGTTTCAGTTCCTAAGACCATCAAAAATATGTGTTTTCCGATGATCTTAGGTGACCCCTTTGAAAGGGTCATTCGACCCCCAAAGGGGTCGTGACCCACAGGTTGAGAATCGCTGTTTTAGGCAAAGACTCACTCTTCAAAAACAGAATCCCCAAGTAGAGAACTAGAATCTGTTCTCAGCCAAGGCTTGATACAAAATTACAGATGAAGAAATTTTGTGCTGGGCTGGAAAAAGGAACATATGTACTCCACGTGTTCAAATCACAGGCATCTGGGGCAGGTGATTGTAATGACAGCACGCAAATTACATGACTGACTTACTTTAGTTAGACATCACTATGGTATTTTCCACAATGCCATGACATATGGCATATTGATGCCATCGTTGTTTGTTACAGATACTACTACCACTTCATGTATGTATGTATGTATGAATGTATGTATGTATCTATGTATGTAAAACTCTTAAATGGCAAACAAAAAAAAAACCTGATCCATAAAACCAAGAGGGAGGAAATGACTAGGCCCAATGAGGCCCAATAAACATCTCACTTTCCATACACTAGATATGCCCTCATCAGAGCTTCAATAACTCAACACCTTCACCATAATGTTTGTTAGAAGACCCAGATCTTCATGGCTTTCTAAAAAGCTAATAGAGTTAGGTGTTTTTGTATTTGGGAGTGGGGAGGTTAGAGACTATTCCATAGATATGTTGTTGGTTTGAGCTCCGAGCTTGGCAATTTGGTTGCAAATGTTTCGTCCCCATTCAAGGACTACACTTTATTATCTTTACTTTTCTGTCTTATTGGTGCAATGTCATTTTATACTTTTGTTCTATACATAAAATAATGTAAAAACAATCAACTAAATTGAGTCCAGATATAATCATTGCAAAAATGGATATGGAAGAAATATATGGATTTTTGTAATCAACTGATGATTTCTAATTTGTAAGGAAAGATGATTTCTTGCTGATGGAATGCCATTTTATTTTTTTGGTTTTATATATAAAAGGATTATTGACAATTAATTAAATTGAGGCTGAGAAGAAATAATTGTAAAATTAATATGGAAGAAATGTATGGAATGTTGTGATTAATTGATATAATTTTTATGATTTGTAATTTGTAATGGAAGATGGCTTATGTTTTTCTTTTTTGAATATGTCTGCCTTATTTGTGTTTTTTCCCCTTCAAAATAAACAAAAAATTACTCTAAAAAAAAAAGGACTACACTTTAGATTGTTTATTTTTATTTATTTATTTATTTTATTAAATTTATACCCCGCCCTTCTCCTTGTTAGGACCCAGGGCGGCGCACAGGGATGTTAAAATACATACAAAATATTTAAAATATATGAAATTTAAAATACTTATTCTAATAAATAAACCCTGTGCTAAAAACCGAATTAAAATCCCAAGTTTAAAAACTATCTAATAGTCAGTATGGAGGTTACGCTAGGCCGGCTAGATGAAATAGGTGTGTCTTCAGACACTTGCGGAAGAGGCGGAGGTCGGAGATGGTGCGGAGTTCAGGGGGTAAGTCGTTCCAGAGGGCTGGGCCCGCCACAGAGAAGGCTCTCCCCCTGGGTGTCGCCAGTCGGCATTGTCCAGCCGACGGCACCCTGAGGAGGCCCTCTCTGTGGGAGCGTATCGGTCTGAGGGATGTATGGGGCAGGAGGCGGTCTCGCATATAACTAGGCCCCGAGCCATGGAGCGCTTTAAAGATGGTCGTTAAAACCTTGAAGCGCACCCGAAAGACCACAGGAAGCCAGTGCAGCTCGCGCAGGATAGGTGTTATGTGGGAGTGTCTAGGCGCTCCCGTAATCACCCGCGCGGCTGCCATATAAGATCTAAGTAACCTCATGTCTCTTGCTCTTGGTAGGTCTGAGTAACAAAGACTATACAAAGTACAGCTTGACTCTAAAGAGTATCCCAGAAGAATTCATATTTGAAATACCTGGGGCTCAATGAAGCATATTTCAATAATTTTACTTTCTTACATTGTGTAAAGATGTACATTCTGCAGGTTCACATTACCTTTAAAACTAGAAGGGAAAATCATTGCAACAATCAGGTTACCACAGGCCTTATTTTGGCACTCAAACCTCAAGCTACCATAGCAGTCTTCTGGAATGGAGTGTTTAATACCTCGTCTTCTCATTGTACAAAATCAATCACTTAAAGATCAATAAACTGTCTGAGATGATGATAATGATGATGAGTTTACCATACAGAGATCATTTCCCTCTACCAACATTTATCACATATATTTGCAAAGGTCATAGAAAGTGTTGTGGCCTGCCAACGGCCAGCGGACCTGGCATCAGATTTGGACAGTGAGGAGTTTGGGTGGAACATGGGCCAGTCTTGGAGTCTGGGGAAGGCTCTGATGAGGGATCTGTGTTGGAGGCAGAGAGGGGGCCACAGCCGTATGCTAGTTATTAGCTGCCTTCGGAGTCAGACATCAGTGAGGCAGACAAATAGCTGGAGCCTGTTCCCAGTGTGTGCATGCAGAGAGTTGCCAGACAAAGGGAACAGCTAAAGAACAGGGGTTGATTTGGTAGTAAGGCCACGGGTGGACAATGAATGGCCTCTCCCAGAGGAAATAAAAGAGGAGCAAAAGGGGAGTGGAGTTTGCAGGAGGCAATTAGTTTGCTTAATTGATTTGTGACTTTCCGAGACTCTTGCCAAGTTTTGCAGATATCGGCCTGTCAGCTCTCCAAGTCAGATAAGGTCTGTGAATGTAAATCCTCCCTTGAAAGACTTTGCTGGATGTGAATGAGCAGAATTCACAGGAAATTAATAAAAGGGGTTTTTGTTGGGACAAGGAGTTTGCTTCATGCTCTTGGGAAGCTTAGGTCAGAACAGAAACTATAAAAAAAAATCCTGCTGCAGGTTTTGTTCAAAGGCGGAATGAATGTACCTTGAGTATTTCATATCACTTTCAGATTTGAAAAAGCCACACCTGTTTCCGCTCCTCCTTACAATTTTTAAATTCTAGGTTAACAGGAACTCATAACATATTTTTAAAAGTTGTCAATTTCTAAAAATTAAAAGAAACCAACTCTCAGTACTGAAAAGGTGCTTAGAAATGAAAATGATCGCACAAAATAAAACAGGTTTTTTTTAAAAAAAGGTTGACAGTGAACCAACAGAAGCGTTACAAAAAGTGATTCTTCCATGTCAAGTGTGAAGAACAATTATTTTTTCCTTTTCAGTGGTGAGGTTTCTTATTTACATCACTTCGTATACAACACCTTTTAGTTGCACATTATAATAAACCTAAGACCTTGTTTAACCTTCCAGACGTATTTCATTAATCAAGGCTAGAAGGAAGCAGATTTTTTCTTCTCCCTACTCTCATAGATGTAGAAGGAAAGCCATGTTAATCTATGGTGGCAAAAAAATATATATCAAATTGTCCCTACCTTTTATAAAGCATTTTCTACTTATTTTTCAGGTTGCAATGCAACTTCCCCTACATCCTTTATATAGTATACATCAGGGGTAGTCAACCTTTTTATACCTACCACCCACTTTTGTATTTCTGTTAGTAGTAAAATTTTCTAACCGCCCACCGGTTCCACAGTAATGGTGATTTATAAAGTAGGAAAGTCAATTAAATTTAAAAAAAGGAAAGAGCTTCAGTATGGGACAAAACCCCTAGCACCCACCATGAAAGCTGGAACGCCCACCAGTGGGTGGTAGGGACCAGGTTGACTACTAATGGTATACATGTATATTGCATGAGTCAAAAAGAGGACCATTTACAGACACCTTGCATCCTGGACACAAATTGTTTCAACACCTACCCTCAAAACAACTGTAGAGCACTGCACACCAAAACAACTAAACACAAGAAGTCTTCCAGAAACACTGGAAGTCTTTAAGAAGATGTTGGATAGCCATTTGTCTGAAATTGTATAGGGTTTCCTGCCTAGGCAGGGGGTTGGACTAGAAGACCTCCAAGGTCCCTTCCAACTCTGCTATTTTATTGTATTATTGTAAGAACAGTTTTTCCCTGAATGCCATCATTCTGCTAAACAAATAATTCCCTCACCACTGTCAAACTATCCACTAAGGCTGCATTACTATTACTATTACTATTAGACTTCTCATCATTCCTATCATCTATTTTGTCCCACTTATGACTGCATGACTGTTAACTTGTTGCTTGTATCCTTACAATTGATATTGTTTCCTGATTGCTTATTTGTACCCTATGACTATTGGTTTTTTTTTATTTAAATTTATATCCCGCCCTTCTCCACAGAGGACCCAGGGCCTCTGTTAAGTGCTGTACCTTATGATTCTTGACGAATGTATCTTGTCTTTTTATGTACACTGAGAGCATAAGCACTAAAGACAAATTCCTTCTGTGTCCAATCACACTTGGCCAATAAAGAATTCTATGCTATTCTATTCTACTCTCCAAATACAGTAAATGCCAAGCAGCCATAATCCCAAACTAGCATGTTTAAAACCACATGAACTGGAAATTTTAGACCAAAGCATTTGGATGTATCAAGTTAGAGAATTATATCCATCATATACAAAAGTAAAACAATATTGCTTAAATTAATAATAAAAATAAATACTTTTTTCAATTGATTCATGCTGACAGAAATATTTAAGTTGTTTACCACTGCCTGCTTATATGTTGTTTCATGTTATTGTCTAGAATGAGTTATTATTCCATTTTTGCTGTCTAGTATTCTAGTATTTCCTGGTAAACTTACATCTAATAAAGCCCAACTTGGTTTAGTGCCTGATCCTAGACAAGCTCAACTAGACTTGGGAAGTACAGCACATGTGGATGCTGAATGACCCCTCCATGGCTGGGAAATAAATAGAAGGAAAGGGGAGTACTTGTCATAGGACACAACAGTTCATATTTCTGAACATTTTGCTCATTGTGTTTTGTGTCACAGAGCATTGCTTGCCAGAACGTAATTTGTAGCCTTTCGGCTGGGAATTCGTGGCCTTGCAATTATCGCAAGGAACTGCCTCATACATCCTCACGGCCGATTCGCTCCCACAGAGAGGGACTTCTCCGGGTGCCGTCCACTAGACACTGTCAGCGGGCGACACCCAGGGGAAGGGCTATCTCTGTGGTGGGCCCGGCCCTCTGAAACGACCTTCCCCCCATATTAGGACGACCACGGACCTCCGCTCCTTCCGTCTTAAATTAAAAACTCATCTTTTCTGTCTGGCCGGCCTAGGATAGTCTCTCTGTCTTTGGGGTTTTACTGGGTAGTTTTAGTATAGTTCAGTTTTAATGGGAAATTTTAGCGCAGGTTTGGTTTAATTTGTTTTTAAGAAATGTTTGTATGTATTTATTGTTTTTATTCTACCTGTGCACCGCCCCGAGTCCCCATGGGGAGAGGGAGCGGTTTATAAGTATTTATATTTTTATATTTTATTAAATTTATACCCCGCCCTTCTCCTTGTTAGGACCCAGGGCGGCGCACAGGGATGTTAAAATACATACAAAATATATAAAATATATGAAATTTAAAATACTTATTCTAATAAATAAACCCTGCGCTAAAAACCGAATTAAAATCCCAAGTTTAAAAACTATCTAATAGTCAGTATGGAGGTTACGCTAGGCCGGCTAGATGAAATAGGTGTGTCTTCAGACACTTGCGGAAGAGGCGGAGGTCGGAGATGGTGCGGAGTTCAGGGGGTAAGTCGTTCCAGAGGGCTGGGCCCGCCACAGAGAAGGCTCTCCCCCTGGGTGTCGCCAGTCGGCATTGTCCAGCCGACGGCACCCTGAGGAGGCCCTCTCTGTGGGAGCGTATCGGTCTGAGGGATGTATGGGGCAGGAGGCGGTCTCGCATATAACTAGGCCCCGAGCCATGGAGCGCTTTAAAGATGGTCGTTAAAACCTTGAAGCGCACCCGAAAGACCACAGGAAGCCAGTGCAGCTCGCGCAGGATAGGTGTTATGTGGGAGTGTCTAGGCGCTCCCGTAATCACCCGCGCGGCTGCGTTCTGGACTAACTGCAGCTTTCGGGTGCACCTCAAGGGAAGCCCCATGTAGAGAGCATTACAGTAGTCGAGTCGAGAGGTGACGAGTGCTTGAGTGACTGTACGCAATAAATTATTATTATTATTATTATTATTATTATTATTATTATTATTATTATTATTATTATTATTATTATTATTATTATTATTATTATTATTATTATTATTATTAGGTCTCTTACTGCAGTTAACTCTTTGAAGGAGAATTGCCTGGACTTTTCAGTGGTTGCATGCAATTAATTTATAAGAGGTAAATAAAGAGAGTTTTTTTGAATTTGAATTTGAATAATTTTGAGAGGCAAATAATGATACTGTCTAATATTAAGAAGGAATTAAAATTAAGTGGGAAATGTGAAATAAAAATAAGATGACATTGTACATAAAATGGAAATACAATGTAAAATGTACTATGCATAGTAGAAGATGTAAAGTGGGGAAAACCAGAACAAAACTTTGTGGAAGAAGTTGAAATATGTAACAAAAAAATAAAAAAACTTTGTTTGAAAAAAAAAGGGGGGGTTCGTGTCAAGAAATCTCTTTCTTGCTTCTGCTACGGCTGGGTCAGAACAATGACTCTTCATATAATTGTGCAGCTTCAGAGATATTATAGATTAACAACAAACTAATTTATGCACAGTAAATTACTTCTGTTCCCTTTTGGAGTCACACATAAATACCTATTTTATGGAAAGGAGTGATTATTGTTAACTACATTTGTAAAGTGTTTTAGCATTTGTGTGTGTGTGTTTGTGTATGTGCGTTTTCATTCTGATTTCAATTTAGAAAGTTAGAAAATACTAATTTACAAATAAAATTCATGGGTTTCTTATTTAGAAAACAGCACTTTCTCTGAGTTTTGCCTCCTCTTGAGTACAGTTTGACAGCTTTTCAAGATTTTGTTAATGTATCTTATAATAAAAGAGTTCCAGCAATTTTGTATTGTTTGCCTCCTGACCTGACCTGTCTTGAACATCTGACAAATAAGGAGATGAGTTTAGCTTGGCATGATTTATTTCATCATGCCCATGTTTTTTTTTATTTATAGCATGTCTTTCCAAGTGCTCACAGATATCTTGCCGAGTGTACACATCAAACTGACAGGCTTAAGGTTTACCAGGTCCTTCCTTCCTTCCTTCCTTCCTTCCTTCCTTCCTTCCTTCCTTCCTTCCTTCCTTCCTTCCTTCCTTCCTTCCTTCCTTCCTTCCTTCCTTCCTTCTTTTCCAGTATGATTCTCAAGTCCTCTTCCTATGTTTTCTCTCCTTGTTTTTGTGAAATCAACTTCTTGAGAGCATTGCAATATCTTTCTGAATATTGCAATATCACACATATCTCAATATCACACTCCAAGAAAGCTTCACAAATAATTTTTATTTCCTGAACCACCTATATGTTAGCCCTTCGACATAGGCCAAGTCAGGGAAAAAGACTTCACAAATCTGACACGAACCATATAGAAATATACTATAATAGAATCTTGAAAGCCTGACTAAGTTCTCCCCTCCATATCTCTTATTATGAATGAGAAAGGAATCATTCCGAAGTTCTTCCTCACTTTTGCAATGTTGTCTGAACTTAAAGTGTCATTTTGTTTTTGTAACCGGTACTCCTACCTAACTTTCTCAAGATCATCTTTGTGGCTCCCTACAATACCTGGCAAATAAATGTGTGGTTTTCCTTTCTTAACAATTGAAAAAACACCAAACTAGCAGTTCTTATTTCTAACTTAGTGCTAGTTGCGGAGCAGATGTGTAAAAGGGCCTTCAGAGCTTCAAAAATGTTAGAGAAACACACTTGGGCTCCTTAAGTTATAAACTCAAGATGGATTCTAGAAAGTTTGGGGAAACAAATGTTAAAAGTTTCGTGAATTCAGAAACGAACTCTGCAGAGTCTATTAATGTCTAAATAATGATCATCATTTATAAAGTAGCATCTACTGTCAGAAAATCCAAGATAGTAAGCAAAGAGATTTGCACTGAATTTTATTACTTATATTTCTATGGCTCCAAAACCTGCTCCAAAACAAAAGCAAAATAATTTTAAAAAACTGTCAAAAGAGCAAAATTGTGAATCTGCCTCCCTTGTTCCAACTCTGAGATTTTATACAAAGTGCCATGATATCTAGAACGAGTCTTGGATTCAACAGCCATCAAATCGGAATGAACCTTGCAATCAAACCAAATTTTGCCTCACCAATTACAACATAAACAGAGGTTGAGAGACAACCTTACTTCTGGGTACTTATGGAAAAAGACCAATGTGTTATTCCCGTCTCCTCCTTCTACTTCCCTTTCCAACAACCACCTTTAAAATATATCTAATTTTCCTTTCAAATACTCCTGCTCATTGTACACAAAACCTCCTTCATCTAGCTGTACGGAATTTGTAAACAATGCTCCGCACCACAGAGACAACTGTTCTTATAATGTGAATTATATCTTCACATATACAACAAAGTTTTTTGTAAATAATATTTTAAAAGAGTGTAGACTGTAGAGGGATGAATACTGCATCGCTTTCAATGAAATTTGGCAAACTTTGTTTCTATATACAGTTCCTATAGACAGTTAAGTAAACCTATTATTTTTGGAAAAGAACATAGCTAAACTATGGGAGATGTATACAACATTCTTCATAATCTTACTATTACTGTAGCTGGTATAATGTTAATACTGCTGAAATATTGAGTCAGACTAAATTATCTTCAGAATTATCAGGAATAAGTTGGACCTTTCTCAGATCTCTGACTCAGGCCCCATGAGTGATCAGGTGATCTCCAGAGACTTCTAATATTTAGGAGGGGAGTTCAGAAATACAGGTAGTCCTCAACTTTACAACAGTTCATTAATGACTGTTTGAGCTTACAATAGCACGGGAAAAAGTGATTTATGACCGTTTTTCCACATGTATCATTCTGGATCAAATCATTCTGGATCAAAATCCAGATGTTTGGCAATTGACTTATATTTATGATGGTTGCAGTGTCCTTGGACCACATGATCACATGATACATGTTGACTTAAAAGTATATTCCATTTAATTCTTAAGAGCTTATCCCAGTGTAATCTCACTTTTGGGACCTTCTGACAAGCAAAGTCAATGGGAAGTCAGACTCACTTAACAACTGTATTACTAAGTTAACAACCGCAACGATTCATTTAAGAACTGTGACAAGAAAGGTTGCAAAATGGGGAAAATTTCACTTAACCACTGTCTCACGTAGCAACAGAAATTTTGTACTCAATTGTGGTCATAAATCAAAGATTACCTATAAGGGACAAATATATTTGTAACAAGAAAGTAATTCCTGTATGAACAATACACTTGATATTGTTTGCACTAGGCTGATATATCTTGAGTTTTCCATTTTGTGTGTAGATAAAGAGGTTGACAGTTTAACAAAATAGTGAATTAAAAAGGATATACTTACATTTGTGACATATTCAATATCCTTCCAAATATTACATTCCCTAGGAAAATCGGATAACTCTAAAAAATTATCCACTATCACTTGGCCAATCAAGTCATGCCTGGAGAAACGGTCAAAGTCATAGACAGAAAAATGAAGTTTTCTTGAACTCAAATCTTTGTAAGGAACAGGAAATAAAAAAACTTCATCAAATACTGGGTTAAGAGTTTTTCTATGTACTTTAGTCTGATGTTTTGTTTTCCTATCTGGAAGTAAGTAGATCTTGACATAAGGGTCTGAAGTTCCAGAAAAATCCTTTGCTGGCAGGCTGACAGCCTTGTGAATCTTCACTATAAGTTGTTCTAAGTCGCAATCATATTTTACAATAAAGTTGATTTTCCCACAAGACTTGCTATTATTTCTTCGACCATCATCTGTGTCTACCGATCTTTGCTTATACAGCTCCGGCTTGATGCGTCCAATGCCTGTCAGCTGTTCCTGCTTCTGGATCTGTTGGATGTTGAAGTCGGGATTTGAGAGATTGAGCTGTCTTCGTATTGAATTGTGCCTTAAATTAAAGCAAAATATATTGATTGGTTGATTGATTGCATTTATTTCTTGCTCTGTAATTTAAAAAAAACTGTTTTCAAGAGTGGACAAATAAAAGAAATGAAGATATACAACTACTATAAAGAGGGAATGACAGAGAGAGAACAGAACAGAACAGAAGTTGTGAATGCCCCAACCCTGGAAGTCTTTTAAGAAGATGTTGGATAGGCAGGGGGTTGGACTAGAAGACCTCCAAGGTCCCTTCCAACTCTGCTATTGTATTATAACAGAAGGCTTTATTGGCCGTGTGAATATTAGTCAAGAATAGAATACTTTATTGGGGGGGGGGGGGGAAGGGAGAGAAAGAGAAAATGTGATTCAATGAATATTGGATAAATGGATAGGAATATGAGGTTTTTGGGTTTTAAAAAAAAAGAATAGTTCAGTATTAAAAGCAAGACTTTGAAATATGAACAACTTGGGTTACGGAGAGAGGGAGGGAGAGGAAGACAGACAGACACAAGCAGACACACACACACACACACGCATGCACACACACACACACACACACAGGTTTTCTCTTCTACTCACAAAAACTGTAAACATTGTTTTGGGAGGTTATTGAATTGGTGCATTTAAATAATTTGCAAACAGTCCAGATGGCCCCTGTTTTGACTACCATAGTAACTAATACTTAGGAGTTTCCTAAGGGAATCCCTCCCTCCCCTTTAGCTTTTAAGCTTTGCGATAGCTTTCAGAGCCTGGCCACTTCTATCAATCGGGCTAGTACAGAAGGATTTTGATATGTTTATTTTTCCAGCTACAAATCATCCAATCAGACTAACCTCAGTTACTTTTAAACTTTCCTGCTCTTCGTATAATCAGGCATCATTTATAATTTTTAAAGGATGCTATGCTAAATGTAGAAATCTATACCCCAAGAAAGCTATATTGCGCAAAACCCATATAATAATTCATTACAGCCAATAAACAACCATGTAAAAAGGAGAAATGCCCATTAATGTCCTGACATTTAGGATATCTGAATACAAATCTTAAAGACATCGCAACATTCAGAGATTCTCTTGGCATGGAATTCAAGAAGGAATCATAAAAATTGCTGATAACAGCATAATCTTTCCTGTTCTGCTGGCTTGGAACTGACACTCAATTATTCTCATATTTGGGAACTGCTTGCAAGATGGCACTGTTTGAAATGAGGGGAGAGGTGGGTTGCTGCCAGTTTCGCCCGGTAGCGGAATTCAGGCTCGGGTTGCAGAACCGGCAGTGACTCAGGCCTGCCAAGCCCCTCAACTGGTTCCCTCGCTGCCACTTGGCCACCGCCATTTTGGATTTTAGTGACTGCGTGTGTGCAGTTCACTGTAAATTGTCCTGTGCATGTGCACAGAACAATTTACATTGAACAGCGCATGCAGCGCATGTCTGGCACGCATGCATGTCGTGCACAGGTTGCGAACTGGCAGTAATGCCAGCAGCAACCCACCCTTGGATGAGGATCTCTATTTCTAAACAGAACTAGAATCAGATTGGAGAAGATTTTCCCCATGATTCATCCAAATGAAAAATATCTGGCTATATACCGTATTTTTCAGACTATAAGATGCACCAGAATATAAGATTCATCAAGATTTTGAAGAGGTAAATTAAAAAAAAAGTTTTTGCCTTCCCGGGCCCCCAGGAGCACTCTGTAGGCCTCCCAAATCCTCTTTATGCTCCGTTTTTCACTAAAAACGGACCCGTTTTCATGAAAAATGGGCCCATTTTTCACTCAATTTTATCCTCCCCAGTCCCCAGGAGCACTTTGTAGGTTTTCAAAAACCCTCTGTGTGTCCATTTTTGCAAAAAATGGGATGCATGGAGCCAGGTTTCGGAAGGCCCAAAAATGGCTGTATTCAGTGTATAAGACGCACCTAGAATTTCACTCTCTTTTTGGAGGGAAAAAGGTGCTTCTTATATTCTGAAAAATGTGGTATGTAAAACAACCAGTTGTAGCAATGGCATGGATTATTTGGGTGGCCTTGAATCAGTGAGGTACAGATAGTCCTCAGCTTATGACACAGGAGCCCAAAATTTCTGTTGCCAAGGGAAATATTTAAGTGAGCCTTGCCGCATTTTTACAACCTTTTCTGCCATAGGTGTTAAGTGAATCACTTGTTAAGCAACTGTTAAGCTAGTAACAGGGTTGCCTGGCTTCCCCCTTGACTTTGCTTGCCAGAAGGTCACAAATATGATCACATGACCCTGAGATACTGCAACCATCATAAATGTGAGTCGGTTGCCAAGCGTCTGGATTTTGATCACATGACTGCTGCAATGGTCCTAAGGGTGAAAAATGGTCATAAGTTACTTTTTTCAGTGGCATTGTAACTTTGAATGGTCACTAATATAATATAACATTATATTATAATAAATATAATAATACTGTAAAATGTTTTTAGATTGGCCAGTTTCACCTCTGGAGCTGAAGCTGGCCTTAGCTGCCATATTTTTTATTATATCAGTAATTTCCAGATTTTACTAAAAGTGCCACATGGACCCAATGATTTCTTTAGTTTTTATAACGTGCTCCTGAATATATCACTTTATGCAGACAAAAATATGTAATAATAATAATCTTTACTGTCATTGTACTAAAATTACAATGAAATTGGTTAACCAATTTCATTGTAATTTTAGTACAATGACAATAAAGATGATGATTATTATTAAATGAACTGTTATAAGTGGAGGGCTACCTGTACAGAGTGGGAGGGGGCATCCTTCTCTGGCGCAGACAAAAATTAGGCTGGTGGTGTGTGTGAGGAGTCCAGTTGCTACTGCCATGTTGGCGGAGGTTCAGCAACAATGGAGGGAAAAATAGTGCCTTCAAGTCAGTTTGGACTCATGTGGACTGAATCCTGCATCTTTCTTGACTGGATTTTTCAGAGGTGGTTTGCCAGTTCCTCCTCCTATGGTTGAGAGAACTGAGTGGCCCAATTCCCCTTCAGTTGACTTTGTGACTAAGGGAGGCCTAGCATTCACAGTCTCCTAATTTCTAATCTGATGCTTTAACCACTACACCAAACTGACTACCGACACTGAAGGGTGATTTAAAAACGATTTGCTTCATGTATCAAATATGCTAGGAATGCCACTGCCTCCTACCTTTACCTTACAGCACAAATGTACCTTACAAAGAAGGAAAATAATAATTTTTAAAAATAAGTTGGGAACATTCCTGATGGTTCCAGTTTATACTTGTTGTGCGCTGTTATTAGCAGAGAATCCTTGTACATCTGAATGAGACTCACACTATTGCCAAACTGGAGAGTAAAAATTATGGAAAGAGCATTTGCAGGTAAACTCATCTACAAATTGCACCTGAAATGCCTGATGTTCGGATGAGAATCCCAGCAGGAACCATATTAATTCATTGACGAACATTATAGAACACAGAGTATCTTGTAATTATGGCTCTGCTTTCTAACTTAAATTTCAGAATATCCCCCCAATCTTCTATTAAGGAATCTCAGGGTAGACCACCATAAATAATTTTTAAAAATGCTGAAAAATAGCAAAGAAATGTTCTTTTGTTCAGTTTTCCCTGTACCATTCGTCTTTCCAGCAGGTGGAGGAGAGGCAATCCAGTTGTAAAATTTGCTAGAAGTCAAAAGCAATAAGATAAACAAAAGAAAGCAATCATAAATAAATCATATCTGCCAACATTTCAGAAAAAGAAACAGGGATATGAGTACTTCAGTGTACTTCATGTGTACAAAACTGCTTTTGCTTTCTAGCAGGTATTATTGTGCTGCACCCTCATTACAGGGAATTAAACAACAAAAGCACACACAGGCATATGAACATCACAGGAAAGGATCACCACAACATCCCTTTTTTCCCCTAGCTGATGCAATACCACCTGTAAAATTACACTTTTTTGAATGTTAGGATAAATTGTAACTTGCACAGTAAAATCTGAAACATGATTATTAAAATGAAACTCCAATTGAGCTTAGTGAGGCTTATTTTGAGAAATACTATAGGATTGCAGCCTTCTTATGTAAAATGGAGTAACACAAACGAATGGAATTTTCAACTTTGGGGAATCTTCTGAAAAATATAAATATTCCTTTGTCCCATCTTTCCCCTTCAAGCTCCTGCCTTAAAGTATCAAAACAAAATATCATCAGGAAAAGACATTTATAACTTTTTCTTCATTTGGCCTGCCTCAGAATGCTGTCCAAAATAGACAATAGTTCACAGCCAAATCTCTCTACATTAGCCCTTTTTCAAGTATTTATAAACGCCTGAATTCTTGGATGCAAAACCCCTCCTCACCCAGCACTAAAAAGTATACTGGAGGTAATGAGCTAAGGTTAAGTTAACATTTTTACTATTCTCAAACAATCTTTGCTCTTAACTGGCTACAAAAGGATAATGCTTCTTCTTTGATCAATGGGCGTCAAATTAGCAAACCTAGAAATAACACCCTAGACCAGAGGTCCCCAACTCCCGGGCCGTGGACCGGTGCTGGTCCGTGACTTGATAGGAACCGGGCCGCAGTGAGCGGCGCAACTTTTAGAAAGGGCCGGAGAGGAGGAGGAGGGAGGAGGGGGCAGCCCCCTGGGCAGAGTGCGCACCAGGGGCGGGAGGGTGCAGGTGCGGCCACTCGCACTGTTGGGGGCCCGAGGGGCGAGTGAACCGACTCACCCCCCAGCGCTTGCATGCGACACCTGTTCCCCCTCCGCCCCGCTCCCCCTCTATGCCAGACGAGCCATGGCCACTGGTCCGCAGAATTTTTTTAACATGAAACCGGTCCCTGGTGCCAAAAAGGTTGGGGACCCCTGCCCTAGACCACACAAAAGAAAAAAAGAAAAGAAAAAAGAAAACAAAAGGATTCCGGAATCATAGTTGAAAAAATTTAGCACATTTAGGAAATTGATGAATACTAGTAACTATCATAATTCACAGGATTTCATTGCCACAAGGTGTGATCTAAGCACTAAATTATTGGCAGATAAAAGGTGAGGTAAATTTATAATAGATTATGTCACAATGGATTATTATCCACCATTATGGTATCAATGCTAGTACTTTACTTTGGAGAGTTTGGAGATGTTGCAGAGGCAGCTGGTACACCTTTTATTAATGTAAATGGAGGCAAATAGCTTTTCTGTTGTGTGTCAGTCAGGGGTACAAAGCATTTGAAAGAAGCACTTCACACAAGCAGTCTTCTACTTATGACCCTAATGGAGCCTGTCTATTATAGACATAAATCATGATAATCCTGATGCTGGTCATCATGTGAATGACTCGATTTCATCACCTTTTTTGTGGCGGTCATTAATTGAATCACAGTTGTTAAGTCAACGGCGTGATTTAGCTAAGCAAAACCATTGTTCACTATGGACCATTTTTATCGAAAATGAGATGTAACTGGTAGCTTTCAGCCAAAATGACATCAATCATGGCCCATTGGCCATGTGATCATAGAATGCTGCTAATAGCCATACCTATTTGCCAAGCACCCAAAATACAGCCACATGACAAGGGGACAGCGATCCGTGTACTATGGAACTGGGTCTTAAGTACCTTTTAGAACAGGGGGCACCAAGGACCAGTTCTGTGGAGTTTTTTCTGTGGACTGGAGGGAGCATGGTTTTGCATGCTGCTTGCATCCCGCAGATGAGGCTTCACTTGTTTGTGTGGCTCAGTTTCTGTATATATAACCCAAGGGCTACCTGTATAGCATATTAGTGTGGACAATGCACCCCTTCCTTGAAGGTTAAATAGCTCCCCGAATCCTCTGCAAGATTCACTGTAAGCACTTCAAAAGATTATGGGTACATGGACAGTTATTTCCCTGGTGGTCTCAGATTCATGTTCATGCAGCTGAAGCAGCTATCCAAAGGCGTTACAATCCTATCAGAGGATGTTGTGGCTGTAATGCTTCAAGAAAATGGGCCGGCACATAAATGTAACGTAAATGTGCTTTACAAAGTACCCTTTTTAAATGCTTGGCATAATCTTATTTGCTGTGTCTCATTACCATCTTTCCCCAAAAATAAGACAGGGTCTTATTTTCTTTTGGACCCCAAAATAAGCGCTTGGCCTTATTTTCGGGGAGGTCTTATTATTTTTGAGGTGCAGGAGACGGAGAGCATGGCCACCTCATGGCTGCTACTGTGTTGCAATATTTTTGGGGAGGGCTCATTTTTGGGGGAGCGCTTATTCTAGTGCATACGCTCAAAAGCCTGATAGGGCTTATTATCCGGGGAGGTCTTATTTTTGGGGAAACAGGGTAGCTTTGGGATTGGTTATTTTCAGCAATATAACAATTCAGCCACAGGTTTTATATAGTCTGGATGATGTTTCTGTTGGATCTGCCCACTGCCATTCATGCTCCCACCTTTTTGTTATGTTCCCCTTGATCAGGGGTGTCCAACCTTGGGAACTTTAAGACTTGTGGACTTCAACTCCCAGAATTCCCCAGCCAGTCCACAAGTCTTAAAGTTCCCAAGTTTGGACACCCCTGCCCTTGATATTCAGTCAGTCTCCCTTGGTGACTTCACATGCCTCCCACTCAATCAAAGCTGTGGCTAAAACCTAACACTTCCCATTTCTTCTTCTCACAAGTGTTTTATTAACCTGTTCTATTTTTGCTGATATCTTTGCAAAGATACATCAGGACTCACCGCAGCAGAGATAAGTGCAAATGAGCATACTTTGCAAGATTAAATTGGGGCTGCTTTCACATACTACATTTGGCAATTTTATCTGGTTTAGAAAATAGCTCTTGCTATACATGGCCTGTAAATGAAGGATTGTTCCTGCAACACGTACACTTTTTTTTCCTCGTTATATCAAGTTTGCTCCTGGTGTCCCTAAATTCTTGCAGCAAGGTGTCTTTTCATGTGTGAGCACCAAACAATACTGCATTCCTCTCCTGCACATCACAAGTTAAAAGGAGAAGTTGCATTTTAAGTTCTTCATTTATTCATTTTTTTTAAAAAAAACCCTATCTTTATTACTTTATAATAAAGTATAATAACATTCCTGTTTTCACAACAACTCTGTGAGATGGGTCTTTAGTATTGCATTTATGACTATTTCCAATGGAACATTTCCTCCCATCAACGGAAAGTTTTCCAAGCTAATGAATAAAATCAAAATACTGAAATTGATGGAGAATCTATATGATTTTACTGAGAGTTGTCTGAAAGATGGGAAGTTTTAACTATGAATTAATGAGTAAGGCGCCCATTCTGACTCAACAGGCGCCCATTCTGACTCAACAGGTGCTAAATTGCTCAGGAGTAGAATTCATTGGAGAGGGCGCGCAATTTGGGTGTCCTCCTGGACTGCCTGCTGTCCATGGAGGCCCATGTGGCGGCCGTGGCCAGGGGGGCGTTTCATCAGGTACGCCTGATGCGCCAATTGCGCCCCTTACTGGACCGGGCTGCCCTTCGCACGGTCACTCAAGCACTTGTGACATCCCGACTCGACTACTGTAATGCTCTCTACATGGGGCTTCCCTTGAGGTGCACTCTAAAGCTATAGCTAGTCCAGAATGCAGCCGCGCGGGTGATTACGGGAGTCCCTAGACACTCCCATATAACACCGATCCTGCGCGAGCTGCACTGGCTTCCTGTAGTCTTTGGGGTGCGCTTCAAGGTTTTGACGACCATCTTCAAAGCGCTCCATGGCTCGGGACCTAGTTATATGCGAGACCGTCTCCTGCCCCATACATCCCTTCGACCAATCCGCTCCCACAGAGAGGGCCTTCTCAGGGTGCCGTCAGCCGGGCAATGCTGACTGGCGACACCTAGGGGAAGGGCCATCTCTGTGGCGGGCCCCCCCTTTGGAATGACCTACCCCCTGAACTTCGCACCATCTCGGACCTTCGCCTCTTCCGCCAGGGTCTAAAGACACATCTCTTTCACCAAGCCGGCCTAGCGTAACCTTCCGCTGGGACTATTTTAGACAGTTTTAATTTGGGGATTTTAATTGGATTTTAGCATAGGATGGGAATTTAATATGTCTTTTAAATTTTGTATTTTGTCATTTTGTATGTTTTTTAAATTCCTGTGCGTGGCCCTGGGTCCTCTCCGGAGAAGGGCGGGGTATAAATTTAATTAAAATAAAAAAATAAAAAATAAAAATATATGATTTGCTACAAAATAAGGCTTGAGTATGTTCCTTTATGCTTGGATACTAATGTTAAGGCTTCTATTAACCTATTTTTTTGTTGTCAACAATGTAAAAAAAGGATTTCTTGTTTTTACACCACTTCATGCGCAGGGACATTGAACCAAGCTAAACAGATCTGTCTCTTGCAATATGGTATTTACACATATGGTAGTTATGAGAGTCCATGTTAGATTCAAAACAGGTAAAATAATGGGGCAGGCATTACAATTGACCCTGCTCCCTTATACATGTGTTTAATAACAAAGCATATAAAGTGGGATAGGGCTTCAATTATTGTTATCTTGCCTGTTTTTATTTCCCTTGCAGATGCCACCTGATGGGATTAAAAAACTATTGCGCAGACTGAGATTTACTCTGCATTAACAGAGTGTGCCAGCATAGGTTTATGCCTGTTAAGTCTAGAGCCTTCTCATTTTCTGTATGAATGTGTATGTGTATTTCTACATGTGTATATGAGAGTGTAGTTTATTTATTTATTTTATTTACTAACTATACCGGCCACGCGTTGCTGTGGCCCAGTCTGGTTAAATGGCCAACCAATCTGTGTGTATATCTACACCTGCACACATACACACAACCACCGTATAACCCCCAACCTACCTACCTACTGTATTTCTCCCTATCTATCCCTCTACCTACCTACCTACCTACCTACCTACTGTGTTTCTCCCTATCTATCTATCCCCCTACCTACCTATTGTATTTCTCCCTATCTATCTCTGTACCTGCCTACCTATCTACCTACTGTATTTCTTACTCTCTATCTATCCCTCTATTTATCTACCTACCTACTGTATTTCTCCCTCTATCTATCCCTCTACCTATCTACCTACCTACTGTATTTCTTCCTCTCTATCTATCCCTGTACTTACCTACCTACCTACCGTATTTCTCCCTCTATCTATCCCTGTACCTACCTACCTACTGTATTTCTCCCCTCTATCCCTCTACCTACTGTATTTCTCCCCTCTATCCCTCTACCTACCTACTTACCTACCTACTGTATTTCTCCCTCTATCTATCCCTCTAACTACCTACCTACTGTATTTCTCCCCTCTATCCCTCTACCTACCTACCTACCTACCTACCGTATGTGCATGTGCGTGTGAGTGTGTGTGTGTGGAAGAGAGCGGCTGCAGGCAGACAGGGAGGTGCATGCGTTGCTTTCCACGTTCGCAAGGCCGTTTTCTGCCGTTACGTGTCCATGACATATCAGCCGGATGGGAGGAGTTACAGGGAGGTTAAAATGTTTTCAGTGAGTACATTTTACTTGTGTTTACCTTGCACATGATACATGTGTGCTAGGCACAAACTGAGTAGCTATTCTATTATCGGAAGTCCTTGGCTACATTGTGTCAAAATTTGAGGCAGATCGGTTCAGTAGTTTTTGAGATTAGTGGATTCGTGCAAACTACATTTTTATTTATATAGATTATTTATTTATTTATTTATTCAATTTATATACCACTCCTATCTCCATCAAGATGGACTCAGGACGGTGCATAGGAAATTAAAAATCACCAACAAATAACAATAAATACAATGACAATATTTAAAATGAATTAAATTAAATAACCTGTGCTAAAAATATTCCCATTAATAAAATTCTAAAATCCATTCATATAGTTCATATATAACAGATGGTTTATATCAGGGATGTCAAACCCACTCGCATCGCGGGCTGTATCATGACGTATCATGATGGTTTTTGCCTTTGCGGAGCAGGAGTGGGAATGGCCTGCATGGGCGATCTTGGGAATGTCCAGGTATTCCCATGTAACACCACTCCTGCGCGAGCTGCACTGGCTGCCTGTGGTCTTTTGGGTGCGCTTCAAGGTGTTGATTACCATCTTTAAAGCGCTCCATGGCACGGGATCTAGTTATCTGCGAGACCGCGTCCTACCCCATACATCCCTTCGGCCAATTCGCTCCCACAGAGGGGGACTTCTCCGGGTGCCGTCCACCAGGCAATGCCAGCGGGTGACGCCCAGGGGAAGGGCCTTCTCTGTGGTGGGCCCAACCCTCTGGAACGACCTACCCCCCGACCTTAGAACAACTATAGACCTCCGCGCCTTCCGCCAGAAATTAAAGACTCTCTTGTTTCATCAAGCCGGTTTGGCCTAAGCCATTTACCTAGCCTACAGGCTGTACCTTAAATTGTTTTAATTGGGTTTTAGATGGGGTTAATGTTTTAATACTTTTAAACTTTTAGCACATGGATAATTTATTTAATTTGATTTTAATTATTTATATTTGTGATACTATGTGGTTTTTTATTTCCTGTGCCCCGCCCCGGGTCCCTTTGGGGAGAGGGTGCAGTTATATAAATCCAACAAATAAAAAATAATAAATATATCCGGCCCACGGGCCACTAGTATGACAGGCCTGGTTTATCTGAATGCATACAGATGCAGGCTCAACTAATTTTATTAAAAGAATGATATAGTTTATAAGCAATCTTGTAGAAGGATAAATCATTAATGTAAAATATTTACTTAATTTGCCTATTTAAATTGCTCTGCCCATTTTGGGGAGGGAATGTACATGAGCCCTGGTGACACAGTGGTTAAATTGCAGTATTGCAGGCAAACTCTACCCACAGCCTAGAGTTTGATCCTGATGGTTCTCAAGGTTGACTCAGCCTTCCATCCTTCTGAGGTTGATAAAATGAGGACCCAGATAGTTGGGGGTAATATGCAAAAAATGCTTATATTACAAACTGCCCAGAGAGGCACTGAAAAATACTACGGGGTAATATATGAGCCTAAAATGCAATCGTTATGCTACACATCTGGTCACATTGCACATACTTTTGGGGAAAAATGATTGCAGGTTAATTTGGTGATAGTTTTCAATCCCATCTGAAAAATTAGAAGGTTTTTTTGCTCGTGTTTTTCTAATTTTCTTTCTGCCTTTCCATTTCTATGAATCTAATTTTAAAAAAAAAGACGGTTGTGTCTATAACACCAAATGCAGCAGCAGTGCAAAGGGAGAAAGAAAGGAGACCCTGAATTAGAAGCTTATTTTTTCTTTTCTAACTAGAGATTTAATAAAAAGTTAACTTTCCCCGAAAGTGAAATATTTCGGACAATATTTGTCTGATAAATCATTATTCAGAACTCCCCAGAATATCCTGTGATTTCCCATGAATGGGGTTTTTAAAAGGATGAAGAATCTTAACACCAATAGACTAGGCATGTGCAGGGTGAATCAAGTGGATGCCAAGAGTATTGTGGTATAATTACCGCTCTTTTATCCTTGGGCTGCAATATTATAATCCTGCTTAGGTCAAAATTAAAGCAGTAAATTCATGTGGATGCCACTGCCCCTATAGAAGGGATTCAGGAATCAAAGTGTTGACAACATTTTTTTGGTTAAGTTTGAATCTATATATAAAACAAACCAAACAATTTATGGGCAAGCTTCATTAGATCTTTTCAATGCCCAATGCCCTGTATGGAAAAATGGAATATTTTTTTATAAAAACACATTTGTTTCTAGTTTTCCAACTTTGTCTTTGACAAATCTAGTAAAAGCTATATGTTTTTTCTTCCTTCTTTCTCTGTCTTTTACAACTGGCTTTTCTATTTGCTAGATTCTCTTTATTTTAGGAGTAGGATCTTGCTCAAGCCCAAGGAAAATCATAGTTTGTTTATCACCTCCATACTTAATTTCTCTTTGCTCAGATTTCTATTTCTTTACTTTATCGTCAATGATAGACTCAGCTCCAATGCCTTAAAGCAAGGCATTGTCTAATCTGTAGCTAAACATCATCCTTAGAATCTCTGCTTTGATGCTTCCCATCAAATAAAAGAAATGTAAGACAATAGGGAAGGGAATGCCACCCTACCCACATACATTTCTTCTTGGCATTAAGGATATAGAAGGGTAAGAATTGACCTTTCCGCTCCTCTCATTCATTATCCTTACACAGATATCAGAGTACTGACCGAGCAGAAGGTGTTGGCTCTGTGATTTGTCGATGCATCCGGACATTGTGCATGCAGTTCTCCTTGGTCCCTGCCTTAGCGTCCAATGGAATGTCTGGAGAAGTGTGGCTAATTTTCATGGAAGAGTCAGGGTAGGTAGTCGGCTGTCCCAGGAATTCCTCACTATAGTCTTGGTCATTGGTCTCTGTGTCTGTGAAGTTCAAGGATTCCTGCTTGTCTTTGTTGCCTAGCAGGCCACGCTCTCGCCATGGAACCCAACAAAGCTTCCAGGACACAAACAGAGATACCCCAAACAAAGCAAGTCCACATGCGGTGACCACCAAGGACAGCAAACTTACTGTGATATCTGGAAAGAAGATAAAGTAATACGTGTTAATGTTCAAAGAAGAGATGTTCTCCTAAAGCCTACTGTAGATCAGAACTAAGCTTTTTTGTGTGCATAGAAAGCCCAAGGAAATCATTACTTCCAAGCCTTTTTTCTTCTAAATGCCTCAATAAAGGGTTATTTTTGCCCATTAAAGATTTCTGCTGAAGTACATTTAACCATTTGAGTCCTTCATATACATATGAACCCATATTTAACCCATATTTAACTAACCCATATTTAACTAATGCTATTGTGCCTCATAAGAATAGAATAGAATAAGTCCAATCCCCTTCTAAGGCAGGAAACTCTACACCATTTCAGACAAATGGCTATCCAACATATTTTTAAAGACTTGCAGTGTTGGGGCATTCACAACTTCTGGAGGGAAGCTGTTCCACTGATTAATTGTTCTAACTGTCAGGAAATTTCTCCTCAGTTCTAAGTTGCTTCTCTCCTTGATTAGTTTCCACCCATTGCTTCTTGTTCTGCCCTCAGGTGCTTTGGAGAATAGTTTGACTCCCTCTTCTTTATGGCAGCCCCTGAGATATTGGAACACTGCTATCATGTCTCCCCTAATCCTTCTTTTCATTAAAATAGACATACCCAGTTCCTGCAATGGTTCCTCATATGTTTTAGTCTCCAGTTCCCTAATCATCTTTGTTGCTCTTCTCTGCACTCTTTAATATGTATATGAAGGACTCAAATGGATCAATCCAAAAGCCTACAGAGTTCAACGTTCAGTGACTGCATTCAACTAACACCTCACTACAACAATCAAAGATGGAATTTATACAATAAAAAAAAATATATATATTTATTCATTTGAATTCATTAGCTGCACAGCTCCAATGGACTCTGATGTCTAAATTACGTAAAATCACTGATGTGATCGTTGCCACCAGAACCGGAGAAAAGAGAATTGATTGCAGTAACAATGAAAGAAACATTGGCTTGCAGCCATACAAAAGTCTTTATGAACCCAAATATCCGCGTACAAAACTTGAATGTTCACATCCCTTTGCATGCAAATCTTCATACTAGGAATAGATAGGTATTAGAACTATCTAATACCCTCTTTATATTCCATCCAAATCAGGAAACTATAGCAAACAAAATTAGCATATTAAAAGTGGCTTCAACTTAGTTTAATATCCTGACCTGTTCTGAACTTAGTACTCAGAATTGCAAGGTTTTTGATGAAATGGGACACTCTAATTAAAGGCAGAAATTCTTTGTTTGTTTCTTTATTCACTTGTGGAAAGAAAGACTCTACGAAACAGGAAAGAACTGTTCATATCTCAGTGTGTTCAATTGACGAGAGATTTTGCTGTTCAGCTTATTTGCAGCTCAGAAGATTGACTTAGAAAAAGGTGATTAGTTATGAAACAAATGGATTTCTGTTTGGTTTTCTCTGTACATATGCAAGAACATTAAACAACATCGCTTATTTGATGTCTAAATATAGAATTTTGCAGAAACAGGGACTGGCAAGCTTGTTCTTTTAATCAGACCAGTGTTTGCCTTTCATGAGGTTATAAAAAATTGTCCACATTAATCTAATTAGGAAAGTGCTAACATTGTTAACAGGAGAGAAATACTTTGTATAGAAACATTCAGGCCAGGACAAAATGCCAAGCAACAAAACTTCTACACAACTATGTGCATAGATACTTTTATCAGTCATGTGAAATATGCCATGCAGTCCCTTAGCAGAGGTAAAAATTCACTATTTCGGCAGGCTCTCTTGAGTTGAGCTCAAAAGAATAGGAAGGACTTTGCATCTGAGGTGCTTGGACAACATCCCAGTCCAGCTTACAGCCTGGGCTTTCTGGGGATCTTCAATCCAAATAATAGTCGGGTCCAACTTAAGATTTTTTTTGAGATCAGCCAAGGTTTGTGAGGAACTGCCACTTCTTGAACTTTATATATCTTACAATGTTTGTTCATCCATCCCAACTCCTGTAAAAATGTAACATAGAGAGTTAAGTCATGATTGCACAAAGAAAATCAATGAAATACAGCTGGAGAGGGGCTCTCTCTCCCTTCCACAAAGGTGTTTAAATAGAGTCAGAGGTCTCGACAGCTACCAGAATGGAATAGAGCTGAAGAGATACAAAGAGTGAATTGCTGGAAGTAATCTAGTTTCAATTAAAGATGTGAGTGTTTTGCAGAAGAGGTGTTGAAAGAGTTTTATTGGGTTACAGTACTTTACTTCAATGAAATTTTGATTGCATGCATCAAAGCTCTAGGGTATCTGTCCTTGATTTTTCTTAAAGTGGAACGCGTCGCTGCTTTTGCATAAAGCACATTTTTGAGGTGGCGTGCATCTGTGTTATGCTTGCACCTCTACAGAAGTCCAGCTTGAATAATAACAGCTTGATACAATAGCTACTTAAAATCATCACACAGTTTAGTAAATGAGCCTGTCCTACTTGGGGTTTCCCCCCCCCCCCTTTGGTCGTCATAGCTATAAGGAAATTTAAAACAACTATTGCTTAGTTGCAATTAAACCGCTGTATGCCATTACAGCTACTGTAGTTCCTTGACTTATGATTACAACTGAGCCTGAAATAATCATAAGTCATGGCAGTCATTAAATGGGTCATAACTGATCACTGACCTTTTTTGCAGTGGTCATTAAGCAAAGAATGCAGTTGGTAAGTAACCCGATTATCTGCAATGGGCGGGTTTTTTTGTCAGAAACCAGAGGTATACACCAGTTTCCAGCAAAAAAATGAGATAAATTGCAGCCACATAAATGCAGGCCAGGTGTCCAAACGTAAGATAATGTGACTGTAGGGGAACCCAACCATCAGAACTTCAAATCTAGGTCATTGGTAACTTTATTTGGGTCCATCGCTAAATGACCAGACATAAAACGAGGACTACCATATACGTCTGAACATACTAAAGGATGGTTTATTGATATAAGTCAGAAGCATAAAACCTTTATTTTTGCCTATGTTTACATGAGTAATAAATAGAGATAGGCTGTTTCTGAACATGATTATAAAGGCGTGATGAAAAATACCTGTGCTGCGTCAGTGGTGAAATTCAATTTTTTTACTACTGGTTCTGTGGGTGTGGCTTGGTGGACATAGTGTGGCTTGGT
Organism: Rhabdophis nuchalis; assembly: GCA_039707465.1. Taxonomy (NCBI): domain Eukaryota; kingdom Metazoa; phylum Chordata; class Lepidosauria; order Squamata; family Natricidae; genus Rhabdophis; species Rhabdophis nuchalis. Next base: position 119,675,063 of record CM077643.1, on the reverse strand, counting down.
GGGCATGGCTTGGTGGATGTGGCAGGGAAAGGATACTGCAAAATCTCCATTCCCACCCTACTCTGGGGCCAGCCAGAGGTGGCATTTGCCGGTTCTCCGAACTACTCAAAATTTCCCCTACCAGTTCTCCAGAATGCTGGATTTCAGGTTCATCCTGTACGGCATCCTGTACACTAACTTAACGTGTCCTTAAAATGGGCATTGTCATATCCAGTGATCTTTACTATAAAACTGGGTTGCTACCTTGAAACTGCATTTGGAGTTTATACATATATGTTTTTAGAAATTATGACTTCCTTTTTTAAAACTTCTTTTCTTTGTATTAAGACAAGAGCGGCTGGAGAAGTATTGCTCAACCTTAGGGACTTTAAGATGTGTGGACTTCATCTCCCAGAATTCCCTGCATGTTGGCTAGGGAATTCTGGGAGTTGAAGTTGACAATCTTAAAGTTCCTAAGGTTGAGAAGCACTGGGCCAGAGAGTTATTGTGGGGATAGCATGGCATAGTGGGAATAGGGAAAACAATGCGCTTGTTGGATTTTTAAAAAAGATCTTCAGGAAATTACCTGCATTGATGCCATGGTTTTATATGTTGCATAATTATACAAGCTTAGATAAACCTGGATCCATGTTAGATCCATGGACTAAGGAAACTGCTTTTAACAGCATTCTTACATTTCTCTTCAGGATGAGAAATAGGCTGAGAACGATGGGAAGTGATGATGTCTTTTCAGTTAGTTATTGTGTGGACCCTTTTACATTCTCACAGCATCCGAAGATAAAACGGAAGCATAGCCATCTCCAAATGTGCAACCTTTGTAGCTATGAATGCCATTCAATATGGGACATTGCCTGCTGTTCACAATTACTTGGTTCCCAGATTTCTATAGCGATGCAACAGGGTTCATAGAATTGGCTCATACATGGTTGCCTCAAACCAATGACCTTACTCTTGATGGACTGCCTTCTTTTCAGTATATTTGAGGAGCTTTCAAAGATGTTATGACACACAGCCAGGGCAGAAAGAAAACATATTTCTGCCAACTTAATTCTTTATTTAAAAAAAAAACTTATTTGAAAACTGACATTCGGAACTCTTTTTTGGTTAAAGCCCGCTCGCTCCCCAAAAGCTGAATGTACAGCACATGCATTTTCTCTGCAGATTGAAAGCAATAGTTTAAAAGCTTCCCACAGATTCAGAAACAGTATTTTGGTAATATACACTCATCGTTCTCTTTCTCTCTCCCAGAGGAATAATGCTAACGAGAAAGGAGAGACACTGTTAAAAGAGTCAAAAAAAAAAAGAGGGAAATGAACAGCAATACACTTTAGACATCTGAAACTTCAAAAAGCAAAATAAAAGGGAGCAAGTATGAAGTGCAACATTTTTATTTGGCCTAGTCTAGACTTCCCAACTCCATAGATATCTGGCATCTTGCTTTGAGATGATATACATTGCAATGACCTTCAGCTAAACTTCTACATTGGGAGCTATCTAATAAAATGAAATTCAATGGTGAAAAAAGTAAGGTTCTACATTTAGGCAAGAAAAACAAAATGCACAGGTACAATATAGGAGGTACCTGGCTCAATAGTAGTAACTGTGAAAGGGACCTTGTACTCCTAGTGGACAACTATTTAAATATGAGTCCGCAATGTGCAGCAGCTGGCAAAAAAAGCCAACACAGTTCTAGGCTGCATAAACAGAGGGATAGAATCAAGATCACGTGAAATGTTAATACCACTTTATAATGCCTTGGTAAGGCCACACTTGGAATACTACATCCAGTTTTGGTCGCCAGAATGTAAAAAAAGATGTGGGGACTCTAGAAAGAGTGCAGAGAGAAGCAACAAAGATGATTAGGGGACTGGAGGCTAAAACATGTGAAGAATGGTTGCAGGAACCGGGTATGCCTAGTTTGATGAAAAGAAGGACTAGGGAGTACATGATAGCAGTGTTCCAATATCTCAGGGGTTGCCACAAAGAAGAGGGAGTCAAACTATTCTCCAAGTTACCTGAGGGTAGAAGAAGAAGCAATGGGTGGAAACTAATCAAGGAGAGAAGCAACTTAGAACTGAGGAGAAATTTCCTGACAGTTAGAACAATTAATCAATGGAACAACTTGCCGCCTGAAGTTGTGAATGCCCCAACACTGCAAGTCTTTAAGAAGATGTTGGATAGCCATTTGTATGAAGTGGTGTAGGGTTTTCTGCCTAAGCAGGGTGTTGGACTAGAAGACCTCCAAGGTCCTTTCCAACTCTGTTGTTCTGTTCTGTTCTGTTCTATCCCTATTTTATTCTATTGGTACACCAGAGAAGCACCACCAGCAACAGTACTGGAAAAGCTCTATGGCAGGGGTCCCCAGCTACCAGGCTGTGGTCCGGTATCAGGCCATGGAACCAACCCCTCTTTCCTCCCTCTCCCCACTAGTCCACAAAGCTGGAAAGGTTGGGGACCATTACTGTATGGGGTAGTTTGTGCTACTTTGGAAGAGAAGATATTAACGACTTTGATTTAATTACCTAAGACAGTGTTGCTTTCACATTTTAAAAATGGGTATGGTTAATCCTATGGGTTTCCAGGGAATTATGACAGAATTATTATGGAGTTGAGACAAGGAAAGCAGAGGGACAGTGCAAAGAGGACTATGATAAAGACAAGATAATCATAAGCCATTTTCATCTAAGGCAACCCAAAGACACACATCCCAAATGTTCTTTATCATTTCTACTTCTCTGTGACGAGAGATGGTTTTTTTATTTTTCATTTCCTCACATGGATTGTCAAACAATACTAGCATATCTCTGGCTTTATGCTTTTTTTATACCAACAAAGAAGTTTTTCTGCCTGCCATGTATAGTATTTACTGTTCATCTTCATCATATGTCCAAAAAAGAATTCAGTGCATTGTCTCAACTTTCCTATTTATTGAATAATCAGTGTAAGAAGCTACCAAGCCATAAAATCAGATCCTTAAGGACATGATATGCTTTTCATTTAGGTGGGCACTTGTCAGACATAGAATATTAGAATACTTATCTTCTCACATCGGAACTCTGGCTTATTCTGCTGGTATATGCTGCTCCATCATCCCCATTTGAGTCTTCCCGCTGGGTTAAATAATCATCAAAACTTCCCTAGCTTAATTTAGAGTGATGTGTTGGCTTGCTTGAAAAAAACCCTGAAAAAGTATCTAATACACATATATTAATTCATTCCACTTATTGGTAGCGAGCGCTGATTATCCTATGTAGGGGTCCCAACCCCAGGGCTGCTGTTTGGAAACGGGCTGCGGAAGCAGCAGGCAAGTGCATATACATTCCCACTTGCATGGGGCTGTTTGCCAGCTGTTTGTGTGGAACCATCCCCTCTCACCCACCACTAGTCCGCAAAGCCAGAAAGGTTGGGGAACTCTGCAGTAAAGAGATGGAGACCATTCTTGCTGGTACTACAGCCCAACTCCATTATGGTGTAAGTTAGCTGGAAAGTTTCTTGATATTTGCCAGGGCTTTACCAAGACAATCTTGATTGTGAAAGGATGGTTTATTTCATTCATGGGGATAAACCAGAAACATCCTGGAAGAATGCAATTAGAAACCACGGAAAACCACAGGGTCATAATCATTCAAGGATCAAACTTGACATGTAGTCCTTGACTTTATGACTATAACTGAGTACAATGTTTCTGTTGGTAAACAAGATCGTTGTTAAGTGAGCTAAGGCCCATTTTACAACCTTTTTGGCCACAGTTGCTAAGTGAATTACTGCAGTAGTTAAGTTAGTAACATGGTTGTTAAGTTCTTCTGGCTTCCCCATTGACTCTGCGTGCCGAAGGGTCACAAAAGGCAATCACACAATCCCAGGAGATTGCAATAAATACATGCCAGTTGTCAAGCATCCAAATTTTGGACACATGTCCATGGGAATGCTGCAGTGGTTGCAAGTGTGAAAAATGGTCCTAAGTTGCTCTTTTCAGTGATGTTACAAATGTGAACAGTCACTAAATGAATAGTTGTAAATCAAGGATTATCTGTATTTATAGGACACTGGAGATTACTACTTTTACTATGTGGTGTCTTTATATAGGAACAAGCATCTGTTCCTGATTGAGAACAAGCATCTGTTCTCAATCAGACTAGTGAACCATAATCTTCTATACAGATGAAAAGTAAATGTTTATGTAGCACACCTCCACTCTTCAAAAATAATCAGAAGCAAGTATTCTCTATCTATCTATCATCTATCTATCTATCTATCTATCTATCTATCTATCTATCTATCTATCTATCTATCTATCTATCTATCTATCTATCTATCTATCTACCTACCTACCTACCTACCTACCTACCTACCTACCTACCTACCTACCTACCTACCTACCTACCTACCTATCTATCTATCTATCTATCTATCTATCTTCTAAACGTAACAGCTCCATATAGAATTAAACAACAAGAAAGACAATTTTCACACCTACTTCATTGCATTGTAAGTACAATGAAGTTTTTCAGGTAAGTATCATTGAATCAGAGGCTCGGGTCAGAGCATGACATAAAGAAAACAGCCCTTGCAAGAAATTGCAATGCATAAACAGTGGGGTTAGTAGAGAAATGCAGCCAAGTGGAGTATATTTTGGGATTGCCACATGGAGCAGTTGATATTTAGGAAGTAATTCATTATAGCCAGGAAAACTGTGAAGCAGTACTTGGCAAAACAACTTGATGAGCAACACGTAATAGTTCTCAGAGCCAAGTGCTGAAGCTGCAATTTTATGAACAGCTTTTCCTTGTGCCTTCTATTTCCTGGCAAGCATTTCTACGAAGCTGATCTCCTCTTTCTTACAATCTTTATCTGAAAGAATAAGTTCAATTAATTATCACTTTAACAGAGACCTTGGGAAACTGAAGAAACAACTCACAACAAGCTACATATGTTCTGCATAACCTGTCTAATTTGCAGCATTTAAATCGATTCCAAATTTAGATTACAGAATGAGAACATTATGATACTGTGTGGTGTGTGACCCACTCAGTGACATATTAAAATAAACAACAGCTCATCTCAGAATGAAGATCCCTCCCTCCCTCCCTCCCTCCCTCCCTCCCTCCCATATAACATGGATACAGTTGAAAAAAGGTTGCAAGTAGGTCAAATATTATTGAGTTTATATTTAGAAGAAAACTGCTTGTTGATAGGGAAGAGACGCATATGCTGGACATTTCTCCTCACTTGATTTTTTTTTTAAATCTGCTTCATTCCAAATGTTATTGAATATGCTACAGAAATGTTAAGTATCTTTTAGGGAAAAAAAGACACCAAGCGCAAAGCTCTGCAGTGATTTCTGTATGGAGAGATTTTTATCCTTGCAAAGTCTGAAAGATACAAATGTCAGGAGATACAAAATGAGGTTACCCTGTGCCAACCCATCGGAAAGAGAAAGGGCAATCTGAAATCTATCACCTTTTGCATGAAAACGCACAGAAGAAGCCTTTAATCCTCACTAGAATATAAAAAATTGATTGGTTGCCATGAACTGGGGCAATGGGAATACTCAGTATTACTTATTCATGACCTAACTTTTCTATTCACACAGCTTCATTTCAGCTGTTCTATGAAGGAATGGATTGATCACCAGATAGGATTAAGAGCTGACAGCATAGTATATGCCTTCCCCTCCTCTCATCTTGCAACAAGCAAAACAAATGTACCTTTGAAAATAAATAGATAAACCCATAAGGATTTCTGTGGTGGTCTTTGAATGAAATTTCCACACTGTCTCTTGGTGAAACCATATTTATACCTGCTCAAAACACCTTACTGAGTTCAGTGGAACTTACTTCAGCTAGAAGACGGTAACTTCAGGCGCTCTGCTCTGCTATAGCTCACTGAACACAATAGATGTGCACTGGAGTACTCTGTTAAGCATTTTATATTTAAATATTTAAACTATTCCAAATTACACTGGACAAAATAATGAATATACAATAATTAAATTCATCTTTTTCTATGACTATGGGCTTTAGGTAAGTAGATTCTGATTTTTGCCCCTGACATGCATACAATTAAATTCTGTTTGCATATTATCAACACAGTCAAAATTGGGTCAACAGCCGAATGTTTCAGTGTTGCTCCAAGGAAAACTAAGGTGAAAAATAGGTTGGTTTTAATTAAAATTTTGCACTGCCTTGAGTCTGACAGAATAGCATTCTACATATGAACACTAACCAGCCTCACACTCGATAGCCATCGTTGCCTTAAAAAATTTAACAGATCTAGGTTAATTATAACTTTAAAAAAAACCCACGCTTATGCTCAAGCTACAAAAACTGAAATGAATGTGAGATAATAAAGATAGTGCCAACATTTTATGGAAACCAGATTATACATAGATCAAATAAGGGAAATGTACAGTACACTGCTACCTTTCAGATCCTGATAAATTCTAAGTTGCAGCTCTCCATATGGATTTGATTATAAGAATTTTAATTCAGCTTTCCCAGACACTATACTTAAAGAATTATGAGCACTAAACTTCCTATAACTATCTGGAGGGTTCGTAGGTCATGGAAGACTAACCTGAGTTGCTTAAGGCTGTCCAAGTATCCTACATCATTCATGAAACTATATTGGAAGGAAACATCAATTCCCTTCTTCCATTTGTAATTACCTTCTGTTTCCCCATCATTCATTCTGTTTTAGCTTCCTAACAAAAAGAATGTTATTAATGGAGTGAAAAATATGGGCTAGCAATTATTGACTGGAAGTGCAAGGAGCCTCATTTAGAAGAAAAGTGGGAGATAATGCAAATGTTAACAATACACTTCAGTGAAAAATTAACAAGTAGCATAAAACAGCTTGGCACTATCAGAAATGCCAGGGATGGAAGAGGCAAAATTGGGAATAGAGTGAAATGGGACAACTCACCACAGCCAAATCATTGTGGGACAACTCTCCATAGGACAATTCAACAAATACAAAAGTTTAATTTTAATGGAGCCATGATGAATAATATAAAATAAAGAAAGTCAATCCCAAAATACAAGTTACAATGATTTCAATGAAAACATGGTCACCAATAAGAAAAATAACTGAATGAAATGATTAATACAACATTGAATTGTCCGGCAGAGAGTTGTCCTGTGGCAAGTTGGCCATGCTGAGTTGCCCTAAATTAAGAATAGAGGCACTGGAACTAAGTCAGTTATGATATCAAGACACAGATGTCAACTATACTTCCCATGAAGAAATGACTAGCTTCAGGACCTTTACATGCACAGATGGGAAAAAGAGGTACAGACTCTGAACCTTTGGACTATATATATGGTCTGAATCTTATAGTTTACAGTTGCTAAATTTTTACTCAAATTATAGCTTTTCTATTATCTGTAATGAAATTAGTTTAAAAAGAGCTGTCTTTCTCAACCTGTGCCTAAAAGCCTTATTCTTTAAGTATAAATAAGATAATCTAGTCTAGTGGTAAAGACACCAAGCTAGAAAGCTATGAGTTCAAGTCCTGCTTTATTCATGAAAGCCAGATGGGTGACTCTGGATCAGTTACTCTCTATCAGCCCATTCCCCCTCATAGGGTTGCTGTTGTGTGCAAAATAGGAGGAAGAGGATGTGTTTGATATGTTCGCTGCCTTGAGTTATTTGTAAAAAATAATAAAGGTGGGATGTAGATAGATACGGGTTGCTGCCAGTGTTCTATGTATCAACCAAATACTTTCTTAAAATTTACGATGTTCCAACTAGCACAGTTTTTTACAGTTCTGCTGGTGTTATTGCAGGAAGCTGCAAATTGTTGATGTATCTTATAAAATTCTTGGACATGGTACCAAGTCCATGTATGTATCATCTTCTTTTTCTTTTTCTTTTTCTTCTTCTTTTTCTTCTTCTTTCTCTTCCTCTTCCTCCTCCTCTTCCTCTTCTTCTTCTTCGTCCTCTTCTTCTTCGGGGAGGGGGGGAGGGATAAATCTAAGGACAAGAATGGAAAAAAACAAAGAGTGCAGGATCTAGTCTGGGTCGGTCACCCACCAAAGCTTCAGAGAGGTTCCCTAAAGATGGGCTCCAGCTCCCAGTCTGAAAGCTTGGGAAACAAAACCTATGGTCCTGGTGACTGACCCAGATGATGCAGAACATGTGCATCAAGGTTATACTGGGATCTATTTAAATCAACAGTGTAATCATTTTTGTAGAAAAAATAAGGCAGTGCCCCCAGACATTTTAAGATGCAAAAGCCTTGATAACCATGGACCAATTTTCTACCTCCAAGTTCTCTTTGCCCAAACCAAATCGCCCAGAACCTGATTTAGAAATGAGACCCTAACGCCCCTAGGAAAGATGCAGACCAGACAACCAGGTTAGATTTCTGCACAGTACATTAGTGCCAGACTGGCTCCTGACAGAAGAGCAGAGAAGTTGCTATAGTAGAACTGATGACTCTCAGCTCTACACTAGAAATAGGCTGAGAGAGGAGCATTAAAATCTTCTCTTACATAGAGCAAATTGCTTGAAAACCGGTCTTTTGCTCTGGCTGCTGCTTGCTTTTCTACCAATTTCATCTTTTTTGTCAGCACTTGGCATGTTGTTTAAATACACTTCCAAATTCTCCATCTAGTTGGATTCCTTTCTCAACTTGCTGTGGCTTCTGCTGCTGCATATGACTGCCTAAAGGTGTTTGAAAGCAAGCCTGATTAGCTTCTTGCTGCTTTTGCTCATCTTAGTACCTCTCTGCTCTTTATGTAGGGCAGAAGGGTTTTACAGCCTGTCTCAGCTAAGAAATTTATAGCTGCGTAATTACCCTTAACATCCAGGAAAGCAATGACCATCCTCTATCGTTAGGCTCTCAAGTGGTAGATCAAGAGCCACAAAGTTGACAGTTAGAGAGTCCCTTGTGGCTGTTATTGGAAGCTTGCTGTGTTTTTATTTTAATGATTTAATGATTGTGTTATTAAGATTTTATGTTATGGTGGCCCTTTATAATGTTTCATAATGGGGAGCCACCCTGTCCCACAAAGTAAGCTGTGTACAAATGTTGTAAAGTAAATAAACAACCCCCCCCCCCCCCAATGCAACTATATTTATATAAATGAGAAATAAATTCCCACTTTCAAGAAATAGGATACACAGAAAAAAATATAATTGTCCACCATGATCGTATTCTTACATATTTTAACTTCTCATTTTAAAGTTAAATTATTTGGGGAACAACTTATTTTTTCAATGCAAAGACTGAATTGCACTAGATCTTATATTTCTTATTATGCTTAAAACTCTGGGAATTATAATTTCATACTTTGAAGGGGGCTTAATTAACTATGAGATTCAAATTCTATAGGGCCAAGAAGTAAAATCCCATTCCATTCTATGATATAGGTAAAGTAAAGGTAGCAGTGGTTAGCTGAAGACATAAATGTAGATAACAAGAGGGCTAATGTCAAGTTTATATGCTTTCAAACTGTTAGGTTGGCAGAAGCTGGAACAAGTAACGGGCACTAACTCTATTACGCAGAACTGGGGATTCGAACCGCTGAACTGCAAATCTTTCTGATCGACAAACTCAGTGTCTTAGCCACTGAGCCACAGCGTCCCATTCTATGACATATCAGAGCACAAAGCCAAAGTGTTCCAATGTATCACCGTCCTCTATGAAGACTTTTCCCCCTTTTGTTCAGTCATGTCTGATTCTAAGAGACTACTTGGAAAAAGTCCCTGCAATTTTCTTAGCAAGGTTTTTCAGAAGCAGTTTGCATTGTCTCCTTACTGGAGCTGAGTGATGAGCCCAAGGTCAACAGCCGGCTTTGAGTCTAAAGTGGGTCTGGAACTCACAGTCTCCTGGTTTCTAGTCTGATGCCTTAACCACTACACCAAACAAAAATCCACTGCAACCTTGAAATATACAAGCTGCTCATAATGAGAGATCTGATGGAAGCACAGAGCAAAACAGAAAGCAAAAGTAAGTCGCAATGACTTCTGAACGAGATGTTGTTAAGACAAAATTGTCCCATGGTAAACAGAAGAATACAAAACCAGTGGGTGGCCATCTACAGACACATATAATTAGTTTTCAGATTTAAAAAAAATGTCCTATGGATTAAAGAAGCTTGTGGTTAGTGGATAAAATGGTTCAACCATGTCCAATTCTTCTCTCATTTCACTACAGGCATGTTAATGTCAGCATTTAGTCTATTACCTGGCCGCTAGAATATCTGCTATGCAAGACACAGGGGCAAAAGACCTATTCAGTGCCACATTAAAAAATAAATAAACATAAATTCTTTTGACTTAGAAGAGACAAGAAGAATGTTTGCAATTTCTAAACTTTCAGGAAATAAAGGAATTTGAATTAAATCAACTTCTGACCTCCTCTGGGTCGTGTTACTAAAGAGATTTACTCCAAAGTCTCTGCCATGCATACCGTCAGTAATAGTGGTGGGTTCCTACCAGTTCAGAATCAGTAGTGGTTTGGCGGCCTGGGTCGCTGGAACTGGCAGCGATCCAGGCCTGCCATGCCCCCAAACTGGTTCTCCAGGCAGCTCTGTAGGCACTGCCATCTTGTTTTTCAGTTCTGCGCATGTGCAGAACAATTTTAATTGTACTGTGCATGTGCGCACAGTGCTCATCAAGTGTGCCCATGTGTGCAGCGAAACCGCAGTAGTGCCTGCCGGAACCTACCCCTGGTCAGTTGCAGATTACAAATTCTGGCCTAGTCGAGAAACCAAAATCTACAAAATCTGTTGGAAATGTCACCAGACGCCTGGCTCTTATTACCATATGTGGTGGACTTGTTTGGAGGCTAAAAGTTATTGGACTATGATTCACATATGGCTGGAGAAAATGACACACAAGCACATAGAGTTTAAACCTGAACTTTTTCTACTTGGAATAACATCAGAAGTACTTGATAAAGACATAAAATATTTGATTGTAAACGTTTTGACAGCCGCTAGAATTGTATTTGCAAAGAACTGGAGAAATGAGAAATTTCCTTCACAAGAAGAAGTCATTCGTAAGATCATGGAATGTGCAGAAATGAGTAGATTAACATTTGAAATTAGAGAGCAGGAGAACGAACAATGTTATGAAATATGGAACATGTTTTATCAATGGTTGGAAAAAAGAAAAACTTAAGGATTATATATTGAATAACTATGGAAAAAGATTGATTTGACAAAGTATAATGCTACTATATAGAAAATAAGGTGATATATATGTAATGAAAGAATAACTGACAAATTATGTTTGTAATTTTAAGTACTGATGCACAAAATGCTTACCTGAACGATATGTTGTACAAAGCACAAGATGAATAATGTTTTTTATTTGTTTTTATGTTAAAAAATAAAAAAATCTAAAAAAAAAGAAAAGAAACCAAAATCTACAGTTTACTAGATAAATAATCTGTATAAACAGGACTCATTTTTTTTTCCAAATTCTTTTTCAATTATATTAGAGGTGCAATTGGGGAAACTTGCAAAATAAAACATTGCATGTATATTAGCTTATTTCACAAGCTGCCCTGATTGAATCCTTCTGAGCAAGTATGAGAAGAACTTTGCTTCACCGTCTGCTTCCAGCAGGTTCACTTTGAATCTGCAGCATACTTCCAATTGTTCTTCTCTCTTCTTCCAAGCCCAAAGTCCATTGGGTCAGATAAGATGTCCATTGGGTCATCCCAAGGTTAGTATCACTGGGCAGTATCACTCTTAGTCCGTACAAGAGAAAACCAACACTATTTATTTTATTTATTTATCAAATTTATATGGCTGCCCATCTCACAGAAAGTGATTCTGGGTGACATTCAACAATCCCAAATATGCACAGAATTTATTCCAGTGGGGAAATGATCTGCAGATTTGTCACTATGCAGAAACTACAATCAGTTAACTGGGATTAATAATACTACTGTATTTTTTGGAGTATAAGATGCAACGGAGTATTAGACACACCAAGATTTTGAAGAGGCAAATTTAAAAAAAAAGTTTTTGCACTCTGCAGACCTCCCCAAAAAGGCCCATTTTTTGCTAAAGAAAGGCCCGTTTTTTGTCATAAAGGGCATGCATAGTCTTTAGGAGGCTTATAGAGTGTTTCTGGGGGCTGGGGGGGGGGGACAAAATTGAGCAAAAAATGGCCCATTTTTTGCTCATTTTTGCCCTCCCCAGCCCCCAGGAGCATTCTGGAAGCCTCCTAAAGACTATGCATGCCCTTTATGACAAAAAACGGGCCTTTATGACAAAAAATGGCCATTTTGGTGAAGCAAAAATGGTTTTGGGAGGCAAAAATGCTATATTCGGTGTATAAGACGCACCAGATTTTCAGCCTCTTTTTTGAGAGAAAAAGGTGTGTCAAATACTCAGAAAAATATGGTAAGTTCACTACATTGGTAAAAAAAAAGTGGGTTTTTTTCCTATTTATAAAAATAGTATTATCAGTGAGTACTTTTTTCAAGAGCTTTTGACTCTTTTGCAAATGTTCAAAATAAACAACTCTTTCAGTCTGAACACCTGAATGTTCTTACATTCCCAAACCTTAATATTACAAATAAACCTTAGCAAACAAACAATGTCTCTCATATCTGACAATAACATTTGATTCATATATATATATCAAGGGATAGATTTGCTTTTACTAAATTACAATATTCATATTTTATTTTTCTTAGATTTTAAGAAATAATAATAATAATCACTAAGAGGCATATGTAGGCAATGACAGGTTTTCCCAAAGGTGCTTTTCAAAAGGCAAATGGATTTTCTTGTTTTTTCCCTTGAAAATGTTTTGCTTCCCATCCACGAAGCTTCTTCAGTTCAGTTCAGCTCAACTGAAGAAGCTTTTTAGATGAGAAGCAAAACATTTTCAAGGATAAAAACAAGAAAGCCCAGTTGCCTTTTGAAATGCACCTTTGGGACATTCATGACCTGAACAATTGAGAATCTCTGTAGACAATGACAGGTCTGATGAAGGACAGCATTGACCATGTCAAGCTTCAACATGTTTCAACACAAGCAACATCCCCATACAAGCTCTGATACCTACCTACCTACCTACCTACCTACCTATCATCCATGCATCCATGCATCCATCCATCCATCCATTCTCCATCCATTATCTCTCTCTTTTGACCTAACTATCATCTATATCTATCTATCAATCATCTATCTATCCATTTATCTATCCATCATCTCTCTATCCCTCTCTTTCTCTCATCTGTCATATCTATCCATCCATCCATCTATCCATCTATCATCCATCCATCTATAATCCTCTCTCCCTCTCTCTTTCATCCATCCATCCATCCATCCATCCATCCATCCATCCATCCATCCATCCATCCATCCATCTTTCCAACTCACTTTACATAGTGGTCATTGTGGGGAAAATAGGAGAAGTAGTTTTGATTTATTTTCCGTCTTCGGTTATTTATAAAATACTGTAATACAGCCAGAATTAAAAAAAAATCTTTGAAAAGTCCTTCTATTTCTTAACACAATAAGACAATTATTGGTTATTTGCAGCTGAGCTATGCTATGAACAAGCTTTTGAAAGCAGACTTTAAATGCAGTATCCAAATAATTACAGTGGGGATTTTGATAAAAAGAGGAAAAGTTAATTGTGACTGATGGAAAACTTCTGTGCCTTTTCAAGTGGCACTGCCTTATATTCAATTTCACAGGAATTGAAAGGAAGTATATAGATCTTTGGCTTGTACTATTTGAGGGATCCTGCCAGAAGCAACACTACAAAATTGGATACATTCTAGCACAATGAAACCACCACCTTTGCCTTGAGAGTTATAGAAAGCCAATGTATCCACAATGATATGGGGAGTTATGTTTTTAACTATGCCTTTATTTTTAACATGCACTATTCAGTTTAATTGTATAACCACACAGCTGTTATTCTCATTACACCAACAATGTTGTTATTGATATTAATAATTTATTATCTTTACAAACAGTGTGTCTGTAACGGTTTTCAAGGCTTAAAATTTACATCTCAAATTATAAAGTGTATTTTCAAGAGCTTGTGTTGAAAATGCCAAGGCATTTAGGGAGGTCAAGATGTACAAAAAGCAGAAGAGGGGAATTCAGGCTTTGCCCTGGTCACTATAATAGAATTCTCATAGTTATTTCCCAACACAGTGGGACAAATAGGGATTCATACGGCTAAATCACAGAAATATAAGAATGGCAAAAGTGAACTGAAATCTATAATCCCCTGTTATAAATGTAGTTGAGTTTGTATTGCATTCTTATTTATTTATTTATTTATTTATTTATTTATTTATTTATTTATTTATTTATTTATTTATTTATTTATTTATTTATTTATTTATTTAAATTTATATCCCGCCCTTCTCCACAGAGGACCCAGGGCGGCGCACAGGAAATTTAAAAAGCATACAAAATACAATAAATATAATTTAAAAAACTATTAAATAATCCTATCCTGCGCTAAAATCAAATTTTAAAACCCAATTTAAAACTACCTAAAAGTCCCCATGGGAGGTTAGGCTAGGCCGGCTTGTTGAAACAAATATGTCTTAAGACATTGGCGGAAGAGGCGGAGGTCGGTGATGGTACGTAGTTCAGGGGGTAGGCCATTCCAGAGGGCTGGACCCGCCACAGAGAAGGCTCTTCCCCTGGGTGTCGCCAGTCGGCATTGTCTGGCCGACGGCACCCTGAGAAGGCTCTCTCTATGGGAGCGTATCGGTTTAAGGGATGTATGGGGCAGGAGGCGGTCTCGCATATAACTAGGCCCCGAGCCATGGAGCGCTTTAAAGATGGTCGTCAAAACCTTGAAGCGCATCCAAAAGGCCACAGGAAGCCAATGCAGCTCGCGCAGGATCGGTGTTATGTGGGAGCATCTAGTGGCTCCCATAATCACCCGCGCGGCTGCGTTTTGGACTAGCTGTAGCTTTCGGGTGCACCTCAAGGGAAGCCCCATGTAGAGAGCATTACAGTAGTCGAGTCGGGACGTCACGAGAGCTTGAGTGACTGTGCGAAGTGCAGCCCGGTCCAGTAAGGGGCGCAATTGACGCATCAGGCATACCTGATGAAATGCCCCCCTGGCCACGGCCGCCACATGGTCCTCCATGGACAGTCGGGAATCCAGGAGGACACCCAAATTGTGCGCCCTCTCCACGGGGGCCGGTGTTTTGCCCCCAATGGCCAGAGTTGGAGTAATCTGGCTGAACCAGGGTGCCGGAAACCACAGCCACTCAGTCTTGGGTGGGAAAAGCTGATTTCCCCCTGCCCTTGATACCTTGGGAGCAGTGGTGGGATTCAGTTATCTTCCCTACTGGTTCGCAAACGTGAGCGCACAAACGCATGCGCAGAAGGTCACACATTACATCGGGGCAGGTGGGTGGAGCCTCTCCCAGCCATCGGTTCGTCCTAACCGGAGAGAACCGGCTGAATTCCACCTCTGGTTGGGAGTCAAACTAATTTAAGTTAAATTATTTTATTATTTCTCAGTTCACAGAAGTTCTAAGTTAAGCTTTATAAAAAATAAGGAAAGAAGTTACTACCAACATTTCCCTTCTAATGGTTTGACGTTACAAGTTAGAAACCTAGTTTTTCTTAGTCAAGCCTTTGATTTTTATACTTAAATCATGTTTCCTGTGCCAGTAAAAAAAATGGCACAGAATTAAGGCAAATGTTGGGATACAGGATACCATATTTTTCAGACTATAAGATGCACCAGAGTATAAGATGCACCATGATTTTGAAGAGGTATTTTTTTTTTAAGTTTTTGCACGTTCAAAGTGCAAAAAGTGCAGAGGGTTTTGCCTCTCAAACTCTCTGCACGCCTCGTTTTTTGCAAAAAAAGGGGGGGCATGCATAGCTTTGGGAGGCTTGTAGAGTGCTCCTGGGGGCTGGGGGGGGGGGGCAAAACAGCCCGTTTTTGCTCGCTTTTGCCCTCCCCAGCCACCAGAAGCACTTTGCAAATCTCCCAAACCCTCTGAACATCCATTTTTGCAAAGGGGGTGGGGTGTTGGTAGACCAAAAATGCTGTAGTCAGTGTGTAAGACGCACCCAGATTTTCACCCTCTTTTTTAAGGGAAAAAGTTGCATCTTAAACTCCAAAGAATATGTTACTCTCTGATACTGAAATTCAGTTCCAAGTGACCTTGAAAGAAGGAGAGAAAATGGAAGCCAGATAACAAGAGGTAAAAATACCACGCAAAGGAACTTGTAAAAGAGGTGAATGAAGACACTGGCACCAAGGTCTGGATTTGGATGATTACATTTATTGAGGGTAGAGACTTGGCGGCTTTTCCTGCCTATGCACAGGTGATTCATTATTCATGACTGTTGATGCACCTTTTCTATCTCCTCTATAATCCCCTGTCAAACTATTGTTGGAGCTTTCAGTCAAATTGGCTGTGAAACCAGCAATCACTGTTTCGGGATTCTTCAGTAAAGAAACTTTCTTTTGGATTTCCATTGCTTTGGGTGATATTTTAACAGCTTGCTATTTTTTTCCCCTCTATGCCACAATTTAAACAGCCTCCTTGGATATTGAATGATGTATGGATAATGATATCATCCATATATGATACAGATAATATATTGAAGGATAAAAAGGACAAGTCAGGTCAACTACTTAAGTTTGGAGTTACTAGAATCCATTCATGCACAGAACTAGAGGTGAATTATTTTCTTGCTGCTCTGAGTTTATTTTTTATTCAGGAAATATTCTTGCTTTCTGAATGTAATGGGGATGGAGCTTTATATTCACGGGAGTTGCTACTGGAATTCAAAAAAAAAACCTGTAATGTTATACATTTGTAAAGTATATGCCATTTGAAATAGGCAATAATTAGAAATAGTCGTGATACTTTCTGGATCTGGAATGCTTTTGATGCAGTGGTTAATTGATTTTCAGTGGAGATAACTAGAATGCAGCAATGAATTAATTTATATAATTTTGCACAAGATAAATATATTATAGATTTTGCTACCAAGCAGAGGAAGTGGATGTACTTTTTGCTAACCAGCTAACTAAGGTATGTAGGAAGCACACTGCAATAGTAATGGGAGATTTTAACTACCCTGACATCAATTGGGAAACAAACTCTGCACCAAGTGGAAGATCCAACAGGTTCCTAACAAACCTAGCAGACAACTTTGTTTCCCAAAAGGTAGAGAAGGGAACAAGGGGATCAGCAATATTGGACTTAATTCTCACTAACAGAGAGGAAATGATAGAAGGTGTAGAAGCTACAGGAACTTTGGGGGCAAGCGATCATGAAATACTGGAATTCAACATTATGCAAACAAAAGTAGTTGAACAAAGTCAAACTAGAGTCTTAGACTTCAAGAGAGCTAATTTCAACAAACTCAGAGAGAGCTTGGGAAGGATTCCATGGATGAGAATCCTCAAGGGGAAAACAACTCAAGAAGCTTGGGAAATTTTGAAAAATGAGATTATAAAAGCCCAGTCCAGCGCAATACCAATGAAGAAGAAAAATAACAGTTCCCAAAAGAAACCAGCATGGCTGCATAAAGAACTCTCTGACAAATTGAAAGACAAAAAGGATAAATATAAAAAGTGGAAAAAGGGGGACATAACCAAGGCAAAATATCAGCAAATAGCCCGAGCCTGTAAAGATGAAGTGAGGAAAGCTAAGGCTCACAATGAAGAAAGGCTTGCCAAAAAAGTAAAAAATAACAAAAAAAGCTTCTTCCAACATGTTAAAAATAAGAAAAAAGTTAAGGAAACAATTGGTCCACTGCTGGGAGAAAATGGCAAGAAGATGATAAGCAACAGGGAGAAAGCAGAACTATTTAACTCTTTCTTTGCATCTGTCTTTACACAAAGGGATAAAACAGTCCAATCAATCAAAAACAGCACCACAAATATCAGATTAGGAACACAAGTTGAAATAGAGAAGAAAATGGTAAGTGAGCACCTGTCTGCCCTGGACGAGTTCAAATCACCAGGACCGGATGGATTACACCCCAGGGTTCTGAAGGAACTGGCAGACGAGATCTCAGAACCACTGAACTATATCTTTCAGAGATCCTGGAGCACCGGGGAACTGCCAGAAGACTGGAAAAGAGCAGATGTGGTTCCCATCTTCAAAAAAGGAAAAAAAACAGATCCAGGAAACTATAGACCCATCAGCCTGACCTCAATACCAGGAAAGATTCTGGAAAAGATAATTAAACAACAAATAAGTGAACACCTAGAAGCAAACAAAGTAATAGCCAAAAGCCAACATGGGTTTGTCAAAAACAGATCATGCCAGACGAATCTAATTGCATTCTTTGACAAAGTAACAAAATCAGTGGACCAGAGGAATGCTGTTGATATAATTTACCTGGACTTCAGTAAGGCATTTGATAAAGTAGACCATAACCTACTATTAGATAAAGTAGAAAATTGTGGGTTAGACAGCACCACCACCAAATGGATTCGTAACTGGCTGACCAACCGCACTCAACGTGTAGTCCTCAATGGAACTGCATCTACATGGAAGGAAGTATGCAGTGGAGTCCCCCAAGGCTCTGTTTTAGGCCCAGTACTCTTTAACATCTTCATCAACGATTTGGATGAGGGGATAAATGGGGAACTCATCAAATTCGCAGACGACACCAAGCTGGCAGGAATAGCCAACACTCCAGAAGATAGGCTTAAGATACAGAAGGATCTAGACAAACTTGAACATTGGGCACTGTCTAATAAAATGAAATTCAATTGTGAAAAAAGTAAGGTCCTACATATAGGCAAGAAAAACCAAATGCACAAGTACAGTATAGGTGGTACCTTGCTCAATAGTAGCAACTGTGAGAGGGATCTCGGAATCCTAGTGGACAACCATTTAAATATGAGCCAGCAGTGTGCAGCAGCTGCCAAAAAAGCCAACACAGTTCTAGGCTGCATCAACAGAGGGATAGAATCTAGATCGCGTGAAGTGTTAATGCCACTGTATAGTGCCTTGGTAAGGCCACACTTGGAATACTGCATACAGTTTTGGTCGCCACGATGTAGAAAAGACGTGGAGACTCTGGAAAGAGTGCAAAGAAGAGCAACCAAGATGATTAGAGGACTGGAGACTAAGACATATGAAGAACGGCTGCAGGAACTGGGTATGTCTAGTTTGATGAAGAGAAGGACCAGGGGAGACATGATAGCAGTGTTCCGATATCTCAGAGGGTGCCACAAAGAAGAGGGAGTCAAACTTTTCTCCAAGACACCTGGGGGCAGGACAAGGAGCAATGGGTGGAAACTAACCAAGGAGAGAAGCAACTTAGAACTAAGGAGAAATTTCCTAACAGTAAGAACAATTAACCTCTGGAACAGCTTGCCTCCAGCAGTTGTGAATGCCCCAACCCTGGAAGTCTTTAAAAAGATGTTAGACAGCCATTTGTCTGAAATGGTATAAGATTCCTGCCCATGCAGGGGGTTGGACTAGAAGACCTACAAGGTCCCTTCCAACTCTGCTATTGTATTGTATTGTATTGTATTGTATTGTATTGTATTGTATTATTTTAACACATTCACAATTTTTGAGTTAAGAAATATATGGAGGTGGCATCTGATTGCTGTCCAAAGGGTGGTAGAAACTGGAATTTTATCCAGTGTACAATGAAGAAAAGACAATATTTATGAATACTCGATTAGGCTGCATCTGAGAATGCTATAGAAAGCCACAGCAATCAATGCTAAGTACCCAGTATGAGAAATGGGAGGGATGAGGAGAGGGAGGGAGGGAGAGGGAGAAGGAGAGAGGGAGGGGGGGAGAGAGAGAATATACACAAGGGATATCTGGGAAGCATAGCAGAGTTCCTGAAAACTGCTAAGATGTCTAGTTAGTGCTTCCATGAGAAATGTAGCACGAGGAGCCTAAAATCATATAAAGCATTTTATTTTAAAAAAAAACCAAGTTCAAAACATTCTTCACATCTGAAATAACATTCTTGCGCTATGATGCTAATGGACCAATGTTGTCTGTCTTGGTAACAGTTGATTATAAGAACTATAATAGCACAAAGCAATTGACCTAAGCAGGGCAATTCAATTGAGAAACTTCAGTGAAAAATACCTTTGCCTTTGTTCCTTTCTTAACCTTCACTGGTGTGGTTTCAAAAAACAAGCATCTGATTAAATTGTAAAGGCTTTAAACCCCACCAAAATAAATTAGCAAATTTATACAAAATGAATAGTGTACAACAGAGTAAAATTGCAATTTAAAGAAGGAACAGAGATTATAATTCTTACAGCAATCAGAAAAACAAGATTGTCTTTGATTAGCCTACATGATTTCAATATTGATTCTTTCTCAGTCTTTAAATTAAAAAAAAAAAGATGGATGGAAAAGACAGCTACTACAGTAAGGGAAGGGCAATGTTGGAACTGCTAGATGGGAAGTGGGAAGGCTCGGTAGTTTGCAGCTGTAATTGTGGCTTCGGGAAGCAAAACAGCAAGTTTAACCATGGCCTATCAATAGCAGTGGTGGACTACTGGTGGTTTGGACAGGTTTGGGCAAACAGGTAGTTGTAGCGCGCAATCCTGCCCTATATTGCTGCAGTTTTTGACACTACATGCATGCATGGACGGCGTGCGTGAGTGAATTGCCGTGATTTGTGATGCCACACACGAGTGGACAGCGCAAGAGAGAGTGAAGCGAGCGTGCACACGCCAGGGGTGGGCTTTGAAATTTTTTACTACCGGTTGTGTGGGGGTGGCTTATTTGGTGGATGTGGCTTCATGGTCATGTGACTGGTTGGTCATGTGACTGAGTGGGCGTAGCTGGTTGGTCATGTGACTGGGTGGGCATAACCAACTTGTCATCACTCACGTCAAGGAGCGCTTTGCCTGGCCTCTCCTCACCTCAAAGGCCTCAACAAGATACAATTTCTCGATTTATTTACTACTTCTGAATAGCCAAAATATACTATTTAATCCTATGTATATATGCCATATGTGTGCATATATATTCTATAGTATAGAGTGTGTATAGGCACACAAAAAGATACATTATCTACTGTTGTGGTCCAGCCGGATTCGGCTGAGCTGCTGATGGACTCGGATAGCGAGGAACCATATAAGTCTGCTCTGGAAGATGAGGGAGACCTTGGGGAGTGTTCAGAGTCAGAGCAGGAACCAGAGAGGCTGGTTGCCCACCAGAAGGCGCCTAAGGCATGGAACAGTGGGGAGGATCAAAGGCAGTTTGTCCCTGATGCTAGATTGAGAAGGGTTGAGAAACGGAAGCAGCAACTCTGTAGGCAGGCTCACAAAAGATGATTGAGCACCAGGTGGTCGTTGATTGGCCCCTCCCAAGAGAGCTTATAGGTGAGACATTGGGAGGGGACATTTGCAGGAAACAACTGTTCAAATTAATAGTCAAGCAAGTCTGTCTGCATATTCTAGCCGTGTTCATTTAAACTATCAATATATTCTAGCCGTGCCTGTTCGTTTGGACTATCTGTGTGAAAGGTTGCTGCAGAGCTACTCTATTGAACGTGAGTTGTCTGGGCTCTCAGCCAAAGAATTCATTATCTCACTAATTGAACAGCGGCAAACAGCCAAGCCTATGTTCTGGTCTATTCACAGGCCGGGGGTCAGAACAATCTACTATATATACTGTATGTGTATGTACACATACACACACATGGCCTGGCCTTCCTCTACACCTTGCACTGAAAATATAGATCACAGTCCATCCCTCAAACACAGCCTCAATTCCACTTGCATTTCAGCTATTTAATGTTTCCTCTAAGCTACATGCATTTGTAAGCTGCACAGTGGCTATCACACATCCACACAAGACAGTCTTCTGCTCGCTGTCAAAGCTGATGCACTAAAGAGTGTTTTTGGAAAGGAAGGAACAGGACAGAGAGAAGAAAGTTAGATCTTCTGCTGGGCTCCAGGCTGAAAGAGGCGCTTGAAGGGCAGTGGGAAATAAAAGGAGGGAAAGATTCTCACACAGCAGCTAGGCCAAAGCCTGCTCACTGTTACATGCACTCTTAGGTTCTACTTATGGTCACTCAGTCACAAACGGATACATTTCAGAGGAGTTAGAAGCAACTCAGTCCAGATATGTGTGAGCGAAAAAGGTGGAAGACGGTTCCGCCTTAATAGTTCAGAGTACATTTTGCAGATGCAGAGAGTAGAGAGCTCAGTTTGCCAAACATTCAACATAACATAACATGCTGAATACCACCTCTGCTGCAGCATTCCCAAGGTCACGTAATTAAAATTCAAACTCTTGGCAGCTGACTCATATTTATGACGATTGCAGTATCCCAGGGTTATGCGATTCCATTTTGTGACCTTCTGACAAGCAAGATAAATGGGAAAGCCCAATTCACCTAATGACCATGTTACTAATTTAACAACTTCTGGGATTTACTTACCATATTTTTTGGAGTATAAGACATACCTTTTTCCCTCCAAAAAGAGGCTGAGAATCTGGGTGCATCTTATACACTGAATAAAGCCTTTTTTGCCTCCCAAAACTCCGCCCCCTTCACCAAAATGGCCGTGCATAGCTTTTAGAAGGCTTTCAGAGAGCTCCTGGGGGATGTGAAGGGCAGAAATGAGCGAACAATGGACCATTTTTGCCGCCCCCAACAGCACTCTATAAGCTTCCTAAAGGCTATCCATCCCCTTTTTTTGACAAAAAACAGGCCCAGTTTTGGTTTTTTTTGAAGGGGGGGCAGGACCACTCTACAAGTCTCCTAAGGGCTATTCATGCCCTTTTTTAAAAACAAAATGGGCCCGTTTTCATGAAAAAGAGCGTTGGTTCTTACCTGATACGCATCTTTTCATAGGGGGGGAGGCAGCGTCTAGTGTGGGTTGATGACTCTCTTCTCATTGGAGGTCTGAGTCTGGGCAAAATTAAGCCCCGCCCCTCGTCACCGGGCCCAGCCCAGTTTCGACGAAGAAATCCAGACTCGAAGCGTCTTGTACATCCACTCTTGCGAGTTGTAGTCCGGTCCCGGTGATTGCTTGGTCGAGCCGCTTCCCTGCTTATTGTCCTGTGATCCGGAATTCTCAGGTATTACCAGTAGGGAGCCAAGGAAAACAAGAATCAGACAAAATTCCCCGGGTTGGGGCTAGACGCTGCCTCCCCCCCTATGAAAAGATGCGTATCAGGTAAGAACCAACGCTCTTTTTCCATAGTGGGGGGAGGCAGCGTCTAGTGTGGGACATACCAAAGCTATAGGTGTCCCTGGGCGGGAATCGTGTTTTGGCTGGAAGATCTGTCGGCTCGTGTTACTGACTGTAGGACTCTGCGACCGAAGGCCGCCTCCGCCGAAGCGAATGAGTCCAATTTATAGTGGCTGATAAAGGGAGAAGGAGTGGCCCAAGTGGCCGCTCTGCAAATTTCCTGAAGGGATGCCTGAGCAGCCCAGGCCGCTGTGGTCGCTGCGCTTCTGGTGGAGTGGGCGGTTAGCCGACCCGGACTCCCCGCAGCTGCTGTCTGGTAGGCCGTGGCGATGCATGCTCGCAGCCATCGGCCGATGGTTGCTGATGAAACTTTCTTACCCTGAGAGGACGGTTGGAATGACACGAAGAGTGATTCCGAGGTTCTGGAGGGCCGTGTCCTCTTGATGTAAATCTTTAAGGCCCTCCTTACATCCAAGGTGTGCCACCTTCTCTCCAGTGGGTGAGACGGGTTCGGACAGAAGTTGGGAAGTACCAGCTCCTGAGACCTGTGAAAGCAGGAACATACCTTGGGGATGAAGGAGGGATCCAACCTCAAGACGACCCTGTCCTGATGGAATACGCAGAGGTCCTCCCTGACCGATAGTGCCTGAAGTTCAGAGATCCTGCGGGCTGACGTGATGGCTACTAAAAAGGCAACTTTCAAGGTTAGATATCTTAGGGAGACCTCCCTTAGTGGTTCGAAGGGAGGCCCCGTGAGGGAGTCTAAAACCTTGGGTAACTCCCACGATGGATACCTGTGCACCGTGGGAGGGGACCTGAGTGAGGCCCCCCTCAGGAATAGACGTACCGTGGGCTTCTGGGTCAAGGATGTTGATCCCCCGTAGGTCAGAATGGACGAAATGGCCGCCAACTGCCGTCTGATGGTATTCAGTGCCAGTCCTTTGTCTAGCCCCGCTTGCAGGAACTCCAGGATCTGTGGGATAGTGGCCCTAAGGGGATCAATAGACTTACCCGAACTCCAGGTGCAGAAGGTCCGCCAGGTGGAATCGTAGATGCGATTCGTGGAGGGCCGTCTGGAGGCCTGGATGGTCTGGATCACCCTGTCGGAGTAGTTGTCCTGTCTCAGGATGCTCCGCTCAAGCGCCAGGCGGTCAGCTGCAGCCACTGAGGTTCCGGGTGCACCAGTGATCCCTGGGCGAGGGAGACCCGATCCTGTGGTATCTTCCAGGGCCGGTCCACCGAGAGCGCCCTCAGATCTGCAAACCAGGTCCTGCGAGGCCAGTGGGGCGCTAGCAGGATGATCTCCGCCCTTTCTGCCACTATTTTCTGAATGACCCTGGGCAGCAGTGGGAGCGGAGGAAACGCATACAGAAGCCCGGAAGGCCATCTGCACCTCAGTGCGTCTGTCCCCTCCGAGCCCGGCGATGGGAAGCGAGACATAAATCTCGGGAGCTGGGAGTTGGCCGGGGTGGCGAATAGGTCGATGTCCGGAAGGCCAAATCGGGACACAATGTCCCGGAATAGCGACGGGTGCAGTCGCCACTCGGCATTGTCCACTATCTCTCGGCTGAGCCAGTCCGCTTGCACGTTGGCCACCCCCGAGATGTGCTCTGCTGTCAGGGAGAGCAGGTGGCGTTCGGCCCACAACCCCAATTTCCTGGCCTCGACCATCAGGGAGCTGGATCGAGTGCCCCCCTGTCGATTCACGTGCGCCTTGGCGGACACGTTGTCTGTCAGAACTAGAATATGTCTCCCCCGCAAGGAGGGGAGAAAGTGCCGTAGGGCCAAATGGATCGCTCGCAACTCCAGCCAATTGATGCTGTGAGTCAAATCCGATGAGTCCCATTGGCCCTGGGCCATCTGTTCCTGGAAATGGGCCCCCCAGCCAAAGAGACTGGCATCCGTGGTGACGGTCAGCCTGTCCTGTTCCTTGAACTGCCGACCCTCGGTGATAGCCCTGGAAGTCCACCACCTGAGGGAGCCGGAAACTTCCGAGGGAATGCGAACCTTGGCCTGGGAGCAGCTCAAGAGCCGTTTCTGAAACGGCAAGAGAAACCATTGGAGGGCCCTGGAGTGAAGCCGGGCCCATGGCACGATGCCAATAGCTGATACCATGGTCCCCAGCAGCTTAGAGAGGGTGACCAGGGAAGGTCTGGGGTCCCCTGTTACCTGAATGACTAGCTCCCTAAGAGACACCTGTCGTTCCTGGGATAGGAACACCCTCCCTTCTATAGTGTCAATTAGAGCTCCCAAATGCACCAAACGGGTAGTGGGGTGGAGATGACTCTTGGGAACATTAATGGAAAACCCGTGACTCTGCAGCGCCCGGATGGTGTAGGTCAGCTCCTGGCGTGCCCTGCCAGGTGAGGAAGACTGTAGGAGGATATCATCTAGATATGCATTTAGTCTAATAGGGACGTCCCTCAGGTTGGCCAGCAAGGCCGCAAGCACTTTGGTGAACACCCTGGGCGCGGAGGAGAGGCCGAAGGGGAGGGCCGTGTATTGGTAGTGGTTCCCCGAATAGGCGAACCTAAGGAATTTCCTATGCTGGGGGGCGATTGGGACGTGAAGGTACGCCTCCGTTAGGTCAATGGAGGTCAGCCAGTCCCCATGTCGGATGCCTGCTAAGATGGTCTGCAAAGAATGCATCTTGAAACGTCTGTAACGGATGAACCTGTTTAATGTTTTTAAATCTAAAATAGTCCTATAACCTCCGGAGGACTTGGGGATAACAAAAACAATGGAATAATACCCCTGGCCCTGTTGGTCCGGGGGGACAGGCTCAATCGCCTGTATTTCCAACAGGTGTTGGATGGCCTCCTGCATGAGGCGTCTGCGCCCCGGATTGGAAGAAACCGGGCAAACCTTAAAACCTGAAGGGGGAGGGGACGAAAACTCAAGGAATAGACCATGGCGAATGGTGGCCCTGACCCAACCATCTGAGGTGGTTCGATCCCACTGGTCGGCGAACCTGGCCAGCCTACCTCCTATGGGATAGGAGGTGACCGGAACGTTAATTCCGGCGGTACTTGTGGTTTCCCCCTCCCCGAAAGGACCGCTTGGGCTGCTTCCCCCTCTGGTATCGATCCGGGGCCCCTCTGTTTCTGGGGAAAAACCCTCCCTGTTGTCGGGGGCCCTGAAATCCATAGCCCCCCCCGAAAGGACGAACCGTAATCCTGGGAGCGGAAGGACGTTCCGGCCTCCTGGCTCCGAAAGGACTGACGTCTGGGGTAGGGGGAGACACGGGAAAACCCCTTCTTCTGATTCGTGGGAAGCACCTTGCGTTTGTCTTTGTCCTCTACCAGGAACGGGTTCAAGGCTTCCCCGAACAGCGAGCTGCCCGAGAAGGGAGCAGAGGCTAGGCGCCACTTGTGGCGGACATCCGCCTGCCATTGCTTCAGCCACAATAGTCGACGTGATGCAACCGATGACGCCATAGCTCGGGAGGCGAATCTGGCGGAGGCCAAGGTGGCGTCCGAGGTGAACTGCACCGCCGCTACCAGCTTCGCGATGTCCTGGTGCGCTCTCAGATCTGTGACTGGGGTGCGTTGCTGAAGATCTTGCAGCCACAGCAGACAAGGCCGGGTGAAGAAGGATGCTGTCGTGGAGGCCCGCACAGCCCACGCCGCTGCCTGGAACCCCCTCTGCAGGGTGAGGTCGGCTTTCCTTTCCTCCGGCTTCAGTACCTCTTCGGGTGCCCCAGGCATGTTGGCCGAAGTGTGGAGGGCGATGACCGGAGCGTCCACCTCAGGGACTGCGAGGAATTGTCCCAGGTCCTCCGATACGTTAAAGAACCTCCTGTCTGAGGCGGAAGGGCTTGGTCCCGACGTGGGGTTGGACCACTGGCGCTTCACCCGATCAATGAAAATCTTTGGCATGGGGATGGTTTCCGTCGGTGTGTCCTCGTCCTCAAATATGGTCTCCGCTGACACCATTGCAGTTCGCGGGACCGCTGGAGGGTTAGCGATGGCTGGAGACATCTTGGATGCCGCCATGGTTTTCTGTAATAAAGATGTAAAAAGAGCCGAAGGAAAGAGGCCCGAGGAGGGCTTCTTTTCCGGTACCTTAATCTCATCGTCCGAGAGACCCATCTCTCTGATCTCGCCCTCCTCGGACTCTGATGAATCGCCCAGCTCCTCCTCACTGTGGTCCTCTGGAGTCAGTGGTGCTGCTGGTGGGAGCAGTGGGCTGGCAGTTGTCGCTGGAACTGGTTGGACCGATGTGCTCCTCTGCTGCCAGCCTGCCGAAACCCCCTGGGAGAAGGCCGCCGCTATAATCTCCTGGATGCTTGGTATCCCCAGGGGTTGCTGTGGGATGGGTGGGGCCGTAGAGGTCGATGGGATTGCCTCCTGGTGCGGCCTAGGCTGCAGGAACTCCCCTGCCATTGGGTCCAGGGTCAGGGCCTGCTGAGATGGTCCCCAAATGCCTGTAACATCGATGGGGAACCGAGGGTTGAGGGAGGCCCCCCCCCTGATGCTGTGCTGGGGACATCATTAGAGAGAGCTGCACCTGTGACTGGTGCGGCAGAGGCGAGGCCGGGATGGGTATCGCCCTGCTGGCTGCCTTGGAGTGAAGCCGGTCTAAGGTCTTCTCCTTCCTCTTCTCAAAGGCAGAGGAGGTGGAGCCGGATGGCTTCTTGGCCCTGTCCGACTTTTGGGAAGCCTTGCCTGATTTGGATGTGGCCTTCCCCTTCCCCCGCGTTTTGGCCTGTGCCGATGAGGAGGGATCGGACTGTGGGCCCTGCTCCCCCTGGGGCTCTGTGCCTGAGGTGGGGGCTGGGAGAGGCCTCTGCTCCGCTGGTGCCAGTTGCTCCTTGGAGCTGGCCTCCGGAGCTGCTGGGGTAGCCATCTGTCTGGGGCGATTGAAAATTCTGCAGGAAAAAAGCCCTTTAAAATGAGGCTTGGCTCGGCTTCGGCCTGGGTTCTCTTGCCGCTGTTTTTGGCCTTCAAAAATGGTGCTTTACTCTAGGCTCCGCCCCCTTGCTTCCTGTGGGAGCGGAAGAGGCGCGCTTTTTAAAACAAAGGGGAAAGAAAAAAAAATGGCTTCTCCCTCCACGTGGCCGGCTCCTTTAAGGGACGGCTGAATCTCTCTGGGCTCGGCTGGGGCTGCCGGGTCGCTCCGCGGCAGTAAGGAAGAGAAATTTCAAAAAGTAAAATAAAAGGCAAGGAGGAGGCTAGCGAGCGCTCCGACTGCCACGGATCGCCGCTCAACCTAATAGGGAGCGGCGGAGCGCCCCCCCGGCGAAATCCCCGCAGCCGCTTTTACTCACTCCTTGGATGTCTTCAGCGCGGAAGAAGCGCGCTCCGGGTGAGTTCCTTTGGATCTTCTGCCCCTTTGGAATCCGGAGGGAGTCTTCCTGCCTGTTTGCCCTGCAAGGGCTTAAAGGCTCAGCTCTGAGGCGTGCTGCTCCAAGGGTAGCATTCAATTGCTCTCAGGCCGTTTACTCCTTTCCTCTTTCCTTTCTTCAATTTCCTTTGCAAAATTACTTGGCAATCTAGCTGTAGGTTAAGACGCTGTTCCTCCTTCGAGGTCTGAGTCGAAACTGGGCTGGGCCCGGTGACGAGGGGCGGGGCTTAATTTTGCCCAGACTCAGACCTCCAATGAGAAGAGAGTCATCAACCCACACTAGACGCTGCCTCCCCCCACTATGGAAAAATGGGACATTTTTGGGAGGTTTGCAGAATGCAAAAAAATAATTATTATTATTTTAATTTTCCTCTTCAAAACCTTGCTCTGTCTTATACTCCAGTGCGTCTTATACTCCTAAAAATATGGTAACTATCAGAAGGCAGGTTGCCAAATGGAGCAAAACTCATTTAACACATGTCTCACTTAGCAACAGAAATCTTGGGCTCAATTGTGATCATAAGCTGATGACTACAGTACTTGTATATGACTGCACTGAATTTTTTTTTTTAAATAGCTTTTAAAAATCTACCACAAGAGTTCTAAAAAAGTAGAAGTCTTTAAAAGTCGGTCTGTTTCTAAAAAACAGTTGTATTTATCTAAAAGACTTATCTTGAGTTGTCTGAGGAATTAAGTATGCAAAAGGCATTAATTATATCACATTAATTTTCATATTTAATGTGTCCCCCCCTCCTCTGGAAATGAATCTACTTTTATCTTTCTGTGTTTCTATAAAATTGCTCTAGGAAAATTTTGTACCAATGTTTGATTTAGAAACATTCCCTGCAACTTTAAAAGTGGTGCTTTTAACTGTATCAAAACAGGTGTCAAAATGTCAACAAAACCCAACATAGCTGCAATCAACATTCCCTCTGTGAATAGGAAGCTACAGAGAAAATCTCAGTGCATTAGCCCTTGGAGACAGTCCAAACGAGATGCTCAGTGAGGAGCACCATTTCTACCTTTATTGTAGTTACAGCAGCAGGATTTTGCAAGGTTGAAAATACAGTGGTACCTCGGTTCACGAACGCCTCTGTTCACGACCAATTCGGTTTACGAACAGAAATTTTCTTCAAAATATGCTCCATTGCACGAACTCTGCTTCGGTTCACGAACAGGAACCGCGGCCATTTTTAATGTATTCCTGGCTGTCACATGGTTGTGACTTCCTGTAGGAAGATCGTAGAGAGAAGAAATACAGAAAAAAGCCCCAGCACACACACTGTGAGTACTTTCAGTGACTTTTTTAAATTTTTGCTATGCTTTTTGCATATGGAAAACTGTGCCTCGGTTCACGAACAATTCGGTTCGCGACCAGAGTCATTTCACGAATTAAGTTCGTGAACCAAGGTACCACTGTATTTCTATCCTCCTTTCCTTCTACTTTTCAAAAAACTAGGGAGGGGCCCTTCTAAAAAGTTTCCCAGGATCTCCCTCCTTCTGTGAACTGAGATATCTTTCATATGCCAGTTATCCGGTCTGCAACTGGAAAAAAAGCCCAGAAAAATTTGGGGGGGAAACAGCTTGTTTTCCATTTTTTTCGAAACTGCTGTGTAAAAATTGAAACAAATAAACAAACCCATTCCCCCCCCCCCCCAATTTTTCCAGATTTTCTTTTCCAGGCCTTCCCATCTCTACTCCCAAGGTCATTCCCACATACCTTCCCCCACAGGGAGGGCTCGCAACTTGGGTGTCCTCCTGGACTCTTGGCTGTCATTAGATGATCATATGAGAGCTGTGGCCAGGGGGGCTTTTTATCAGGTTCGCTTGATTCGCAAGTTGCGCCCCTTTCTGGATCGTGACACTCTATGCACGGTCACTCAAGCCCTCGTCATCTCCCGCCTGGACTATTGCAATGCTCTCTACATGGGGCTACACTTGAGGTGCACCCGGAGGCTCCAGTTAGTGCAGAATGCGGCCACGCGGGGGATTCTGGGAGCCTCAAGATGCTCCCATGTGACACCTCTCCTGCGCGAGCTGCACTGGCTGCCTGTGGCTTTCCGGGTGCGCGTCAAGGTGCTGGTAATCACCTTTAAAGCGCTCCATGGCACGGGATCTGGCTACTTGCAAGACCGCCTCCTGCTGCCAAATACCTCCCACCGACCAGTTCGCTCCCACAGAGAGGGCCTCCTCAGGGTGCCGTCGGCCAAACAATGTTGGCTGGCGACCCCCAGGGGGAGAGCCTTCTTTGTGGCAGCTCCTGCCCTCTGGAACGACCTACGTACGATCACTGACCTACGCCTCTTCCGCCGGGGCTTGAAAACGCATTTATTCCATGCGGCCGGCCTGGTGTAGTTTTTAATCGATTTTATTCGATTTTATTTAGTAATTTTATTTGGTTTTAGAACAGGCCCTAATTTAATTGACATTTTAAAGTATTTTACATATTCATGTCTTTGTTGTTTTTATTATGCCTGTTCACCGTCCTGAGTCCCGCAAGGGAGAAGGGCGGTATACAAATTCAATAAATTCTAAATTCTAATACCATTACATGGTCTGAGACTACTTCAGTCTTCAAGTAGGTCCTAACATACTCTTTCTCAACTTCAGCAACTTTAATCTGTGCAGACTTCAACTCCCAGAATTTCTCAGACAGCATTAATTAAAGTTCATACATCGTAATGTTACTGAGGTTGAAAACCCCCCAGTCTTAACATATTTTTTAACCAATTGTTCGTATACAACAATCGAGTGAAGAAGAGCCATTAGGAATATGCTAGAATCTGCTTTATATAGTCCTTTGTCTGATATAGAAATATGACTTCATTTGATGAAATACACCAGTAACTTCAATGGGGTAAAATTTATCATAATCTAATACTAGCTTCTCTTCTAGCAGTTTATAGGCATAACAAAATTACCAAGGAATAAAAAACAGCTTTTGAACATAAGAACATAAGAATAGCCTTGCTGGAACAGGCCACAGCCCATCCAGTCCAGCATTCTGTCTCACACAGTGGCTCACCATTTGCTTCAGGGTATTCCCAAGCAGATGTCTTCACCTGCTTATGATTCCCTGCAAATGGCATTGAGAAATATCCTGCCTATCTCTCCAACCCGGAGGGTGTCCTTAGGCATCCATAATGATAGCCATTGATACCCTTGTTCTCCATGAACTCGTCTAATCCTTTCTTAAAGGTGTTGAGGCTGACAGCTGTCACCACTTCTTCTGGCAGGGAGTTCCATAGACCAGTGATCCTCTGGGTGAAAAAGTACTTCCTCTTATTTGTTTGAGGTCTAGCTATCAAAGGTTTCATGGAGTGCCCCCTAGTTTTAGTGTTGTGCTATAGGGAAAACAGTTTTTCCTTTTCTACTTTGTCCACACCATGCATGATTTTATAGACTTCAATCAGGTCACCTCTCAGGCGCCGTCGTTCTAGAGTGAAGAGGCCCAGCCGTTGCAGCCTCAGATGGTAAGGAAGGTGTTCCAGCCCCCTAATCATTCTGGTTGCCCTCCTCTGCACCTTTTCCATTTCCATAATATCCTTCTGAAGGTATGGTGACCAGAACTGTACACAATACTCCAGATGGGACCTCACCATAGATTTATAAAGAGGCAAACCATAGATTTATAAAGAGGCAAACTCTTCCAACTTTTGATTGGTTGGAAGAATATTGTTGCTTTGCAGTACTGCTTGTAAAGGATACTTCATATATCTGATAAAGCAAAACAAAATCTGGAAATTCCTACAAATTATAAATACCATGTTGGAAGAACCTGATATCATATTTACTGTTTGAACTTTGCTGTTTTTTTAAATCAATTGGCATTCTCTGTTCAGAATGTCATAACTTTTCAATGTGGATGTTTCAGAGAGGAAGAGGAAGAGGAAGAAGAAACCTTAATAGCAGTGGAAACAACAGCTTCTTTTATAGGAGCATAATGGCTACAACTAAAGAACCAATTGAAAGTTCACACTGAAAAGTATGAGGATGGAATGAAAAGTTTTTCCTCTAATATTGTAAATTGCCAACAGATGAATTATATGCTAGAAGTTCTAATGTGTTCTTTAACCTCACGATGGGAAGGGGCTGTAAAAAAAGCTTGGGTTGATATTGTTAGTGAAATGAAAGTCTGTGGCGAGTACTCAGTGTACTTTAAGCAAAGGGCTATGATTGAAAATCTTCTTCCAAATGAAATTCACTGCTGAATGCAGGTTGTTTATGAAAATCACTATATTGAAGAGGGTGCTGTATGTTGCTGAGCCAGAAAATACAATGGACTTGGAAGAGTTCATTTGTGTGATCCAGAACCAAGTGAATGACCTGTGACAGCAATCAGTGAGCTTCACATGAGAAAAGTTGATGGTATGATTTACAATAGCTGGCAGATCACTCAAAAGGATATTGCTGTCAAGCTTTGTCCTTCACAGGAACATGTGGGTAACGTTATTGATATTCTTCAGGATTAGAACATTTATGCCAGATGGGTTCCTTGCACGCTGATGGTGAGAGATTAAAGCTTTTGTAAGTCAAAATTTGCACACAGTTTTTATGTTATGAAAATGAAAGTATACTTATAAAGTTCATACTGAGAAGTATGAGGATGGAATGAAAAGTTTTGCCTCTAATATTGTAAATTGCCAACAGATGAATTATATGCTAGAAGTTCTAATGTGTTCTTTAACCTCACGATGGGAAGGGGCTGTAAGTATATTTTAAAGCTGACAAAAAATCGATTTAACATTATGACCCAGAAACTAAGGAGGGGTCCATAGAATATTATCACAAAATTTCACCTGTGGAAAATATTTTTTTTTAAATAAAAAACTATTAGTAGAAAAACTCAACTTTTGGTATTATTTACTTGGTTCTCCTTGAGCCTGGCACTTCTACCAATTTAGAGAACTACATTGCAACATTAAAAATTTGAAACAATAATTAGCAAAGTTCAGACCACAACAAAGAGGTTTTGCTACTATATGACAATTTGTGATCTAACACCTTATGAGCCATTCAAGGTGCTAATACAAAGCTGCACTGGTCTCAATCAGCATGCTGTCCCAATCTGACACTATAACTTTCAACTTTTCCTAAAATTGAATGAATAACCTCTTGAGCTTCTATTTGACTAAAATGAAGAGGTTGAAAGAACTGTCAGAACCTAGGTAAAGAGAAAATATGTAGAATTCTTTTCTAAGGGTTTTAAGAAGCCTGGAAAGAAATGTGTAACAAATAGCAGTGATTAGCTGAATAAATAGATATAGATAACCAGAGGGCTAATGTCAAGGATTATTTTCAGTTTCATTGCTTAAAGGAACATAATCTAAACTAAAATGAAAGTAGCAAAAATTACTTTTCATAAAAGTGCATAAGATAAAGGTAAAGGTTACTCTCACACATATATGCTAGTCATTCCTGACTCTAGGGGGTGGTGCTCATCTCCGTTTCAAAGCCGAAGAGCCAGGGCTGTCCAAAGACATTTCTGTGGTCATGTGGCCGACATGACTAAATGCCGAAGGTGCATGGAACAAGGTGAACCCTATTTTTCTACTTGCATTTTTACATGTTTTTGAATTGCTAGGTTGGCAGAAGCTGGGGCAAGTAACAGGGGCTCACTTGGTTATGCGGTGCTATGGATTCGAACCATCAAACTGCTGACCTTTCTGATCGACAAGCTCAGTGTCTTGGCCACTGAGCCACCACATCCCTAAAAGTGCATAGATAGAGCAATAAATTTTGATGACAAAACCTATTTCGGTTTAAAATACTTGTACAGGTAGTCCTTGACTTACAACCATTTGTTTAGGGAGCATTCCAAGTTACAAAATGACTTATGAGCATTTTTCACACTTATGGTCGTTGCTCTATCCCCTTGGTCATGTGATCAAAATTCAGATGGTTGGCAACTGGTTCATATTTATGATGTTTGCAATATCTCGGGGTCACATGATCATCTTTTCTGACCTTCTGGCAAGCAAAGTCAATGGAGAAGCCAGATTCACTTCACAACCATGTTACTAACTTAACAACTGTAGTGATTGACTTAACAACCATGGCAAGAAAAGTTGCAAAATAGAGCAAAACTCACCTTAGAACTGTTTCTTTGACCAAAAAAAATTGGGTTCAATTGGCACTTCCGGTTCCGGCTCCAGCGGCGACGGGCGAGCCTAGCGCTCGCTCGCCGTTTTGTTGCTTTTTCTGCCCCCCCCCCGGGGGCGAGACGCCCCTTTTTGGGGGGTCTCCTGTAAAGCCGGCTCGCCTGGGATGCTCCCCCCCACGGCAGTGGGGGAAGCGACCCTTGTCCTCGGCTTAGGTGAAGGAGAACATGCTGCGGGGGGTTTTCCCTTCGCCAAAGGCAGACGGCGCCATTCGCGATCATGAAGAGAGCTGATCTAATGAGTCGGAAGGCTTCTCGGGGCT
Source organism: Rhabdophis nuchalis (assembly GCA_039707465.1). Lineage (NCBI taxonomy): Eukaryota > Metazoa > Chordata > Lepidosauria > Squamata > Natricidae > Rhabdophis > Rhabdophis nuchalis. Next base: position 119,640,170 of record CM077643.1, on the reverse strand, counting down.
TCAGCTGCGAGGGGGAGAGTGAGTGATTTAAACCTTTTTTTCTGCTGTCAGCCGGGCTGAAAGGACTGGGAGGGGGGTGTTTGTTTGTAAAAAAAAAACCTCGGACTCAAGCGGCACTTGAAAATGGCTCCTCGCAGCGAGGAAGCGGAAATCTTTAATCCTGACTGTTTGCAGCAAGGGAAAGTGATCTGCGGTTTGCTTGCAACAATGTTTCTAGGTCTGGCTGAAACAATGTATTCTACCACTCTCTCCTTCGGGCTTTGAGCTTGGGCGTGGAAGATGGCTTCTCTTTGTTCCTGACTGACTATTTCACTTATGGAAAATTCCCAGCGTCTCTTTGCAATTTGGACTTCCTCTGGTTATTAATGAAGAATTTTTTCTTTTTGGATTTGTGATTTCTTTTCTGGAGTACCTTCACTATTATACTTATTGAGTTGGAAAATTGTTTCTCTCTTGGTTCCTGAACTTTGCAACTTTACAACCCTGAACGGAACTTTTGGCTCCTGATCTGCCTCATCAGCCTCACCCAGAAAACGCCATTTTAGTGGCATTGATTTTAACAGCTAATCATGGCACAAGAAACAGCACTGGCAAGCTTAGAACAAAGGATGGCTTCTCTTGAATCTGTTATACAAACTTTGGTACAAGAAATTAAGGCCCAGAGGGCAGAAAATATTAACTTTAAGAAGGAGTTATTGGACACACGGAAACAAGTGCTGGAAAACACACAGAAGAATGAAGAATTGGAAGGGGGGCTAGTGGGGGCTAAGGGAGAGATTAAAAATGTTACTAATGAGGTTTTGGAGATAAACGGGCATGTGTCTAGGATGGATATGGAAAGAATGACATATTTTTTGAGATTTCAGAATGTTTTTGAGGAACCTGGTGAATGCCTCCCTGATCTCATGAGCACAATTATAGCAGACTATTTACATAAACCTAAGGATGAGATCAGGGGGGACATTGACCTAGCCTACAGAATAAACTCAGCATATGCCAGGATAAATGAAGTACCTAGAGAGATACATGTGAAATTTGTTAGAAGGTCAACCAGAGAGGAAATCCTGAAAGTGCAGAGAGGAAGTCCGTTAATTTACCAACAAAAAGAGGTTGCTATCTTGAAGCAGATCCCAAGAAAGATTAGAGATGCAAGAAGGAAATTTTCCTTCTTGTCTAAAATATTGTTTGATCACGGGATTTGGTTCAAGTGGGTGACACCCGAAGGGATGCTGGTGTTCTGGGAAGGAGGAAGAGTGAGGATTAAAACAGTTGCCGAGGCGGAAGCCTTTTTTAAAAAACACTCCTCTGTCCTGGGGGAAGACTCAGGGGGGGCAGGGGGGGGGGCACGGCCCCGCCCGCTGGGGGCCTGGAGGAAGAGGTTGAAGACACAATTGCCAAGAGACTTAGATCTAAAAAATAACTTTGCCTTGATTTTTCTGAATAATATTGCATAATATCTGTATTTGGATTTTTGTAAATGACTGACAGCATAGAACTGAGAACTTAGGTATATGTACTTGCTTTCACTTTGTAGTGTTATGAAAAATGTTTTTTATTGTTATCAATGTATTTTGAAGCCCCCGGAAGGGCCGACGACTTTGACGTGAACGCTCTCAAAATTTCTTTGTATCCCTTACCCCATCCTATGGAAAAATGTAAAACCAATAAAACTTTTTCAATATAAAAAAATTGGGTTCAATTGTGGTCATATGAGGACTACCTGTAGTAAGTTATCAAGCCACACCTATATGAGCAAATGGCTAGTTGTAGAGATTGTAAAGCGATACATCCATGAACCTTGATTATTGTAGTCTGCTTTGTTTAAAGCCAATTTAAACAAACATCATAACAATAGGCAAGTATTGTGTTGATAACTGTCCTTAATGAACACATTTGGAAATCTGGTATCAAGTTGGAGCTCTCGTATAATTACAGTGTTGGTGTATGGGTGTGACATGTAATAAAATAAAACATCCAGAAGATAAAATGATTGAGACTATTCCCCATGATATTTTTTAGTTCTTCAATATGTTCTTTCTGACTCTTCTTTTTCTCCCTCAGATCAATTAACACAGAAAAAGTATGGCCATACCTTCAAAACTCTGGACTTTTGCAGTAATCTCCTTCTGAAGCTGAGCACAGTCTGTTATCCATCAATCTTTCTACCAGACTGTAGAAGAGCAAAGGAACACTGCTCATTTGAGACTGCTGTGAAATTATCTATTTTGGGTTGCCTCAGCCTGCCTAATGTTAGAACAAAGCTTATGTTGCTGCTCTTCATCTTTTCCCTGTTTTTCTCAAGTTCTCTCTTAGTCTGGACAATTTATCTTGCATTGGGAGATACTGAATGCCCTATGCCCGTGATGGCGAACTTATGGCACGCGTGCCACAGGTGGCACGTGGAGCCATTCGTCAGGGCACATGAGGCGTTGCCTTGACAGGTGGCCAGCGCACATACGTGTGCTGGCCAGCTGAGTTCAGCCATTTTTAAAGCCATTTTTCGTCCTCCCCAGGCTTTATAGGAGTCACTTCCAGTTTGCTCATAGCGTCCTTTTTAGTCCTTCGTAGGCTTCAGGGGAGCCTCCTGAATGTCCCTTAAGCCTCCAAAGGACTAAAAATGGCCCTCCAAGCAAACTGGAAGTCACTTGTGGTTTGGTTGCTCGGAGGGTCTTTCTTGCCCTCTGAAGACTTTAGAGAAGCCTCCTGAAGATCCCTGAAGCCTCCGGAGACTGTTTCCACCCTCCCCAGGCTCCTATAAAGCCCTTGGACCCTGGGGAGGGCAAAAAAAGCATGCAAAAATGGGTGTGTGTGTGTGCCTGTAGTGTGTACATGCACACTGGGGGGGGGGGGTGTCCGCATTGCATTATGGGTGCAGCACACTTGCACACAACTCCCCTGTGCTCCCCCCACTTATGGCACATGAGTCGTCATCACTGCCCTATGGAAACACTTCTAGGTAAACCAAAAGTATAATATCAATTATGTGGGAGAAGGTGATAGATAGATAGATAGATAGATAGATAGATAGATAGATAGATAGATAGATAGATAGATAGATAGATAGATAGATAGATAGATAATTGTTTTCACAACTTCCTGTTAGGGCCCCATTAAGGGAGGAGACATACTGTTTCCCTCTCTGCCTTTTGGCTCATCACCAGAGACCATCTAGACAGAGAACCATGAATTACATTGTGTTCGAATCCCAGTGGGGTGTGGCCAACTGATGAGAGCTAATAAGCTCTAAATAGATCTATCTTGGTCTCTCAAATTTAAATTTATTGATCAGCTCATAAAACTAACACACACACACACACACACACACACACACACACACCCTGTTTCTCTGAAAATAAGCCCTTCCCGAATAATAAGCCCAATAGGGCTTTTGAGCGCATGCGCCAAAATAAACCCTCCCCCCAAAATAAGCCCTCCCTGGAAATATTGCAACACAGAAGCAGCCATGAGGTGCCAATGCTCACTGCCTCCTGCACCTCAAAAATAATAAGACCTCCCCAAAAATAAAGCCAACATTTTATTTTGGGGGTCAAAAGAAAATGAGACCCTGTCTTATTTTCGGGGAAACACAGTACACACACACACACACAATAAAAAAGGGAAAATGAGTGGAATGAGTGAATGTCTCTCCACTATTTTATCTGTAAAGTAATATGAGAAAAAACAGTTTAATATCAAATGAACAAATCACCTCGTCTCCTGACAAGGACACCACACAGCATGTATTAAGACAAGAGCTTTGAACTTGGAGGCTGCTTGTTACTTCAGTACAAACTTTAATCAGCAGTTATAAACCAGAAGAAACAAAGCGTTTCTGGTTTTTTTAAAAAAAGTTTTAATTAAATGTTAAAAGTTAAAATTAAAAGTTCCACAGACAAAAACAGCGTTAATTGAACAAGTGTATATATTCTTATAGGAGAAAATTGGGGGGATTGGTTGAGATAAAACTGATAAAATATTTTGTTAAAGGTGAGCAGTTGTGTTCCTTTTGGAAGATTTCTCTACTTATCATTATAGGAAACATGTATTCTTTGTGAATTTTATTTATTTATTTATTTATTTATTTATTTATTTATTTATTTATTTATTTATTTATTTATTTATTTATTTATTTATTTATTTATTTATTTATTTATTTATTTATTTATTTATTTATTTATTTATTTGTTGGATTTATATAACCATACCTTCTCCCCAAAGGGACCCGGGGCGGTGCACAGGAAATTAAAACACATAATATCACAAATATAAATAATTAAAACCAAATTGAATAAATTATCCCTGTGCTAAAAATTTAAAAATATTAAAACATAACCCCCTCTAAGACCCAATAAAACAATTTATGGTACAGGCTGTAGGCTAGGTAAATAGCTAGACCAAACCGGCCTGATGAAACAAGAGTGTCTTTAATTTCTGGCAGAAGGTGCGGAGGTCTGTGGTTGTTCTAAGGTCGGGGGGGTAGGTCATGCCAGAGGGTTTGGCCCACCACAGAGAAGGCCCTTCCCCTGGGCGTCGCCCGCTGGCATTGCCTGTTGGATGGCACCCGGAGAAGTCCCTCTCTGTGGGAGCGAATCGGTCGAAGGGATGTATGGAGTAGGATGCGGTCTCGCAGATAACTAGGTCCCGTGCCATGGAGCGCTTTAAAGATGGTAATCAACACCTTGAATTTGTGTGTGTGTGTGTGTGTGCCTCTTTGTGTGTGTAGAGTTCCTAATGCTTGTAAAACCTGGTTATTTAATTGTGATCTCACACTGGTGATTTTCCTTAGTCCGATAATGAAGCATCTGCAAGTAAACAACCAAGCTCAGAGAATTCCACAATTCTTCTATTCAATAGAAGAATAGAATCTATTGGAACTTTCTTGTGTGCAAAGCAATCCTATTCTCTCTTCTAAGAAATCCACACAAGCAGCACACTTGACAATCTGAATGGGGGCATATCGAGGTCAAAGATAGAAAAAAAGGAACCCAGGAATAAAGTACAGTTGGAGAAAACCACTTTTTAGATATCCTACAATGTTAAGTAACTGGCAAATGTATGGATACATTAAAAGCAGTTAATTAAAAAGATGTTCCGTTTGAATTCAAGAAAAGAAATATTATCTAATACTTGAAGTTTGATGGGACCCCAGGTCAACTTAATTGATTCCCCTATAAACATTATATTAAAACATTGCAATTTTTCACAGAAAAGGAAAATAGTTAAATACAGGTGAAATCATTGAATTAATGTTAATTAAACTTTAAATCAAGTCAAGTTTAGGTTTTGTATTGGTTCTATCTAGTTTGCCATTAAGTAACTATCATCTTCATCATCATGCATCTCTTTTAAAAACCAATGACAAAATCTGTATTTATTTAATATATCAATATTTAATAAAAGAAATGAGAAATGAGAGGGATCTTGTGTTTTTGTGTGCGCACATGGGAGTGGATGTTTATTAGAAGTTTCAATAAAGGATTTCTGTATTGCATTGTAATCATCCATACCCAATCTGTATCTGTAAACAAATTGTTCATAAGTCATATGTAACATCCATTCAATAATAACAACAACAACAACAACAACAATTGTTGTTAGGATATTCAGCCTTATATTTGGTTGACAATATATATGAGCCTATGTTCTTAAGGAGTTATGTAGCTTTAAGAACTGTTTGAATCTGATTGGCTGTAAGTATCAGCAATACTATATAATCAAGGTCAGGAATGCAGCTCATTCCTTGTTCGATTCCTTGTGATCCTGTGCCGTTGGAGAAGAAGAAGGAGTATTGTTTTGCATCACTGTGAGATAAACTGTGTTTGGTGACGGACTGTTATTATTGTTTGAGAAGTTAGTCAGAAGAAGCATTTTAGTTGCTACAAAGTAAAGACTATTTATTTTCTTACTATCACTGTTTTAGAGTTTGTTTGTGGTTTACAGCAACGTATCTCTGTACTGTCCGGTGAATTACACTATTCCGCATTCATTTGCTAACACTGGTTATGGGACCCAGAGTTGTGACACTGGTTCTGAACCCAGAGTTGCTAACAACAACAACAACAACAACAACAACAACAACAATAATAATAATGGTACTTGCAATGCATTTTTAAATGTTTCAGTTGGCTGAGTTTCATGTTTCATGAATAAAGTAAATAAGAATAATAATTGTAATTGAGAAGTAATTGAGAAATGAGCTGAAAATTGGAAAAGCAAAACTACGCATAGCCAATACTTAAAAAGTATTGAAGGGAAAGCTGACCAAAAACTAACTTGGAACTGGTTAAGATCGGGAGTACCGAAAAAAGAAACAGAAGGCTTTATTTTGGCAGCTAAGAACAAGCCTTAGCCACAAACTGCATGAAGGCAAAAATTCAACGTTACCACCAACAGCAAATGTCACCTCTGTAATGAGAAATATGACACAGTCGACCAGCTGATCAGTGGATGCAGCAAAATTTCACAAACTGACTACCTACAACGCCATGACCACGTTGCTAAGACCATTCACTGGAAATTGTGCCAGAACTTTGGATTTGAGTACAGCAAAAACCATTGGGAACATCAGGTTGAGAAAGTTTTAGAGAATGAGAAAGTCAAGATCTTGTGGGACTTCAGAATTCAGACTGACAGGCACTTGGCCTACAACACACCTGATATAACAATAGTTGAAAAGAAAAAAGCATGGTTCATTGACATTGCAATACCTGGTGATGCACGAATTGAAAATAAGCAACAAGAAAAAATCACAAAATACCGGGACTTGCAAATTGAAGTTGAGCAACTGTGGAGGAGGAAGTTGTGTGTTGTCCCGATTGTGATTGGAGTCCTTTGAGCAGTACCTAGGGGACTGCCTCGCTATGTGGAGGTTCTAGGTTTGCCGGACTTGAGCATTCTGACTCTACAAAGGACCATACTGCTTGGAACCGCTTATATTCTCTGACGTTACCTTAACAGTTCCTAGGTCCTTGGTTAGAACTCGAGCTGTTGAGCTACTAACCAGCCCCAAAGGCTGTGAATCTCACCAAAGATTAAACACAGAATAATAATAATAATAATAATAATAATAATAATAATAATAATAATAATAATAATAATAATAATAATACTAATACTAACAATAACAATAACAACAACAACAACAACAACAACAACAATAATAATAATAATAAGCGTTTTTCTTTCTTTCCAGTGATGGAACAATAAGAATAGCACAACAAATCCACTTTTTGTTGCCAGTTATCAATGTTCATGTAATAGACATTTGGTTCAAAAGAATATGGATATCTGAAAATATTAAGTTTTCTCTCAAAGTAACCTTAATGTATCAATGACTTCTTCTCAGATATGATTTTGTTGCAAATATATCTGTTTGAATGAAGCATTGTTTTCATTGCACTTCCAGGAATGAAACTAACAGGCATTTAAATACAGCATGTCATAAGGTTTCTGGCCACTTCATGTCATAGACCAAACATTTGGAAACATATATGTTTAGATGTACTTCCTTCTGGTTTGCTCATTCTAACTTCTGAAAAGTGGTTATAAAAGTTCATCATCAACCTCTCCATGTTCCATTCATTTGCATGGAATGTCACATAATATAAGGAATGACTTTCCCCAATTAAATCAACTGATTATCACATATGGCAACTGACTCAATCATCATCATACAATACAATACAATAGCAGAGTTGGAAGGGACCTTGTAGGTCTTCTAGTCCAACCCCCTGCATGGGCAGGAACCTATCATGTGGTGTGTACAGACAATATATCTCATAGGTGTAGATTCAAAGAAAATTGACCCTACTAAATGTCTCCAACTCTTATTCATCAGGGAAATTTCAGGGAAATATAGTGATATTATCAGATGGGCAGCACTGAAATGTTTTGCTACATTTTCATATTTTGGGGGGAAACATCGGGATGGATGAATGGATGAATGCCTCACAACAATTAACACATCAACCTTATTAAAATAAACAAAAATATGGGGAAAACATTATTTCTGAATATTGTGAGTATAATTACTGAATTTTGGTGGTGGAAATGGGTTATTCTGAGAGTTGCAAAATGGGAATTGTGAAGCCACAAGTACTCTACAGATGCTCCTTTCTAGATGCATGCTTATAAATTCCATTATACGCAATGACATAATTTCTATACAGCTACACTCAGGGCATACAATAATTGTTCTTACTATGTTAGATTGCTAGAGTACATGAATAATCCAATAATGCTGAGGCTTAAGTATGATCACAACAATAAAGTACCAGCTGTTGTGCAGGAAGGGTATATATTTCATTCACAGTAGACAGAACCAAAAGAAGGTTTAATTAAAATTAAAGTAAATTAAAAAATTAATTTACTTAAAGTAAAATATAAATGTCAACATTTAATAAATTATAATGAATCTTTTATTAAGAAACAAGAAAACAGAAAATAAGAATAATCTTGCCAAATATATCACAAGATTCCATCAACAAAATATAGGTTTAAAACTAAAATAATCTCCTTTTGTCTCTCCATGCTAAGCAAAGCTCCTGAACAGCTTACATTAATGCCATAAATACAGCTAAAATCCAGAATGATTTGAAAAGTTTCTGAGGGCACGATATGTTTGTCCTAAACAAACAAAATAAATGCAATGGCATTGAAACTGAAAGTAGAACAGGGACATATTGAATTCAAGCAGGAGTCACAGATTACATGGAAATGTTTTTAGCAGTTAATAACAGAGACCCACACATTTCATCTTAGAAAATATTACAGCCTTGATAGAAAATTCAAGAGGCTTTCCAATTCCAAAGCTAGCAGGAAATGAGAAATGAATGTGATGTATTGAGAATGCATGAATGTTTGCGGAGTCACCACCATGGAACTTCTGGACAGCCTATTTACACCAGTCTGATTGTACAAGCAGTGGTTTGAATGTTGTTTTAAAATGCCAGATCCTGGAACCAGACTGTTGCAAGCAAACATAGTCAACAATGATATCAATTCTAAAAGGCTTGATTTCAATGAGAGCAACCCAATGCCAAAATCCTTAGTTTCCTTGAACTCAGTTTGCATGTTTACTCAATAGTTGGAGTAACTGGAGTAACTCTAGGTGCCTTACATATTAGGATTTAAAAAGTAGAAAAGAAAAGACCAAGAAAACATGTAATACAGAGGTCGCCAATCCCCGGTCCATGGATCGGCAGCAGTCCACAGCATGACAACAACTGGGCTGCACAAACAAGGGAAGCCCCAGCTGCGGGATGCAGGCAGTAAGCGAAACCATGTCCCCTTTGGTCTTCAGAAAACCTTTCTCCAGGGAACCGATCTGTGGTGGTCCACCAGCGGCCTGCAGAGCTCGCAGTAGAGTCAGACAGTGAGGAGGTTGGGGAGGAACATGGGCCAGTCCTGGAGTCTGGGGAAGGCTTGGATGAAGGCTCTGTGTTGGAGGCAGAGAGGAAGCCAGGGCCATCTGGAAGTTATCCGCTGCCTCTGGAGCAGTGGTGGGTTTCTGCAGGCTCGCACCTACTCGCGAGAGCCGGTTGGTGAAATTTAGAGAACCAGTGAGAGGGGGTTCCACCGGCCTACCTGAAAGTAAATCTGGCCCGCCGCTGCCAGTGACCCAACAGGAAGGAAAGGAAAGGAAAGGAAAGGAAAGGAGGAAGGAAGGAAGGAAGGAAGGAAGGAAGGAAGGAAGGAAGGAAGGAAGGAAGGAAAGAAGGAAGAATTTATCATCACAATTGAGTCCAAAATTTTGGTTGCTAAGCAAGAGCATTGTTAAATGAGTTTCACCACATTTTAAAAGGTGGCTACTCCCACCCTGTCACATGACTGCCAAGCCACGCCCACAAAATAGGCCACACCTACAGAGTAGGTTCTAAAAAAAATTGAAACCCACCACTGCTCTGGAGGCTCCAGAGTCAGACAGCAGCAAGGCAGAGGAACAGGCTCCCCCTGTTCCCAGTGCGCGCATGTGCAGAACTGCCAGAAAGCAAGGACAGTTAATACAGAAGAGACAACTTGGGAGTAAGGTTTGGAGGTGATTGACCCCTCCCATAGGACATAAAGGAGGAGCAAAGGCATGTGAGCCTTTGCAAGAAGCAACTTGGTTCATGCTGGTCAGTTTACCTTCTGAAAATACGTTTGGACTCTTTGCTCTGTATGGCCTTGCCAAGCTAATTGCCAATTAAGTCTTTGGCAGCATTTTCAAAGAAGATAAAGGTGGGTGCTTATCAGCCTTATCCCAAAGGCCTGCTGTAGAACTCATTAAGAGCTATGAATGAATATAATTTACAGCCTTTGAAATAAAAGGACTTAATCATGTGCATTTTAATGCACCAGGAAGCTTAGGTCAGAACATAAACCCTGGTGCCCAAAAGGTTGGGCGCCATTGATGTAATACATCTGGAAAAGAATAAAATAAATGCAAACGATCATAAAAGCAAGGCATATTATCAGGAAATGAATTACTATACTCTACCCAGATGGGAGAGGGGCCCTGGAGAGTGCTAATCCATAAAGTAGCCGAGGGTCAGACAAGACCGAATGGCTGATGACAATGATGAACCAGAGAGCCAGGTTTTTATATCTTTATGATAAGACAGCAGGGTGAGGACTATTTGGATATAGGGCAAATTCTATTCCATGGGGTAGGTGCACCTACAGAGAAGGCACATCTCCTGGGTCAGTGCATTATAGATGGGTTCTGGAGCACATTAACTCAGATTGATTCTGATTAGACAGACATGATAGGAGATGGTCCTCTAGGTAAAAAGATCCTAAGGTGTTTTTTTTAAAGTATCACGGGAACCACTGTGACTTTGGAGACCATATTCCCCACTGGACAGGACAGGAACCACATAACTGCAGGTTATGGGAAACAATTTTCTTGTGGACGGTCAGAGAGATTAGTGGCTAGAAGGGAAACAGGGATGTCCACTCTAGAGAAAATAAGAATTAAGGGTGGCATGATAGCAGTCTTCCAATATTTGAGGGCTGCCACAAAGAAAAGGGGTCCATTCATTCTCCAAAGCACCAGAAGGCAGGAGAAGAAACAATGGATGGAAACTAATCAAGGAGAGAAACAACCTGGAACTAAGAAGGAATTTCCTGATAGTGAGAATAAATAACCAGTGGAACAGCTTGCCTAGAGAAACTGTGAGCGCTCCATCACTGGAGGTTTTCAAGAAGAGACTGAACAGCCATTTGACCTGGAATGGCATGAGGTTCCTGCCTGAGCAGGGGGTTGGACTAGAAGACCTCCAAGATCCCTTCCAACACTGTTATTCTCTGTACTTTACAATATACTTTACTGCTACGGAATTTCCTGATAGTCTCCTACTCCAGTACTAACCGAAAACAAAATACCAGCAATTAGTAATAGGTTAGGAGTCTATCATACCTGCAGGTTACCCTGGGGGAATGAAACAAAAACAAGGCAAGGGCAAACTACTTCTTTGTGTTTGCCAAGAAAACTAGATAGTTATGTCCATGAAGTCACTAGGAACTGAATCTGACTCCAGGGAGTCTTTACCATTTTATGTGAATAGGACATCCCTGTATCTTAGAGATAATAAAAACAACCCATAATGGCACAGTAAACCTGACATATGATGTCGTTTATAAAAGAACAAAGGCTAAGAAAAAAAAGATAAGCTTCCCAGAAAGCTAAAATCTCAGCTTCCATAATTTCTCACTTAAATAGCATTATTCAAAAGTGATGGGAGAATTTTCTTTTATATCCAATAACAGTGGAAGTAGCTTAACCCCTTAAGATCTCCATTGTCACCACCTTATAAAAGAGCCCAATCTTGCTTGCAGAAAGTCTGTGGATCCTATTAATGACTATTTCTTTGCCTTCATCTCCAAAGTTACTAAGCAGTTATTGCTGTAGAGTCGCTTTTCCTGCCTTGTAATGCGTGTACTTAAACATTATCTGTTGACACTAATAAGGTTAAGAGCCTATACCCGTACAGCTAATGTTCGCAAAGGCAATGAATTCAAGTCTAATATCTTAGCGGCAGATAGTTCTTATAGATGCCTAAACATTTTCCTTCATTTCAATGCAATGCCTTTTAAAATACGTTCACCATGAATTTTATTCCTGGTTTCATTTTATACTGTATGGATTTATGCACAGTTCTTTTTTTTTTTAATTGAAAAAGTTTTATACAAACAAAATTTCCCCCCCTTTCCCCCCCATACATATAATATCAATCAAATACATCAAATACTATACCCCCCTCCTCCCACCCATCATGATATAAGTTTCTCATAAAATAACCATATCCCATTATCCCCATCTTCTAAACTAATTGTACAAATATATTTCCCCCGCCTCCACCCTAACCCTCCCCCACCTCCCGTTACAACCCACCCCCCTGACTTCCACTATACACCACTCTAGTAATTCCAAACAATCCATATATTATTTACTCTGTTCACATTATACCCCTTGGTTGTCAACTTATCAATCTAGACACTCTTACCTAAAAGCTACATGATACTTCCTAGTCTGGTATTTATTCTGTATATAATCAATCCATTTTGCCCAATCCTGTATATAATTCTCCTGCTTCTGATCTTTTAGAAAAGCTGAGATTTTTGCCATTTCCGCAAACCCCGCCACCTTCTGAATCCATTGATCAATCGTAGGTAAAAAATCTTTTTTCCAATGCTGAGCAACCTAGCTGCTGTAACCATATACAAAAACAATTTCGTGTCCCCCTTTGAAAAGTCCTTAATTATACCCAATAAAAACATTTGCGGAGTAAATTGTAGTCTTTTCTTAAATACATTTTGCATAACCCACCATATTTTTAGCCAAAAAGCTTTAACCTTATTACAAGTCCACCATACATGAAAAAAGTACCATCTAAGCACCCACACCTCCAACATTTTGGTTGGACATTTGGATACATACATGATAATTTTTTAGGGTCTAAGTACCATCTATAAAACATTTTATAAAAATTCTCCCTTAAATTCTGTGATTGTGTAAATTTAACATTCTGAACCCATATTTTTTCCCATGTCTCCAACATAACAGGTTCATCAAAATTCTGAGCCCATTTAATCATACAATCCTTTACCAATTCACTTTCTGAATCCCTTTGTAACAATACATTATATATTCTTTTAATATGTTTATGCACAGTTCTAAGATGGTTATTTTACATAGGTGAATTTGTGAACTCAAACATGATCTGCAGCTTCTTGTTTACAGCTTATGGTTTTTAGTGGCCTGACGTGGCTGCTGATGTGTTGATTCAGGTCAGGAAATGGCATGAGAAAAAGACAGTTGTGCTATTGTGAGGGATTATGAACTATTGCTGGGGTGTCAAACTCAAGGCCCATGGGCCAATTCCAGCCTATGGGGTGCTTAGATCTGGCCCATGGAAATAACAGGCACCTCTGCCAGTGAAAATGGCACTCAGAAGGACCACCCCCACCCCCCAAGCTCCATTTTCACTGGCAGAACGTTGCAGGAGGATGGCAAAGTCGATAATGGAGCTTGGGAGCCCGTTCTCGCTAGCACAGCGCCTGGGCCACCACAGGCGCCCCCTCAACACAAGTGATATCAAGCCGGCCATGCCCACCCCCAAGGTCAAACACAACCCTGATGCGGCCCTCAATGAAATAGAGTTTGACACCCCTTTCTTACACTTACTTCCTTAGTTGTTGGGGAACCTGCTACTGGTCTGACCCAAAAAGAAAGGAGAGAAGGAGAAAAAAAGACTGCAAAACAGAGTAACTGGAGAGAAAAGGTGGAGAATAAAGTTACACGAGTGTGTGGAACAGTTGTCCGTTCTGCTTTGGCGAAGAGAAATAAAGGTCCCAGGTGGCTTTCCTGGAGAAAGGAAAGTAGCAAAGAAACACCTTCATCCAAAATCTAAGGTGGCAAGGAGGAACTCTGCTGGCTACAGGGTGGCATTTTTATGCAGGAACCGAGATGAATTCGCAGGGGATAAACTGGTATTGGTAAATCCTTAGTCAATGGGAAAGGACCAAACAGAAGACCTTGAGAGAAGTCCCCCCCTAATTGAGAAACAGAAAGCGTTCCACTGAGCACACTCAATCGAAGATCTTTTACAGATTGCAACAGTACTCATAGGATCTGATCTACCCCAGCAAATCTAAGCACTTAGTGTTGTGCAGACTAGGCCACAGAAGCATTCCAGAAAAAGGAATACCAGGACTACAATAGCCATATCAGCCTAACTTAGAGGGTTTCCCAGTGGGTCCTGATCAACTAAGCAAGTGGTCGGCAAACCGCGGCTCTTTGGCCTCTCTTCCTCCACCCTCGCCGACGATGGGACTCCTGGGACCCGCCGGAGCAACCCTCCATACCGGCCGCCAATTCCCTCCCTCCCCCTGCGGAGCCTCCCCAGCCGGCATGCCGGCCACTCGTCTACTTCCAGGAGCTGTGGAGGCTCCGCGGGCAGGGGGAGGGAACCGGCGTCCGGTGGGTCACCCACTGAATGCCGTTCCTTCCCCCCCACACGGAGCCTTCTCAGCCCCTGGAAGTAGCCTGAGTGAGCGAACAAACGAGCGAGCAAGCACGGCGGGCGGGTGGACCAGGCTAAGGCGAGCGAGCGAGTAAGCGCGGCGGGCTGGGCTGAGGAGGCTCCGCGGGGGGGGGCAGACAGACAGACAGAGAGAGGCACAGACACAGAGAGAGACAGGGAGGGAGGGAATCAGAGAGGCACAGACACACAAAAGAGAGACAGGGAGAGACAGAGAGAGGGAGAGTGGGAGGGAGAGATAGACAGAGACACAGAATGAGTGATTAAGTGAGCGAATGCGAGACAGACAGACAGACACACACACACAGAGTGACAGAGATGGGCGGACGAAGGAGAGAGAGACAGAGATAGAGAGAGAAAGAAAGAAAGAGAGAGAGAGAAAGAAAGAAAGAGAGAAAGAAAGAAAGAAAATAAGAGAGAGAGAAAGAGGGAAAGAAAGAAAGAGAAAGAGAGAGAAAGAAAGAGAGAGAAAAAGAAAGAGAAAGAAAGAAAGAGAGAGAGAGAGAGAAAGAAAATAAGAGAGAAAGAGAGAGAGAAAGAGGGAAAGAACAAAAGAGAGAAAGAAAGAGAGAGAAATAGAGAGAGAGAGAAAGAGAGAGAGAGAAAGAGAGAAAGAGAGAAAGAGAGAAAGAAAAAAAGGGAAAGAAAGAGAGAAAGAGAGAAAGAGAGAGAGACAGAGAGAAAGAGAGAAAGAGAGTAAGAGAGAAAGAGAGAAAAATGGAGAAAGAGAGAGAGAGAAAGAGATAGAGAAAGAGAGAGAAAGAAAGAAAGAGGGAGAGAATGAGAAAGAAAGAAAGAAAGAAAGAAAGAAAGAAAGAAAGAAAGAAAGAAAGAAAGAAAGAAAGAAAGAAAGAAAGAAAGAACTTATGACCACAATTGAGCCTAAAAGTTTGGTTGCTAACCAAGACCATTGTTAAGTGAGTTTCACATTTTCCAAGTTGGCCACGTCCACCCAGACACATGACCGCTCAGCCACTCCCACAAAACAGGCCACACCTTCTGGCTGTCAAAAGAAATTTCAATCGTGGTATTGTTGATATTTGTCTCTGTTGACTAATGAGTTTGCCCACCACTGAACTAAGCCATACAGTTGAAGATTCAAAGCTCATTTCCCTAGTAGCCACACATTTGGAGATCTTTGCTCCACACTGTCATGGGTAGCACTTTTGAGGCAGCAGAGAGTCTTGGGGTAGGAACAGCATGGAGGCAAATTTTGGCCAGGGAAGATAGGGAAGGAGGCTGGAGAGGCAGCTGAAGAGTGGCTGGAGCTGTCTGTCCTGAATTAAGGGGTTTCTGCTGGGTAAGGAATGACAGCAAAGTGAGCAAGACCTCTCTGCTAAGCAAAGAGCTTAAGTAGGCAAGGAGGCAGAATGGAGACTAAGGAAATGAAAATAACAACAAACAAAATAAAGGCTACCTGTCTGAAGGATAGGAAGAAAAAGTAAAGAGAGATTTGAATAGTTCTTAATAGTTTCTAAGATTATATCACCATCAATGTAATCTTGAAAAATATCATATATCAAACCCAGTAATAAAACTTACTCTTGGTGTTCAGGTTAATGAAAAATACTGCCAAACGGCTCTGCTTTGCAGTTCTGTCTCACAAGCACCTTCTGTTTTTCAGTCTCTTCAGTAATTTTTATCCAATAAATTTGTGTTTAATAGTGCATGTTGATACTCTTGCCTTCTGGATTCACCAGAGACTTTTCTATCAGTGTATGAAATGATTTCAACATGGCAGCTGAGCTGATGAATTAAGTGTTCTTGGGGCAGCTTTGATCTCGATCTCTTTGTTATAAGTAGAAGACTCTGAACAATCTGTATTGCTTTTTAGCAGTGGCTATTATATAATTGAACTCTATACATAAACTAACCTTCCTTAAATGTCAACATCACTTGTATGCCATTTCAGAAAGGCTGGTTTGGTATGATAATGTTATGTTTTCCAGAATGTTCGTGCCTCGGCCATCTTGCATATGTATGTGGGATCTTCTATAAACAAGATGGAAAGGCTGCATTATTTAATCTATTTCTACCTTGACACAAATATAAGAAATACTGATAAGCATGAGTCAAGTCATAGCTAACTCACTGCAAATATGTACTTTTAGCTTGAAAGAATTTTTCTGTTTATAAATTCAAAGTTTCATTTCATTTTGACTTCATAAATGGTTTCTCCTTTCGGCTGAAATTTGTCATGCTTAAATAAATCTTTTAAGAGTTTGTACGGTTATGAAAATGATCAAAATCACTTGACTATAAAAAAAAGAATTGAACTGTCTTTAAAAAGAAAAGTCTGTCTTTCTTTTACTTTCATGTTTATGGTGGGTTTAACTCTTGTAAAAAGTTCCTTACATTGAGTAAAAGCCTATGCAAAAGAGTAAAATACTAGAAAACCTGTGACTAGTTAGATCATTCTTCTTCCCACATATAGTATATATGTTCTCTCCCATATCTCAGGAGAGCTCCAGTGAAGGTTCCTCCTCCTCCTCCTCCCATTGACCCATGGAACTTCCTGCCACTTTAATGGGGGGGGGGGGGAAGAGAACCATGGAAGCCCCAGACCATGAAGAAAATTGCACCCAATTCTGGCATGTCCCCAAAGGTCCTCTCCCTCTACAGAGGAAGAGAGCTCAGGTTTCAATTGCCAGCACCCCCAATCAGCCTATCTGGATAGCAGACATATTTATTTTATTTATTCGATTTATATACCGCCCTATTTCACCTAAAAGGGACTCAGGGCGGTGCACAGAAAGATAAAAACCCCACAATATACAAAATATAAAAAACAATTAAATTATTAGATCTGTGCTAAAATTTGAATAAATAATTAAAACCAATAAATATCTAATTAAAATATTCCCTAATCTATGTCAGGCCGGCTAGATGAAAAAAATGTGCTTTTACCATCCGATGGAAGAGGCGTAGGTCCGTGATGGTACGGATATCGGGGGGAAGGTCGTTCCAGAGTGTCGGACCCGCTACAGAGAAGGCTCGTCTCCTGGGAGTCGCCAGTTGGCATTGACCGGCTGACGGTACCCTGAGAAGGCCAACTCTGGGGGAGCGGACAGGTCGAAGGGAGGAATGTGGTAGGAGGCGGTCTCTCAAGTAACCAGGACCCGTGCCATGGAGCACTTTGAAGATGGTAACTAACACCTTGAAGCCTTGAGTCACTGCCTCCTCCTTCCTCAAATTATACAGATTTGTGTGATTCCTCCCTCTGGACTGCCTCAAAGAAACATCTCGGCCTCTTCCTCCTTGACTGACCTATGGGAACTGCTGGCCACTTTATTATCGGGAGGGAGAACAAAGAAAGCTGCAGAACATGAGGAAAAGTGCTCCCTACTCCCCATTTCCCCAAGGAGAAAAAGGGCTCACCCATTCATCACAGGTGGCCTCAGCTACCCCAAGGAGCCATATTAGCACAATGGTTAGAATCAGGGGTGAAATCAACTTACCTTCGTTACCGGTTCGCAAATGTGAGCGTGCATGTGCGTGCATCAAAAACGGGACATGATGACATCCAGGCGTCTTGCCACCACCACTACCATTTTGCCCAAACCGGATAGAACTGGCTGAATTACACCATTGGTTAGAATGCAATATTGCAGGCTAACTCTGATCACTGCCAGGAAGTCGATCCTGACTGGGTCAAAGTTGAATCAGCCTTCCACCCTCCCAAGGTTGGTAAAATGAGGACCCAGGTTGTTGGGGATAATATGCTGACATTTGTAACCACTCAGAAAGTCCTGTAAAGTACTATGGAGCAGTATATTCTGAGTGCTGTTGCTATTGCTATCTTGACAGCCAGGCATCCCAATGCAGTAAAACTTTGTCCTGATCTCAATCTGTCTCTAAGAGTCCAGATAAAGCATAACTGAATTCAATAACAACATTACCCACCTAAAAGTAGTACTTGCAAATCAGGGCATTGACATAAAAACAATTTAATGTTCTTTTTATATGCTTATAACGTAAGGAGTTATGTTAGGGATATTTTTCTTGCATGCAGACATAAAATAAAATTACGTATAATGCATTTACAAACAAAATAATAATGAGGAGATTATAGATTCCATTGGAGTGAAAAATGCATCATAAAATCTATGTGATGATTCTAAGTGACATTCTAAACATTAAAAAAAGGTTTTCTAGATCTAAGGATCCATTCTCAACTTTAATGAATGAACAGATGTGACTTTTTAGTATTTCTGAAATACCAGGAATTTAATTTATGCTGCTAAAAAAAAAATCCTTATCTACATTACAATGTGTCAGAAACTGTTTTAATATGAACAAAGAGGAGTAGCCCATTAATTTATTTTGGGAACTTCCAACAGTATATACCCAGTAGGGCAATAAAAAAACAGAGAGCTTTACTTAATATTGGCCAAGTCATTCTTCCACTCACCATGATATTAATGAAATTCAATGTGATTAATGATCTAGTCTTTCTTTTCATCATCCTTATCTACATAAATATTTCCTGATTTCTTTTTCATCCCTATTCTGAGCTTCACAGCAGTCCATGACCTTTATGAATTTTGTATATAAGTTTCTTAGGTTCAAAACCTGATGTATTCCTCAAAAAAGAACCCCACTGATGGAATTGTTTGAATGGTATTATCAGCTTCTGAAAATCCTCCTTAAGAATTATAATCCAAAGATCTTGACCCTCCCTGTATTAGTGCTATAGTCACAGAAACTTAAATCTGTATCTTGCTACTCCCAAGGAGCCATATTGCTAGAGGAAATCCTCACAGTTGAGCAAACCTATTGTGAGATGCCATGACTTGAATACAGGTGCTATAGAAAGAAACAGACTACCTATTTTACTTTCTATGTGGATCACATTGAAAACCATATCCTTGCTTAAGTTATCCAAGATGTTAAAATTAATATTATAATCTTCTTAGAAGCTAGTAAGATCATGGAGCAACCCAAGGTACTTAGTAAACGACTGCTACTTTCAATGTAATAATGGCTTTTGAACATTATACGTGGACATGTCATTTTTGGCATCATTCATCTGGCAGGAATATTACATGCACTGACATTTTTTTTGAACATTGCAAGTAAAATTCACATTACAAATGTGCATTATTGGAATAAAAGTAAGTCATAGTACTTTAATAGTAAATAGTGAATGGAAAGGCTACTACTTGCATTCTCAGCAGTCTACATGCCAACCCTTCAGGGAAAACACAAGACTGTTACTCGAATATAGTATTTTCTCTAGGCCTAAACAGGCTGGAAACACTATGTAGAACACGGGTGTCAAACTTGATTGCATCACGTGACATCACATGACGTATCACAACTTTTTTGACTTTGTGGAGCCGAAGTGGGAGTGGCCTGTGTGTGACTCATCCGGCCCGTGGGCTGACACCTCTGATGTAGAAGATAACTCGACCCTCTGTTTTCATCTAGAAAGAAAGTTTGTTTTTAATTTAAATGCAAGCAAGAATTAGGTAGAGGTACCTAATTAGGTAGATGTATAATGGCTAGGGAAAAGAGAAAATTAATATTTATCTTCTCAGCCTTTCTTTTGTCATATTTTCCTTGGAGAATCTAGGAGAAACAAGAAGAAAGACTGTCTCCTGTAATCATTTATAACATGAACATTTCAACCAGGAATTTTTATTGTCCCTGGCAATTTAATATCTGTGACATTTGTTTTATTTATGCAAATCAGAACATGCAAGTTTATGCAGCTTGGAATTTCTTTAAATAGAGGATCCACTAAATTAGAAGCAAGATTATATAATGTTGTGATCTACTTAGAACCTTGCATTGTATTTATATTTTTCTATTCGAGATCATTTCTAAACTACTTTCTGTGATATGAACACCTGTTTCATGCCACTACAATCTTCTGCCAGCTAATGGATGGGTGGATTGCCATTCAACCTAGTATTGAGAAAACATTCTATTTATTATTTATTTCTTGCTTTTGTTATTTTTACAGGCAACTCAAGATGGTGAACATACAGAATAATCCATCCTCTTCCTATTTTTTGCCACAACAACCCTGCGAGAAGAGTTGGGCTGAAAGAGAGTGACCGGCTCAAAGTGACCCATAGTTTTCATACTTAAGGTGTGACTAGAACTCGCGGTCTCCTGGTTTCTAGGCCAGCAGCTTAACTACTACACCAAACTGGCTCTCTATATATTGTACATGATTGCCTTAGCAGTTTTGGGCGCTGAAAATGAACACAATCCTCTGGAAATAAAAAGATTCATAGTGACAATTACATCTATGTTTGCGTGACAAAATCTCTTCCTATGACCTTAATTTATTTCTCTATAAGATAACATACATCTAATGGGCTACATTATTTTGGTTATTGCAACCACAGAACAGGTTGACAGGGAACACATAAACATCCCATGGAGGTATACCAGGATTCAATTCAGCTGCTCTTCCTACAATTATAGGGATACTATTTACCTTAAGATGTGTGCCCAACATAGAGCCTTTTCCTTTGCAATTACTTTTTTACTCTCGGAGCTGCGTTCTAGAGAATAGAATTCCAGTGTCTTTACTCAAAAAACTGCACACCTCAGAGCAGTAATTGCTAACCTTTGGGTCATCACGTGCCAAAAGCACACGCAACAGAGTACGAACGTGTGCCCATAATGCAATATGTGCAAACATACTCCCATGTTCTCCCCCTCCCCACGCATGCACCCTCCCCCATGCCCCATTTTGGGCCTAGTAGTCTTCCTTGCAATCTCCTGGGAGCAAAAACAGGCTGGGGGGGGGCACACTTCCAGGCCCCATTTTGGGCCTAGTAGGCCTCTCTACATTAATAACCCATAATGCAATGCACGTGCAACCTCCCCTGCCCCCTGCAGGTGCATCTCCTGCATCTGCCCCACACACCCCATGCATGTGCGGCAGAGACCCAAAAATCAGCTGGTCGGAGGCAGGCGCGCATGTATGCATGGTGAAAGCTGAGCTGTGGCACGCGTGCCATAGGTTCACCATCACGTCCTCAGAGCATGTGTTGCAATAAGCTGCCTCGAAGAGTGACTGTGGGAAAAAATAACCAAGCAATTTCCTTGGCAACTAATGCTTCCAATTATGATTTTAACTTAATATTGACAGAATACATCCTACAACTACAAAAAATACAGACAGAATAATAGAAATACAGAGTTGGAATGGACCTTGAAGGTCCTCTACTCCAACCCCATGCTCAAGAAGGGGGGAAGGGAAAAAAGAATGGAAGGAAATATCATTAATTCAGCCAGTAAAAAGAAGGGAACACTGGCTAGAAGGTAGGCTACTGCTCATGTAACAGGTTGATTGAAAGTATCGGCATGCTATATGTCTGACCTATGGAAAATACTAAAGGAACCCAAAAAAAATCCCTAAGTGGCATATGGACCAGAAATCAAATGCTTTACGCTGAGTTCAGGGACAGACCTGGAGGAAGAAGACCTGAAGAGCTATGGTGGTGCAGTGGTCAGAATGCAATCTTGCAGGCTAATTGTAGGCTAATTCTGCCAACTGCCATGAGTTCAATTATGACCGGCTCAAGGCCTTCCATCATACTGAAGTTGGTAAAATGAGGACCTATATCAGTGATGGTTAACCTTTTGGGTGTCGAGTACCCAAACCATGTGTGCAACCCCAAAATGCAATGTGAGCACCCGCCCAATGCATGTGCCCTACCCCCATGCATGCACGTGCATCCCCTGCCCATGCATCCTGCCCCCCTCCCATTCTTGGCTTCTAGGTTGGTGCAGAAAACTTTCCAGGCTCAAAATGGGGCATGGACTGGGGGCTGCGTCACACCACGTTTTGGACCTGGAAGCCAAAATACAACAAAGGGGCACCACATGAGGCCCCAAAATGCAATGGAAGTGCCCCCTGCACATACACCCCCATGCATACACCCCCATGCATTTGCAGCAAAGACCCGAAGACCAGCTGGCTGGCGGAAGGCACATGCGCATGTGGGGTGGAGCTGGGCTGGGGCAAGGGCTGGTGTGCCCACAGAGTGGGCTTTGCGTGCCACCTATGGCATGTGTGCCATAGGTTCGCCATCACGGACCTATATTGTTGAGAGCAATATGCTGACTCTGTAAACTGCTTAGACAGCGCTGTAAAGCACAATGAAGCGGTATATAAGTCCAAGTGCTATTGCTAATGGGCTGTATACTGCTGTACTAGTGGAACTAGTGGATGTAAATGTACATTATTTAATGTGACAGAATCTTGGCCAGTGGTATAAAAGAAGAACAGGAGTGTGGAAAGCATTCTTGATTGCTCTATCCTTACATGAATGATTCCTTTCACTGTGTCTCTATTTTTAGATATTTGGTAAAAGGAGAAAGTACCTTTTTTCCTTGTTTCCTTCTTCCTGTCCTTATATACGTCTAGTAACAAAATCCTCTTAACGCAAATGCTTGTATGTGAAATTAGCTAAAATATAAATAAAATGGGGGTCATGGTAGAGTACACATTTTCCCCACTTAGTTTCCCCCCTCCCATTGCAATCGCCATTTGCCCAATCCTTGGAAACTTGAAGAGACATTCTTCAGAGCCCATTAATTGTCTCCCACTAACTGAGCAAGACAGCTTGTCTGAATAAATCAAGATATTTTGGGACTGTCTACTACTGATGGGTTTTTGTGGAGCCACAGTAAATGCTACCTTAGCGCCCCCCCCCCCCCCCTTTAGCAAATTTATAAGGATAAGAAATTTAACTTCTTGGCTGAAAAAAACTAGACAGGAAGGGGATATTGCCTTTAATCTTCATATAATACTGTTCCAATCACTGAAATGTGAGCTAAATGCACAGCTTTCCAAAACAAAGGGCTTTGCCTTTTAACTCCCTGTTCAATGGCCAAACAAGACATGACAAAGCACATAAAAAGCAAAAGGAGATTATTGAGCCTCATTTGGAAAATACAGAAACACAGAACATTACTTAGAAAAGTATTATGTTGAAAAGCAGTCTTTTTCATCCATTGACTCTACAGATAGTCCTTGGCTTACGACCACCACTGAGCCCAAAATTTCTGTTGCAAACATTTGTTAAGCAAACTTTGCCACATTTTACAACTTTTCTGGCCACGCTTGTTAAATGAATCACTGCAGTTGTTAAATGAAGTAACACAGCTGTTAAGTGAGGTTGGCTTCCCAATTGACTTTGCTTGTCAGGAGGTCCCAAAAAGGGAATCACATGAATCTGGGACACTGCAACCACCATAGATATGAGTCAGTTGCCAAGCATCTGAATTTTGATGCCATAATCATGGGGATGATGCAATGGTCACAAGTGTGAAAAACAGTCATAAGTCACTTTTTTTCATTGCTGTAACTTTGAACAGTCATGAAATGAACTGTTGTAGATCGAGGACCACCTATATTAGCATCTGATCTCTCACTGCAAGAGAGATTTGATGTAGAAACAGGCTTCTGGGCATAAAGTCTGAAAATGGGTGTCTGTTGTGGCCCAGCCGGCTCCGGATGAGCTGCTGATGCACTCCTCTAGTGAGGAGTCCTGTGAGTCTGCTCTGGAGGAGGAGGGTGACCTTGAGAGAGCAGAGAGCCCGGCTAGTCATCAGGAGGCACCTGGGTCTTGGAGTAGTGGGGAAGATCAAGGCCAGTTTGTCCCTGATGTCAGGTTAAGACGGATTGAAAGAAGGCAGCGTCAGTTGCAGGAGAGACAAACTCGGAGGAGGTAATTAGTCCCAGCTGCCTAATGACTGGCCCCTCCCAAGAGGGTTTAAAAGGAAGCCTCTGTTAAGGAAAAGCTTGCAGAGAACAACGGATAATTTGTAGAGTCTGATTTCATTGTGTTGAGTTGCAGTTCTAGTTTGTAGGTGATTTTCAGAAGCTTCAGGTCTGTTCAAGGTCAGTTCGGGCAAGCAGCCAGTCAGGTCATTAGTCTCAGTAAGTGGGGGTCAGAACAGGTGTCTATGGAGACTCAGTCATCCAAGTCATGGTTGTTCCAAAGGTGCTTTTTCAAGAGGCAAGCGGACTGTCTGGTTTTTTTCTTTGAAGATGTTTCACTTCTCATCCAAGAAGCTTCTTCAACTTGAGCCAAACACTTCTATTCCATACCCACGTATGAAAACCCCAATTACAGTATCCAATATCGTAATGGCAGCTATAACCGAAAGACCAAAAGCAACAAGATTCAGAATTATATTAAAAACATGTACTTTATTCCAGTTGCCCATTCTGCCTTAGACAAGAAGAAAAATGGTCGGTTTCCATGATGCAGAGGGTCCAAGGTTGGCCCTTCTTTGACCAAATTAATAATACAACAGAGGTTATTATCTGAACCATATAAACACAGGCCCAAAATCAATGTAAAAGTTCAGGGACCCCACAAAATGTGGAGTAAATTCACCTTGTAATTTAAAGATAATTTCAAATGTATATGGAGGAGCTCCGCTGGATGCAGTATATGATATGAACACAGATGGCATTGTACTTTCTCATCCATTTTCTTTTGGAGATTAGGCTGTGCATTTCAACCCATCGTGTAAAGACAATAAACTAGCACCAACAACCTTTCTGAAAACTTAAGTCTATGAATTGCTTTTTTCACCTGATTTTATTTTTTATTATTTGTAAAGTCATTGCACTATTACAGTACCAGCAAGGTTTAGTCCAACACATCCCCTTCCACAATAAACAACTGAAAATAAAGTGTGCCAGGAGAAAGCTGTATTTTAAACATCAATATGAGATGAATTTATACTTTACAATATGATGCAAGAGTCAGAGTTTTGTTGCAGAAAATAGAATAGAATAACAGAGTTGGAAGGGACATTGTCAGGGAGTTTCTTCTTAGTTTTAGGTTGCTTCTCTCCTTGATTAGTTTCCACCCATTGCTTCTTGTTCTGCCCTCAGGTGCTTTGGAGAATAGCTTGACTCCCTCTTCTTTGGGCAACCCCTGAGATATCGGAACACTGCTATCATGTCTCCCCTAGTCCTTCTTTTCATTAAACTAGACATACCCAGTTCCTGCAACCATTCTTCATATGTTTTAGCCTCCAATTCCCTAATCATCTTTGTTGCTCTTCTTTGCACTCTTTCTAGAGTCTCAACGTAACCAAAACTGAATGCAGTATTCCAAGTCATTATAAAGCAGTATTAACTCTTCATGTGATCTTGATTCTATCCCTCTGTTTATGCAGCCTAGAACTATGTTGGCTTTTTTGGCAGCTGCTACACACTGCTGGCTCATATTTAAATGACTGTCCACTAGGACTCCAAGATCTCTCTTGCAATTACTATTGAGCCAGGTACCACCTATACTGTGTCTGTGCATTTTGTTTTTCTTGTATAAATTTAGAATGTTACTTTTTTCATCATTGAATTTCATTTTGTTAGATAGCGCTCAATGTTCAACTCTGTCAAGTTCCTTCTGTATCCTACGAAAAGTTTTCTTATTAGTTGAAAAAAAAAGTCATAGTTACTTCAGGGAGCACTAAGTAGGGGAAGATATTCTACCTGCCAAGTTCAGTTCATTGTGTTAGATCGGAAAAATGAATATTAAACCTACTGTGCTTCCTTCCCCAAATGGTATTTCTATAGAAGTGAGGCATCTTTGGTAAGTAACCCTCAAAGGTGTTGATGACATCAGTGTTTAAAAATTCAGCTAACCTACTTTGCAGCTGAACAACAGGACCAGGACCAGAAATAAGACCAGAAGAACAACAGGGAAAATACAGTTCAAGTCAGATAATTTTTAGATGGCGTCTCATTAACATTATTTAATATGACAACAACTTAACCCAATCATTATTTTATGAATCCCTTCCAACAGACAGCCATCAATCACTCAACATATAATCTATATGTTAAAGTTTGCCATACACACAGACACAAATATCCCGTCTGACTTAATTAACTTTCTGTTTACTTGAAGTGCTTAATATGATTATAGGTGCTCTCCAGCTAGGGCTTATTTGCATGAAATCTGTGGGACTGGATATTTATCTATGACATCCTGATACCGAGGCAAGGAAATCACTTGAAAAGGGATACATCTGTTTCTATATTTTGCTGTTATTATGCCTCAGATGACTAATACAGGTGAGATGCATGAACAGGTAAACACAGCAGATCATTGTTGGCTAATATCATTTGTGGATTTATTTGCAGGGTTACACTGACTAATCAGTCCCTTAGCGTATGCTTTCTTCACATTTTCTTTCTTTTTATTGAACCACTATCAATATACCGAAAATGTTTACTAAATCACAGTGTAAATAATGTAACTAAAGACTGAAGATAATATGGCACTTGGCCTGTTCTGGTGGACGCTTCAATGTAATTTAAAAGTCCACTTTATATTCTAATGCAGGTTCTGTTGTCCTGGTGACCGCAGCTAAGTAGCCCAAAGAGCAGAAGCTATGAAAAGTATATCTAAAGATTCTCTTATCCATGGAATAATTCGTTTCCAATTTTTGCTTCTATGTCAGGCCCACTAATGATTGCTGCATAAACAAAATTAAAATCAAATAACTACAAACATCAATAAGTTTTGGTAAATCTTTACATTGACATTTGTTTTTCAGAAGTTAATAAACAATACTGAAACAAAAGATAGACCATGCTCAATGGCCACACAAGCTAGGTAGAAAAGAAAACAGAATGGATGTACACACAAGACTGCCTGAAAGGGACTAATGAAGACAATGACCAGGGCAGGCCAAGGTACAAAGGTTATTCAGGAGAAGGAAAAGATCACAGAGGAGAAGGCAGGAGTCTGGTAGTACCTTTCTAGAGTAACAAACTTTATTAAATCACATGAACTTTCATGAATTGAGTTTACTTCATCAGATGCAAAAGGGATAAAGAAGAAAGTGGCAGATAGTTTGAATTTCCAATCATCTCACCTACCCTGTCTTTCACATTGTAAACCTGATCATTCTTCAGTTGTAACCCTCAGGATTCCACCAGGTTAAATCCGGTATAGATATGCATGTAGCAATCCATGTAGTAGAAGTATTAGAAATTGTAGCCATGCACTACAGACTTGCAAGCAAAGTACTAATATTTTTACAGGCCCTACTTTAAAATTGCAACAATATTCAAATTATAGGAGAGATTCCTGTCCTTGTTGCTAGCTTTGGCTCAAACAATCAAAGATATACAGCAGATTGGAACCCACATTGAAGTTCCTACTAAATATTCCAGTTAAGAAGAGTCATGGTGCACAGTGGTTAGAATGCCAATTCACTGTTTACTTCCAGGAGTTTGATTCTGAACAGCTAAAGCTTTACTCAGCCTCCCATCTTTCTGATAAAATGAGAAACTAGATTGTTGGGGGCAATATGCTGATTATGTAAGCCACTTAAGAGGGCTGTAAAGCACTATGAAGCAGTATACAAGTGCTATTGCTAAACCAACATTAAAAATGTAAATGG
This sequence comes from Rhabdophis nuchalis, assembly GCA_039707465.1. Lineage (NCBI taxonomy): Eukaryota > Metazoa > Chordata > Lepidosauria > Squamata > Natricidae > Rhabdophis > Rhabdophis nuchalis. The sequence goes on along the minus strand of CM077643.1, from coordinate 119,612,244 downwards.
CAATGCTTCAAGGGAAAAAAGGCAAACTGAAGATAGATCCACTAAAAGCAGAGCCAACAATTGCAGAAGAATGAAAAAGTGGTGAGTAAACCAGCTCTTTGTAATTTGTCTCTGGACAGGGAGAGGACTTGAGATCACCCATAAGTGCTCCAGACAGTTGCTCCTTATGGAGGTTTCAACCTCTGGGATGCAAAATAATAGCTATCTTGCTCAAACCATAATTGCCACTTTTAAGGTAATTCATGTACACATAAATTACCAGAAATAACATACATATTTAATCTTAATCAAATAAATTGGTTTTATATTTCTTTCCTTTTAGAGCAGTAGCATCATTTTCTGTAAACAATATTTTATCTTATCTTTTATCTATAAATCAATATTTAAAGCCTCATCATTCACAACTAGCAAAAAATCCATTAGCAGCTATCAGAAAAAAGCAAGAATCTTGATCATTAATCCTTTCAAATAGTGTCCCACAAGTTGATTTCTGATCATTTTCTCTGTTTCAGAAACTCCTTCACAAATGTAACATGTACTAGAAATAACATCTATATAATAATCTTAACAAAATCATTAAGGATTATAAAGCTATCGCCTTAGTTTAACACCTCTGAGAATAGAAGAAAAAAACATTTTCCCAAATTGCATTTATAAATAAACAAATATTTAACCCCCCATCTTTCAATCATGGTCAAGAAAAACCCCATTAAGAAAAAAAAATTCTAAATATTTAACCTTAATCAATTCAGCCAACTTTATATTCCTTCTTTTTTGCTTCCTTTTCTAATCACTTTCTGAAATTGCTTTTTAGCTATTAGGAATCTTTGGACTGACAAATCTGAAAACACTGAGTGAGTTTTCTTTATGTCATGCTCAAACCCAAGAATGATATATGATAATTCTTCCAAGTTGACTTATTTATTGTCTCCACAGCTATAGATGAAATCTTGCCGGATTAAGCACTTTACTCTCTGCATCTACAATATACTCTGTGAACTAATGGAGAGAGGATGTCTTCACTATCTTTCTTTCAAATACGTATAACATCTGGATTGAGTTGCCTCTTACACTTCTGGAATGCACCAGCTCCCTCCTGGGATCACAGCTCCTTACTATATTCCATCACACTTCAATGTTTCAGAAAACAAGTATTTTTAGTACAAGTTTAAGAACGTACATTTTGGAAAGTTGCAAATGGGTTAAGGACCCAGATAAATTTGTAACAAAATTTTGGAGTTAATTATAAGAGTCCTTTCTGTGGGAAAATCCTTTTGTTTTGAATTCTTTAAAAAAATGATAGGTTGAGACTTTGAAATAGGGAACCTTTGCTATAGGGAACCAGAAGGAACTAAAGATTACAATTAAAGAAAAACTCTTAAATTTGTATTATTAATACAGAATGAAGCAAAATATTTTAATATTTGATATATTAAAGGATATTTTGGAATAATGTACTTAGAAGTTAATTTTAGGAGTGTCTGTCTCTGTAAGACTTCACTTATATATTTTTCTTTACTATATTTTATTCTTTAAGTTTGTATTAGTTTTTTTATTTGAAATTGTAACTTTTAATAATATTACTATTTTAAAAAAGAATGTAAATGGCATTGGGTATGTAAGAGGTAGTCTGAAGAAAGTATGGTATACAGGCATGAGAGAAGCTTTTTGTGTCTCAGTAGTTATCTACATCAGGGTTCTCCAACCTTTGCAACTTTAAGTCTGAAGGACTTCAGCTCCCAGAGTTCTCCAGCCAGCTTTGCTGGGAACTGAAGTCCTTCAGACTTAAAGTTCAAAGATTGGAGACCCCTGATCTACATGACCTACACTAGGCTGACCATCAACTGGTATCTGCAGTGTAACTAATGCGGAAGAACTATCCATGTGTAGATTTCAGAGGTTGGAGGTGTACTGAATAAAACTCTCATTATGATTCCAACTTAAAAATGAACATTAGGCCATTGGTTAGTAATCTGGAAAATATTCCCTTGATAAAATACAGTTGTAAATGTATTAGGGGGAACACTGAATTTTTAATAGAGTATATCCTAATATTCAGCGAATAGTTCTGAGACTTCAGGGCAAAATAATAATTAATATCCTTTTAGAAAGTAGAGCAGCAACAATGCACCCCAAAGTAGTTTTTAAAGATAAAAATGTCCAAGAGTATATTATCCAAAAGATAAAGTAAAATTGTTAGGCTAAAAACATAATCCAGGATAAGTCCTATCCACAAACACTAGTGTGGGTATTTGATCTGTTGGAAATTAAATGTGGTGCAACAAACCTACTTGCAGAATAAATGGACCAAATATGGATTTTACTGAAACCAAACAATTTTAAACTCCTTCACGCTATACATTTATATTTATTTTGAAACAGACTTCTTTAATCATATTTGCTTCCAAGGAAATATTACAAGAATCATTCTAGGAAGGAAAATAAACATTTAGCATTTGGCGTATGTACGTTCCCACCCCTGATCCTTGCTAACTGAGTTTACCAAAGTTAGCTGGCTTGTTTCAAATATACTCAGTCTAGCTACAACTTATTACCACTAACAATGAATTAGCTTATTATTAGGCTGGGACACCATCTACTCACTCAAGATCTACTAGTCCAATACGGCTGGAAATAGGTTGCCAAGAAAAACAAGATTTGCTTCCAATTACTGTCATGACCAGTTTGATCTTAAAGGAATCAAGTGAAAATGCATAACATTTTCCCAGTTGCTTAAATGCTAGTAGGAGACTTAATGTGTCTTTCACATTACAGTCTTATTACTGTGATTGTTATTGATGTGTATGATGTGAGTGGCTATATCAGATAAATAGTCCAGGAAATTTTCAATTGCCCTGGAAGTTTATATAGTACTCTATAAGTTTCAGGAAGAGCTGTGTGCACAGTTAATGCCTTTAAGCAGAAGAATACACCGTCAGCCTGACCTCCTGTCATTCTCCAGTTATAAGTACTGCATCTGCGCTGGGAAACCCGACAGGATCTAAAAATAGCTCAGACGGCTCCTCACACTGATCGAAACCCATCTGAGAGCGCCTTCCATCGAACTCTGTAGTAGGGCTTCAGCTTGGAGTAAATATACACCTGGTTAAACCGCTCAATTACATTACAATGTAAATGTGACGGATAAAAATGCATTGGATTAACATGCAATGTAATATCTTGGAATAAAATGTTAAGAACAAACGAAAGGATCGTTTGCCCTTTCGAGTCAGATTCCCCTCCCACCTCCAAACACCGCCAGGTAGTAATCGCAAGCCCGAAGTCAATTGGGATGGGGAGGGGAGGGGTGAGCCGCGTTGGCCGGACGCGCGCTACCTCGACGCCCCGAATTTCCGCGCTCGCCTGGATCCAATGGGCAGCATTCGGGCAGTTGATAGGATAGACGCGCCCCTCCGCCCAGCGAAGCCGGCACAGGCGCCCGGGTTGGCATGTAGGAAGTTCTCGGGAGCTTCCCTTCCCTTCCCCGCGTCCCGCCACTCTATCCCGCTTACCTGCGTCGGCCGGCCGGGGTCTGCCGCTGTCCCGCAGGTAGTAGTTGAACTCCAGGCACCTGTCGTTCTCGACCGTCCCCTCGGAGCAGAGCTCGACCAGCAGTTTCAGCGCTTTCCGGCAAATCTCGTCCTCCCTGCCACGAGGCATCGTCCCCCAGCATCCTTGTGAGAGGAGAGGAGCTCCCCGCTCGCTCACACGCGCGGCTTCGGCTGCTGCCCGCCTCTCGTCTGGCGCCCACAGCAAGGCAACTGGGGAGACGCCCGCATGTTTCTCAGCAGAGGCGGCGGCGGCGGCTGTAAAGCCGTTGCCCCCCGAGGTCTGCTGCTCCCAACTTCGTCCTCTCGGCCTTGGCGCTTGGATAGAAGAGGTGCTGCTGCTGCTGGCTCTGCCGCCCGGCATGCGAGATAGCAAGGTTCCCTCCCGGAGGAGGAGGAGGAAGAGGAGGAGGAGGATCCCGCCACCAGTTGCGCGTAGTCTAGGCTCATCCGTCGACGCGCCGCGGCTCCGAAGCAGCCTTGCCTTTAAGTCCAAGTGGCGCCCTAACAGCGCTCCCTAGTGGCAGGAACTTTGTGTTACCAGCAAGGCCCCCCACGAGCCATTTGGCTTTCTGTGCCCGTCAAATTTGGCGCGCTTATTCAGGCCAGGACTTTTAGTAGATAGCCTGCGACGCCTGGGCCCCGCGGAATAAAGTGGCGACGCCGTGAATGTGTTCCTAAAGTTTCCTGGACGCAGAAAGAGGTCGGCACCGCCTTCTTCCGCGATGGTGGTGTTGTTGTTTTTAGCTTCCTCGGTAAGGGATGCAACCCTAGTTTTCCTTGATCTCCCATCCTGGGACTCCACTCTGCTTGTCTCTCTGGATGCAGATGAAGTCAAGAGTTACCCCTTGCTGAGCTTTTATTCAGGACACCTCCTCCTCCCTAATTAGGAAATGAATGTTGTATATATAAAAGCTGGGAGGGGGAAAGCGGAAGCACAAGTGTTAAAAGTAAGAGGGGCTTGGAATCCTTTTTTTTTTTTTATTGAAATTTTTATACTGTTTTACAATATATCACCCAGTGCTGTACAAAACAAAAGGAAGAGTTGGTTTCAAGTATCATCTATTATCTTTAGGATCTCCAAAATCCACGTTCCCTCGGTACAGGCGTCGAGACGTCCAAAGTTCCAAGTGCATAGTCCACAAATGGCTTCCAAGTCTTCCAAAAGATATCGTTTTTATAAACCCCCTCTCTAAATTTAATATCACACGTCATTTTATCATTTAAGGCTAATTTCCACATTTCACAGTACCATTCTTCTATTTTAATATTTACCTCTATTTTCCAATATCTTGCTATTACAATTCTACCCATTATAATCATAATTCTAATCAGTTCTTTCTCATGTTTTGTTAACTCTGGTTCATTAATTATCAATAACAATATAGTTTCTGGTCTCAATATTATTATTCTTTTCATCATTTCACACATCGTTCTTTCTAATTGCTGCCAAAACTTTTTAATTTTCACACATTTATACTACATATGTTCATAAGTTCCGTATTACATCTCCAACATTTATCACTCATTTTTTTATCTATCAGTGATAATCTTAATGGGGTCCAGTACCATTTCCAAACAACCTTAAAATTATGTTCTTTAATCCTTATAGATAAAGTCCTCATAATCCGACTCTTCCAATTCTCGTTCCAATCCAAATCCAATATTTTAATCTTTAGGTCTTCCTCCCAATTCCTTTTCATTACCATTTGTGGATTTCCATCAAAGTTTATAATCTTGTATATCTTACTGACGAGTCCTTTTAACCCAGTTTCATCCTTAATAATTTGAGATACTAAACTTTCAAATTTAGTTTTACTTCTATCTATGTTACATATTCCCCTTACTTTCATAGTCCATTTTTCTACCTGTATTTTTTCAAACCAATTTAACTCCAATTTTTGAATTACTTTTTTCTTCCTACTTTCAGTTCCTAAAGCTCTTAACCAATCTACTATATTTCCTATATTTTCATCCTCAATTACTTTGTTCCGACTTATATTAGTTTTAATCGGCCAACTTTCAGTTGTCTTTCCCAAAAACGTTATATCCGGAATCAGTTTTTTAACAAATTTATTCCAAGTTTTACTCAGCCCCTTTAGCCAATAACTATTAATTGCCTTTTTTGTTTTTGCTCTATCTAAAAACCATATAGACCCAAATCTCTTTATATCTTTTAACTCCAGATCTCCCCAATGACCATCTCCACCTTTAAGTATTTTTATCACAGTTCTAATATTATACGCCCGATAATAATTAAGTAGATTGGGAATTCCCAATCCACCCTCTTTTTGGTTTTGATACCACAATTTCTTCATTAATCTTGGTCTTTTCCCACCATTACAAAATTTATCTAATTTCTTCTGATATTCTTCTATATCTTTCTCTGTCAAATTTAATGGTAGCATCTCAAATAAAAAGTTAAACTTTGGTAATAACATCATTTTACACATTGCAATTCTACCAAACCAAGACAACTTTATCTCTTTATATTTATCTATCTTTTTCTCTACTTCCTTCAACATCACCTCATAATTAATTTTTTTTAATTCTCTAACTTTAAGTGAAAGTGTTATCCCCAAGTATTTCAATGTGTTCTTAGCTCTTATCCCAAATTGTTCTTGCATACTCTCCCACTCCTTACCATCTTTATTCATTAATAATTCAGATTTTGACCAATTTACCTTTAAACCTGTCATTTCTTCAAATTCTATCAAATGTTTATTTATCCTCTTTAAATCTTTCTCTATATCTTTCAAAATAATCAAAGTGTCATCCGCATACAAATTTATCTTATATCCCTTGTAACCTTCCAACTCTTCATCTGCTTCTATCAATTTAATCAAAACCTCCATAACTAACAAAAATAATGTTGGAGACAAGGGACATCCTTGTCTCGTACCTGCTTCCAATTTAATCTCTTCCGTCATTGTTCCATTCACCTTTACCTTTGCACTACTTTTTTGATACAGTTTTGAAATAACATGTATAAATTTATTACCAAAGCCTAATGCCTCGATAATTACTTTTATAGTATCCCATTGTACAGAATCAAAAGCTTTAAAAATATCTAACGATATTATACCTAATTCATCTCCATTATTCTCTGCTACATCTATAATATTCAATACTCTTCTAATTATATCACTCATATATCTACCTTTAACAAACCCTACTTGATTATAACTTATATATTTGTCTATAAAACTATTTAATCTATTACTTATAATAGCTGTAAATATTTTAGCATCTTGGTTGATTAAAGAAATAGGTCGATAGGACTCGATCCTCTCAAGATCTTTATCCGGTTTAGGAATTATAGATATTACTGTCTTATTCCATGACATCGGGACTTCTCCACCATGTAAAATTCCATTAAATAATTTTTGCAGTTTTGGTATTATTAGTTCTTTAAAATCTTTATAAAATTCCGCAGGTAATCCATCTTCTCCTGGGGTCTTCCCTAATTTTAACTCTTGTATTATTTCGTTGATTTCCTCCTGTGTTATATCTCTTTCCATCAAATCTTTGTATGTTTGATCTATTTTCATACCATATTTTCCAAGATGATTCTTCAATTTTTCTAAATCAATTGATTTCTTTAAATATAATTTTTGAAAAAAATTCCTAGCTACTTCAGATTTCTCCAATCTCTTATAACACCTTGTACCTTTTTCATCTATCAGAGAACCAATTTCTCTCTTTTGAGTTTTATTTTTCGCCATCTTTGCCAATAACCTAGAATTTTTATTACTAAATTCAAAAAAATCCCTATTCAAATATCTTAAATTTTTTTTAACCAATTCAATATCTTCTTCTATCAATTTAGTTTTTAGTAAGGTCAATTCCTCCAAACATTTTTTATCTTTCGTAAATGAGAATTGGTTCTCCAATATCTTAATTTGTCTTGTATCCTGATCAATTTTAGCTTTGTATTCTCTATATTTCCTGCTTGACAATTTAATACTTTCTCCTCTAAATATAGCTTTCATGGTATCCCAAACAATTTCAAATTTAACCTCTTCATTATCATTCAATTCCCAACTTTCCTTCCATTTTTTGAATATCCATATTTTATCCTCCTCCCTTTTGTACAATTTTTCATCATATCTCCAACCTCTTTCCTTTTTCTCAAAATTAAAATCTATTTCCATCATAACTTCTGCATGATCAGAATCCTTAAAAATTCCCACATCTATTCTATCTACTTTATTCAGCAAATCTTTAGAAACAAAAATATAATCAATCCTTGAATAAGTATTATGTACCTTAGAACAAAAGGTATACACCCTTTCAGAACCTTTCAACTCTCTCCAAACATCTGCCACACTGTTTTGAAACATCCATTTATTTAAAATTTCCCCTTTATTTGTTTGTCTAAAGCGGGTGGGATTATTACTATCAATTCTATCCCTAATTAGGTTAAAATCTCCCGCCACAATTACTTTCCCTTCACTTTCTGTTTCCAAAATCTTAGTAATTTTATCCAAAAATCCCTTTTGTTTTTCATTCAGTAGATATAAATTAACCAATGTCACTTTTTGCTCGTTAATATTCCCTATAATTATTAAATATCTGCCTTCCTCATCTCTAATTACTTGTTTTTTCTCAAAGTATACCCTATTTGATATCAATATCGCAACTCCTCTAGCTTTGGAAGTCCCAAAAGATTTTTCATAAATTTGCATACCTTTAATATTCATTCTATTAAAATCCTCAGATTTTTGATGAGTTTCCTGCAAAAATAATATATCTGGAGAATCCCTTTTAAATTTAAGTTCCAATCTTTTCCTTTTTATATGATTGCCTGTACCCTTCACGTTCCATGTCATTATTTTTATAAACCGCATTTAAGCGGTAACTTTTTTAATCCTGACCCCTCCTCTTCCTTTATGTGCACACCCAACACCAAACAAAAAAGACATACAAAAACATAAAACTCCACAAACAGTATATAACAAACAACATAAACATAAAACTCAAATATCAGACACAACAACCACAACAAATAACAAGCAATCTTCATCCCCCACATCCTCAATCAGATATCGCCTCTATATAAAGAGTGTGGGGGAGTGGGACATGCCGATGGTCGGGTCACCTCTTCGGGCTGTTCTTTAAATTCCACTTTCAAAAAAAGAAGACAACACTGGCTTCGCCCCGGACTCAGCTTCCTGCTTTTTACTAAGATCCTCCATCTTGTCTGGCGTTCGTTCAGTATCTTCACGAATTTTCTTATACTCAGAAACTGCCGGGGAAATTTCTTTTCTCTTTAAACTCTTGGGATCCTGGCCGCCAATTGCACCTTTTTCTTCCAAAATTGAGGATTCCTCTTGTACTCCACCCATCTTAAGCATATAATCTTTAATTTCTACCAAATCTTCCTCTTTCTCAATCAGCCCAAGCTCCCGAATTAATCTTATTACGTCTGTTTCTGGGGTAATAGTATGCATCCTTCCTTTGTAAAAAAATTTCAGCTGCTGTAGTGGCCTCCAATTGTACTTAATATCATTGTCTCTCAAAACCTTTGTAACTGGTTTCAAATAATATCTCCAAGATCTGTCTTCCCTGGAAATATCCGGAAAAACTTGGATTTCTTTCTCCTCAAACTTAGGAACACCTTCCAGTTCCCTTATTTTTGCCATAACCTCTAGTTTATCTCCAAGGTTTGCAAATCTTACTAAAACATTTCTATTTGCTCCATTTTGTCTCTTATAACCAATTCTAAAAACACTTACTAGGTCTGCTGCTGTGTATTCAAATCCAAAATCATTCAACCATTTTAACACCCTCTGCTTCAAATCATCCGGTCTATTTTCTGGAATATTACGTATAACAATATTATATTTTCTAGCGTCCTCCTCCAAAAGACTAATTCTCTTGTCTTGCTGCTGATTTTTATAAAAAATTCCCTCTATTTTACGATCAATTTGTGCATCGTGTGCATGGATTTGTTCAATTTCATCTTTAATAAATTTCACCTCCACGTTTTGCTTTACAAAACTAACATTCAATTCACTTATCTGTTCTTTAGCTTTTTGAACTTCCAGTGTCAAATTCCCCACATGATCAGTCAGTGTAGTTAACTTTTCTCCAATTGTATTTAAGGCTCCGAAAATCCGTTCAAGTTCTGAGGGCTGTTGAGTCGTCATTTCAATTCAAAAAAGCTTTTTCTTTATAAAAAAATATATTTCTTTGCCAAGAGGGTCTTTTGTGAAGAATAAGGGCAGTGTCCCAAATAAAGTAAAGTTGAGCCGGCTTTTAATGCACCAAAGGAGCCAGAAAGAGAGATAGGAGGGCTTCCCCAGTTTATTTAACTTCTTAAGCCTCCATTTTAAATGTAATCCAAAAACTTGCTCGCTACATTCAGCTAACACAATCCACTTTAGAAAAATTCAAAAGTTCAAAGGAGTTGTAATCCACATGCCATCAGCCAACTTCCTTCTTGGTCTTCCGCTTGTGTTTAAAGCCTTGTAGCGAGACAAAAAGCATGCAAATCGTGATATTTACCAGAACAAAGGGTAGCCCCCCTCTTACCTCGGCCGCCTGGCTCAACCCTCTGCCTTCACGGAGAAACGAAACTTTGAAATTCGAGCAGTTCGGGTTGATCAATCACTTTGAAAAAACAATTTACAAGTCACACCGACCTTCCAAAACACCTGTAAACATTTCCAGCTCCTAACGGCGCGTTTTAATCACTTTAATCCACATTTATTAAATAAAAAAAGCCCTGCGAGGTGGAGGAAACAACCTCTCTTTACACGAGCATCGCCACGCCCCCCGGGGCTTGGAATCCTATAGATAGCATTGTTGGAAGGAAAATCCACCCGGTTCAGTTCCAAGCTGGGAGAAAGACGTTGGAAATAACAGGGAGGCCGATGGGAAAGAAAGACTCTGTTCATTGAAGAGCAGAACCAACCTGTGGTTTCTGGGGCAGCTGATCAACCAACTGGGTGAAATGGAAGGGTTCTTATATAGTTGTGTAACTTTGGAGTTTGGGATTTGTGCAATATAGCAGGGGTCTCCAACCTTTGCAACTTTAAGTCTGAAGGACTTCAGCTCCCAGACTTCTCCAGCCAGCAAAGCTGGCTGGAGAAGTCTGGGAGCTGAAGTCCTTCAGACTTAAAGTTGCAAAGGTTGGAGACCCCTGCAATATAGGCTTTGTGCTCTGAAAGGGTGTTGGGTAATGCTTATTGTGGCTGATGGCTATGTCCTGTGTTAGATTATTGGGTGAGGTGCTGCTTGCTCTGATCCTATCACTCTGCTTTTGTTAGCTGACGAAATTGCTGTAAGGGGTTTCGAAATATCCTTTTTTTGAATGGACTTCTGCTGGTAGGATTTGCTTTGCTTATGAATGGAGCCATCTAGATTGTTGGTTTCCTCTTTCAATAAGCTTGTTATCGTCTTAAGTGCCAGCACCTGCAGTTATCTTCTTGTTACAATGTTTCTTTAGGTGTCTGGCTGGAATGTGGAATGGGCTTCAGGCATTTTTTTTTATTAGCGTCTTGGACTTTTGGTTTTTCTGAGGTTTTTCCTTATGGTTACTATTTTATTTGGGATAACTGGGGTTTGGTTGGTAGGTTTCATTTCTTCTTACAGCACATGTACTTTGGGACAAATACGAAATGCTGTTCTCACTGTGTGGCTGGGTCAAACTAAATCCTACCCACAAGCTGATAGGTGGTGCTCATCCCTACAGCCCTCCTTAATCAGCGGGCTAGGCATCTCCCAATCAGGATGCTGCAACATTGAACAGGACCTGTTTGACTTTAGCACCCTGCCTGAATTTTCTAGGATCGTTTGTCTGCTGATCCAGCCACCTCCCTTTGGGCATCTCTTAAGTTAAAATAATGTGAAATAAGGAAAGATATGGAAAGCTAGCAGAACAAAAATAGAAAGGAGGAAGACACTCCCACAACAGTAAAACTAGGATCTAGAGAGGAGAATGTACCTGCAAGATTAAGGTTGACTAGTTGTTAGCTGTCATCTCCCTTCCTTTATGGGAGAAGAAAGTGATTGAAATACAGGGAAAATTGAAAACAAGTAACAGAAGCTCAGTTCAATACCACTTATTATTTTTCTGAGCTGTGCAATGGAGAAACAATGGAACACTACACCTAAAGGTAAAGATTCTCATGCCATCTCTGAATGTTTTTTACTTGTGCTAATACATCTCCTTTTCTTTCCCAAGTAAACATATAGGTGCTTTTATCATCTTAATGAATTAGTTAATTATTTTGTTAATCTAGAAACTCCTTAGTGCTCTCTGAGCTTGGTTATTTTCTTGCAGATCTTTCATTACCCAGCTAAGTAACATCATCAGTGTTAGAAAGGAGTGGGACTTTTTGTAGGGCTGAAATCACAAATGTGAGTGCACACACAACCTCCGTGCATGTGCAGGAGCTTCCACTTATGTACAGAGCAACAAAAAATCGGACATGATGACGTCTGGATGGGTGGACGGAGCCACCCGCCACCACCAGATCGCCTGAACCAGATACAACCAGCTGAATTGTACCAGTGGACTTTTGCTTTCTGCTTATTTTTTTTTTATTAAATTTATACCCCGCCCTTCTCCTTGTTAGGACCCAGGGCGGCGCACAGGCATTTTAAAAAACACAAAATACAATAAATATCAATTAAAATGTAATTAAATTCATCAACCCGTGCTAAAAACCCAATATTAAAAACCCTTACCAAATTATAAATTTTCTTTAAAAAGTCAGAAACGGGGGGCTATTCTAGGCCGGCTTGTTGGAATAAGTACGTCTTAAGATGTTGGCGGAAGAGGCGGAGGTCCGAGATAGTGCGAAGGTCGGGGGGTAGGTCGTTCCAGAGGGCCGGGCCCGCCACAGAGAAGGCCCTTCCTCTGGGTGTCGCCAACCGGCATTGCCCGGCCGACGGCACCCGAAGAAGACCCTCTCTGTGGGAGTGGATCGGGCGAAGGGATGTATGGGGCAGGAGGCGGTCTCGTATATAGCTAGGCCCCGAGCCATGGAGCGATTTAAAGATGGTCGTCAATACCTTGAAGCGCACTCGAAAGGCCACAGGCAGCCAGTGCAGCTCGCGCAGGAGAGGTGTTACGTGGGTTTGCCTTGGGGCACCCATAATCACCCGCGCGGCCGCATTCTGTACTAACTGTAGCTTTCGAGTGCACCTCAAGGGAAGCCCCATGTAGAGAGCGTTACAGTAATCCAGCCGGGACGTCACAAGTGCTTGAGTGACTGTGCGAAGGGCTCCCCGGTCCAGTAAGGGGCGCAACTGGCGTATCAGGCGTACCTGATAGAACGCCCCCCTGGCCACGGCCGCCACATGGTCCTCCATGGACAGCCGGGAATCCAGGAGGACGCCCAAGTTGCACGCCCTCTCCACGGGGGCCAGTTGTTCGCCCCCAATGGCCAGTGTTGGACTTATCTGGCTGAACCAGGGTGCCGGAAACCACAGCCACTCGGTCTTGGACGGGTTGAGCTTGAGTTTGTTACTACCCATCCAGATCCGTACGGCCTCCAGACACTGGGACAGCACCTCGATGGCATCGTTGGGGTGGTTTGGGGTGGATATGTACAACTGAGTGTCATCAGCGTACAGATGGTATTCCACCCCAAAACCACGGATGATCTCGCCCAGCGGCTTCATGTAGGTGTTGAACAGGAGTGGCGAGAGGACCGACCCCTGAGGAACCCCACATATGAGGGGCCTCGGGGACGACCTCTGACCTCCTGCAAACACCCATTGCGACCGACCAGAGAGGTAGGACGAGAACCACCGTCAAACGGTGCCTCTCAGCCCCAACCCCCCCAATCGGTGCAATAAGATACCATGGTCGATGGTATCAAAAGCCGCTGAGAGATCTAATAGGACAAGGATAGAGGAACAACCTCTATCCCGTGCCCTCCAGAGATCATCCACCAACGCGACCAATGCTGTCTCAGTGCTGTGACCGGGCCGGAAGCCGGACTGGCGCGGGTCTAGATAATCAACTTCCTCCAGATGTCGGGGAAACTGTTGAGCCACCACACTCTCGACAACCTTCACTAAAAAGTGAAGGTTGGAGACGGGACGATAGTTCTCTAATAAAGCCGGGTCCAGGGATGGCTTCTTGAGGAGGGGCCTCACCACCGCCTCTTTCAAGACGGTGGGCAAATACCCCTCACTCAGAGATGAATTCACAATGCCCTGGAGCCAGCCTCGTGTCACCTCCCAGGATGCCAGTACAAGCCAGGAGGGGCACGGGTCCAATAAACGTGGTGGCTCTAAGGTTCCTCCGCAACCTGTCCATATCCTCGGTGGTAACAAAGTCGAACTCCTCCCAAGGTGTAATCTCAAGACCAGCACTGGACACCACAACCGGTGGAGGGCAGCTCGTTCCGAATCTGAGTGATTTTGTCCTGCAGGAAAACTCCAAATTCCTCTGCTCGACCCTGCAGAGGGGCTTCCCGCGGCCTCAAATGCAAGAGGGAGCGGGTCACCCCAAACAGGGCGGCAGGGCGGTTTTCCGCGGACGCGATAAGGGTGGCACAATACTCACGTTTGGCCACTCTTAGCGCCACTAAGTAAGTCCTAATATGGTCTCTCACTAGTGTTCGGTCAGATTCGGATCGAGAAGATCTCCACCTACTCTCTAGGCGTCTCTTGCGGCGTTTCATCTCCCGAAGCTCCTCGGTAAACCAAGGAGCCTGGGTGACTCGACGCCGCATGAGAGGCCGCAAGGGCGCGACTCGGTCCAAGGCCCCCGTGGCCGCACTATACCATGTGGCCACTAGGTCCTCAGTCGAGCCGTGGGACAGGGGCCCAACCAGGTTATATACAAGTAGCTTGCCCTGTCAGTGTTGGTGGGAGTGTTCCAATACAATCCTCCTTCCCGAGCCATCTATTTGGTTCCGCCCCAGGCGCCTGATGGACCCTGACGGGTTCCAGGCGGCGCTTGGGCCACTTCCTGTACCCCTGACCCGCGCCCCGATGGAGGACCTCGTGGCCGCATGGAATACTGTGGCCGCAGGAGCCTTGGATCGGGTCGCGCCCTTGCAGCCTCTCTTGCGGCGGCGAGCCACCCTGGCTCCTTGGTTTACCGAGGAGCTGAGGGTGATGAAACGCCACAAGAGATGCCTAGCGAGAAGATGGAGATCCACTCGGTCTGAATCTGACTGGACACAGGTAAGAGCCCATTTAAGGACTTACATTGTGGCGCTGAGAGTGGCCAAACGCCACCATTGTGCCAATCTCATAGCATCCGCAGATAACCGCCCTGCCGCCCTGTTTAGGGTGACCCGCTCCCTCCTACAACAGAGGGTGCGGGAAACCCCATTACAGGGTAGAGCAGAGGAATTTGTGATTTATCTGCAGGAGAAAATCGCTCAGATTCAGAACGAGCTAGTCTCCATCGATAGCCCAGTGGGATCCCACGAGGCGGGTCTGGGCTGGGAGGAGTTTGACTCTGTTACTTCCGAGGATATGGAAAGGTTACGTGGGCGACTGCGAGCCACCACATGTTTATTGGACCCGTGTCCCTCCTGGCTTGTACTGGCATCCTGGGAGGTGACACGAGGCTGGCTCCAGGACGTTGTCAACGCTTCTCTGAGTGAGGGTTTCTTGCCTGCCTCCCTTAAAGAGGCCATGGTGAGGCCCCTCCTGAAGAAGCCCTCTCTGGACCCAGCTTTATTAGTCAACTATCGTCCCGTCTCCAACCTTCCCTTCCTGGCGAAGGTTGTAGAGAGTGTGGTGGCACAACAGTTTCCCCGTCACCTGGAGGAAGTTGATTATCTGGACCCGCGCCAGTCCGGCTTCCGGCCCGGGCACAGCACCGAGACGGCATTGGTCGCGTTGGTAGATGATCTCTGGAGGGCCAGAGATGGGGGTTGTTCCTCCATCCTGGTCCTATTAGATCTCTCAGCGGCTTTTGATACCATCGACCATGGTATCTTATTGCATCGGCTGGAGGGGTTGGGGGTGAGAGGCACCGTCTTACGGTAGTTCTCCTCCTACCTCTCCGGTTGATCGCAATTTGTGTTGACAGGAGAGCAGAGGTCGACCTCGAGACCACTCACATGTGGGGTGCCTCAGGGGTCGGTCCTCTCGCCTCTCCTGTTCAACACATATATGAAGCCGCTGGGCGAGATCATCCGTGGTTTTGGGGTAGAGTACCACTTCTACGCTGACAATACGCAGTTGTATATATCTACCCCAAACCACCCCAACAATGCCGTAGCGGTGATGTGCCAGTGCCTGGAAGCCGTGCGGGCCTGGATGGGAAGTAACAGACTCAGACTCAACCCATCCAAGACCGAGTGGCTGTGGTTTCCGGCCGCCCGATTCAACCAGTTGATTCCATCACTGGCCATAGGGGACGAACATCTTACCCCTGTGGATGGGGCGCGCAACTTGGGCGTCCTCCTGGATACCCGGCTGTCCATGGAAGATCAAGTGACAGCCGTGGCCAGGAGGGCGTTTTACCAGGTTCGCCTGGTACGCCAGTTGCGCCCCCTATTGGATCGGGATGCCCTCTGCACAGTCACTCATGCCCTCGTGACATCCCAACTGGACTACTGCAATTCTCTCTACATGGGGCTCCCCTTGAGGTGCACCCGAAGACTTCAGCTTGTCCAGAATGCAGCCGCGCGAGCAATAATGGGAACCTCAAGGTTTACCCACGTAACACCGCTCTTGCACGAGCTGCACTGGCTACCTGTCGTCTTTCGGGTGAGCTTCAAGGTGTTAGTTATCATCTTTAAAGCGTTCCATGGCACGGGACCTAGTTATCTGCGGGATCGGATTCTGCCCCATACATCCCTGCGGCTGATCCGCTCCCACAGAGAGGGACTACTCCGGGTGCCGTCCACTAGGCTATGCCAGCGGCCGACGCCCAGGGGAAGGGCCTTCTCTGTGGCAGGCCCAGCCCTCTGGAACAACCTTCCCCCCGAAATTAGAACAACTACGGACCTCCGCTCCTTCCGTCAAAAACTCAAAACACACTTTTTCTGCTTGGCCGGCCTAAGTTAGGCTCCCGTCTTTTTATAGGTTTTTAGGGGTTTTAGTGTAATTTAATTTAGGGGATTTTAGCGCAGGGACAATTGTTTAATTCGTTTCTTAACTATTTATTTTTTCTATGTATTTTATATTGGTTTTTATTCCCTGTGCACCGCTCCGAGTCCCTTCGGGGAGAGGAGGCGGTATATAAATAAATTTATTATTATTATTATTATTCCTTCTTGCCCAAATAATATAATGGTGGTATATTCTCTGCTCTTCTGCCTGGATAGAAGAGTGGGAATAGTTTCAAAACTAGAAGGGGACCAAAATGCAGATTAAAAAGCAAATCAGGAAAAAAAAAAGCAAAAAAAGGCCAGACAAGAAAAGATAAATGGTTGCAGTGGAAGTCAATTAGCAACCAGAGGAATGATTGGCTGTGTGCTCAGTCTCCCAACATTAAACAGACCTCTGATTGGATTCACGAGTCATCTGACTTCGCCTTCAAAATGAAGGATGACAACGTCCAAAGTTACCATAGGATAAGGCTTAAAGGGGAAGAAGGAAGAGTATTTGTATACACTTAATTGTGGCTTAGGTTTGAACTGGGAATGAACAAAATCACTGTTTTGTGTTATCAGGAAGAAAATTGGGGTAGTCTGCCCTGAAATTCAACTTTGCATGTGCCCCAGTTGTGGGTTCCGGATCTTGTTCCAACCGGTACAGTTGGAACGGGCCTTGCATCGCCCACATGGATGCGTGCAGTTCATCCGCACACATGCATGGCGCACGCATACATCATACCTGCCTGCGATGCTTCCGCAAGCCTCTGCGATGCTCCAGCTGCTCTGCGGAGTGCCACGCAGGTGCTGTATGCACCATGCATATGCGCGGAAGTGCCAAAGGCTTAAAGGACAGGTAAAGAGCTCAGGTTGCTGGGTGGGCCCTCCAGAGCACCGTACCGGAACTGTACCCGGTGCTTCGGGCAGGCTCCGGTATGCCTGTACCAGGGCGTACCGCCTGCAACCGACCACTGACGCGCCCACTTTCTCAACTTACGAACTCTTCAATAACTAAGGGTGAAAGCTGCAGAGATTGTGGGAAACTATGCAGTTTTATCTTCTTTCCTTGTCTAAAAGGTTTTCTTTGGATAACATGCATGCACTGTGTCTCTTATTGGTTAAACTGATATATTTTCAGATTTTTCATCACTTCCTTATTCAGTTTATTCTTTTTCTTCTCTTTCTGACTCCTGCGATTCAATTGCTTATGACTACACTATAGATTCTTAGCAGTAGGTTGCCTTCAGTAGCCCCAGTTTTCCTAAATAAAACTTAGGGTCCTTTTGGAACAGCCTTAAAAATACTATACTACTTGTGAAAGTTACACTCCTAACTCTAATTATTCTCTATCCACATGTTCTTTTCACTATACAACAGGGGTGTCCAAACTTGGGAACTTTAAGACTTGTGGACTTCAACTCCCAGAATTCCCCAGCCAGCATGGCTGGCTGGAGAATTCTGGGAATTGAAGTCCACAAGTCTTAAAGTTCTCAAGTTTGGACACCCCTGCTATACAAAGTTACTTGCTTTTCCAGCAAGGCACGACATGTCACAGCAAACTGAATTGGGCCTATGTTTTGCTGCTTGGTTTTATGCTACTGTATAGGAGAAAAATAGTCAAAATTTGCAGGCAATCCCATTACTATTTATTTAATGAAAATAAACCAAGATTGGGTTGCAGTCTCTTTTTAAACTCCCATGAGTATCCCTATGACCAGCCCAATAATTTGCTGCTTGAGACTGATTGACAAATGGCATTTTCCCTGGAGGCCCACAAGCAGATGGAATTCAAATAAAATAATTGAAACAAGTTTACTTAGCGTGATTTATGAGTATTTTAAAGCTAGTCTTTCTAGGATGTGAAGTGGTCAGTTATGCATAGCACATCTTCATTAATACACTGCATATGTAATAGAGATGAGACATATTTACTGTGCTGATTAAAACTAGCTTCCCTGGAGAGGAAGGTAAATCTGAGGATTGACACTTACATGTCAATGCACACTAAAAAAATCTTCTTGCCTTTCCCATATATCTTCATCTTTTGCATTACTCATGGAAACATAGACTCATAGGACTAGAAGGGATCTCTGAGGTCTTTTAGTCCAAGGCCCTGCTCAAGGCAGGAGATCGTACACCTTCCCAGTCAAATGGTTGTCTAAGTCTATTTTTTAAGCTTCCATTAATGGAGTGCCCGCAACTCCAGGAAGCAAACTACCGGTATTCCATTGAGTAATTGTTCTCATTGTCAGAAAATATCCCCTTACTTCTAGGTTGGACTTCTAGGTTAACAAGCTTCACCCATTCTTGTCCTGCCCTCTGATGCTTTAGAAAATAGGTTGGCCATCTCTTTGTAGGAGACGACCAGGCTGAACCTGAGGGAGAGCTCATCATGAGTCCCTTCACTCAGAAATCTAAGATCTCTTCCAGAAGAGATCTAAGTCCATCTATCTTGAATTCCTTTTCTACCGCCAAATTGCTGGGATACAAATATTATAAATAAATATAAACATTGGGATGAAAGTATTAAGCATGAATAAAGCATTTCTTTAAATTGCACCTTGATCATAAATTGTTTTGGAATAATAATCAGAATATTTTGCCGCTAATGAAGATATTGTAGCAACTGTTTCCTAAAGCAGACCTAAAACTTTGCTGCAGTGATCCTTAACCTTGCTGTAAAAATGCTTGTCAGCTGTGATTTTTTGTAGACAATTAGCCAATTTAAGCCAATTACTGTAATCACTGATGGAATTATCTGAATTTGGCTTTCACAAAACAGTTCTTTTTTAGTCCCAGTTGCAAAGACTGCCCCAAAATATCTGGCATTGTTGTCTCCAGTCCCGTACAGTACTAGCAGGGGAAGGATACTGGTAGGCAGTGGCAGCAAATGACAGTGGATGGTAACAAACCATGGCTGTCAGTCAACTTCAAGAATAAGCATCCATGGGAATGAATGTTGCTGCTACTTCCTACATAATGTCAGAGACTAGGAAAGGGGTGTCAAACTGGTGGCCCATAGGCTGGATGCGTTACGCACAGGCGACATCCATCCCAGCTCCGCAAAGGGGAAAAAACGTAATAGATCATGTGACAGCAACATGACGTTGTGAGTTTGACTCCCGTGGATTAGGAAGTAGCAAGTTAGCATCTAACTACTGGGAGAGTGGTGCCAGATTCCAGAAAGTGTAATTTGAGAGTTGAGCTTTTTAAAATAATCTCTGCCTGCCTGAGAAAGGTATTGATTTTAGCACTAATTGATCTAAGTGACATAGAGTTTTCATTTCATGTTGAAATTATTGATTTAAGTGGCGGGGACCAATTCACCATGGCCAACTCACCACAGCCAAGTTACTGCAGGACAACTTGCTGTGGCCAACTCGTTGTGGGACAACGCACCACGGGACAATCCACGTAGAAATAATGCAATAAATGCTATCTGCCCTGTTTCATCTACATTACTTCCATGTTTGTCAATGGAAATAATGTTGAAGTAACAGTGGCAGATAATATTTATCGCCTTGAATTATCCCAGGTGTAATAGCCCTGTGGCACATTTTCCCATGGTGAGTTGGCCATAGTGAGATGGCCATGGTGAGATGGCCGCAGCAAGATGGCCACAACAAGATGGGCATGGTGAGGTGACCATGGCAATATGGCTGTGGCAAGTTGGCCGCAGAGAATTGTCCCGTTCCAATTTTGATTGCATACAGCAAATAATTGACTTATCGGCAGAGATGTGTGATTTTATACAGCAAACTCTGGCTTGGTGAGAGAGAATGTTGATTTTAAAACCCCCCGCAGGCCCAGTTAGCCCTGCTGGGAGTGACTAAAAGAATTATAACTGATTTAGAGATGTGTTTGCAGTTTGTTGTGATAGAAGAAGAAACCAAACAAAGCTAACAAAGAATTTTGCACACTGTGCTATACATAATAAAATTACATAACCAACCCCTTCTCCATAAAATCCATTCAAAACCTGGAACAGAATGACCCTGTCCATTGTTAGTATTGTTCTACTTTTTAAATCCTTAGTCCTTTGAAACTTTATTTTTGCCAGGGTACATAATCTTGATGAGGCAAGAAAGGGCCATATAAACCTTTGAACATAGTGCTGGAGAATATACTCCAAAAATGTTGAAAGGGAAAATAATAACTTAATATTATTGATTTATTGGTATTTATTGACTATGCTAATTGCCTGTGAAGCAATATCTGTAAACTTCACTAATTCCCCCATATGTATGTATATTCTATCTTCCATATACAGTACATACAAATACCACATTGTTTTCCTTTAGGCACAAATATATACTAGGGCAGGGGTTTCCAACCTTTGGAACTTTACGTCTGAAGGACTTCAGCTCTCAGAATTCTCCAGCCAGCTTTGCTTTGCTGGCTGGAGAATTCTGGGAGCTGAAGTCCTTCAGACTTAACGTGGCAAAGGTTGGAGACCCCTGTACTAGGGCTGTCATGTTTCTGCAACAAAACCCTGGATGACCAGTGAATGGCAACAAAACCATAGACTCTAACTCAGGAGGATCTTCAGCCAATACGTGCACACTTCAAACCCAAAAATACACTAAGGCTGAAGCTGGTCCACCCCAAGAATAAAAACACGCAGATGCAAACTGTATGCATATTCTATCTTCCATATACAGTACATACACATACCACATTGTTTTCCTTTAGGCATAAATATATACTAGGGCAGGGGTTTCCAACCTTTGGAACTTTAAGTCTGAAGGACTTCAGCTCTCAGAATTCTCCAGCCAGCTTTGCTTTGCTGGCTGGAGAATTCTGGGAGCTGAAGTCCTTCAGACTTAACGTGGCAAAGGTTGGAGACCCCTGTACTAGGGCTGTCATGTTTCTGCAACAAAACCCTGGATGGCCAGTGAATGGCAACAAAACCCTCCCTCCCTCCCTACTGTATTTCTCTCTCTCTCTCTTTCTCTCTCTTTATCCTTCTACCTTCCTACCTACCTACACACACTCTCCCTCCCTCCCTACTGTATATCACTCTTTCTATTTCTCTCTCTATCCTTCTACCTACCTACCTAACTACCTACACACACACTCCCTCCCTCCCTCCCTCCCTATCTACTGTATTTCTCTCTCTCTCTATTCTCTCTCTCTCTATTCCTTTATCTACCTACCTACATACACACACACACTCACTCTCTCTCTCCCTACCTACTGTATTTCTCTCCCTCTCTTTCTATTTCTCTCTCTCTATCCCTCTACCTACCTATCTACACATTCTCTCTCTCCCCCTACACACCTACTGCATTTCTCTCTCTCTCCCCCTTTACCTACCTACCTACACAGACACTCTCTCTCCCTACCTACCTACTGTATTTCTCTCTATTTCTCTCTCTCTCTCTATCCCTTTATCTACCTACCTACCATATTTCTCTTTCTTTCTCTCCCTCTCTATCCCTTTATCTACCTACCTACTTTTTTTGTAATTTGCCTCTTCAAAACCTTGGTGCGTCTTATACTCCGGTGCGTCTTATACTCCGAAAAATACGGTATTTATGTAGTTTTAAGTTCTAAATGCCTTCATAAGATTTATTTGCAATAATAAGATAACTCCATAATTATGATCCTGTAGGGTTATGGTATCTGTAGTACTACATGGATTGTTCATTTTATTTACCAGCCACAACTAGTATAGGCACTCTGAAGAAACTTCCATCTGGGTACGTAATTTATGTGTAGAAATATACATTAATTTGGTTCATCCATTTGATTCTGATCCTGTGGGCTATAACTACAGGACTTATGCTTCAACCATAATTCCCATGGATAAAGAAATATTCTAGGAGAAAATTATCAATCTTAGTTCATGTAGGTGTCGCTGCTCTATGGAAACATAGCTGATAAGCAAGTTCTTATTTGTACCATTATGCCATATTGTATGTAAATACGGTATTAAGATTTTTGCAGGGTAGTTCTGTTGCTTGTTCTGTCTGGTTATTGTTTCTGACTTTTGGTGACCTGAAGAATATTATTTTGCTAGGATTGTCCAATAGTGACTGTTTCTTTGGGCTTTTATACATTTTTGCTTGGATCAAGTTTTCTTTAGTTCATGGTTCTGATGTTTCATGTACTACAGGGTATAGATATCTTCGCCAATCTGAATTTTTCTTTTGCCTCAAGGACCATCGGTACCTGGATCTCATTTTGGACTTCAATCTAGCCACATCTGAAGTCCCAGTTTTACTTGTACTTATCTCTACTCTTCTCCAGTAGCTGTTTGGATACCTTCCCTCCTGAAGTCATACTCAAATATTAGGCTGAGATTTTCTTGATTGTAAACATCTGTTTAGTTTTTCTGTCAGCATTTTAGAATGGATTGCCAGTTGCTTCTCCAGTGGATCACATTAAGTCTGATTACTTTTGTTTGATCTGTCTATCATGGGTTATCCTTCTGGAAGGCTACACTTTCAATAATATAGGTTACAGCTTCTTTGGGATGTGTCAGCCTCTCTACCAATACATAGTCCCCCCAACCTTCCCCCCAACCTACCCCCCAAACTCAGAACTACTACGGACCTCCGCTCCTTCCGCCAAAAGTTAAAGACCTATTTTTTCCATCAAGCTGGCCTGGCCTAATCTACCTCGTCTAGCCTTCAATCTGAAGTCTAAATTGTTTTAATCGGGATTTTAAGGGGAAATAGTTTTAAGATTTTAAGATTTTAGCACAGGGCGATAGCTATTTAATTTGGTTTTAAATATTTATAATTGTTATGTTTATATGTTTTTAATTTACGGTGCACCGCCCCGAGTCCCTTTGGGGAGAGGGTGCGGTTTATAAATTAAAATAATAAATAATAGTCACAAACCATGAAGAGACATGAATGAAGGCAAATATATGTGTCCCAGGATAATGTTGCAGGATCCAATCTGACACATTCTGGTGAGAGAGAAGCCCCCTGAGGATGGGCTCCAGCATGAGTCCGAAAGCTCAGAAGACAATAACAGCAAGAAGAAAACAATCTTTTTCCTATGACCTATTTTATGCTTCAATCACATCCATTTTTCCCCTGTCATTTTTTTTAAACCAAATTTTTATATAGCTGCCCATCTCACAAAACATGAGCCTCGGCAGCACACAAACATAACAACGATTTAAAAATCATAAAACACTGAAACAAAAGTAAAAAAAATACCCAAGATTGCAGGAGAACAAAAATTATTTTGCAGGCTCGTCGTGGGATCTTCAAGATTGATGGAAAACCCGTGATTTAAGGGTTCTCCAAAAGGCAAGCAGGGATGGGGCCAACTTCATCTCAGGGTGAATGATATTTTAAAGTGCAGGGGCCACCATCTAGATCTCACCAGAGAGTGTTATCTTTGGGATAATGGGACATGCAACATATTCCTCTTAATAAATTTGATGTAACTGGGAAGAGATGTTTCTTCAAATAACCTGGTGCCATGCTATCAAAACTAGCACCTTGAATTTTACCCAAAAGCAAGCTGGTAACCAAAGCAGTTTGCAGGTGCCAGTGTATGCTGTCATGAGTATCCAAGGTGCATGCATAACTTTCTACACAAATTGACTCTGCACCAGTTCTGGTTACTCTTCAAGGGCAGGTCATTGAATACAAGATATTCTTCAATAGCATCCGCAGACAACCGCCCTGCCGCCCTGTTTAGGGTGACCCGCGCCCTCCTCCAACAGAGGGTGCGGGAAGCCCCGTTACAGGGTAGAGCAGAGGAATTTGTGACTTTTCTGCAGGAGAAAACCTCTCAGATACAGAACGAGTTAGCCCCCATTCATGGCCCAGTGGGATGCCACGAGAGAGATCTTGTTTGGGAGGAGTTTGACTCCGTTACTTCCGAAGATATGGACAGGTTACGTGGGCGACTGCGAGCCACCACATGTTTACATGACCCGTGCCCCTCCTGGCTTGTACTGGCATCCTGGGAGGTGACACGAGGCTGGCTCCAAGAGGTTGTCAACGCATCCTTAAGTGAGGGTTCCTTGCCTGCTTCCCTAAAAGAAGCGATGG
This sequence comes from Rhabdophis nuchalis, assembly GCA_039707465.1. Taxonomy (NCBI): domain Eukaryota; kingdom Metazoa; phylum Chordata; class Lepidosauria; order Squamata; family Natricidae; genus Rhabdophis; species Rhabdophis nuchalis. The sequence goes on along the minus strand of CM077643.1, from coordinate 119,587,650 downwards.
TGAGGCCCCTCCTTAAGAAGCCCTCTTTGGATCCAGCTCTTTTAAACAACTATCGTCCTGTCTCCAACCTTCCTATTTTGGCGAAGGTTGTCGAGAGTGTGGTGGCACAACAGTTTCCCCGTCACCTGGATGAAGTTGATTATCTAGATCCGCGCCAGTCCGGCTTTCGGCCCGGGCATAGCACCGAGACGGCATTGGTCGCGTTGGTGGATGATCTCTGGAGGGCCAGAGATGGGGGTTGTTCCTCCATCCTGGTCCTATTAGACCTCTCGGCGGCTTTCAATACCATCGACCATGGTATCCTATTGCATCGGCTGGGGGGGTTGGGGGTGGGAGGCACCGTTTTGCGGTGGTTCTCCTCCTACCTCTCTGGCCGATCGCAATTTGTGTTGGCAGGGGGGCAGAGGTCGACCGCGAGACCCCTCACATGTGGGGTGCCTCGGGTCGGTCCTCTCGCCCCTCCTGTTCAACACATACATGAAGCCGCTGGGTCAGATCATCTGTGGTTTTGGGGTAGAGTACCATCTATACACTGATGACACCCAGCTGTATATATCTACCCCAGACCACCCCAACGATGCCGTAGCGGTGATGTGCCAGTGCCTGGAAGCCGTGCGGATCTGGATGGGAAGTAACGGACTCAAGCTAAACCCGACCAAGACCGAGTGGCTGTGGTTTCCAGCGGCCCGGTTCAACCAGCTTACTCCATCGCTGGCCATAGGGGGCGAACATCTTGCCCCTGTGGATGGGGCGCGCAATTTGGGTGTCCTCCTGGATACCCGGCTGTCAATGGAAGATCAGGTGACATCCGTGGCCAGGAGGGCGTTTTACCAGGTTCGCCTGGTACGCCAATTGCGCCCCCTATTGGATCGGGACGCCCTTCGCACAGTCACTCATGCCCTCGTGACGTCCCGACTGGACTATTGCAACTCTCTCTACATGGGGCTTCCCTTGAGGTGCACCCGGAGACTTCAGCTAGTCCAGAATGCAGCCGCGCGAGCAATTATGGGTACCACAAGGTACACCCATGTAACACCGCTCTTGCGCGAGCTGCACTGGCTGCCTGTCGTCTTCCGGGTGCGCTTCAAGGTATTAATTATCATCTTTAAAGCGCTCCATGGCTCGGGACCTAGCTACTTGCGGGAGCGGATCCTGCCTCATATATCCTCACGACCGATTCGCTCCCACAGAGAGGGACTTCTCCGGGTGCCGTCCAGTAGACTTTGTCAGCGGGCGACACCCAGGGCAAGGGCTCTCTCTGTGGCAGGCCCAGCCCTCTGGAACGACCTCCCCCCCGATATTAGGACCACCACGAACCTCCGCTCCTTCCGTCTTAAATTGAAAACACACTTTTTCTGCCTTGCCGGCCTGGGATAGCTACTCCTCTGTCTTTAGGGTTTATTGGGGATCTCTAGTTAGATAGTTTTAACGGGTATTTTAGCACAGGTCACTTAATTTAATGTATTTTTAATGAAATATGTACATAGTTATTGTTCTTATTCCTCCTGTGCACCGCCCCGAGTCCCTGTGGGGAGAGGGTGCGGTTTATAAGTAATAAATTACAGTGGTACCTCGCTTCACGAACGCCTCTCTTCACGACCAATTCGGATTACGACCAAAAATTTCACAAAAAATGTGCTCCGCTGCACGAACTCCGCCTCGCTGCACGAACGGCAATGTTCGTAAAAAACGCCTCGCTTCACGAACTCCGCCTCGCTTCACGAACTCCACCTCGCTTCACGAACTCCGCCCTCGCATCACGAACAAAAAAGTTCGTAAAAATGCTCGGATTTGCGAACCCCGCCTCGCTGCACGACCCGGAGCCGCGGACATTTTATCTACGAACGGATTTCCTATTCGTCACATGGTTGCGACTTCCTTCCTGCACGAACGTTCGTGGAGAGAGACACAGACAACGACACAGAGAAGCTGATTGCAAAATGGCTCCCAGGAAGCGTGGTGGAAAGAGGAGAGTACGGAGCAGCAATGCAGGTGACAATTTGCAAGCTGGGAATGCAGAAATTGTTGTGGAAGCTGGGGATGCAGGGCTTGCTGTGCCAGCTGGGGATACAGAACTTGCTGGGCCACCTGGGCCACCTGGGGATACAGAGCTTGCTGGGCCACCTGGGCCACCTGGGGATGCAGAACTTGCTGTGCCAGCTGGGGATACAGAACATGCTGTGCCACCTGGGCCACCTGGGGATGCAGAACTTGCTGTGCCATCTGGGGATACAGAGCTTGCTGGGCCACCTGGGCCACCTGGGGATGCAGAACTTGCTGTGCCACCTGGGGATACAGAACATGCTGTGCCACCTGGGCCACCTGGGGATGCAGAACTTGCTGTGCCAGCTGGGGATACAGAGCTTGCTGGGCCACCTGGGGATGCAGAACTTGCTGTGCCACCTGGGGATACAGAGCTTGCTGGGCCACCTGGGCCACCTGGGGATGCAGAACTTGCTGTGCCAGCTGGGGATACAGAACTTGCTGGGCCATCTGGGCCACCTGGGAATACAGAACTTGCTGTGCCAGCTGGGAATGCAGGTGACAAAAATGTGCAGCGCAAGCATGGTGGAAAGAAGCAAGTGCGGAGAAGCACTGAAAGTGCCAGCAAAGCTGGGAAGAAAATAACCATTGAGGTGAAGAAGGAGATTGTGGAAAAGCATGACCGTGGCATTCGTGTGACTGATCTGGCCTCGGAGTACAAGATGCCAAAGTCAACAATCTCTACTATTTTAAAAAACAAAGCCGCCATCAAAGGAGCTGATGTTGCTAAAGGCGTAACAAGATTAAGCAAGCAGAGGACGCAAGTGCTGGAAGAGGTGGAAAAACTTTTGTTGGTGTGGGTGAATGAGAAACAGCTGGCAGGTGATAGCGTTAGTGAAACTATGATCTGTGAGAAAGCCAGGAGATTGCACAGTGATTTAGTGCAAGGAAGCCCCTCTACAAGTGCCACGAGTGACGACTTTAAAGCCAGTAGAGGGTGGTTTGAAAAATTCCGCAGGAGAAGTGGCATCCACAGTGTGATTAGACATGGTGAGGCTACCAGCTCTGACAAGGCCGCAGCAGAAGCCTACAAGGTGGAATTTGCAGAATTCATGGCAACAGAAGGCTACGTCGCTCAACAAGTCTTCAACTGTGACGAAACAGGGCTCTTCTGGAAAAAAATGCCAAACAGAACCTACATCACGCAGGAGGAAAAGGCACTACCAGGGCACAAGCCCATGAAGGACAGATTGACCCTTTTGCTGTGTGCCAACGCAAGTGGCGATCTAAAAATCAAACCACTGCTGGTTTACCATTCACAGACCCCTCGTGCATTTAGGCAACAAAATGTCAACAAGGCCAGACTGCCCGTCATGTGGAGATCCAATGCCAAAGCTTGGGTGACAAGGCAGTTGTTCATGGAATGGCTGCACGAGGTGTTTGCACCCACTGTCAAAAAGTATCTCTCTGATAACCAGCTGCCTGAAAGGTGCCTTCTTCTAATGGACAATGCCCCAGCACACCCTCCAGTCTTGGTGGATGATATGGATGCTGAGTATGACTTCATCAAGGTCAAGTTCCTCCCCCCCAACACAACACCACTTCTGCAACCAATGGACCAGCAAGTCATCTGCAACTTCAAGAAGCTGTACACAAAGGCGCTCTTCACTAGGTGCTATAATGTCATTGAAGAGATGTCCTTGACTTTAAAAGAGTTCTGGAAGAAACATTTCAATGTTGTCCACTGCATTAACCTCATTGACAAAGCCTGGCAAGAGGTCACTCACCGAACTCTAACTGCAGCCTGGAGGAAACTGTGGCCAGAATGTGCCACTGAACAGGAACAGGAACATGACATAGACCTAGAAGGGTCTGACACAGAGGTAGTGGACGAAATTGTGTCCATGGGCAAGAGTATGGGTCTGGACGTTGACGGTGCTGATGTGGAAGACCTTGTTGAGGAACATAGGGAGGAGCTGACCACTGAGGAACTTTCTGAACTCCACAGTGAGCAGCAAAAGGCACTTCTTGAGGAGCATTCAACAGAGGAGGAGGAAGAGAGGGAGGAGGTTACCAGTGATGCCATAAAAGCCATTATGGTAAAATGGCATGAGTGCCATGATTTCTTTGAAAAGCACCACCCCAACATAACTGTCACGAACAGAGTGTTAAATCTCATGGATGATAATGTGGTGTCTCATTTCCGGAAGGTTTTGCAACGCAGGAAAAGACAAGTGACATTGGACAGATTTTTCAGCAAAGCTGAGCCTGCAGCTAAGAGACAAAGGAGAGAGGAAAGCCCTGAAGAAGCCTTTGATGTCCTTATGGAGGGGGACTCTCCCTCCAAACAATAACTGCCTCCCACCTGCCTTCATCCATGCCAGAAGTCATCTCAAGCAAGCTTGGTGCTCTCTCTTTACTGTGTACTGTACATACATTACCATACTGTACAAATGTGTAATTTTTGCCTATGTTGGGGTGCTTCTATAACCTTAAAACCAGGTCAGAAATGTACAAATGTGTTTTGTTATTTGTTTCATATTTTGGGGTGCTTCCATAACCTTAAAACCAGGTCCGAAATGTACAAATGTGTAATTTTTGCCTATGTTGGGGTGCTTCTATAACCTTAAAACCAGGTCAGAAATGTACAAATGTGTTTTGTTATTTGTTTCATATTTTGGGGTGCTTCCATAACCTTAAAACCAGGTCAGAAATGTACAAATGTGTTTTGTTATTTGTTTCATATTTTGGGGTGCTTCCATAACCTTAAAACCAGGTCAGAAATGTACCAATGTGTAATTTTTGCCTATGTTGGGGTGCTTCCATAACCTTAAAACCAGGTCAGAAATGTACAAATGTGTTTTGTTATTTGTTTCATATTTTGGGGTGCTTCTATAAACTTAAAACCAGGTCAGAAATGTACAAATGTGTAATTTTTGCCTATGTTGGGGTGCTTCTAAAACCACAATACAGTACAAGTTGAGAACTGTACAAATGTGTCTTGTAATTTTTTTCATATTTTGGGTGCTTCAAAACCCAAAAAACAAGGTCAGAACGGATTAACCGGATTTACATTGAACCCTATGGGAAACTGTGCCTCTCTTCACGACCAATTCTGTTCGCGAACAGAGTCCGTTCAAGATTCACGACCAAAAAACAAGGTCGGAACGGATTAATCGGATTTACATTGAACCCTATGGGAAATTGTGCCTCGCATCACGACCAATTCGGATCGCGACCAGAGTCATTTCACGAATTAAGTTCGTGATCCGAGGTACCACTGTATTATTATTATTATTATTTATTATTATCTTCAAAAAAGAAGAGGTTGCATGGCCAGTCTAAAACCTTAACTGCCTTTCAAGGGCTCAGTTGGTATATGCATCAGATCATATCATAATCCCCAACTCCCTCTGAGTTGTATCTGGGGTGGACTGATTTAATGTGTCCTGTCTCCATGACTGGGGCCAGCACCAGAGAATACAATCACTACCAGAGCATGATCTGACCATGATGGGAAACACCAAAAGTTTCCCTAATTCCAGATCATAATTGACACTGCTCCAACAAGAGCTTCAGACCAGGAGTGTAACCATTGTCTTGTGCCATGCCTTGGATGACCTGGAATGACTATCATGATGGCCATGGCTACCTCAGTTCCCACCCCTAGAAAATGCAGATTGAAGTCTCCCAAGACCATAAACCTGGGGACCTCCACTGCATATACTGAGGGTGAGTCGTAAAGCTCAGGCAGGGTGGTTGTTATGCAGCAGGAAAGTTGGTATAATACAATAATTCAATTGATCCCTAGATCTCAAGTTAATGAATGGGGTATCACATCCAGCAAATACTGGATGCTGCCCGACTCTTAGAGACAAGGGGCAAAATCTAGCTCTTCTTCAGTGGTGGTGGGATAAACTTCCCAAATGATTTTCTGAGAACCTTTTGAAACTAAACTTGGTATTTATGGCTTTAAAGCATAAATAAACGAGTTATTTCAAGAAGATAACTATTTATTTATTTATTTATTTATTTATTTATCATATTTATATCCTGCACCCATCTTCCACAGAGGGACCCGGGGCGGCGCACAGGAAAATTAAAATATACAAATATACAAATATACAAAAATACAAAAACTCTTAAAAACCATATTAAACCTATCCCTGCGCTAAAACATAATTAAAACCCCCAAATTAAAACTTTGATCAGCTAATAGTCAGTTTGGTATCGGGTAGTTCATGCCAGGCCGGCTAGATGAAACAAGTGCGTTTTTAAGCGCTGGCGGAACAGGCGGAGGTCCGAGGTGACACGGAGTTCGGGAGGTAGGTCGTTCCAGATCTCAAATAGAAATCTTCAGCAGGGATTATAATGGGAGAGAATAGAAATGTACCTGGGATTAAAGTAAAGGTTGAAAAGGCCAAAATGATGAAGATGATCTCATGAGTAATCAGCAATTTATAAAAAAATATTTAATTATTTTCCTTGATTATTATAGAAAGCTGTGCTTCTGTTATGCAAAAATATTTACAAACAGTTGGGGCAATGCCATATGTTTTTCATGTTCTGCTACAAACTCTAATTCAAAAAATTGTTTCCGCCACTCCTCTAATTGTCTTGCTGTTTCTTTCCATAAATAATGCATGTGTATTCGGAAGCATCTGACTATGAAAGCCTTACATTTTACAGTACTAAAAAGTTTAGAAAGGGAAACCATAAGCGGCTTTTTATGCAAATGAAAAATGGCTCTGTGTTTAAGTCAGGAACAGTCATAATCATATGCCACATCTATTTGACCTATTTTGAAGCATATCGCTCCTCGCTGCAAGCTGCTTAGGAGAGAATGGAGGCAGAACCAGTAAGATTTTGTAGCTTCTAAGAGAGAAAAAGAGGAGGGGGAGAGAGGGAGGAAGAGAGAGGGGAAGTAGGTGGGTGGGTGGGAGGGAGGGAGGGAGGGAGGGAGGGAGGGAGGGAGGAAAAAGTTTCAATAAGCTTTTGTGGTTGCCAATAATTGATGATATGGTGTAGTGTGGTCTGATATGGTATGGTATGGTGTATGGCATGGCATGGCATGATATGGTACAAATCATAACAATACATGTCTATGGGGATTCTCGGTCATCCAGGTCATGGTTGTCCCAAAGGTGCTTTTTCAAGAGGCAACTGGGCTTCCTTGTTTTTCTTTGAAGACATTTCACTTTTCCTCCAAGAAGCTTTAAAAAGTACCTTCGGAATAAAAATGATCTTTAAAACCTTTATTATACCAGAGGGGTTTTAACAATCTAATATTTATTTGTAGACTTATATACAAGCACACACACACACACACTGCATAAGCACATAGTATATTTGGACATTTTTGAATACTCTGAATTTCCATTCTTCACCATTCCTGGGAGGGAAGAGAAATCACCATCTTAATCAACTCTATTTGAAAAGAGCTTCTGTGTCGATTCGAGCAATTTTTAAATCCCATTATTTGGAAGCGAAACTGGCCAACAGCAGATATATTTTTTTGCCATGATTTTGCCTCAATCCATTACAACCAATGGAGCTCAAATTTTTGGATCTCTTGTTTCATTTGGAAGGATTAAGAGAATCTAATGGGCAAAACTCATATATGATGTATACAACTAGCTAGGCTTTGTCACTTTGGAGGAAGCCCAGTGGGTAAGATGACTTCAAAAGGCACAATATAAATAGGAGAGGAGCTGGTAGTATAGGAAATGTTATGTCATTTCTCCTATTTCAAGGACGTGTGTAGTTTCAACTAGAAATTGAAATTCAACAGTGGGGAAAAGGGCAGAGAGAGACACTGAATCAGACTTTTCCCACCTGTCATCCTCCAGATGTGTTGGACCACAGCAGCCCCAATTCTTAATATGAAGAGTTGTTGTCATAAGCCAAACAAAAGGTAGTTACACATACCACTCAGCCAAGATTTATTTTAACCAGGATTGTTGAAGATGTCTCAGTGGCCCAGATTAAATTTGAAATATGGGATTATAACCATAATTGCTGGGTGTCTGTTCAGAATCCACTAGCATTAAAATTTATTTTTTAAGTTTAACAAATAAAACATGCTAAACTAATTACATAGGTTACTCAAAAAGAAAGCGGTGAAAGCCATTTTAGTACTATTCAGTTCATTATTACCAGGTGTTTGGCCCCAACTGAACTAAGTTGGCATCTTATATGTAGGTCTTATTCTGTTTTATTTTCATTTATTGTTATTGTCTTTCTTCTCAGACGCTGCCCAGACACTGCCTAGTGTTTAGGATGGTCTGCAAATAAATACCTTATGAAAATGAACAGTAGAGATGACTACTAATCTTAAAGGCACCCACATATTTAGCAATAGTGTCCATAGTGGGGAAGCATTCATATGTAGTATGGAGATGTTCACAAAGGCTACTTCCCTGCAGACACATAATAATTGACAGGACTTTTCAGGGATAGAGCCTTCTTTTACAAATTTGATTAATTCCCACTTTCCGTTTTTCAAATCCTATCTGCCAGCAGCCCCAAATTTGGCCCTTTTGTAGAGTTGTTATGTAGGCAAGGAGAATGGTCAGAAGATACTCGCTAACTTCTCACCCTTTTCTTCAAAAACCCTTGAGTTATTTAGATGAGATAATTGATGTACTTGGAACACCTGGTGTATTCTCTGCAACTGTTATTTACATTTGCAAATAAGTAAGTAAGTAAGTAAGTAAGTAAGTAAGTAAGTAAGTAAGTAAGTAAGGAAGGAAGGAAGGAAGGAAGGAGTCTCTACTCCACCACATTTGATTGCCTAGTGCAACTAGTGCTTGGCAATGGTTTAACCATAAATGAGTTACTATATCATCATCTTCATTCTTGGATCCTTGAGTCTAAATGACAACTGAAGCAGATAGGAGCTTCTTTGCTTGATTATTTTTCCTGTATTGTTTTCTCAAATTAAAAAAAAAATCTAAAGGAAAACTTGGATTCACAGGTAATAAATTTATTGAGCTAATCTCTTCAGTAAAAGTACACTGGAAAGGAGATAGAAATTCCTTTTTGGGAAAAATATTTTAGCAGTTATGCTAAATTTAATGCAGTAATTTAGATTTAAATAATTATTCTAGATTAAACTCATTTACCTAGTAGTACACTGTAAATTTAGTCACATTAATTTTGAATCTCAGTTAATTCACAGAGTTGATTTATTTCCTTTGAAAGAGTAAAAAAATGTAGCGGAAGGGCTCTCATTGCAGGAAAAAAATTGGCTCAAATTTCCATTTTCAGAAGAGAAACTATTTTCAAAAATCTCCCAGATTCTCAGGAGAGACCGTAGTCACCCAAAACAGATTTTCAGTTAGTGAAAGCGGAGATGGTATAAGCACAATTTACCCATAGCTTACATGTTATGCTATACCATAATGTAGTTTGATTATGGAGTAGCATTAGGTAAACTCAGCCATGGTGATTTGTAAACTATTGTTTATAACTAAACACAACATGTAAACTCAATCCTGTTTTGTTTAATAAGCCATAGTTTAATTGGTGTAAGAAACTAATCAGAACATTGGATGAATAACATACTGTTAGATGTTGGAAGAAAACTTGGATATGCCCAATTTTCATTTCACATAAAGTAAAATATATATATGCCTTTGGCTGTTACAATTGAATAATTGTTGGATGTAGACCTTAAGGAATAGAATATTAAATTGGTTTTCCAGTTTGATGTATTTGATACATTTTAATCTGTTAATATTTCATTGCATTGAAGCAGGTGTCATCCATTAATATTCCCAATCTAACTCAACAAAGCAACATGCAATGCAACTTTCATAGGTTTACTCTATAGGAGTCCCATAATCTGCTGGCATGCAAGAATTCATTAAGCAGCATGCTGCAGACTTGGGCTTGGTGAATGATAGCTGGGAAACTTGATCACAGCATGCCCTTATAGAAATGTAGAATGTTGTGTCCTGCATTGGATAAAAGGGGGAAAAGCATACAAATCTCCAAAAGCTTCATGAAAAGCTCTGCATTTTTTAGACAATTTTCAGTTGGTTCCAAATTTCAATTTATGAAGACTGGATATATTTGAGAAGATAATTCCCTCTACTCCCCCCCCCCCCCAAATCCTGGCTCTTTCTCACAAGGCATTTACATCAATATGTCAACTTAATTTCTATGTTCTCAGGGCATCATCTTCTTTGGGCACATTTAGTATCTTTGGGTTTCTCTGCAGTGCAGCGCAAATGATAAATAAAAGTTTTGGAGGCTGAACCATTTATCCAACTGCAGAAGCTGTTGCCTGTTCTGCATTCTTGGTAGAAATTAAAAACGCACTTTTTCTGCTTGGCCGGCCTAGGTTAGTCATCTGTTTATTGTTTAATCGGGTTTTTAAGGGGTTTAGTTTTTACTATTTTGGGTTTTTAGCGCAGGGATAAATTGTTTAATCTTGATTTTATTTATATTTATGTATATTTATGTTTGTATATTTTAATTCCCCTGTGCACCGCTCCGAGTCCCTTCGGGGAGAGGAAGCGGTCTATAAATTAAATATTATTATTATTATTATTATTATTATTATTATTATTATTATTATTATTATTATTATTATTATTATTATTATTAAATTGTTACTTTCTAGTAGATTTCCTGGGCAATTTTATCATGAAAACCAATATTAATCTTTCTAGTTAATTTTAAATTTTTTAGAATTTTAATTCTAATTATGTTCTAAAACATAATCCCTGTTTTACAATTTTACAACTCCTGTAAAAGCAGTATCCATCTTGCCCTGCTTGAATTTCCCTACTTATAAAGACTCTGTGTACTTTGCCTTGATTTTTTGAGTAATATTGTATAACATGTGTATCTGGATTTTTGTAAATGACTGACAGCATAGAACTGAGAACTTACAAATATGTACTTGCTTTCACTTTGTAGTGTATGAAAAATGTTTCTTGTTAATGATCTATTTTGATGTCCCGGAAGGGCCGACGACTTTGACGTGAATGCTCTCAAAATTTCTTTGTATCCCTTACCCCACCCTATTGAAAAACTGTAAAACCAATAAAACGTTTTCAATATAAAAAAAAAAAAAGACTCTGTGTATAAAACTTTTGCCTTATTCTTCCTCCCAGTCTCTGGACTTCAACAAGTCACATCTCTCCTCTCAGCCCAAGGTATCACATTACAGCCTACCTACAACCAGAATTTGCAGTTGCTGGGGAAAGTATCTGATTGTAAAAGTAGCACCATGTCATTGTTATAGGTCAGTGATGGCGAACCTATGGCACGCGTGCCACAGGTGGCACGCGGAGCCATTTTGTAGGGCATGCGAGACGTTGCCCTGATAGCTCCAACGCGCATGTGCGCGCTAGCCAGCTGATTTTGGATTTCATTTTTCGCTGTTTTTTGCCCTCTGGAGGTTTTCCTAAAGCCTCCGGAGAGCGAAAAACAACCCAACCTGTAAACCAGAAGTTCGGGAATAAATGTCCGGTTTGCATTTCGCTGTTTTTCTCCCTCCGGAGATTTCAGGATGGCATCGCAAGGCAGTCCTGAGAAAGGGAAAGTCTTCCCTCTCCAAAACAGCGCTGTTTTAACAGTGCTGTTTTGAGAAGCCTCCGATCGCAAGGCAGCCCTGAGAAGGAAAAACTCTTCCTTCCCCAAAACAGCGCTGTTTTGAGGAGCCTCCAATCGCAAGGCAGCGCTGAGTAAAGGTGGTTTCCCTCCCTCTCAACACTGTTTTGAGAAGCAAGGCTTTCCCTCCCCTCCCCCAGCGCTGTTTTGGGATCTGAGGCCAAAAGTGGGGGATGTTGCACACACATCCGCAAGGCGAGCACAGGGGTGGTGGTCATGCGCATATGTGAAGGGGGGATGAAGAGCGCGGAGGGGGTGTCACACGGATGTGCAGGGGAAGGGGCATGTGGGAGAAGCATTGCATTATGGGTATGGGCACGCGAGCATGCACAACAGCACACGCGTGCATGCTTTCGGCACCCAAGGAAGAAAAGGTTCGCCATCACTGTTATAGGTCTTCATGGAATTGATAAGCCAAAAGAATGGCATTTGGTCCTGGTAGTTTGGGTTTTGTTTCCAGGATATACCCCAGGTACTGAAGAATTAATAACAATGGTGCATTGGAAAATCTGCTAGAAATACCATTTACGTGCAAGGATGAAGTGATAGGACTATAAAATAGAGAAAATCATAGAAAACGAAGAAGCTAAAGTGCTCTGGATCTTAGAATTCAAATAGAGGGTAACCTGCCACATAACCCTGGATAGTGGATGTGGCAGTACCAGGAGATAGCAGAATAAGAGAGAAAGAACTGGAGAAGACCCCTGCAAATAGAAACAGAAAGACTGTGACAAAAGAAAGCAAAAGTAATGCCAATAGTAATAGGTGCCTTGTATGCAATTCCAAAACAACTGGATCACTAGTTGAACACCATCGGCATTGACAAATTCACCATCAGTAAATTGCAAAAGGTAGCTTTACTCCGAAGAGCTTACATCCTGTGATGATATCTCTAACACCATCAAATATCCTCATCTATCATAGGTCCTTGGAAAGGACTCAATGGGAAGACAAAAATGCCAAATCCAATCTGAACATCTGGTTGACTGTGTAATATCACCATTAGCATTGACAAATTCGCCATCAATCTTTTGCAAAAAGACAACTTTACTTGGAACAGCTAACGCTAATATCCACATCTTCCTATCCTAGGAAAGATTGGATAGATGGGGGGAAAGTGCTAAATCCAATCTGAACATCTGGCTGACTGAACTATAATTTATTAAATTTGTATGCTATTGTGTCATGGTGTTTCCCTGCCTCCTCTTAACATTTTGAGGTCAATACAATACAATACAATACAATGTAATGCAATGCAATACAATACAATAGCAGAGTTGGAAGGGACCTTGGAGGTCTTCTAGTCCAACCCCCTGCCTAGGCTGGAACCTTATACCATTTCAGACAAATGACTATTCAACATCTTCTTAAAGACTTCCAGTGTTGGGGCATTCACAACTTCTGGAGACAAGCTGTTCCACTGACTAATTGTTCTAATTGTCAGGAAATTTCTCCTCAGTTCTAAGTTGTTTCTCTCCTTGATTAGTTTCCATCCATTGCTTCTTGTTCTGCCCTCATGTGCTTTGGAGAATAGTTTGACTCCCTCTTCTTTGTGGCAACCCTTGAGATTCTGGAACACTGTTATCAATAGGTCAATAGGAGTGAAGATGAGAAAATGGCCAATTCAAAGCATTGTTAAAGATTGAGAAGTGAAAACAGTTCTATGTGGAAAAGCCCGTGTAATAAGGAAAACATGCTTTTTAATATGTTATAAACACAGCCCAGACTGAATTTTGCTCATAAGAGTTCTGTCTTTCCCCTTCAACCAAGCTACCTCCTCTGATTATAATTCAAAATTAAAACATCTGATTATCAAAGGATTAAGAAGAAATTGCTTTAACCTCTATTGGCCAAACTATACAGCATTATTGGTGTCAGGCTTATTTTTACAACCTACTCACTGCTGAGTATTTTGTTTTCACTGTTAATTCTTGCACCCATCTTTTGTTATCAGAGAGGGACCAGTATCTCTGTGTACGATAGCTCCTTCTTATAAGCTGTTACTGCCATTTGCCTGCAGGAAGATTCAATTAAAGCTAATGAAATCTGGGTCAAAAATCTCTCTCTTCCAAGTTCATTTTTACTTTCGCATTTGATTGTTCTCTTCTTATCTATTATGAATGTTCCTGTTAAACCCTCTCAGAGAAAAGAAAGCTCTCAGGGAAATCCTTTTCTGCAAGTGTATTATTTTCTCAAGTCTCTTCTGTTTTGAGTCTCAATCAATGTCACTTACTACCCTAGCCTGCATAAAGGGACTCAAAATAGATGCAAACTTATATACCATTATGATTAATCTAAGATGTAACTGGCGATGACTGAAACAAGCTATCAGGAATATATCTCGCAAGGGATATCAAAACTCAAATTAGAACTCAAAATAAAAACTCAAAATAGATACAAACTCCAGACTCGATTGCAGAAAATACGACTTCAGCAATAGAGTGGTCAATGCCTGGAATACTCTACCTGACTCCATTGTTACTTCCTCAAATCCCCATAGCTAAACTGTCTACTGTGGACCTCCCACCATTCCTAAGACGTCTATAAGGGGGCATGCATAAGGGCACCAGTGTGCCTACCATCCCTTGCTACTGTCTCCGTTTATTTGTATTCATATCATGTGCTCATGTCTATGTTTATACTTATACCTGTTATCTCGTACATTTTTGACAAACAAACAAACTAACTAACTAACTAACTAACTAACTAACTAACTAACTAACTAAACTAACTAACTAATAAATAAATAAATAAAATGGCCAAGAGTTACATTGATCTCCATATTGCAGGAGCAGTAAGCCCTCCAAGTCTTGGTTACACACACCTTTTCATCTTGTGTCAAATCAGTTTTGTGAGAAAGTGCACGTGTATTATATGAATTCAGGGATATGCCTGTCTTGGTTTTTCATTTGATAAATCTTTTAACTAAACTCATTTAACAAAAAAAAAATCCATATTAATATTTCTGCTAACACAAACACTTTATTGACCATTTTGGCTAAAGCGCAGGTTTTATAAATAATATTTTCCCCAATTTCTACATGCTATTTTGATGAATTTTCCTACAGATTATTTTACAGATATAAATTTGGTGGTGGTGGTGGTGACGTCCGTTGCATTTGGATCTCCACATTTGCACATTTCAGATTATTATACTATTTTTTAAGTTATTTGTAGGTATGACATTAGATGCATTTCTATTAAAATATAAAAGTAATGAATTTTGCCCTATTACTAATTTATAGTGAATTGTAGACAGAGTCACTGCATGTATTTCAAGAGCATCCTGAGCAAGCCATACTTTCAAAGGGATCCAAACACCAGAAATATTGAAGCTGGGGGGAAAGATCTCAGTATGTTCACAAGTGGAAATAGGACAGGCTAGGCAATTAAGGTAACATTATGTCCTGTGGACTTTAGCTCCCCTAATTCCTGAGCCAGCAGAGTTCTGAATTAGAAGTTCCTTTAAATTTCCTCATCTCAGAGCTTTGAATTGTGACTGAAAATGATATGAAAATTAAGACAACTTATGCAACCCTTGTGAGATATGCTCCTGATAGCTTGTTTCAATCATCACCAGTTACCATCTTAGACTAATCACAATCCGATATAACATATTGTAGCATTACAGCATACTTGCTGTAGAATGTAGACAGTGATGGTTTGATTTGCTTGGAGGTTTAGATGCACATAGAGAGTTACTGGAGAGCCAGTTTGATATAATGGTGAAGGCATCAGTTTAGAAACTGGAAGACCATAAGTTGTAGTAATGCTTAAGGCACAAAGGCAGCTAGATAAACTTGGACTGGTCAGTCTCTGTCAGTTCTAAGAAGGAAACAATGACAAATGACTTCTGAAATCTTTCCAAGAAAATTTGCTCAGGGAAAATTTGCTCAGAAAATTTGACTGTAGTCAACAGGGAAAGACAGAAAAGAAAGAAAGAAAGAAAAGGAAGAAAAGGAAGGAAGGAAGGAAGAAAAGAGAAAGGAGAAAGAAACAGAGAGAGAGAGAGAAACAAAGGAAGGGACAAAGGGAGAGAGAAAGAGAGAAAAAGAAAAAGAAAGACAGAAAGAAAGAATGACAAAGAAAGAAAGAAAGAAAAGGAGAGAAAGAAAAAAAGAAAGGGAGAAAAAGGAAGAAAGAAAAAGAAAGGAAAGAATGAGAAATTATATTTACAATGTAACAAAATAATGTAAATGATATAACAATAATTTAAATCTTACAATATAATATTTACTGATTTTTTATATTTCCAAAAAGTAGAATATTTTTTTATCTTTCTAGGACTCTAGGAATGTTTATGTTCCAGCAATAATGAGTAGCAGCTGGCATCAGAAAGGAAAATTAATTTTTGCCTTTAGATAATAGGGTAATATTGGGTCCTTTTTGGAGAAGGTGGGGGGTATAAATTTGAATGAAACAAATAAATAAAATAAATAATAGTTCATTGAGACTGTGTGAAATATTGTGTGATTTACACACTCTAGTCAAACCATAGCTGGCTTGATATTTGTCTCTCAAATCTAGGTAGTTTAAATACTGCAATCCTTTCTATTACAGTCCATTTTCCTTTGACTGTCATTACAGATGCACTTTCAAAAAGCATTGTCCATGTGTCACGTTCATTTGAAAAAGGATGCTCCCATGCAAAGCCCAAGTCTTGATGTATTCTAGAGACATTTTTCCTTGTTTGAATGAGCTCTTAGCAACTTTTGTTTTGAATGTTTCATTATGGTACTTGCAATTGTATTTATACTGCAGTTGTAATTTCTTTCTCTGTGTGGCACCTAGCATCTTTGAAGTAAAAGAATTAAACCATGAAAGAAATATAAAGAACAATTTGAGAAATGCTAAGCAAATATAAACAGAATTAATTGTTTATGTATTGAAATGAAGCAGTCTGAAAATGATTAACGAGGCTGGATTATGCCCATAAGGAAAACATTCAAAATTCATTCAAAGCATATAATGAGATTTTTTAGAAAAGTAATTTGTGACAACTACATATTTAGCATTGGGGTAACCAATGTTGCCTTTATTGGTCTTGTTCAAGCATTTAATCAGAGGTATGGAGTTCAAGACATCAAAAGCCATACATGCTGGCCTTCCTATCACTCTACTTCCCAGCCCTGTCTGTTCAGATCTCCAACTTTTTTGTATTAGATTGACAGGCTTGGGGGGGTCCAAATGAATGTGGATAGACTTCCCTTCAGAGCTTGAAATTCAATATGAGAAAAATGTATTTCTGAGAAGAACAGAGAAGACATAGAAATGGAGAGAATATTAATATTAACACATTCTCTCCATTTCTATATATATTTATGTAATCTATGCCCCATGCTGAGCATTCACATGTTTATGCAAATTGAAATCATTAATTTAGAGTTACATATCCCATTGAAAGTTCAAAAGATCTTCATTTTTGTGTTAAATTTATATTTAACACAAAAATAGTTTGTCACAAAAGCGACTGCCTGTGAAGGCTCCTGGATTGGGGCTGAAAGGTGAAAGTGAAATCAGTATGCTCTATCGCAGGGGTCTCCAACCTTTGCAACTTTAAGTCTGAAGGACTTCAGCTCCCAGACTTCTCCAGCTGAAGTCCTTCAGACTTAAAGTTGCAAAGGTTGGAGACCCCTGCTCTATCCCATATTTGGGTAGACCAAATTGCCCTGATAAAAACCACTTAAAAGGTCTTCATGCAAAACTTGAGCTTATGCTAGTTGAAGATTTATAATTATCAAAGATTGGAAATTAAAGTCTTTCTTTGCATCAATAACATTGGGGGAAATAGCGCTGGTAAAAAGTCTTTAAAGATCTGCATCCATTAAAATTTTGTCTCAATTGTTAATCCATAATAACGTTAGGTTTCCTAACATTTTATGCTTGGTCTATGCAAAGTTCTTCTTGAATAATAGTATTGGAAATGTTTACATTTCTCATTAAGATGATTTTGTATTTCTGTATAAACCTCAAAAGAGTTTTATTGCTTATTGGTTCTCTGGTTTCTTTCTATTTCATTTTCATCTGTTTCCATATACAAGCAATAAAATATATAGGATATTGCACTTTGATGTACTCTTGGACAACAAATTGAGGACAGGTAGTAAGTGCTGACCATCTCATTCTTCCTGGGGATGAATAACTGGATGAAGAATTTAAGAATATGTTATTCTTTAATTTTCCATATTGAAAGATTTGGGTTTCCAACACCAAGCCATCCTTATGTTGAAATTAACAGGTAGTTAACTTCAAGTTAATAGGCCCTATATTTATACAAACCACAGTAACAAAGCATAGCAAAACATTAATGCGTCTTCCCATGAAGATTTCCTTTTTCCTTTCTTTTCCTTTCTTTTCCTTTCCTTTCCTTCCCTTCCCTTCCCTTTCCCTCCCCCTCCTTGCTTACCTTATCTACCCTACCCCTTCCTTCCTTCCTTCCTTCCTTCCTTCCTTCCTTCCTTCCTTCCTTCCTTCCTTCCTTCCACTGCATCTTCTATTCAAAATATTGTTCAAATGTTTGGGCAAAGTTGATCAATTTCATAAAGCAAATGATACCAACAAATAACCCCAAAGTATTATTTGTATGGATATATAAATATTGCCATCAGCGATATCTCAATGATTTCCCACTGTTTGACCAAAGCTGTGATTCCCAAATGAATGTTATTTAAATGGCATCACTCCAGATATACTGATATATTGCATTTGCAATATATACTCAAGAGCTGATAAGACAACTGAGTGTGAGAATTTCTCTAAAGATCATTGGGGTATAAATATACGATGATTAGAGATACACAATGTATAAAACTACAGAATCTGGTATGAGAAGAAGCACTGACTTCAGAATATCACTGGGTTGCTGGAATTCTTGTTGTTTAGAAAATGTCCATTAGGAAACTAATTAGGTGTGGTTGGCTTCTCATCTTTACTAATAATGGCCATCTCTGCCATGCAGCAGAATGAAATGAACTGCTTCAGGTGGGCCCATGAAAAGAGAGGAAAGACAAAGGTAATAATTTGCATCTGAATGGTGCAACAAGAGTTTTCCTGCTGTTAAACCAAAAGAGGCTGCTGGTCAGGGCAGCCTCTGAATGTGTTTGGTACAGCTCAGCTGTGCCATGCATTATGAGGGTTGGAAGGAAATCTATCTGAAAGTTGGCAATTACAATTGAACTAGACCGGGAAGGGGGAGGGGGGATTCTAGCAGCACTGTATTTATATTACAATAGACACATTGTTTTTCAACACTGGAATCCTTCCTTTTGCAAAGGATCAATGGCTTGGTGCTCCCCAATTGATATGTATTGGTTTGCAAGGCATTGCCTTGCCTATGTATCCATCCCAGGGCCCTTTGTGCAATTCGGGATTCTGAATGGGCACACAATAATTCCAGTCCCTTTATCTTTCAGCTAGTGGCAGTGGTGAGAGGCAAATTATCCTGTTTTACAACAGGGATCTCTATAATGGAAGACATTCATGTCCCTAACAACACTGTAATTAGAGGATTTTATTATTCTGTTGTTTTGTATTTTTTTAAGAAGTAAAAAGTCATTAAGTGCCTCTATGAACACCAGTCTCCATGGCAAACTGGCAGCACCAATGCCTTCAGAATGGAAACAACTTGACCAGCTTTGAAAACATTAAAAATTACCTTCATTATCAGGAGATGCAAAACTTGTTTTTCTCCCCCACACCAGGGTGGGTTGCTGCCAGCATTACTGCAGGTTCTGAGTGCAAAATGTTTTGCATGCGCATGCACTCG
Source organism: Rhabdophis nuchalis (assembly GCA_039707465.1). NCBI lineage: Eukaryota > Metazoa > Chordata > Lepidosauria > Squamata > Natricidae > Rhabdophis > Rhabdophis nuchalis. The sequence goes on along the minus strand of CM077643.1, from coordinate 119,568,278 downwards.
CACGCATGCCAAATGCACGCTTTGCTCACGTGCGCATTTGCACCTAAAAAGGTCTGTGCATGCGCACAATGTTAGAAAACGGAAAAAATACATTTTTGCTATGAAGATTGATCTGCGTATGTGCAGAACTGGAAATCAAGATGGAGCCGCTAACAATAGAACCTGCTTGGGGGTGTGGCAGGCGAAGTTACTACCTACTTGGCTGAACTGGTCCGAACCAGTAGGGACCCACTTCTGTCCCACACTCCCTTTGGTTTTCTCCTCATTTTACCCACCTCGGAAGGATGCAAGGCTGAGTCAACCTTGAGCCTGGTGAGATTTGAACTGCAGCTAGCAGTCAGCTGAACTGCACTCCAACCACTGTGGAACCTCGGCCCTTAGTTGGTCATTTGCATTCTTTTAGCAGGTAGTTAAGATTACGACATCATCTATCTCCAATCCACAACACAGTCCTTTCAATAGCTCCAAGAAGGCTCCACACCAATTTGCACCACTCAGGTGACCCTGATGTCACATATTAAACCTCCAGGTGATCTTAACGATCTGCTAAAAGAATGCAAACGACTGGTTGTCTGCATGGAGTATAAATCCTTCTATTCCCCACCATCCAGTCAGAGCTGAAGAAGCTTCTTGGATGAGAAGTGAAACATCTTAAAAGAAAAACAGAAAGTCCAGTTGCCTCTCAGAAAAAAAGCACCTTTGGGACATAGCATTTGACGCTCTCTATATTCCTGTTTAACATCTGTGTGAAACTGCTGGGAGACATCATCCATCACCATGTGATAAGGAATCATTACTGTGTCATTTGCATTCTTTTAGCAGGTAGTTAAGATTACAACATCATCTATCTCCAGGGTCTACCTCTCCCTGATTACTTCTACCCATTCCATCAGGTTTTGTAGAAGAACCATATTGGTGGTTCCATCTGCTAAGGAGTTCCATCTGAAGGAATACAGGAGATGAGTTTTTATGATGCCTGTCCTCTGAAACATTGCCACCCCCCCTTCCTTGAGACAAGATTAGCTTCAACCCTTTTGGACAGTCTTCATATATTATTCCTTAGCAGTGAGCCTGAATTTAGGAAAAGGAACCAAGCTTATCCTAAAATGTCCTGTGAATTCCTATGAATGTTTCACAAAAAAGAACGAAAAAATAAACCAGCCTTCAGAGAAGTGTTTATTTTCACTCAAAATGAATGGGTTTCATTTTGGTTCTTCACAAGCAGACAGTTTCTCCAAAAACGAGTCAAACATATTCCGGTCAGCAAACATGATGAGCATCCTTGGTTAGTACCTAGTATAAGACCGATCCAAAAGAAAAAGGATTGACATATAGTGCTATGATACACTGTTAATTATGGTTGCATGTTTCAGGCCTTGTTTTAAATAAGTATAGTAATTGTGTTTGGTTTGTCTTAGTTAATATTTGCCTACTATTTTACTGTTGCTATTGTTAAGCTGTGAACTAATTTTATTGGATGGAATTGTATAATTAATGTGTTTTCTGATTTGTAAAGGTGAGTAATAATATAACACTGTGCTATTCACATACACTAGATGTATGATTTACCATATGTGAGTAATCATCTATGTTAAATAAAATGAATAAAATGGCTCTTAAATAAATTATCCACTTCTCTGAGTTTTAATAATCATTAGTAGAAAACGCACTGACAATTTAAAATGTTTTTCCGTTTCATGTAATATATTCAGATTTTTTACTTAATTTCTCCTCCTTCTTTACTGCCAAAATTCTACATCGCATTTGTAAAGCACAAGAATGCATTTTCAGGATCAGTCAATCTTTATAATATGTTTTTCCTATTATCAACATTATAAAGGCATGAGGGATCTAACCATAACCATTAACCTGATTTAGTCAAATTACAGTTAATTTGCTCTTGACTTGCTTCCTGTACAAATGAATTCATCAATCATATTAATGTGTTTGTAGCAACTTGAGATTACAGGCAATTCTCTTCTATGGTGTGAATATTTGCTAATGCAATTACCCACCATCTATAGCTAATGTATGCCTATACAGAAATAAGAAGTTATGTTATTTTTGCAACATCACAGTGTGTTATGAAAATTATATCCTGAATTCATAATATTATAAAATTTGGTCTCTAACTCATATGATTAAAAAAAATAGATAAACTTTGCCAACACAGGGTCTTCTAGAAATGTCTAGACTGAAATTTGTAAAATTCTCCAGTCAGGATTTCCATGAGCTTCTTTAGTTTTGTGTGGTCTTCACATCTTTATAAAGCTGTTTTCCTAGCAGAATGTGTCTGAAGTGATAACTTTCACGCCGTTATCAGGCTGGCGGTCCACGGGTGAGGGGGAAGAAAAACGACACCAAATTCTTCTTCGAGTGGGTTGGAACGGCGCACAGACAAAAGCCAGCAAGCCCTTTTATTAACTTTATCAGAAGGCAGAGTTAAGCATGCAACGTCATGTAAACATACACAAATCATGACCATATAAGGAAATTCACACAGTAGAATAGGAGTCACGTGCTCTTTGTTGATAGCACGTTGCAAGAAAAGAAGAACTTTTCTCCAAGGTGTTGAATGTCAGAGGGTGTCAGAGGGAGTGGCTAGTAACTTTCCATGCCAGCTTCCTTGTTTATGTCCGACCGGTCAGAACCAGTCTACACTAACAGAAATGCTTAACACGTGATGCAGTGTCATAATGCAACATGTGTCCTGCGTTTCAGAGCTCAATCAAAGCTGATGCTTTCAGGGAGATCTGGCTCCTCCCACCCTTCCTTCATGCCACCAGTTTCCTTACTTGGGACCCTTATGTCTGTTTGCAGGTGAGAACGAACCCAAATGCTGGTGAGGCATGTACCTACCTGGAGTGTGAAGGACTCTCCACCTGCTATCTCTGTTGTCCTTAATTGGCTTGCTGATTTCTCCCATTTAGCCAGGCATTGCAGAATCAGCCTACTGCACCCTTCCACACTTGCTATGCTTTTATTGGGGGCATGTCTCATCTTACATTTTCCCTTTGACCCTTTCACTACCCTAAGCAGGAGAAGGGCAGTGTGCCAGAGCTTTAAGAGAAGTTGCATGTGAAAGCAGAAGTAAATGGAATGGAGGATCAGTGTAGCTGGGCTAGGAATAGCAATAGCACTTAGACTTATATGCCACTTCATACAGCCCTTTCTAAGTGGTTTACAAAGTCAGCATATGGCCCCCAACAATCCTACTTCTCATTTTACTGACCTTGGAAGGATGGAAGGCTGAGTCAACCTTGAGCCATTCAGAATCAAACTCCTGGAGTGAGCAGTACTGCATTCTAATCCCTGCACCACCACAGCTCTTAGAATGGAATCATGGAAAGGTCTAAAAATTCTAACTGTGAAAATATTGACCTATCATGAAGATTTTTTAAAACAATTGCTACAAAAAGAACCACAGTGTTTATTACCAGCGTTGAGTCATGTCAGGGTTTGTCTACCTACTAGCCATCTCTTTGTTACTGTATTTCTCAACCTCAGCAACTTTAAGATGGGTGGACTTCAGTTCTCAGAATTCTCCAGCTAGCATGGAGTAATTCCAATTCATTCAAAGCCTTAAAATGTACTGGAAAAAAAGTCTATTCAAGAAAAGGCAAACACAACATGTTCATGACAATCTGGGCAATCCTATTTTGTAGCTGCATTGATTGGGGAATTACTGTTAGTGTTGCTGCTTGGCTACTATTTTATGCTAGTTATAATTTTGCTTATTGTTTTTATTATGTTTTTGTTATCAGTCAAGAGTCATGTGCTTGAGATGGGCAGCTGTATAAATTTGAGAGGGGGGGGAGAGAGAGAGAGAGAGAGAGAGAGGTTGGCTCACATTGCTTTTTAAAAACAAATCTTCCTTTTTTTGTATTTTACTGAATTTCCAGTGAAGGAAGTAACATTTCTATTCATCAACAAATCTGCAGTGCTGCTCATAATTTTAAACCCCCCCATTAAAAATAGGAAATGGCTTATAGTGAACCAAAAACTATTAGAATCTCATAAAGTATCCAAATAATGAGAAAGCATGTCTGTACATTTTGTTGGAACAGAATAATTAAGGTCACAGTTATAGAAGCTCTGACTCCAGTAGTTTAACATGACATCAAAGACTTCAATAATCATTCAATAATATTGAAGTCTGAACTACCTGAATAATTAAATTATGTTACCCCAGGACCTTGTTTAGTGATTCACTTTCAGACTAGTGAATGCATGAGTAGTTTATCCATTTCTGAAACAGTGGGATTAGAGGCTTTCCTTTTCTACCTTTACTGTCATATTATAATTTCATAATAGCTATTGATGTGAAAGCTGTCTGGGATATGAGAACAACAGAAACACATGTTCTGTGTGATTAAAGCAAAGCTGTATAGGTACCTCCATCTGATTGGGTTTTGTTCATTCAAAAGTTTGGATAAAGTAAATATGTAAATTATTAATAGGAATCAAGGAATCTTATATGCTTTCCACAGGATATTTTGTATGTTTCTCTGGCCTAGTGTACAGACACAAAAAAGTTTTGTGTTGAAGTCAATTAAGTAGTCTGTGTGTCTTAATTCTGAGATCCACGATCATTGATTTACATTTTAAAACATAATCTTGATAAACTGATTAAGAAAACAAAAACACCTCCTCTAGAATTATTTTTTGGGCAGACACAACTTTAATGTCCCAAGAGGTGAACAAAACCTTTACTTATGAGCTTTTATTTTTTTCACTGAAAAGTGTAAGTGTAGTCACTAGCATTCTGGAGGTGTGAAATAATGGTTTGCTTGCTTGTTTTTCTTTGGTTTATAGTTATTTCCCCAGAATTGGCCTCAATGGAAACCAATACTGTCTCTTTTGAGCATACTGAAATGTCTCTTAAGTGACAAATAATAGGAATTTTTAATCTACCTCTCTAACTCTAATAGTGCTATAACAAACAAACATAATAATAATAATAATAATAATAATAATAATAATAATAATAATAATAATAATAATCTTTATTGTCATTGTAATAATATTGTAATAAAATTACAATGAAATTGGTTCGAGCGCCCCGCCAACACCTGCACCAGGTGGGATACAGACAGCAGCGACAGCCACAACAGGAATCTCTCCAGGCAAACAAAAAGGCCGACAAATGACAGTTGAAACAAAATGGCCGACAAATGACAGTTGAAAAGGATCAATTGTACTTTGTCTTTTATTATCCATTTCTTCAAATCTGTTTCGCATAATGTCAACAATACATGTAACCATCATTTTTAGTGAAAATAGGTGAGTCGCTCACGGTTTGCATTAGTTTTCTATTTTTTAACAGATTTAATAATTAAAAGAAATTTGAAAAGTTTGGACCAAATATAATTCCTGCCTGAATTGCAACACACACACACACACACACACACACACACACACACACACTACTTGTAATATGTAGCAGAAAAAGACAAGAAATTGCCTTCTTGGTGGGCTGGGACAGACAGAGGATAGGCAGAGGTAGGAACATGCATTCCTACCCTAAAAAATGATTGGTTAATAGCCATAGAGGAATTTAGTTCTGGCCTTGAAAGGAAGGGAGAATGGGACAACTTGCTGCAACCAACTCATCATGGCCAACTCGCTGCAGGACAGCTCACCATGGCTGACTCGCCGTGGGGCAACTCGTTGCAGGACAATTTAACAATTCTATTTAATTATTTAAAATAAATATAAATTATTTTAATTTTTGCTATTCGCATTTCCTTCTGTCCCTCCTTTTGCATCCTTTCTTTAATGAATTTATTCCACCCTTTCTTTGGTATTAGTGTAACCCTTGTCCTTCTGAATTGTCCTCCAGCAAGTTGTCCATGGGAAGTTGGCTGTGGTGAATTGGCCACAGAGGTGGGCTGCACTTACATTCACAAGCGGTTTGCTGTTTGTGAGCGTCTGTGTGCACGTGCTAGCTTTGCTCACATGTGCCCCTTTGGGCGTGAAACGGAGCTTCAAAGAAGCAGGCAATCAACTCAGGCAGCTCTGCTGAGTAAAGCAGGGGTGGTGCAAAACTCAGCTGGGCAGTGAGGGTGGAGGGAATGAGCCAGAAAGTTCATTATAAATGGATAGCTTAGCACAAGGGTGGGTGGGCAGGACAAGCTAGCTATCACAGCTAAGGGTTCACCCAAAACTGTGCGACCACGAGTTGGCCATGGTGAGTTGGCCAAAGAACAGAAGAAAGGTGGGAAGGAATAAAATGGTTATTAAGCCTTGAGAAAGTACAGAGTGTGAGAAAGAGACTCAGAACAGCCCTACCTTGTCCTTGTTGTCCTTAAGAAGAGGTGGTAAAGGTTTGGGGCAAGCTTCCAAGATTCTATAACTATATCCTACAAAAACAAAGTAGCATTCCTTTGCTGTGCCTGTTTCTTGATTTGGCATGCCCTGAAGATCTGACAGCTACTCATGCATAGGCAGGCTGGTTCTTCAAATCATCTCAAAGTGGACTTTGTGAGTTAGACTCTCATACGCTCTGGATGAAAACAAGAAGGCTTAGAAGGGAGGGGGGAGAAGGAGGAAGAGTGTGTATAGAGGATTGTAAGAATCTTCTGAACATAACAAAAGGGAAAGAGAATAGAAAGGTTGCTAAGTTCTGTGCTGACCAGTTGAGAGGCATTTTTATATGAGTCTAGGAATTTAGCAAATAAAAGGAAAAAAAACCCTCTCACCTCATAATTTGGGGAAGATATTAATAACTTGTCAATCAAAAAATCTGCTCTTTCTTTTTCTTCTTGTGGGAAAGGGAATAATGAGATTATTTAGCATAATGGTTTACCGAGGAGCTAAGGGTGATGAAACACCACAAGAGATGCCTAGAGAGAAGATGGAGGTCTACTCGATTTGTATCTGACCGGACACAGGTAAGAGCCCATTTACGGACTTACATTGTGGCGCTGAGAGTGGCCAAACGTCATCATTGTGCCACTCTCATAGCATCCGCAGAAAACCGCCCTGCCGCCCTGTTTAGGGTGACCCGCTCCCTCCTTCAACAGAGGGTGCGGGAAGCCCCGCTACAGGGTAGAGCAGAGGAATTTGTGATTTTTCTGCAGGAGAAAATCGCTCAGATACAGAACGAGTTAGCCCCCATTGATGGCCCAGTGGGATGCCACGAGGCAGATCTTGTTTGGGAGGAGTTTGACTCCGTTGCTTCCGAGGATATGGACAGGTTACGTGGGCGACTGCGAGCCACCACATGTTTATTGGACCCGTGTCCCTCCTGGCTTGTACTGGCATCCTGGGAGGTGACACGAGGCTGGCTCCAAGAGGTTGTCAACGCTTCCTTAAGTGAGGGTTCCTTGCCTGCTTCCCTAAAAGAGGCTATGGTGAGGCCCCTCCTTAAGAAGCCCTCTTTGGATCCAGCTTTATTAACCAACTATCGTCCAGTCTCCAACCTTCCCTTCTTGGCGAAGGTTGTTGAGAGTGTGGTGGCACAACAGTTTCCCCGTCACCTGGAGGAAGTTGATTATCTAGACCCGCGCCAGTCCGGCTTTCGGCCCGGGCATAGCACTGAGACGGCATTGGTCGCGTTGGTTGATGATCTCTGGAGGGCCAGAGATGGGGGTTGTTCCTCCATCCTGGTCCTATTAGACCTCTCAGCGGCTTTCGATACCATCGACCATGGTATCCTATTGCATCGGCTGGGGGGGTTGGGAGTGGGAGGCACCGTTTTACGGTGGTTCTCCTCCTACCTCTCTGGCCGATCGCAATTTGTGTTGGCAGGGGAGCAGAGGTCGACCTCGAGACCCCTCACATGTGGGGTGCCTCAGGGGTCGGTCCTCTCGCCTCTCCTGTTTAACACATACATGAAGCCGCTGGGTGAGATCATCCGTGGTTTTGGGGTAGAGTACCATCTATACGCTGACGACACCCAGCTGTATATTTCTACCCCAAACCACCCCAACGATGCCGTAGCGGTGATGTGCCAGTGCCTGGAAGCCGTGCGGGTCTGGATGGGAAGTAACAGACTCAGGCTCAACCCGACCAAGACCGAGTGGCTGTGGTTTCCGGCTGCCCGATTCAACCAGCTCACTCCATCGCTGGCCATAGGGGGAGAACATCTTGCCCCTGTGGATGGGGTGCGCAGTTTGGGTGTCCGCCTGGATGCCCGGCTGTCCATGGAAGATCAAGTGACAGCCGTGGCCAGGAGGGCGTTTTACCAGGTTCGCCTGGTTCGCCAATTGCGCCCCCTATTGGATCGGGACGCCCTTCGCACAGTTACTCATGCGCTCGTGACATCCCGACTGGACTATTGCAACTCTCTCTACATGGGGCTCCCCTTGAGGTGCATCCGGAGACTTCAGCTAGTCCAGAATGCAGCCGCGCGAGCAATTATGGGAACCACTAGGTTTACCCATGTAACACCGCTCTTGCGCGAGCTGCACTGGCTGCCTGTCGTCTTCCGGGTGCGCTTCAAGGTGTTGATTATCATCTTTAAAGCGCTCCATGGCTCGGTACCTAGCTATCTGCGGGATCGGATCCTGCCTCATACATCCTCACGACCGATTCGCTCCCACAGAGAGGGACTTCTCCGGGTGCCGTCCACTAGACTTTGTCAGCGGGCGACGCCCAGGGGAAGGGCTCTCTCTGTGGCGGGCCCGGCCCTCTGGAACGACCTTCCCCCCGATATTAGGACGACCACGGACCTCCGCTCCTTCCGTCTCAAATTAAAAACTCATTTCTTCTGTCTGGCCGGCCTAGGATAGTCTCTCTGTCTTTGGGGTTTTATTGGGGTTTTGTAATATTGCTTAGTTTTAATGGGAATTTTAGCGCAGGTTTGGATTTAATTTATTTTTAATGAAATGTTTATATGTATTTATTGTTTTACTGTGCCTGTGCACCGCCCCGAGTCCCTGTGGGGAGAGGGCGCGGTTTAGAAATATTAAAATTATTATTATTATTATTATAATGAGCATTAGAGATTTGATACGTTCATTGTAATTCTAAACTTTGAACACTAGCATTACAGATGATTCCAATTCTCCAGACTATTTCTTTCACATTTAAAGAAAAAACCCTCCCATTTTTCAAGTTAAAAAAATAACCTGAAAAGTTATGTAAGTTGGGCATCGATGTAGATACTGTATAATCTGTTCTTCTCCTTTGCCTTAAACAAGAAGGTACAAATCAGCATAAATCTGGCTCGTTAATTATTTTTGTGGCTGTGCCCTTAAGCAATGTCTGAAATGTTACAAGTGATAACAGATAAGGAGAAGTATTAATAGTGTTACAGAATAGCTTACAGAAGCTCTAAACACTGTCTGGGATAGGTCTTGCTTGAGTTTTACAGAGGCTTCTGTACCCTTAAGAAGTCACTATGGGCACCATCAATTCTAGAAAAGACTTTCATTGTGTGAATCATATTAAGCTATGAAATGTACTAAAAAATGGGAATCAAAGAACATCTCATTATCCTCATGAAAAACTTATATATGGATCTCGAAACCACAGTACAAACAGAAGATGGTGAAAAAACTGGTCCAGTTTGTCAAAGGAAAACAATAAGCTTGTATAATCTCCCCTTATATATTCAACCTACTGTATTTTTCAGCATATAAGATGCACCTTTTTCCCTTAAAAAAGAGGGTAAAACTCTGGGTGTGTCTTATATATTGAATACAGCATTTTTGGCCTACCAAAACCACACCCCCTTTGCAAAAATGGATGTGCAGAGGGTTTGGGAGGCTTGCAAAGTACTTAGGAGGCTGGGGAGGGCAGAAATGAGCAAAAAATGGGCTATTTTTGTTCGTTTTTGCCCCCCAGTCCCCAGGAGCACTCTACCAGGAACACTCTACCAGCCTCCCAAACCCTCTGCATGCCCCTCTTTTTGCAAAAAATCCCCGAGGCATGCAGAGGGTTTGGGAGGCCTAAAGTGTGCACAAACTTTTTAAAAACAAAATTACCTCTTCAAAATCATGGTGTGTCTTTTTTTTTTTAATGAAACTTTTTTATTGGTTTTCAAAATTTATACAGGGAAAAAGGTATAGGGTGAGAATAACATTTTGGTAGCTTCCCTGCCGTTGGTGGTGGCCCTCCCAACACTTTGTAAATTTACAATTTTAAAAGTAAAGGATAGGCATATATAAAGGTTACATTGTACAGTCCATATATTCAATCATCTTTTTCTTTGCCATTTTATCTTGTATCAACAATTAAAATCATTTTTGAGATCTAAGTCTTTTCGCAATTGACTGCTCTTCCCTGTCCCCAGGTGGGGCCGTCGCTCCCCCTGTTCCCCCATCTTTGCCTCCCAACTGGGGAGAATGTTTTTGAATAAATGTTTCCGCCTCACTTAGAGTTTAAATTTTTACTCTACCCCCTCCCAGAAGATCAGCATTCCCTCTGGCAATAACCACTTGAACCAAATTCCTTTTTTGTATAATTTCTTAGACAAGAAGGAATACTTCCTTCTTATTTCTCTAATTTTTTTCGGAATTTGTTTCAAAATGGTTATTTCTTTATCTTGATACTTTAAGATTCCATCCTGTTGAGCCCTCAATATCTCATCCCTTGTGGATCTCCTAAGAAATTTAACATGAACTTCTCTTGGTACATTATGCATCCTAGCATAGGCTGAATTAATTCTATAAACCAGGTCCATATCCCACAAGAGTTGTTCTTTATCTCTTTTAAGATATTCTGCTAACATTGTACTCATAACATCTTTGAGATCTTTATTTTCTGACTCTGGTATATTCTGGAACCTGAGGAAAAAAGACATTCTTTCAAATTCGATTTTAGTCATATGAGCTCCTAATTCTAGACTCTCCCTTCGGATCTCCTTAACCTCTTCCCCCATCTCGACTGCCCCCTCCTCTAACTTCACAATTTTTTGCTTATTTTCTGTTGTACTTTGTTGTGTTTTCCTCAGTTCTAATGTTAAATCCGTCATTTCTTTCCACATTTCATTCATGTTTTTCATTAGTTCCCGAAACATTTCTGTAACCAACAGTTCTTGTGCTCCCTCTCCAGCAGGTTCTTTCTCTAGAAGTGAAGAGATCTTCGGCTGTGTAGTCGGGCTGGAGACGGCTGAAGACGGGGCGGAAGTTGACTTTCCCGTTGGTGGCTTTCTAAAAGCTATTGTGTCAGTTCTAATTTCTAAGTTGATAAAGAAATGGCGCCGCAGAAACGGACGACCAAGACAGTCCGAGGTATCAGAGTAATCCGGATGGGAATCCAGTCTTAAGAGTTCACTTAAGAGAAAAGAAAAGAAATCTTGCAATACGCATCCAGGAGTCCACGTATTGGGAGAGACTTGGTAGTCTCTGGGAGAAATGTTAAAAGTAAAAAGTTTCAAATCCTTTGATGGTAATTATGGAAGGAAAAGCTTCACCAATGCAAGGGAGTTATAAGTGGAGAACAAAGAGAAGCCATCTTGCCCCGTCTTCTGACAGGAAGAAAAGTGAAAGTTCCATTTACTTTCTTTTTTTAAAAAGAGCTCCACAAGAAATTGTTGCAACTGCGATACGATACAATTCTTTTCCATATTTAGTTCAAATAGCAAGTTAGTCCTTTCCTCTCTCCATTCCAATGGAGAGGGATCGTTTGATTGCCGCGTTGTCCGAGGGGGGGGTGTTAAACAAGAAAAACTCCCCCCTCCAATCTCCGTTTAAAATTGATTGAACTGGAACTTACAATGTCCTATCGCTTATCCTATATCAGCAACCCAAGAGGTTAGGGAGCGCCTTCCACCTCCGGCATTTCAGCTACTCTTTTCATTCTGTTTGTTGTTCCTGGGATCCATCCGGCGAAGAGGCAAGGTTTGCCCCCCCTTTCTGCTCGCCAGCTCCTAGGGTAAGGCTGGGGGCATCCCACCAGCCGCCGCCAGGCTGGGGGCTCTCAGCGAGCTGCCCCTATGGGAGGAGACTCCCTCAGAATCTCCTATGCTCCCGAAGGAGCCCACCGGTACAGCAAGCGGTGGACAGAGCTCGAAGCACGTCCGTCGCCTTCGGAAACTGGAAACAAAGTTCAATCATGGTGTGTCTTATAGTCCAAAAAATATGGTATGTGCTGAATATTTATTAAGGGTAGCCCCATACATCCCTGCGGCCGATCCGCTCCCACAGAGAGGGACTTCTCCGGGTGCCGTCCACTAGGCTATGCCAGCGGGTGACGCCCAGGGGAAGGGCCTTCTCTGTGGCGGGCCCAGCCCTCTGGAATGACCTTCCCCCCGAAATTAGAACAACCACGGACCTCCGCTCCTTCCGTCAAAAATTGAAAACACACTTTTTCTGCTTGGCCGGCCTAGGTTAGTCCTCCGTTTTTAACCGGGTTCTTAGGGGATTGTAGTTAAGTTTTAGTATAGTGGGTTTTAGCGCAGGGATAATTTGTTTAATTCTTATTTTAACTATTTATGTATTTTATATTTGCTTTTTAACTTCCCTGTGCACCGCTCCGAGTCCCTTTGGGGAGAGGAGGCGGTCTATAAATAAAATTATTATTATTATTATTATTATTAGATTAGAAGATGATTAGCATGATTTTAAAACTGAAGGAAGAAATAGTAACTTGTGCTATCCTGATGATTCTACTCTAATAGCTGAAAATGCCAAGGATCTGCAAGGTTTAGAAATTAAAGTCAAGGAGCACAGTGAAAAAAATGAGATTAAAATTAAAACTATGGAAGATAAAACCAATGATAAGAGGTGCAACAACCTGTCTCATGATTGATAATGGAGACATTGAAGTGGTAGATAGCTTTTGCCTTGTAGAATGAACCATCAACAGTAAAGGAACTGTGGGCAAGCAACATAGTGCAGATTAGTGCTCAGTCAGCCAACCATGAAGATTTAGGAAAAGATATTCAAATGATGTGAAATATCTATACCTATAAACATCAGAGCTGTGCAGGCTATGGCATTCCCTGTGACACTCAATTGGCCCCAGTGGTGAAATTCATTTTTTTTTTACTACTGGTGCTTTGGGCGGGGCTTGGTGTGCATGGCAGGGGAAGGATACTGCAAAATCTCCATTCCCACCCCACTCCAGGGGAAGGTTACTGCAATATCCCCATTCCTTCCCCACTCCTGGGGAAGGATATTGTAAAATCTCCATTCCCACTCCACTCTAGGGGAAGGATACTGCAAAATCTCCATTCCCACCCCACTCCAGGGGAAGGATACTGCAAAATCCCCATTCTCACCCCACTCTGGCGTCAGCCAGACGTGGTATTTGCCAGTTCTCCAAATTACTCAAAATTTCAGCTACCAGTTCTCCAGAACCTGTCAGAACCTACTGAATTTCACCCCGATCGGGTCTCTATTGAACATCAAGGAAGCAGAGTAGAAAAGGTATGATGCCTTTAAACTTTCGTATTGAAAAAGACTGTTGAGAGTACTTTGGACATCCAAGAAAACAAACTGATGGATTGTTGAACTTAAAATTCTCACTCAAAATAGATATTTTCAAGTTCAAATTGTCCTAGTTTGGACACATTATGCAAACATGTAGTTCCTTGGAAAAGGCTCCAATGTTGGGAAAGGTGGAAGGAAAGAGAAGAGGATGACCAGCAACAAGGTAGATGGAGTCTGTTACAATGGCAAGGAGTGCACCATTGAAAGATCTAAAGGACCAGGTTGAGGACAGATCATCATGAAGAAAATCTATATGGCTACCAGGAACTGAAAACACCTTGATGTTTTCATAATGCCACACTTCTTTAATTTCATATCCTATGGGTCTCAGGACATCCTCAGAGCAGGAAGGTGAAAAGAATAATAAAAGCAGAAATTGTGATGCCACCGTGGAAATCCCATCCTTGGGAGCTTGTGTCATGACAATAAAAAGGGTAGAGCTTGAGGCTTGATGCAGTCATGCTGTTTTAGTCATTTTGACAAGAACAAATGCAGCAAACTCCTCTTTGATGCTCATGTTAATGACCATTAAGGAGTAGACTGGGTGTAATTTCCTCTAGTCTAGCATATATGTGTAGGCTTGTTAGCTACAATAAATTGGGTTAAAACCTTATTTTTAACCATATTCTAACATCTGAAAAACACATTTTTTTGTTCTGCTACTTAAAATTGTAGTTTATTTTACTTTTTAACCTTGTTATAACTCATTTTATTTTTCTTGTCAAATTGACCTATCACTACATTTATAGCTCATTATTTCCAATAGCTAAAATATTATTTAAGTGATATAAACTTGGAAGCTCATTTGGAAGCTGCTTTAGAACAATAGATTAAAAATGAAATATAATGTACCATAGCCATCTCAAAACTAACTGAATAAATGTTTTCGTTAAACTATAAACCATTAAGATCTTTTGAGATTATTGTAGTCATGACTCATTCTCCAAAGACATGTGCATGTTTTAGAAATTAAGTTAAGAATATCAAATACCAAGGCTGTCCACAACATTATTGTAATTCCCCATTACCTCATAGCCAAGGTGTCCACAAGATGTGGTCCCAAAAATCAAGGTGATATAATGTCTGCTATTTTTCCTGTATGTTGAGGTTATTTTGACTTGTTTTTTAGCCATGCCTTGCAGACCTCCTACTCATAGTGAAATCCTATGTCAAGCTATCATACTTTCACAAGAAGATTGGAAGAGGGGTAATGATTTCTGAGGAATAATAGGCAAGATTTGCATTAAACACAGATCCTTGAATTCAGGTCAATCAGTCTCTATTAATTCATTGCCCAACATAGCTGAATCTGAGAGTTATCATTAGAACTGCCCTATCATTAAAGATATGAGAAGAAACTATTCTCTGCATTTACACTATATGTAAAGGAAAAATATAATTGCACAGAAATTCAGAATCAAACCATTAAAACTTGTTGAAAACATTTAAGTAAGGAGAGAGAAACATGACTGTGGATGTCACAGTCCCTTCGGGGAGATAGGGCGGTTTATAAATCTAATTATATAAAAAAAATGTATAAACTTTTTATAAACCAGTTGGGCAGGCAAAAGATACTGATGCCTTTCTCTATCAGATGACCAGTTTTTCTAATAGAAATACAATAGTGTTAATGAGGAATTTCAATTATTTTGACATCTGCTGGGAACTTAACTCTGCCAATGGTAGTTTGAAAAAAACAACAAGTTGGAATAACTTGGCTAACTTGGACCTAATTCTCACCAACATGGAAGAATTGATTGAAGACTTGACGGTGACTGCTAGCTTGGATGAAAGTGATCATGTTATCCTTGAATTGATGATATCAAGGGGAGAAGCAATTGAGAAAAGTCAGACTTCAGAAAAGCAAAGTGATAAACTCAGAGGAAAGATAGATCAGATTTAATGACTTGAACTTTTAAGAAGAAATGTGTCCAGGAAAGGTGGAAAATGCTAGAAAATAAAAGGCCAAAAGCACAACCACAAGGTATCCCCACATTTACAAGAAAGAAAAATTGGTAGCCAGTGAGGTTGCAAGTATAGCTTCCACAATTTTGAAGGTGGGGAGAAAGACATGTACAGGAAATGACAGAACAGGGACATAACCAGAGAAGAAATCAATGTAGTCTCCAGGAATATAGGAATTGTATCAGACAGGCTAAAACTTAGCAAGACCTGAGGTTTGCAAGCTACAGCATAAATGGCTACAAAGGGTTATTTGTGTATGCAGGTAGTTATCAGGGAATATGAAGCAAGTAAGTAGTTCAAAAGTTGGAAAGGGGTAAACCAAGTTTGTATATTGCCACTTGATTGACTTAAAATATGCAGGATATATCATGAGAAATATTTGATAAAAACTGGAATAACTTTCTGAGAAAAACACCAGTTTCTTCACATAGGCTGGGGATATCACTTGATCAAAGGTAGGTTGCTCCCAGTTTTGCTCCTGGTTCGCTTCACATGCATTTCGTGCACATGCGCAGTTCAATGTAAATTGTTCTTCGCGCATGCACAGAAGAAATTATAGTGAACTGTGCACATGCACGCACTATTAAACAACTTGCCAGCAATGGCAGTGGTGACTGAGCAACTGGTTTGGGGGTGTGGCCAGCCTTGGTCCCTGCCGGTTCTGCAACCCAGGCCAAAATACCACTACCGTTCGGCCGAACTGGGCCAAACTGGGAGCAACCCACCTCTGCACTTGATGGTTAGAAGCCACATTCACACTAAGAGAATAAAGTCTGTTGCTCCTTCAACATTTGTCCCTGTTTGCTCTGGGTTGGCATCATCAACTGACAGAATCTTTTTTTTAAAAAAAAAATTGAGTAGCAAATCAGTTTTAACCCTCTCTTCTCTCACCTTCAGTTCAGAATTAAGATTTAGGTTTTTCCTTTTCCGTTTACAATCAGCCTAAAAGTTACCTGCAATTTATTGAACTTTTACATTCACAAAAATGACTATACATGAACTGCTCAAGAGATACTTCTTTGGCAAGTATCAAAGATACTTGATAATATGTAATATCAAGTGTAATATTAAAATACCACTTTTATGAAACAGTGGTGCGTTGGTCAGAATGCAGTACCGCAGGTTAACTCTACCAATTGTCAGCAGTTCGATAGTGAACAGCTCAAGGTTGACTCATCCTTCCATCCTTCCGAGGTTGATAAAATAATGATCCAGATTGTTGACGGCAATATGCTGACTTTATAAACTGCCCCTTGACTTTGCAAAGCACTATGGAGCGGTATATAAGTCTAAGTACTATTGCTATTGCTATATTGAGAACCATTCCCACAGTTTTATGATATCAGCAAATCATATAGTAAATATCAGATCTAAAAGAAGAAAAAAAAGGGAATGTTTAGGTACATCCGAAATTATAAATCGGATACGTAGTGCTAATTTGCACAAATATTCAATACAAATGCCTGGATGCATATTTATTCATCTTTAAGCCAATTTAACCTTGTAGATACAGATATATCAGCTTGACTTAAGAAAAACAACTATTAATACTGAAAGAGTGACTGCTCAACCTGAACCCACCACTGTGACTCAAAATTGGAAACAGATTTTCTACAGAAATCCTTTGCTTTTTGCTCAGCAAGCAGCTAGAAGCAAAATTCTGTTTGACAGTACAACCTTTACTGAAGTACAAATGACCTCCTAACAAAGTGTTGGACTGCCTCACAGTTTATATAGCTTTCAGCATTGTGATTTGATTTTGACGTACTTCTTAGGGGAGGCATATGCAGGGCAGTGGTATCCATGGAAACTAAAATGATAAAGATGCCTCTGGCTCTATCTGTGGCCTGTAGTCTGCTATAAACAATTTTATATATCCCCACAGATTTCTATCCAGAGACCAATTGAGGCATTAACCATTTGTAATGATTTTCTGTCCTCTGCTGAAGTAAAGACACCTACTCTAGGAGGATAATAATGCTCAAGCTAATTGAAGAACCTTGACATTCTATCCTGTTAAGCTGGTTGGATATAATTAGAACTCTAAACTCAGCAAAGTATTTCTTTTTTTACCTTAGAAGATTTAAAAAAAGCAAATAACTAAAGGACTAAAGGACTATCCCTCCTTGAATTCCAAAGGGCCATCAATTTAAATCACTTGGAACCCTGGCTCCCAAGCTCTTAAAAGAGGTGTAAACAATACATTCAAGATGAGTGGGGATGAATACACTTAATTGCACCTCCTGTTGCTAGTGTCCACTTGACTGCTCACCTGCAGTGGAAAACCTGATCTGTTCAGGGTGACTCTTCACCCACCATGTGTGGAGTTCTCAATAGTTATCCTGCTTAAGAATTTGGGGAATGATAGCTCCAAAATATCTAGAGGGCATCCATGTATAAGATTGACAGCATACCTATCTGAAATATCTCTTTAATGCATAAGTCTGGGAATGAAATACTGGTATAAGCTTTCTAGTTTAGAAATTCACAATCTATAAGGCTGGATTGTCCAAAGGCCACAAAAAGCACTCACTCGTTCACTTATTCACACTCTCCATTTTGAATTGCAGACAAATTCATCTTAATTTAGGCTAAGCTTATAAAGACCTCCCCAATTATTAGTAGCTATCCTTCTGCTGCTTAGCAATAACAATAGCACTTAGATTTATATACTGCTTTCCAATGCTTTATGGCTCTCTCTAATTGGCTTACAGAGTCAGCACATTTTCCCCAACAATCCGAGTTCTCATTTTACTGACCTCGGAAGGATGGAAGGCTGAGTCAACCTTCAGCCTGGTGAGATTTGAACTGCCAAATTGCAGGCAGTCAGCAGGCAGCAGAAGTAGCCTGCAATACTGCACTCTAAGCACTGCGCCACCGTGGCCCATACTTCCATATCTTTTCTAGGCAAACCTTTAAATGCAGATAAATTATGATGGCAAGAGTATAGGAAAGACTTGGCATCCTTTTAAAAAAATATCTTAGGTATATCAGTGGTTAGTGATATTGATAGCAGTGTGACTGTCTCTTTAGATCACCTCTGGGAAGAAGAACCAGCTTGTTGACCCTGAGGCCTACCTGTACAATAACGATGCTATGTGGTGCCTTGCCAGAAGTGGGCAACTTTTGGGGAGCTGCCACCATTTTTGGATTGTGAGAATTGTGATCAGTTCCAAAATGTCGTCCGCTTCTGAGATAGCCCATGCAAGGAAGCCTACATGGCAGATTGGCTGCTTCTTCCCAAAGGTGATCTATGGAAAAGGTAAATTTACTGAGCTGTGATGGTGGAGGGAAGAGGATGTGGGACTCAGTAGGTGGAAAGCAGACTGAAGGCCTGCCAGGCAAGATGAGTGGAAAATAAGTGGGGGAAAGCCTGCTGCAACTGGGATAGGTTGTAAAAGTGGGCAGATTGCCAAGCACCCAAATTTAGTTCACGTTATTGTGGGGATGCTGCAGCATCAGTAACTTTGGATACAGATTGCAAGCCCCTTTTTTCAGCACTATCATAAGTGCAGACGGTCAATGAATGAACAGTCATAAGTCAAGGACTACTTGTAGTCGTATTCATTCATAGGAAGTAATTACTTTATGATGCTGAAATGGTTTAATTTATGCCAGACCAGCACCTGATTAAAAGACAAATGCATAAGGCTCCTTTAAGTTCTGTGATAGCTCACTTCATTCATAAAAAAAGGGTGGCAATGAGACACTCTGTTATAGTAGACAAATAATAAAAACTGAATTGGTCTTGACAAGACTCAAATGGCCTTTTCAATATCTTCTTGCTGCGCTGTATTCATGCCCACTTTATTAACTGTGAACTATTTTATTCAATAAGATGCCATATTTTTACTAACTGCTTTTCCATAGAAATAGGTATGGAAGCTATTAGAAATCTTACAGCTTCTCAGATATCTCTTCAGTTTACATCTGGTATTTTTTAAAACAAGCTTTTAAAAATGTGGCATGCAATACATATTTCAAAACCATCATATTGTAAGCTTTAAAAAAGTCCAATTGAAAGTCAGGCAAATATTACATACTTCCCTCTTTTGTCCTTTCATCTGACCAGATTCTACAGTAAATTTATAAAATAAATTTAGTTAAAGAATCTGATAATATGAATTAATTGTTGCAAGGGACTTTTTAAAAAATTCTAACTTTTTTATTGTTCTAGAACAGGGGAGTCAAACTCACGGCCTGCAGGCTGGATGCATCACATGCTGGCCACGCCCACTCCTGATTTAACAAAGGTGGAAAAAGTCCCAATAGTCACATGACAATGATGTGATGATGTGAGTTTGACACTCTTATCCTACAACAATTAGGGGAAATTGATGTAGTTAGGAAGGTGCATGCTTACTTATGTCTTCATGGGCCCAAGTTGATCCAATTTTTGAGGACTGTGCATAATCCTGCCAATGAAGTTTCAACCAATCAAAAAACTCCTTTGAAGAACTTTCCTTCATTTCGGATGCACAAAGGAGATTCTATCCAGGCATGTTGTAGAATGTATATTATTTTTAGTAGAATGAGAAACCTGTCCATGTAAATTGGAGGCATGCCTCTAAATGATATTATATGCCTCTAAGTGATATAAATCAATCTTTTTTTATTAATAGTTTTTAAATTATTTTGCATAAACACAGATAATACAAACGTCACAAAAAAAAGCATCAAAAAGCCATCTTCCATTACAGGTTACAATTTTTAAAGAATGTATCAATTAATCACAAGTTTCTATAAGTTTCTTCAGTAATCACCTATTTTTCATATCAATTGTTACAATTCTTGTATCTCAACCCTGATTTTACTAATTATTTTAACATCCCTTTATATATAAAGTATGCCTATGTAATGGCATTTTATTTATAAAACAAACAAAGGGAAAAAAGATAGATTTAAAAAGGAAAAGTCCACTCTAAATTGTGTCCTTTAAAAGACAGGCTAACCGGGTATTCATAAATTCTGTGCATCTCTGAAGTGGTTATTATTCATGAGTAATCTTATTTTATAAATTTTAAATCTGAAAATTTATCATAATATCAATATCCCACAGTTTTCATCAAATATTTCAACATCAATCTATTTCTTCTTTAAGAGTGTCTTTACAACCTGACCACTATTAACATTCCTTATTTACTCCCAACATACCAATATAAATTCAATAATAATATGAAACAATCTTGAGTTTTATAAGTAGTTATTAACTAATTAATAATTCTTCAACAACATTCTATAACCATCTAACTAATTGGTTAATTATTAATCATCTAAATATAACAATTTCCATTATCAACTAGTATTAACTATCATTTTTCCATTACTCTTAATGTGACTCATAATTCTATTCTTGTGATTCTTTAGGAATATCTAATACCACCTTAAATTTATTTATATCCAATCTTATATTCATAACTTTTCATCTGTAGATAAGTAAATATATATCATTAACTAAAACATTTATTATAAGTTAATCTTGTTGTAAGTGTCTATAATTGTTATTAACTGTTAATTAATTAATAATCCTTCAATGATATTTTAAACACAATCTAGTTATTAATCAACAAAAGATAGTAATTTTCCTTATCAACCAGTGTCTTTCCAGTAATAGATTAAACTTGTCTCTTCTGTTATTTGTGGTCTCCATCTCTTTTTATTTCCTTTTCCGGGTCTTTCATCAGCTTCTTTTTGCACTTTATTATTCAATAAAACTGTCAAATCATAACGCTGACCAGCTCCTATCCTTACATATTGTTTGTTTTTAAATGGGAGGAGTATACCTGGAGATATTTCTCCTTTTTCTTCTTTTCTCTTTTCTTCTCCTTGGCGGTCAAGCTGGGGTCCAAATCCCTCATATTCTTTTTGGGTTTTCCCCTTCTCTATAGATTCTCCAGCATTTAATCGATTAACATCATCATCATTTTCTTCATTTGAAATAAGTTCATTGTCTTGATCTTCTTCCTCTTTTTCTTTAATTTCTTTAATTTCTGAAGTGTTCAATTGATCTTCACTTGATAGAGTAAATAAAATTTTATCCAATGTGTCATTTATTCTTTTATTGCTTTGTTTTAATACATTAAAGATTTCAGCCAAAAGTTTTTCATTTTCTATGGTATCCTCTTCTATGTATGTGGTCATATTGGCAAATCCACAAGATAGTGAAAGTTAATGAAAGTTAGGTCTAAGTGCCTCCCTGTTCATTGGCTTATTCTTTCTTCAGTGCATCAGAAAACATAACTGCTCATAAAAATCCGCCAACGACTTCTAGAGGCGATACAATGAAACAGAGTAGCCCAGTGGTTCTCAGTTATTTTCTGTCAGCCCCCCCCTAGGAAGAAGAAAACATTTCGCGCCCCCCCAGCCCCGGAAAGCGCCCCCCCCCAGCCCCGGAAAGCGCCCCCCCAGCCCCGGAAAGCACCCCCCCAGCCCCGGGGCTGCCCCCTCCCTTCTTTCCCTCGCCTCCTTCCGAGCCAAAGATATTTATTCTCCATGGTGCCGCCGTTGCCTTCTCCGCATGGCCCGAGCGCCTGTTCCTTACTGCGATGGTCTCAGCAGCTCCCAGCGCTCCCAACGCAGCCAGTCGAAAGCCGGGAGGGAGGCCGCTTTTCCACGCCGTGGAAGGGGGTCGCCTCCCTCCCGGCTTTCGACTGGCCGCGTCCAGGCGGGCAGCGGGCAAGAGCCGTGAGCGGGCAAGTCGGGCGGCGTGCTGGGAGCTGCTGAGCCGGGCGCGGGCGCGCTGGGAGCTACTAAGCCGGGCGGCGCGCTGGGAGCTGCTAAGGAACAGGCGCTCGGGCCATGCGGAGAATGCAACGGTGGTATCGGTCTTTCCGGGTGTGCGGCTCCGCGCCCCCCCTTACGGAGCCTCGCGCCCCCCTAGGGGGGCGCGCCCTACTATTTGAGAAACGCTGGAGTAGCCTAACAATGTTTCAATTATCTTTATCATCAAGAGGAGGAACAGAAACGAAAAAAATAAATAAAAATGTAGTCTTTGTTTAAATTCAGGAATGTGCAATAAAACTTCAAAAATAATTATTAAAATTGTAAACGTAATCCCAGATTCAAAATTTTAGGTAAAATAAATTAAAAGGAAGAGAAGATAAAAAACCCAGAAATAATCCAATCACTTTCAGCGCAAACAGAAATGGCTTTGTTCTTGCGCTTCAATCCGCCATTTCAAAAAATTCTGTAAAAAGCAGAAATCTCTCAATTCAATTACATCCGCTGCTTATTTCAAAATTCAAGGCTTTAATTAAAAAGAAAAAAAGTTTATTTAGCAAAATGTTTCAAGAAAAAAGATAGAATACCTTCCCGGTGTTACACTTTCACTTCAAACAGTTCCTTCCATTCCAAAGCTTTCCCGATGCCTTATCTGCTTATGGGAGGGGCTGCCTACTTGTTACCCTTCAGAAGGTTTTTCCTCATGTCAAACAGGGGTTTCATGATACCGGTGTGACCAGAGAGGCTTGCTTCCTAATTGCTGTCCCTCCAGGATGGTTTAGGTTCCTATGGAACCGAGGGGGCGACAAAAGTTCAACCAGGGTCTCTGCAGCATTGAGACCTCCCGTTGTGTCAGCGCGGCGTAGCTCCGCCTTCTCCATGATATAAATCAATCATGCAGAAGTACAGGGCGTACATGTGAGGGTCATGTGTGCATGTGTGGGGAGTGCAAGGGGGTGCACATGCATGCCTGGGGGTGAGGCGCATGTGCGGTGTTGGACATGCATGCATGGTGTGTGTGGAGCATGGGGGGGCATGTGCAGGGATGGGTAGAATGCACAGCGGGTCACACGCACATGCGTGAAAGGACCAGAAGGGTCACACATGCATTGGATTATGAGTGCATGCACAATGATGACAAAAATCTTAGCCATCACTGGCATAGGGTAAAGATGGGGGAGAAAAGCATCGACTTCCAACTCCTTTTAGTGCAGTAGAATATGTTAGTAACACAAAACCTTCATCCAGCAGAGACTCCAAACAAATCCTTCTAACTTTTAAGCATCCTCCTATCCCCAATATGTTGTTCAAAATGAATCCTTGTTTGAGCAGTTTTGAGTTCTTCCCACTATGTGTGTTTCACACAGAGGGAGTTAGCCCTTTAATAACTCATCCTATCAATAAGAATGCTTCAACTGTAAAGTTTAATTGTAGCAACATAAAAGTAGGCAATTCCAAGGACATTCTATCACTACTGTCCTTGAGAAGAAATAGTCTGAGTAAACAATCTGTACCTCCCACAGGAAGTCAGTTCTTTAAAGTACCCTTAAGACCCTCAGTCGATTAACTCCTTCAGTGCTTGCCAAATATTGAACAAATGAGTACTATAAAAAGCCTAGGTGATCTGAGGGAATTATTAGCAATAACCTGTAAAGCTGTTAAATCTTTAACAGAGCTGCCTTCCCAAATGTCCAAGAAAATATTACTTATCTTGAGAAACCATATGTTGTTTCACCTATTTTAATAAGGAATATAAACAGAGAGAAAAACAATGAAGACTCCTTGGGAATAGTTTCTCCCATGTTCTCCCTCCTGGTCCCTGATTAAAAAAAAAAAATACCATGCACACAAAACGTGTGAGTAATGGAAATGAAATTAAGGCCAATAGACAAGAGAAAGCAAATTGCAGTGCAAATCTTTATGAATTACTAATTGAGGTTGGCTGTGGAGTACAACAGAGTTACGAGAAGGACACCTTAGCTCAACGCTTCTAAAAATAGACACAAGCCTCAAATAAAGGATAAACTGCCCATCAGAAATCAACAGTAAATAAATTCTACTTTGTTTGATTCTGACTGTCTATGTATGAGAAAGTTACTGAGGATAGCAATACATCAGGCCCAAGGACACCCTACTAGAAAAAACATGCTAAAAATTTTAAAAATTAGGTGAGATTATAAAAAATTGATAGCCTCTAAAAAAGCTTTCTATACAATTAAAATATGGCGAGAACTATATTTTTCATTCTCCATCTGCTTGCAGTATGTATTGTCATTCATTTGGTTTTCTTTATATTTAACTAGCTGATAACCCAGCGTTGTCTGGGTATTTATAGACATCAAAGTGTTTGTCTGATAAGGAGTCACTGAGAGGGGCCTTTCTTTCCCCTACTCCCATCATCCCTGCCCTCTCCCATGCACTCCTCTTTCCCGCCCTGTCTACGACCCTGGCACTTTGCCCCAAATCCATCAGGCGCTTCCCCATTTGTCCACTGGAGGGCAAACGTCATGGCTGGCTTTCCAATTGCTGCTCTAGGATGCTGCATTCACTCTCCCTTCTCACTCCCATGACATCACAAATAATTCCCACCCTAGGATGCCACACTCGCTCTCCTTAACAGATCAGGCGTTCCAGAGTTATGCTGCAACACACACACACACACACACACACACACACACACACACACACACACACACACACCAGGGGTGTCCCGTCCCCCTCAGTATTTGTTTTCAGAGGGTAAGCCATTTGTGTACCAAATTTGGCTGAAATTGCGCTCCAGAGTTATGCTGGAACATACATACATACATACATACATACATACATACATACATACATACATACATACATACATACATACATACAGCCTTTTATATATATATAGAGAGAGATATATATTTGAGTCTCATGTTTTCATTGTGTTCTTTTTCATTTTGATCATTACTGCAACTTCCAGATCATCTGCATTTTTCATCCATTAGAGTAGTATCATTAGCACAGTGAAGATTATTAATGTGTATTCCTGCCGTTTTCAAACAACACTCATATATTCATCATATAGGGTCAATAACTGAGATAATAATGCTATTATTTTGTAGCATCATCATCATCATCATCATCATCACTTTTGTTATTTCCATTGCCCTTTAATCTTATATTTGTCACTCAGAGCCACCAGACAGAGGGTCTGTATAATCAATATAAAACATAAATGTATTCATGCCTAAATGTATGTCCTGGGATTCCTATTTTACAAAGAACATTTCACAGCTTGACATGGTTGACATAACTGAAAAAATCTGTATAGTCAATGAAACACGTATTGACTTATTTTTGGAATTCTTTGGCTGTCTGCCTTCACAGAAGCAGATTGTGTTTCAGAAAAAAACAGCTAGAAAATTCATTATTAGTTGAAATACACAGGAGAAGTGACAGATGAAAGACTGGGCTATAGGAAGTATTGGGGGAAAGACTGACAAAGTTCGTTCACTTAAAGACTAGTATAGACAGACTTGGTGCCTATCACAACAACAGATGCATTCAGCTTCACTTTAAAAAGACTAAACATTTATTACACTTTCAAAACGCTCTCTCTTTTAATGTACGGTAATTCTTTTCCTAACAAACATACATAAACTAAAAATGAAGAATCCCACCCCCCAGAAAAGATTACCCAAATAAACACATTACCCAAAGAAAAAATAAGCACAACCCTCTATAATTACCACTAAATCCTATGTTCACCTGATTTTGTAAATCTTTAAAAGGAAAAACTAAATTTTCAAAATTTAGTAAGCGTTTTTTCCCCCTCTAAAAGGAGATATTACTTTTTCTGAGTGCTAACATATAACCTATAGTAGTAACAAACTCAAGCTCAACCCCTCCAAGACCGAGTGGCTGTGGTTTCCGGCACCCCGGTTCAGCCAGCTTACTCCAACTCTGGCCATTGGGGGCGAAACACTGGTCCCCGTGGAGAGGGCGCGCAATTTGGGTGTCCTCCTGGATTCCCGGCTGTCCATGGAGGACCATGTGGCGGCCGTGGCCAGGGGGGCGTTTCATCAGGTACGCCTGATGCGCCCATTGCGCCCCTTACTGGACCGGGCTGCCCTTCGCACAGTCACTCAAGCACTCGTGACATCCCGACTTGACTACTGCAATGCTCTCTACATGGGGCTTCCCTTGAGGTGCACTCGAAAGCTACAGTTAGTTCAGAATGCAGCCGCGCGTGTGATTACGGGAGCTTCGAGGCACTCCCATATAACACCGATCCTGTGCGAGCTGCACTGGCTTCCTGTGGCCTTTCGGGTGCGCTTCAAGGTTTTGACGACCATCTTTAAAGCGCTCCATGGCTCGGGACCTAGTTATATGCGAGACCGTCTCCTGCCCCATACATCCCTTAGACCGATACGCTCCCACAGAGAGGGCCTTCTCAGGGTGCCGTCGGCCGGACAATGCTGACTGGCGACACCCAGGGGAAGGGCCTTCTCTGTGGCGGGCCCTGCCCTGTGGAATGACCTACCCCCAGAACTTCGTACCATCAACGACCTCCGCCTCTTCCGCCAGTGTTTAAAAACACACCTCTTCCATCAAGCCGGCCTAACATAGCCTCCGCTGGGACTAGCCATAGATAGTTTTAATTCGGGGATTTTAATTGGTTTTAGCGCAGGATGGGGATTTAATAGGTTTTTAAATTTTGTATTGTGTTTTTGTATGTAGTTTAATTTCCTGTGTGCCGCCCTGGGTCCTCTTGGAGAAGGGCGGGATATAAATTTAATAAATAAATAAAATAAAATAAATAATAACAAAAAAAATTCAAGATTTTTTTTTAAGATTCTCTGCGAGGTCCAGAATTGCTGTTCTGGAAAAGTCTATCTAACTTTCAGACTCTTAGAGAAGAAAATTAAGAGACACTTGAATATTTCTGATAAAAGTTGAGACCTAAATCCTTGTGCTCTTGCAAACTATTGATATTATTGACATCAAACTGACATTTTTAATTGTTAGGAAACTCAACAGGATAACTTGGTAAGTTTTGGGATCCATTGAATAATCATGGTTATCCTGCTTCTAGGTATTTTGTTTATTTTTTTCTTAGAAAGTAAAATGTCATTTTTCAAAAAGCTCAAATGTAATATCTTCATTTAACAGCTGATTAATTCTGCCTTCCAGTCTTCCAGCAATGGAAAATCCCTTGAGAAATAAGGATTGAGTGAGGCTCCATTCCTCGCTTACTCCTTCATTTTCTTTTACTCAGATATGAACTATGATGCCTAATAATGAAAGCAATGGCATGGATTTGAACACGCTTTATGATTTTAGCATACATAACCACATACAACGCCTGAGTCAATTATTTTAAAGTAATAGAATTTCAGGACAGACTAAACCATCAAAGTGTTTCTTAGAAATATATTTGTTTTCATGGTGGGTTGCTTGTTGGAAGTTTTTTTGCTGGCTTTGGATCTATGTATTGGACCCCCAAATACTATCCCCAAATCATAATTCTATAACTAGAATTATAGAATCATAGAGTTGAAAGAGGAATCTAGCCACAGAATCAACCCCTTCAAAGTAGGAAGGTGAATCACAACTGTTGACTGTCTAGTTTCCTTTAAAATGCATCCAGTGGAGGCCCTCTTGCTGTGTTAATTCTGTAGAGGAATCAGTTTCTGCATGATTTAGGATCTTATTTTATAGCTCTCCTCCAGAACGTGCTCCTCATGAAAGTATGCATTAAATAATCTGAGGTAGCTTCCCTTAATCTGGCTAAAACCCAGATGTGTCAATCAACTTCAGCCTTCTCACCTATGGCCATGATCACTGAAAATTCTGGGAGGAGACCTCCATTTATCTAGAGCAGGCATCCCCAATCCCTTCTTCATGGACTGGCACCGGCCTGCAACATGCCAGAAACCAGGCTATGCACACAAGCAAAGCCCCATCTGCAAGATGCAGGCAGCACACAAAACCACATCCTCTCTGGTCCACGGAAAAACCTCTTGCTCTGTTCTGAGAACCAGGGGGGTAGGAATGGAGACCAGGGAGGTTGTGAAGTTTAAACAATCTTTGTTGAGCTAACAGATAATAGATAACAAGTGAGGCAACCCAGTAACCGGCAACAGGGAACTCTCTATCTGACAGCTCTTTATATAGCAGCTTTCAGACGGGCGGCTGTCACTGTTCAGTCAATAGGAGGCGCCTCCTGGAAGGCACGCTCCTGGATTGTCAATGTAGCTTTAAAGACTTTACATCTCCCTCCATGGAACCAATCCATGATTGGGGGCTGCTGATCTGGAGGATACCAAAGTTGGAGAAATCTGCCTGAGATATATGGTGTAAAAGAAAAAAAGGCCAGGTTGGGGGGATGGGATGGGATCACGAGAGGTTCTTAAGAAAGATTCCAGATTAAATTGTAATTTAAAGCTCTTTATTACATAACTGTTCTCTGTTGTCTCCATCACTCTTCTAGATAATTCTTTCCCTTTCTATCTATTGTAATGTATTCTGAGACTTTTAGTACCATTGTTGAGCTTACTAAAGCAGAGTTCAAGTTGTTCCCACGGTTTCTGTTTCCTGATCTGGTATACTTTGAAGAGCTGACAATATACTATGTTTATAATAGCCAACCTGAATGAAAACAGATGAGAGAAAGGAGGGTTGAGCCTTGCCAATACAAGCCCCAAATACATTTCATCCTGGCAATCTTAGGATTCTCTTGTTGGTGCACTGCAGGTCTTAATGAGAGAAATAGAGGTATGTTAATCAGTTTTCCCAGATGGGAATTCTGCTTATGAATATTGCTTCTTTCCCATTTTAAAATGTCTCCCTCCTGAGTCCCTTATATCCTTGTCCCTGTCACTTAGAAAAGTGGCTGGACTTTTGGAGGCATTGGGGAGCAACTGAAGTGGCTGAGGAGGTGGAGAAAGCAGCTGTCACCAACCATATTATAGACACCTTGAGATATTAGTATCAGAGGTGGTATTCCCCTGGTTCGCACCGGTTTGGATGAACTGGTAGTGGCGGTGGTGTGAGGCTCCGCCCACCCACCCAGACATCATCACGGACTTTCTCCCGCTACTGAACCAGTAGTGAAGATAAGAGGATACCATTACTACTATAAATGCTGTCCTGAAACTTTTCTCAAAATAGTGATTTCCTTGTCAATAATTATACAGTCAAAAGAAATAAGTAGTTTAAAAGAGAAATGATAACTGAAAGAGGGTAAATGAATAGTTCCATCATATTTAAGCAGCTGTCATATTTTGCATTTTGTAATTGTTTATCTGGACTTTCAGAAGGCCTTTGACAAGGTCCCGCACCAAAGTATCTTAAATAAACTTGCCAGTCATGGAATAAAGGGACAGGCCTTGTCCTGGATTAGCAACTGGCTAAGGGACAGGAAACAGAGAGTAGCATTAAATGGACACTTCTCCAGGTGGAGGGAGGTAAAGAGTGGGGTCCCCCAAGGTTCAGTACTGGGACCCCTGCTTTTCAACCTTTTCATAAATGATCTAGAAGTAGGAGTAAACAGCAAGGTAGCCAAATTCGCTGACAACACTAAATTATACAGGGTAGTAAAAACTGAGAGATAATGTGAGGAGCTCCAGAGGGATCTCTTGACACTGGGGGAGTGGGCAAACCAGTGGCAAATGAGCTTCAACATTAGTAAGTGCAGAGTGATGCACATTGGGGCAAAAAAGCCCAACTACATCTATAAACTGTTGGGGTCTGAACTCCTTGCAACTAACCAGGAAAGGGACCTTGGTGTCCTGGTGGACATCTCAATGAAGGTGTCAACCCAGTGTGCCGCAGCGGTGAAAAAAGCGAACTCATTGCTAAGGATCATTAGTAAGGGTATAGAAAATATGTCAGCAAGTGTCATTTTGCCTCTTTATAAATCTATGGTGAGGCCCCATCTGGAGTATTGCGTACAGTTCTGGTCACCATACCTTCAGAAGGATATTATGGAAATGGAAAACGTGCAGAGGAGGGCAACAAGAATGATTAGGGGGCTGGAACACCTTCCTTACCATCTGAGGCTGCAACGGCTGGGCCTCTTCACTCTAGAACGATGGCGCCTGAGAGGTGACCTGATTGAAGTCTATAAAATCATGCACGGTGTGGACAAAGTAGAAAAGGAAAAACTGTTTTCCCTATCGCACAACACTAGAAATAGGGGGCACTCCATGAAACTTTATTTTTTGGGGGGGGAAATTTTTTATTGGTTTTTAACAAATTATATTTTAGGGAAAGGGTATAGGGGTTTTGTTTTACATTGTAGAGCTTCCATGTCAGAGGTGGTGGGGTCATGCGGGCCTTCATACAATTATTTTGTTAAGTAGAAAATGGTCAAAAATACATATATATCACATTTTTTGTTTTAAGTTCATACACTCAATCTCTAGTTTTAGATTAGCATCCGTTTCAAGAATTACAGCATTTCAAAAAATTACTTATTTTTGAGACCTAAGTCTCTTTGCTATTGCACCCTCCTTTTCCTCGCCTCGGCGGACGGGGCCTTGGCTTCTCCCGTTCCTTCTTCTTTATCACCCAGGATTGAGGAATTTTTTTTAAGAAAGGTCTCAGCCTCCCCTGTTGTTTTAATTTTAATTCTGCCTCCTTCCCAGAATACCAACAATCCCTCAGGCATTAACCACTTAAACCAGATGCCATTTTCATATAGCTTCCTGGGGAGGAAAAAATATTTCCTTCTCAATTCTCTTACTCTTTTTGGTATCTGTTTTAGTATATCAATGTCTTTTTGTTCAAACTTCAACGGTCCCTCTCGCTGCGCCCTCAGTATTGCACCCCGTGTGGACTTCCTTAAAAATTTAATATGAATTTCTCTGGGTACCTCGTTTATTCTAGCATATGCTGAGTTAATTCTATAAATCAAATCTATTTCTCCCCAAAGATATTCTTTGCTTTTTTTAACATAGTCTGCTAAGATTTCACTCATTAAATCTCTCAAATTTTCCCCTTCTTTCTTAGGAATGTTCTGAAACCTAAGGAAGAAAGACATTCTTTCAAATTCAAATTTAGATATATGTGTGGAAAATTCCACTGAGTCTTTTTTCAGTTCCTTTATTTCTGCTGTCATCTCAATTACTTTCTCCTTTAATTCCACGATGTCCTGTTGGTTGGTCACTGTAGCTTTTTGCGTCTCCTGTAGGTCTGTTCTTAGATCTCCTATATCTTTTGTCAAAGCTTTCCACATATCTTGTATTTCTTTCATTATGTCATCAACTGTTGTCTCCTTTTTTCCTCCTGTTGCCCCTTGTAACATTGTTGTAATTCTGCCTTGTTGTAGGGGTGGGGTAGCTCTCGCTGTTGTCTGAGCTGGGAGGGACTTTCCGGTCAGAGATTTCTTTTTGTGAGGCATCTGTGACTTTCTATGGCTTTATGTGTTTACCATATAAATGGCGTCAAGGAGAAGCAGTCTGTGAAAATTTGCAGCATCAGGAAGAGACAAAGTCAGTGTTCTAATTTGTTAGGAAGCCCAGAGTCAATTGTCTTGTAAATCTGGAATCAATAATCTGGCACACCAGGGGTTTCACGAGAGAACCTTGATAGTAAAGTCTTTTCAATTTCACTCAGCTGAGGGAATGCAACAAGTCAATAAAAACTTTTCCACTGGAACAAAGAAAACGCATTTTGCCGTCCCGCCTCAGGAAGGGGAAAGGAGTAGTGAAAGTTTCCTTTCCATAATTAGTTCCAATACACTATTGCCGGCTGTAATTCCGTAACAGAAACAAAGTTTCTGTTAGGTGTTATACACACGGATGTTGTTTTCCCTTATCTCTGCTCTTCTTAAAGAGCATTTTCAGCAGCCACTTTTTGCAAGGGGGGGGCTTCTTCAAACTGAAACTCCCCCCTCTATCTTTCTTCCGTTTTAGATCAAATTGTAAAGAATCAAAAACTCACAGTCCACTTTCTTTTTCTGTCAGGAAGATTCCCACTGCACTCCACCAGATCCGGCATTTCTGCCGTCTTCTTTATTCTTTAAATTTCCAGCAAGCGTTGGCCAGGGGATCCCCCCCCCCCGCTTTCCTCCCTCTTGGCTCCTCGGACGAAGCAGGAAAAAGCATTCCGCCGACCGCCGTTGATACAGATGCTCCCGCAGCCATCCATACGGCTGGGAGTTAACCCAAACTCCCTGGGCCCCCGGGGGGGCATCAAGAAAAGCAAGCGGCAAGAGCGCTTGGAAGCACTACTGTCACCATCGAGAGCCGGAAGTCCAGTCTCTTTTGATAGCTAGACCTCAAACAAATAAGAGGAAGTACTTTTTCACCCAGAGGATCACTGGTCTATGGAACTCCCTGCCAGAAGAAGTGGTGACAGCTGTCAGCCTCGACACCTTTAAGAAAGGATTAGACAAGTTCATGGAGAACAAGGGTATCAATGGCTATCATTATGGATGCCTAAGGACACCCTCCGGGATGGAGAGATAGGCAGGATATTTCTCAATGCCATTTGCAGGGAATCATAAGCAGGTGAAGACATCTGCTTGGGAATACCCTGAAGCAAATGGGGAGCCACTGTGTGAGACAGAATGCTGGACTGGATGGGCTGTGGCCTGTTCCAGCAAGGCTGTTCTTATGTTCTTATGTAATGAATAATTGGGCACAAGTGGTACTTTCAACAAAATTGCATGTTAAAGAGCGGGTGTCCAAAATCTATCTTTCTGTTTATTATCCATCTCTTAAGGCTAGTTCCATGGATGAGGCAGCAGTTATGTCAAACCAGAAAGCTCATCTTAGTAGCGAGTCTGATGTGCTCTTCTTCTGGTTATGATCAGGATGGTGATGATAATCAGTGGGATGGTAAGGGTTATGGTTTCAGGCTTGGAACAGGAAAAATTGGGCTGTACATCTGAACATTTACCATGCTATCTCATTAGCATGGTAAATTATAAGATGTCATAAACTCCTCAGTAAGCATTGCATGACTCATTTAACCTCTGTCCTGCGTAGCAGTGGAAATTATGGTCCCAATTATAAGTTGAGGACTACCTGTATTTCAGAATTCTCTTCTGGGTGCGCTGTTCTTTAAATTATTTTTCTAAATAACATGATAGAAGACACCCTCAGCAAATTTACAGGCAAGACAAAGCTGAAGTGGGAAGTGAGATTGCTAACAACTCAGAAGACGAGCTCAGAAATGAAGGGATTCTTCAAACTGAGTAAATACAGTATATTGTCTATGGGACCATTTCTGTCTTAGACTTTAGCTATTCATTTGTGGGCTTTGAGTTGTCCGTGACTGACCAAAAAAGGACTCATGATGGACAGGTTGATGAAAATGTCAACACAGTGTACAGCTGCTATTTTTAAAAAGGACAAATTTGACATTTGGTTTAATTAAGAAAGGAATTGAAAAAGGAATTACTGAGAAAATAATGAAATTGCATTTGATTCTAATAGTCACACCTTTAGAATGATATTTTAGAAGTTAAAAAAAATGTACAGAAATAGACAACTCCTTTATGAAGAAAGATTACAGCTTGAATGAAGCAGAACAAAGGAAAACAGTTATTTTATTTATTTATTAATCAAACTTATGCGCTGCCTGCCTGTCTCACGATATAAGTGACTCTGAGCAGCTCCCAAGTAAAAAAGAAAAGCATAAAAATACTTACAAAAATATGCAAAGTTAATAAGATGGAAAGAGCACTCTCAAACCACTCCCCATCCCCAGGACTGTGTTCCACTATGGGATCCCCTTGCTACTTGGCAGAGCAAAGGTCTTTAATGTCTTCTGGACTGAAGAGTGGGGGCCAACCTCAGCTCCAGGAGCAAGATGTTCCATAGGGCAGGACCAATACAGAACATACTTCCCTCCTAGACCCCAAGATTTGAAATTCTTTAACCAAAAGGGCCCAGAACAAGCTTCTTTTCCTGGACTGGTGGGATGGGTCAGTTTTAGGTAAAGAATAAAGATTCAATTTCATGCAGCTGCCTGCATTTTTCATCCCAGTTCAGAAACAAACCTGGTAGGAAACAAAATTCTAACACTATACTGCAGGACACGCAGAAACCTTCTTACTTTGAGTTCCTTTTATTCTTTACTGCTGCCTTTTTAATCTATTAAAACAAGGATTAACATTTCTACAGACTTTCTTTCTGATGATTTTACCCCTGAATGCATTGCTCTGTAACTTGAGTAAGGTGCAGGTATGTGGCCAAGATGAATGAAGGCATCTCATCAGAACTGTGATGCAGTTACCATATTGCATATATATTGCATAGATATAGAATAGGGAGTTCCTGGCTTAACAGTTGTAACCGTGAGAGGGATCTCAGTGTCCTAGTGGACCCTCACTTAAGTATGAGCCAGCAGTGTGCTACAACTGCCAAAAAAGTCAAAGAAATCTTAGACTGCATCAACAAAGGGACAAGATCTAGTCAATGATAGTAATTCTTTGCACTGTGCTGGTGAGATCACATTTAGATAAAAGCATCCAGTTCTGGTAACCATGAAACAAAAAAGATATCAAGACCCCGGAAAGTGCACAGAGAAGAGCAACTAGGTTGATAAAGGGTCTGGAGGCTAAATTGTATGACAAATGGTTGAAGGAACTAGGTATGTCTAGCCTATTGATGTTTAAGGGGGGCATGATAGCTGTCTTCCAATGCTTGAAGGGATGTCATAAAGAAGGGGAGTTGACCTATTCCTTAGGGTACTAGAGGGCAGGACAAGATGAAATGGATGGAAGCTTGTCAAAGATAGAAGTAAGGAGAAATTTTCTGACAGTGAGAGCAATTAATCAATGGAATAGTTTGTCTTCTGGGATTGCAGGTGCTCCATCACTGGAAGTTTTCAAGAATAGACTGGACAACCATTTGATCAGGATGGTATAAGGCTCCTTGGACTAGAAGAACTCTGAGTCACTTCCAGGTCTATGATTTTATGATGCGATATTAGTATAGTTGTCAAAAGAAAAAGAAAGCTTTCCTATCCAGCTTTATGATTTTATATTTCTATATTAGTATAGTTGTTGAAAGAAAAAGAAAGCTTTTATGCATAGATAAACTGATTGGACTGTAGTTTGACATATTTTGTAGTAAATCCCCATACTTAAAATGTATACCCACATATCTTTGTTTACATGACACAGTCTGATGTCACACTTTTATTGCTATGTTCCAACTGTTCTTTGTCCTAGGAATGCTCTACTACTGTAATCCTTTCTGTATAGGGATAATTGCACAAGTGATCTAAGACTTCAGGCGTATCCTGTACCAGAGAAAACATTTAATCAGAAAATGCTGAAATCAAAGCTAAAATTTCCACATCGCATTGATTTTACTATATCTCCCCATAATAATGCCATAAGATGATTAAAATGTTTATGATGGGAATTTGAATAAATAAAAATGTGTGAGTGAAGAGTGTAATGTTTGGTGAATAAAAAATATGTTAATGGAGGTTGCTGTGAGCATATGTGTTCCAAACTATTTAAGCTGTGAATTGGAACATGGAAGGTTCGTTGAATGAAAAGAAGACTGAAAATTCTTTCAAGTGACATTTATGGTTGCATAGTAATATACTTGAAGTTGTGTTACTATGGAAACAGTTTAAGAAGCTCAGAGGTCATTGTTTTGATTTGCTGTATAATATTCAGTTTTTTAAAAAAATATTATAATTGGTACCTCTCAATTTCCTAGAGAATTTTATTTTGGCAAATTTTGGGACTATTTTCTTAATTTTTGGTGAGAAGGTAAATCTTTTCTTAAATGATTTTATGCAATCTTCTAGCAAAAATATACATCACGTTGGAAGTTCTCCACAAATTTGAAGCATCTCTCATTCATTCTGTTGGGAAACAAATGACAATGCATGCATAACACAACACTATTTAGGTATGATTGCACTAGAGAGATCCTTTCCTTAAACACTTGTCCAGATTTTAGCACGTGAAGTATTCTAAAGTACTTTATATAAACTTTTTAGCTCAGCAAGATGGGTTGTGTTCCTTTCCATGAGTGATAATAGCATCTGCAGTGCAGATAATAAAAAACAACAATTGTAAGAATGGATAAACTTGGTTTTGGAAAAAAAAAGTGTTCCGACCTAGACTTCACCAAATTGTTAAACAGATACTTTATCCCCCCAAAAAACCTTTTTTATTTGGCAAAGTACCTGCAAACAGTCTTTCAAGGGTCAATTGCAGCAACAGACCTTATCAGTCCTTGGATAGTTGCCAGGCTGATAGCTTCCAGGCACAATGAAATACTGTGAGGCACGGACTCAGTAAGTAAATCTTCACACTAATAAATGAACATATTGTCTCCTGCAAATACCACTCCCCTTTTGCTCCTATGGGAGGGGCCATTCAGCATCCACTTGTGCCTTTACTCCTGAGTAAACAACTGTTCCTTAATTGTTCCTTTCTCCTGACAGCTCTGCACATGCACACATCGGGAACAAGGTCCAGCTGTTCTTCTGCCCCACTTATCTTTGACTCCAAAGGTAGCTGATAACTGTTGGAAGGCTCTGGCCCCATCTCTGCCTCTGATGCATAGCACTCATCAGAGCCTTCCCCACACTCCACGACTGGCCCATGTTTCTTCCCAACCTCCTCACTGCCTGAGTATGCCACCAGTGGGTGGGCAACAACAGAAAGGCCAATTTTGAAGTAATTAAGCTAGCACCCCTCAACCTTTTGTGTGCCAGGAACCACTACTATGGAGCAGGGGGAATGTGGTTTCATTCACTGCCTGGATCTTGCATGTTAGCAGATGGAGCTTGACTTGCTTGCATGGCCTGGTTCCTGGCAGGATGTGGACTGGTGCCAGTCCATATCCAGTGGTTGGAAAACCCTGAAGTAAACAACAACAGAATATAACTGTCTGCTCTAGATGAAAACTTGTGTTTTAATTTATTTTAATCAATTGTTAATAAGTCAAGAAATGTAGACCGAGCAAGAAATGCAGATATTTCTAAAATTATGGGAAGAACTGATATCCCTTCTACATAATGACTCTGATTAGGGTTTCACTCTGATTTCATCCTGGAAAACATTGCTAAAGAGATGTAAAGTTTCCCATAATAATGCATTTTTTTGTACAAATACAATATAAAAATATCTTGAAATAGGGAACTGAATTTGAAAACAATTACGTAAGAGTCTATGGATGCAGTGGCTCAATGGCTAAGATGCTGAGCTAGTCGATCAGAAACGTCAGTAGGTCGGTGTTTCGAATCCCTAGCACTGCGTAACAGAGTGAGCTCCTGTTACTTGTCCCAGCTTCTGCCAACCTAGCAGTTTGAAAGCACATAAAAAATGCAAGTAGAAAAATAGGGACCACTTGTGGTGGGAAGGTAACAGTGTTCTGTGCTCCTTCAGCATTTAGTCATGACCACAGAGATGTCATCAGAAAGTGCTGGCTCTTCAGCTTTAAAATGAAGATGAGCACTGCCTCCTAGATTCAGGAATGACTAGCACATATGTGCGAAGAAAACCTTTACATTTTACCTTACATAAAAGTCATTATTTCAGATTGCAACTGAAAGGAACAAGAAGTGTACATTCTCTTGAATACACCTGCTTGTGTGCAGAAGAACTAAATTTTTAAATTTAAATTTAAATTGTTAAAAACATCTCTCATGTAAGAAATCTACAACAGAACAAGATAAATATTAGCAGTTGAGATTTCTGAACTCCCAGAAGATTCTGGGTCCAACCTTTTACTAGTTAGGCTCCTTAGGAATAGCTCCCTTGGTGCTACCAACTTCCTCTCCCTTGGGGTAAAATGATGGCTTATCCGATTCAGCATTACAATCTTTTGCTAGGAACATTGGAACAATGCAGTGTTTAGTAAAAATAGCCCAGTTACCAGTTCATTGATTACACTACCACTATTAGTTAACTGTAAGGCAAGCTGCCATCGCAGAATACTGCATTGTGGACTAATCAATTTCAGGGGAAAGAAGCAATGATGGTGGAGAAATAACAAAAGAGATGTGGTATGAGGATCAGTGTTAGAGTTGAGTTATTGCAGCAATATGCTTGTCCAAGCCTATAAACATACTTAATATAGGATTAAATCCTTGCCTGTATTTAAATTATGAAATCTTATTTTTATGTTTTGGGAAACAATGAATGAAATTGTCATTGATTACAACACATTCTCATTCTTAGATTAATAGACATTTTGAAATGGGCTTTGTATACAGCAATGTAAGTAGTCCTTAATTATAGAGCAACATTCTAGCTCTTCCTTTTCTAATAAGTTATGCAAAGTTAAGCATAAGTTAGTTAGTTTTCTGTTCCTATCTTTTGCCCCTCTGTAACCTCCTCTATTTCCTCACTCCCTTGAGACCAACTTCTAGTAACTTCCTTTTTTATTCACTAAACATGTTAGAGACACCATGACTAAAATGTAACCCACTCTATTGAACAGTTTCTTTTGGACATGATTTCCTAATCCAGCAGTTTCTAAAAACACTGCTTGAATTTCAAACCTGTAGAAAAATCTGACCACAATAGAGATTGAAATTATTTTCTAAACTTTGTCAGGTTAAATAAACCTGATTTATTTATCCTTGATTTTAATAGTTTTCTCCTTCTTAAAACAATGTAAAACAGAGTTATTTTTTCTGGAAATTCTTTACATAGGATGCAACCCTGCTATCCCCCCCCCCCCAATATTTGAGAAGCTACTCCTCTCCATACACCCTAATGCAGGGATGTCCAAACTTGGGAACTTTAAAACTTGTGGACTTCAACTCCCAGAATTCCCCAGCCAGCATAGCTGACTGGGGAATTCTGGGAGTTGAAGTCCACAAGTCTTAAAGTTCCCAAGTTTGGACATCCCTGCCCTAATGCAACTAAAACATGCATCTATCTATCTATCTATCTATCTATCTATCTATCTATCTATCTATCTATCTATCTATCTATCTATCTATCTATCTATCATATATTGAGGTATATATACATATGCTGGCATTGCTTGCTTCGGGTATTTTCCCGTGTATAAGGCATGGAAATGTTATTGCAACGTTTCGACAAGATCTCACTTGTCATTGTCAGACTTGACGATGACAAGTGAGATCTTGTCGAAACGTTGCAATAACATTTCCATGCCTTATACATGGGAAAATACCCGAAGCAAGCAATGCCAGCATACCTACACCCATGAAAATCTACGAAAGCACACACACACACACACACACACACACACACACACACACACACACACACACACAAACTTATTAGCTACTTTATAAAATCTATTTAAAAAGTGTAATCCCCATCTATTCTCTGGATTCCCTACCCTACCAAGGATATATAAATTCTATCCATATTATGTTCCAGCTAACACTTGCCTTGTCTTGCATCCATCAACAATGAAATACCAAATTCACTCTCTACAGGATCCATAGTAGAATAGTTTTAATCCCTACTGGGAAATCAATCTTACTTAAATCAGTGAGATTTACTTCTGGGAACACATACCGAGACTGCACTATGCTATCCAATTTATGCATGACAAACTGTACTTCTATAACTTCCCTTTTATAACCATGAAACAGCCAAGCACTTATTATCCTTACTCCTTATATAAGAACACTGCTTTGGTGCTCTTTTTTCCAACAAGAGAGAAAAACACCACTCAGTACTCTTCTATTCAAATAACTTATCCTCTTTGCCTCCCAATACTTACATCACAGTGTCTTTGAATATGGATAGATTGCAATATAATTCTGGCATTATCAGTTAGAATTGAGGTTACTGTTTCTGAAAACATTTTCTTAAACATGGTCATACATCAACACTGTTGTGAACAATGAAGGGCATAAATGAACTTGTATAAAGAATTATATAGGATATCATCCTTATATAATACCATCCTCCTATTGTGCAGTGACATGAACAATTTGAAAGTGAATTTCTTTAGACAAACTCTGGAACATCAATCCAAAGCTTACCATTGTTCATCTTCTATCTAAGTATTGTAAAAGGTCTCTTTCAAGAGTATTGCAGGTGGCATACAATTCCAGTTCTCTCAAGAGACACCTCAGATGGAAAATACAGCAGTTGTTAATACAGAGTTGTTCATGATTATCTTGATTTATGTCTGTTTCATATATTAATGTACATTCATTTTTTTTAAAATTAGAAAAGAACAAGCAACATTCATCCATTATACTTTATAATAATACAATAGCAGAGTTGGAAGGGACCTTGTAGGTCTTCTAGTCCAACCCCCTGCGTGGGCAGGAGCCCTATACCATTTCAGACAAATGGCTATCTAACATCTTTTTGAAGACTTCCAGGCTTGGAGCATTCACGACTTCTGGAGGCAAGCTGTTCCAGAGGTTAATTGTTCTAACTGTCAGGAAATTTCTCCTTAGTTCTAAGTTGCTTCTCTCCTTGATTAGTTTCCACCCATTGCTTCTTGTCCTGCCCCCAGGTGCCTTGGAGAATAGTTTGACTCACTCTTCTTTGTGGCACCCTCTGAGATATCGGAACACTGCTATCATGTCTCCCCTGGTCCTTCTCTTCATCAAACTAGACATACCCAGTTCCTGCAACCGTTCTTCATATGTTTTAGTCTCCAGTTCCCTAATCATCTTGATTGCTCTTCTCTGCACTCTTTCCACGTCTTTTCTACATCGTGGCGACCAAAACTGTATGCAGTATTCCAAATGTGGCCTTACCAAGGCACTATACTTTATGTTCCAGTTTCCAAAATCTTTGGTTTTGATATATTTCTGTTGAGCTGCACATTCCTTCAGTTGAAACTTTCAGGTCTACATTCTGGAAATAAGCATGGCCAGAGGTAAAATGAAGGCACATATGGGAAATATTTGCAAGGAGTGCTGAGCTTCCAAACTGGGGAAAGGCTACTGCCAGGTTCTGGCTGGAGATTAGCTGTTCTTTTATCACTTTGGGGGAGACATTTCTTAAATTCATCCACTTCTCAGATGGAGCAATTTAAAAAAAAAATTGATTCTGAAAACAAGGTTGAGTCACACCCCTAATGCTAGCAGTGAAAATGACAGAGGATTCACTTGGGTACAGTTAATAGATCCAGAAAGAAATGATCATATCAGAAGCTAAATGCTTAACTTTATGAGCAAGACTCTCCAAATGTATACGGCCCTTGAAGGAGAACCATGGATGTCTTGCTTCCCAGCCTTGAGCAGTGCTCTTTGACACATTGGTAGATTTGGAAGCTAGTTGCAAAATAATAAATTAATTAAATGAATAAATATAATTCCTTCTGTCCTCTGCTCTATGGTCTGTTTTGTGTATTGCCTTTGCCCTTTGGAGCTTGTTTCTAATAAATGTTCCAGCCTGAATTGATCTTGTGTTAGTTCCTTTTTTGTGGTCTAATCCAAAATAGGCTTGCCAAGCGATCAATAGCTGTATTTTTGCTTGAAGCAGAACTTTTTGGATGACAGAGTATGTTATCCTATATTCTTTGATACTTTGGTTCTCCTTTTTGGTTTTGCAGTTACAACATATCCAGTAATCCATAGACATTTTCAAGTCTTGCTTTTCCATTGTTGCTTAATTCCATCCTTATTATTGGAGGGTTTTTAGATAACTTTGCATTCTCTATTTTTCAAAGTATCTTCAAAATTTTATTGTGTCTTTTCAGATATCTTTCAAGTATCATAGCTTAAATTTTTAATAAAAGTGGAAGAGAAGATCTTAGTTTTAGACTACTGGACTAAATTCAGTCCTAAATTATTTCTAATTTTTCCCCAGATTGTTTGTCATATAAATTGAAACTTGACTAGCAGATTCCAAATTAATGTACTTTAGTTTAAAAAAATCCATGTCAGATGCAAAAAACTAGGACTATTCATAAGATTGCAGCATAATAATAATAGCCTTTATTAACATTGTTCACCATGTATGCAATGAAATTGGTTTAGCCTCCACTGGTGCAACCCATAACAGAAAATACAAGACAATACAATTCCCAATTTATACAAGTAATTGGGGCAAGAAAGAAAAAAAAAATCAGCCATACATTTCCATATGCATGTGGAGTGATTGTGATTATGTTTAGGAGTCTGACAGCCCATGGGTAGAAGCTGTTTTTAAATCTATTTGTCTAGCTGACTATACTTTGATGCCTTCTGTCCGATGGTAAAAGTGAAAAGAGACACTGTGAATCATCCTTGTGTCTTCCTTACTCTGCTGAAACAGGGAGACCTGGTGATGTTATCCAGTGGTGTTAGAGGGCAACCAATGGTTTCTTGTGCATAGAAAATTTATTTAAGCTTGTACACAAAAATCTGGTTAACTAAAGTTCAACATTAAATTGATAAGGGTCACTGTAATTCAAGAGGAGCTGGACTTGGATTTCTTGTGGCCATGCAAGGAGTCTAAACTGATAACATGTTTAACTCCAACTCCCAGCTCTTTCTGGTCTTCTCCCACAATCCATTTATAAAATAACATATTCTATCCTTTAGTTCAAATTCCTAGAGCAGATTGCAAAAAATTCAAAACAAACTTTGCAACCACAAAGCATAATAGGATAGCTGATGAAAGTAATCAAAGCTTTTGTCCACCTTTCCAAATTTATTTATTTATTTTATTAAATTTATACCCCGCCCTTCTCCTTGTTAGGACCCAAGGCGGCAAATACAAAGTCAATGAAAATAATAAAACTAATGACAGGGTATTTAACTTCTAGAGGTTAAAAAAAATACATTGTAAAGAGCAGACTGGGAGTGAGATGACAAAAGACTCAGTGAACCCAGTAGAACTCTTATTTGAGAGCATGCAGCAATGATATATTTCAAAACAATTATAATGAATTATGAGAAAAAAATACAAGAAGGCCCAGAAAGGAAAAAAAAATGGAGCTAGGGTTCATTGCATCAGTAAAAATGAAATGAAGATGAATATTTCATTCTAAAGGGCACCAATTTTTCAAACAAAAGTTTGTATTACTTGCAAAGAACAATTACTAGACTTACAAGATTCAAAAGAAAGACAAGCTAAGACCTTTAGAATATGCCTTTTAAAGGAAAAAGAGAAAATGATTAAAAAACAACTGGAGAAAAAACAGATATGAACAAAACTGGATTGTTTTGGGGATAATATTAATACCTGAGTCCTAATTAGTGGTTGGAGAAAAACAAATGAAGAAGAGAAATGCTTCTTTTTTCAATGTATTTTTATTACACTATATCTTCTCTAGTGTTATTTATTTTTGTACAAATATCCATGCACTTAATCAAATGCTTTAAAAAAAATTCAAGACATGAAGACAAACATTTAATATGAAGTAAACAAGCATGGTAAAATTAGCAACACGTGTAGTAGCACTATCAAAACAGCAGAAATATATTGAGTGCAATCAGATCAAATTTAATTAAAGTTGTGAAGTGGTTTTTTTAATTGTGTTCTGATGTCACAGTAACAAAAAGTTAAGTGCAATCCTTTTGGGGTAAGAGAATTCCATTGTATATAGGTATCTTTCCAATTACAGAAGTTACGGTATCTTTTCATTTTGTGAAGCTTTTCATCCTACAAACAATAAATGCAGTTTATGTCACAGCAGTTGACAATTTTTAGTAGAATCAATTGTTCCTAAATATTTCAGATTAAATCTTTCTGTCAGTCCAAAATGCCAGGGTATCTGTTCATTCAATTTAATTTTGCTTTCTG
Source organism: Rhabdophis nuchalis (assembly GCA_039707465.1). Lineage (NCBI taxonomy): Eukaryota > Metazoa > Chordata > Lepidosauria > Squamata > Natricidae > Rhabdophis > Rhabdophis nuchalis. The sequence goes on along the minus strand of CM077643.1, from coordinate 119,524,565 downwards.
TCTAGAGGAGAGCTATCAACAGGTGACTTTGGGGGCAGGGGGTGCCTTCAAATCAGTCTTAATTCCTGGTGTTCGCCTGAATTAGTCCCTGCTGTTTTCTTAGCAACATTTACAGAGGTAGACATCCACTGCTTTCTTTTTTAGGATTGAGAGAGAGTGACTGGTCCAAGGTTACCCAACTGGCTTAACACTTAAGGTGGGACTAGAACTCAGGTTTTCAAGATGGCAAGTGAGATCTTGCCGAAACATTGCAAAAACAATCTCATGCTTACACGGGAAAACACCCGAATACAAGACCAGCATACCTACACCCGTGAAAATTTACGAATATAATAATAATAACAACAATAACAATAACAATCAATATTTATTTATTGATTTAATTCTATGTTCGCCGCCCCGAGTCCCTTGTTGTGAGATGGGAGCGGGTTATAAATATGAAAAATAAATAAATAAATAAATAAATAACAATGATAATAATAATAATAATGATGATGATGATGATGATGATGATGATGATAATAATGATAATAATGATAATAATGATAATAATGATAATAATAATTTAATTTGTAAACCGCTCTCTCTCCCCGAAGGGACTCGAGGCGGTGCACAGGGAATTAAAAAAACACATATATTAAAACCAACAGACATTATCATACAAATTTAAAAATGAATTAAACCTATACCCTGCGCTAAAATCCCCAACTATCTAAAAACTAATACCCCTAAAAATCCCTACTAAAACAATTTGAGTATTTAGCTTGAGGTAAATGGGTCGATTAAGCCAAGCCGGCCAGGCAGAAGAAGTGAGTTTTTAGTTTTTGATGGAAGGAGCGGAGGTCCGTAGTTCTAAGTTCGGGGGGAAGGTCGTTCCAGAGGGTCGGGCCTGCCACAGAGAAGGCCCTTCCCCTGGGCATCACCCGCTGGCATAGCCTAGTGGACGGCACCTGAAGAAGTCCCTCTCTGTGGGAGCGAATCGGTCGAAGGGATGTATGGGGCAGGATGCGATCCCGCAGGTAGCTAGGTCCCGAGCCATGGAGCGCTTTAAAGATGATAATCAACACCTTGAAGCACACCTGAAAGACAACAGGCAGCCAGTGCAGCTCGCGCAGGAGTGGTGTTACATTGGAAAACCTAGAGGTTCCCATAACTGCTCGTGCGGCCGCATTCTGGACAAGCTGCAGTCTTCAGGTGCACCTCAAGGGGAGCCCCATGTGGAGACCATTGCAGTAGTCCAGTTGGGATGTCACGAGTGCATGGGTGACTGTGCAAAGGGCATCCCGGTCCAATAGGAGATGCAACTGGCGAACCAGGCGAACCTGGTAGAACACCCTCCTGGCCACAGCCATCACTTGATCTTCCATGGACAGCTGCGCATCAAAGAGGATGCCCAAGTTGCGTGCCCTATCCACGGGGAGTAGGTGTTCGCCCCCTATGGCCAGTGATGGAGTCAATGGTTGTACCGGGATGCCGGAAACCACAGCCACTCGGTCTTGGACGGGCTGAATCTGAGTCTGTTCCTTCCCATCCAGGCCCGCACAGCTGCCAGACACTGGCACATCACCTCGACGGCATCGTTGAGGTGGTTTGGGGTAGATACGTACAGCTGCGTATCATCAGCGTACAGATGGTACTCTACCCCAAAGCCACGGTTGATCTCACCCAGTGGCTTCATATATGTGTTGAACAGGAGTGGCGAGAGGACCGACCCCTGAGGCACCCCACAAGTGAGGGGTCTCGAAGTCGACCTCTGCCCTCCTGCCAACACAAATTGCGATCGACTGGAGAGGTAGGAGGAGAACCACCGTAACACGGTGCCCCTCACCCCCAACCCCTCCAGTCGATGCAATAGGATACCATGGTCGATGGTATCGAAAGCCGCTGAGAGGTCTAATAGGACCAGGATGGAGGAACAATCCCCATCTCTGGCCCTCCAGAGATCATCCACCAACGTGACCAATGCCATCTCAGTGCTGTGCCCAGGCCGGAAGCCGGACTGGCGTGGGTCCAGATAATCAATTTCCTCCAGGTGACAGGGGAACTGCTGTGCCACCACACTCTCTACAACCTTCGCCAAAAAGTGAAGGTTGGAGACCGGATGGTAATTTACTAACAATGCTGGGTCCAGGGAAGGCTTCTTGAGGAGGGGTCTCACCACCGCCTCTTTCAAGGCAGTAGGCAAGAACCCCTAACCCAAGGAAGCATTTGCTACCTCCTGGAGCCAGCCTCGTGTAACCTCCCAGGATGCCAGTATAAGCCAGGAGGGACACGGGTCCAATAAACATGTGGTAGCTCGCAGTCGTCCACGTAACCTGTCCATATCTTCGGAAGTAACAGAGTCAAACTCCTCCCACAAAACTGTCTCAAGACCTGCCTCGAGGCATCCCTCTGGACCACTTTCGGTGGAGGCCAACTCGCTCCGAATCTGAGCGATTTTATCCTGCAGATATTCCCCAAATTCCTCTGCTCTACCATGCAGAAGAGCTTCCTGCGTCCTCTGTTGAAGGAGGGAGTGGGTCACCCTGAACAGGGCGGCAGGGCGGTTATCTGCAAATGTGATGAGAGTGGCACAATGATGACGTTTGGCCACTCTCATCGCCACAAGGTAAGTCCTTAATTGGGCTCTCACCTGTGTTCGGTCAGATTCAGACCATGTGGATCTCCCTCTCCTCTCTAGGCATCTCTTGTGGCGTTTCATCACCCCCAGCTCCTCGGTAAACCAAGGAGACTGGGTGGCTCATCGTCACAGGAGAGGCCGCAAGGGCGCGACCCGATCTAAGGCCCCCGTGGCTGCGGTATTCCATGCGGCCACTAGGTCCTCCGTCGGTGCGCGGGTCAAGGACACACACACATATGTGTGTGTGTGTATGTGTGTGTGTGTGACAACACCCTAAGCCCCAATTAAGGGAGGAAGTATACTCTTTCCTTTTCTGACTTTCAGCTCAACAACAGAGACCACCTAGACAGAAAGCTATTAGTTTTGTTGTGTCTTTTTTTTTTTTACATGTGTGTTAGGTTTTGAGCTGATAAATAAATAAATAAGGGAGACTAGGATAGATCTATTTTGAGCTTTTTAGCTCTCATCAGCTAGCCATACCCTTACTGGGATTTGAACCGGGGCTGTATTACATGTTAGGCAGATGTTCTATCCTTGTCTCCCTTATTTATTTATTTATTTATCAGCTCAAAACCTAACACACACACACACACACACACACATTCCTATCTATCTATCTATCTATCTATCTATCTATCTATCTATCTATCTATCTATCTATCTATCTATCTATCATCTATCTATCTATCATCTATCTATCTATCTATTTTTCTAGCTGTCTGTCTGTCCATCCTATGTACTCAGCCAAAGGTGGGTGGATTGATTGATGGATGGATGGATGGATGGATGGATGGATAGATGCTCAGTTTCACTGAATACTTTTGTTTGGGTTGTGAAAAAGAAATGCTACTTTAGCATAGTTAAAATAGTTACCTCAGATTGTGTTATGCTACTTGGTTTCTGGTTAACATATTTGCTGAACATTTGGATAAAATGTTCCCTAATGTTTGAAATGCTGGAGTTGAACTATTTCAGGTGTGAAAAAACTGAAGTTTGGAACTTATGCTATTCCAAAATGTATTTCATGTTTGCTCTGCTGAGTAGGCAGTAGTGGTGGTAACCATTTAGATTCAGCTAAAAATAAAAAAAATCCAAAATGTCTTCAAGTGGTTCCATGGTGCTAAACTGTCCAGCATTTATTTTCCTACACTTTTATTTTAGGGAGAAAATCCTTTAAAAAAAAAAAAGCTTGCCTTGATACACAAGAGAAAATGTAATCAGTAATTTCAAATTTTGCTGTATATTTGACTTCGAGCTCTAAAGGAAACTGACAGATGGCTACACACGTCAGGAGAATAAATTGGCATTAAATATGACTAAAAATAGGCTTAAATACCTTGAGATTCATCTCCAATTTACAAACTGAACTGTAATTTTACATTGTGAAGATTCTTCTTAGTACATATTAATTTTCAGATACAGACTAAATATTCTCTAAATAATAGAAATATTGTAAAGTATTTTTACTGGATGAATCCTGTGTCACCCTCAGGAGGAATCCACAGTAATCTATATTTCTTAATAATTCTAACCCTACAGAGGTCTAATTTAGGTTTAGAGGTCTTAAATGGAAATAAACTATTCATTTAAAATGTATTGTGTTATGAAAATACATCATAGATGCAATTCAAGGTAATCAGTTTGCTTTGAGAATAGGAAGCTAGGGGCAATGTATTAACTTGAATTGCACATATTCAAGGTTAGCTATAATTCAGCAGGTCTTCCTACAGTCATGAAAACAATCTTATAAGCTTTCAAGAGAGGCTGTCAAATACTCCTACCTCCTCAACACATCTGTTGAAATAATACTAGCATTTCTATGTATGCCTGTTTGTAGCAGACCACATCCAACTGGAGCGCAAGAGAAACGTTAATTCACTGTCCCTTTGCTCTCTAACATACTTTAACAAACTTCATTTTCTGGGTGATAAAACTATCATGATTCACAAGCAAAGTCACTGATGCCAAAAGTGGAAAAATTGGGTTTTAGCTATCAATGTTATTCTGATCATTGCCAGTTTCACATGAAAGAGCCAAGAAAGCGGGAGTACCAGAACAGGCAGAGTATTAGAAAAAACGTTTAGCTGGTTTTTGAGCAATCCAGAGGAGGGCTTTCTAAGATAGGAAATCCACAACAGAAATATGTGACTGATTTTGACTTGACTTTTGGCTCCTGAAGGCGATGGACGCGTTTTTGGGGCACGTCCGCCACTTGCTACTCTGGTGGGCCCCCTCAGGGGCACAGGGGGTTTGGGTTAACCCCCTGCCATATGGGTGGCTGCAGGAAGCCCCCAGCCTGACGGCGGTCGGCAGAGTGCTTTTCCTGCTTCGCCCCAGGAATCGGAGAGCAGAAAGCAGGGGGAAAGCCCTCTCGCCAACGCTAGCTGGAATACATGGAAAATGAAGAAGATGGTGGAAATGTCGGGGACGGAGGATCACACCGAGTCTCCTGACAAGCTGGACTGGCAAATGTGAATTGTGAGGTTTTTTTACATTTGATCTTTTTTAAAAAGAAGAATAGAGGGGGGAGTTTCAACCCCCCCTCGTAAAAGGCGACAATAGAAAATGCTCTCTAGAAGAGAGAAAGAGGACTAAAATGCCAACCGAATAAAATAGTAGATAAAGAAAAATAAATTCTATTCCCGGTGTTACAGTTGCAACATTGTAGCCGGGTCTCTTTGCAACAGAAAAGAACGTTTACTTTTACTTCTCTTGCTGCGGTGAGGCGGGAAAATGGCTTCTCGTTTTTCCCAGCTGGAAAACTTTCTCTTGACCACTGAAGCATTCCTTCAGAGTTTTAAGACTACAGGACAATAAATTTATACTTCAAACATCTCTCAAGAAGCCTTCGGTGCCTCTCCTAATACATGGATCATCTTTTCTTTTTTTTCCTCTTGGTTTGGACAATAAAACTAATTTCTGGACTTTTGGTGTAAATTTTGATTTGGTTTCTCCTTTTTCTGGATATCTTGGACTTCTCTGCTGCTTGCTTCTCTGAGGCCATTTTTACTGCAAGAACTTAAATTTACAACAATGGCTTCAAAAAAGCCACCATCTGGAAAGTCCTTTTTGGCTCCAGCCTCTACCCGATCCAGCCCAAGCTTACAACAAGGGAAAATTACTACAATGTTACAGAAGGAAACAGCTGGGGAAGGCGACCAAGATTTATCAACAAATGAAATGCTTCAGAATATCATGAAGGAAGTGCAGGAAATCCAAAAGGACTTGTTAAACTTAAGAATAGAATTACTGGAGACACAAAGAAGCACAATGGACAATAAGCAAAAAATTGATGCGTTAGAAGAAGGAACAGTTGAGATGAAAGAAGAGATGAAGGAAATATGGAAGGAAAATACAGAAATCAGTGGGCATATGTCAAAAATTGAGTTTGAAAGAATGTCTTTTTTCCTTAGGTTTCAGAATGTGCCAGAGATGGAGGGAGAAGATTTAAAAGATTTAATGAGTACAATTTTAGCAGATTATATTAAAAGAAATAAAGAGCAGCTCTGGTGGGATATGGACCTGGTTTATAGAATTAACTCAGCATATGCTAGAATAAATGATGTACCAAGAGAAGTTCATATTAAATTTCTAAGAAGCTCCACAAGGGATGAGATACTGAAGGCACAACTGGGGGGGGGCTTTGAAATATCAAGACAAGGACATTATCATTCTGAAACAAATCCCCCCAAAAATTAGACAAATAAGAAGGAAGTATTCCTTTTTATCTAAAAAATTGTACAAAAAAGGGATTTGGTTCAAATGGCTAATGCTTGAAGAAATGTTGGTTTTCTGGGAAGGGGGCAGAGTTAGAGTTAAAACAGTAGAAGAGGCAGAGGCCTTTCTTAAGAAATATTCCCCACTCCTAGGAGACGAAGAAGAGGGAACGGGAGGGACCATGACCCCGCCCATTGGCAGGAAAGAGAAAGAAGAAACAATAGCAAAGAGACTCAGTTCTCAGAAATGAATAGATTTTGAAACCATTACTGTAACCTGTGAAAAGGGATGGCAGGAAAAAAACGAACGATTGAATTGAATTGTATTTTGAAATGTGATATATATGTATCTTTTGCCAATTTTTTTTTCTAATATTGAATCTGTACGAAGTATCGGAGGTGACCACCACCCTCTGCATGGAAACCACTAAAATGTTTACTTTATATCCTATATTACCCCTTTCCCATATACATTGTAAAAACCAATAAAATTGTTTTTAAAAAAAAGAAAGAAATATGTGACTGATTTGTCATTGAAGGAAGCATGACGCAGCAGTTGGGGACTGCCAGGTGGATACAGAGGTAGCAATAATCATGACATCTGAGTTTCCCTTCCTATCTTCCTTCCTTCCTTCCTTCCTTCCTTCCTTCCTTCCTTCCTTCCTTCCTTCCTTTCTCCCTCCCTCCCTCTCTCCCTTCCTTAACTTACTTATTTTTCCACAATACATTTCTCCCTTTTCAATTTTTCTGTTCTACAGACACAGACACACACACACACATACAGGGAGGGAGAGAGAGAAATTCTTCCACTCACTTTTACACACATTCCAACAAACAGCTATTCTCACAATCATTTGCTTTTCTTTTGCACACTTACAAAAACATTTCCTTCCATTTCCTTTCTTTTAGTGTTTATGGAGGAGATAGGAAAGAATATTTCCCACTCTCTCACATGCACACAGAGATTCAGGATTTTCCCCTCCACTTCTGTATGCAGAATAAAGGTAAATTGTCTGAATGAAGGGGGTGGTGCTCATTTCCATTTCTTAGCCGAAGGAGCTAGTGTTGTCCAAAGTCACTTCCATAGCCATATAGCCAGTGTGACTATATGCCAAAGCATATGGAATGCTGTTACCTTCCCACCAAAGTGGTACTTATTTATCTACTCACATTTCCATGCTTTCAGGAGCTGGGGCAGCTGATAAGCTCAGTGTCTTTAGTCACTGAGCCATCCCCTGTATGCAGAATAAGAACACTTAAATCTTATTACTGGCACTTTGAGAAAGTGCCCACTTTCTGTCCTAGTAGCACTTTCTGTTCCCAGTGCTAATCGGCTGGTTTCTGCTCCTCAAGCTATTTCTTCTCATTCAGACATATTTCTAAAGAGATGAATGTTCTGTAGTGGATTTGTGTTCTGAGCAACATTGAGTACCTCAACTGCTTTAGTCTGTTGCTCCTTGACTTTCAGCTGTGTCATATACCCTCACCATATTTTATTCAAACTAACTTTAGCTTTGCACAATGGGAATGTTGGGGTGGCTCTTGATTAAATTGATATAACAATTACTCTCTTGCGGCCCTTCAACTGCCAAATTAGTCGCCCTTGCCAAGACCCAAAACCTAACTAGGCACAATTCTCAACCAACAGGTTTTGGTGAAACATAGCAGGTTAGCACCTTTATTCATGCTAAGACCATGAATGAAAGCAGCACACTAAGCTGCCATTCAATAGCTATTAGAACCCAGAGTAACCCACCTGATAGCCAGACATTGAAATTGAGAGCTGGACAATGGCACTTTTTCAAACAGCAGACCTGATTTCCTTGAGTGTGACCTTCCTCTAGGTTATTGTTTTCTCTACCCATCATTATCCTGATCTTCCTGCCTGTTGTCTCACCTTCCTCCACCTTCCTCCCACCCTTTGCTCCTCCACCTTCCTCCCACCCTTCCTCCCACCCTTGCTATTCAGCAGGTTCTGACCAGTCCTGGAGAACTGGTAGTGGAAATTTCGAATAGTTCAGAGAACCAGTAAATACCACTTCTGACTGGCCCCACCCCAGGAAATGAGAATTTTGCAGTAACCTTTCCCTGGAGTGGGGTGGGAATGGAGATTTGATGGTATCCTTCCCCTGCCATGCCCACCAAGCCACTCCCACAGAACTGGTAGTAAAAAAATTTGAATCCTACCACTGCTTTGCTCCCTCCACGCTGACACCATGCCAAGTCACCTAGACTATCTACAATCAGAGAAGTGTTGTGAAATGGATGGATGGTTCAATGATGCTATGAATATGGGTTTCTGAAGAAATGTTGGATTTCCACCCCCAACCCTCCCAATGTTAAGACATGGGAAGAAAATAGACTATGATAGAGAGACTTCCTATGTGGTGTAGGCATCATCTACATAATCAGGAGATAGGACACTGTATGGTAAAATATTTGTCTATAAATTATCATGGTATTTCATGTGCTGCCTAGGTTGGTTCGTTTTCTAGTTCTCAAGAGACTTATTAGAGGATAGCATTTACCACTGATTTAGCTTTCTGTCTAAAGAGGGCATCTAATTTTAGTTGGATCACACAGTGTTACAGCTTATTACTTCATCTTTCTATACTTAGTATAGTCTGTTGTCTTTAATATCAGTATTTCTCTACACTTTGGTGCATGCTGTTATATTGAGCTTGTGTATTTAGACTTGCTAAGAATAAATCACATTTTAATAAGGCACAAACCAATTAGGAAAAGAGGCAAAAGGAAATTGAGTGCTGCAAATTGGATGATATTCTACTAAACGAGGAAGATGCCAAAATTTCTTTTTTTCATCCTTGGTTTCTCATGTCACAAATAACCTGATGCCGTGTTATACAGAGCTAGAGACTAGGAGATTTGTTCAAGATGATCACACTTGAACTTGTAGAAGTACTTTCTGCTTTGCACAGCTAATTGGCATCTCCTTTGCTATGTATGGTTCTAATCTGTGTTGGATGATCCTAAACATGTTTTTGTTAACTCATGAAATTAAATATATTGTATGATAGTTTACACACCCTGCTGAGCCTCCTGTTTTTGATATTGGTATATAAATTGACCTCTCCTAATCTGTTAACCTATACATAAATGCAGTGAGAATTTGAGAGGCTCTTGGAAATAACTTTCGGCAGGAAATTATGCACTCAGACATACATTTATAGTAATGAATTGAATGATTAAATGTAACTCATCAATGTTCTTGATTTTGGGTTGCCATGGTTGAAATTTATCATAGATGATGACTTGCTGTGTTTTTGGGACCATCTCTGTTTAACGCTAACTTTAAGATTTGCCTCTCTAAAATAATAAGTATGAATTGTTTGGTGAAGATATGAGAGCCTTGGATCAAACTGATGGTTAGGTTGTGCTTATCGATTGATTTGACTGCTCATCCGACTCACTGAACAGCATAAAGGATGAAAACAAAACTTAGCCGTCTAGATCCCAATGCCCAAGGTCAAAACAATAAAATCAATTCAGAAAAGAAGCATTACCACCAGAATTCAACTAATCTCCTTCCCCAAACACTTTGGGGGAGCAGCCAGGTCAACTGCAGTCAATGAAAGCCTGTCAAGGTTGGGGTCATTTGGATTTCCAAATGGAAGTCATTCTATAGGATAGGCACTGCCATGAAGAAAGGATTCCTGGGTTCAACAAGATCACATTCTTTGATGAAAGGGAACTGAAGATGCATGCCACTCTTTCTAGATCTGATGGGGCAAATAGAAATAGAAAGTGGCCCCACAAATAGCTTGGCTCTATGCCATGCAAGGCTTTATTGCAGTGGTGGGATTCAATTTTTTTTTACTACAGGTAAAAAAGCCACAGGTTCTGCCAGTGTGGCTTGGTGGGCATGGCATGGCTTGGTGGGTATGGCTTGGGGGCATGGCAGGTGGGCAGGGGAAGGATACTGTAAAATCTCCATTCCCTCCCCACTCCAGGGGAAGGTTACTGCAAAATCCCCATTTCCTCTTGACCAGCTGGGACTCAGGAGGCAGAAAATATATGGGGGTGGGGCCAGTCAGAGGTGGAACTACTCAAAATTTTCACTACCGGTTCTCCAGAACCAGTCAGAACCTGCTGAATGCCACCTCTGCTTTATTGCCAATAACCAACCCCTTGAATCATCCTAGAAGCTTACTGGAAGCTAGTACAGCTCACTGACAATATTATATTGGTATAATGGGAAATGCCAATGAATTCTGGATGACCTGCTACTTCCGAATGCTCTTCCCGTCCCTATGTCAAGTGTATTGCTATAATCTGAATGGAAGGTGAATAAGACATGAGTCACTGACAGCAAGCCTCCTTTTCCTGGAATGGGTAAAGTTGGTGCACAAGATAGAACATAGAATTATAGGGTTAGAAGGGACCTTGGAGTCAAAATATTGTTTTATTCTTTTTTTTTTACTTCAGCTGATTCTTACTGGAAAAAAAGACATTGAGTTAAAGTGTTTTACTTTGACTAGATCTTGTATGGATTACTGGTAATGTGAGAAATCTGGGGGGGGAAAGCAATATGTTTCCTGAAAAGAGAAATTGTGCTGAATATGTCTATGTCAAAAGGTCATAAGGAATGAGAATGAGAACAATCAATAATACCTAAGCTATTTGAGGTGAGCATTCCTGAGGATAAGAATCTGACCTGAACAATGATTAGTGAAACAGGTTTTATCAATATAATGAAAATGACTTTTACTTACAGGAAATGCAAAGCCTAGCACTTAGCTAGCTACATCTTTTCAGGAAAAGAATCCAAGTACTTGAGATATCTCTCTCTGTGAATGCCTTGAAATAAAGACAGAAACCAAAGACGTCATAATAAGCAACCTCTTGTCTCTTCAATGGAGAGAAATCACACTGTGAGAAGTATACTGTAGACAAGCAGACTAAGATACACAGTAGAACCTCTGGTCACGACTATAATTCATTCCATAACTTTGATCACAAACCAATTTGGTCCTGACCCAAACCTAATTTTGGAAATTTGGTGCTTATAAAAAAAATGACACTGAAGGGGAAATCGGTCATGGGAATTTTTGGTGGGAATCTGATTTGGTCATGGTCAGAAGGTTTTGTGACCAGAGGTTCTACTGTAGCATAAATTCTTTACTCTCTACATAGTATACTCTACTACTGCTTCCTTTGCGGTTAGTGCATTAGTAGGTCATGCAATAGCGAGGAAGCATGGTCCACATCTCCTTCCTAAAAAACAAATTTCTTGAGAAATCTACAATACTCCTAGTTTTTAACCTGTATTTGCTAATAAATTATAAGGAACATTTCACAGAAGAGACCATGTCTCACAGAATCATGCTCAGCCTGTTATTGCTTTGATTGATATTACCTTTAAAAATAAAGTACCAAAACAAAGGCATAAAACATCTGTCTCCTTTCACGTTCTCTTTGTTTGCCACTCAAAAGTAGAGCACATGAGTGAGTGTTATAGATGGTTATATTTAGCACATTAGCAATTCGACTGCTATAATGAGTGGGAAAGTGGAAATAGGAGTGTGTACATCTCTCTGACAAGTGAGAAGGAGAGGTGGGGAGAAAGGTATGGAGGACTGGGAGGAAGCACCCTGGGAGAAAGAGGGTACAAGGCTCCTCCAGTTCACTTTAGGTTAAAGAAATATGAGTGGCCACATCCTGCAAGGTAGGCATTAGGAAATTGGCTTATCTTTCTGCCAAAAGATTGTTCTGTGGCAGACTGAGCTGTGTGCAAGCTCCCTTCATGCTATATGGGGGCCAATTTTTCCTCTGCCACCACATAGCACCACAAAACCCCAATGCAGGTTTTAGATCTTTTCATCACCTTCTTTTCCTTCTTTTCCTTGAATCCGGCTTCTAGAGCTTGAATATTTTTTTTTTAAAATAAGCCTGTTCTTTTCTAGCTGCAGACTCCTTTAAGTCACTGAATGCCAAAGAGAATTTCCTTCGTGACTGCTGCTTTAAAAAGATGCGCCAATTTATTCCACTTGTTGCTTATAAACCTATGCCTTTATTTTCCAGTCTATGCAGAATATTCCCATTCAGGGTTGTGCTCTTTTTCTAAGTAGGACAGGCACCCTCTTATTTCTGTTGTTCCATTTTCTTCCCAGCTGCACTTCTTTGTCTCCATGGCAGCAAGTTCTTACACATTGGGCTTCGCTTTAAAAAGTGTGATCTCAAAGACAGGTAGTGAGTCAGGCAGGCAATGGACAGAGGGGTACAGCAATTCCTAAAGCCAACAGTATTAGCATTTCTGGCTGTCCCAGGAAGAACGAATGTTTACCCTATCTTGTAATAATGAGAAATGGGCCAGGAAGCAAACACTTGACAGAGCGATAATTAATGCTCAGTGAAAAAGTAAAACAAATGTAAAAAGGAAAGAAAGTGAATGAATATTTCAAATCCTATCAGAAGTCTGGGCATTTGAGAATTCTGTACAATATTTTAGCTCTTCTTAGCACTGCACTCTTCTGAACAGAACACCCTGATGTTGTTCCTGGAACCCATTGAAGCCACTCTCCCAACCAAGTTGAATGCTCCTACTACCATTGGCCCTTACTTTCCACATCCTCTCTAATTCCTCCTTCGGGCCCTGGTACTTCTGCATTATGAAGAAGTAACTTCTTCCTTCTTCCTGATGTTGCTATCACTACATCTATCACCACTGCTGTCTTCTGCTTTTTGTCTACTACCACGAGGTTTAATTGATTGGCTAGTACTTGCCTGTCTGGATCTGGAAGTTGCACAAAATCTTAGCTCTGTTGTTCATGATCTTCTGTGGGATCTTTGATCTAGAATTAGTAAGCTCTAGCCCATATCCTATGTAGAATGTTCTTGTTATCAGTGCCAGTTACTTGGTTGTGCTATTCAGTGAATGCTGCTCATTTAATGTTTAAAGGATATGAACAACAGTCAATTAACCTGGCATGATAACCTGATTTTGTGAAGCTTCTTCTCCCATAACATTATACTGCAAAACCTTTTGTAGGTATACAAACCTTTGCCAGACCAATTCTCAAATACAGCTCATCTGCCTGGAATCTACACTGTATATCAGACATTAATACAATTGAACGTGTTCATAGGTATTTCATGAGAAAAGTACTCCACTTCTCTGTTCACAACACAACCTTTTATGTCACCAGGCTCGAAATGTTGGGCTTGGACAACCTGGAACTATGCCGCCTATGGTCTGACCTAAGCATAGTACACAAAATTGTCTGATACAATGTCCTACCTGTCAATGACTACTTCAGCTTCAACCTCAATAATATGCAGGCAAACAATTGATACAAACTCAAGGTAAACTGCTCCAAATTCGTATGCAGAAAATACAACTTCAGCAACAGGGTAGTCCTGACTCCGTTGCTACATCCTCAAACCCCCACAACTTCAACCTCACCACATTCCTAAGAGGTCCGTAAGGGTGTGTGCATAAGTGCACCAGCATGTCTACTGTCCCTGTCCTACTGTCCCCATTTATTTGTAGTCATGTCCTTTGTTTGTGTCCATGTTTATACTTATACCTGTAATCTTGTACATGTTTGACAAACCAAATTAAAAAAAAATTCATATGCTATGCACATGATCATGAGGGACACAGAATAACTGCCATGGCAACTTCAGGAAAATGCAACTTTCATTTAATCATTTGCACATGGGGAAAGAAAAGAAAGAGTCCTTGAAGCAGGAATGTGATACCAAGATCTTAGATTAGTGTTTCTCAACCTGAGCAACTTCCAGATGTACAGTTGTACTTCAACTCCTATATTGGCTGGGGAATTCTGGGAGTTGAAGTCCACACACTTAAAAGTTACTCAGGTTGAGAAACACTGTTTTATACATATGAGAAATGTAGTGCATATGCATATTATTCCAATTATAGCAAGGCACCTGTTGCTGAAAGGTAGAAATGGATGACACCATTCCCCTTTAAGTATCCCACTTCCACCCCAAGGAACCTCTGGGTTGTTTCTCTTAATCCCATCCAAAATCCATTTTTCCTTGTTGGTTGCCTCCAGGCCTTTGGTTAGTTTTGGTTGGAGCATTGCAGCTTGTTGCAGACTAATCTTAGCAGTCTATTGGCTGCTTTGCACAGAAAGCCCCACCTTTTCCCACTGAGTCCATGCCTATAATGAATTCTAGGACCTTTCAGATTTTTTTGCTTTATATTAGGGTATAGTCAGTGTAACTCTCATACACCAAATGTTACTGGTTCAAAACCCAGAATGAAGGATAGTAATTCTAATTTACAAGCTCCCTGTTTCTCTCTGAATTTTATTTCTTAAAGTTCAGTTGCAATATTTCACCAATTATTCAATCCCTTAGGATTGGGAGTTTCAGTCCTATCTCCTAACTAGTCCATTTTGTGTAATTTCAAATTATTAGGCAAATAGTAGAGATGCACTTATTTTTAAAAAAAATGGAAAAAGAGAAGTTGGAGAAGAATAACAGGGCCTTTTGCAGTCCTTCAAAAGCCACTTCGCATCATTGTTCTCCTGACGTCAAATCATTTCCAGCTGAACTGTAGCATCAACCATACCGTGGAGGGGGAAAAATGCAGGGCTTATTATTATTTTTTTACAAGATTTAGTTGCAAAATGGTTGATATCATTGCAGCTTGCAAAAGTTTGAAAGAGAAATAAAAATGTGGTATGATTCATGGTATGATGGCTTTCCCTTATAATAGCTATTCAGATCTCTTTTTGTAAACAGCAAAAAAAAAAGTACATAATACTTACTGGAAATATGATAAGCAAAGGGGAAAAGACAGTGATTTTGCTTTTTTTCCTATTTTGTATGTGATGTGGGGTAAGGTGGGTTTATTGCCCAGAGGTTGGGGAGAGGCACTGAGGAACTGACCTTTTAAAAAATTTTGTACATCCGTATTGGAAAGCTGGAGGGAGAAGAACGCCAAGTGGCTTATGATGCAAATCACTGCAAACAGATTTGTGAGGAATTTGGGAATGGAAACAGTGCTGTGAAGAAATGCCTTCTGTTACATATTGAGACTGGAGCAATAGGCTCCACCAAGGTCCTCCATTCCGGCGGGAAAATACTCACAGCGGATTGGCTGAGCCATCTGACAGCTCCCTGTAAAAGGGCTAGCTGTCAGACAGGCAGCACTGGATTTGTATATAGTTGTCTAATAAAGAGCTGTTGTTTGTCACTGAAGCCTGAGTCTTCTCTCATCCATTCACCCAATCCAACACCTTCAGTTATGCTTTTTAACTTTATTATTAATTTTATTTGCTCTCACATTCAACAACATGGCAGTTTTCAATAAAATATATTCATTGCAATAGGATACAGCAATGCACATTAAAGTCAGTTCCTCATTGCCTCACCCCAAATTATTGACTGCAAAAATAAGCTAAAGTAGGAAAGGACACAACCTATAATACACTTATATAGGCAGAGAGGTGTTAAACAAGATGGCATAAATATACACAGGGAACACATTATTGCATACAGAGTCCTACTAATACTTTTACTGCTATGGACTTAATTGTTTGTCCCTGGAACCATTTATTATCACAGGGTAAGGGGTGTGTTATTCCAGAGCTACAGTTCTCATGACTTCCACTGAGGCAGAAATGTTATCTGCTGCAACCTGACTGACAACTGTCAGCCTTGCTATCTTTCAAAATGGGTGCAACAATAGGACTCTTGCACGATTTGATAGAGGAGGTTTTCCTTCTCCAGTTCAAGGCAGTAAAATTACTGCTTAATTTCTTAGTTGCTAAGTGCATGGCGGTTGATCCAAGAAAAAGAGCACAGCCCAAAATGAATGTCAAGCTAACTTCAGGTTAGATTTATTGAGGAATAAATAGAAGCGTTTCTCTTCATGGAAGATAAAATGTGAAAAGTGGCTTCTTAATTGGCTTCCGAAATGCCAGTTCAAAAGATCTAGTAGTTCAAAGGACTGGATTCAAAGGATGAAATGGCCAGGATATTGAAAAAGACTGCCTCTCTCTATGTAGGAAAAAAAACAATCCCCTGCTTGTTTACATCCATAGAAGCCATTCAGGAACTCAGTCACCCAAATACAGATGATTCTGAGGAGATGGGAGATATCATTTGCTATTCAATATAAACTGTTGCATTTGGGAGGATAGTTAGTTTGTCTGCTTGGCTCTTTTTAGTCATTCTGTTTGTTTTCTTCTACTTTGGTTAATGTTTTTATTTTATTCTTCTTGGGCTTTGTATGTTCACGTTCTTTCCTTTGTTAGCTTCCTCAGATGTTATTTTGAGGAGAAAAAGCTCTTTTAATTGGATGTATTTTTTTTACAAAAAGTTTCTGAAAACAGGTGTTTGAAAGTAAGTTAATTGTATTGTCTACCAGAAATGTCACCAATCATTTATCTTCGGTGAGAATTATGTAAGAGGCAGTTAAGCTTAACTGTTAATTTCTTCACTGCTTTTTCTTTCCTCACAAATAGAAATATATCCATCTAACTGGGGAATAGAAGGGAGACATGCACTTACAGAAGGGTTACTTTTTAGAACATTTTAAAGGTGTGCACAACAACTAATGATGTTTATTTCAATACCGTGTAAAATTCAGCTGTATAAACCAGGGCTTGTGATATTCAGATAAAAATTAAGTCATTATTAGACCCACAAGGTAGAAACTAATGCCATGTAAGTCTAAAACTATTTTTATTGGAATAGCTCTAGTGACAGAATTGTCCATGTCTTGAATGTGCTTCCCTCTCCCTCACTTTGTCTTCATAAAGGTACTAGAACTAGAAAGGGACTTGTCTGAAATAGAATAGAATAACAGAGTTGGAAGATACCTTGAAGGTCTTCTAGTTCAACCCCCTGCTTAGGCAGGAAACCCTACATCACTTCAGACAAATGATTATCCAACATCTTAAAAACTTCCAATGTTGGAGCATTCACAACTTCAGAAGGCATGTTGTTCCATTGATTAATTGTTCTAACTGCCAGAAAATTTCTCCTTAGTTCTAAGTTGCTTCTTAATTTTAATATATTTTCTTAATAAAATTTCTTAATATCTTCTTAATTTTTTGGAAGGGCATCAAATCTTATTTACCCGACCTTTATTTATTTGCATTTATATTTATATTTGCCTTGGTGGTGAATCCTTCTCCTTTTCCTTGGTAGCAGATTATCCTCCTTTCCCACAGGGCCATGTCCTGTATGCTTCTATATAATTTAGGGGAAAATATTACAAATGACAGTAGGTTATTAATAAGGCAGACACTTATTAATAATATTCAGACTCACTAGAAAGTAATTCTTCAGCAGTTGTAGCTTATGATCATTACTAGCTGTTCCTGGCCACGTGTTGCTGTGGCCCAGTCTGGTTAAATGGCCAACCAATCTGTGTGTAGATCTATACCTGCACACACAAACATGTACACACAACTACCGTATAACCCCCAACCTACCTACCTTCTGTATTTCTTCCTCTCTCCCTCTCCCTCCCTACCTACCTATTATATCTTTCCCCCTCTCTCCCTCTATTCACCTACCTACTTACCTGCCTGCCTGCCTGCCTACTGTATTTTTCCCTCTCTCTCTCTATCCCTCTATGGGCCACCTGGGAGTGTGCTATCCTCTGTGCCTTGTACTTGAGGTAATTTTCAAGACAATTTCAACAGCTTTTACCAAGACAATGTCAACAGTTTATAGTCATAATAGCTTTTCAGGTTATATTTTCTATTTGTCAAAATTATATTTCATTCTATCCAGAGCCAAAGAAAATTCTTGTCAGGGCAACCAAAATTCTGGACTTTTGTCAGTAATAAAAACTACTACATTTTGTTGTTTTGTTTAACTATTCACAATAATTACAGGCTGCTATTCTGTCAAGATCTGGACAATCACGTTTTTTTATGATCAACTGAGTTTTAGACTACCACTGAGTGCACACCTACTGATAATAGATTTTCATTGGACTCAAGTTTTTTTTTCCTGTGTCTGCTCAATTTATATACTACTAAAACTGTCA
Organism: Rhabdophis nuchalis; assembly: GCA_039707465.1. Taxonomy (NCBI): domain Eukaryota; kingdom Metazoa; phylum Chordata; class Lepidosauria; order Squamata; family Natricidae; genus Rhabdophis; species Rhabdophis nuchalis. Next base: position 119,506,228 of record CM077643.1, on the reverse strand, counting down.
TGTCTTTCTGCTTGCTTGTTATCCTTAATTAGATGAAAAGGTGCACTATAGGGTTCATGGGGATGTGGCATGAGCACCAAGGGATTGAGGGAAGATGCCGAAGACTTATTTAACTGAAATGATAACCTGAGAAGTCACAGGTTGTCTAGTGATATTCTAAAAGGCCAACCTTTTTAATAGATTGATGGAAGATGCTATTCTTTGAATAGCAAAATCTGAACAATTGGAGAGTGGCAGAGAAGGCACTATCAGTGCTTTTGTCTCCAAAAAAGTCCTCTGTTAGGGGACAACTTATTTTAGGATTAATAAATCATCCTTTTGATACTTGTCATTTCCTCCCACAGTGACTATAATGACTGCCAAATGGATGACAACAGTATGAATGGTGGGCAAAAGAAAGGTTTATATAGTTCTGTAATTGGTCAGCTGAAGAAAGAACTGGAGAAGGGGGATCCTGGCACTTGAAGATCAACTAAGATGAGAACAAATATAGTTACCTTCAAACGTTCTTTGTGGTTTTGGGGTCTTCCGAATTCTGTGAATTTCAGGGTAATTATAGTAATGTCAGTGTAGAAATGCTTCAAAAATCCTATTTGTAATTACTGAAAAAAAATAGAAAAAATATTTTGCACTACTTTGAAAGTTATGTATTTGAGAGATGTTCAACCAGCTTGTATAATATGGAATATACTGATAAATCCAAAAGCATTTCTTAAATGCGGATAGCATTTCTGTTTCCTTTTTGAGTCATTTAAAATCTAATACATACATACATACATACATACATACATACATACATACATACATACATACATACATATGATCTACATTCTAAATTATAGATATAATTATAACAATCTCTTTACTTCCCCTCTGTTTTCTATCATCTTTTTAACTTGCTTTTTTTTCTCGAATATAAAATAAAATAAATTTAGAATGACAATATTGTTTTTAAAAGTATTAAACATAGGTGTTATACCTTTCTGTTATGTACTGTACTATTTCTCTATCATTTTGCAAAAATGGAGCAGGACAAATGTATTCATATTTGATAACTATGACAGTGAAGGTTGGGAAACTAGAGGAAAAAACAAACTTCTAAGCAGATGATTTAATGTTAGATCATCAGTCAACATAAACTTAAGATACTTTAACCTATCTGAAAGAAATGATCCCTGTGGATACTGAAATATATGTAAAATTCTTTGATATTTATATAAAATCAACTCATAAATATGTGCTTCTTATCTAGAAATATACTGTCCACAAGTAGCAGAATATTTTCTTCATTTGATATTTGAAGAGTTTAAGTAATGGTAGCATGGTTTTTATTTACACTTATCTTGGCATGTAACTATTTTACAACTTAAGGCGTTTGCATCACCCGTAGACAATACCAGGCTGGTAACATAGCCATGTGAGGGATTGAATGAATAGTAGTGCATAACATTGCAGCATGCTCTAGGCCAGGGGTCTGCAAAGTCGGCTCTTTTAAGACTGGTGGACTTCAACTCCCAGAGTTCCCCAGCCAGCATAGCTGGCTGGGGAACTCTGGGAGCTGAAGTCCACCAGTCTTAAAAGAGCTGACTTTGCAGACCCCTGCTCTAGGCTGTGCCAATCTTTCAAAAAAAAAAAAAAAAGGTTTGGAATGTGCAGGGTAGCAAAACCTCTTTTCAGACTCAGCAGACAGGCTGACTTCAAAGTTTATTTGTAAGTCATCATCAGCTTCCTCCATATGTATATGTATGGACAACCACTCTAGAGGTTTTGCTGCTTATCTTTATCATTTCAAAGCAGAAGAAGTAGAGACAATCCCAAATTGCCTTTTAATTGTGTTTGGGATAGATTGGCTTTTGAGTGCTATTCCCACATCGATGTCCCATCACTGTGATCTCATGCTGTCTGCTTCTTGAACAATTAAATCTGTTTTTCAATTTCTCGCGCAAGCAGAAATGAAGACAATAAATTTCTGAAGCTAAGTTCTCCTAGGTTTCAAATTATGAAAAGACTATTGGATGACAGCATGTCACAGTCCATGAAGCATATTATTATTAACATTTTAAAATAATTCCAGTATTACAAATGGCACTTTTTAAAAGGTCCTGTTGCAAAGATCTCATCTGTCTATGTATTGTGTTAGCCATTCTTACTATGGCTCCATAACAGAACTAAAATGACAATTCACTAAAATCATGGAACAATATGAAAGTATTCTTTATTCTGCAAGATACTCTTTTCTGAATTATCATATTAAAGGAAAGGGAAAAGGTAGAGAAGCATAGAAAAAAAAATCCACAGAGGAAATTAATTCAATACCACAAAAATGATTTATTAGTACTGAAATGAGTTGTTTCCTAACACAGGAGCCCCCAATCCTAGGTCCATGGACTAGCACCAGGCTTTGGCATGCCAGAAAGTGGGCCATGCAAACAAGGAAAGCTCTATCCAAGGAAAGCTCTATCCACAGGAGGTAGGCAGCATGCAAAACCACACACCCTCCCATCCCTGGAAAAACCTCTCTCCATGGAACCGGTCTCTGGTGCCACAAGAGTTGGGGAGTGTTGCCCTAACAGAGAGCTTTCCTGCAGACAAAGGGCACTGAAATGCCTCCTCTGCCCATTCTCCAATCCTTTAGTTTTTGCTATGGAGAGGAAAAATTGGTGTTTCGCTATATGTGAGTTCTGCTTAATCTTTGGCTTAATTGTTCCCCGTAGAAATTAAAGAGACATTGCTGGCAGATGATGTCATATAACAGCAGTTTCTCACAAGGACTAAGAAATAATGCAGCTAACAGCTAACAGATCCTAAGACAAACACAGATGTCTACTTTGCCCCCACAAACTGTTCTCTGCAGGCATTGATGTGCAATAGGCTTTAAACATATTTAATAAGGTTAAAACTAGAAAGTGTATGTCTCATGGCCTTCAAAAATATGGAGAATATTAAGCTCAGCTGGCAACACTGCTTTTCTCTTTCCAGTTTCTGGTTGGTTAATTCCATTGGAATGATGGATTCCAGCAAGGCTTTTGTCCTCCTGAGGCTGATGGCAACCCTGTCCAAGTCTCGCAGCTGAAAGGAAACCGAAAGCCAGGAGGGGCAGCTCAGCTCAATCAGTGCCTTTGAAGCCTGATTTAAGAAGAGCAGCAGGAAGCATCCTCTCTGAACTCCTTTGGAAGTGACAGGCTCCAAGCACCATGCTGTGTGTTCTACAGTTGTCTTCCATGTTTTTTGGGACAAAGATGCAGATGGGAGATGGCTATGAAGGACCAGTAGACCTGGTTGTGAATCTTAATGTAACTGGGAAGTGTGTGATCCTTTCTAGGTTTTCTTTTTCAGGTTTATGTGATTCCTGCCCCCCCCCCTTTTTTTTTTTTTTGAAGTGGGCCAACAGCATCACTGCTAGTCTGTTTTCTCTCTCTGTCCCAGAAAGTTGTCATTGCCACAATTTGGTGAATTGGAGTTGTTAAGAAATAGAAGGTTATCAGACTCAGAAGGTCATAATCTGAGATTTGGGTGACATAGATATTTTTGGTATGACAAAGGTAAGGTAAATGTGGATTTAAAAAATCATTATGGGAGACAAACTATTCTTAGAACATAGAATACATATAAATTTAGGTTTTGCCTGAAAATACCTTTGCGGCTTTCAGTGAAAGAAGCATTTTTTAGATGACAAATGATAAGTAAACATAAATGATTTACCGGAATTCTCTCAAGGGAAAAAATAAAATCTAGCAAAGATTTTATAATAGAAGGAGATCTACTTATGTACAATTGCCAGACAGATTTAAAGTGGGTGAAAGATTTTGAACAATGCAAGTTCAAAAATCCTATGGCAAAGGATTTTAAAATATGCTTTACAGTCAGTATTTCAAACATATTATAAAGGGAAATCAAGTGTGTATATCTAGTTGGTCATTATCTCAAATCAAATATATATATATATATATAGAAGTACTTCATTCTTTAGAAAGGTAGGACAACCAACCAAGTTAAAAAAAAATCTATGAACTATGAAGAAAACTGGCCTAATAATGAAAATGAATATAACTACAATAAACTTCTAATTCCCAGTGGATGAACTCAATCTGAAACAATCAGTTTTCATTAAGTGCTAATTGGTACTCTTACTAAATTGATACTAATTATTGAGGAGGAAAGGAACTTCTGTGTGTTTTATTCTCATTAATTTTCTTTCTACTTTGTCTAGAAATAGATTGTCAATACAACCCAAAGCCAACACTAAAACACTAAAACAAATTCTGAAATCCGAATTCATCTGCCAATGCAGCAGTACATTTATATGTTGCACATAATCTTGCTAATCAAAATGCCGGTTAAGGCACCAGGCTAGAAACCAAGAGACTGTGAGTTCTTGCCCATTTCACCATAATGTTAGGCTCAGATGACAAGCCCGGTTAACCAAAAAGCAGTAAACCTTGCACCTGTAGGAAATGTATATAATATAATATAAGAAACAAATGGCAAATTAGATTTCTTTTTCTAGAGTGATAACAAATGAGATGCATGATTTTAAGAAACCTGGCAATCCGGACAAAGAAAGATAAGGCAGATAGTTTATTATCTGAATTGATAACGAACAGGTAACCGTTCTGGTAAGATCTCACCATTGTCATGTGGAATGAACTAATCAGTGATGAGTACAACTGATCAAGCCTACACATTCTCTATTTTTTTTAAAAAGCTTTATATGACAGCCTCTTTTGACAAATGGAGTGCTGCAGCAGAAATCAAAGCCAGACTGATGATGAACATGGTATTTGGAACATTGACCAATGTAAGATGAGTTAAAATCATTTGTTACAGTAATCCCTCGGTTTTCGCGGGTAATCGGGACCGGACCCGTCCGCGGAAACCGGATTTCCGTGAAATAGGATTCGCTAGGAAACTTGAATTGGTGGACATGTTTAAAGCAACCACTAGGTGGCGCTTGCCTCCTACCAATGCAAAAAAAATTTTTTTTGTATTTTTTACAAATCCGTGAAGGACTGAAGCCGCAAATAACGAGGGCGCGAAAAACGAGGGATCACTGTAATTCATATTCTTTATTCATATTATTACAGGTCAATGTTCCAAATACCATACTCAATACTGTATATTTTTATATTGTATTCTGCCCACCTAGTTGTTCAATAGCATGCAAAAGTAAATGCGAGTAGATAAATAGGTAGATTAATAGGTACCACTTTGGTGGGAAAGTAACAGCATTTAATGTGCCTTGGCATGTTGGCCCCATGATCATGGAAAATATCTTTAGACAATGCTGACTCCCTCGGCTAAGAAATAGAGATGAGCACTGCCCCCTAGAGTCAAACATGGGAAACCTTTACCATTAGATACTGTATGTTGAGTGTTTGCAAAATTAATAGATTTGAAAAAAAACGTAATGATTCTGAATATTGTGGAGTTGATGACTATGTACGGGAAAGTAAAGGTATCGGTTTACTTATAAATTTACATGGCTAAAATATATGTCAGAAAGTGTGAATTAATTTCATCTCGGTTATTGTAATTACATTGGAAAGCAGCAATCTATATGTTGATGATAGTTGTATATTACTCTCCAGTGAGTGGTGATAACAGAAGAAGCAATAGTTTGGGGGAAAATTGTGCACCACTCTGTACGAATGCAATCTGGTGAAAACATTATTCTTAAGTAAATGGGTAGGAATGAGATGAGAAAACACCAAGAAAATGATTGGATCCCTTATAGATCCCAAAACCAATGGTATGTCCATTAACTGGTGAGTATCTGTTTAGAAAACGGTTGCTTCTTTTGATTACGTATTTTATTTCTATTTATAGGTTATACATGTGGCAAAAGAGTGAATCTTGGTCTTTTATTCAAATGTGTCACAGTAATTTAAAAATAAAATGAAAACAATGTTCAACCTATTAATGTAAGAACTCTAAAGAACAAACAACGCTGAATGTTAAACGAGAAGCACACAACATCGGATAAGGTTTAGCCTGCAAAAGTTAATAATTACTTGAAGTCCAACATGAGGAGCTCAACCCTTCTCTTTCTGATTACCATATTTTTCAGAGTATAAGACACACCTCTCCCCCCCAAAAAAGTGAGTGAAAATCTGGGTGTATCTTATACATTGAATGCAGTATTTTTGGCCTACTGAAACCCTTGCAAAACGCTCCTGGGGACTGGGAAGGGCAAAAATGAGCAAAAAAAAGGAGCTGTTTTTGCTCATTTTTGCCCCTCCAGCCTCCAGGAGCACTCTACAAGCCTCTCAAAGCTCTGCATGTCCTTTTTTTGGGGGGGGGGGCAAAAAAATGAGACATGCAGAGGGTTTGGGAGGACTGTAGAGTGCAAAAACTTTTTTTTTTAAATTTACCTCTTCAAAATCATGGTGTGTCTTATACTCCGATCTTATAGTGAAAAAAATATGGTAATCCTGGCTATATCATCCTTCCCCCATCATGTTATTAGGAATACAGGCAATTTTTCATCGCATCCAGTGCCTAGAGTCATAGAAAGTTGTTTTTTTTAAAAGACGTGGTTGACCATACACATGGATACACACACACTGCCTTGCTCTGCTTTTAGCAGTTTGGCGATCGCTAACAGTATGCATTATGCAATGAGATTGAAATATCATCCTCTGTCATTTTCTAATCCAGATTACCACTGAAATATGGGAATAAAACTGGCCCACTAATAATATGATACTATAGTACATGCTGAGGTCTTCAAACATACTACAGCATTAAAAACTAAATCTTACCAAAAGGAATAAAATACCACTTTAAAAATTGTGAGTTTGGTGGTTTGGGACAAGGGACAAATTCCTTTTTACTACCCAGAAGTACACTGCTAGGCCAATGGAATAACCCAAAACATACAGAATTATAAGATTTGCATTATCTAGAAAGGCATCTATAACAATGGTACATATTAGGTGAGACTGACAATCCCTAACTAATTTCGGAGAGACTGACTCTAATAAGAATTTGAAAAATATGCACACCACTCTTAGTTGGAAAGAGTCATTTAGCTTCATATCTAATTAAGATTTGGCTGCAAGAGGGCTCGCAACTTGGATGTCCTCCTGGATTCTCGGCTGTCATTAGACGATCATATGACAGCCGTGGCCAGGGGGGCTTTTTATCTTGATTCGCCAGTTGCGCCCCTTTCTGGATCGTGACGCTCTACGCACTCAAGCCCTTGTCATCTCCCGCCTGGACTATTGTAATGCTCTCTACATGGGGCTGCCCTTGAGGTGCACCCGGAGGCTCCAGTTAGTGCAGAATGCGGTCACGCTGGGGATTCTGGGAGCCTCGAGATGCTCCCATGTGACACCTCTCCTGCGCAAGCTGCACTGGCTGCCTGTGGGTTTCCAGGTGCGCTTCAAGGTGCTAGTAACCACCTTTAAAGCACTCCATGGCACGGGACCTGCCATGGACCGCATGGCAGGTCCCGTGCAAGACCGCATCCTGCTACCAAATACCTCCCACCGACCAGTTTGCTCCCACAGGGAGGGCCTCCTCAGGGTGCCATCGGCCAAACAATGTCGGCTGGCGACCCCCAGGGGGAGAGCCTTCTCTGTGGCAGCCCCTGCCCTCTGGAATGACCTGCCCCCTGACCTACGTACGACCACTGACCTACGCCTCTTCCGTCGGGCCTTGAAAACGCATCTATTCCGTGTGGCCGGCCTGGCGTAGTTTTTTAATTCATTTTAATTGATTTTATTTAGTTTTATTTGGATTTTAGAACAGGCCCCCAATTTAATGCTATTTTAAAGGATTTTATATATTGATGTTTTGTACTGTTTTATTGATGCCTGTTCACCGCCCTGAGTCCTGCAAGGGAGAAGGGCGGTATACAAATTTAATAAACATTAAACATTAACATTATGTTTTTAGGGATCTTGTGAAAACTGTTTTGCATTCATGTTGCTTTTAGCTTTGCTTTCTTCAATATTTCCATGTAAAGATGATTCTTGCAATGCTTTGAACAAGTGTAAGCTGATTACTTACACCGTGTCCATTAAATTGAAGATAACATCATGCTTTATTTTAGTCCAAGCAGGACGTCTACCTCATGAGCTACATAAAAACTGTGAATTGTTTTCCTACTAAGTAGGCTATTCTGAGGATCCAAGTTATCTCCCTGCTTCTATTGAGGATCAACACCATGACCTTGGACAAATTATTTTACCTCTTTACACATTCATTTTGAGTTCTAAAATGAGAATAATGGAATATTACCTCATTATTGCTTAGTAAAGTGCTCCAAGTGGATAAAAATCAATATATAAAAGCAATTTATTCTTTTTTTCCATCTTAGAACTTTCTTCAAATGAATACAGGCGTTTTCTTCCCAGGCTAAATTTTTCAGAGGGTTTTGGTTGCTTGAAAAACATAGTGTAAAAAACACACTGGATGCAAAAGCAGCAGATGGGCTGTATTTATAGATTTGGCATAAGCCCAGACTTAGTACTGCTACCTTGAAAAGGGAGTTTTGTGTTTCTGAGACCAATAGGATCATGTGTGTGTGTGTGCACGCGCGCACGCATCTGCAAGATAGCAGATTTGGTATGATGGTAAAAACCACATATGGGAAGATATGCATATATGGCATGTATGATTGAAAGAACCAGTGCTTTGATCATACTGCTGCACCAGTCATCTTGCACATTTGGATCAATCCTTCTGGATGCCCTTCGGGGTGGGTTGCTGCCAGTATTACTGCTGGTTCGGTGCACAAAATTTTTGGCTCCACACATGTGGGCACTTGCACCTAAAAAGGTCTGTGCATGTGCAAAATGTTAAAAAATGGAAAAAATTACATTTCTGCGATGAAAATTGTCTTCCGCTTGCGCAGACCTGAAAATCAAGATGGCACAGCCATAGGGGAACTGGTTCGGGGGGTGTGGCAGACTTGGGTCACTGCCGGTTCCAGCGACCTAGGCCACCAATTTATTACCGGTTCAGCTGAAGCGGTCTGAAGTGGTAGGAACCCATCTCTGATGCCCTTGTCCAGGATTATTTCATAATTGTCATAGGGAAGTATACAGTTAATATTTGGGAAAGGGAAAACAGTTAATATTTGGGAAAGGGAAAAGTCATGCTTACTAATCAATTCATCACCAAACTATAATTTAATGTCTAGGCCCATGATGGCGAACCTACGGCATGCATGCTGGAGGTGGCATATAGAGCTCTCTCTGCTGGCACGTGCACCATCGCCCCAGGTGAGATCTCCATGGCGTTTCTTTCGTGAGCTTCTGTTTCCCTGCAAATGACGAAACAGAGGCTCACGAAAGAAAAAGATCTTACCTCTTGCTGTGCTGCTGGTGCTGGGATGCCCTGCCTCCCATCAGCCAGCTGGTCGTTGGGTCTCTGCTGCGTATGAGTGCATGTCTGTGCATGCATGCGTTCTCACATGTCCATGCATGTGTGAGTTTGCGCATATCCATGCATGCATGTGTGCATGTCTGTGCATGTGCACATTTGTGTGTGAATGCACGTTTCAGTTTGGGCATGCGTGCACGCAGAGTTTGGGCACTCGGTGCCTAAAAGGTTTGCCATCCCTGGTCTAGGATTTTCAGGTTATGCTTTTTTTCCCCTTCCAGCCATCACAGTATCTTCCTTAACTCAATTCTGGGAATTGAACCATGTGGCTATTTGGATCATTGTCCAGAGTTTCACCTCCCACCTTAACTGTGAGTGGCCTCTTGTTAGTAGACAGGTGGCCCCAAAGGCACTGACAGATCCAATTTAAATACTGATCCCATTTAAAATTACTGACAATGTATCTAATTGAAAAATTAGGCAAAAAGATTCTCTTTCATATCTGCCTTCATGATAATTTGCATCTTTTCACTATATAATTGTAAAATCCCACTTTTATGTTTCTTTTAATATTTCCCTTTATATTTCATAATCTTATTCAAAGTTCACTCTTTATAACTTAATTTTCTATAATAAATAGCCAGAATAGAAATAATCTTTTTACCCATAACATTTCATATATCTCTTCCTGTAACCATTTAGGTTCTTTATGAAAACTGAATTATGTTGCAATACATCCAAGTATTTATACAATGCTCCTACTTGTAAAAACGGGTACTGGCTATATTTGGATGAAACGCTAAACCAAAATCCTCTTCGTCTGTTCTTTCAAATCCATAGTGAGATAATAATAGTGTACATGTCTTTGAATTTCCTGGCAAGTTGTAATTTATGAATTTTTCTAATTTACAGTGTCATCTTCACACCTTAATCCTTTAATTTCCCATAACAAACATTACTAAGGGCTTTAATCACTGTTTCAGTGCCAGTTTACCCTATTGTTCCATGTGGCTTCTATTTTTAATATAGATGTTATCACCTCTCGCTGAGATCTGTCAACTGCTTCTCATTTGAACAAAATATAGTAAAAATCTGTTTAGCCATAAACAAGTCAATCAAATGCAAAATCTGCCATCACCCAACAAATCCATCTTTTTTAAAACCAAATTTTCTATGCATTTCAAAGCAGATTATAGAGGCCCAAAGACAGATCGTATGGCTGTGAATGTACGTCTGCCTGCCTGTCTGTCTGTCTGTCTCTGTCCATCCATTTATCCATCTACCTCTCCACTGTTATTGGCAATGGCAGTTCATTTGATATATAAAAATCTAGTTGTGAGATGAGTCATGACTTTCTTAAATCCTAGTCATTTCTCAGCAATACAAGAAACAGTTTCAACTTTCTGTACTGAAAAGTTGGTGTAGTCTTATTCCAAGAAGAATATTAAAAGTATCATTTTTTTGCAATTTGGTTCTAATATAGCACTAGGGAGATTTTATGTGGAGTATGCACATACATGTGTATACAGCTCATTTTATCATTGTTTTGTGGCTTATCTAATTTTGATAGCAACATCTGTAAAGATATTGAGGATGAAAACCTATATGGGGGAAAATGAGAGTCTTCCAAAAGATCTATGAACTTGAATTGATATGCTGAAGGATATCAATGGACAGGTAGCAACCAATTCAAATAAAATAAAAGATGGGAGGATATACAGAAATATTGTACAAGAAGTCAATATCAAAGATGCCTTAGAGAGTATCCCATACTTATAATAACATCTAATACTAGAAATATGAAGTTAGATCAGTGCCCTAGACCTTACGAAGTCAAAAGGCTACAGGAATTAATGGAATACTCACTGAAATATGACAAGCAATGGAAGAAGAGTCAGTCAACTTTCTAACTTTACTAATCTACCTGGGAATGACACATTGGAAGAAATCAATCTATTGCTGTTGTTAGTTGCAAAGTCATGTCTGACCCATCATGACCCCATGGACAACATTCCTCCAGGCCTTCCTGTCCTCTACCATCTCTGGAGTCCATTTAAGATCATGCCTACTGCTTCGGTGACTCCATCTAGCTACCTCATTCTCTGTCACGCCCTTCTTCTTTTGCCCTCAATTTTTTCCCAGCATTATACAATAATACAATACAATACAATAGCAGAGTTGGAAGGGACCTTGTAGGTCTTCTAGTCCAACCCCCTGCGTGGGCAGGAATCTTATACCATTTCAGACAAATGGCTGTCTAACATCTTTTTAAAGACTTCCAGGGTTGGGGCATTCACAACTGCTGGAGGCAAGCTGTTCCAGAGGTTAATTGTTCTGATTGTCAGGAAATTTCTCCTTAGTTCTAAGTTGCGTCTCTCCTTGATTAGTTTCCACCCATTGCTCCTTGTCCTGCCCCCAGGTGTCTTGGAGAAAAGTTTGACTCCCTCTTCTTTGTGGCACCCTCTGAGATATCGGAACACTGCTATCATGTCTCCCCTGGTCCTTCTCTTCATCAAACTAGACATACCCAGTTCCTGCAGCCGTTCTTCATATGTCTTAGTCTCCAGTCCTCTAATCATCTTGGTTGCTCTTCTTTGCACTCTTTCCAGAGTCTCCACGTCTTTTCTACATCGTGGCGACCAAAACTGTATGCAGTATTCCAAGTGTGGCCTTACCAAGGCACTATACAGTGGCATTAACACTTCACGCGATCTAGATTCTATCCCTCTGTTGATGCAGCCTAGAACTGTGTTGGCTTTTTTGGCAGCTGCTGCACACTGCTGGCTCATATTTAAATGGTTGTCCACTAGGATTCCGAGATCCCTCTCACAGTTGCTACTATTGAGCAAGGTACCACCTATACTGTACTTGTGCATTTGGTTTTTCTTGCCTATATGTAGGACCTTACTTTTTTCACAATTGAATTTCATTTTATTAGACAGTGCCCAATGTTCAAGTTTGTCTAGATCCTTCTGTATCTTAAGCCTATCTTCTGGAGTGTTGGCTATTCCTGCCAGCTTGGTGTCGTCTGCGAATTTGATGAGTTCCCCATTTATCCCCTCATCCAAATCGTTGATGAAGATGTTAAAGAGTACTGGGCCTAAAACAGAGCCTTGGGGGACTCCACTGCATACTTCCTTCCATGTAGATGCAGTTCCATTGAGGACTACACGTTGAGTGCGGTTGGTCAGCCAGTTACGAATCCATTTGGTGGTGCTGCTGTCTAACCCACAATTTTCTACTTTATCTAATAGTAGGTTATGGTCTACTTTATCAAATGCCTTACTGAAGTCCAGGTAAATTATATCAACAGCATTCCTCTGGTCCACTGATTTTGTTACTTTGTCAAAGAATGCAATTAGATTCGTCTGGCATGATCTGTTTTTGACAAACCCATGTTGGCTTTTGGCTATTACTTTGTTTGCTTCTAGGTGTTCACTTATTTGTTGTTTAATTATCTTTTCCAGAATCTTTCCTGGTATTGAGGTCAGGCTGATGGGTCTATAGTTTCCTGGATCTGTTTTTTTTCCTTTTTTGAAGATGGGAACCACATCTGCTCTTTTCCAGTCTTCTGGCAGTTCCCCGGTGCTCCAGGATCTCTGAAAGATATAGTTCAGTGGTTCTGAGATCTCGTCTGCCAGTTCCTTCAGAACCCTGGGGTGTAATCCATCAGGTCCTGGTGATTTGAACTCGTCCAGGGCAGACAGGTGCTCACTTACCATTTTCTTCTCTATTTCAACTTGTGTTCCTAATCTGATATTTGTGGTGCTGTTTTTGATTGATTGGACTGTTTTATCCCTTTGTGTAAAGACAGATGCAAAGAAAGAGTTAAATAGTTCTGCTTTCTCCCTGTTGCTTATCATCTTCTTGCCATTTTCTCCCAGCAGTGGACCAATTGTTTCCTTAACTTTTTTCTTATTTTTAACATGTTGGAAGAAGCTTTTTTTGTTATTTTTTACTTTTTTGGCAAGCCTTTCTTCATTGTGAGCCTTAGCTTTCCTCACTTCATCTTTACAGGCTCGGGCTATTTGCTGATATTTTGCCTTGGTTATGTCCCCCTTTTTCCACTTTTTATATTTATCCTTTTTGTCTTTCAATTTGTCAGAGAGTTCTTTATGCAGCCATGCTGGTTTCTTTTGGGAACTGTTATTTTTCTTCTTCATTGGTATTGCGCTGGACTGGGCTTTTATAATCTCATTTTTCAAAATTTCCCAAGCTTCTTGAGTTGTTTTCCCCTTGAGGATTCTCATCCATGGAATCCTTCCCAAGCTCTCTCTGAGTTTGTTGAAATTAGCTCTCTTGAAGTCTAAGACTCTAGTTTGACTTTGTTCAACTACTTTTGTTTGCATAATGTTGAATTCCAGTATTTCATGATCGCTTGCCCCCAAAGTTCCTGTAGCTTCTCTCCTTGGTTAGTTTCCACCCATTGCTCCTTGTCCTGCCCCCAGGTGCCTTGGAGAAAAGTTTGACTCCCTCTTCTTTGTGGCACCCTCTGAGATATCGGAACACTGCTATCGTGTCTCCCCTGGTCCTTCTCTTCATCAAACTAGACATACCCAGTTCCTGCAGCCGTTCTTCATATGTCTTAGTCTCCAGTCCTCTAATCATCTTGGTTGCTCTTCTTTGCACTCTTTCCAGAGTCTCCACGTCTTTTCTACATCGTGGCGACCAAAACTGTATGCAGTATTCCAAGTGTGGCCTTACCAAGGCACTATACAGTGGCATTAACACTTCACGCGATCTAGATTCTATCCCTCTGTTGATGCAGCCTAGAACTGTGTTGGCTTTTTTGGCAGCTGCTGCACACTGCTGGCTCATATTTAAATGGTTGTCCACTAGGATTCCGAGATCCCTCTCACAGTTGCTACTATTGAGCAAGGTACCACCTATACTGTACTTGTGCATTTGGTTTTTCTTGCCTATATGTAGGACCTTACTTTTTTCACAATTGAATTTCATTTTATTAGACAGTGCCCAATGTTCAAGTTTGTCTAGATCCTTCTGTATCTTAAGCCTATCTTCTGGAGTGTTGGCTATTCCTGCCAGCTTGGTGTCGTCTGCGAATTTGATGAGTTCCCCATTTATCCCCTCATCCAAATCGTTGATGAAGATGTTAAAGAGTACTGGGCCTAAAACAGAGCCTTGGGGGACTCCACTGCATACTTCCTTCCATGTAGATGCAGTTCCATTGAGGACTACACGTTGAGTGCGGTTGGTCAGCCAGTTACGAATCCATTTGGTGGTGCTGCTGTCTAACCCACAATTTTCTACTTTATCTAATAGTAGGTTATGGTCTACTTTATCAAATGCCTTACTGAAGTCCAGGTAAATTATATCAACAGCATTCCTCTGGTCCACTGATTTTGTTACTTTGTCAAAGAATGCAATTAGATTCGTCTGGCATGATCTGTTTTTGACAAACCCATGTTGGCTTTTGGCTATTACTTTGTTTGCTTCTAGGTGTTCACTTATTTGTTGTTTAATTATCTTTTCCAGAATCTTTCCTGGTATTGAGGTCAGGCTGATGGGTCTATAGTTTCCTGGATCTGTTTTTTTTCCTTTTTTGAAGATGGGAACCACATCTGCTCTTTTCCAGTCTTCTGGCAGTTCCCCGGTGCTCCAGGATCTCTGAAAGATATAGTTCAGTGGTTCTGAGATCTCGTCTGCCAGTTCCTTCAGAACCCTGGGGTGTAATCCATCAGGTCCTGGTGATTTGAACTCGTCCAGGGCAGACAGGTGCTCACTTACCATTTTCTTCTCTATTTCAACTTGTGTTCCTAATCTGATATTTGTGGTGCTGTTTTTGATTGATTGGACTGTTTTATCCCTTTGTGTAAAGACAGATGCAAAGAAAGAGTTAAATAGTTCTGCTTTCTCCCTGTTGCTTATCATCTTCTTGCCATTTTCTCCCAGCAGTGGACCAATTGTTTCCTTAACTTTTTTCTTATTTTTAACATGTTGGAAGAAGCTTTTTTTGTTATTTTTTACTTTTTTGGCAAGCCTTTCTTCATTGTGAGCCTTAGCTTTCCTCACTTCATCTTTACAGGCTCGGGCTATTTGCTGATATTTTGCCTTGGTTATGTCCCCCTTTTTCCACTTTTTATATTTATCCTTTTTGTCTTTCAATTTGTCAGAGAGTTCTTTATGCAGCCATGCTGGTTTCTTTTGGGAACTGTTATTTTTCTTCTTCATTGGTATTGCGCTGGACTGGGCTTTTATAATCTCATTTTTCAAAATTTCCCAAGCTTCTTGAGTTGTTTTCCCCTTGAGGATTCTCATCCATGGAATCCTTCCCAAGCTCTCTCTGAGTTTGTTGAAATTAGCTCTCTTGAAGTCTAAGACTCTAGTTTGACTTTGTTCAACTACTTTTGTTTGCATAATGTTGAATTCCAGTATTTCATGATCGCTTGCCCCCAAAGTTCCTGTAGCTTCTCTCCTTGGTTAGTTTCCACCCATTGCTCCTTGTCCTGCCCCCAGGTGCCTTGGAGAAAAGTTTGACTCCCTCTTCTTTGTGGCACCCTCTGAGATATCGGAACACTGCTATCGTGTCTCCCCTGGTCCTTCTCTTCATCAAACTAGACATACCCAGCTCCTGCAGCCGTTCTTCATATGTCTTAGTCTCCAGTCCTCTAATCATCTTGGTTGCTCTTCTTTGCACTCTTTCCAGAGTCTCCACGTCTTTTCTACATCGTGGCGACCAAAACTGTATGCAGTATTCCAAGTGTGGCCTTACCAAGGCACTATACAGTGGCATTAACACTTCACGCGATCTAGATTCTATCCCTCTGTTGATGCAGCCTAGAACTGTGTTGGCTTTTTTGGCAGCTGCTGCACACTGCTGGCTCATATTTAAATGGTTGTCCACTAGGATTCCGAGATCCCTCTCACAGTTGCTACTATCGAGCAAGGTACCACCTATACTGTACTTGTGCATTTGGTTTTTCTTGCCTATATGTAGGACCTTACTTTTTTCACAATTGAATTTCATTTTATTAGACAGTGCCCAATGTTCAAGTTTGTCTAGATCCTTCTGTATCTTAAGCCTATCTTCTGGAGTGTTGGCTATTCCTGCCAGCTTGGTGTCGTCTGCGAATTTGATGAGTTCCCCATTTATCCCCTCATCCAAATCGTTGATGAAGATGTTAAAGAGTACTGGGCCTAAAACAGAGCCTTGGGGGACTCCACTGCATACTTCCTTCCATGTAGATGCAGTTCCATTGAGGACTACACGTTGAGTGCGGTTGGTCAGCCAGTTACGAATCCATTTGGTGGTGCTGCTGTCTAACCCACAATTTTCTACTTTATCTAATAGTAGGTTATGGTCTACTTTATCAAATGCCTTACTGAAGTCCAGGTAAATTATATCAACAGCATTCCTCTGGTCCACTGATTTTGTTACTTTGTCAAAGAATGCAATTAGATTCGTCTGGCATGATCTGTTTTTGACAAACCCATGTTGGCTTTTGGCTATTACTTTGTTTGCTTCTAGGTGTTCACTTATTTGTTGTTTAATTATCTTTTCCAGAATCTTTCCTGGTATTGAGGTCAGGCTGATGGGTCTATAGTTTCCTGGATCTGTTTTTTTCCCTTTTTTGAAGATGGGAACCACATCTGCTCTTTTCCAGTCTTCTGGCAGTTCCCCGGTGCTCCAGGATCTCTGAAAGATATAGTTCAGTGGTTCTGAGATCTCGTCTGCCAGTTCCTTCAGAACCCTGGGGTGTAATCCATCCGGTCCTGGTGATTTGAACTCGTCCAGGGCAGACAGGTGCTCACTTACCATTTTCTTCCCT
Source organism: Rhabdophis nuchalis (assembly GCA_039707465.1). NCBI lineage: Eukaryota > Metazoa > Chordata > Lepidosauria > Squamata > Natricidae > Rhabdophis > Rhabdophis nuchalis. The sequence goes on along the minus strand of CM077643.1, from coordinate 119,489,108 downwards.
ATTTCAACTTGTGTTCCTAATCTGATATTTGTGGTGCTGTTTTTGATTGATTGGACTGTTTTATCCCTTTGTGTAAAGACAGATGCAAAAAAAGAGTTAAATAGTTCTGCTTTCTCCCTGTTGCTTATCATCTTCTTGCCATTTTCTCCCAGCAGTGGACCAATTGTTTCCTTAACTTTTTTCTTATTTTTAACATGTTGGAAGAAGCTTTTTTTGTTATTTTTTACTTTTTTGGCAAGCCTTTCTTCATTGTGAGCCTTAGCTTTCCTCACTTCATCTTTACAGGCTCGGGCTATTTGCTGATATTTTGCCTTGGTTATGTCCCCCTTTTTCCACTTTTTATATTTATCCTTTTTGTCTTTCAATTTGTCAGAGAGTTCTTTATGCAGCCATGCTGGCTTCTTTTGGGAACTGTTATTTTTCTTCTTCATTGGTATTGCGCTGGACTGGGCTTTTATAATCTCATTTTTCAAAATTTCCCAAGCTTCTTGAGTTGTTTTCCCCTTGAGGATTCTCATCCATGGAATCCTTCCCAAGCTCTCTCTGAGTTTATTGAAATTAGCTCTCTTGAAGTCTAAGACTCTAGTTTGACTTTGTTCAACTACTTTTGTTTGCATAATGTTGAATTCCAGTATTTCATGATCGCTTGCCCCCAAAGTTCCTGTAGCTTCTACACCTTCTATCATTTCCTCTCTGTTAGTGAGAATTAAGTCCAATATTGCTGATCCCCTTGTTCCCTTCTCTACCTTTTGGGAAACAAAGTTGTCTGCTAGATTTGTTAGGAACCTGTTGGATCTTCCACTTGGTGCAGAGTTTGTTTCCCAATTGATGTCAGGGTAGTTAAAATCTCCCATTACTATTGCAGTGTGCTTCCTACATACCTTAGTTAGCTGGTTAGCAAAAAGTACATCCACTTCCTCTGCTTGGTTGGGTGGCCTGTAGTATAGACCTATGACAATATCATTCCCCCCCCAACCTTTAATATTGACCCAAATACATTCAAGATAGTTCTCATCATTGTTGTGCTCTATTTCTGTAGAGATGTAATTATTTCTTATATATAGTGCAACTCCACCTCCTCTTTTATTTGGTCTATTTCTTTTAAATAATTTAAATCCTTCTAGCTGTATGTTCCATTTGTGGGTTTCATCCCACCAAGTTTCTGTAATGGCAACAATATCGTATCTGCCCTCATTTACTTGAATTTCTAATTCACCCTGTTTATTCCTCATACTCTGTGCATTGGTGTATAGACATTTGAGTCCATTTTGATTGACCCTGTGTTTTCTGTCTACGAAACCTGTGTTATGCCTGACTATGGTTCTCTTTGCCCTATTTCTTTGCCACTTGTATGGTTCATGTACATGGTATGGCACCCACTGTTAATTGTTTGGTTTTGCTTGACAGCAGTGTTGATAATATTACCTGCACAATTATCCATGTTACACGCACTGATAACCCTATGAATTTTAGTTTGCTGGGGACAGAAATATTCTTTATCTATTGATTCTCTGTCCCCACTATTCAGTTTAAATGTTTAGCCAGGAAATCTGTGAATTTAGTGCCAAGTAACTCAGTCCCTTTCTTGGATGGGTGCAAACCATCTCTTTTGTACAGTTTATCATTGGACCAGCTGCAGGCATCATGACTAATAAGACCAAAGCCTTCCTTTTTACACCACTCCTTTAGCCACACATTAAACTCTGCTATGCGCTGGCCCTTTCCTTTTTGTTCCTTGTATACTGGTATAACCTCTGAGAAGATAAGCCTACAACCTGTACTACTAAGTTCGTACCCCAAACTCTGGAAATCATTCTGCACAGAAGCTACATCTTTATGGGACAGATCATTTGTGCCAAGATGTATAATAGCATCAACTTTACAGTCCTTACTTGCATTCTTGACTATCTTAAGAATACGCCTCTTGTCTCTGCTGGCTGTAGCACCCGGTAAACATCTGACATCTTTCAAAACCTCCATATCCTTACCTAAGTTTACATCTCTTACGATTGAGTCACCAATCAGGAGGTGACTTCTCTTTTTGGGTACCTTGCTCTTGTTGTGTGACTGATGCATGATCCCTGGTTCACACTTTTGCATTTCTGAAGTAGGTTCTTCACTTTGGACCACAATCCGCTGCTTATTTGAGTCGTCATTATTACCTTGACCTGTCACTTTAGTGTCCCCATTAAGATCAGCAAGGGCGCTATATCTGTTATGCTGGGACACAGCAAAAGTTTTGTGTTTGTGGGTCACAGCTCTCACCCTGCCAGATCCCACAGTTGTCCAGGCTGCTCTTCTTCTGTGGGATCTTTGCGGTAGGGGAGGCTGGTAGTGTGGCATCTCCACAGGGTGGAGTGGCCGAATTGGACACTTAATTTCTGCCTGGAGATTACAAATTACAGATTCAAGATATGTTATGTGTCTATGTAATCTATTAATTTGTCTGCAAGGGGGACAGTATCCAAATTTGAAAAGAGTACTGCGGAAGACAGGTGCAAAACAGTTATTACATTGAACTAAGCCAGTCATTTTGAAATAAAATACAATCACAGTCTTAAGCGCACAAATCTAGAATGTGTTATTTCTTTTACCTTTCTCTTTCCCCCCTCCACACAGCCAGAAACTCCTCCCTTTAGCCTCAAGTAGTTCAAAATGGGGAAGTCTTTACCTTTCTTTCCCCCTGCACACAGCCAGAAACTCCTCCCTTTAGCCTCAAGTAGTTCAAAATGGGGAAATCTTTACCTTTCTTCCCCCCCTGCACACAGCCAGAACTCCTCCCTTTAGCCTCAAGTAGTTCAAAATGGGGAAATCTTTACCTTTCTTCCCCCCCTGCACACAGCCAGAAACTCCTCCCTTTAGTCAAAATGGGGAAATCTTTACCTTTCTTCCCCCCCTGCACACAGCCAGAAACTCCTCCCTTTAGCCTCAAGTAGTTCAAAATGGGGAAATCTTTACCTTTCTTCCCCCCTGCACACAGCCAGAAACTCCTCCCTTTAGCCTCAAGTAGCTCAAAATGGGGAAATCTTTACCTTTCTTCCCCCCCCTGCACACAGCCAGAAACTCCTCCCTTTAGCCTCAAGTAGTTCAAAATGGGGAAATCTTTACCTTTCTTCCCCCCTGCACACAGCCAGAAACTCCTCCCTTTAGCCTCAAGTGGTTCAAAATGGGGGTTTCAAAATTATGCTCTTCTCCAGAGAGTTCTTCCTTCTCATTAGGTGGCCAAAGTATTTGAGTTTCATCTGGCCTTCTAAAGAGCAGTCAGGGTTGATCTCCTCTAGGACTGATCGGTTTGATCGTTTTGCAGTCCAGGGAACTTGCAGGAGTCTTCTCCAGTACCATAGTTCAAAAGCCTCAATTCTTTGGTGCTCACCCTTTCTTATGGTCCAACCTTCACAACCCTACATTGCAACTGGGAAAACCATAGCCTTGACTATACAGGTCAATCTATATTCCAATACAAAAAGAAAAAGAAAATAAAAGAAAAAGGAGGCCAAACAGAGTGTGGAAACTATTGTACAATGTCCTTAATTTCTCACCAGCATAATAATGCACAGGTTTATTCAATACAAAGTACAGCTGCACGTAGTAAGGTGTCAGATCTTCAAACTGATTTTAGAAAAGGTTGAAGAATACTAGACATTATTGCTGATGCATGCTACATAATTGAAAAAGCCAACAAACACCAAAAAGAATTCCATATGTTCTTCATTAATTATAGAAAGACCTTCAGTTGTGTCAATCATGTCAAACTGTTGAATGTCCTAGAAAAATGGGAATCCCAGAACATCTCATTGTTCTCATGAGAAACCTGTGTGCAATATATCTCAGGAAGCCATAAAACAGACATGGGAACACAGACTGGCTCCAAGCTAGCAAAGGAACCAGATAAGTCTATCTTCTGTACCTTAATCCATATGCTGGGCATCTATAAAGGGAAATTGGATTGATGGTTTTAAAACTGGAGGAAGAAACATCAATAATGGCAAAAATGCAAAGGCTCTGCAAGCTGTTGTAATAAAATTTAAGAAGCACAGTGAAAAAGAAAGATTAACATTAAATTTTAAAAAGGCCAAACTTATGAGAATAGCCAGCCTTGAAACTGACAATGCAGATATTGAAGTAGTAAATAGTTGCTGCCTTATAGGAACAACCACCAACTATAAAGGAACCAGCACCCAATATTAGTGCATCAGTACTCAATACAGTAGCAATGAAGGCCTTGGAAACACAGAATGGGACAAGTTGCCATGGCCAACTTGTTACAGCAAATTCACCACAGCTAACTCACCACGGAACAACTCACCACAAAACAATTCATAAATTCAATTTAATTATTTAAAAGTGTTAAAAATGTTAATATTTTAATTTAATTTAATTTCTTTAATAATTTAAATAAATTTCCTTAATAATTGTATTCCACCATTTCTTCGATATTAGTGTAACTCTTGTTCCATAGCAAATTGTCCCTCAGCGAGTTGACCATGGCGAGGTGGCTGCCACAGCTGGCTATGGCAAATTGGCCATGGCAAGTTGGCTGTGGCAAGTTGTCCTAAACCCTTGGAACGTGTTGGAACTAATCTTATTTTGTACACAGGCAGTAGCTCAATTTCTATAGTGCTTTAGCATTAAAAAAAAAAAAGATACATGAACCTTTTGCTACCATGTAAATGTGCATTATGTGAAGACTAATCTTCTTTTGAGTCTCACCCTCTCTTATTATTTCTATATTACAAGATTATTATGGGATGTTTATTTCAATCATCCTGATGTAGAAATGGCATGTACTGTGTGTCGGGAGAGCAAGAAAAAGATTAAATGTCCTAGTTTACATCTTATACACAGAAAAAGTGTCCCCATTAAACTTATAAACATTGCTGGATTTATAAATGCAAAAGAATCTATATGAATCTGTTTCTTAGAGAAACAGGACTAATGGAGGGTGCTTTCCAGGCAATTAGCTTCCATCTTAATTTGCATCACAGTTGTTAATTGTTGCATAAGTATTGGGAAGTGTTAATGGGTATGCAACATCAAGCTAGTCTTCTTTCATTAAAAGTCCTACTGCTAAACAGACTTGATGCAGTGTATCAGCCAATAATATTTTTTTCAGCCAATGGAAGCAATGATAAGCATGGGTGCCTTACACTGCTGCTTGATAAATTTAGCTGTTTTATGTTCCATGACACCAAGTCAAAATGCTACCATTTCACAGGAGCCATGACATGAATTTAGCTCTGCTGAGGAGCAGGAACTGGGATCTGGAACTCAGAACTGTACTCTTTCAATTTTCTGAACACTGGAGCTCTGTCAAAATATGGAATGATGCAGAACATTGTTCTGATTTCAGATCATCCAACTAAGGTTGGTTTTCCAGAAAGTGGTTTGTGGGATCACATATACAGTGATCCCTCGTTTTTCGCGCCCTCGTTTTTCGCGGCTTCAGTCCTTCGCGGATTTGTAAAAAATATATATATAAAAAAATTGCATTGGTAGGAGGCAAGCGCCCCCTAGTGGTTGCTTCAAACATGTCCACCAATGCAAGTTTCCTAGCGACTCCTACTTCGCGGAAATTCGGTTTTCGCGGACGGGCGCGGTCCCGATTAGCAGCGAAAAACGAGGGATTACTGTATTTAAATGTATTAGAATTATTTTGTGCCTTGCCTTGTTCTGCGGTAATAAATAATACTTACCAGTTGTATTTACAATGCAAATTGTAATTCGGTCAATGAACTGTTCATATAGTATCAATCAGAAATTATATATGAGACTGATCTTCAGAGAAGCAAAGTTACTCTTGAAGAAATGGTGAATTTTGACTTGCAGTTTGGCTTGATTTTGTTTTAAATTAATCCATATTAAACAGATGTACATAACTGTGGGCTATATCTAAAATCCTCCAATGAGTAGAGATTAAAATACCCCGCCCTGGGTCCTAACAAGGAGAAGGGCGGGGTATAAATTTAATAAAATAAATAAAATAAATAAAATAGCAGGCACTGAGTGGTGGTCTTTTCTTCTTTCTTGTTGACTAATTTATTGAACATGAAATCAGTAACTACTGTCACCACTTTGGACATGAAAGCTCTCTTCTTTCAAGTTAAGGGAAAGCAAGCAACCATTATTCCTGCAACCATTATTCCTGCAACCATCATCCATAACAAAAGAGAGACATTTCCTTGTTCCAGGTCAGACCATCTGGAAGCCTTTAAAAAGATGTTAGATAGCCATTTGTCTGAAATGGTATAAGGTTCCTGCCCACGCAGGGGGTTGGACTAGAAGACCTACAAGGTCCCTTCCAACTCTGCTATTGTATTGTATTGTATTGTATTGTATCTACATCAGTACTAACTGCGTTGAATGGTAATGCAAAATTTCAGGAATGTTCACACTGGATCTATTTCAGAGGCTTTCATCTCAGTTCAGTGATCTATCCCAAACAGATAAATTAAGTCCATTTGTTTGTTTATTCAATTTGTATAGCAGCCCATCTCATCTAATTAATTGACATATTTAGGCAGAAACAATTGGAAGGCCTAACAGCACTTTCATTTGGAATGGATGAATATACAGGAAACTCCACTTTATTATCTTACATCCTACCTGCCACCAGGATGATTTTGAAGAAAACCTTTGTTGGATTGTTCCAATTGTATATCTAAGAGCCACCAGTTTGATGTAGAAGTTAGGGCACCAGGCTTCAGTCTGGGAATCTCTAGACTCACCTGGAACATAAAGCTAGCTGACTGACCTTAGGCCAGTCCCTTTCTTTTAGCCTCAGGAAAGAGGCAATGGCAAACCACATGTGGAAAAACCTTGCCAAGAAAACCACAAGGATAAGTCAATTCACTGGGAGTTAAAAACTAACTTGAAGGCAAAAAAGGCAAATGTTTGCTTCTTAGATATTATTCTGCCAGTGTTTCTAGTAAGCGTGATAATAGATTTAATTAATAAACTTTTCTAAAACATATTTTGATATCACAGTTTTCATAAAGCATTCTCAGTCACAGACAGGTTTACACCACTAACCTAGTTCTGCAATGACCATAAGAAATTACTTGGATGTGAAATTGTAGTAGAAGTACTGTGCTAAAAGAAAAGGAAATATTTTTCTTGTATGCATATAATACTATGTATGTACTTTATATTGTGCAATAGCCTTTCTTTCTAGTAGCTTTCAGTTTTCCCTTCTCATCACATTCCTCATACATTTACCTTCGAAGTTTGACTGCTACAAGCTTGTTTGACTCCATTGTATATAAACAAAATCTGGCAGGTAATTTAGATCAATATTTTAACAGCTCCCTGCTTGGTTTGATTGCTTATTTATCTTATTCTCATAAGTTATTCACAATGTGTAATATTTTAAATATTTTAATTTCTGCAGCCATTTCTCTATTACATTTGCCAACTCTTTCATCAAACCTGCCAGATTTGAAAAGGGTTGGAAGTGGAGTCTGATTGTATCTCATGGCTCTTTGGACAGAATTTCATAGGTATCTTAAAATCTTTTTTTTAAAGTAACCAGTAGAACTAGAACTAACCTTGTCTCTTATATTCCTGATGGCAGGCCTGAAGATTTATTAGTAGTGGCTCTCATTGAGAGGCAATTTTGTCCTCCACAGGTGTGTTTGAACAGAGTGAAAAACCTTCTGAGTATGCTTTTGATTTATGATTGGGGAACCATATACTAAAAACTTGCAGCATTCTTAGTGTGGTTGTATATCAACGGACAAGCTTTAGAATACCTTCTGGGAACTAGTCTCAGATTTTTGAAAGCCCCAGTTCATCAGAGTAGGAGAAAGGGATATCCAATTTGTTCAGAACTGTAACTCTCAGAAACTCAGTCCAAATAACAAAGCTTAGCATTTCACAGCTGTCATAACCAGTGTTTGAGCTTTATTGATACCTTCTTTCTCCATTATCTTGACAATTAAATTTTCTTTATGTTTTCTTATCTGTGGTGTTCAGTACTATATAACTTCTCTTTAGGACTCTGACTTTCCCTTTATATATTTCTTTTTTTTTTTTTGTAAGTGCAGGTGTTTCCCGCCTTGATGACACGTTTAATTTCCCATCTCCCTCCAGTTAAGTCTAGTCAACAGCCTCTTTAATTTATTAAAAATATACGCTGTCCATCTCTCTGATAAAGGTAAAGGTTCCCCTTGCACATATGTGCTAGTCGTTCCTGACTCTAGGGTGTGGTGCTCATCTCCGTTTCAAAGACGAAGAGCCAGCGCTGTCTGAAGTTGTATCTGTGGTCATGTGGCCAGTATGACTAAATGCTGAAGGCGCATGGAGTGTGGTAACCTTCCCATCATAGTTGGTCCCTATTTTTCTACTTGCATTTTTACATACTTTCGAACTGCTAGGTTGGCAGAAGCTGGGGCAAATAACGGGAGTTCACTCTGTTACGCGGCGCTAGGGATTTGAACTGCTCAACTGCCAACCTTCCTGATCGACAAGTTTAGTGTCTTAGCCATTGAGCCACCATGTCCCTATTTTCCTGATAAGATTACTCTAAATGGCTTGTAAAGAGCAAAAAAGAGAAAGGTGAAAATCATTAAATTTTTAAAAGCTATATGAAAACTAGAATCAAGGAAGTGGATGGAACTGGGATGAGATCGTCTTAGCCCATCAACCACCTCCAGTGCCCTCAGGGCACCAAGCCAACTGGCAAGTTTTGATATCCTTCCAGACAGCAAAAAAAGTGAGAGAGCAGTTCTTAGCTCCAGTGGTAAAGTATTCCACAGGACTGAGGCCACAGCAAAAAAAGGCTCTTTTCCTTGAATCTCATCAGAATTCCTTGGCAGATGGGATCCATAGTAGACCTCTTCCACTGGAGTGAGTGGGGTGAACTAGTCCCATTGGGGTAAGATGGCTCCTCAAATACCCAGGTACTCAGATACTCTAAGAGGCTTCGATAGAAAGCCAATTGACATTATTCTCTTTTGGATACATGACAATTAAATACGGGTTTATATTCCTGCCTTCTAGTGCTTGTGCATCACTCAGACATTACAACTGATGATATAAAACAACAACATGTAGAAAACAATTAATGCTATTAAAAAAAAGAGGTAAATTTCTCAGATAAAGCAAGAAGTCTGGATATACGATTATCTGTCTGATAAAAATTGCTTTTCTATGTCAGGGCAAAGCCCAACATGGATAGAACCTCAAAAACTGGAAATAATAATATATTTTAAAATCCCAGGATACTTTAGCTTCTTCAGTTCAGTTTGCATTGATCAGATCCTCCCCTTTCCCTTAAGAAAGACAGAGAAGCATGGTATGTCTGTGTGCAAATTGAAGGAATTGCATCCAGAACGGATTTCTGACCTGCAGAATAGGCTTTGATTCATCTTTTATTTGACCTTTAAAGTCTCCTTTATTATCTACTGCAAATTGCACTATGATCTACCGGTAGATCAGGGGTCTCCAACCTTTGCAACTTTAAGTCTGAAGGAGAATTCTGGGAGCTGAAGTCCTTCAGACTTAAAGTTGCAAAGGTTGGAGATCCCTGATCTAGATATATCTCACCAGCACCTCTTTTTCCATTTGTTTAAATAATAATGTTTAGAAATTATGCCTTTTCATGAACGGATGACACCTTCATCACCTTTTTATGTATGGCATGTACCTCTTGTTATGATATCACTGTTCCTACAATAATCTTGTCCTTCTGTCATATAAAAACAATCTTGGGTTTTCAAAAAAAATCAAAATCAAGTGGGCTACTTTTAATCAAGCTTAATATCAAACCCATCCATTTGCTAATTATGTCATCAAGAAAGTTTATTTCAGCACACCTTGATTAAAATAATGAAATTCCAAAATGAGGAACTCACAATATCATTAGCCTGCCTAAATGTACAGCCCACATTATCTTATCATTCTGGAAAAGGATCTCTCATTTATTTTTAATATGACCCTATCAGGAAGGTTGCATTCATTGAGATGAATGTATTATCAGTGCTTTGATTACTATCTTAATTTATACTGTGCTTCTACTTATAGCTCTGCCCAAAGAGGATGCACCATTACAGAGGAACTATTCAGGAGTCTCTTTGGATATTTGCACACTAGCAGCTAGCCAGGTTACACTTGAGGCTGACTTATGAAGAATACAATTTTCCCACTTGTTTGTAGGCCCTTCAGGTTAGGGAAACTGTTAACAACTTCAAAGAACAGAAATTTAGAGAAGACTGACCAATCTTACAATGTCTAACCTTAAATGTAGTAAACTGGTTGTACCGGGATGCCGGGAACCACAGCCACTCGTTCTTGGACGGGTTGAGTCTGAGTCTGTTCCTTCCCATCCAGGCCCGCACGGCTTCCAGGCACTGGCACATCACCTCTACGGCATCGTTGGGGTGGTTTGGGGTAGATATATACAGCTGCGTATCATCAGCGTAGAAGTGGTACTCTACCCCAAAACCACGGATGATCTCGCCCAGCGGCTTCATATATGTGTTGAACAGGAGAGGCGAGAGGACCGACCCCTGAGGCACCCACAAGTGAGGGGTCTCGAGGTCGACCTCTGCCCTCCTGCCAACACAAATTGCGATCGACCGGAGAGGTAGGAGGAGAACCACCATAACACGGTACCCCTCACCCCCAACCCCTCCAGCCGATGCAATAGGATACCATGGTTGATGGTATCAAAAGCCACTGAGAGGTCTAATAGGACCAGGATGGAGGAACAACCCCCATCTCTGGCCCTCCAGAGATCATTCACCAACGCGACCAATGCCATCTCGGTGCTGTGCCCGGGCCGGAAGCCGGCCCGGTGCGGGTCCAGATAATCAATTTCCTCCAGATGACGGGGGAACTGTTGTGCCACCACACTCTCTACAACCTTCACCAGAAAGTGAAGGTTGGAGACCGGACGGTAATTTACCAACAATGCTGGGTCCAGAGAGGGCTTCTTGAGGAGGGGTCTCACCACCGCCTCTTTCAAGGCAGTAGGCAAGAACCCCTCACTCAAAGAAGCGTTGACCACCTCCTGGAGCCAGCCTCGTGTAACCTCCCAGGATGCCAGTACAAGCCAGGAGGGACACAGGTCCAATAAACATGTGGTAGCTCACAGTCACCCATGTAACCTGTCCATATCTTCGGAAGTAACAGAGTCAAACTCTTCCCACAAAACTGTCTCAAGATCCGCCTCGGGGCATCCCACTGGGCCACTTTCGATGGAGGCCAACTCGCTCCGAATCTGAGCGATTTTATCCTATAGATAATCCCCAAATTCCTCTGCTCTACCCTGTAAGGGGGCTTCCCGCACCCTCTGTTGAAGGAGGGGGCGGGTCACCCTAAACAGGGTGGCAGGGCGGTTATCTGCGGATGCGATGAGAGTGGCACAATGATGACGTTTAGCCACTCTCAACGCCACAAGGTAAGTCCGTATGTGGGCTCTCACCTGTGTTCGGTCAGATTCAGACCATGTGGATCTCCATCTCCTCTCTAGGCGTCTCTTGTGGCGCTTCATCACTCTCAGCTCCTCGGTAAACCAAGGAGCCTGGGTGGCTCATCGCTGCAAGAGAGGCTGCAAGGGCGCGACCCGATCCAAGGCCCCCATGGCCGCAGTATTCCATGCGGCCACCAGGTCCTCCGTCGGGCCCGGGTCAAGGACACAGGTAATGGCCCAAGCACCGTCTGGAACCTACCCGGGTCCATCAGGCGCTTGGGGCGGAACCATATAGGTGAGTCAGGTTCCGGCTCCCCGCGGTGGGATGTAGCGATTGGAAAGTCGAGCCAGAGAAGTGAGTGGTCTGACCATGACAGAGGTATGATGGCTACGTCCCCTATACCCAGATCACTCTTCCACTGACCAGAGACAAAAATTAAGTCCAGCGTGTGTCCTCCTTCGTGCGTGGGGCCTCGAATTACTTGGGTCAGGTCCATGGCCGTCATGGAGGCCATGAACTCCCGAGCTGCCTCTGATGATTCGCCTACCGATGGCAGGTTAAAGGCTGCTGTTACATAGCGGGGAGCCAGGTATACAATCAGCACGCCCAACTGCCTCCCTAGGCCCCACTTCACACAGAGGGACTCACAGCCGGTGGTCTGTTGTACAGTGGTCTCTCTCGGCTCAAGACTTTCCCTAACAATAACCGCTACCCCTCCACCCCTGCCTAGGGCCCGTGGCTGATGAAAAGCGCAGTAACCTGGCGGGCACATTTCTACGAGGGGGAGTCCTCCCTCGTGGCCCAGCCAGGTCCCTGCTATTCCCACCAGATCCGGCTCCCCCTCCGACACAAGGTCGTGGATGAGGGGGCCTTTGTTGACCACGGACCTGGGTCAACATCAGCCTCGGGCCCTGGCTGATGGCAGGTTAAAATTATGCCTTTAATCTTTGAACTGTACACTTGGATGGTTAAAATAAAACATGTTTAATTTTATGACATAGATAGCTTCAATGTCAGTGATGTGTCCAGAAAGATGATTGACCATTCTGAAAAGATACACTGCTGTTTGAAATATCCCTATTATTATCCTGGTGCATTAGAAGCCAGAGTATGTAAGATAAAGATAAATCTTGGACTATATGTAGTGATTAAGGTGCTGGCCTAGAAGACAGTCATGAAAGTTGGCTGGATGATTTTGGGCCAGTCTTAGCCCAAACCATCTCACATCTCTTGTTGTGTGGAAAATAGAAGACAGGAGCCTTAAGCATGTTAGCTGTCTTGAGCTGACAATTTGTTTATTTTCTTCAGCTGCCCATCTTGGGAAGGCCTTTATAGGTGGATAAAAAAATGCCAAACCTACCATAGTCTAAACCTCTGGCTGATGATACGACCAACCATCAAATTATTTTTTTAAAAATGTGAAAAGATACAGTAAAAAAAAATAGCTTGGGAAAGATGCAGTTTTTAAAATAGGGTCCTAGCTCTGCCTGTTTTCTTCCTGAATATTCCAAAAGGAATTCCATGTGCTGCGACTCAGATGCTGGTTCATCATATGTAATGCTCTCCTGTCTCCACCACTACCTCCCATCCCAGGGAAACCTGACAGACAGAATCCCAGCCCAACCTTTCCAATAAGTATAAGAGCTAGAGACTATCAGAGGGAACAGACCTATTCTGGTGCCAGGTCCTTCTACATAGAGGCTGCCTGCAATGAAGACTCTCAGTGAAGGAGCCCTGGTGCCATAGTGATTAGAGTGCAGTATTGCAGGCTAGTCCTGGGGGCTGACAGACAGCAGTTTAATCCTGACCAGCTCAAGGTTGTGTCAGACTTCCATCCTTCTATGGTCAGTACAATGAAGACCCAGATTGTTGGGGGCAATATGCTGGCTCTAAAAAACTATGAAGTGATATATTTCACTTTCAATTCAACCAATTTCATTGTAATTTTAGTACAATGGCAATAAAGATGATGATGATGATGATGATGATGATGATGATGATGATGATGATTATATAACTCTAAGTGCTATTGCTCTCTTGGGGAAGTAGTGTTCTGACCCAGGTGTCCTTAAAAAGCAAGAAGCAGAGTCTTGGTCCTGGCAAAACCCCTTTTATTTACATGACTTTGAATTTCTTTCATTCACAGTGAGCAAGGCTTAGCAAACAGTCTTTCCGAGGAATATTTATCAGCACAAACCTCATCTCGTTTGGAGAGCTGCCAGATAACTACTTTCCAAATGCAGGGCAAAGCAAAACTTGGCACAGACTCTCTTACAGTCACAAACACAACTTTCCACTGTTGAAATGACCAAATGAACAAATTGTTTCCTGCAAAAGCCCACACTGCCTCCGACTCAGAGCCCTCGTCTGAGCTTTCCTTAGCCCACAGGACTGGCCCATGTTCCTCCCCAACCTCCTCACTGTCCGACTCTGTCGCCAGATCTGCTGGCTGCTGGCGGGCCACAACAAGTAGCTCTTTATTATAGTGATCAAATTTTGGGAGTCACTTGGCAAGATTATGCAATCATGCTAGCTTAATGCATTGTGCTGAATAAGAAAGGTAACATGGTTACAAAATTGTTTTATTGTAGCGACATACATCAGCATTTTGTGGATAAAAGTCTGGTCAAACATGAGATGACAGTTTTCTTTATCTCTTTGCTGTCATCTAGTGTTTCCCAATCTCGACAAATTTAAGATGCTGGCTGGTAAATTCTGTGAATTGATGTCTGCTGGTTTAAAGTGGTCACACTTGGAAACACTGGTCTAGATTAAATGGGAAGACTTCTCCATTTATTCTAAATGCCAGCAAAAATATTTTAGCATGAAAGCCAAATTCATTCTGAATGTGATCTTTTATGAACAGCACTATAAGGCAGACATGTAAATAATTTGCACAGCTATACCAATATAAAAAGATGTGATCAGGAAAAAATCAGCATACCAAGTATTATAGTTTGTTATGCAAGAAAAACCAAAACAAAATGCAATTTAAAAGGGATGCTGCTTTTCAATATTTGCTTTATCTCATAAATATTGGAGAAATAGCAGCTGAATGAAAACTAATGCAGATCCCCATTTATGCAAAATGGTAAACATCTACCATTTGGATGGAAAAAGCTAACAGATTAAAACTTGGAGGAAAAAAGATGTAACTGATTCTTTTTTTATATTTTTCATCTCTCTCTCTCTCTACACACACGCACACACACGTCAGTAGCATCAGACTATATATGTGTGTGTGTGTGTGTGTGTGTGTTAGTTTTATGGCTATTTTGACACAATATTATGACACATATCTAAAAAAAAAATTTACACAACGTAATTTCATGGTTCTCTGTCTAGATGGTCTCTGGTGATGAGCCGAAAGGCAGAAAAGGAAACAGTATGTCTCCTCCCTTAATGGGGCCCTAACAGGAAGTTGTGAAAACAAGTATCTATCTATCTATCTATCTATCTATCTATCTATCTATCTATCTATCTATCTATCTATCTATCTATCTATCTATCTATCTATCTATCTATCTATCTGCATTCTTTCAACTTCTCTAAATAATCTCTCATAAATGCCCAAAAATTTTAACTTCTTTTTCCAATTACTGAGACTAAAATCTAAAACAAACTTTCTCACAGAAGGAAAAGCAGGAACTGAATATTGTCAGTTTCTTTCCTTCCCACATCATTTGTAGGGATTTTTATGAAAACACAAGCTACTTGTATACTCTGTTTATAAACATATAGATTTGTATATATTTATTAGAACACATTATTTGTTGAAAAAAAATCCTCTTTGGCACCACACATATTATACACACACAAACATATTGTATATAAAAGAAATTATTTGTCTCAACTGGAAATCCAAAATATCAATTCATGGCACAGTTTAATAGACAAAGGTCAACTGGCTCTTCAGGATTCCAATACGAGCAGAAAAGAGTTGCTTATACTGTAATTATTCTTAATCAAAAGGAGACAGGAATGAGGTCAACCGCAGTGAAAAGGTTTGGTTGGTAAAGATGATGGAACTTGCAAAGATGGCTAAACTGACTTATTTCATTAGAAGAAGGACAACATCTAGATATTTCTGCTGACTTGGAGCTCCTTAAAGACTTCTTGCATGAAATTGAAAATATGAAGTTTTGATTTCTGTATTTAATGAAAAATACGTAAATAAATGAGGCTTTTTGTAACCATAGAGCAAGAGATAATTTTGTAATCATTCTTGCATTAGCTACAAAGGAAATTGAAAGCATTTTCTTTCTATTTCTTTTTTGGGGGGGGGGGTGTGACTTCCATTTTTCTTTTCTTCCTCACTTTTCCTTTCTTCCTTTTCTTTACTTCTTATTGATTTTTGTTAGTTTTTATCCTTTTAAAAACTTTTAGTAAAATGTATACCCCATTGATTGAGGTCACCCATCAATTAAAAGATAATTTATTTTATAGAATCAATCCAGAAAAACCCACGAAACACATCAAAGCATAGATTACAGAAATTAAGGTGTTTGTGGTGCCCTTCCTTCTTTTCTGCAGGTTCTCAATAGCATACAATCTCCAGGGAAATAAATCAAAGGAATAAAATTCCTTTTCTAAAACTAATATAAAATTCCTTGCTTTCTAAAGAAGCATTTCTACTTAAGATTCATTAAAATGTTGATGCCCCCCATCTGGACAGCTTGCTGTTTCAAGAAATGATTGTTTTGGAGCCTTTATCACAGTTTGTCACAAACACAAGGAGCTGCAGCTTTTAAAAATTGTTCAGAATACTATGCAGAGACTTTTAAAAAAATATTTATATATATATTTGTTAAATGCAAATAATTCAAACATAGTATACCATATTTTTGGAGTATAAGATGCACCTTTTTTCCTCTAAAAAGAAGCTGAAAATCTGGGTGCGTCTTATACATCGAATACAGCATTTTTTGCCTCCTGAAAACCCACCCCTTCACCAAAATGGCCACACACATACCCTTATGGAGGCTTCCAGAGAGCTCCTGGGGGCTGGGGAGGGCAGAAATGAGCAAACAAAAGGGTGTTTTTGCCCCCCCAGCCCCCAGCAGCACTCTATAAGCCTCCATAAAGCTATTCATGCCTTTTATTTGAAAAAAAAAATGGGCCTATTTTCACAAAAAATGGGCCTATTTTCACAAAAAATGGGCCATTTGGGGGAGGTTTGCACAGTGCAAAAAGGGTTCCCCCCCCCCTTTGGAAAGCTGTTTAGTTAGAGTGATTGATGAGAATTACGTTGGTCAAGTACTGTGCCTGCAGAAACAAAGATTTGTTCCAAAGGTGGTAAGTGATTTCCTTCTCCAGCACATGGGTAAATACACCTGGAAACATCTGCCTACCTACCTACCTACCAACCTACCTACCTACCTACCTACTCTCTCTCTCTCCCTACCTATCTACTGTATTTCTCTCTCTGTCTCTCTCCCTATCCCTTTATCTACCTACCTACCTAACAACACTCTGTCTCCCTACCTACCTATCTACTGTATTTCTCTACTGTATTCCTCGGTCTCTCTCTCTCTCTCCCCTCTACCTACCTACATACGTATCTACCTACGTACCTACCTACCTACCTGCTCTCTCTCTCTCCCTACCTACCTACTGTATTTCTCTCTCTTTCTCTCCCTCTCTATCCCTCTATCTACCTACCAACTTTTTTTAAAAAATTGCCTCTTCAAAACCTGGGTGCGTCTTATACTCCAGTGCGTCTTACACTCCGAAAAATACAGTATATACATCTAAATACAAAAAAAGAAGAAAAAAGGAAAAGAAAAAAAAACCTAAGCAAACTCATATTACAGTGCACTTCCACCCCACTTGAGACCCTGTTTCCCCCACTTATATTTCTTTGTTTATAACAACTAAAACATATATAATATATTCCAATTGTGTCCTTATTCCCTCAAAAACAACTTATTATTATTGAGTAGTTCCCTTTACCTTCCACTAACACTGATTTTATAAAATCCTCCCATATTTCATTATAATTGTTTGTGTTGATAATCCCATTTTTAAATTTAATTCATCATTTGTTGCAAAGACTGTGATGCAAACTAAGAAGGTTGGGTGAGAAAACGCTCAGTGAGAAACAAAGTGGAGACCAGGATTCCACCAATTCTTGACAATTCCATGGGAATTAGACAACTAAATCTGAGCACATCCTTTACCTTCACTATCAAGGCATCTCTGGTAAATGTTAATACTTGCAATATTTCTACTCAACAACATAGATTGGTCACTGCTGATTAAACTCAATTGCTCACTGTTGTTTTAATACCTCCGGTATTAAATTAGCAATGCAGACAATGAGGTTCTACTTCTCTTTGACCTTCCATTTTTGTATGTGTGGAGATTTTAATAGATAGAGGGGATAATAGTTGCCAAATTAAAAAAAAAATGTAATGGATAGTTTGTACAAGTGGGGCCTCCAATTATAAGACTCTTCTTTTTCTTTCTTTTTCAGCTAAGAAAAGCTTTCTGGATTGAGAAATTGGCCTTGGCTCATTATGACTCATTATAGTGCCAAACTTTTTTCCCTCCGCTATTCATGATCATTAAGATGATTGTTAATTTACTTAGATAAGAATCTGAATTGAAATCAAGATTTTGATTTCCAGTCAGTGATTATATTCATTTCTTTGCTTCATTGAGAACAGGATCACCTAAAACAGGGGTGTCAAACTCAAGGCCCAGGGCCGGATCCAGCCCATAGGGTGCTTAGATCTGGCCCATGGGGCTTCCCGGGAAACAGTAAAGGAGTGGCTCATGGTGCCTCTGCCGGTGAAAATGGAGTTGGGAGGGCCACACACAACCCTCCCAAGCCAGTGAAAATTGGGAGTTGGGAGGGCCACACACAGCCCTCCCAAGCTCCATTTTCACTGGCAGAGGGTTGCAGGAGGCTATTGCAGTCAAAAACAGAGCTCAGGAGCCCAGGCTCAGGCCACCACAGGTGCCCCCGACATGAGTGATGTGGTTATGCCCACACTGGCCATGTCTGCTCCAGTCTCCCAAAGTCAAACACAACTCTGATGCGGCCCTCAATGTAACTGAGTTTGGCAACCCTGACCTAAAATGATGAAACAATCCATTGTTTTTAATAAAGGAAATTGCTACCAAAAGGCAATCCCTGCTTTCAGGAAACTTTGGATTTAGCTTTGCTACCAGAATTTCTCAGCAATGTTCACTGAGATGGTGTTTAATATATAATTAATCAATCAATAGTAATGCATTTATTTTATTTATTTAAAACATTTATATAGCTGCCCATCCTATTCCAAATTCTGAACAGCTCCCAATTAAAATAATATCAGTAATAAAAGAACATGAAAACTATATTTAGGTATTTAAATCATATATTTTTAAAACAAAAAGAAAGTTAAACATCTGGCATCAAGTCACCTTACCCAGTCCCAGCATTTGGGGAAAAGCTAGGAGGGTAGAATCCTGCCAGATCTCAGGGGGAAGAATGTTCCATAGGGTGGGAGCTGCCAGGGAAAAGGCATGCTTCTGAGGTTCCATAACATAGTGATACTTAAGAGAAGGGGCAAGGAGCAAGCCCATCCTATCTAATCTGATAGGATGGTTAGATGTAGAGAAAGATGGTCCCATATATAGGGCATATAGGACTTTAAATGTAATAACCAGCACCTCAAATTGCACCCAGAATGAAACTGGAAGCCAATGCAGCTTATGCATCAGAAGTGTCACATGAGTAAACCCAGAGAGATCCATTGTTGTTTGCTACTGCCACATTCTGAAACAGTTGTATCTTCTGCATGGTCCTCAAGGTCATTGTGGCAAAATGCATTTAAAAGCCTGCAAATGAGAGGTAACCAAGGCATGAGTGATTGTGAACAAAGCATCCTGGTCCCGAAAGAGAATAATTGACATATTAGACTAGGGGTATCACACTCGCATCGTCACAGTGTCATCACATGATGTATCATGACTTTTTTCCCCTTCGGTAAACTGGGTGTGGGCATGACCCACAGCCCATGAGGTATCTGACCCACAAGCCATGAGTTTGACAGCCCTGTACTAGGCAAATCTGTGCAAAGCTTTTCCCAACAGTGACAGCTCTCACTTGCTCCTCAAATAGGAACTATGATTTTAGGAGGCCCCCCAAATTGCATAACAGTCTGGGAGGAGTGCCACCCCATCCAGAATCTAAGATGAAATATCATCAGGGCCTGGAGTCACTCATGTTGAGTAGAAGTTGATTCCTCCCCATCCAGATCCTTACACGGGTTGCCTTTAAATGTAGGACCATAAATCGTGCTCCTTTTTCCTTGTAGGTTGAATTCAATATTTTCAACCAGGAAACACCTTAAAATACAACATGACTTTTTTTTCATAAGGCTATCAGATCAATCATTGCCACCAATCGAGAGGCATTATTCTGGTTGCCTTCCCTGAAAGAATGCAAGAAACAGTACAGAAATAATAATGTAATCTATATATATATAAATGGCTGTGTGTGTGTGTGTGTATTTATGTTCCAGCATCCCTCTGGAATGCCTTGAGCAATTTCAACCAAACTTGGTACACAGATTACTTACCCTCTGGAAACAAATACTGTGGGGGTAAGACACCCCTAACACCTCTCAGGGTGTACATTCTGTTAAGATACAGCCTGTTGTGCCTTAAAATCGCTTCTACCATACTGTCTTAAAATGATTTCTACTGTTCAGTGCTGGTTCAGGGGCATGCCAGGCCAGGGTCACTGCCAGTTCCAGTGACCCACATCACCAAGCTACTACCAGTTTGGCCGAACCAGTCCAAACCGGTAGGAACCCGCCACTGAAGGAGGGTTGGGATAAATAAATACCTCAGCAGCGCCAGGTTATCAGCTAGTAGAATATATAATAAAAGAGATGGCTGTTAACTTAAAATAAGAGTATTACTGTTTCTATGTGTAAGTAAACCACAAGAGCTATGATCCCCAGAAGAGATATTGGTAGATAGGAGCTATGCATTAGATTCGATGAGCCTGAGATGATCTTGATCAGAGTAAATTCTCAAGCAGATAGAAACAGCAAGAGTGGAAAACTGTTCAAAGATTACCTCCAGAAAGAGAGGTTAATCAAAAATCAAATAACTTTGCATATTCAAGAAGACATTTAAAGGAAAGAAACGCAGTCATCCTTACAACTTTTTTCTTTGGCCTGGAGCCCAAATAATTTGTCATTACAAGTAGCTGCTCACATAGTTAAGAACTCTGCATTCAGAATGAATGGATTTTCTTAATGGGAGATGTGCTTAGAGTGTGCTCATTAACCCAGCCAACAAACAGATTTGCTGATTTTAAAATGTAATTTACCAGCATTACGTCCTGTAAATTATTGAACAAACTTCCAATCAGTAGCATAATTATTAGATACATTTCCCAAAGCAATCTGCATATTGACTCCAGCAATTGCCTTCTGTGAGTTTGGAAAACATGCAATTTTGTTGTAGACTCAGAGGTAAATATTAGTATTTGAATAGTACTCAGAAGACATAATTAAGCTCAACATTTTAATGTTTCTGGGCTTCATTTATGAAAACTCCACAACTGCAATTTAAACTTGATAATGGAAATGAATATGGAGTCTCTCATCTCCCATCCTTTATGTCATCACACTGGGATAACACTTACAGTTTAAAAGTGATTCCAAATAATGGGCTGATGCTTCATTGTTTCAGACAGGATAGGCTTTCTCACTTTTTCATGTATAGCCAAGATCCATTTATTTTAAATTATTACATTCTGATGAAAATTTGACGAGCCAATTCATCCACTTTAAATCCCTTCCTGAGAGAGCCCCTATGTTGAGTCATACATGAGAGTTAATCTATCAAAGGAACAAAGCACCAGATGTTATCATTATTTAAACCCTGCAATTCATGGCTTAATCGATGTTAGTAGTTAGTAGTTCTTAGTCTAGTTTCCATGGCAAATTGGTTTGATCGGAGTATTACCAGAAACTGAAAGACGAAGAAGTGAAGCTGGGATTTCTTTCTACAGTTGGGGGAAAAAACAGCTGCAGTCAGGCAGAAACACTTACCACCCCACTTCCCCAAAGAAGGAAGCTTAAACAATCTGGAACTGTACAGCCTGTGGTACGATCTAAGCACAGTACACAAAAATGTCTGCTACAACGTTTTACCTGTCAATGACTTCTTCAGCTTCAACCTCAATAATACATGGGCAAACAATTGATACAAACTCAAACTCATGGTAAACCGCTCCAAACTCGATTGCCGAAAATATAACTTCAGCAACAAAGTGGTCAACGCCTGGAATGCTCTATCTGACTCTGTTGTTACATCTTCTAACCCTCACAGCTTCAGCCTTAAACTGTCTACCGTGGACCTCACCCCCATTCCTAACAGGTCCATAAAGAGGGCGTGCATAAGCACACCAGTGTGCCTACCGTCCCTGTCCTACTTTCCCCATTTATTTGTATTCATTTCTTTCGTTTATATCCATGCTTATATTTATACCTGCTATCTTGTACATGTTGGACAAAGTAATAAATACAAATACAATACATCTCATGCTTTTTCCCAAAGGGCTGGAAAAGTTTATAGTCCCAAAAACCTCAGCGATGTCCTCATTCATTCAGTCACTCAGTCACTTCAAGGACTTGCTGACATTCCGAGGTAGCCTCACCCTGCCCAGGTCTATAGCTTACAAAAGCAAATGCTAAGATAGCGTGTGTTGCAGGGGTGGGTTCCTGCCAGTTCTAACCTCTTCTATAGAAAAGGTTCCACAAATCTACAGTGCCGTTTAGAACCGGTTCCAGCTCCCTCCCCCCACCCATCCACACATCATCAAGATGAAGAACGAAAGGAATTCTGGGAGTTGAAGTCCACAAGTCTTAAAGCTATCAAGTTTGAACATCCCTGGGGTTTTTTTTCTAAAGGGTTAGGGGTGCAAGGGTCTTGTAACTTGACAGCTTTAAGACTTGCATTCTTCAAATGCCAGAGTTTCTGAGCCAACATTTTGGCTGCTAAGCAAGAGTGTTGTTAAGTGAGTTTCACCAAATTTTGCATGTTGGCCACACCCACCCAGTCACATGACTGCCAAGCCACTCCCACCTGGTCACATGACCAGCAAGTCACTCCCCACAAAGCAGGCCACACCTACAGAAGAGGTTCTAAAAAAATTTGAAACCCACAATTGATGTGTTGGGATAGATAGAGGAAATGGAAATAAGGAACCAGCAAGCAAATGGAGAAGCTGAGGGGACATGTGGAGATTGACAACTAATGCAAGATAACAGTCAGCTGCTAGCATCACATGTGATGGTAAGCATCCTATCCTATGGAATATGCCTGGGACTTGGCCTGGGAGCAGTGGTGGGTTTCAATTTTTTTAAGAACTTCTATAGGTGTGGCCTGCTTTGTGGGAGTGGCTTGCCAGCCATGTGATCGAGTGGGAGTGGCTTGCCAGCCATGTGACTGGGTGGGCATGGCCAACTTGTAAAATGTGGTGAAACTCACTTAACAACGCTCTTGCTTAGCAACCAAAATGTTGGCTCAGAAACTCTGGCATTCGAAGCACGCAAGTCTTAAAGCTGTCAAGTTACAAGAACCTTGCACCCCTAACCCTTTAGAAACCCCCCCCCCAGGGGTGTCCAAACTTGACAGCTTTAAGACTTGTGGACTTCAACTCCCAGAATTCCTCCTCTCGCTCTTCATCTTGATGATGTGCGGACGGGTGGGGGGAGGGAGCCGGAGCTGGTTCTAAACGGCACTGTAGATTTGTGGAACCTCTTCTATAAAAGAGGTTAGAACTTCCGCCGAAGTCTGAAGATGCATTTCTTCCATCTCGCTGGCCTGGCCTAATCCACACCATTAGTTATAGACTGAAGTTTAAATGGTTTTAATTCGGCTTTTAAGGGTAAAGTTTTAGGATTTTAATGGTTTTAGGATTTTTAGCACAGGGTATTGGGGTTTGATTTATTTTTAGTACTATTTATTGTCATGTGTGTCTTTTTATTCTATTTTAACTTCCTGTGCACCGCCCCGAGTCCCTTTGGGGAGAGTGGGGCGGTTTATAAATTTAATAAATTGAATTGAATTGAACTGGCAGGAACCCACCCCTGCCTGGGAGATAGCAGGCATGCTCAAAATCACCACTGTTTAAGAACAGAGTCTGGAGATTGACAGAACCAGAAAGGGAGCAACAACACTGAGGCAGCACTTCATCCCAATTAGTGCAGAAACTTTTGGAAGGACGCAAAGGTTGTTTGCCCCTTTACAGATTTTCAAACGTCTGTTTGGACTGAGTATTAAAGCACTGAGTATAAAGAACTGAGTGTTAAAGATGTATTTGTACGGCAACCTCAATGTGCAAGGTCGAGAAGAGTGGGTTAATGGTTTGGTTTAGTGTAATAGTTAAGTGTTGGCCTAGTAACCAAAAGTCAGTGAGTACTAGGCCCAGTTTAGGCATGAAAGGAGGCTGGGTGATTTGGGGCCAGTCACACCCTTGTTTCCCAGTCCATCTCACAGGATTGTTGTTATGGGGAAAATAGGAGGAGAAAGGAGTATTAGGCATATTCATTGCCTTGAGTTACTTATAAAGTAATGAAGGATACAAATCTAATAAATAAGGACATGATATTGATGGTGAGCAATATACAGTAGATACTAGAGGAATTTAATTTTCATAATTGAGGAAAAGATCTGCTTTTTAGGCCTAGCTGCTGTTGCTACTAGTACTACTACTACTGGTTTCCAAAAGGATTTGGCAATACAGGTAGTCCTAGCTTAATGACAACTCATTCAATGACTGTTCAAAGTTTCAGTGGTGTTCAACAATGGGGATTTATGACCAAGCCTTGCAATGATGGCATCACAGTGCCCTGAGGCCATGTGATTAACATTTGCGATATTTACTGCTGGCTTCTGACAAGAAAAGTCAATGGGGAAACTGGCAGGAAGTCGGAAATGGTGACCATGTGACATTGCACTTAATGATGGTGTGAGTTGTCAACCCTTCCAGATAACTCAGACTATTGTAAGGTTGCACTAAGCAAGTCTGAAAATTTAAATTTCCTGCCACCACTTTCATGGCTTGATCCATTAGGGTAGGCTCTTAATAAATTTATTTCCCTGCCTGTTTAGCCACTGGGGGTTCCTTCCTCTTTTGTCTGATGGTTTCCTAGGCAGCATCTCTTCCACTCTTTCCCCCAAGGTCCATTACAGAACTGCTTAATAACAGCAACAAAAAATGCCAGAGCTGCAGTGCTTAAGTGATGCAGTCACACGAAGTTGTGTTTTACGACCGTGTCACTAAGCGACATTTTCCAGTCCAAATTACGGTTGTTAAGTGAGGGCTACTTGTAGAAGAGTATGAATGAGCTGAGTGACTAAAAACAAGTTTTGTCATTCTACCATATCAGCCAGATTGAGTAATGGAAAGTCATTTCTTTGCTTTTAATATTGATCTCGAATATTGATGAATGAAATTACTGGGATATCTAATTAGGAAAAGATTGAAGGAATCTCATTCACAAATGGTCAAGAAAACTTAATGTGTGTGCAACGTGACTCAAATGCTGGAGGAGCACACAGAGAGAGTCATCTGGATACAGCAATGATATGCCCAGAATCTCTTTCCAAACTCAACTTTTGTTTCATTCTTCCAATACATACATACATACATCAGAATAACAGAATAGCAGAGTTGGAAGGGACCTTGGAGGTCTTCTAGTTCAACCCCCTGCTTAGGCAGGAAAGCCTATACCATTTCAGACAAATGGTTGTGCAATCTCTTCTTTAAAACTTCCAGTATTGGGGCATTCACAACTTCTGGAGGCAAGTTGTTCCACTGATTAATTGTTCGAACTATCAGGAAATTTCTAGTTCTAGGTTGCTTCTCTCCTTGAATAGTTTCCTCTGTCTGTGTGTCTGTGTGTCTGTATTCACATTATATACATTGTTGCATGTAATAAACTAACATTAGAAAATAATAGGAAAAACTGCATATGCCAATTCTTTTGGTTTTGCTGATTGAATAAATTAAATATTACTTAAATTATTTAATATTATTTAAATTAAATACATATTATTTTACTGCACATTAGAACAAGAGAGAGAGAGAGAGCACTCTGAAAACATAATGTATAGAATTCCATTAACAACATTTAAATTTATCTCAAGTTGATCATTTGAATTATGGCAAACATTGTTTTTCAGAATAGGATTTAGAGAGTGCAAATGGGGAAATTCTTCAGGCTTCTTTGGAGAAGACTTATGGTTAATGTTGTATCAGTTCAGAGCTACATCAGGCTCTGATGCCATGAAGTCAGAAATTAATTCTTTTCTTAGGTACAAAATATACAGAATTTTGTTAACAAGATTTACTGAAGAGAAAGAGACCATATGCTAAGACCCATAACAACAATGAGATTAAGAATTAATTGGTAGGTGGACAGAAAGCCACATAATATCTGAACATTTTCTCCAAATTAAAAAAAAAATCAAACATGAATTATACAAAACAGGCAAGGCATCTCAAGCAAAATTATTAATTCCATTGCTTTCGTAGATTAGGGAAATTGTAATTTTAGTACATGTACCATTGAAGATGGACTGTATGCAAAAGGAACCATCACCCAGCCAAGTGTCTCATTTTGATTTTACAGGGAAATATTATTTATAGTCCTGCCCATAATGGTTGATGTATTCCATAAAGCCAGAGCTATTAGTTCACGGAGTGCACTCACTGATTTTTTTTTTTAAATCTCTCTGGGAGAGAGAGCTGAAATAAATAAAAGAGCAATTTAGCTTCTAAACGAATACATTTCTGAAAACTAATCTGCTTATCAGATTGCTCTTCTAGGACATTAGAAAGTTATTGTTACATTTTTCAGCTCAGTGGGAAAATAATGATCTGTTCCTGAAAACTGCAAGAAGCATTATTCCATGTTTATGATTACAGTTCCTTACATTGATGCAAAGTGGGGCATTCCATCAAGCACATTTTAAGAGAATAAATGGATCCGTTGGTGGTATACAATTGCAGGATGCACTATTTGGCTGGCATCAAACTTGATGATTCTAAATTTCAAGCAAATTGGACCATTTGTTTGCTGCTTCAGTTCTTTTGGGTTCTGGGTTTTACCACTATCCAGACCCTCCATAAACACATCATTTTAAACAGCCTTATTTTATGTTCTTATGAGGAATTTCAAAATGTAGTTTTTTCTGAAGCTGCAGTGAGAATAAGAACAGGAGAGGTCTATGGGGTAGGGATGGACAGAAATAGTTCTGATCCAGGATCATCTATGGCATGAGTATCTATGTGTGTTTATGTTTGTGTGAAAAGTCAAAATGATGGTTATAAATGTACAATCATTAAAAAAAAAACATGTGTTGCATTGCACAATAAAAAGGACCAGATCAGGCTTTGGTCATTTAGTCACAAAGGCCATCTTGACCTTTTGGATGCTCTCTGTGGATAACCTTATTTTAAACCATGGCAGTTCAACATCTGAAAAGGATCCACCTCAAGAACACATTTATTCAATTATTTGTGGCATGTATTCCCTACATTTTCAACGTTGAAAACAATCACAAAGCTTGTAGTAAATAAATGAATACATTTTAAAAATACATACTTCAGAAAATATACCCTTTTAAATATATATGTCCTCAAATATGAACTTCTAAATGCATACTGTCCCCACATTTTAATAAGCAACTTTGTACCTTTGTGGGTTGAATACAGTACCGATAAATTTGGAGAACAAGAAAATTGGAGGGATGACTGCATTCTGGCCAACCTGTAGGTTAAGATTTATGAATCTGGTGACTTCATTTTTGATCCATAAATCATACATTTCTTGGGCATTCTAAATTTAAAAAGTTAAATGCCCCCAAAGCAATATTAGGATGGAATGAGTTAAAATACTACATATATTTCTCATCTCTTGTTTTGGATTGAAATGAAATCATTTAGAAATGTCCGATTGTCAATGCTAGCTTTTTGCTTTTATGATAGATCTTTACAATAGGAGAACTTCTACTCTGCATCATTCCTACCTGAATGTCTCCTGATTATTTATTTGAAAGGAACATGTCCCATTTTTTCTTTTAAAATGACTCAGGATAACTATCAATAGGTTAAAAATCAGTATCATTTAAGCAGCAAAATAGAGATAAAAAGACAGACATTAGAACCAGTAGATATCCTCCACTGATCTGTAACCTTTCTTGGTTGGAAATTCTCTATTGTAATAATTTCTAAAATATCCTATTTCATAATAACTGCCTTCAGCCCTACTGCAAATAAAGATGCGTAATGTTGCTTTGCATTGTATTATTGCAGTGATGGATCTACAAAATTCAGCTGTGTGGTGTGTAAGATTGATTGATTTCTACAGTTCAGCTAATACAGAAACACATCACATAGAAAATCAGCTCTGACAAGGCACTACAAGATTGCTGAAAATTACACAATGTATGTTAGATGATAATGGCCCTAACCACACTTTGGGTCTGTGGAAGGAATGGAGACATATTTCTTCCTCTTAAATATAGTTACAGTATCAAAATAGGTTATAATCTTATAATCTTCTCTACAACTCTTTTTGAAAGGACTTTGATGAATTCATAGTCTTTTCTCATGCAATTTCGATCCATTATTATGTGTGGACAAAAATGCAGCAAGAAAGAGAGAGAAAGAGCCAGGCCTCAACATCGAGGGTGAGCTTTAATAAAAATGTCAATTTCTTTGACACATTTCAGAATATATTTTTTCAGAAAAAGATAGCAAAACATAAAATTAAGGTAGTTCTTTCATGAGTTATAATAGCCTGATTGTAGGAGAAAACGCCTTACAAAATAAGGAACATCATCTGTAATTCAGTTGGGTTGTTTTGGTCCTCCTCTACCTTCCAACTGTCAATCCTAACATTGTATTTGTATTCAGGTTTTAATATAAAGCTAGCTAGAAATATGGAGTTAAGAGCAACTTTTAGTGAGCAGCGTGTTTTCAGAGTCACTGTGGGAGTTCATTGTAATTAGCATAGGAGTCATAAATTGAACATACCTGCTAATGTGAGGAATTTGCATCTGATATGAAAGGGAAAGTGTAGCGGGACCCATTACATCATAACTGGGGGATGGTTAACAGCATTGACTCCTGCTGAATTTTTCATGTGTTCATTAAATATGACTAAAATATGTACCCTTTGACTGCTCATTGAGTCCAAGTTGGCCAATGAACTAGACACAAGGCATGGATTTCCCCACCCCCCTTACTGGTTATAATCCATATTCTAAAGCATATAAACACTATTAAAATTTAGATAAAGAATCCATATGTTGTATTTTCTTTTCATAAAAATACCATACCAGGAACAATTAACGTAAAACAAAGCTTTTTCTGTGTAATCTATATCTATGTATTTCCGTGTGGAATAATGGGCTCATAGCAATGTTGCAAGGGGAAACACAGTACATTATTGTTTTTCAATTTCTTTTTGGAACACAATAGAGTAGATATACCCCTAGAGTGCATTTGTTGAAGCTAGAGGGAAGATGTTAAACATGAATTTAGCAAAAGAACAACTTCAGCTTCCCTTGATACTAACTTCACAGCAACAAAGAAATACAATTTTATCTCAGAAAATTAAATCCCAAATAAACACACTGTAGAAGCAAAAAAGAAGAAGGAATAAACAGGTTTTAAAGGGGAGAAGAGATATCATGGCAATAGGCAAGTCTTCTTGTTGACTATACTTAACAAATCAAATCAAAGCATTATGTACTTTAAAAAAATAACATCAACGAAACAACAACAGATTTGAACAGCACGTGTTTGGCCAATTGCTTACCTGAATGTCATGCAGGTAGGCTGCATTCAATTATTACAATAGTCATATTTATGCTAATTTTGTGAAGGCATGAGTGAAGCATTAAAGGAGGATCTTCAGAAGTTACTCAGTTCTGAGGAAGAAGAAAGTGTGAGAAAGAAACTTGAACTCTTCCTGCCTTGATTTTCTTTAGTATAAGATGGGGTATAGAGAACCTTTGTCATGCTTTCTGTTATTCTGAAACAACAATAAAAACATTCGTGAATTCTTGACTTCCACTATTACACAAAGCTGAAACACCACGGTTTGTGTTCAGTGCTCTGTGCCAGGGGACCCTTTCTGTGATTGGAAATGGGAGGTGATTTTTATATACGGTTTCTCTTCCATGAACTCCTAAGTACATTGAAATAAGAGGATGCACAGAAAAAGGTCTCAGCTATTGCCCTATTGTGGAGTTCTTGATTGCTCTCTGAACTTCGATATTTGCTTGCCATTGTTTCCTTACCTGACTAGGTAACATCATCACTACAAGTGAGTGTGGAGTTTGCTTCTTGTTTACATCTAGTATCTTGCAATACTAGTGTTAATGGGGATAAGACTTTTTCCATGGTACTTCCAGGGTTAGGGTACTATTTTCTATTTCACTGTTTGCCTGGTGTTAATCCCTACTTACCTAGCTGCTGGGAAGGATGTATTCTGTTCTTTTTGTTTCCTTCTAAGCTTTTTTATTGTCTCTTTTGAATGCTGTGTAATTGTGGTTTATTTATACATATCTGATGATGGCCGACTATTACTCTCACTGATGATAAACCAATTTTATTGTAATTTTTACAATGACAATAAAGATGATGATGATGATGATGATGATGATGATGATGATGATGATGATGATGATGATGATGATTATTATTATTATTATTATTATTATTATTATTATTATTATTATTATTATTATTATTATTATTATTATTATGTTACCTAGTTTGGTAATGGATAAATAATGAATAAACTGCTCCTGTTGAAGAGATGCCCAACATGCTTCCAAGAAGGTAACTAGAAGTTTGCTAAAAAAAAAATATTAGCAGGTTTCTGGATGCATGAGAGAAAACATTTATAATTGCAGTAGAAATTCCGAGAAAAGTGAGAGCTTAATTTACCCTGCTTTAGCTGAGGGCATTTTCTCCTATGTCTTTTTTCAACTAAAATTTTATTTCTCATTAGGCTGCTGCTGCCTAATGAGAAATAATTAGATAATTAGAAGTGCAGAAAAAACAATTGCTACCAACCTGCCTTCCATACTGTATGCTGCTTGAGTCAAAAGGAGGGCTGTGAAAATATCTACAGATCCCTCACATCTTGGACATAAATTGCTTCAATTTCTACCTTCAAAATGATGCTACAGGGCACTGCACACCAGAACAAGTAGATACAAGGATAGTTTCCCCCCTAATGCCATCATTCTGCTAAGCACCCCACAACACTGTTAAATTATGTACTAAGACAGTATTACTCTTATTCTTCTTTCCCTTCCTAGTACCTATCTCTTTCTTAGTACCTACCTCTTTCCACTTTAAAATGTATATTGTTTTATTTGTTTCCTAGTATAATTTGATTGCTTATTAGTAACCTATGACTATCACTAAATGTTGTTTCTTATGATTCTTGATGAATGTATTCTATTTTATTTTTCTTTATGTACACTGAGAGCGTAAGCACCAAAGACAAATTCCTTGTGTGTCCAATCACACTTGGCCAATAAAGAATTCTATTCTATTGTTACATTTCTATTCTATAAAGTTCCAACAGCCAGAAACCCTGGAACAATAGTGCATGATGCACTATCACAAACACGACCCAGGAAATGAGTTCAGAAATGTGTTCATACCTCATTGTTCTTCAAAAATACATTTTTAAATTATACCCTACTCTAGCAACTATTCACTGTCTCATCTTATTCTAATTAAGTTAGAGTCAACTTACTTCTTATAAAATTTACCTATTGTGAAGATTCCCCCGGATACTTCCCCAGACACCTGTCCAGATACTATTTTGGAGGAGGATGAGCTGGTCCCGGGCACATCCAGGCAAGGGCTACAAGCCAGGAGTGGAGGAACCAAGCCCAGGGGAGAGACCAGACAAGAAGCCAGTTGAACTAAGTGCAGGAGAGGCACAGCTGCAGCTGGGAAGCCCAGAGGCTTCTGATGGAGAGGGCACACAGCTGTAGCTGATCAATGGAAGTGAAACCCGCTCTTCTCAATCTGTAGGGCTGAGAGAAGGCAGGCACAATGAAGGTCAGCCAGGCTACTTACAAGGAGGCAGCCTTGTCCCTCTTGATAGGCTGGACTAGGAAGTAGCTACGTAGCTCAGCAATAGAAGGGAAACAATACCGGAAACAATACAATAATACAATAGCAGAGTTGGAAGGGACCTTGTAGGTCTTCTAGTCCAACCCCCTGCGTGGGCAGGAACCTTATACCATTTCAGACAAATGGCTATCTAACATCTTCTTAAAGACTTCCAGGGTTGGGGCATTCACAACTTCTGGAGGCAAGCTGTTCCAGAGGTTAATTGTTCTAACTGTCAGGAAATTTCTCCTTAGTTCTAAGTTGCTTCTCTCCTTGATTAGTTTCCACCCATTGCTTCTTGTCCTGCCCCCAGGTGCCTTGGAGAATAGAACAATCTATCCATTTCATTGCTGTGCATTCTTCAGCCATCATGATTCTTGCCTTGAAGAGAATTGCTGGGGAATACAAACTGAAGCTCAGAAGCCTTAATAAAGACTCCTAACCCCCTGGAGTGGGACAGCACATCTATATCCTCAAACTTCTTCCCTTTCATAGGAGGAAAATGTTGCCTGTGTAGCTACAAATCTCCTGTCATTTGAAGAAATGCATACTTCTATCGAGTCAAAAATTCCATTTGGCAGGAATGAAAGTTAGAAAATATGTGTAGTTCAGACAAATACAAACTTTTCATATGAGAGTCTGTTCAGTCTGCTATATTATATTTCTTGTCCCAGTATTAATAAATATGATTAATATCTATGTGAGATATTTTTTAAAAATCTTTTTAAAATAACCACATGGTTTGTGGAACAAGAAAATGAAAATAGAGTTTGCAGTAATAGCAGCCGTGCCTTGAACATTTCATTAATAACTGCCTACTTTTCTAAGACAGGGGTTCCCAAACTTGGCAACTTTAAGACTTGTGGACTTCAACTCCCAGAATTCTCCAGCCAGCTATGCTGGCTGGAGAATTCTGGGAGTTGAAGTCCACAAGTCTTAAAGTTGCCAAGTTGGGAACCCCTGATCTAAGAGGTTGCCATTAAGAAGGGGGAGTCAACCTATTCTCCAAAGCTCATAAAGGCAGGAAAAGAAGCAGTGGATGGAAACTAATCAAGGAGAAAAGCAATCTAGGATTAAGGAGAAATTTCTTGCCAGTTGGAACAATATATCAGTGGAATGACTTGCCTCCAGAAGTTGTGGGTGCCCCATTGTTGGAGGTTTTAAAGAAGAGATTGACCAACCATTTGTCTGAAATGGCATAGGGTCTCCTGTTTGAGCAGGGGGTTGGACTAGAAGACCTCCAAGGTCCTTAGTCTCATATTCGGTAAAAATTGTTTTGTACATAAAACATCTTGGCTTGACAAGTTTCAAAAAATAATGTCTCTAGAAGGATCAGAAGGGAAATGCCTGAATTTGTCTTCACAAATATCGGCAACATATAAATTGTCAACTAAGCTCAGAGGGAAGCTATAGTGTGGCAAATAGAAGCTTTGCTATAACAGAGTATCTGTTTGTGATTAATGTGCTAAAAACCTTTTTTTGGGGGGAGGGGGTTCCAAATAGATTAGCATAAGTACCACTCTTGATATTTGTCTATTACTGTCTATTTCTTCTGAGAATAGAATGGTACTGATGGGATCGCTCCCACAGAGAGGGACTTCTCCGGGTGCCGTCCACTAGACTTTGTCAGCGGGCGACGCCCAGGGGAAGGGCTCTCTCTGTGGCGGGCCCAGCCCTCTGGAATGACCTTCCCCCCGACATTAGAACTACCACGGACCTCCACTCCTTCCGTCTAAAACTAAAAACATATCTGTTCTGCTAGGATAGTCTCTCTTCGATGGGGCTGTTAGAAATTTTAGATGGGGATTTTAGTTTTTAATTGGATTTTTAGCGCAGGGAAATATTTAATTTGTTTTTTAACTATATGTATGTATTTATTGTTTTATTAGCCCTGTGCACCGCTCCGAGTCCCTTTGGGGAGAGGGAGCGGTCAACAAGTTTAATAAATTATTATTATTATTATTATTAAATTATTATCTTATTTAGCTTTGCTCCTTATCTAGCAATGTTTAAGAATATGTGACTTTTCTGTTCTAGGCAAGTATTTAATTCCATATTCATGAAGGCAATTAGCAGTTATGATTCTCAGGCAAGACGCTAAGAATTACCTCCACTTAATCATGGTGGCGAAGATTCTAATAACCATTACAAATTGCAAATTTGCTCCAGTGGCTAAACCATTCTTTATGTCTTGTTAATTTCTTCAAATCACTGTACACAGAATGATCCTTGCAAGGACCACAGAAAGTGGAGAAACATGCTCTTGATTACTGAGGTGTGTGTCACAACTACTAGTCAGCGTTTGATGTCTATGGAGATTCTCAGTCATCCAGAACTGAAGAAGCTTCTTGGATGAGAAGCAAAACATTGTTATGGAAAAAAACCAAGAAAGTCCAGTAGCCTTTTGGAAAAGCACCTTTGGGATATGTTTGGCTCAGAGGTAGTATTCAGCAGGTTCTGACCAGTTGTGGAGAACAGGTAGTGGAAATTTGGATAAATGCCATTTCTGACTGCCTCCCCCCCTTCATCTATTCTCTGTCTCCCTAGCCCCAGCTGACCAGGAGGAAATGGACATTTTGCAGTATCCTTCCCCTGCCACTCCCACCAAGCCATGCCACTCCCACCAAGCCATGCCACGCCCACCAAGCTATGCCACGCCCACCAAACCACGCCCACATAACTGGGAGTAAAAACTTTTTGAATCTCACCACTTTCTGAGATTCAGGTTTTACCGCATGGATGCAGAATTTGAATTTTGGGATTGTAATGCTATGTGAAAATGATCTTGAGGGATAAGGGGAAGACATGTTGCCTAGGAAACAATCAGGCAAGAGAAGGGAGAGCCTGTAGCTTAACAGGAAGAAGAAGAAAAAACCTAGGAAGGACCCACACTAATTGATCAATTGGTTAAAAATGGAGGTGAGAGATTTGTACTTTGAGTCTTGCAAGAATCTGCTAATTTATCCTTACAAAGTAGAATTCGTTCCTCTGTATGTTTCCTGTCTGGTTTCCTCCAAGGGCTGGCAGGACTGCATTTACCCTTCTTTTAAAGTCCCTTTAAATTGAAACTAAATGAAAATTAGTTTTGGTCCTGGGTTGGATCATATATATATATATATACAAATATATATATTTGGCTCTCAGCATGGCTCTCAGCATGGCTCTCAAAGTCTAACTATCTCTTGCTGTACAAAAAGTCCAGGAGTATAAGATCCATAACAAGTTTGAATAATGAAAATAAGTTGCTGTGGTTGAACTTGCCATTTCCCCTCCGGCATCTGTTATTGGGAAGGAAAAGTATCATTGGTTCTAGATCGTGCAATATAAAATGTTTGCCTCCTCCCATAACCCACCTCCTCCATCCTCCAGCCACTGTCGCTTAAATGCAATTTGTCAGAGTACAGAAGGTGAGCCACTCAACCATTAATCAAAAGGCAGGAGACCTTTGCTTGAGTGCAAAGGGTACAATCTGCCAGTTGGCTTGTTCCAGATTGCTTCATAGAGATAATGGAAGTGATCGAAGAGTTTTTTTTTTTTTTTGAATTGATCTGACCTGATCTCTTTCTGTGAGGGCTAATTGTTAATTTAACTGTCCTCTACAGGTTGGATGATTTAAAGCATACGCCATTAATAATGGAATTCAGCACACTTTGCCAACTCCCAAGGAAATGTACAGTGAGAGCTACTGTTTCAGCCTTGCATTTTAAAAAAGGGCACGGTTATGCAAAACCTTCATTTATTTAAATTTTTTTTTAAAAAAAATCACAGTAGTAGAACAAGCATATGGCATGTACAGTTGATAGATATTGTAATTTGGCTTCTCATAGGAGTATTTTATATAGAAACTGGCTACAGTTTCTACAGGTTGTCCATAAGAGCTAAAGAAAAAGAGGACATTTATGGAAAAGAAAGGAATGTGATGAGTTGCGAATTGTGCAAATATATCATAATCAAACGTTCATAAGTTAGTCTTGGGTTAAATTTAGGGGACAATTGTTTCTTTTCTTCAATTCACTACACTCACAATCAAAGTTTGGAGCTCAAGAACTATGGAGAGAGGAGGGGGAACAGCTTCTCCCATTCAGCAGGTAGGACAAAGGTGGGGGGGGGGAGAAAGAATTTTTTTTGGATATATTGGACTATGATTCTGGTGCCACAAACAGTCCATTATTTTTTTTAATGCCTTCAGGGATTGTTCAGAAATGTCAGGTCGTCTAGAATGTGGGTACAATGAAGCTTTCTGGGGCTACACATTTGGAACAAGTCATTTCTATTCTGCACAGAGTCCATTTTAAGATGGTGATTAGTTGGTGGCATAACATCAAGCTGGGCTTGACTGCAGAACAAATGCTTTTCTTCTTGATCTTAACCCAGTAATCTGTACAGCTCTTTCAAGGTCAATGCTATAATTTTCTTTGATTCCCTGACTCCATTTTATTTGTTTTCTTTATTTCCATCAAACCTGTCACGGCACAGTGGTTAGAGTGCTGTACTGCAGGCTACTTCAGCTGACTGCTAGCTAGACTCAGCCTTCCATCCTTCCGAGGTGGGTAAAATGAAGACCCAGATGGTTAGGGGCAATAGGCTGACTCTGTAAACTGCTTAGAGAGGGCTGTAAAAGCACAATGAAGCAGTATGTAACTCTAAGGGCTATTGCTATTATCATTTTTGAAGTCTATCCTAAGTTTCATACTAATGTCTAAAGAAGGAGAGTTTCTTTGCTTGCTGATCATTACCCAATGGAGCCATCAGCTTTTTTTTTTTAATCCAGGTTTGATTTATTAGTTATTCCTGTATTCTCTGGTACTTTTAATACCCGTGTCCATGTTTATAAAGCAAAAATGTCTGTCTTCTCTGTTTTACTCTTTTTCAAGTCACATTTTTTACAGCCTGTAGAACATCAGTGTAAAGACCCTAGCTACTGTGATCTTTGTTGTCATAGAAATCTTCTTACCCTAGATTAATCTCTTTGGTGACAACATTATTGACCGGTTTCGCTTCTTTGCTTGTCACTATAACTTTATTCAGTGTGCCAGTTGATACTACCTTCATCTTAATTTTTAACAATTTTTTCACTTTCTGTTTTTTCCCCCCTTTTACTTGGCTGGACTATTGCAATGCTCTCTACATGGGGCTCCCCTTGAGATGCACTCGAAGGCTACAGCTGGTCCAGAACTGCACGGGCAGTTATGGGAGCTACAAGATACTCTCATGTTACACCACTCCTGCGTGAGCTGCACTGGCTGCCTGTGGTCTTTCGGGTGCGTTTCAAGGTGTTGACTATCATCTTTAAAGCGCTCCATGGCACAGGACCTAGTTATTTGCGGGATCGTATCCTGCCCCATACATCCCTTCGGCCGATTCGCTCACACAGAGAGGGACTTCTCCGGGTGCCATCCACCAGGCAATGCCAGCGGGCGACGCCCAGGGGAAGGGCCTTCTCTGTGATGGGCCCGACCCTCTGGAACGACCCTCTGGAGTCGATATTAGAACGACTACAGACCTCCGCACTTTCTGCCAAAAATTAAAAACTCATCTGTTTCATCAGGCCGGCTTGGCCTAATTTATGCTTCTCGCCCCAGTCTGTATTTTCAAATTGTTTTATTTGGTTTTTAATGGGCTGCAATTTTAATTGTTCTT
Source organism: Rhabdophis nuchalis (assembly GCA_039707465.1). Taxonomy (NCBI): domain Eukaryota; kingdom Metazoa; phylum Chordata; class Lepidosauria; order Squamata; family Natricidae; genus Rhabdophis; species Rhabdophis nuchalis. Next base: position 119,451,890 of record CM077643.1, on the reverse strand, counting down.
AAAATTTTAATTTAATTCGTTTTTAATCTTGTTATCTATTGTATGTTTTTAGATGGTTTTTAATTTTCCTGTACACCGCCCCGAGTCCCTTTGGGGAGAGGGGGCGGTTTATAAATGTAATATATTATTATTATTATTATTATTATTATTATTATTATTATTATTATTATTATTGTTGTTGTTGTTGTTGTTGTTATTATTATTATTATTATTTTCAACACCATCTCTCTTAAATCTTCTTTACTATTTAGTTAATAGACTGATGTCACCTGTCTGTTCAAACTGCTGGGTTTTTGTCTCTTACAAAAGATTCTAGAAGTCATCTTTTTAATATGATGGTGTTGATCATTAAAGCAAGATTATTTGAAAGATCAGTTCCAAAGGTTTTGGAGACCATATTTGGGATTGATTTCAGTCCTTATTGAACATGCTTCAAAAAGATATGAATATTTCCTCTCAGTTTTTACATAAATCTTGAAAATCATGTTTTTCTCCTCTACTTTTAGTTGAAAGTATCATATGAATCTTTTTAGCATTACATAGCCTAAGTTAGAAGACTCCTCCTCCTCACAAAGCTATTACAGATTCTGCAATACATTTGATACTGTGTGTCAACTTTATTAACTCTGAAGACAAGTTTTGGCCTCATTTTGTAAAACCTGGCACTTTTGGATGCTTCTACTGTTATTATATTGTTATCAGTGGCCATTAAAGAAAGAGAGAGAGAAAGAAAGAGAGAGAGAGAAAGAAAAGAATGAAAAAGAAAGAGAAGAAAGAAAGAGGGAAGGAGAGAGAGAAAGAGAGGAAAAGAGAGAATGAATGAATGAATAATTTAATGCTATTATTTCAACTTATTTTAGCTGCCCAACTCCAATGGACTCTGGGTGGCAGAATCTCCCAGACTACTAACACAAATCAAACAAATCAAAACAAAACAGCCTCCCTAAAAACCAACAGTACATTAATCCCAGGCCTCAGATTAAAGCCCTGTTTTTAGAGTTTTCCTAGGAGACAAGTCACTATACTTATCTCGGGGGTGGGGGTGGGGATGCTATTCCAAATGACATTGTCAGATCTGGAAGCCATCTTTTACATTGGGCCTTCAGGCCTGTCACATTTTCTACTGTGGGAAAATGGGAGTGGGGATTATACGGAGTATGGGAGATATAGTCAAAATAACATTCTTTTCTCAGAGAGTCAAGGCCACCTTGCCTAGCAGTTGCAATGAGGTGACTGGGAGGCATCTCCAGTTTGGGCAGTGCCTGATTGGACCATGTGATGGAAATGTGGGTGCTGGGCAGGGACTTGAACGTTCCTTTGGGTGGGGAAAATCTGGAAATCTTCAGATCCGGGTTTTCCCAGATGTGCCAATATGACATCTCTAATAAAATGGGACTTTGAGGGATCTCAAACCTCAGAGTCTTCTTTCATTAGTGGTATTACTTAGAATCCTGACAGTCAGATGGGCAGGTCCCTGGATGCCTATTGCTGCCGGGTATTACTGATTTTGAATGAGAATTATCCTTTGGATTTGTTCATGCAGGTTTTTTTTTGTTTATTTATTAGTTTTAGGTCTCAGTTTTCATTCAGAGGCATCCACAACATGCCTTCCCCTTCATTTTCTTTATGGCGCTTTTATGGCTGAGATGAACTGAATTTGGCTCTCTGTATACCAGTCCAATATTTCAATCACATAGATAAAAATTACCATTAAAATGTGGATTCAATTTGTCTGACTTTAATTTATTTTTTAAAAAGGGTGATACATGTGAAATAGGCCAGTTCATCCATTCTTATTACTCTGTGATGCTGTTAATTCAAGACAGAAACAACAATGAAGGTTCCCTTAAAATAAATACCAGTTCTAAATGAAAATTACAGAGGTGATGAATGCAACAATTGATTGAATGTCATTATGTATGGTATCTTAGTTGAATCTTTAAAGGGGAAGCTAAGGGTTCATGAGATAGAATGCAAATTACAAAATAGCTATTTGGTTCCCTCTAGCAACACAAAGCAAGAATGATGTAACAAAATATTGCTATTGAATTGTGGAAAATTACTTTCATGAACCTGTTATTTTGTCACCCCTATTTAAATTTTTCCTAGACTTTTACACAAAGCAAAGTCTGGGAGCAACCTCATTGTGGAGTGAGGGTTAGGGAAACTCTCTTTCCTAAGCCAAAGATAATTTAACTAATTGAAGCAAAAACGTTAAGAAATTTCTGTATCATTGATGATCTCCAGATCCCGAGAGCTTTTGAATATGCAGTTTAGCAAAGGGTGGGGGAAATCCCAATCCATCACATGACACTGCCATGACGACACAAGTTTGACACCCCTGATTTCTAGAGGGTCATTGCATCATTATGAGAGAGAGACAGAGACAGAGAGACAGAGAGACAGAGACAGACTTTGAAGGACCTTGCTACAATAGTTATGCCCTTATCATTATTAGGTTAGACTACAACAACACACCTAGATAGGATGGTCATACAGAGGGAGGGAGAGAGAGGGGGGGGAAGAGAGACACACAGAGAGAGACAGAGACTTCAAAGAATCTTGGTACAGTAAATTATACCATTATCATTATTAGGTTAGACTACAACACATCTACATAGGATAGTTACACACACACACACACATGAAATCAGAGTTGCCAGTCCTTTAGCTGGTATTGGCCTTCATATGAATCAAGTTCTTCCTAAGTATCTAGGATATTGTAATGAATTGGTGTAGTATATGTCCAAATCCAAACAATGTGGCCTTTTAAAATTGACAGATGGAAATAAAAAATGACAGATTTCCTAAGTGCCATACAAGATTTTTTTGACATGGCACCCAGAGTATCGATAACTACTGGAACCACGATGGCTGGTTTGGGCCAAAATCTTTTAATTTTGATTTTCAGGTCTTGATACTTTGTGATCTTCTCCAATAGTTTGTGTTCTTCAGTTTCTTGATATTGCTACATCAATTATCTACAATTTCTTCTTTTCAATTGCAGTTAAATAGAGCATGTTATGGCTAAAGCTTTTATCAGTTTCTATTTGAAAATCACACAATATTTTAACATGCTTATTTTGAACTAACTTTTTGAACTAACTAATAACATTTGTTAAGTGAAATTTGCTCCATTTTACGACCTTTTGTGCCACAGGTGTTAAGTAAATCACGGCAGTTGTTAAGTTAGTAACACAGTTGTTAAGTGAATTTGACTTTCCCATTGACTTTGCTTGTAAAGAGGTTATAAAATGTTGATCACATGACCCGGGGACACTGCAACCGTCATAAATATCAGTCAGTTGCCAAGCATCTGAATTTTGATCACATGATCATGGGGATACTGCAAGGGTCGTAAATGTGAAAAATGGTCATAAGTCACTTTTTTCAATGCCGCTGTAGCTTCGAAGGGGCACTAAATGAACTGTTCCAAGTTGAGGATCACCTGTTTCTAAATTTCCCCACAATGAGATAGGCTGGGCTGAAAGAAACTGGCTGGTCTTGGCTGTGGTTAACTGGAATTTGAGTCTATTCACTGCTAGTGCAACAGTACACTGCTTACTACACTAATAGCAATTAATTCAGAAACAGCTTTATTTTTAAGATGTGAAAATTTGGACTTCAGAACAGAAGGATAGCTTTTGGGGGGGGGGGGAGTACTTTATTAATAGTTTATTAATGCAAGTTTTTAACGGGTTATATTACTCAGTTTAGTCTGCCCTCCTAAACTGAATTGTGCATTTTTCTTGTTTTAATAAGTCATTTTTTAAGCTGAGAGAATGCCTGAATTTCTACTGCCTAAGTAATTGGTGGGCCTGTTACTCCATCTAGTGGATACCAGCTACCATTCCAGCATGTTCTTTTATTATGTATTGCTTGAGAGAAATTTTCCATGCTACTGATACCAACGTTTTCAATATTTCCAGATTTATTTTTTAAAGAGGCCCTTTCCCTGCTCTTTTAAAATATATATATATATATATATATATATATATATATATATATATATATATATATATATATATATATATATATATATATATATGTATGTATGGCCAGCTGACGAGGGCTAAGGAGCCCGAAATGGATCCATCCTGGTCTCTTAATTAATTATTATTATTAATCATCCCTTAAAGAAATTTAACATATATATATATATATATATATATATATATATATATATATATATATATATATATATATATATATATATATATATATATATATATATATATATATATATATATATATATATTTGTACACACATTTCCTAATACATCAAATTAATAACACAGCTGTGCCTTGTTTTAAATCTAGAATTCATGGAATCAGGTGAACCCAAATTGCAAATGACAAATTATATTTTAAAGAAATTAGAGACATAGGTTGTGAACGTGCAAAAATGCCATTACACACGTGGCACCCACCCCCATCTTCATTCAGTTCCAATCAGCAACAAAATTAGAAGATTGAGGTCCAAAAGAAACATGAAGAGCTTTCCAGAGAGAAACCTGACCATGCTGCAAGCCACTTCGCACTTATCTCCCCAACCTCATTCCCATCCCCATTCGTAGCTTAAGTCTTTTTGACCTGTATGTCTCTTTAAATAGCATTTTCCCTCTAATTATGATGTTCATCAAGAGCAGCCTCGGTATGTTTGCTCACAGCACTTTGGCAGTGCAGCCAAGTGATAACTAGCAGATGCAAACAAATTTGAATGCTACAGACTGAGATGGACATATACCCTTTCTTCTGGTGGCTGGACAGCCCTTTTCTGTTGCCAATTATCCCCCAAAACTGGATATTTCAGCATGAGAAATGGCAATTCAATTATTTGCCAAGAAAACTGCATGTCTATATATAGTTAGTCACCAGGAGAGATATAATATGTGTGTGTTTTGCAGTGGAGCCCATGCCATTTTTCCCCCCAGTGAAACTTACAGATGGCCCTGGCAGTGATTCAATGACTGACAAATTAGTAGAAGTTTGGCCAAATAAACATTTTGTTCAGGAATTATTGGTTGTGGTGGTGTTGTGCCTAGGCCAGCCACTTAGGGGTGTATATGTCAAGAGTAGCAGGCAATTTGGGTCATCTCCCAATGAATGATGCTCTTTTTCACCCTTTGGGGTCAATCAGATCTGGGCAGATCCCCCAAGTGGCATTGTTATGAAGGCTTTGCCTCTACTGCCCTTGTCAGTTTTAAGACAATAGAACACTATCAAAGCCAAGAACATTTCTGAGTAAATATTACAAGTGGCTCAGTTTCCTTTATGACTTCTTGCAGAAATGCTGTGGCTGGAAAATACTTTTATTGCTGCAATGGACATATAGCAGTGATAGCTAACCTTTTCCCCGTTGCGTACCGTAAGCAGGGGACTGCAAGAGGGTCGTGCGCAGGCGTGTCCACACCCATAATGCTAAGTGTGTGAATTCGCATGCATGGGCGCATGACACCCCCACGCATGTGACCCCTGCCATCCTTCCACTTTTGGCGCATGATGGATCCGTTTTTCGCCCTCCCCAAGCTCCAGAGGCTTTCTAGGAGCCTGGGGAGGGCAAAAACAGCCTCCCCTGTCCCCCCAGAGGCTTCAGGCGGCTTCCCTAAAGCATCAGGAGGGCGAAAAATGGCCCAAAGCACAAACCAGAAGTCCATTCCCGAGTCTCTGGAGGGGGAAAAACAGCTGCAAAAGAAGGCCGAAGTCATCTGGCCGGCGCATGCCCTAGCAAATTGCTCCATGTGCCACCTGTGGCACGCATGCCATAGGTTCGCCATCACTGAAATGTAGCAAAGAGGGAAGGCAGCAAAGTCAGAGTACTTAACTAATTATTTTACTCATTGTGTGCTGCACATAGACACACATGTACCCAAGACAACTTTGTTCAGAAATGGGAATAGCTTTTTCCAAGCTGCTCGACTTTTTTGCTTACTCCACAATGGTTAGATAACATTTTAGTGATTGAAAAGACCCTTTTGAGTGCTCAATGAAACACGGCAAGTTTCAACTGGTCCAGATTGCAGTGGCATGAGCAATGATGGGCATTCTTCCTCCGTTTCCTTCCAGGAGCCATTCAAGGTTTGAGTTGTTAGGTATAGCATTGAGTCTTACTTGAGGAACCACTTGTCTCCCATAGTCTCTTCCTGGGCAGTTTGAAATAATAGGCTGGTGCACTCCAGGTTCTTTCAATTAAACCATGTCATCTATCATGACTCTTGAATCATGGTTTTTGTCAGCCTCCGCTTTGTTGCTTGCTTTGGCTGTCATTGAAACGGGGAGGGAGGGGCTTTGGTAATTGGGAATGGGACTGTATGGTGCAGGAGGGAGATTTGGAGAAGGGAGTATGTTCTCACCATCTACTTCGCATACCACTGGCTGGAGCCGTGCAGTGGTCAAGGTCAACGGTCTTGCATGCCATTCTGATGATGCTCCTGGAGATGTGACTCACATGACACCTGAGGGGATTGTGCATTGGACAATGGGGTGGGGGTTGTTGGATGAAGGGGGTTGGACACATATCGATATGTATGATTTTGCGCGCTTGGGTCTCAGACCTTGCTTTACCTCGCTGCTATCTTTTCATAACCTGTAAAAGTATTCTTAATTCTCTAAAATGGAGTTGAGTGGATTCTTTCTTGGTTATCGTTAGAGGCAGACCTGACAGTTTTTCTTTCACAGCACCGTCCCCCCTGAAATGAAGTCCCTCTCCAAGATGTGAATGGCCCTCACTCTGCTGTTTTGGAGGGGCATGGTTCTTCACCCAGATCTTTGGTGAAGATAACTGAAACCTCTTTTTAACTTAGATTGCTTTCTTCTGTTTCCACTTTATTGTTATTCTGTTATCTCTATTAGTTATATTGTCTTGTTTTCCTGTTTTAAATCATCTGTAAGCTGAGAGCCAGGTGGCATATAAATTTAAATAAAAATGCAGCAGAAGAGAAGAGAAAGAACTGGGGGGGGGGGAATCCACAAAATACAGAGATCTGCAAATAGAAAGAGATGGACTGTGGCAAAAGAAAGCAAAGACTGTACCAATAATAATAGGCATGTTTTAGGATGCAATTCTAAAATAACGAGCATTATTTGAATACCATCGGCATTGACAAAATTCAAGATCAGTTAATTGCAAAAGGCAGCTTTAGTTGGAACTACTTACAGCCTGCAATTACACTATACCTTTAACAGTTTCAAACAACATCTGCCTATCTCAGATCCTTGGGAAGGACTTGATAGGTGAACAAAAATGCCAAATTCAATCTAAACATCTGGCTGTTGGGGCAATGAATCAAATAATGATAATAATACACACATTGCCACCCTTCAAGTTGACAGAGAAAATGAGAGAGCAAGCAGATCTATTGCTTTGAGTTGTAAGGCTGAGGGCCCTAAAAGAATCTGATTCTCCAAGGAAACTATTTATGTTAATTTGACATGCCAACTTCATTAATTAACTAATGAGTGTTAATCTGATGCTTGTTGCCACCCCTGTCTCCTTGGATTATAAATATGGAATTATTCTAAATTCGACCTTGGTGGTAACCTTATCCCTGATTTTAAAATGTCCATACTTAAGTTAAGGAAATGCAAAGAGAGACCAGAATGCAAAGCTTTTAGAACAGGCCTGTCAAACTGACGGCCGATGGGCCAGATGCATCATGCACAGGCCACGCCTACCCTGGATCCACAAAGGCAAAAAATGTTACAATATGTCACAGGATGCATCAGGTTTGACACCCGTGTTTTAGAATATGGTTTGTCAAGACATTCGCAACGCCTAGTATTTGTCATTTTAATTAAGACAGTTTGAAAAGTCCATTAAACATCACCAGGACTTGTGTATATTGTATATATTGTGTACCATATTTTTCGGAGTATAAGACACACCAAGGTTTTGAAGAGGCAAATTTTTAAAAAAAGGTTTTGTACTCTGTTGACCTCCCAAAAACGACCCGTTTTTTGTGAAAATGGGACTGGTTTTTTTTTTCTCAAAAAAGGGCATGAATAGGCTTTAGGACAGTGGTAGTCATCCTGGTCCCTACCACCCACTAGTGGGCGTTCCAGCTTTCATGTGGGGAGTAGGGGTTTTGTCTGATACTGAAGCACTTTCCTTTTTTAAACTTAATTGACTTCCCTACTTTATAAATCACCATTACTGTGGAACCGGTAGGCAGTTAGAAAATTTTACTACTAACAGAGATACAAAAGTGGGCTGTAGGTATAAAAAGGTTGACTACCTCTGCTTTAGGAGGCTTATAGAGTGCTCCTGGGGTCTGGAGGAGGGGCAGACCCCAGGAGCACTCTGCAAGCCTCATAAAGGTTATGCACTGCCATTTTGGTGAAGGGGTGGGGTTTCAGGAGGCAAAAAATGCTGTATTCAATATATAAGACCTACCTAGATTTTCAGTCTCTTTTTTGAGGGAAAAAGGTGAGTCTTATACTCTGAAAAATATGGTATATTGTGCTCAATCCTTATTTTATAGTGTAATCATCACCCACTTGGTTGCTCAGATTTCATTTTTCTCTCAACTACTGTTCACAGTCAACCCCCAATTGTCCATCTCATTGAGTGGGCTGTAATGGATAAACATTTAGGTCCCAACAAATATTACTAGGTGAGGGCTCTTCAAGGTGCTACAAAACTCTGTGTTATACATTCCTTACAGGGGTCTTTCCAGTTCCTCTATGAAATCTATGACTGAGAACCTTTATGAATGAAACTACAGGTAGGCCTTGTTTAACAACTGATTGGACAGCCAGCATTTGCAGTTATGATGTTGATGAAAGTAATTTTGGCTCAGTGCCTGCATGTACGACCTTCAAATCTTCTCTTTCTTAGTCACATGTTCACTAATACAGTTAGCACACATTGTCCTGTGTCTGACCCATTTTTTTCTCCACCCATCCCTGGCCCAGCAGAGAAATTGCCTCAACAAGCTATCTCTTATTGAGCTGTTTTTCTCCAAGGAGCAGCCTGTCCCTAAAAAGTGCTAACTGCAAGTTAAAAAACCCAGTTCTCTGACCTTAATTAGTTGATTAGAATTCTCCAGCTGGCAGCTGTTGCCTGAAATTAACCAGACCTTAATCAATTTCACAGTAAAGGCTCTTTATTTTTGCCTCCTAAGCAGTTGGCTAGGCAAATAGCAAGCCCTAGCACATTCCTTTTGATGTGTATTTCCCATTGTGTGCCTGGTTACTCTCTTGTAATCCCTTCCTCTCCAATAAATCCTGAAGTATTAATTCTGGGCCGGGCCATCTTCTTAATTTTTCGGATGAGCTCAGAGTGGAGACTCTCAGGAATCCAAACCATCAGAGTAGAAATGAGAGCAGAGAATATATTTTCTTTCTTTCTTTCTCCACTGATAATGTTACCTAGTTTTGTAATGAAACATCTGTAAGAAAACAACCAAGATCAGGGAGCACCAAGGACACCCTCATTTCAACCCTGAACTACAAATATTCTCCTTATTTTTCTTCTCAACCAGCATTTTGTTTTGTTCGAAGGATGTTGCAAATAATTATTTTGATAAATTTAATCCCCTCCCCCAAGATTAGGGGCAGTTATAAGCCTTGGTTTCTCAACCCCAGAGTGCTTTTGGCCTGCTTGTGACCTGAGGCCTGAGCTTTTATTCAATTGACTGCAATGACTGGAGGTACTAGAAGGGTTCCAGTATAAAATTCCCTGTTTAAGATAAGAATTCACTCTCCAGGCTCCATAGCAGAAATCTGTTCTTACTTATGGGTCTTGAAATAACGATGTATTCCATTGCTTCTAGAACAACATTTTACTTTCTCTGTGGTGTGTGTCTCTCTGTCAATGTTTTTATATATTTATAGCTGAACCTTTCCTAACCTTGTACCCTTAGATCAATTGGGCTTGGCTGGAGGAATTAAGAAAGATGAAGCCCAAGCATTGGGAAAGCTCAATTTAATTAATCTACTTTTTTAAAAAAAAGAAAGTAAGATAATGGAGTCCCTGTGGATTTTACTGTGCTAGTCTTTGCCAACTGTAGGGAACAGTGCTCATTTCCATTTCATTGAGCCAGAGCTGTACAAAGACATTGCCACAGTTGTGCAGTTAGCCAGACATCATGGAGTGCTGTTACCTTCCCATCAAAGGGGTACCTATTTATCTACTTGCACTTGTATGATTTTGAACTGCTATGTTGGCAGGAGGATGGGAGCTCACCCTGTTGCATGGAGCTCTGGTCTTGAACCTGGGCTACCAGCTTTCCAGCCAACAAGCCCAGTGTCTTAACTGCTGAGCCACCACACTGCCTTTTCTATGGCAATTGTGTGTTAGTTACATGGCTTCCCAATATTTTAGTTTCTATCTGAACTTGTAGCCTGAGTGGGGAACTTTGTATGGAAAGGTGGGATACCAATTAATTAAAAACAAATTAGTTTAAGGTCCTTTTGTTTTTTAGGAAGTTCTAACCAAATGAGTGTTGAACTTCTGAATCACTTATTTATATTTCACCAAACTGATAATATTACTTGGCCAAAACCAGCCTTCACATCTTGGCAAACTTAATGAGACTTAATTTGCATCCATTCATTCTAAGCAATTATGAAATATGAAAAGTAGGCATGTATTTATATGAACCTATGTTAGGATATACAATCCTTATTTGATGTACAGCAGAAAACATTTTTCATTAAACATTTCTATGGTATTTGAATTAAACCCCAAAAGAGTTACCATATGACGCTGCAAAATAGAGTGGTTGTCTGGGCTTTTGTGGCCCAGATAGGGCAACATGAAAGTACAACCCCATGTATTTCAGCAGGCATCCTATCCAGTTTTTGGGGTGAGGTATCTGCATTCCTCTGTAAGAAACATAGTGTCTCTGGAAGCAGTAAACTAAAGGCCACAGGTTCTTCAATCTTCAGTAAGTATTCAGTTGACTGTGATGGAACAGAATGCAAGATGAGCAATTTGAGTCTTACACAGTATTTCTGAAGAATCCCGAAAGGCATTTTAATATTCTTCCATAGACTCCTCATAAAGTACTCTCATAAATGCCTGGACAAGTGGCTCATATTTCAACCATCCCACTGCTATGTCACTTAGCTAAATGGGCAAACTGGTTTACATGTGTGTTAGGTGTTGAGCTGATAAATAAACAAACAAGGGAGACTAGGATAGATCTATTTCAAGCTATTTAGCTCTCATCAGCTAGCCATACCCTTACTGGGATTCGAACCGGGGCTGTATTACATGTTAGGCAGATGTTTTAGCCACTAAGCCACCGGGTTCTCCTCCTAATCAGCTGAGACAGGGAAATAAGTATATGCTTGTGTCATAACACCCTGGTAAGCCCCAATGTATATGTATATGTGTGTGTGTTAGTTTTTATGAGCTGATCAATTTCCTTTTCCTTTCCCTTCCTATTTATTGATCAGCTCAAAAATGTAACACACATATAAAAAAAATTACACAACGGAATTCATGGCTTTCTATCTAGATGGTCTCTGGTGATGAGCCAAAAGGCAGAAAAGGAAACAGTATGCTTCCTCCCTTAATTGGGGCCCTAACAGGGTGTTGTGGAAACAATTATATATATATGAAATAGAGAAACACCCCCACAACATGAATAAACGTGATGATACCTCCCGCCTGCCAGACATCTGGAAACTAGCTCTGGCCATTAAATGAGTCCCAGCCACAAAAACTGACAGCAGACCCAGAACAACACAGGACACCATCACCAATCAACCCCAACAAATATCAACTCCATCTACCAATCAGGATGTGACAAATCAGCCAACCAATCCGTTTAAAGCAGCAGAGCCAGCCCCCACCTCTACTTATAGAAAAACTGCCACTTTGATCACAGTTTACTCGCAAGAAAAGGCATCAGCCTGATGATGACGGGTGTGATCCCATCGAAATGTTGCCAAAACACTTTTAATTTTACACGGGAAAAGACCCAAATAAACCAAAACCTACATACCTATACCCATCTTCAGGCTTCAGCCTGTTGCTACGAAGCTGCCGCCCTTCTTTAAATCTTGGTGGTGGGAGGTGGAGTGCTGACTCTGTTGTTGTGAGTGGGTTGATTGGCTGTGCAGCTGTATCATGATTGGTAGATTGATGCTGATTGGTCTGATTTGTATGTTTCTCCTTATTTTGAATTTCAACGGCTTGGGTAGAGGATGGTGCTCGTCTGTTGGTCAGTGCTGGTTTCCAGATGTCTGGTAGGCGGGAGGTGTCATCACGTTTGTTCATATTGTTGGGTGGTTTTTCTATTTCAATGGCTTCTCTGATTATTCTTCTGTTGAGCTGTTCAGCCTTGGAGATCAATTTAGTTCCTTGAAAGTCAATATCATGTCCTGTAGCTTTGAAATGTTGATAAAGAGATGAGGTATTAAGCTGATTTTTTTACTGTATTCTTATGTTCTGCGACACGTGCACTTATTCTTCTATTGGTTTGTCCTATGTAAGTGACAGGGCAGATTTTACATGGAATTTTGTAGACTCCTTGGCTTTCTAGCTGGATCTTGTCTTTGGGATTCCTTAGGATTTTGGTTATTTTTTGATCAGTGTTGAAGGCTGTCCTGATATTGAGCTTGTGGAGAATTTTGCTGATTTTGTCTGTGGTGCCTTTGATGTAAGGGAAGAGGGCAATGCCATTTTCCTGTTCTGTGTCTTGGCTCTTGGGGGGTGTCTCTTTTTGGATTAGTTTGGTGATTGTTTTTCTTTGGAATCCGTTGGCTATTAATGTGTTTGTGAGAAAATGTAATTCGGTTTTCAGGTGGTCTTTATCAGGTAGGCGTTTGGTTCTGTATATGAGGGTTTTGGCTACAGAGTTTATCTGTGCAGGGTGGTGATGGGATTATGCATTTAGGTAGCGGTTGGTGTGTGTTTTTTTCCGGTAGATGGTGTGTCCCAGGGAGCCATTGGGTTTTTTGTAGATTAGGACGTCTAGAAAAGGAAGTTGGTTATTAGCTTCTATTTCCATGATGAATTGTATTTTGGGGTGTAGGTTGTTGAGGTGTGTGAGGAAGTTGTCCAGTTTTTCTTTCCCATGTGGCCAAATTATGAAAGTGTCATCCACGTATCTGAGCCAGAATTTGGGTTTGTGTTCAGATTTGTCTAAGGCGTTGGTTTCAAAATGTTCCATGTATAAGTTTGCAATGACAGGTGAGAGGGGTGATCCCATGGGTGCTCCTTCTATCTGTTTGTATCTTTGTCCATTATGAATGAAGTATGTAGAAGTAAGTAGAAAAGGAAAAACTGTTTTCCCTATCGCACAACACTAGAACTAGGGGGCACTCCATGAAACTTTTGGAAGCTAGACCTCCAACAAATAAGAGCAAGTACTTTTTCAGCCAGAGGATCACTGGTCTATGGAACTCCCTGCCAGAAGAAGTGGTGACAGCTGTCAGCCTTGACACCTTTAAGAAAGGATTAGATGAGTTCATGGAGAACAAGGCTATCAATGGCTATCATGATGGATGCCTAAGGACACCCTCCGGGTTGGAGAGATAGGCAGGGTATTTCTCAATGCCATTTGCAGGGAATCCTAAGCAGGTGAAGACATCTGCTTGGGAAGACCCTGAAGCAAATGGTGAGCCACTGTGTGAGACAGAATGCTGGACCAGATGGGCTGTTGCCTGTTCCAGCAAGGCGATTCTTATGTTCTTATGTTCTTATGTGTTGGTTAGACAGTGGTTGGTCAGATACAGGATGTGCTTGGGGGGGAGGGTTGTATTTGTTCTGGATAGCTGTCAAGGCTTCTTTTATAGGCACTTGGGTGAAGAGGGATATGACATTAAAACTCACAAATAGATCACTGGGCTGTAGATTTTGTTTCTTTATTGTTTCTATGAAGTGGAATGAGTTTTGTACATGTGAGTTGATGGATTCTGCGTATGGTTGTAATTCTTTTGCAAGGAACTTGGCAAGATTCTGTAGAGGTGAGCCTATGGAGCTGACTATGGGTCTGAGTGGTGTTCCTTCTTTGTGTATCTTGGGGAGGCCATAGAGTTTGGGGCATCTGGAAGATTACTCTCTGGGGATGATTCTTTACTGGATCTCTTCACTGATGGGAGAGGCTTTTATTTTGGCTTTGGTGGTTTTTTCCAGATAGGTGGTGGAGTCTTTGTTTAGAGGTTTGTAGGCAGGGTCTTGGAGTAGGTTGGCTAGTTTGGTGTGGTAATCAGATGTATTCATCACCATTGTGGCGCTGCCTTTATCTGCTGAGAGAATGATTATGTTGTTGTCTTTCTTCAGGTTAGAGAGAGCTTTTCTCTCTTCTGCATGTAAGTTGTTTCTGGGTGGATTGCTGGAGCAGAGCACGTTGGTAACTGCAAGTCTGATTTTATTGGCTTCATCTGGGCTGATTTTGGTGAGTGAAGCTTCTACTCCGCATATGATGTCTTCAGTGGGATATGTTTAGGGGCGACTGCAAAGTTGAATCCTCTGGAAAGGACATTGGTTTCAGTTACCAACGTGCTCTGCTCCAGCAATCCACCCAGAAACAACTTACATGCAGAAGAAAGAAATCTTGTGTACAATTAAAAGTATCTTAAAAGTATCTTGGCAACGTTTTGACGAGGTCAACATCAAAACGTTGCCAACATACTTTTATTTATTTATTTATTTTAAAAAATATTTACAAAAATAAATTTGTGAAATTTAATTTTTTAAATTTTGTTTACAAAAAATGTAAAATACACACACACAAAACTTAGATATACACCACATTTACACAATACAGTTTGAACAGGAGCTTCCTGTTCTTTCTAATAGCAACTGTCAATCGATGACACTCATCTTATATTATTTCCCCTTCTATTATATTGCCAAGATACTTTTAGTTGTACACAGGAAAAGACCTGAATAAACCAAGACCTACATACCTATACCCGTGAAAATCTACGAAAACACACACACAAACACAGAATGAATTTTCCTAAAAATGTGAGTTCCAGGTGTAGTTATAAAAGAAACCAACATAATGATCTCCAGAACTTTAAAATATATTTAAAATATATTGCTCACTGAGCTTTCGTTAGCAAGTGCTAACATTGTCAGAGTGTAAAAGCCATAAAAGGATACTTGCCTTTATACAATGTTAATCAATTTGGCCATTGCATGTGTGATAGGCCCACCCACCCACCTCCCACCTGTGATTAGCCCTGTTGTTTTTACATCAGGCATGTTAATCGATGCTCCTATTCCTTTCTCCCTTATCAAACACAGCTTGGGCTGCTCTTCCCCAGAAAATAACGCTGAGCTGTCTGATGTTGATCTAGCTTCCTCCCACACCCCCTCCCTTTTCTTCTGTCTCACAGGCACCGCTGATACACTAGCCAGCTTCATTTGTGGTTTTGCCTTTGATTTTGTAACTGGCCTGGCTCATTCCTCATTGTTCACCTCCATTATAGCTTGAGGTAATTCTGCTGGGTTCCTCCGCATTAGACCTCAGCTGGCCATGTACCATATCTGCATGTCCAAAGGTGTGTGTGTGTGTTGTCGATCCCTACTCCCAGATAGAAGTTGGTCTCTGCTTCCCCTGCTAGATCTTTCTTGGTGCCTCAACTCCCTTGGTAGGCAGGGAGCAGGTTGATGTGTCTGTTGATAGAATTACCAGGCTTCTTTGAGTAGGCGTCCCCTTTTGTTACATCATGGGCAACAACTTCTGCCTCTTGAAAGTCGAATGTATGACTGTGCTCTTTCATGTGTGCCCAGTTTTGAGAGCGCTGTTCCTTGCGGTGGACAGCCAGTTCACGCTCATGTACTCTGGTCTGTAGCCGCTTAGCTGTTTCCCCTACATAATTACTTGCACAATTATTGCAGTTGATGCAGTAAACCACTCAGGATGCCTCCTTTTTAAGTAATGCTTCTTTTGGTGCATCACCTTCATTCTCAGTGTTTGATCCAGTTTATGCGCCACCTTGATCCCATGTGTTGAGAGGATGTGTGCAGCAGGTTTGGATACCCCATATATATGGGAGCACCCTCCACGTGGATGTTCCATTTGCACCCTCGCTGGACTGTCAGGCCCTAGGTGTGATATACTGTCAGATGAAGTTTGTGGAACACCCATTGTGCATACAGATCTGATAAAGATGTGCCCGCTCCTTTGCTTTGGCTGTCCGAGTGCTGCAGTGGGTGTCTATCCTACTGAATTTTCCCGGATGCAGCTAACCTTATGTGCAGTGGGGTGATTGCTCTCATTATGCAAAATGCGATCTGTGTTTGTGATTTTCCGGTACATACTCATATCAAGGCTCCCACCAGAATTGCAGCAGACTAGCACATCTAGGAAGGCCAGCGTGTTATTGGCCTCCTTCTCCATCGTAAACTGAATGTCTGGATATATCTGGATATACATACATACAAACATACACACACACAGACTTCCTGTTCCGCTTCTGGCGGCGACAGACGAACTCTGGGGTTCGTCCGCCGTTTTGTCCCTCTTTCGGCCCCTAACGGGGCGGGGCACCCCCTTTTTTTTCCTTTGGGGGGGCGCTCTGCAGGGCTGGCTTGCCTGGGCTGGTCCATCCTGGCGGCAGCTGGGAGGCGGTCCGGGTCTTCAGCCCAGGAGGAAGGGGGCATGCTGCGGGGGGCTTGGTTCCCTTCGCCAACAGAGGTTGGCAACAATTAACAAATTTGGAGAGAGCTGAAGGCGGGTCGGAAGCCTTCCGGGGCTTTGGCGGCGAGAGGGAAAGTGAGTGCTTTTTTAAACTATTTTTCTTTGCTGGCAGCCTGGACTGAAAGAACTGTTGAGGGGGGTGTTTGTTTGTTAAACCCCCCCTCGGTTTAACAGCGGCGGTTAGAAATGATTCCTCGTTGCGAGGGAGTTATTTTGTATCCGGCTTTTTTTTTTCTAAGCAAGTGAAAGCAGTTTGCGGCTTGTATCTACAAATGTATCTAAGTCCGGTTGGCTTGAAACAATTGTATCTTTGACTTTCTCCGGCTGGTTCCCAGGCAGGGCGGCGGAAGATGGCTTCCCTTTGTTCCTGAAAAGTTATTTTTGTTTGTGGAAAAATACCAACGTTTCTTGATGATTTGGACTGCCTCTCTCTACCAATGAAGAAATTTTTGGACTGATTGATTCCTTCTCTGGAGTGCCTCCTTTGTTTGAATATTTGTTTTTGCAACTTGCCCTCTTTGGGGATTTTATAAACTTTCTACAACTTTGATTTGGACCTTGTTCTTCTGACTTGCCACAGCGGCCCCACCCAAAAAACGCCATCTTAGTGGCACGGATTTTAACAGTTTACCATGGCTTCTATCACATCAGAAGTGGCAGGACTGGAAAGAAGAATGACAGCTCTGGAAGAAGTGTTACAAACTTTGGTGCAGGAAATTAAAGGACTAAGACAAGAAAATAAGGATTTCAGACAGGGACTTATGGAAACACAGAACCAACTAAAGGAGAATATACAGAAGACCGAGGAATTGGAGGGGGGGCTGGCTGGGGCAAAGGGGGAACTTAAAAATGTTAAAACTGAAGTTGGAGAATTAACTGGGCATATGTCAAGGATGGATTTTGAAAGAATGTCATACTTTTTAAGATTTCAGAACGTTTCTGAGGTAGATGGTGAATGTCTTCCTGATCTCATGAGTACAATTTTAGCAGAATATTTGCATAAACCCAAAGATGAGATCAGGGGGGATATTGACCTAGCCTACAGAATAAATTCTGCATATGCCAGGATAAATGAGGTACCCAGAGAGATACATGTTAAATTTGTTAGGAGGTCAACCAGAGAGGAAATTTTGAAGGCTCAGAGAGGTGGTCCGTTAATTTACCAGCAGAAAGAAGTCGCTATCTTGAAACAGATCCCTAAAAAGATTAGAGAGATGAGAAGGAAGTTTTCCTTCTTATCTAAAAAATTGTTTGACCACGGGATTTGGTTTAAGTGGGTGACGCCCGAAGGGATGTTGGTGTTCTGGGAAGGAGGGAGAGTTAGGATTAAAACAGTTGCTGAGGCGGAAGCCTTTCTTAAAAAACATTCCTCTATCCTGGGTGAAGATTTGGGAGGGGCAGGGGGGGCCGTGGCCCTGCCCGCTGGGGGCCAGAAAGGAGCGCAGGAAGATGTAATTGCCAAGAGACTTAGATCTAAAAAATGAATTTGTTTGGTTTCTTTTATTTTACTAGCCCAATGTAATTTTTTATCTGGATGTTTGTACATGTCTGCCAGCATAGAGTTTAGAATTTAGAATTTATGATGTACGCACTCACTTCCATCTTGTAGTATATTGAAAAATGTATTACCAATGTTTTATTAAGAGGCCCTGGAGGGGCCAGCGATTCCGTCCTGAAAGTTCTCAAAATTTCTTTGTATTTTACCTTACCTATATCCCTTATCCTATCCTCTTGGAAAAATGTAAAAACTAATAAAACCTTTTCAATTAAAACATACACACACACACACACGTATGGTGCCTTTGTGATTTGATATGTATTGTTTGGGTGTTCAAGGACAACCACCGTTGTGCTTGCAACAATGCAAGGTCTGTGATCTTAATCTGGGAGCATATTAAAGTCTTTTGGCTAGTGCCTACTGAATTGAGAGTACCATGTCTCTAGTAAATGAGGAGAGGGTGCTGCATATCATCTGAGTGGGCTAAAATTGCTTTGTTTCTCAGAATGATAGAAAGCATTGCACAAAGTGAAGTTTAGATGATGAAAACACAGCTGCAGAGATTATAGGTTAGTATGCCTGCAGATAGAAGAATGACAGGCATCTGTAGATTATCTTGATATGGACCTTACATAAATTCTATTCTACTGCTTATAGTCTATAGCCTGTAGTAAAATTGCTTATTCTTAAACAGAAGAATCTGGATATACCTATTTTCTTGACAGTTAATAAATGATAATGTGATGGTTTTACATGAATGTTGTTTGAAAGCCCAGGAAATTGTATCCTTAGTTTCATTTCTAAGTTATTCCAGTCAACATCTTCCTGGGAGCAATGCTTGTTTTCTAGAAAAAGAAATGTTGAGATTCAATTCAACTCTTTTGAATAACGTCACTGTACCAGTCTGAAATTGTTTTTCTTTCCCCCCCTTTTGCAGGTCTCCATCTACTTCAAATAATGTCTAGTTAATATCCATCTACTTCAAATAAGCTCCAATTCCAGCATGAATTTTCTTTTCTTCCTAGTGTTGGCCAGCAAATATAGTGTCAATTTTTTTCTAAAATCAACCAAGTGTTTGATCTATTGGGCACAAAACTGAGATATAGTTTGTCCTAGTGGTTAAGGTAACACACTAGAAACTAGGAGACTGTAAGTTCTAGCTGTGCATTAGGCATGAAAGCTGGGTGGGTAACTTTGGGCCAGTCACTTTCTCTTGGCTCATGATATCAGGTTTGGGTCATAAGATGGTCCAACATGAAAACTGGCAATAAAAATGGATGTAGGTAGCCTTGCACAAATTAAATGTCTGAAACTATCTATATAAAAGAATGCTGCAGAGATGAAAACAGAGGGAGCCATTAGAAGTATAATCATGGTTAAAGTAATAAAGCATGCATGTGTAACAGAAGGAAAGGGAGTAGTAAATGCCTTACAGCTCCCCCCTAGATATACAGAACATTCCAATACTCTCTACATCCATTCAAAAGGAAATAAGAAGCAGTGAATTGTCCCCAAGTCTGGGAAAGGATTTTCAAATAAAGAATGTATATTTGTTTCTCAGCGAACCATAGATTTAATGGGGACTATTTAGCTCATCAGGGCCAACCTCTGTTTCATGCAGATGCTTCAAATGAAAGCATTGCTAACCAAGATCTATCCAGCTTCTGCTTGAAGATACACATTCATTGGAATTAAAACATCTCTTAGATAATTATTTCCATTGTCAAACTCTTAGGACATTTCTTCCTTTTAACCAGAATCTGGCTTTGGTTACTTAAAACCTTCCTGGGACAGTGCTGTGCTTGAAAGTATGAGAGGGGAGACAACACAGTGAAGCCTTAAAGAGTGTTATTGTCAGGTCTGCCATCGCATTGCCTAAGCCCTGCTTTGCTTCAATGGCATCCTGCCATAAAAGGAGTGAGAGAGGAGGGAGGGGATATAGGAGGGGGGGGAATGACGGGATGAGAAGAACCAGATGTGTCAACCCAGAACAGAACCTGGCAAACCTAAGGATCCAAGTGTGAGAATGGAATGCGAACACTCACCAAAGAATGTTGAGGACTTAAGGACTGTTACCAAAACACCTAGTTTGAACACTATTGGACATTTATGAAAGCACCAAGTAGGGAGGGCCCAGGAGAAAAGAACTGGATTTATGCGGGAATATTCAAATCTACCTTTGCTATGCTGTAACCACTTGGCTTCAGTAAAAGTTATACCTTTCACTACAAAGGGAGTTGAGGGTCTTTCTTTCCTAAACATCTAAGCTGAGGCAGGCCTGACAGTTATCATATCCCCATTTGCCATATTTTCTGAAAACTAAATCTACGCGGGTCCCTTACTTTGCTCATAGGGTTTATTTTCCAGTCCCCCGATAATCCTTCTTTCTATTTGTTTCTGGTGTTTTTAATCTTTATTGGATTCTGGTGCCCAGAATTGGATACAGCATTTTAAAAAGGAGTCTGGTAATGTAGGCTAGAGTGGAACTATTATGTCCCTTGACCCGGAAACAATGTATCATTCATGTAATCCAGAGGTTCCCAAACTTAGCAACTTGAAGACTTGTGGACTTCAACTCCCAGAATTCTCCAGCCAGCTCGTGGCGGCCAGTTAGTACCCGCTGCCCTAAAACTTTTTGAGGTCAAAACATTGGCACAAACACTATATGGTGCACAAACAGGAATCCTCATAAAGAAAGACTTGATAGAAACCATACAATCCAAATTCCTGAGAGCATCTTGGCTGCACCCAATGGAACTCCAAATTCCCAGTTAAGAATTGAGGCAGGTATGCCTCAAATTCAGGTAAGAGCCTGGAAGATGATGATCATCCATCGGCTTAAAATGCAATTCTTTCCAGAGGGGCTGTCCCCACTAGTGTTGATTGACAACTTCCCCTCCCCCTGGAATCAGGCAATTGAGCACAAGCTGGGCACTTATGGGCTCTCACCGGTACTTTTAATGTCCCTGGACTTTGATCAAGCGAAGCAAGTAGTAACTAATAGAATGAAGGACATGGAATTCCAAGAAGAACTAAATAGATTACCTTTCCATAATAGGAACAGAATCAAACAGGGTGTGTGGGAATCAGCAAGATATTTAAATGACCTCATCTTCCCAAAACAAAGAATAGCTTTCTTCAGAGCCAGATTTAACATTCTACCTTCAGCACTTCTCCAGGGCAGGTATAAGAGAACACCTATAGCAGAACGGGTTTGTATATGTGGTAAAGGAAAAGTGGAAGATATCTCACACGTTCTACTACACTGTGAGTTATACAGAGCTTGCAGGTCTGCATATATTCTCCCCTTATTAGAGAGATTACCAGGGAGGGCAGGCAATTTTTATCTGGACTTCCTCCTCCAGGACACGAACCTGGCTACTACGCATGCAGTGGCAAAATTCTGTGCTTCCGCAATGTCCATAAGAAAAAAATTGGTTATAGAAGGATAGTTGTGATCTTGTACCAATCATTTGGACATATCTCTAACAATTTCTGGACCATGGTTTTTACATACATACTTAACGCTTTTGCACCTAGGTAAACCAGCAAATGACCTGAACAAAATGAGAACATGTATGCTACTTTCCACTTATAATGCTGACATTTTAAAAATTATATCTTAAAGTTAGTACTTTTTAATATATGGTTAAATGTAACGTGTATTGCTGGTCTTTGACCGTAATAAAGATTTATTCTATTCTCCAGCCAGCTCTGCTGGCTGGAGAATTCTGGAAGTTGAAGTCCACAAATCTTCAAGTTGCCAAGTTTGGGAACCCCTGATGTAATCTAAAATTCTGTTGGTTATTTTAGCAGCCATATTGATTCCTAATCCAATTTTGATATTTACAATTCTAAAATCTGCTTTGTTTACTATATTGTTATGCTTTGTGGTGCATAAGAAATAAAATATGTATAATTTTGTATCTAATGTTTTAGTATTATTTTTTTAGGACATTCATTCTGAATACATACCCTTGTTTGTTTATAAATTTCAGAAATTTTAAATGGCCAAGCTCATATGAAAACGAAAATTAAATGTAGCTGCCATTTGTAATAAAAAGCATGTTGTACAGGTTTCTTTACAATAATAATTCAGAACAATTTTCTTTGCTTTAATTTAAGCAGCTCTAAATTGCTTATTTTCTCATAGCTGAAAAAAATGAAGACTGTTGTGTTAGTTATAATCGATATGCAACTGGGAATAGTCTTGCTAGTTTCAGTGTTGCATAAAATGTTTTAATTGGCTCAGTTTCCCAAGGAGAATTCTAAATCTCAGTGCTGAAAAAGCGTTGTGAACACGTTCTATGGTGACATTTTGTACAGTACTTACTGTGGCTGTTATAATGCATCTCTTCCAGAAACATGTACTGCTACCGAGTGTTTAAATGGTTACCTTTGCAGAATGGACAGTGTTAGTTCAGGGAAGGACAATAGTGGCAGATGTACATGTCAATTATGCAAAAGATCCCATGTTCAATCCACAATATCTACAAAAGTATCATGTAGCATATAATATAAAATATCCCTGGCTTGAATTCTCAAAAACGGCTACCAGTCCAAATAGAAATATTGGAAAGGGTGGAAATGTTCTTATGGATATCAATTTATACTACATTAATAATCGGAGCACATACTCAACAACACTGCCTTGAAGGTGGGTCCCCCACCCCTAGTTCTAAGTTGTTTCTCTCCTTGATTATTTTCCAACCCATTGCTTTTTGTCTTTCCCTTGGGTGCTTTGGAGAATAGTCCCTCTTCTTTGTGGCAGCCCCTGAGATATTGGAACAGTGCTATCATGTCTCCCCTGGTCCTTCTTTTCATTAAACTAGACATACCCAGTTCCTACAAACGTTCTTCATATGTTTTAGCCTCCAGTCTCCTAATCATCTTGTTGCTGTTCTCTGCACTCTTTCTAGAATCTCAAGATCTTTTTTTACATTCTGGCAACCAAAACTGTATGCAGTATTCCAAGTGTGGCCTTACCAAGGCATTATAAAGTGGTATTAACACTTCACGTGATCTAGATTCTATCCCTCTGTTTATGCAGCCTAGAACTGTGTTGGCTTTTTTGGCAGCTGCCACACACTGCTGGCTCATATTTAAGTATTTGTCCACTAGGAGTCCAAGATCCCTCTCACAGTTACTACTATTGAGCAAGGTACAACATATATGGTACCTCTGCATTTTGTTTTTCTTGCCTAAATGTAGAACCTTACTTTTTTCACCATTGAATTTCATTTTGTTAGCTAGCACCCAATGTTTGAGGTTATCAAGGTCCTATTTAAGATTCATACCTCAATGTTGCACAGTGCTAACATATTTCAGGAAAAGTTGGCTGAGACCTGAAGACATGTATTTTCAAAGGGTTTGGGCCTTCACTTCTAATCTGATGCTGTACTATTAAACTAAAGTACATGCGTGTTTTTGTTTTCATAGTAAAGATGTCTTTATTCCAAAATAATAATGTGTTAGCTAGACAACTACATACAAAACATCTACACAAGACTTTGGTAGGAAATATATCCATAACTGTTTTCCCAAAATAACAAGAAAACTTAAAATAAAAGAGGGTCTTTTCTGATTTTTTTTAGAAAAAAACCAAGTAGCTTTTATTAAAACCTATTGTACATATAACCCCCCCCCCATTTCTGTTCATTGCTTGTAAAGTTTCTACAGATTATTTTTTAAAAAACAACAACAACAAAGTGGAACAAGAAGATATACCAATGTTAATAAATGGTCAGTGAGGTGTATAAAATTCTTATAGCTACTGTATACCTGCGTTTTGGTTCTCAAGTGTGCAAGAGACATGAATTATTGTAAAAAAAAAAACCAACACCCTCCATATATTTTAGTTGGTTGATGTAGACCAAACATTGTACTACAAGGTTCGTAGCAATTCATAAATATGTATTCCATATTACAATGGATTTGTTTCTTAACACAGAAATCTTAAGGGTTTCAATACATTAGATATAATTAAATTCTTCTCAATTCAGTGATACAAGGTAATCTTAATTAAAGTCCATAATTAAAAGAATGGAATAACTATAATTGGATTGGATTTCTTCTGATTTTTCCCCTTCATTTTCTTCTGATACTTTTTATGTTTTATTCTGTGAAGAGTCACAAGCTTCAAGACAAAAATCCCTTTAAAACAAATTAGAATATTTTCTCTCTTTTTTCAGTATGAACTGGGACAACTACTGATATAAGATGGAAATTATATTCATCTGCAAGCTTTGTCATGCTTTCTGATAGCAATCCTTTGAAAAGTTAGCCAACCATTCCTAATACTATTAGACATTAAAGAAATTAAAGGCAACTGTGCAACAATTCTGTCAGTCAAATATTGCCCCCAGTGAAATACCAATTTTGAATTCCTCTGAAATCAGGCGCAGTATTTGTACTTAGTTCACTAGAGCCAACACTCTTCTAAGACAGTCGCCAATATTGAATAGATCACAGCATAAAAGGAACTGTTTGTTGCAGTTAAATTCATCAGGAGTGTACACATTTCATGCATATTTTGATTGGACGGATGACTAATTTATCATCATAAAACAACAGAACCTTTAATATCTGAAGACCGGGGATCCCAACACTGATAGCAACTTGGAAAATGTTTAATGTTTCGAGATGTTTCTGCTCTATACGTGCCCATATGCTGGACCTATAGAACTCCTATGTTCACTCTGTGTCTTGGACTCCGATGTTTTTGGGTGAGTTACATTAAAATGAAAAAGTACAATAATTGTAATATAATTTATGAGGGTACATTTCTAGCAAGCTAGTTGAGCCATAGCCTTATCTAGATTTAGATGGAGGAACTTTGAAAACTTCATAGAAAGGAAGATTGTGTGGTCCTATGGAAGTGGTAAATGAAAGTATACTGTATGTACCTGTACATAAATCTTTAGGGGAAAAGAACTTTGCTAATCTTTGGAAACTAAAAATTCCTTCACCACAGCCACCCTCATGCCCCTAAGGTGCTAAGGATTTCTGCTATCTAAAAAGGCCAAGCCAGTTAATTCTGTAAATATATTGACCCAATTCCTGCTTGACATGATCAGGCTTCGTGCTTTTAAGTTATAATTTTCTGTTTTGGGATCTAATGTGTACTGACATTTGACATTTATTAATTTAAGCCATCTTGTTTTTCATTTGCAAGACATGTCACATAGTTACGTGTTAAATTGCAGACAGACAATCTTTTTTTTTTTTGATGGCAGTCTTTTCAACCATCTGTGTTGACTAGGGATTATGGAAACTGAAATCTAAAAGTTCAAGCTATAAGCCTGTAATAATATTTTATAATACAAATATAGGAGCTTTCATCTTCATTCCTAAGATGTCCCTAAGGAACCTGTCAGTGGTACTGGCATTTATCTAATCCTTCAACTTCATGACATTTTTCAAATAGCTATGCTTTTTTCTTTGCTCTTTGTGAGTAGGGGTGTGCATGCTTGGAAATTAGTAACACCATGTTCCCACAAAGCAGCTATTTTCTGCACGTGCTTTGTTCACTATGACCACTGAGTTGCAGAGTAGAAAAATAAAGCAAAAACACGACAAATGCAGTGACATTTATGTAAGAGGAGTAGAAGCCAAATTAAATTGTTGCGTGACAAAGAAGCAAAAGTAAATTCTGAAGCAAACAAAATAAAATGTTCTTTAGGTCTTCCTGGACTTGGTGGATAGAATAAGATCAGCTACTTTAGAGCTGGGTAGATTCACATCTTTTGTGAGTATTTATATTGTTTGTTTACACTGGTTCACTCCGTAAAAGTCCACAATTTCCCCTCAAGCTTCTGAAATGTATTTGCCTAGCAATGTTGCATGTAAGGATAATTTATTAAGGGAGGATATTTTCCTGTACTTTATCACCTAGCATATGACTGTGAGAGAGTATGGAAGATATTTTTAAATGCAGCTTATTGGCTAATTGACACATGGTTTACAGATGGAAAATTATTCCTCGTGACTCTTCACTGTCTGGGCAGCTTAGGTTTGCTTTCCTTTCTTAATGGAAACAATCATAAGGTGATTTATTTAATAGGGGTCTAAGCAATTGCAGGAAGAAGAAAAGGGATATTGTCAAAGGATTCCTATAAATACCATTTTTTACATTGCTGATGGTTGAAGATCAATATGCGCCTGTAGTATTATTAAAGTAATTCCTTGGCACAGCTGTATAAACACAGAGGCACTGCTTTGAATATTTTGAAAATGGTTTCCAAATATTTAGGTTTGCAGTATTATTTTTGCATGCATCCCTAGTATTTACAGGGACTATTTCTATGATTATGGTTTGTCCACACAGATATGTCTATAATTTCAGTGTTATAAGATTTCACAATGACTTCACTAGTTTTATGCATTAAGGGCTAGCTGGAGCATTAAGGAGCTACTCTCAGCAGATATTTGTAAGGAAGTATTTATAAAATAGATCTCTTGCACTAGCAAGACTAATTAAGCAAACCACACTGCAAAAAATGAAGACTAATATACACAATTTATATATTTTCTCTTTTTAAAAAAAAAATCAATCCAAGGTTGATTTTTTTTACATTGAGCTCAGGAGTGCATTATTCAAAAGACTTCGGTTTGCTAACAGGGATGAACATTGCAGGCTCTTAATTCCTTCTTGTCTTTGCAGCTAGTGAACTGACTGCTTTTGAAACGCTTCTTGACGGTCATAAACCTCTCCTGGATTCCACCCCCGCACAGTTTGGTGCATTCTGACCAAGCAGTCCATGGCTTCATTTTACAACCTAAAATAAAAACAACAGAGAAGCAATATAAGAATCACTTTAATGCTTGAATCCCTTGAAATTTCCTTTTTCTTCACAAGTGGTAGTTCTATTTCTACTCCTGTTTTGGAAATGGAAAGATAAGATCTATAAACCATAAGATCCTACAGATTACTCCAGAGTTATACCAGGATGACATCTGTGCTTGCCAAAATTCCTAATTGGTCTGAGTGATCTAACATTTCCATATGTGGTGGTTCATAGGTCTGTGATTATAGTATCTAATAGTCACATACTGGACCATGTGAATGGATTATTTTGGAACTTTATATTGGAGGTCTTCTTTCCTTTCCTTTCCTTTCCTTTCCTTTTCTTTCCTTTTCCTTTCCTTTCCTCCTTTTTTCTTCCTTTTGTTTCGTTTCCTTTCCCTTCCCTTCAGTCTTGACTCCTAGCAGGCAGGCAGGCAGGCAGGCAGGCAAGCAAGCAAGCAAGCAAGCAAGCAAGCAAGCAAGGAAGGAAGGAAGGAAGGAAGGAAGGAAGGAAGGAAGGAAGGAAGGAAGGAAGGAAGGAAGGAAGGAAGGAAGGATTTCCTTTATTTGGTTGTCTACAGTTTAATGATCTAAACCCAAGAATTTATGGAAAACATTCAGATTCCTGGAAAGTAGTTAAGGATCATTGAAAGTAGTTAAGGATAATTGAAAGTAGTTAAGGATCATTGAAAGAAGGTGTACTAACAAGATTATAAATTGGTAATGTACTTCTCTGTTGCACAGCTCACTTTCTTAATGTAAGGATTGCTCTGTGAGTTTTACTACACTTACCTGGAAATTGCCCACCATCTACATCTTCTTTCGCTTGTTCACTCCTCCTTTTCTCCCGAGATTCTTTCCAGCGCCTTTTCTCAATATTGGGGTTTCTCAAGCATTTTCTTATTCGGCATTTTTTACGCTGTACAGTTTCTGGGCATGGCGCTCCTCCAAACTGAGGTTCCATTTTGATCATTCTTGTCCTGATCATATGGCCTTTCCCACAAGACTTATTGCATTCAGACCACTGAGACCATTCTGTCAGATCACAGTCAATTGCTAGAGAAGCAAGGATGAAAAATAGGATGCTTAGCCTTAACTTACTTAGGCGGAACAATCTGGTTTAGCAGAAGAATAATTTACTTCTTTTTACTCTCACTATGAGAAAAAAAAAATGAACATTTAGGTTGATGATGACATGGAATGAATTTTATACAATCTTACCCTGAAATACCACCTTCTCACTAAGCTCTGACAGCAGTACATTCACATCCTATTAGAAATTATCACCTATCAGAAATTAATTTATAGATTTATACAGATTTATAGGAAGGATGTGGATGGAAAAATGCAGGAGATTGGAAAGGGAAAGGATTAGATATGGGGGAGGGGAAAACCTTGATTCCAACGATTGACGGATGGCACTTTTTATAAAAAAATACTGTGAAAGTATGTGTGAAATACATTCAATTATTCATCAGGGTTTTACAATCTGGAATGGCACAAATTTAATCATTTTGTATTGCTACTTTAAAATGGATGTTTTTTTTTTATCATGTTCCTGACTGTTTTCCATAGAAACTTCATTGGAAGTAAGAAAAAATGTTTCTATAACAAGGTTATGCTAATATGGCATAACTCATTTTAGCAATGGCAATGAATACTTTCTTAAAATACAGGTCTTCTTTTTTCTATATATGTAGTACCTGAGAAAACGTTAGGAATTTGTTTCTGGTGCACAAATGGTGCTTTACAGTAGCAAAGCAATGCATCATGCTTGTCGACACTCGGCTATTGTATAGGAAGAGTAATGTACATAACACATTTCTGCTTGTCTGTTGTGTGGTATAGAAGAAATAAATAAAACCAACTGTAAAATGAATCTTCATACTCGAGATATCTATACTTACGACACTCTGGCAGCATGCATTTCTCTACTTGTTCTAGTTCTTCATTGCAATCTCCAAGCTCCGCAGCAGATTTTAGCATCCGTTGCCTGGTCCTCATCCCCTTTCCACAAGTGACACTGCAGTCACTCCATTCAGACCAAGGAGAAAGCAGGCAGGGAATGGTATCTAGGGCAGGTTGGGATAGGAAAGAGGATGAGATCATTCCATTTCAAGAGCAAATCTGCAAGTGATGATCAAACTGGCGAACATGTGATCCATCTACCCAGTCATCAAGAGGGGAGGGGATCTTGGACAACTTGCTATGGACAACTCATCACTTGCTGTGGCCAACTCATCACTAGACAACTCACTGTGGCAACTCGCCAATGGGATAAGAGCTACACTACTATTGAAGAAATGATGGAATAAAATTATTGAAGAAAGGATGCAAAAGGAGGGATAAAGTGAAAAGAAAGTGATGGATAAGGTATAAATATGATGTATGGAGAGCAGAAGAGCCAATAATTGTTTAATTGTTTTTGGGAGTTGCTGGTAAGATGAATTGATGTAAACATTTAATAATATTATATTTATTTATTTATTTGATTTGATTTGTATACCGCCCTTTCTCCCATAGGGACTCAGGGCGGTGCACAGGGAAAATAAAAGGTACATTTAAATAGTGTCAATAGATAAATTTAAAGTTAAATTAAATAAATTTAACCTGAGTTAGAATAAACTTAAGAAACCCTATTAAAATGATAGTAAAAACAAACTATGCCAGGCCGGCCGCATGAAAAAAGTAAGTCTTCAATGCTTTACGGAAGAGGCGAAGGTCCGTGGTAGTGCGAAGGTCGGGGGGGGCAGGTCGTTCCAGAGGGCTGGACCCGCCACAGAGAATGCCCTTCCCCTGGGAGCCGCTAGTCGGCATTGTCCAGCGGACGGCACCCTGAGGAGGCCCTCCCCCTGGGACCGGACAGATCGGATGGAGGTATGAGGCAGGAGGCAGTTCTGCAAATAACCAGGACCCATGCCATGGAGCGCTTTGAAGATGGTTACCAAAACCTTGAAGTGCACCCGGAAAGCCACAGGCAGCCAGTGCAGCTCGCGCAGGACAGGTGTTGATGTTGGCTATGTATACATGTGGTTATATGTTATCAAAATGAAATATCTATATCTATATATCTATATCTATATCTACTGTAGATATAGATATAGATATCTATCTATCGATTGATTGATATAAGAACTTCTGCAATCTGAGGCTACCATCCCTCACTTCCAGTGTTCATAATTTATTCCCAAAAGAAACTGATCTAAGATATTCTTGTTACAAATCACTCTATCTCATACAATGCTGGATATCTCTGATTAGGTTTCCTGATGTATTCTCCTGGGTTGGATCAGTGGTAAAGGGTTGACATTAATAAAGCCTTTTCTCTGGTTTAAATGACTCCTGTAGGTACTCTTAATTGCTGTTTGGAGTGTGGTGGTAATATTTGTCATCCAAGACAGATTAGACATAAAAATATTTGCACACATGTAACAATCTTTCTCATCTTGTTAATAGAAATGTCACCTCCTACTGAAACCAGTCCTGAGGTTATTTTATCCCCCATCAAATATGTATACTTATAAATGTATATGAATAAGCATACACATATATTAAAAGGCATACTCCCGGGGGTGTCTGGGTGTGGAATTAATGTCTATTGATCAAAATTAATTGACTCTCTCTTTCTAAAATTAATTGATCTCCTACCAGGATATACGCAGAGACCATTCTGTCTCTTACAAATTACTTTCTAGCTCATAGTCCCCATCCAACCAGAGAAAGAAAACTGCAGAAAACTGAGCATAACAAGTGTAAATCTATGCTTCTTCTGTAATAATTCCTATTGAATTCATTGGCTCTTCTTTCCAGTTAAATGTGCAGACTACCAATGAACTGGACACAGATCTTTTCAGTCCTGGTTATTGATGGGCACAGATCTTTTCGGTTCTTGTAAATGATGATAAAAAGTAGGAAACAGATCCTTGAAGGATTGAGTTTTCCTTTAGTTGTCAATAAGAAAATGGTGAATGGGAAGCCTTTGGGCTGGGCTGAAAACACAAGGAAGCATGCAGATGTTAATTCTGTAGCAAGTCTCACTAATTGAATGTGTGTTTTCTTATTCAGCTTAATCAGAATGCTCAGCCCAAACCTCCTTCCACCTGCAGATTATGAAGGAGTATTTTTTCTCTCCTTCAATTGTAATTGGCTATATAGTAGGAACCCTTTCTGACTAGCAAAAACGTTTCATTTTCCTGAAACCTCACCCATATGGAAAACATTCATGGATAAAAGAAACTCTCCAATGTATACATTGTGGATGGTGAGAGGCAGGCATGAAATTTCACCCTTCTTCCTTGAAGTGATAGCAATGCCATGATGTCTATGGAAATTCTCAATCATCCAGGTCATGATTGTCCGAAAGATGCTTTTTCAAGAAGCAACTGGACTTTCTGTTTTTTCTTTGAAGATGTTTCACTTTTCAACCAAGGAGCATCCTCATCTCTGACTGGATGGTGAGGAATGGTTGGATTTATATTATTTGCAGACAGTTGGTCATTTGTGTTTTTTAGCGAGTTGTTAAGGCCACCTGGAAGTTTATCTGTGTCATGAGGGTCACCTGAGTGGTGCAAATGGGTGTGGAGCCTTCTCGGAACTATTGAAAGGACTGTGCTGTAGACTGCAGATAGTTGATGTCATATCCCTCCCCATTTGTTGACAGGGCTGTTCAATTTTGACATAGAGGCCTGTGTATAACAACTTACTAAAAGAATGCAAATGACCAGCTGTTTGCAAGGAGTATAAATCCTTCCAGTCCCCACCATCCAGTCAGAGCTAAAGAAGTTTCTTGGAGGAGAAGTGAAATGTCTTAAGAGAAAAACCAGAAAGTCCAGTTGCCTCTTGAAAAAATATTTTTGGAACATGGCAGTGGCTTGTTTACTCTCGCTATTGCAGTGAGTATAAGCTTTGACCCATTCATTAGTCAATCTTGAACCTGTCAGGATTGAGCTCTGTTGGTGCAGTAGTTAGAATGCAGTATGGCAGGCAAACTCTGCCCATATCTTGGAGTTCGATCCTGACAGGGCTCAAGCTTGACTCAGGTTTCCATCCTTCCGAGGTAGGTAAAATGAGGACACATATGATTGGGGGCAATGTGTTGATGTTGTAAACCACCCAGACAGAGAGAGTGCTGTAAAGTGCTATGGGGTGGCATATAAACCTAAATGCTATTGCTAAAAATTTCTCGTCTTCCCTTCAGGTAACATTTTATTCCTTTCTGTGACTAAATACACACATTTGGAAAAAAGGTTTGTACTAAAGGACTTCTTGGAATACATAAATTAATCTCCCTCCTTTAGCATGATGATCTTGATGGAGTTCACGGCCCTGATGCTTGTTTTTAAGAAGAGAAAATGATGGTGGAAGAACTGGCATTTACCTCTGACATTATATGCTCCTTCCCCTCAACAGCAAATTATATTTACAAGAATAATGTATAAAAATGTTACGTTATGATTTACTCTGCTAAAAAAAAAGCGAATCAGGGTGCAACTATTTTGTGAGTGTGTATATATGAATGCATATATGTGTGGTGCAGAGATCAGAAGGGTGTATATGTGTACAGAAAGCAGCATATTCAAATCAAACTGGGGGAAAAAGGAAAGCACTTCTCACTTCTTGTCTTAAAAAACTACAGGTATGCTAGAACCATGATGGCGAACCTATGGCACGGATGCCACAGGTGGCACACGGAACCATTTCTTAGGGCATGCAAGGCGTTGCCCTGTCAGCTCCAGCGTGCATGTGTGCGCTGGCCAGCTGATTTAAGCCTTCTTTTGAGGTTATTTTTCGCCCTCTGGAGCCTTCAGGGAAGCTCCTGAAGCCTCTGGAGGTGGGGAGGGGAGGCTGTTTTCACCCTCTCCAGGCTCCTAGAAAGCCTCTGGAGCCTGGGCAGGGTGAAAAAGCGCGCCAAAAGCAGGCGGCCACGCATATAGCATTATGGGTGTGGCACACCCACGCACGACCCCCCCTGCGCTACCCCCGCTTTTGGCAAGCGAGCCAAAAAAGGTTAGCCATCCCTGTGCTAGAATGTCCTGGCTTCAAATATTTAGACCGACTGCTCCCTCACATCTTATGGTCAGTATAATTGTAATTGGTTTGAAATGGCTACTTTGTCATGGAAAGGTTTTAAAGCTCTACATTGTGAAGAAACCTATTAGAAAGTATGCACATGATAAACTGTGTTACTTGTTGCATGTGTCCTTTGCACATAGCATTTTTGTGTGTGCATAAAACACAATGTGTACACGAGGCAGTTAACATACCTCCTTTTTAGCTAGTTGCTTAGTTGGCCAGAGTTACTTACGGCATTCGGGATTCATGCATTTCTCAGCGTCTGTGGTTTCTGCTTTGCACATGGATCCATCTGCCGGGGTCATCTTGATCATTCTGTGTCTCTTCTTCATTCCCATCCCACAGCTGGCACTGCATTCATCCCACTCTCCCCATTCGGTTACCAGGCAACTGCTAGGAGCTGTCCATAATGTATTAGCCAAAGATCAGTCTGGTGGCACTTATTTAACAGAGGATTTACATTTTGCATTTAGGCTGATTAAGTGTGGCAGGGTGCATCAAATACTTACAACATTCTTCATTTACAATGCATTTCTCGGTTTCTTCTGTAGGCACTTTGCACATGGAGCCATCCTCCGGGAACTGCTTCACATATCGCTCCCTTGATCGCATTCCCATGCCACAAGACACACTACAAGGGGACCACGTTATCCACTCAGACATCATGCATGTGGAGCCATCTACAAAAAGCAACAGTGGAGAGTTTCCATTTATTCCCAAACCTCACTTACATTTGATCAACAAAATGTTGATTACTGGAGGATGACTCCATGTTGATTCTCACCTACCTTCATCACTACAGCCTGGGCCCATACAAGGCTGGAAGTCCTGAGTTTCTGGACAAGGCACACTGAGGTCAAGCTGGGCTTTGAGCATTCTCTGCCTCATCCGCTTGCCCTTTTCACATGTGGAAGAGCTACAGGCTGACCAGGGAGACCAATTCGAATAGATACAGGTTTCAGGAGTATCATCTGAAAACAATGACAAATATATACATGTCAGTATGTATATGTGAATGCGTATATGTGTGTGTGTGTGTGAGAGAGAGAGAGACAACAGCCTGGTAAGCCCCAATTAAGGGAGGAAACAAAGCTGCTTTCCTTTTCTGTCTTTCGGCTCATCACAAGAGACCATGCAGACAGAAAGCTATTTTTTTCGTTGCCTTTGTTTACATGTGTGTTATGTTTGTGTTGATAAATGAGCCGAAAGACAGAAAAGGAAAGCAGCTTGCTTCCTCCCTTAATTGGGGCTTACCAGGGTGTTGTGACACGAGTATATACTTATTCCCCTGGCTCAGCTGATCAGGAAGAGAACCTGGTGGCTCAGTGTCTAAAACAACTGCCTAACATGTAATACAGCCCCGGTTCAAATCCCAATAAGGGTATGGCTAGAGATATACATATATCTGTATATGTTATACAAAGATATACTGTCCACAAATAGCAGGCTGGGCCACAAGTTAGGTTTTGACCTACTGATGTCTTTGTACACCTTGTGCTTACTTTGTTTCTCACACCTCTTTTCTTAATGATGCTGTGTTGCTTACCTAAAATCTTTACTTCCACTCTTTGAATGCATATGAACATTTTCAGTTCAAATTTATTGACTGTGCTTAAACCCAATTAGGATAATCCTCCCAAACAATTAAACATAGTTTTTTTAAAAGATTACTTCTCTACTCAGTGTAATTTATTGGACACACTAGGTATTGTACCAGAGACATTTTGCCTACAGAAAAGGTATTTTACCTAGAAGCCCAACTACCTATCTTTGCCCTTGCCTAGAATAAGTCCCTCTTTTTATGCTCTTTGGTTGACTGCTAGATATATAAATATACTTCTTAACAAGTTTGAAAGAAAGGTTGCAATGGAAAACTAAAAAGCTGCGAGGGATGGTGTTTACAGAGGGGGAGATGGGATTATAGGGAAGCAGCAGTTTCTAGAAAGAAGGGAGCACATGCCAAGAAGAGAGGGAGGGGAGACAAGAAGCAGCCCAGCCCAGAGCTGGATAGGAGGCAGAAGAAGAGAGTTAGGATAGCCTCTCTCTAGAATTGTTGTTGCCTGCCAGTGGCCAATGGAGCTGGTGGCAGACTTAGACAGTGAGGAGTTTGGGGAAGGCTCTGATAAGTGCTCTGCATTGGAGGAAGATGGGGCCAGTGCTGTCTGATAGTTATCAGCTGTCTTTGGAATCAGAGATCAGTGGGGCAGAAGAACAGCTGGAGCCTGTTCCTGATGTGCACATGTGTAGAGCCGCCAGGAGAAAGGAACAGTTAAGAAACAAGAGCCAACTCAGGAGTAAAGGCAAAGGTGAATTGTGAACAGGCCCTCCCATAGGGAATAAAGAAGAGCAAAAGGGGAGTGGAGTTTGCAGGAGACAATTAGTTTGCTTAATTAGTGTGAAGATTTGTTTGTGACTCTCAGAGACTCCTTGCCAATATTTTCTTGTACAGCATTGAGTTTGGAAGATATCGGCCTGGCAGCTCTCCAAACCTGATAAGGTCTCTGGTTGTAAATTCACCCTTGAAGGACTGTTTGCTAGATATAAATGAGTGGAATTCACATTAGCTAAACAAAGAGGGGTTTTATAGGGACAAGGAGTCTGCTTTGTGATTTTGTGAAGTGTAGGTCAGAACAAGAATCTCCCAGGGTATATGTGTTGGGTTGAAAGCAATGAGGGTTCAATTTGTCAAGCTTTATCTATTGTGGATAAAGATTCATTTTCTGAGCTTGTGTGGGTTAATAGGCCTTGTGATGGGAGGGTCACGTCAGGTGAGGATCTTGTGATGAATCTTATGATGGGTCAAGTGTGGGTCACATTAGGTGAGGGTCTTGTGATGGGTCTTCATGTCAGGTGAGGGTCATTGGGAGGTGAAGTGCTGGTTGTGGGGGATTGACTCACCTAACATTGGGGAGGGGGTGACCCTCACCTGAAGTGACTTCTCCATCACAAGACCTTCTGATCGCCCAAAGCCCTTATAACCAGAAGAACACTGATACTGACATCCCCTAAACTCCGCTGAAGACATTACCTAGCCCAGTGGTTCCCAACCTTCCCTTTAATACAGTTCCTAATGTTGTGATGACCCCCAACCATAAAATTGGTGTCTCGGTTCCTAAGACCTTTGAAAATATGTGTTTTCCGATGGTCTTAGGTGACCACTGTGAAAGGGTCGTTCGGGAACCACTGACCTAGCCTGTAACAAATGGTTTGGAAACCAACCCACAAGCTCAGAGAATGAACCTCCACCCTCAATCTATGCCTGAGTTACAGGATATTCACCCCTATTGCATTCTATCTATTGTGTGCAAGCATATAAAGAACTGTACTTTGATTGGACTGTTCGGTGTCATTCTTGGACTAAGCCCAATAATAAGTGAGAGGAGCAGTTATTTTTATTTATTTTTTTATTTTAATTAAATTTATATCCCGCCCTTCTCCACAAAGGACCCAGGGCGGCGCACAGGAATTATTAAAAACATATAAATAGCAAAAATACAAAATTTAAAAACATATTAAATTACAAATCCTATGCTAAAATCCAAATTAAAACCCCAATTTAAAACTATCTAAAATAGCCCCCACGGGAGGTTACGCTAGGCCGGCTTGTTGAAAGAGATGTGTCTTTAGACACTGGCGGAAGAGGCGGAGGTCCGAGATGGTGCGAAGTTCAAGGGGAAGGTCGTTCCAAAGGGCAGGGCCCGCCACAGAGAAGGCTCTTCCCCTGGGTGTCGCCAGACGGCATTGCCTGGCCAACGGCACCCTGAGAAGGCCCTCTCTGTGGGAGCGGATCGGCCGGAGGGATGTATGAAACTAGAAAAGGAAAATAGTTTAGCTTGATGAAGATCAACCCAGTACAAGATAATAAAGTACATGAGATTAGTCTTCTGCTAAATTAGAAAATTCCAAAATTTCTGCCTGCTGACACTATCACTGCGGGTGTTTATTAAGTAATGATGCAGACTCCAACCACAAATGGCTAAGCAAATTGTTTTTTTCCCCTCCTGTTTTTAATGCCATCCTAATAATAAGGCAAACAGCATGAAATACAGAGGAGCAGCACCAGAGAGGGAAGGGAAACACAAACACATAAAGGTAGGAGGTCATCATTAAAAAGTACCTTCGTCTTCTGGAGCTTCTGCAGCAAGCTCTGCAACAATGTCATCGATGCTATCAGGAAGAATATTGCACTGTTCCCCCTGCAAAGAAACATTTGCGAATTGGATTGAATTGGCGGAGGAAATAATACGATGCTGAGCACTCGGCTGGAAAATCAATTGCCAGAAGTTATTCAAACAGCATCTACAAGCGTTCACGCTTATAAAGATCGCAGTAGTCAACAGGCCTATGGAAAACACAGATCCTAAAGGAAGTCCCATGAAGATATTGTGCTTCTGATTGCCAGGGGAAGCTGTGTTCCCTTGCAAAACAAGCTAAGAGGCAAACATCATTTTGCTGGGTGAAGAAAGTGATGGGAGGACTGGGGAGATGAGGAGGAGATAATGTCCCATCTAAAAGCTGGATGTTGCTAGAAAGCAATGTTAAGTGAGCCCACTTATTGTCTATAATGCCCAGGGAGCCCTAAAACTCTCCATATACCTAATGAAGGAATATGCTCCAGATTCCCAACGCAGGAAAGATCTGTCTGTGACACATAGCATCATTATATTATTAACTTGCTAGAAAATGTTCTCACTAAGTAATGAGCTTGATCTTGCTTTACAAGGCTTTTTTTTTTTTTGAATGCTATGCTGCAGAATCTTTTCCAGGCTCAGAGCTTTTGATGAAGTACAACCAGGACAGGAACTAAGTGTAATTTAATTTCACCTATCCTTAAATGTAATTCAAATGAAATAAAATTAATTTGATTAGTCTTGCTTTTCAGAAGTTCACCTTTGCTATCTTGGCGAATTCCAATTTGGTAACAACTTCTGCAGCTCTGTGAAACTCCTCTCTTGTGCTTCTGAGGGCCTTAAACCTTTGACGGTGCTTCTTTGAGGCAGGGATCTCCAACCTTGACAACTTTATGACTTGTGGACTTAACTTCCAGAATTCCTCAGCCAGTACTGAGGAAGCACTCGTTGAGGAATTCTGGGAGTTGAAGTCCACAAGTCATAAAGTTGCTAAGTTTGGAGACCCCTGTTCTAAGGATTGAGGTCCCTCACATCTCCACTGATCCAGCATGCACAGCCAGTTAATCCCACCCCCTTTATGAAAACCTGTTGAACTACATTTGTTATATTATTACCAGATTTCATTTTTCTTGTTATTTAATCCCATTCCATGCTCAAATATTCTATATCAGTTACTAAGTGAACTTTCATACTAATACCTTTCGCGCAATCCTCTCAATGACAACTCTGGCTACTGATTTAATGGAACCTCCTTCAGGGTCATAAAAAGGACTTTGGGGATGGTCTAGACTTGTGAGCGGTCTTATCTTCTCCTGAGGTACTGTTGGCTTGTTGGATGACTGCAGTCAAAAAAGAAGCATAGGCAGACATAGAAGAAACACAACAATGAAAAATACAGTATGCAAAAAGTGTTAAAGTAAACACATTATTTGGACCCAGAGTTTAAACAGCCCCCCCCCCCCACACACACAGAGGAAGGGTGGAGGGAGAGAGAGGGGGGGATTGGCAAATAGAAAAAATAGAATAAGTTAAATATGCATGGCTAACTTAATGCCCAATGATTTCAAGGAGCTTAGATGTAATCTGATGCACATTACATTGTCATAATTAATGGAATTACATTGATTAATACATTGGGATTAACTTGCTATAAAAAGAAAGCCAAAAAATCCTCTTAGTTTTGATGAGTCAATCCTATGGTTTAATTTCTATAGTCAGAGTTTGTGAGAATTTTTTCAGCTCAGAAGAGTGCTTTCTGTGATGAGTCTCTCCCAACCACTGCACCCCACTGGCACTGCTATACCCATGTAACCATGCAGACATCCAGATAAAAAAGTGTGTAGTCACTGCCAACTAACAGGGCTTAGAATCTCATAACAAAGGTCTGCAAAGAACTCAGGTGGTGTTAACAATGAAGCTAAATATCACCAGAGAAGATTTTGGGATGGAGAAACCTGGAAAGAAAGGTAATGACTGGCAGCTAAAATGGCTAAAATACAAAGCAACTGGCTTTGAACCTGATTCCAGTAAAACCCAATATGGATTGGTAAACTTGATTTGGATTAGTTTGTGGACAACTTGAATATTGTTAAGAAGAAATGTTTTGGCACTGCCTGAAGAACTGTGCTGGATGTTTCAATTCACTGCAGAAAGCTCTCAATGACATAAGTTAATAAGCTAATAAGATCAAAGTTATTAAGATCAAAGATCTTTGTTGCCTCCCAAAAAAGGCAACAAACAATGAACCTGCCAATTGGATTAATATAGAAACGCTGGCAAGGATAACTAAGGTTTTTCCCCACGGAGATCATGTGTGTGTGTTTTGTGTGTGTGTGTGTGTGTGTGTGACAACACCCTGGTAAGCCCCAATTAAGGGAGTAAGCATACTGCTTTCCTTTTCTGCCTTTTGGCTCATCACCAGAGACCATCTAGACAGAAAGCTATTAGTTTTGTTTTTTTACATGTGTGTTAGGTTTTGAGCTGATAAATAAATAAATAAATAAGGAAGACTAGGATAGATCTATTTTGAGCTATTTAGCTCTCATCAGCTAGCCATACCCTTACTGGGATTCGAACCAGGGAAGTATTACATGTGAGGCAGTTATAATTGCCACTAGACTACTGGTTCTTATCCTGATCAGCTGAGACAGGAGGATAAGCATATACTTGTGTCACAACACCCTGTTAAGCCCCAATTAAGGGAGGAAGCATACTGCTTTCCTTTTCTGCCTTTCGGCTCATCACCAGAGACCATCTAGACAGAAAGCTATAGTTTTGTTTTTTTACACGTGTGTTAGGTTTTGAGCTGATAAATAAATAAATAAATAAGGGTGGATTTCCTTCCGGTTAGCCGGAGGCGACGGTCGGGTCTTGGACTCGTCTGCCGCTTGG
The DNA here is from genome assembly GCA_039707465.1 of Rhabdophis nuchalis. Classification (NCBI taxonomy): domain Eukaryota; kingdom Metazoa; phylum Chordata; class Lepidosauria; order Squamata; family Natricidae; genus Rhabdophis; species Rhabdophis nuchalis. Next base: position 119,411,906 of record CM077643.1, on the reverse strand, counting down.
TTGCTCCGGTGGCGCCTTCGGGGGCAGGGGGCTCTTGCAAAGAGCCCCCACTGCACGGGCGGCTTGCGGTGAGTCCCCCACCTCGACGGCGGTCGGGGGGGTGGCTCCCGCCTCGCCCTAGGCGCCGGAGAACGGGTCATGGGGGGGGGAGTTCCTCTTTCGTCCCCTTCGCCGATGGAGAGCCGGAACAGCTGCTTAGATTTAAGATGGGCTGAAAGCCGGGGCTGAAGGCAACGCCGAGGCTCATGGCTATGGAGTGGATTGTGAGTGATTTTCACTTAATGCTTTCAACTTTCACTTTAAAAGAAGAAGGAGGAGGGAGTTTGTAAAACCCCTCCTCGGAAAGGAAAACAAAGCGGTGTTTTGAAATGTTCCCCAAGCTTGGGGAGGTGGAGGAATCAACATCCGACTTTTAAACTATAAGTGAAAGTCCTTTACTTTAAGAATCTCAATGATACTTTGTATCTCTGTCTGGCAACAATTGAAATGAACTTTCACTAGCTCTCTGCGGTTTCCAGAGGGGCAGGGAAGACGGCATTCCTTTGTTCTCGGCAAGAAATATTTCCTTTTGAAATTTGCTGACACTCCCTCGTCTTCGGGACTGAACTCTTTAACAGTGGATTGATTTAATTGATTATTAGGACCTTTCCCAGATGTGTCTTCTTTTCTTTTTCTTATTTGATTGCTTTTAAAAATTGTTCTCTCTCTGGACTGTAAGCAAATTGAACTTTGAATTTGGATATTGACTTTTGCTCTCTCCTCACCTCATGGACTACCTCTCCAACAGACGCCATATTAGTGACAAGAACTTAATACTTTCATTATGGCTTCAAAAAAGCAGCCACATCAACCCAAGATTACTTCAATGTTATCCAAAGGAATAGAGGTGGAAGCTACACAGTTATCAGCAATAGAGGAAACTCTTCAAAACATCATGAAAGAAATAAAAGAAATCCAGAAAGACAATGTTAGCTCAAAATTGGAACTTTTGGAGACACAGAAAGCACTAATGGAAAATAAACAAAGAATTGATGGACTGGAGGGGGGGGACGGCTGAGATGAAGGGAGAGATAAAAAATTCTCAAAGGGAAATTGTGGATTTAGCTGGTCATATGTCTAGGATGGATTTCGAAAGGATATCTTACTTTTTAAGGTTTCAAAATGTTCCTGAAGTTGCCTCTGAAGATTTAAAAGATTTAATGTGTACGATGTTAGCAGATTACACTAAAAAGAGCAAAGAAGATATTTGGGGGGACATCGATCTGATCTATAGAATTAACTCAGCATATGCCAGAATAAATGAGGTACCCAGAGAGATACATATTAAATTTGTAAGAAGGTCAGCGAGGGATGGGATCCTGAGAGCACAAAGAGACGGTCCCTTAATATACCAACAGACTGAGATTGCCATTTTGAAACAGATCCCGAAAAAGATTAGAGAAATAAGGAGGAAATATTCCTTCTTATCAAAAAGATTATATAAAAAGGGGGTGTGGTTCAAGTGGTTGATGCCCGAGGGAATGTTAGTGTTCTGGGAAGGGGGGGAGAGTAAGAATTAAAACAATTGCAGAGGCGGAAGCCTTTCTTAAAAAACATTCCCCAATCCTGGAGGATGAAAATGGGGGAGCGGAGGGGGCCACGGCTCCGCCCACTGGAGGTCAGGGAGAGGAAGATACAATTGCTAAAAGACTTAGATCTCACAAATGACTTTTTTCTATATAGTGTAACTTCTATCTGGATGTTTATAGAAATAATGATTGATTGCATGAATATAAAATGATGTATTTGTATCTTTTTCCACTTTGTAGGGAAATGAAAAATGATTTGTATTATCTTATTTATTATTTTTGTAAGAAGCCTCGGAGGGGGCTGACACCTCCGACATAGATGTCCTCAAAATATCTTTGTAACACCTTATACCCTTTTCCTATTTTTAAAAATTTTGTAAAAACCAATAAAACGTTTTTTTCATAAAAATAAATAAATAAATAAATAAATAAATAAATAAGGAAGACTAGGATAGATCTATTTTGAGCTATTTAGCTCTCATCAGCTAGCCATACCCTTACTGGGATTCGAACCAGGGAAGTATTACATGTGAGGCAGTTATAATTGCCACTAGACTACTGGTTCTTATCCTGATCAGCTGAGACAGGAGGATAAGCATATACTTGTGTCACAACACCCTGTTAAGCCCCAATTAAGGGAGGAAGCATACTGCTTTCCTTTTCTGCCTTTCGGCTCATCACCAGAGACAGTGTCTCGGGGCTGTATTGCATATCAGGTATGAATGGCTGAATGGCTGAATGGCTAAAGGCTCTTGCATGATATGCAATACAGCCCCGGTTTGAATACCAGTAAGGTTATGGCTAGCTGATGAGAGCTAAAAAGCTAGAAATAGATCTTTACTAGTCTCCCTGATTTATTTATTGATCAGCTCATAAAACTAACACACATATTAAAAAACCACACAACGGAACTCATGGCTTTCTGTCTAGTTGGTCTCTGGTGATGAGCCGAAAGGCAGAAAAGGAAACAGTATGTCTCCTCCCTTAATTGGGGCCCTAACAGGGTGTTGTGGAACAATTATAGATACTTATCCTCCTGTCTCAGCTGATGCAATAAGAGAACCTGGCTGGCTGAATGGCTAAAGGCTCTTGCCTGATATGCAATACAGCCCCGGTTCGAATCCGAGTAAGGTATGGCTAGCTGATGAGAGCTAAAAAGCTCGAAATAGATCTATACTAGTCTCCCTGATTTATTTATTTATCAGTACAAACGCAACACAAATGTAAACAAAAGGCAATGAAAAAATAGCTTTCTGTCTGCATGGTCTCTTGTGATCAGCCGAAAGACAGAAAAGGAAAGCAGCTTTGTTTCCTCCCTTATTTGGGGCTTATATATATCTCTCTCTCTCCCAGTTGTGTCTGATTCTCAGAAATTGCTTGGACAAGTTCCTGCTGTTTTCTTGGCAAGATTTTTCAGAAGCGATTTGCTATTGCCTCCTTCCTAGGGATGAGAGAAAGTGACTAGCCCGAGGTAGCTAGCTTTGTACCTAAGATGGGGATAAAAGCTCAGTCTCCTGGTTCCAGATGCCTTAACCACTGCACCAAGCAGGCTATTTATATGTGTTCAGTGAACGGATATGTTGAATTTACTGCACATCATAATATTCATATATTTACAGGCATAGAATTGACTGAATCTGAAAGCTGGACTTTGGAGAAAAAGAAACATTTTTGTTTTTTTGAAACACTACTTGAAGAGGTAAGGAGATGGCGATGGTACTAGTGTGGATTTACCAATTTTGATGGGTGACTAATTTAGAGAGGCCCAAAGCCAGAGAAGTAAAACTGCTTGACCTTTCCGATAAAGCTTGGCTGAAATTGCTTCATGTTGTCTTTTAAGTTAATAAAAGAATTTTAAAAAAACAGCTCTACAGTATGTCCCTGCCTTTAAAATTGGATCTCCTGAACCAAGCACATATCCCATCACAGCTGTATTCCTGCTTCAGTAGCTATCCAAGCTAAAAAAGAAATCTACTTCAAAATTGAAGAGGTTTTTGAGGGTTGTTGTTTTTTTAATCTAGGGGTTAAATTGAAGTGCATGACTAATCTTGTTAAACTTGGATGAGAAATTCCTGAGAAATTCCAAGATATCCCAGAAAAAGATAATGGCAAATGTCTGTACTATGACTTATAAAATTCCATGGATGTGTCTATAAAGTCACTAAAAGACAAACTAAACTCAAGGGAGACTTTACTTTTAACTTAAAGTTAAATAAAAATTCCTATGCCATTATACTATCATACACCTAATAAGCTAAAACAAACATCTATATTTAAATGTGTCACTTATAATAAAATAATATAAATAAAATGGAGATGTGTTCAGGTCTAGTTCCCATTATAGAGGCTGACACAGTCATTAGGCATGAGTATTCTTCTCCAGATACCAATTACTGTACTTACATATGATGAAAAGACATAGTTAGCCTGTGAATAAATGAAATATATTCATTTTATTTTCAACTCTACTAACCCTATCTAGGAGGCAATAAAATGCAAACACATCATATTACAGAAAACCAACCAACCAACCAGCAAACAAAAGACCCAATAAAATAATTCAGTAGCACTTATGTCTGATCAACAAGAAAAAAGACTCTATAATAGAAGCTATGGGAATTAGCTTGATCCGTCTTACTTTAGAATCACAACAAATGAAGATAAAACAACAAAATTCTCTAAAGCCATTGCATCTTTTTCTTCAATTGTGAAAAAAAACGACTTGCATACCTAAGCTCTGAATATGAATACATCCTAAGAAATCCAAAAAATTCCCTACCTATATAGCACGGAGAAAAATACACAAGTGTATTCAAATATTCACTTAATGTATTGATTTCTCATTCATTGCTTTCATACTTCTACAGGAAAATAAACATCCATACAAAAACTGAGTATCACAAAAGTCTTTGTACTGAAATCATAGCTTCTTTCTCTGATTTTTGTATTCATAAGCAATTTCCAACTTTGTCAATGATTTTAAGTTGAATGATTGAAAGACAAAATAAAAAAAAGTTCTCATGCTGTGCGTGCATTTACTATCATTTTGCTTGTTCTAGCTTTCAGTTTGAAAGTAAAGAAATAAAGTTCAAATGGAATGGCAAGTGGCTCTCATTTGCCAAGCCAACGTCAGCTTCTTCTCTCGGGATTTTGTTTCCCTTCATAGATAGGAAGAAGAAGAAAGCTTGCTATGAAGGATGCACATTTTCATGTGCTACTCCCCTTGTATCGCACAGAAACCTGCACAAGTATTTACTATATGTTTCATCTTTGTTCATGAATTCCAGGTACGTACATAGTGCTCCATCCTCCTATATTTCTTCACAAGTGTCCTGTATGGACAAGTGGGCTGAAAGTCCCGAGGGAGCTGCTGTGGCTATAGATAGAATGGAAACTGGCTCACTCTGGTGCCTGTCAAATATATTATCTACTGTACCTTACTCCTTGCCCATTCTGTTTCATTTTTCATCTATCAAGCGGTCTTATCTTATGGCAATTCTCCCTCCCCTCACTAATGCTACTAAGGCAGCAAACAGATGCTGTGGAGCTGTCACCTGCAATTTGTCCCTATGGCTAAATGAATGACTAGTGTGTTGGTTTGTTGAAGTGTAGGAACTTCACTTTCTAGTCCAGATCATTTGGCTTTGGAGCAGTTGACTGCTAGTGGATTCTGTATTGCCAGAATTTAACTTCAGCTGCATATATGTGATGTAGTGAGGAGGTGGATTCCCAGGAGGAAGGGGTTGCATTCCAGAGGAGTAAGAGGCAATTCAGCCCAGATATGACTATGTGAGAGACAGAGAGTGAAGACAGCCCCTCCTTAATAGTTCACAGAGTATATTGTAATGTAGATGAAGACAGTAGAGTCTTCAGTCTGGCAAGTCTTTATCTATAGGTATGAAACAATAAAGAACTCATCTTAGAATAATTATCATGTGTTATTCTTGGTTTTGGGCCTGACATAGCTGAATACTTAATGTTCTTCAGTGATTGGTGGCATTTTTATCTATTTCTTCAATTATTTAAAAAGTGTGTTATTGCAGGTGCTTATTTAACTTATAAGCCTCTTTAACACAGACCAATTCTGTAAATTCACAGGGAACTATTAAATGTTAATCAATCTTAAATTAAGAGAAACTAAGAAATATAATCAGTATACTTTTCGTTCTATGGATGCCCTGCTGCAAAGAAACTTATCCCAGAGTATCAGGTCAGGAAACTCAGTCATGATATCTTTCTTTTATTTGAAGTTGTCAATGCAAGAAAATCCTTTTCTTCTGATCAAAAAGCTTCAGAAGCCACCACACTTGTATATGGTATGATATGGGAAGGCAAGGCAAGAAAAAGCTTCTGTTTTATTAATTTTTAATTGAGTTTCTGAATGTATTCATCCTCATTATTTTTGACCAGGACACCGTTTTCAAAGTCTAACAACAAATGTTATTGTAGTTAACAAGCAGTCATAATCTCAGTTTCCACTGACACTTAATACCGACTGAGAGAGAAAGTAAATAATACATTATAGAACCTTAAATTGGGAACTATTATCTAAAGTAAGACGTGACTTGATACTACATAGTAAACCCTGAGATTAAAAAAAAAATGAAGTGGTGAGAGTGGGAAAAATCCCTCAAATAACATCCAGGAGAAAAGCAATAACACACTTGAAAACAATAATTTTGCTAAATAGCAGAAAATGATGGTAGTCAGGAAGTTTGATAAGGTCACACAGAGCAATACAATGACAGAACAGTAAGAAATCAACCTTCCTGTTGTGAACCGCAGAAATCTCTGCATTGTTCCAAAGAAACTTGGAGTAGAAAATGGCATATGGCACTGGTTATCTCAGCATGAATGTTCATAAATTGGAAGAAATTATGTTCAGTCTATGCTCATCAGATGGCCTTCAGAATGGCTTGCTTTTGCCAACTGAATATTACAATCATATTTGTTTGAACATATTCTTCTACACTCTAACAGATGAAAATAGTTCCTCATTTGGCTAGTTAAAAAAGATAAAGGGGGAAGTAATTATTTTATTGTGAGTGGGACACTACAAATGTTATCTATATAATATTTCCCATTCATATCTGAAATATCTGGTGTCTGGGGAGAAGAGTATTTTTGTTTTTAACTATGGATTTTTATATCAATTGTTGTGAGCTGCCTAGAATCATAGCATGATGTTATGTCAGCAATCTTCCTCCCTCCTTTTGTCCTTCTCTCCCCCTCCCTCCTTGAAAACCACTGCTTCCTCTGTCTGGACAATTCAATAGAGGACAAACTCCAGATATCCTAGCTTGATTTGTTTTGCTACAATACAGATAACTTTTTGTTTTCGGAAATTCTCCCCAAAAAGCCCAAAGGAGAAGATACGGTTTTGAGAATTCAGTTTAGCAAAGCGTAACTCTATTTGCAACACTTTCAAATACATTTGGTCAATACATACACTGAATTGCTTGAATTTTCAATCCATTCACGAAACATACCTTTATAAACAAATCCCTCTGTACTGTATGTAAGTCATGATTTTATAAATAAAATCAAGTCCTTTTATAGTTCAACAGATAGATTTATATCTGAAATACACATTCAATTCTCCAAACATTTCTGCTTTTTTACATACTTTCTATATAAAAAGGAATTTTATATTTCTATTCCTAGAAATATACACAAGTGACACCAAGGTATTTTAGATTCTAGAAAGTTATTGCCTATTGGTTTGGAGGCAGCAGATTTTCTGATTTTCCAAAATTCGTAGCAGCGTGAAGTTGGGCCAAAGATCACCTTATTTCTAAACTAAATAACCACAAACATGTTGTGGTCCTCCCGATCGTGCCTATTTATTTGTAAAAAGTTATTGATTGAATGAAGCTTTTTGTTCTCTAAAGATTAAAAAAATGGGAGAATATCCTCAATTATAAGAATATAGTGAGAAGAAATCAGTCCAGAATTGAGATCCAGTTATTTCCTTTTAAACACAAGATCAGCCCAAACTTTACCTGCAATTTATTGATTTTTTTTTGCATTCACAAAAATGACTGTACATGAGCTGCTCGGGAGATATTACTTTGGCTGTGTAATATTAAGATACTGCTTTTATTAAGGGGTTGCATTTTCTTTCCTATCACAAATCCCGTAATGGGTTATAATGGCGATCTTGAAGACCAGAAGGAAGAGTTGCAGCCAAGTCAGACAAAAACAAAAATTGAGTCCAAGGTAGAAATGTAATTTGAAAATTTGTCTTAGCCTTGACCTTCCCTAGTTTTTATGAAAATAAAGGAAGGGAGGCACTTGCAATATTGATGTCAGTCTCCCCAAGGTAGACTAGACTAGAAAACCAAAGTGTATAAAGCTAATGCTACTTTAATTATAATGTTATATCAATCAAATCTTGCAAGTTTGAATACGCTTCCCTCCCTTCCTTTGTCTTCCAGCATATTCAGCACAAATAGAAACAGGAGAATTTCTGGAGGACACACATATTGCCAAAAGGATGAACACTGAGATGGGTGACTTCCCAGGTGAGTATTATGTCTTCTTATTGGAAGTAAATGTCTTGCAAATGTGTTGCAATGTCAACCTGTTTCCTTGATGGCATGAAGAAAATACTAGAAGCCAAACTTTTTTTTTTTTAAGTCTCATATGGGAAGGTCAGGGTCTGCTGGTGTTGAGTGGCCTCTAAAGCTAGTAAGACATATTTAGAAAGCTCTTAATGAAAGTCAGCAGAATGATTTTAGATCCTATATCTAGTTCTGGGCACTACTCAATAAATCAGACAAGAAAAACCTTGAGTGGGAAATTCAAAGGAAAGGCACCAGGATGACATACGATTTGGAGGCTGAGCCCTAAGAGGAAGGGTTAAATGAGAAGGCAGAGATATGATAACTATAGATACTAAAAAGGCTGATTTGTTTGTGTTGAAACTAAGAATCAGATTTAGAAGATTCCAACTGAATATTAAGAGGAATTTCTTCAAGGTAAAGAACTATTAAGTAGTGGGAAAGTCTGTTTAGAACTATGATAAGATCTCTTTCCCTGAAGGTCTTTCCAGAAGGATTGGAGGGCCATTATTTAGAGATAGTTTCTTGGTTCATGCATGGGGAAACACTCCTATTCGATGTACATGATAAAAAAGGCTGAAATACATATATAGAAGTTCAGACACTGTGGAAATTTGGTTGTCCCAAAGGTGCTTTTTCAAGAGGCAACTGAAGACATTTCACTTCTCATCCAAGAAGCTTCTTCAGCTCTGACTGGATGGTGGGGAATGGAAGGATTTATATTCCTTGGAAACAGTTGGTCATTTGCATTCTTTTGGAGAATCATTGAGACCACCTGGAGGTTTGTCTGTGACCTCAAGAGGTTCAAAGGGAATTTTTAAGGCCGCAACAGGAGAGGCAGAACAACAGTAGAGACAAGTGGAAAAAAGTTGCAAATAATAGATATTATTCTAAAACTCCACCACTAAATTTGTGTCAAGGTTTTAGCCTTAGTAAGCATTTGGGTTATACTATTATATCCTTTATGCAGTCCTGATTTAGTCTTTCAGCTTTATTGAAGCTTAGAGTCAAAGCAACATTCACAATGAAATAGTCTAAAACTGAAGGAGAAGAGTGGGAAGGAAAGAAAAGGACAGTTGTATTCCCATCCCTCCTACTGAATTTGCAGCCTCACTAAGTGGAAAGAATGCATATTTTTTAACGTTAGAAGAAATTCAAGGAAGGTTTAATAACAGTTTTCAGATAAAATCATAGCAAAAGCTTATAATTATAACATAATTAACTCCCCACCATGATATCCAATGCCAGCAAGAAGTTGAATGGGTCTTGACCTATTATTTATGCCATTTAAAAAAAAAATCTAGGGCCTAGGCTGTCTAACTTGAAGAATCATTCCACTATTTGATTGTTTGGCGTAGTGTGCGTGAAACTGCTCCTGATTTACTTTAGGAAAATCCTACCAATTTGCTTCACAGATCCTTCTAGGCTAAACATGGGCATAACTGCATGCAAAAAACTATCACCTTCCTCTAATTTTATGCATCAGGATTGCAGACAAAAAGTCATTTTTCGATCTCATCAATAAAATCAACAAGCAGTAAGTACCATAAGATCAATCAATAAAACTCAATCTGCAACGTTCAGTGTATCAGCTCTCAAAATATTTTGATTCCCGTTACTTCTGACTAAATGCTTAGGACCAGAAGACATGACATTTTAGCTGTTTATTAGGGATTTATGGCTCAATGGCTAAGACGCTGAACCTGTTAATCAGAAAAGTCGGCAGTTCGAATCCCTAGTACTGCATAATGAAGTGAGCTCCCATTACTTGTCCCACTTCTGCCAACCTAGCAGTTCAAAAGCATGTAAAAATGTAAGTAGAAAAATAAAAACCATTTTGGTGGGAAGGTAACAGTGTTCCATGCGCCTTCAGCATTTAGTCATGCCAGCCACATGACCACAGAGATGTCTTTAGACAGAGCTGTCTCTTCGGCTTTGAAACAGAGATGAGCACCACCCCTTAGAGTCAGGAATGACTAGCACATATGTGCGAGGGGAACTTTTACCTTTACCTTAGGGATGTATGATTCACCCCTGTTCTGTTTCCTACAGGACATCTTCCAGGAGTTTTTCTATAATTCAGTCATAAACGCAGCACAGGAAGTTTAGGAAGAGGTTAAGTATTCCCGATACCTCATAGGTGACTCCACTGTCAGTGCCAGCATCCCATGGGATCATGTCCTGAACCACCTTCTGGACCCATCCGCAGTCCTTGGTGCATAGGTCTTCAGCTGACAGCCCTACATTCCAGTCAGGGCTGGGGCCTAGCATGGTAAGGAAAGACATAAGGTGGCGTGTTCTGTCCACAGAAAATTCAGCAGAGGGAGCTGCTCTCCTAAAAGTAAAGACAAAAAAAGAAGAAGACTAAAGTAAAGACTGCAACCTGAGACATCAGAAGCGTGCCTGCAGAATGAAATAAGGACAGGAAAACCCAGACGCAGCTGTAAGCTACTGAAGCACTGCTGTGGAGAGAATCAAACCTCAATTAACATAGTGCTTCCTACAGGGTGCATTTAGGAGCTCGGCTTTACAAAACAGATTTAATGTAAAAAAATGTTTTTATGGAGCACTATTTTTTTACATTGATGAATTTCTTCAGGCATTAAGAAGACTCAGGAAAGGTGTCTGAGATATACTCTCGTACCTCCACCTTCCTGTCCTGACAGGCAGCTTTGGAAGAGAAGTAATAATTATACATGGCTTAACTTGGTTACAATGCTTCACACATATTTCTGTTGCCTATTGGTAGAAGGCTCCTGATGACTCAAATCATAGGGTAGGAAGAGTATTCTTGCAGATTTTGAAGGGAGCTTAGAAATGGAGGGCAGGTCCCTCTCAGTGTTCCATGTCAAGTATTTTTGCTTAATGAAATCATTTTACTCCATTGCTGTATTTCCTTCACAATTTTATTCTGATTTGACTTGCAAAGGAAATATAAGAAATTATTATCTAATGCTTACGGCAAAACACTGCTTTAAAATGCAGGCAACACTGTTGAAGCATTCTAAAGGCATAGCATCTGGATGAACTTATCTGGGCTTCATCTTAAACACCGAAGCTGGCAGAATAGTCAAAACAACTGTTAGTTGGATTTTAATGCTCAAGCATGTGTGAGATTTATAGCAAAAGGGAAAAAAAAAGAGGCTAAGCATTGTGCAAATTTCTGCCAAAATAAATTCATGGTGATAAGAAGTACGCCCTGATTTTTGGGAACCTGCCAAAGATTCCTTTAATGGAGAATATGTTGCCATATGAAATCAATGATGTTCTTTCAATAAATCTCCAAAGGTCTTCAGTGATTGACAGGCCATTTATCTGAGGATGAAGCATCAGTGCTGTGAACAAAACTAGTGCTTTAGAAATGTGCTGCCTATGCTAAATTATGCACAAACAGAGCCTGATGCTCCTGAAGCATCCTATTCTTGGCAACCATGTCACTGACATCTGGCATCTGTTCACTTTCCAGGAAGCCCAGATAGGTTGTTCCAATCTGACAACAAAAATGAAGGCCAAAAAGATAGGGTTTAAGAATGGACAGGAGCTTTCCAAACTGTTGCAACTTTACTATCTTAATGATGCTGCAAGCAGACATAGCAGGCATCAGTTTGAAACTACAGCCTGGAAAATTTCTCATTATTTGCCAGAAATTGCAGCATCAGAATCCCTGGAAAGTTTGTTATCTTCCGTAAGTTCTCCACCCTGAGAAATGAAAATTACCCATCAAGGTCCCTATATGATTGCATGGGCCTTGTAGGTCATGGTAATTTCTCAGAATGGAAAGGAACTGCAGGGAACAGAATAGTTATGCTCCCATTCTTTAAAAACAGTATGTTTCTTTATGTGAGAAACAGAAGAGCACACCTGGATTGGAACAAAACCTTGTCAAATCCTCTTTATTTTGCCATTGCAAGTCTTGATCTGAGGAAGACACCCTGACTTAATAAGTTTTCTGGGGAGATGTGACCTCCTTTTTAATCTTTTATTGAAACAAACTATTCTTTAAACTACTCTTGTTTTAAGGCCTCGTCAATCTTTTCAGTGTTTTACCCTAGTTATGAAGTTAAAGATGCCTTATCCATTTCGTTCCCCATCTCAAGGTAACCCAAATATTATCCCTAAGGGAGATAATATTTCCCCAGAACTAAAACAGAGCTGGGGCCACCCATCGTGATTCTGTGCAGGAGTTTGCCTCAAAGGGTATTTCTCTTTTGGTTCAATTCCATGCCTTCTTCTGTGCACAAGTTGACTTCATCCTTAGTATATCCTTCCTGATCTTCTTAAAGCTCCTGTTCTGGAGAGCAACAAAAGAGAGAAAAAGAAGGTAGGATGATATGAACTTTTCTGAAGTGTGAAAGGAAAGGAATGTGGGTATGAATGTGTATCAAATAACTTGGTAGATGAAGAGCCAGATAGTGAATCCTATTATTCTTCTGTATCTGATGGCTTACAATTAAATGCAGCCAAATCTGAAAATTGGTTCTTCCAGTTGTAATGCTGCATTTGGCTAGCTTGTGGATTTACTGTATCTATTTATAAAATAACATAGATGAGCCATCCTACAGCTGGCCATTCTCAGGGTGAGATATGATAAAATACTTATATCCAATAAGCGTAGTTGTTTCCTCTCCCCCCCACCCCGAGTGGGTTGATCAAATACCAGAACCTTTTAAAGAAAAAATCCCGGAACTCACATTCTATCTTTGTTAAGACAATATCAATTTTGTCTTTTGTTTTCATCTGAGGTTTCCTCGGTGAAAATTTGTTAACACTGTGAACCCACACTTGCAAGATGGATAGGGCATCATAAATGCTGCCGATGAAAAGACTTCTTCTGTCATCTCATCTATCACCTGGCCCCCTTGATAAGATTGCTCTTTGCTTTGTAGTGGTGCGGCAGTTTAATTCTAATATCTCAAGCCATTAGTGTTCATTTCTGTGCTTTCCTTGAACAAACATCTTGCTCCACGAAGAATATCTTGACAGATTGAAGAGCACCAAGCGAACTAAATGCTAAAGCTTTCAACATTTAGCAGGCTCGGGGTTTCAACTGCAGAGATCAATTTTAGGAAGGCTGCAAAGGAGCAAACGCCAACTGAAATCAATCGCGCTTGCTATAGAGTCATCACACCTCCACAATATCCGCAATACTTCTGGAATATATTTCTGAAGCTAATAGACGTTTTTTGGGTGCAATATGGAAGGGAGTACAACCATTAAAGAGTGTGATCAGGTTTATCAATCTCTCTCTCTCTCTCTATACAATAGAATGGTCACTTGTAACCTGTGGTTTTCTTGTGGCTCTTAGGACGCCTCAAATTTTTCCCACCAAATTCAAGAATTAACAGCAACAACAACAACAAACAGCAATGATAACATTTTCACTGATTTGCAACTCCACTAGTGACCTAATTATGTTATTGCCCTGCCCATTGCAAGTCTTAAGTGTCAAAACAATAAAGTTCAGCTCCTTGTATCACAACGTAGAGCAGTGATGGCTAACCTTTTGGTACCGAGTGCTGAAAGCTCATGCGTGCGCACCCATAATGCAATGCGAGTGTGACTCCCCATGTGCCCTGCCCCCATGAATGTGGGTGCAACCCTTCACATGTGCCCCACCCCCACATACATGCACACACCCCTCATGTGCACCCTGCATCCTTGCACATGCACTCCCCTGTGCCCCCAAGCATGTCAGCTGGCGGCCGGAAAGCACGCATGCATGTGCGGTGGAACTGAGCTGGGGCAACAGCTCTCTGCCTGCAGAGAGGGCTCTGTCTGCCACCTGTGGCATGTGTGCCATAGGTTTGCCATCACAGATATAGAGGTTGCTCAAAATATGAAGACAAATCAATAAGAGAAACTGTCACCAGTAAATGCTCAGAACCAAGGTCTAATATCAGCAGAAAGAAAGGAATAAGAAATGCTCCAGTCAAAAAGGCCAACTCTGAATCTCTTGTGCCAAAGAGTTTTGGCTGGCAGAATTCAGGAGAGGAGACTTTTCTGTGGTGGCCTCAGCCCTTTGTAATGTTCTCCTGCCAGAAGTGAGGGTGGTCCCCATACTCCAGGCCTTCCCGAAGAGCCTGAAACCTGCATCTGCCAGGTAGCCTGGGCCCCTGATAGGGCACTTTATTTTGGGGGGTGACTAATGGGTTAGAAATAAGATCCCTACCTCATCTCATCTTTCCTCTTAGTTTTTAGTCTTTATTTAATCTTTCTAATTTTAATTGTTTTGTATTATCTTTTTAAAGACTATTTTATCATTTTACAAGCCATCTAATACAATACAGTAGCAGAGTTGGAAGGTACCTTGGAGGTCATCTAGTCCAACCCCCTGCCTAGGCAGGAAGCCCTATACAAATGGCTATCCAACATCTACTTAAAGACATCCAGTGTTGGGGCATTCACAACTTCTGGAGGCAAGCTGTTCCACTGATGAATTGTTCTAACTGTCAGGAAATTTCTCCTCAGTACTAAGTTCCTTCTCTCCTTGATTAGCTTCCACCCTTTGCTTCTAGCATCACTGCAACAGTGAAGTGGGCAGCATATACATTTAATTAATAAATAGCCTTTTGTAAGGGTAATGCCTCCAGTGTAAGCTGCTTTTAATCAATCTTTAACCCCACATGACACCAGCATTGCCAAGTGAATAATGAAGACAGCTGAGAGGCATAAAATCTGCACATCTACAACAAAGTTATCTTAGAAATAAAATTCTGTTCAGGAATCAGTATTGCTTTTGAGGAGATATTGCTTTTGAGTAGACTTGAAAAACTTTTCATTGGTAACTTGGATCATGGAAGAATGTCTTCACTGTAATTTTTTGTACTTCACTTCTTGAATTCCTAAATCATATCCTCAACCCAAATTCTTGGATATAAAGCCAGCTTGGATATTTGGAACTTTAATTTTACTGATTCTTGGGCTATTTTCTGCCTTGGTTCTCTGTTCCATATCTGGCTGCTTTTTATTTAGTGGAAGGAAATATTTAAGCTTAGGAAATCTCATCTGTTGCTATCGATTCAGGTTCCTCAGAATACCTACTATGTGAAATATTACACAGCCATCTTCCTATTTATTACTTTTCAGTTTGAATTTTTGCTCCCTTCTCCCCCTGGTTTCTCAGGCACTGGACTTACCGGGAAGCAAAAGGAACCAATCATACTACATAGCAATTATGGATATGCTGCCATTTTTCTCCCCTGATCATTCATCTCTGTGCCACTATTAAATTAAGGGACATAAGGTTTCATTTTAAAATTGCAGGAATATAAAAACCTGTACTACCATACCTTCCTCCTATAATTTGCAATGTGCCCTTAAAAAAAAAAGCATATTGATGACATTGTTTCTATGAATGCATACAGGACAGGGCTGATAAATAAATCCTACCAAATTTAATGAAGGATATTCTTTATGGATATTCATAACTAGTGTAAATAAGATTGCAGAATTAAACCAAATGAGGAAAATAAGAAATACCATTTTATATGGGGGGAGGAACACACCCCTATCTATTGTTGTTAAGAAATGACATTCAAAGCAGAAGAAATGAGTTCCATGGACACAAAATGCAACAAGCACTTTAATAAGCTATCTTTAATGGTGATATATTAAAAGCAATCTATATAAATAAAAATGTAACTATGAGTTTGTTCAAAACTGCTAATCTTAGAAACTACTGCACCAATCCCAACCAAATTTTCACACAACGTTCCTTACAAGTGCAGCACCAATGATACGTAGAGATTGTGTGGATGGCACACCGGTGCCAGGTACACGCCACACAAATGTAAAACTGCAGCTCTTCTGCATGTTCCCCTTCCCTTTGCGGCCCCTCCCACCCAGCCGCTTTTCAGCTCACATCACTTGCACGAGTGATGGAGACATCTGCATCATATCCGCGATGGTCGTCTCCTCAGAGGCCTCTCTCTCCTCCTCCGCCACCGCCGCCCCCTCCACCAACTCCCCCCCTCAAGACCGTTGCCGAGTCAGTGGCCACTCTGCCGCCGCTGCCCCCCTTCTGCCAACTCCCCCCCACAAGGCTGCTGTCAAGTCAGTGGCTTCTCCTCTCTTGCCGCCGTTGCAAACACAAGCAACCGAGGTCGGTAGGTAGGTAGAGGGATAGAGAGAGAGAGGGAGAAATACAGTAGGTAGGTAGGTAGGTAGAGGGATAGAGAGAGAGAGAGGGAGAAATACAGTAGGTAGGTAGGTAAGTAGGTAAGTAGGTAGGTAGGTAGGTAGGTAGGGGATAGAGAGAGAGAGAGGGGGAGAAAAACAGTAGGTAGGTAGGTAGGTTTAACCAGACTGGGCCACAGCAATGCGTGGCCAGGATAGCTAGTTAAATAATATTGAAGCATAGTGTGCATTTTAGTGGGAATGGGACAAGCCTCTGACATGATTTCTAGTGACATTAAGCTAAAAATATTTGAACAGACTTATGGGCAACGTAACTGCATCAGCTTTCTCCCAGGTTGGCACAATGGCTCTTTTACATTGTATTAGGGCCAGCAGTAAAATCATAACCATCTTTCTTTCTAAATGAAGTAATTTACTAAAATTATGAATACAGTTGAATGCAAATTGTCATTTTTTGAAATATATAGAATCAGGAAATAATCACTTCATATTGTCTAGTTTTTTTGTTATTGCATTTTTTTTTGCAGATACACATACACACTATTTATTTCTAGGTTTTTTAATTTTGTAGGTGGAAAATAAAATCTCTAGGACGAGATATTATTTTGTCCTGTTGTATAATCTAAGTGTGCCATTCATAGTAAAAAATAATCAAGCTTTCGTAGATTAACACTTAAAAAAAGCATCCATTAATTATATATTCTGAAAGTGGCTGAGGAAACAAAATGGCACAGAATTATAGTTTTCAAATCGATGTAGGTTTTACTCAATAAAAATAAATGGGTTGTTTCAGGAGAAGATCTCCCAATTGCTGTAACCCCCTTTATGGATGTCTTGTTATTTGAGGGGTGAGGGGTGAAGAACTCTTCTTATTGTTTTGGTTTTGCTTAACCATTTCTTATAAATAGTTTAAGGCGCTATGGTATTGGAAGAGGATAGGCTATGGGAAAGATGCAGGATAGAATGAACAGTTGGTTAACACTGGAATAAAGGAATACATGGATTTGTATTAAGCTATTGAAAAGTGGGTTTTAAAACAGTTCTCCTTATTTCTATAAATTCTAAACTCCACCAATACTAGCCAATAGAGCCCTAAATCATCCTTAATCTTGCCTCCCTAAGAAGATGTTTCACAGTTTGGGTTCTAAGCCTAAGATCTCCAAATATCTGTCTCTAGCCACCTGCACTTCCACCATGCTTACTATGATCAGCACCTATAAATTGTTAAGTGCAACCCACTGGCCAGCCACTATTAACTAAATAAAAGCACTTTATATTTTAAAGAGTCACTTCGGACAGCAAGATGGGTGGCACATAAATTTAATAAATAAATATTTTGCTCTAGTATAATGGAGACATAGATACCTAAGAATAAACCTCAACGAACTCAACAATTTTATGTGGCTAACTGGATGACTATTCCGACTATATGTGGAAGTACCTAAATGATTGCCGTAGGTTTGTCTCCTGCTTTGATAGCCTAATTATTCCCTAAAATAATTAGGTGTTGTAAAATAGATGGTAGGCATTCCATTACTTATGTTTACTGTAGCAAAAGAACTAAGAACAGCTCTTTCCATCTGGTGCACTTCATATAAATGTGGACTCCAACTTGCAAAAGTTCAAATCAAGGAAGGCACAGAGAGCACGATATTACACGTGAAATCTGTACCATTTTCTGTCTTATAAATGTAGAGCCTTTTCATTTTTAAAAAAAATGAAATGTAGGCAGGTGTTTTTCTCTATGATTTCCCAGTGTTTCCATATAGCTTGAGATAAAAGAAACGTCTGCACACGAATGATTTCAGATTGTTCATGCTGGGGACAAGAAATAGCAACGTCTGTGACAAGACAAAGGTTCTCAGGTCAGTGATGTTGACAGAGCACTGGTGAGAATAGCAGGAGGAAAATGATGGTGTGCTAAAAGGATAATACTGAATGCAAAGAGGGGTGTTGAAAGAAATTCTGCAGGGTGCAGTAGTAAATCTGGGAGCAAAAGGTTTCTCCATGCAGATAGGCATGTATACGCATAGGCCCACAATACATAAATAGCCATTGTTCAGCTTGCATTTGACAGGAATATAGCAAAAGAAAAAAAAGTAAGCTTAAGGATGATTGAATATGATGAAAAGAGAGGATTTATAGTATGCCTCCAGAGTAATATTATTGAACGCCAGGAGTATATTTAGATGCCTTCCATCCTGATACTCATTCCACACAAATATAGTGCCTTTTAACTGAAGCTCTATGTATAGATAGCTTAGGTGAGTTTTGTTGAGATAATCCTTGGGATATTTGGAAAGTCTATTAGATTTTCTCCTGACCTACTGTGCTTTTCCTGCAATGGAAATATAAGATCCAGGAACTGTGGCAATAAATGATTTTGTTCTTCTATTTTTCTTTTCTTTGTGCAAAACACAGGTCAAGGAAAGAGTTAAAGTGCTGGAATTTTTTTTGACAAGGGGAACAGATTTCACTCCCCACATCGTTTACAGTGTACAAAAGAAAATACAGTGTTTTTCCAGTCAGGCTGAGCCAGACTCAGACTGGCATGGGCAATAGAGAGGAGGATAACGTTTCACTAAGGCCTATAGAACTGCTTTGAAATATGGTCAAAGCTAAAGGGCAAAAATAAGAGCACTTTGTTGTGTTTATTGGAAAAGTAGTTTGTAACAGCCCAGGGGGAAAAAAATGAGACCTAGTTCTTAAACTGGTTTAAGAAAAAACCCTTCATAGTTTTTCTAAAAATTTTAACAGGTGCAACCTATGTTTCCTTCACAAAAGAAACTTGCCCCCTTCCTGCTTAAAAATCAGAATCTTTACGCCCAAATTTACCCATATATAGATTTCTCATTTGAAAGTAGAACTCTGGCCAAATTATGTTGCTACTTCTTAAGAAATCTTATTGGTCAGATCTTCAAGAGAGTTGTTCCTTGGACTGCTTCTTGTTCAGGTTGCTATAAGAGAAGTCACTGTGTTAATTCTGTTCTTTCAGGGACCACTGTATTCTCCCAGGAGTCATCCAGATATGAACTTGAGGATCAAAAATGTTCCCCTATCCAGGCAGAGATCATCTTTTTATTTTTTTTAATGTTATTTGGTTGGCAGAACTTTCTGTTATGAGTCAAATGTGCCCAGGAAAAATGTAGCTATTTTTAAATCTTAATTAATGAATGTTTGGATAAGCAATTTGCTTTAGTTTGATTACAACTAGGTATAAAATATTTAAGACATAGAAGAACTGCTTTGGGTGCTACTGTAGACCATCTGTATTATACTGATACATGTCTGAATATGGAACAAATGTCTAAGGGGGAAATAATGAAACTAAACTGTGTTGCTTCAGACACCAGGACAGTGTTGGGGGAGAGCTTTACATTGTGATTCTCTGAATCAGGCTTTCACAAATCTATGTTGTGAACCTGGAGAACATTGTGGGTACATTCCTTGAGACATTTGTTTACATAACTCATCTGCACGTATCAAAATGACACTGGTCATTTGGTGAAAATATGGAATGGTAATCCCCTATAGCTGTGTACTTCTTGTCTTCCTTCTGGTTTCTCTTACCCATTCCTCCAGGGTGTCTGAAAGAGGGCGTACATTGGTGATGTTAGAAATGCTTCTCTGGAAACCTAGTACTATTCTCTAAATGTCCAAGATGCCTTAAAGCAAGAGACAAATCTTTCCAAAGTTCTTGAGTCCTATCTTGCTTCCTAAACCAGCTGGATATTACAAAAAGGAGCCCAGACCTTTATTGTGAGTTGTTTTAAATGTTTAAAAATGTGAATGGAAAGTCTATGAGAAATAAACGATATCTGTGACCATTGGTACTCTGAAAAATCTTCAGTTTGCCTCTCCTCCCATCAAAATGACGGCAGTTGTGGCACCAAAGGGGGAAGACAAATGCAGATCTTAGAAGCAAGATTTTCAGCCGTGTGTGTGTGTGTGTGTGTGTGTGTGAAGAGTGTAATGTCAATTTCAATCTTTATTATTTTTAACAAAACAAAAATCATGCCATCAAATGCTAGCAAGAAAATCTTGGGGCTCACCAATAGATAGATGGTTCTGCATGTGGTTTGGGATCAAAGCTGCTCCTGCTTTAAAGGGCAAAGCTATATTATTTTTCATAAGCCCTTTTACTTTCAGCAATCATAAACTTTTATACTAACACCCAAGACTATTACTCACTCTGGGAAACAATTGCATCTAAGCTACTGAAGCAAGATAGGCATTTTATTTGAGTTACCTTGAGTACCTTAATTTTGTGTACTGCAATATGTAGTGTAAGGGAAATAGAAGTAGTCTTTTCATTATAGCCTTAACCTGCCTGAGTGCATAACAAAACTGGCATAAAATATCTCCGGAGAAAGAGACCAAACTGTAGGTCTCTAATTGCTCTCAAAACTATGACAAAGTGGAGATTACTGTTGTAAATTAAACAAAGCAAATTAAGGAAAAGAATTCAGAAAGGCATTCAAAATAAAGGCAACGGAAATAAAATCACAATACACTTATATCTACAAGATTTACATTGTTTATGATTATTACAATCAATAGAGATAGAGAAAAGTAATTAGCTGTGGCCACAATTGCTAAGTCAATAAATAGTATGAGATTTATGAAATATATTTGAAGAAGAAAGCAAGGAATCATGCAGTTCAGTGTCTCAAGACCCTGAAATATCTCAATATAATGACTTACTGGCTGTTGGAAAGGCAAATGACTGAACTTTAAAGAGAATAAAAGCTTCATTGCTTCACTCTCTACATGTTGCCACCAAGCTCCACAGCTCTATTAATGGGACAAAACAAAGATCATTTCCTACACTTCAAATGATAGGAAAGTGGGCATTCAGTATTGATGCTAGGCATTACTTTGCTAACTTGGACACATAAGGAATAATCTATCTTGGATGTCCAAGACAGCAAAGCAGTACAAACAAGCATAAAGGAGTTTCCGTTCTGGAACTATGGGTTAGGAACCAGAGAACAGGGAAATTACACTTGAGGAATGAGTTGTAAGGCAAGAAAATGTGGGATGGATTGTGGGATTGTGACCGAGAGATTATCCAGGGTGGATCTGCAATGATAAAATATGGTTCTTAGGAACTTCTGAGATGAATGTGAGGCTGATATTTTCCATCAAGGCTTTAAGTCAGCTAATTTCCTGTGGCCCTCATGAATCTTTGACTAAAAATGCATGGAAGACATCTGTACTTATTTGGAATAAAGCTCAATTTATCTAACACTACTACTACTGCTTGGACCTGGTTTTTAGAGCCATGTTCCCACAAAAGGGGAAGTAATACTGAGTCTTAGCCTTCACATCTTGTAATAGATTGCGCAAATTAATTATGCCCTAAAAGAAGGCTTTCCTTTTTTCTGTCCTGTCATCTGTTATTTTGCCAGTCTGATTTTTACATATTTGTCAAGGCCGCCATTATTAACTAACTGTAGGAGTGTATCTGAAGGAGTGTGATCTATAACACATTTATTAATCTCTTTTCTCCACCTCCATTCTAGGATCATGGGGATCAGAATGACTAGCTGGGTACATAAAATGATTAATGGCTCCTTGATGGATTAGTCCTGATTGCCTTGAAGACAGTCAAGAAATTGGTTCAGAAGCCCTTTGTGAATTTGGATGATTATACTAATTATATACTTTCCCCCTTTAGAGAAAAGATACTTGAACAGATGATGACCATGCAACTCTAAACATTCCTAGATAACATGATGAGTTTTCCCTATGTATTGCACAGTAACAGATTTTGGACACTATTAATGACCTGCCCCATTATTCCTCAGAAGGTGTTGTCTGACTAAAAGTAAAATGAGCAAGAAATGGGTATTTTCAGTTATTGCAATGACAGGTAATTTGGCACCACTGTATTTGTCTTTTCTGCCATAAGGAGGACCTTATTTTAGTTTAAGTTAGACCTTTCAGTATTTTTATTGGGACTTTCTATTATAGAACCTAAAGACAGGATGTTATTTTCTATGTATAATTTACATATTATAGCAATAGCACTTATACACCGCTTCACAGTGCTTTACAGCACTCTCAAAGAGGTTTACAAAGTCAGCATATTGCTCCCAACAATCTGGGTCCTCATTTTACCCATCTCGGAAGGGTGGAAGGCTGAGTCAAACTTGAACAGGTAAGAATTGAGCTGCCAAACTGCTGGCAGTGGCAATTAGCAGAAGTAGCCTGCAGAATTGCATTCTAACCACTGCGCTGCCATGTCTCTTAAACAAGAATGCAACTTTCCAACCGCCATACCCCACCGCGGTGAGGCGGAACCAGACATTCTTAAATGGTTCCGCCCCAGGCGCCTGATGGATCCTGAAAGGTTCCAGATGGAGCTTGGGCCATTAATAATGATAATAATAATAAATTTTATTTACAACCCGCTCTCTCTCCCCAAAGGGACTCGAGGTGACCCTGACCCACGCCCTGATGGAGGATCTTGTAGCCGCATGGAGTACTGCGGCTGCCGGGGCCTTGGATCGAGTCGCGCCCTTGCGGCCTCTCGTGCGGCGACGAGCCACCCAGGCTCCTTGGTTCACCGAGGAGCTGAGGGTGATGAAACGCCGCAAGAGATGCCTAGAGAGTAGATGGAGATCCACACGGTCCGAATCTGACCGAACACAGGCAAGAGCCCAATTGAGGACTTACCTTGTGGCGATAAGGGGGGCCAAACGCCTGGCCGGCCTAGGGTAGTCTCTCTGTCTATGGGTTTTTAAATGTATACTATATTTATTGGATGTTTTTAGTTAAGGGTATTTTAGCACAGGACTGATTGAGTTTAATTCGTTTTAATTTGTATGTATTTTGTATATTTTTCATTTTTTAATTTCCCTGTGCACCGCCCCGAGTCCCTGTGGGGAGAGGGTGCGGTCAATAAATGCAACTTTATTATTATTATTATTATTATTATTATTATTATTATTATTATTATTATTATTATTATTATTATTATTATTATTGTGCCACTCTTATCGCATCCGCAGATAACCGCCCTGCTGCCCTGTTCAGGGTGACCCGCTCCCTCCTTCAACAGAGGCAGCGGGAAGCCCTCTTGCAGGGTAGAGCAGAGGAATTTGGAGAGTATCTGCAGGATAAAATCACTCAGATCCAGAGTGAACTGGCCTCCACCGAATGTGGTCTGGAGGGATTATCAGACACAGGTCTTGAGACATCTTTGTGGGAGGAGTTTGACTCTGTTATTTCCAATGATATGGACAGGTTACATGGGCGACTGCGAGCTACCACGTGTTTATTGGACCCGTGTTCCTCCTGGCTTGTACTGGCATCCTGGGAGTTTACACAAGGCTGGCTCCAGGAAGTTGTGAAATCTTCTTTGAGTGAGGGGTTCTTGCCGTCCGTCTTGAAAGAGGCGGTGGTGAGGCCCCTCCTCAAGAAGCCTTCCCTGGACCCAGCATTGTTGGTAAATTACCGTACGGTCTCCAACCTTCACTTTCTGGCGAAGGTTGTAGAGAGTGTGGTGGCACAACAGTTTCCCCGTCACCTGGAGGAAATTAATTATCTGGACCCGCGCCAGGCCGGCTTCCGGCCTGGTCACAGCACCGTCATTGGTCGCGTTGGTTGATGATCTCTGGAGGGCCAGAGATGGGGGTTGTTCCTCCATCCTGGTCCTATTAGACCTCTCAGCGGCTTTCGATACCATCGACCATGGTATCCTATTGCATCGACTGGAGGGGTTGGGGATGAGGGGCACTGTTTTATGGTGGTTCTCCTCCTACCGCTCTGGTCGATCGCAATTTGTGTTGGCAGGAGGGCAGAGGTCGACCTCGGGACCACTCACTTGTGGGGTGCCTTAGGGGTCGGTCCTCTCGCTGCTCCTGTTCAACACATATATGAAGCCGCTGGGTGAGATCATCTGTGGTTTTGGGGTACAGTACCATCTATATGCTGATGATACTCAGCTGTACATATCTACCCCAAACCACCCCAACGATGCCGTCGAAGTGATGTCCCGGTGTCTGGAAGCCGTGCGGATCTGGATGGGAAGGAACAGAGTCAGACTCAACCCGTCCAAGACTGAGTGGCTGTGGTTTCCGGCATCCCGGTACAACCAGTTGATGCCATCACTGGCCATAGGGGGTGAACATCTAGCCCCCGTGGACAGGTCACGCAACTTAGGCATCCTCCTGGATACCAGGCTGTCGTTAGAAGACCATTTGACGGCCGTGGCCAGAGGGGGCATTCTACCAGGTTTGCCTGGTCCATCAGTTGCGGCCCATATTGGATCGGGACGCCCTTCGCACAGTCACTCATGCGCTCGTGACATCCCGTTTAGACTACTGCAATGCTCTCTACATGGGGCTCCCCTTGAGGTGCACCCGAAGACTGCAGCTAGTCCAGAATGCAGCCACGTGACCAATTATGGGAGCCCCTAGGTGCTCCCATGTAACACCGCTCTTGTGTGAGCTGCACTGGCTGCCTGTGGCCTTTCGAGTGCGCTTCACGGTGCTGATTATCATCTTTAAAGCGCTCCATGGCACGGGACCTAGTTATCTATGGGATTGCATCCTACCCCATCCATCCCTGCGGCCGATTCGCTTCCACAGAGAGGGACTTCTCCGGGTGCCATCCACTAGGCAATGCCAGCGGGCGATGCCCAGGGGAAGGGCCTTCTCTGTGGTGGGCCCAACTCTCTGGAACGACCTACCCCCCGAACATAGAACGACCACGGACCTCCGTTCTATCCGCCAGAAACTCAAGATGTACTTTTTCCAACAGGCTGGTTTGGCCTAACTTTACCTAGCCTTTAGCCTGACATCAAATTGTTTTAATTGGTTTTTAAGGGTAATAGTTTAATTTATTGTAAATTTTAGCACAGGGTTAATAATTTAATTTGATTTTAAATTTTGTATATTGTCATGTTTATATATGCTTTTTTAATTTCCTGTGCACCGCCCCGAGTCCCTTTTTGGGAAAGGGAGCGATATATGAGTTTAATAAATGAATGAATGAATGAATGAACCTCACCATTTAATGAATACCCTCTGATAATGAATACCTTCTTGTCCTCATTCATCATTACATTTAACAGAGCATCCATGGATGTCTAGAACCTGATTCTGTAAGTTTCTGAAATTAGCAGTGAAAAATGCGTGACTCTTTGTCCCTTAAAATATGGAAATTCATCACTCAGCACCCAAAATCGGACAGCCAATTTCTAGGGCAATTATGCCAAGGTGTAGATATAATAATTAGTTACAAGGGAATACCATTCAGAAAGGATGTTCCCTTTTTCACAGGTTGCTTGCATTGTCACCGGCGATGGAAACGACACTGCTTGTAGGAGAATCAAGACTGATAAAAGGGAATTAGGCCACAAATCTGGATTACACAGATAACAAACATTGAAATGGTCTGCCTGGTCAACAAGTGCACAGAATGTTATTTTCTGACTGCTATACTACTTGCTATAATATATAAAAAAGTAAGAGATAATAGAAGTAACCCCTGAAGCATTTCTTAAAGCTTTCAAGCAGCTTTCAATCTAAAGTGCAATATATTTTATAAACAGCAACAAGCCTACAATTGTATTTGCAGTCTTGTGTAAAATCTCTAGGGTTGCCAGACATCAGAGTGCTTCCTTAAAAAACCTAAAACACATTACTTCCTTTAATAAGTGTTTAAAATGCCTATGAATACTTTTAATGTGCAATTTTTAAAGTTGGGCGGAAGCCTAGCTGCATTTTAAGAGATCCATTTAAATCTTAGCAGGGTGCATTATATTTTTCAGAACTGGCACTGCAAGTGTCTACAAAAAATATCCACAGTTAATTACAGGTAGTCCCCAATTTAGGACTTGTCGCTTAGTTTGAAGTTACAATGGACCTATTTTGGGGGGCTACTTACAACTCAGAGTCAAAGTTCTAATGGTCAAGGCTCTTCCGCAATCAAACTTTGGCCTCATGACTGCATTTATAGCCATTTGCAGCATCCTGCAGTCATGTCACCACAATTTACAGCACTTATTTCCAGTTCTCAATAAAATCACACCATAGCAAATAATAGATTCACTTAACATTTGCACTGTTTGTTTTGCAACTGCCCAAAAAAGGTGGTAAAATTGAGCCAGTTTTAAGGCTCCACTGCAGTGGTAACTCAAGGACTACTAGTATGCATTTATCTGTATTTATATCAACTATATATATGTACATCTATACTCTTTATCTGGATGTGGAGGGGGAAAAACATTTTGGATCCACAGAGAGGCTGTCATAGTTCTTTCTGGCCATTCTTTAAAGCTGCTGTGTCACTTCCTGAAACTGTGGCTATAACTCAACCCTGGGAAAGCACACCTAGATTTAAGAAGTTGCCAATAGCCACTCCAAATCCTTTTTCCTCTCTCTTTGAAATGGAAAATGTTGTACAGTGATAAAGGATGTTAAGAGAGTTCGTTTTCACAGTCACAACACAATCACAATCTGATAGTTGTGGTGCGTGTGTGTGTGGAAAGGATAGATGGAAAAAAGACATTCAAAAGATGAGGCTGAGTCCTTGTTCAAAGGTTTGAATACAGTATTGCTTCTATAGATAAAACTTCTTGAAACATTGAAGTTTCTCAGATTCTTTGATAATGGCTTCTTTTTAGTAAATGTTAGTTATCTAAAATCCTTGAGTTTCTTGTGAGCTTGCCTAAATGATTCACTATTGTCTGTGGTATAGAGCAGATTGTAGGATTTGGATATGAGATGGAGTTATTTATTACATAGAAATTTCTGAATCACTTCAGAAACCATACTATTTCAAAGATATCTAATGTTCATATTAAACATTCAATATTATATTTCAAATTAGCAATCACCTTTCTGGTTAGAAAGGCTTTTTAATAGAAACTTAATTACAGGGAATGGATTGCTTCATAACTTTGCAATTAAACTTTTTTTTTTCTTTGCCATGACAAGAAACATCTTTTAATAAACCCTTTCAGATTAGAACTTTTAATGTATTTTATTTCTGAAGCACTGATGCATCAATGCAAGCAATCGCTGAGTTCTCAATGAATCACATGGATTTTAAAAGAAGAATGGAATCAGCAGATCTCAAGCATTCTGGTGAGAGAGAAGTTTTCTGAGTTCCAGCGGTAGTCCCCCTCTCTAAACCTCTGGTTCAAGTGACTGACCCAGATTGGCTCCTGCAAACATGTTTGTTCTTGACAGTAAGTCAGTTGTATATATGTTCACATGGTGAATGATGGATGCTCTGCTATTTCTACAAAAAAAAAAGGTTTTGGTCTAGCATTTTTATAACTGGAATGGAAATTACAATGCTAAGAAGGGAACTTGGCTGAAAAGAAAGTCCACAGTGGTATTGTTGCCACCATCACATCTCTTACTTGGACTGGTATGGGAGACTAGTTTCTCTTGCATGCACACTGCTTCGACATGTATATCATGGTAATTGGCAGGTTGTATATGCGGATATAAAAAAGTGAGTGATTTAAGTTGTACATGCCAAATTCAAAGGGACGTTAGCCACCTTGCAGTAGGCCAGCAGGCATGTTAGGTTGCATTATGCATTTTAAAATAATTGCTAAATAGAATTTTATTAAGCTGTGTGTGTATGTGTGAGTGTGTATATGTATATGTATGTATGTACTGTATGTATGTATGTATGTATGTATGTATGTATGTATGTATGTATGTATGTAAGTTTTTTTGAGCAACTTGGGCATCCTCCTGGATTCCCGGCTGTCCATGGAGGACCATGTGGCGGCCGTGGCCAGGAGGGCGTTCTATCAGGTTCGC
Source organism: Rhabdophis nuchalis (assembly GCA_039707465.1). Lineage (NCBI taxonomy): Eukaryota > Metazoa > Chordata > Lepidosauria > Squamata > Natricidae > Rhabdophis > Rhabdophis nuchalis. Next base: position 119,383,847 of record CM077643.1, on the reverse strand, counting down.
CTGATACGCCAGTTGCGCCCCTTACTGGACCGGGGGGACCTTCGCACAGTCACTCAAGCGCTTGTGACTTATCGGCTGGATTACTGTAACACTCTCTACATGGGGCTCCCCTTGAGGTGCACTCGAAAGCTACAGCTAGTCCAGAACGCAGCCGCGCGGGTGATTATGGGTGCCCCAAGGCATGCCCATATAACACCTCTCCTGCGCGAGCTGCACTGGGTGCCTGTGGCCTTTCAAGTGCGCTTCAAGGTGTTGACGACCATCTTCAAATCGCTCCATGGTTCGGGGCCTAGCTATATATGAGACCGCCTTCTGCCCCATACATCCCTTCGTCCAATCCGCTCCCACAGAGAGGGCCTTCTCAGGGTGCCGTCGGCCGGGCAATGCCGGTTGGCGACACCCAGGGGAAGGGCCTTCTCTGTGGCGGGCCCGGCCCTCTGGAATGACCTACCCCCCGACCTTCGTACCATCTCGGACCTCCACCTCTTCCGCCAATGCTTGAAGACGTATCTATTCCAACAAGCCGGCCTAGCATAGATCCCCGTTTCTGACTATATTTATAAATTTTAAATTTTTAGGATTTTAAAGGATTTTAGCACGGGTTTTAGGTTAATTTAATATGCTTTTAAGAGTTTGTATTGTTTTATAATGGTTTTTAATGATGCCTGTGCGCCGCCCTGGGTCCTAACAAGGAGAAGGGCGGGGTATAAATTTGATAAAATAAAAATAAATAAATATATATGTGTGTGTGTGTGTGTGTGTGTGTGTGTGTTAGTTTTATGAACTGATCAATAAATTTAAATTTGAGAGACAAAAATAGATCTATTTCGAGCTTATTACCTCTCATCAGTTGGCCACACCCCACTGGGGTTCGAACCGGGGCTGCAATGCATCCAAGGCAGAAGCCTAGCACTACAGCCTAACCAGGCTCTACCCATTGCATCAGCTAAGACAGGAGTATTTAATATAGATAATACTAAACAGTATTATCCTCCCTTAATGGGGCCCTAACAGGAAGTTATTAAAACAATTATCTATCTATCTATCTATCTATCTATCTATCTATCTATCTATCTATCTATCTATCTATCTATCTATCTATCTATCTATCTATCTATCTATCTATAAAATGATGCAGCGGCACAGCCAATCAACCCACTCACAGCAACAGAGTCAGCACTCAACACACACACACAAGATTTAAGGAAGGGCAGCATCTACGCAGCCACAGACCGAAGCCTGAAGATGGCAAGTGAGATCTTGCCGAAACGTTGCAAAGACAATCTCATTCTTACATGGGAAAACACCCAAATACAACAAGACCAGCACATATATATATTACACTTCATGGAGCACTTGTGATCAAGTTTACAGACAAGTAAAAAATAATGCAACAGAACCACCTTTTTTTTTAACAATTATAAACTGTACATACAGAGTGACCTTTACAAAATTCAGAAATCTAGGATGAATGAATTGATGACTGTGTCTTCCCACAAGTTACATAATGGAAAATCACAGACTATGAGGAGAAAAGATAGAATGGTATAAGCTTTTCTTATTTTGAAGAGGAGAAGTTTCCTTCAAATAAAAATGTCCTTCCTCCTCACAATTGTATCTCTCTCTCTTTCTCCCTCCTCCACTCTCTCTCCCCTCCTTTCCTCCCCTCTCCCCCCCCTCTCTCATCATGTTGGCTTTGGCCCCCAAACACTAATAACTTTGTTGTTATATAGTTGTTTTGACATGTCAAATTGAGGCAGAATCAGTATAATGCTAAAGTTCTTCGGAATAACAATCATTTGAGTGACTTCTTTATTGGTCTAAGTCAGTGATAGCAAACCTTTTTCACCTCAGGTACCAAAAGCATGTGCGTGTGTATGTGCTATCGTGCTCACTCACCTGCCCACTGCCATAATTTAATGCCCCCCATGTCCCCTGTGCATGCATGTGTGACACCTCCCCTAGTGCCCCATGCATGCGCACACGACTTTCTTGGAGCCTGGGGAGGGCAAAAACGGTTCCCCCCCCTGGAGGCCCTCCAGAGGCCAGAAACGGCCCATTTTCTGATTTTCGGTGGGCCCAGTAGGTCAATTTTTTGCTCTCTCCAGGCTCCAGAGGCTTTCTAGGAGCCTGCGGAGAGCAAAAAATGGCCCAAAATGCAAACTGGAAGTTTGGGAAACTGGAAGTTTGGCAAGTTTGGGAAAATTAAGGCCGAAAATCAGCTGGCCAATGCATGCATGCGTGCTGGAGCTGACAGAGCAATACCTCATGTGCCGTCAGAAATGGCTCTGTATGCCACCTGTGGCATGCGTGCCATACATTCACCATCATGGGTCTAGGTTCTTCTGTAGAAGAATGGTTAAATAATGCAATGGCTAAACTTATTAATTGTCATGACAGATCTGTACAAGTAGTTGTACAAATAGAGCTGCCCAGAACTGTTTCAAGATGGGCAGCTCTACAAATCTTTTAAGGAAACAAATAAAGGTACATATAAGTATAGTCAAAACTACGAAACATACTGTAGAATATTAAAAACACTTTTGAGATGGTATTTTATTTCTAATGTTCATATCTTGGCTTTTCTTTAAGGATCTCAGCTCTAAGATACATATTTTAAGAAGTCACAAGACAGTTCTGTGTCCTTCCTGCCACAAACTAACTTTAGTTCAATCTTCAAAACTGTCACAATGGACAGAAGACCAGATGGGCAAAATATATTGAAATCACACAAATCATAGCAAGTACTTCTTGACCATCAAGTCAATGTTGGCATTGCATGAGTACCACTGGACTGAGATGAGCAGGATCAACTTCCCCATCTGGTCCACGCAATAACTCAGCCAAAAGGCACTTTTATCAACGATCAATCATTGCAAACAAAAGCAAGTTAGTTTCACAGATGCCAAATTGGAAATTAATTAGAATTTCTCTACTCAAGTTGGTAGGCAGCTAAAGAATGATGACACAGAGTTGAGGAAAACAATATAATTCATTTCTGTCCCTCTTAGCCAAACTAAAAAAAAAAAAAGCTTCAGTAAATTGTCTTTTTGCAGTCATACAGTAGATAATTTTGTTCTCACTCTTCTTTCATGCTTGAGACGTGCCTTTTGTTATGTATCGCTGTTCCACACTCTATTGTTGATCACATTAAAGGAATCTTTCCATGGTAGATGTATCCCAGTTATCTTTAGAATGATGTTAAAAGGGGTGGAAACAGCTGAGCATGGCACACCACACTGTTACCATAGAGACAAGAAACTGTCTTATCTTCTATAATTCCCAAACTGCAAATTTTTGTTTAATGCAACACCATACAATTTATAAAAGGTTAGCCTACTCAAATGTATCTGCAGCACTGATTTCCTAATAAAGTTAGCTATAATAACCAATGTAAAAGTCTGTTGGCAGGGGTCAGAGAGCACAGAAAGTAAAATGAAAATATTTGCCAACTGTTTTACGTTTAAAGTCTTAAAAATATATTGCATCATCTTGGGTTACTATGCTATTCAGAGCAGGATGCCATTATCGTTTATTAGTTTTCATATGGCTTTTATGTTGCTTTAATTTTTGATAGGAACCCTCCAGAGTTTTTGATAAGATGGGTGGCTATATAAATGTTCTAAGCAAGTTAATAAATAAATGATTTATAAAATCTGTAACGTGACAATTTTAAGCAGCGGTTAACCCATTCAAAAATAATTAAACTCTGGTAAAAGTCAATACAGGCAATATTTATAAGATATAACAATAACAGTTATACTAGAAATCTGGGGGGGGGGGGGAAACCAGCTTCCTCAAACCACAAGACCAGAACCAACCAACTTGCTGTTTAAACCGTCAAGTCAGCCACAAATGAACCAGAATTTTATACAGCAACTAATTGGATGGGCCAGGACAGAGCTATGAGTTAATGATGACCTCATTAGCCCCCAGTGTAACATCCCACCGCCACCCCTAGCTGTTATTAGCATTGGGGAAAACATTCCCACTGGCACTTTTTAGGATTTACCACTCAAACAAAGCAGCAATTGTGGAAGAAAGGTCAAAGGAGGTCCTGCCTCAGGTTTGGCCTTCCAGAAACTTTTGAAATTGGAATTATGCTGGAGCCCTTGTGGTGACTAAAATGCCTGATTAATTTACTTATGGTTTTATGCATTGAATTTTATTTATTTTATTTTTAACCATGTCATAAATGCTTTATTGTATGATTACCGTAAACCTGCTGAGAGTGGCAAGGGGGGGGGGCATATACATTTGAAAAATCAATAGCTTGGGGTAGAGATCTCATCTCTTCTCCAATATCATGCTCCAGAACCAATCTGCATATCACAAACAGCATTTTATTTATTTCCAAAGAGCTACATTTATGTAATTGCCGGCCTAATTATCAAAAGAGATCTATAAAGCACAGCAGTTCTCTGGTTGTGTCTTACTGCTGACTGCCTATGATGCAATCGTACATTTAGGAAACTCATTGAGATGATTGTTGCAGAGTTCATTTGAAGATGTGGATGGCTGGGATTGCTTTCCAGATCATTTATCCCAATTCTTCTATCACCGGAATACATGGGCTGGGAAATTATAGCCATCGCATAAAAAGAGATCAGGAAATAAGGGGAGACATGATAGCCGTGTTCCAATATCTCAGGGGTTGCCACAAAGAAGAGGGAGTCAAGCTATTCTCCAAAGCATTTGAGGGTAGAACAAGAAGCAATAGGTGGAAACTAATCAAGGAGAGAAGCAACTTAGAACTGAGGAGAAACTTCCTGACAGTTAGGACAATTAATCAGTGGAACAGCTTGCCTCCAGAAGTTGTGAATGCCCCAACACTGCAAGTCTTTAGAAGATGTTGGATGGTCATTTGTCTGAAATGGTATAGGACTTCCTGCCTAGGCAGGAGGTTGGACTAGAAGACCTCCAAGGTCCCTTCCAACTCTGCTATTGTATTATTGTATAAATACATCCTTGTTCAGCCATGAACTACTGACCTTTTTGGACTACAGGTAATCCTCGGCTTACAACCATTTCTTTAGCAACTGTTCAACATTACAATGGCACTGAAAAAAGTGATTTACAACTGGTCTCTTGCACTTAGATTAGTTGCAGCATCTCCACGAATGAGTGATGCACATTGGTGACTCTCTGGCTTTTGACAAGCAAAGACAATAGGGGAAGCCAGATTCGCTTAACAACTCGCATGATTCGCTGCAATTGACTCTCTGCAGTTTTCTTGGCAAGATTTCTGAAGTGGTTTATCACTGCCTCTTTCACTGAGCTGAGAGTAACCGGTCCAAGTTCACCCAGCTTGCTTTGTGTCTAAAAACAAGAGTAGAACCCCTTGTTTCTAGCCTGGCACTGAAACCACTGCAAAGATCTAGCTTTCTATTACACTAAACTAGGCATGCTTATAAGCCACAATTATATCAAATTGATGACATGTGCATCATGATTTTCCCATACAAATAATGTGCGGGTTACTTGTTTGTGAGATGGAAAGCTTATATAAATTAGATAAATAAAATTAATTTAAATGAATAAAGTAAGTGCAGTCCTGATGCCTAACACATGTGCAAGTTGCATAATTTACACCATGATATCATGATACACATGCCATCACTGATGCATGAAGGAATTGTTTCTTTGGTTATTAAGCTGTGTCAGAATGTGCCTTCTAATTTTCCCAGAATATTCTTTTTCTTGGAAAAAAAACCTGCATTAATTTTGAAACAGCTGTTAAAGAAATGTTTCTTTTTGTGTAATGACCAGTTTCTCTATCTCATAGACCACATCCACATAGTTGCTTTGCAGTGCTCTCCTCCCTTCCAGTGCTGTACCCCTTGAAACTATGACTTTCTGGTTGACAGTTATGTGTAACCACTGAATAAGTGCTGCTGAATTGCTGGAGTCTGAGAAATGGGTTTAGCAATGGGAATTGTTTTGGAAGTTGTCAACTACCTAAGAAACCCAAGCCCTTTACATCAGGAGAGGAAGTAAATCCCCGAGACTAGCAGCCACTGTGTTGTCTAGGGAATGCTGGGAGTTGAAGTCCACACATCTTAAAGTTGCCAAGTGTGAAAAGCAGCGCTAGATCTAATAACAAAATAAAAAGCGACTGCAGAAAGATGGCCTTTGATCTTCCTCACAAGCAAAGGAAGTTTCAGAGGAAGGAAAACAACTCAGGGACTTATGGAGTGGAGCAATCCCCCAGGAAACCATCTTAAACCACAAATTTGCCAACAAGGACACCTCATTTTGGGTGGTCTTCTCCGTGTGCATCAATGCCAAACACATTGCCTATTTGCAACATCTGGAGGTGGAATAAAAGCAAAAATATACTTCCAAAGTAGAGCACTTGCTCCCCCTCAGCAGTGGGGAGAAATGAAGCCTGCTCAGTGGCACACAGATATGACTACTGAAAAATAGATGTCCTCGCGCCAGGCAAAGAGACTGTGTGGATTCACACAGAGTTGGCATAGGCTAAAGTGAATCTACTTACAAGCCTAGTCTCTAGATACTTTCCCCCGTTCCTGACTTCAAAGAGATAAACTAAAGACTAGGAAGCTCTGTGGGACAGCTGTTTTAGAATGTATCAGCGGAGTTATCAATTATCAACTACAGATCTTCCAATTAATATTTTGTTTAAAAATCTACATGTTGCTGTAACTCTTGGCTGATGCCTACTGACTATAGGTAAATGCATGCATGCCTGATTTCACTTTCATATTATGAAAGAGAATAATTTTTTTGAAGAAATGAGTATAATAAAATGCTAATGATATACAACGGCTGTTTCATTAAAAGACTATGACATCCATTTTCCTTTCCGCTTTAAAGAAAATAAATTAAAAAACACCCCAAATATGAACATAATTGTTAGTTAATGCAAGTTCAGAATAAAGGTGCATTTTACCATTCAAAATTGAGACCAAACATTCTGAAGATTTTAGCTTTCTATATTCCAATACATTTTTCCTTAATTGTTCTTCTTGGGTGGATAAATGAAGGACGTGCTTAACTGAACAAAACAACAATTGTGCTGCCAATTTGTTCAGTCTTGATTTACACATTTAGAAGTTGGTATTGTGAAACTATTGAAGGCAGAACATGAGATCTTTACTAATGGACTGCACTAGATTTTAGAACAAAAGGTGAAGTGAGCAATCAAATTAAACAAAACAGTTAACTCTAAATAGAGTTGGATGTCTATGTAGATTCCAATAGAGTTATACTTAAACTGAAAGGGTTTTTTTTATGTTTCAAGAAGTATTTTCATATTTCTGAAACATTAATAATAATAATTGAATTACTGTGCTAGCAGAGAAAGAAAATGGAAACATAATTATCTTATATATTGTAAATATTCTGAGTTTCACACTGTATGTATTAGGAATCATAATGTATAATGTATAAATATCTTAATGCATTTTCATTATGGATTTTTTTTCAAAGACACTTTGATAACAACATCTTACAAATGTTGCTAGTCCTCTAGGATCAGTGCTATAAGGAAGTCATTAATATTTATCTTAATACTCATTTTTCAAAACTGAGATGCTCATTGATTTGATTCATCTTGTAAAGACGCATTAACACATGCTTAGTATAGATTTAGTAGAAACTCTCATCCAGGTAACAAACTATAATGAATACATGATTGCTCGTACCAATGTTATTCAACTTTGGCAACTTTAAGATTCATGGACACCAACTCCCAGAATTCCCCAGCCACCATGCTGCCAAGGTTGAGAAACACAGACTTACCCATTCCAAAAATGTGTATTAACTCTGTTATCTCTCGTAGGGATTTAGAGTTTAACTGCATTGCCTAATGTTAACTTATATTAGAAAATATATTTTCTAATTCATCTTCTACTTTGTAGTTAAAGTATTCTAACTTTTAAATTCATCTTTAAATATGAAAGGTAATGATTGTTCATTAGAAGAATAAAGATAATAGGATGAGCTCAGTGGTGAAATTCAGCCGGTTATATCAGGTTTGGGCGAACTGGTATCACTGGTGGTGGGAGGTTCTGTCCACCCACCCAGATGTCATCAAATCCCGTTTTTGACACACTGCACATGCACAGAAGGTCCACGCTCATATTTGCGAACCAGTAGCAGAGGTAAATTGATTTCATCCCTGGATGAGCTGTGGGTGCATATGTCTTCCAAATCTCCTTTGGATTTTGGAGGTATCATGATCTTCACCACAAAGGGGGCAGTAGGATATCTATAAATTTTTTTCTGCTTTTTAAGTAGTAATTGCTAATCTGAGATAATTCCTTTTGTCTTTTTTTTCGCCAAGCACAGGTTTTCAAGCCTTCTAGGATGCAGTTAGCTAGAGTGCTAATCTACCATGTATTTAATCCCCAAATCCAGCTGTGCTACCTTATTTTGTCAGAGGGTGACGCTCCTGGCATAATTGAGCAAAGAATGTACAGACTATTTGCCAAGAGAACATATTCCCAACGGAGTCTAATGGTGACAGGTAGAACCAGCTTTAACCAGGTTTAAAATTGACAATGAAGATTTTGATGGGGGTGGATAGGTCAACCATGAATAGTAAAGGATCGAGCAGTTGAGAAATAAGCTGTACATTAGCACCCTTCTCTAAAACTTTCAAAAAAAAAACACATTTGCATCATTAGCCACCAGATCACAAATTAAAATTAGGTTAAACATATGTTTAGTCATCATCTTTTTCAACACAATGCTAGCAGGATTTTGTTTCCTAACTTGCTTCTTTAGCGATACAAATAAGAACGTCACCCTTTCAAATATTTAATAGACCTTGCAAGTTATTATAAACTCCACCAACTGAGAATTGAAGTTATAACATCAATTGTTGTGAAGGGAATGTTAAAATTACATGAGGTGGGTATGTTGTTTCTAGACCAATCGTTCACCATGTCAATGACAACCCGGCAGAAATAATCCACTGAGGGACAATCCCTTTATTTCAAAACGGTTCATTTACTTTCTTGTTAGCTCTATATTCCCCATAGATCCCAGTAGATTAAAAAAGCAAGAAGAAGAAAAAAGCAAAAGCAAAAAAAAAAAAAAAGACCAGGATTTTTTTCACGCAACTCGTAGTGAAGAAACAAAAGGAGGAGGAAAGCAGGAGGAAGAAATGGGAGACTGAAGATGGCTCTGTTAAAATCAGAGCTGATTAGAATGGCTCTTCCTAATTACTCTTTGGACAAGGAGAGAACTCCAGATTGTCCTCAAATGCTCCATACTGTTGCTCCTTGCAGCAGTCTGCACCACACTGTAACAGTTCACTGTAAAGAACTGCCAAAGAGGCACTAAGAGTTGTTAACCTAATATTGTGAAACTTCTTCTCCTGTAACATTGTACTGCAAAGTAGGGCATACAAAACCTTTGCCAGACAAATTCTTGAATACAGTTCGTCTGACTGGAACCCACACTGTATATTGGACATTAATACAATCGAATGGGTCCAGAGCAGTGGTGGGTTGCCAATGTTTTTACTACTGGTTCAGGCGCACTCTCATGTGCACTTGCATGTGTGCACAACTCTTCTCCGTATGCCAGTGGTGGGTTTCAAAATTTTTTAGAACCTCTTCTGTAGGTGTGGCCTGTTTTGTGGGAGTGGCTTGCCGGCCATGTGACCAGGTGGGAATGGCTTGCCAGTCATGTGACCGAGTGGGAGTGGCTTGGCAGTCATGTGACTGGGTGGGCATGGCCAACTTGTAAAATGTGGTGAAACTCACTTAACAATGCTCTTGCTTAGCAACCAAAATGTTGGCTCAGAAACTCTGGCATTTGAAACACACAAGTCTTAAAGCTGTCAAGTTACAAGACCCTTGCACTCCTAACCCTTTAGAAAAAAAACCCCATGGGTGTTCAAACTTGACAGCTTTAAGACTTGTGGACTTTAACTACCAGAATTACTCCTCTCACTCTTCATCTTGATGATGTGCGGGCGGGTGGGGTGAGGGAGCTGGAACCGGTTCTAAACGGCACTGTAGATTTGTGGAACCTGTTCTATAGAAGAGGTTAGAACTGGCAGGAAGCCACCCCTGGCGCATGCACATTTATTTTTATAAAATAAATTATGACATGGTGCAATATGACCATGCATTGTTCATCTGAGGTTGTATTTACTTACTTTTAAAAACTGTAAGGACTAGATGATTTTTATTATGTTCTGCTATGTAAAACCATGGATCTCAAAGAGGGTGTACTTACTTTTTTATATGACTGCATATTTGAATCTCTTACTTCGGGGAACCCTATAATTCCAGCTGTTCCTGGAATGTCTCAGAGGGCATTCCTTCTAATGGACTTTGATTCCACACATATTCTGCCACATGTAATTGTCTTTATAACAACACCAATGCAAAATAATTGCTAGCTTAGCTAATGAGATTAAACTTTCATTTGAGACCTTATTAAACCTATGTACATGCTGAGAGTCTTTAATTGTTGACAGTATGTCAGCTCCCATCATCATTACCATGATCATCATCATGTAAATAAGAAAATTCAAGACAAAGTGAAGGAAGAAAAAAAGTACAATCCTCTGAGTGGCATGATAGATGGTGCAAATATGTCCCAAACAGGCTCTACACTTTGTAGAGAGGAAACAGTTTAAAACATCACTGGAAAGGCTAGAATTGAAAGCTTTAGCCATTTGGGGCAAAGTTCTTTTATTTATTTTTGGGTTATTTTTAGTCAATGGTTTTTTTAAAAATGGACCTGTTTAAGCCTAATGATAAACATATGGTTTTGCTCTTTAAAATATATTTTAGAAAACACTCTGAAAATTACTGTTATTCCTCCATCATAGAGTTTGTATATGTACCGTATTAGCCGGCGTATAAGACGACTTTTTGGCCCCGAAAAACATGCCTCCAAATGGGGGGGGTCGTCTTATACGCCGGGTCATCCGCGAGGTCCCCTTCACGTTCCTCGTCTCCCTGGATGCCGTCCAGAGCCGCGCCGAGACTTGCCGCTTTTCCATGCATGCCTATCTTTTGCATGTCAACCAGTCGGGGCATCTGAGGTCCATACTCAACTGGAGGGCGCCGCGTTGGGGAAGCGCCCCCCCCCAGCCCCGGGGCTGCCCCCTCCCTTCTTTCCCTCGCCTCCTTCCGAGCCAAGGATATTTATTCTCCATGGTGCCGCCGTTCCCTTCTCCGCATGGCCCGAGCGCCTGTTCCTTACTGCGATGGTCTCAGCAGCTCCCAGCGCGCCGCCCGGCTCGCCCGCTCATGGCTCTTGCCCGCTGCCCGCCTCGAAAGCCGGGAGGGAAGCGACCCCCTTCCACGGTGTGGCAGCGGGCAAGAGCCGTGAGCGGGCGAGCCGGGCGGCGCGCTGGGAGCTGCTGAGACCATCGCAGTAAGGAACAGGCGCTCGGGCCATGCGGAGAAGGGAACGGCGGCACCATGGAGAATAAATATCCTTGGCTCGGAAGGAGGCGAGGGAAAGAAGGGAGGGGGCAGCCCCGGGGCTGGGGGGGGCGCTTCCCCAACGCGGCGCCCTCCAGTTGAGTATGGACCTCAGATGCCCCGACTGGTTGACATGCAAAAGATAGGCATGCATGGAAAAGCGGCAAGTCTCGGCGCGGCTGTGGAGGGTTTCCTCTTTCCCCCTCTGTGTGTCTGTTAGACTCTGATTCCCCCCCCGTCTTTCTACAGACACACAGAGGGAGAAGAGAGAGGGGAAAGGAGGAAACCCTCCACAGCCGCGCGGGGACTCCACGCCGTCTCCGCGCGGCTGTGGAGGGTTTCCTCTTTCCCCCTCTGTGTGTCTGTTAGACTCTGATTCCCCCCCCCGTCTTTCTACAGACACACAGAGGGAGAAGAGAGAGGGGAAAGGAGGAAACCCTCCACAGCCCCGCGGGGACTCCACGCCGTCTCCGCGCGGCTGTGGAGGGTTTCCTCTTTCCCCCTCTGTGTGTCTGTTAGACTCTGATTCCCCCCCCGTCTTTCTACAGACACACAGAGGGAGAAGAGAGAGGGGAAAGGAGGAAACCCTCCACAGCCCCGCGGGGACTCCACGCCGTCTCCGCGCGGCTGTGGAGGGTTTCCTCTTTCCCCCTCTGTGTGTCTGTTAGACTCTGATTCCCTCCCCCCCGTCTTTCTACAGACACACAGAGGGAGAAGAGAGAGGGGAAAGGAGGAAACCCTCCACAGCCCCGCGGGGACTCCACGCCGTCTCCGCGCGGCTGTGGAGGGTTTCCTCTTTAGACTCTGATTCCCTCCCCCCGTCTTTCTACAGACACACAGAGGGAGAAGAGAGAGGGGAAAGGAGGAAACCCTCCACAGCCCCGCGGGGACTCCGGTGCCGGTCCGCGGCTTCATAGGAACCGGGCCGCAGGGCCGGCGAGGAGGAGGGAGCAGCGCCCTGGCCAGAGGATGGGTGAGCGCGCCTCCACGCCTCCTTCCGACGGCCACCTCAGCGCCCTGCACCTTCAGGGGCTTCCTGGAGGGGCCAGCATCTCGACTGGGGAGGTTATCCCACAGCGGGCGGGCGAAGGACCCAAGCTGCGTGCCGCCAAAGCCATCCGGGCGCCGCACGCCCAGCCCCGGACGGCTTCGGCAGCACGCAGCTTGGGTCCTTTGCCCGCCCGCCCGCTGCGGGATAACCTTCCCAGTCGACATGCTGGCCCCTCCTCCTCGCCTGCACTAGCCGCAGCTTGGGTCTTCTGTCCCCTCGCTGCGGGATAACCTCCGCAACCGACATGCCCGCCCGCTGCGGGATAACCTTCCCAGTCGACATGCTGGCCCCTCCTCCTCGCCTGCACTAGCCGCAGCTTGGGTCTTCTGTCCCCTCGCTGCGGGATAACCTCCGCAACCAACATGCTGCTTCCCCGGGTGGAGGGAGGGAGAGAATGGCAGACGCACAGAGAGGCAGACTTAGAGAGACAGAAAGAGAGAGAGGGGGAAACAGACACACACCCACACACCCACACACACACAGAGTGACAGATGGGGGGGGGAGAGAGAGAGAGAGAGAAACAGAGAAGGAGAAAGAAAGAAAAATAGGAAAAAAGATGAATGGAGGGTGGGAGGGAGGGAGTGAAAGAAAGAAGGGGGAGGGAGGAGGAAGGGAGCAGTGAAAGAAGGAAGGAAGGAAAGAAAGAAAGAAAAAGAAAGAGGGATGGAGGAAAAGAGGGAAGGAAGGAAAGAAGGGAGGGAGGGGGAGGGAGGCAATGGAAGGAAGGAAAGGAAAGGAAAGGAATGGAAAGGAAAGGAATGGAAAGGAAAGGAAGGGAATCCAGAAGTGGAGGGCCTGGTTGCCAAGGGGAACGGGGAAGCATCCCTCCTCCCCCGGCACCAGCAGCGTGGGAGCTGGACAGTAAGCAGGCAAGCGATCTTGTCGCTGTCGTGCCCAAGCAGGTGCCTCTGCTGCTGCTGCTCCCCTCCCCGCCTCACCCCTTGCCAAACCCTGGTAATATGGTGGAAGAGGGGGGGGAGGGAAAGAAGGAAGGGTGGGTGAGTTGCTTTCCCGGGAAGCTGGTGGCAGAGGCTTTTCCTATGTGGCCTTGGATCGCTCCTTTCCACCCACCCCCCTCCTCACCGTTTCTCTGCCTGCTCTGCACCTTTTCCCCAAGAAACCGGTAGAATCAGGGTGATGTGGCCTGTGGAAAGATTAATTTGCCGGAAGTTTGAAGTATTGGGTGATGAGGGACGGATTGAAACAAATTTCAGTCATTGTATTGTTGATATTTGTCCAGCAGTCAAACGTTTTATTTGGTGTGTGGAAGGTGTGCAGAAGAGGGGGTAGTCTTATACGGGGAGTATATAACAAACTCTATATTTTGAGTGGAAATGATGGGGGGTCGTCTTATACGCCCAGTCGTCTTATACGCCGGCAAATACGGTATATCCTGTTATTGTATTATTCTAATCTGTATTGAGCTCCATCTACTGGCCAAAGACAAAACCTTTTATTGTTTAGAACAGGGGTCCCCAACCTTTGCAACTTTAAGTCTGAAGGACTTCAGCTCCCAGAATTGTCCTTCAGACTTAAAGTTGCAAAGGTTGGGGACCCCTGGTTTAGAACATGGGTGTCAAACTTGTGGCATCAAGTCATCACATGATGCTTGTGATATTTTTTTTCCCTTTCCAGAGCTGGGGTGGGCGTGGCTTGCACATGATGCATTTGGCCCCTCAGGCCACCAGTTTGACATTCCTCATTTAAAAAGTTGGTTTTAATAGCGTTTTGACCTTACAGAGTGCCCATCCTCCTATCCTCCCTCATTTTGGAAAGAAACACAGCACAGGTGCACCTTGAGAAACCAGACTCCATTATCTAACATTCTGAGGATTTAAATGCACTTGGAAGAATCCACCTAATCTGTGGCACATATTCATCTGAGGGAAAAAAAATCCATGAATAATAGAATAGGAATAGGATCTAGAAGGGACCTTGGAGGTCTTCTAGCCAATCCCTCTGTTCAAGCAGCAAACTCTATACCAGTGATGGTGAATGTTTTTCTTGTGCAGTGACAAAATTGTGCTTATTGCGTGCATGTGCCCACTCAATCTCTCCGTCCACCTGCGCATGCATGCACGACCCCTTCCCAGCCTCCGGAGGCTTTCCTGAAGCCTGGGGAGGGCAAAAATCGCCTCCCCTGGCCCCCCAGAGGCTCTTTGAAAGCTCGAAATGGATCATTCCTGAACTTCCAGTTAGCCCGTTGGGGCCATTTTTTGCCCTCCCCAGGCTTCAGGAAAGCCTCCAGAGACTGGGGAGGGTGAAAAACAGCTCCAACAGGCCAACTGGAAGTTCGTTTCAGAACGTCTGGTGGGACCATTGGGGCTGGTTTTTGCCCTCCCCAGTCTCTGGAGGCTTTCCTGAAGTCTGGGGAGGGCAAAAAACAGCCCCAACAGCCCAACCGGAAATTTGGGGATGAACTTCCGGTTGGCCCCTTGGGCCATTTTTTGCCCTACCCAGCCTCTGAAGTGCCATAGGTTCACCATCATGGCTGTATATTATTTCAAGTAAGTGACTGTCTAGTCTCTTCTTAAGAAGCTCCAGTGATGGAGTGCCTGTGATTTTTGAATGCAAGCTATGCCATTGTTTACTTGTCCTCAGTGTTAGGAACTTTCTCCTTAATTCCAGGTTGCTTCTCTCTTTGTAGTTTCCAACCATTGTTTCTTGTCCTGCCCTCTGGTGCTTTGTAGAATAATTTTACCCCCTCGTGTTTGTGGCAACACCTCAAATACTGGAATACTGCTATCATGTCACCCTGATTCTTCTTTTCCTTAGGCTAGCCAAGCCCAAATCCTGCACTCATTCATCATATGTTTTAGTCTCCAGGCCTTTGATAATCTTAGTTGCTCTTCTCTGAAAATCAACATCTTTTTCATAGTATGGTGACTAAAATTGGTTTCAGTAATCCAGGTGTGGTCTTACTAGGGTTTTATAAAGGGTACTAATCTATATAAATAAAAATGTAAAATAGTTTGTACAAAGCAGCTAATCTCAAAAACTACTGCACCGATTTACCTCAAATTTTCACACAATGTTCCCAAGGACTTCCGATAATAGAATATGTACTCATTTTGTGCCTAGCACATGTGTGTCATGTGCAAGGTACACAAATGTAAAATGTACCCACTGATCAGGTTTTCACCTCCCTGTAACTCCTCCCACCAACAGTCATTTCCTCAGCAACGTATGGAGGCCTCTTAGGGCCAAAAAGGCACTGGTATAGCAAACTCCCAGGTAGCCCATAGAGAGAGAGAAAGAGGGAGAAATACAGTTTAATAAAAGAGGGACTAGGGGAGACAGGATAGCAGCCTTCCAATATCTCAGGGGTTGCCACAAACAAGAGAGAGTCAAGCTATTCTCCAAAGCACCTGAGGGCAAAACAAGAAGCAATGGGTGGAAATTAATCAAGGAGAGAAGCAACTTAGAACTGAGGAGAAATTTCCTGACAGTTAGAACAATTAACCAGTGGAACAGAAATTGCCTCCAGAAGTTGTGAATGCTCCAACACTTAAGAAGATGTTGGATAGCCATTTGTCTGAAATGGTATAGGGCTTCCTGCCTAGGCAGGGGGTTGGACTAGATGACCTCCAAGGTCCCTTCCAACTCTGCTATTGTATTATTGTATTACAGTAGGTTGGTAGATAGGGGAATAGATAGAGAGGGAGAAATACAATAGGTAGGTAGGTACGTAGATAGAGGGATAGATAGGGAGAAATACGGTAGGTAGGTAGGGGGGATAGATAGATAGGGAGAAACACAGTAGGTAGGTAGGTAGATAAGGTGATAGATAGAGAGGGAGAAATATGGTAGGTAGGTTGGGTGATAGATAGATAGGGAGAAACACAGTAGGTAGGTAGGTAGGTAGGTAGGTAGGTAGGTAGGTAGGGTGATGACAGAGAGGGAGAAATACGGTAGTTGGTAGGTAGGTAGGTAGGTAGGTAGGTAGGTAGGGGGATAGATAGATAGATAGGTAGATAGATAGAGAGAAACACAGTAAGTAGGTAGGTAGGTAGATAGGGTGATATTTATTTATTTATTTATTTATTTAAATTTATATCCCGCCCTTCTCCAAGAAGAGATAGAGAGGGAGAAATACAATAGGTAGGTAGGTAGATAGAGGGAGAAAAGGAAGAAATACAGTAGGTAGGTAGAGGGATAGATAGAGAGGGAGAAATACAGTAGGTAGCTAGGTAGGTAGAGGAATAGATAGAGAGGGAGAAATACAGTAGGTAGGTAGGTTGGGGGTTATAAGGTGGTTGCGTGTATGTGTGCAGGTGTAGATCTACACACAGATTGGTTGGTATAGCTAGTACCTCCTATGATCTTAATTCTATGCCTCTGTTTATACAACCCAGGATTGAATGTAGCTGTTTTGGCTGCTGCTGCATACTGCTGGCTTATATTCAAGTCACCATTCACTAGGACTCCAAGGTCCCTTTCACTGTTACTGTTTTTGAGCCAGGTCTCTTCTAATCTGCACTTATACCTTTGATGTTTCCTGCCTAAATGTAAAACTTTGCTTTTCTCCACATTAACATTCATTTTGTTAGATTAAGCCCATTATTCAAGTTTGTAAAGATTGTTTGGATCCTCAGCTTGTCTTCAGGGGTGTTGGCTATTCCTGCCAGTTTAGTGTCATCTGCAAATTTGATGAGTTCACCTTCTATTCCAAGTAAGCCTTGTGGTACCCCACTGCTTACTTCTCTCCATGTAGATGTAGTACCTTTAAGGACTACTCATTGATGGTACATAGTATCACTGGTGAAACTTGGACTTTATCTGTATTTGATAATTGTTATTCTCACCAGAAACTCAACAATGTTTATTTTATATGTGGGTTCTTACTGTATGTATTTCTATTTCCCCCCAGTTTTACATCCTGTTCCTTTAATAAAGTGTCAAGATCTACGTACCCAGTTTGGTTTATTGAAGGATAGGTGGGTTTAACGACATGTTAAGCTGCACCCAGGGTAACATGTATTGAGGACAAAACAGTCACAATGCCAAATATTGAATTGCCACTGAATTTGGTCAACTGAATTGAGCAATTCTAGGAGTCACAAAAAAGGCAGCAGATGCCAAACGTTGCTTCCCCATCCTAGACAGATGTTATCCAAAAAAAGACAACTGAATCAGAAATATAGTAATAAATGTAGCTATCATAAGTAGCTCTTGATTGGTAGCTTCATTTGGGAAACTGCCCCGGGATTTCAGATGGTAACATTCTAAACCAAAATTAAACTTGGCAAGTAAAGTTTCCTGCTGAGCGTATGTGTGAGATGTAACGGGAACAGCACGGAGGGTACTGTTAATTGCCTCAGCTGGACATGTGTTGATTAATTAAAGCTTCTTTTGGAAATGCTCTTCATTTTTCTGCTGAGCCTGTCAAGCTGCTCAGTTATTAAACCTCAGTGCCTCCCTCATGGTATCCCTTAGGAATGGTCAGAGATGCTTGCATAGTTTGGAATACAAAAACAGGTGTGTAAAGTTGGGGTTATTGTTATTAACTGCAGTGAATAGGGAATTGCAGATTATTTTAGTCAGATTTCTTTTTGCATACATCTTGAGTGGCAAGCCAAAAAAACTGAAAAATTTAAAACAGCACTGGTGCCTCTCACAAGAGCTCAGATGTTCTTTGTGTGTCTCTCGGTGCATTTCAGATTTTTTTTTTTGAAACAGATGGGACAATTTTCACCAATTTAATTTTGACTATCAAAATCATATTTATAAATTTCTGCTCAGGTTAAAAAAACCAAGATCAGAAAATATGTAACAATTCTAAAAATATCAGAATATAACAAATTATGTTGTTGTTTTTCCTCTTGATCATACAGAAGAAGAACTGGATGGGTATCATCAAAGTACAACAGGTTTGGCGTGAACAAGTATGTGTTTAATTAAACATTTTCAATGTCATTTTAATTAAGTGATTTAAATCTTGACTTTAATGTTTATTATGTGGAAATAAAGGACTTTTTGCAAATATAATGATATATTTTCTTCTTCTACCAAAAATAAAAAGGTTGCATTATGCATTATAATACAAAATTCTGTCTCGATTTTCACCTTCCACTCGTGGTTGGTCAGAATGCCAGACACTATTAATGTGCAAATGTGCTTATTTTATGTACAAAAAAAGGTTGTCATCAGTTTTGCCTGCAGCAAACCAGAAAGTTCAAGGGAAGTCAGCTTCATCTACTGCAGGAAAGAGAGAACTGCTCATAGAGAACTCTAAATATTTTATTATGTTCAAGTGTGGCATGCAGAATTGTGCCATATTATGTGCCCATATATGCTAGGATTTCTATGTGTGCATGCCTGCCTACAGGTACAACATGTAATCATGAGAGGCAAGCATGATGTGTTTTGTCATCTCAAAACAGCTTGCATGGAAAAAGGAAAATCATTTGTGCTCCTCCTTAGCAGATTAATTGCTAATAGGATTGCAACTTTACCACAATTTAAAGAGGGGAAAAAAATAGGAATGGCAGGATTAACAATGTTGTCAGTTGGATGGCAAGTCTAATAAATGTCAATGCTTAATCTTAAAAACAACAAATAAAACACAACCATGTCAGGCACTAAGGTTGTATTTTAATTTTCAGAAAATATTGAAATTTCAAAAATAAGAACTAGAATAATTATTATTTGGAGCTGAAATAATATTTCCTTTTTCCTTATAAGGGTATCCTTAAAACTGCACAATTAGGGTATAAAACTTTATAACAACTATGATCTAATTTAACGATGATTGTAGGTTATAACTGGAGCTGAAAATATTTCATGTATCACAATCCCAGGATAACTAAAATGTGTACACATAGACACACAGACAGGTGCACACACACACATTTATGTTTTATGCAATATAGTTTTAGCAAATCTGTTTCCTGGTGCACGTTAGGAGATTATGTCTAGGAATTTATCCACCATCATTAGTCAATAGAATTAGCAAATTATCCTTGCCACAACTAGGCTGCTACATTATGCATAATAATGTGCTAATTTTGTTTTATCCCGAGGCAATATTGTAATCATTGATAAATCATAGTTTAATTAACTAAGGGGAAATGGAGAACTTAAATAGAAAAATAGCACTAGCTTATAAAAATTATTTATTGAGACATTGAGACTGAAATACATTACCCTGACTGATTTCAAGTCTGTAGACCCTAGATTTCAAGAGGTAGGTTGATCCATTGCACTTGGGGCATAAATGCTTAGAACATGCAACATTGTGAAGGGACGTTTAATTTCAACAAGGTTTTGAAGCAAAGCAATCTTTTAAAGTTGATTCACAAAATGACATGATCATCCTGCTTCTAAGAAGCAGGATAAAAAAGAAACATGCTGCTTCTCTTTTATTTCTGAAGCTTCTTCCGCATTTGGCAGTTTCTCAATGGCCTCAGGTCATGGTGACTATTATATCAGCACATCATGACCTCAATTAAATGAACTGCATCCTTACAAGGGAGCAAACAGTGACGACTCTATAGTGCAAAATGCCTGGTAAGCAGGGCTGCCTTCAAAGGGCCTAGGGTGGAGAGAGGGAAGGCGTTGCATCTAAAAAGAGGGTGGTAAATGTGTAACTTTATGCTCTGTGATGAAGCAGCAGCAAGAGACTTTCAAGGCCTATCTTTGAGGCCTTGGGAGGTCTTTGAGTGTTGCACTCAAATGACATAGAAATGGGGCTACAAAAACGATTGAAGCTTCATTATTATACAGAGAAGATTGTCATCCTATTCTGAATTTGTCAACTCCCTCTTCTTAAAAATGTGACATTTGAGAGATCTCTGAGGACATTCCCAAGTCTTCACGGAAAACCTGCTCTTATGGCTTTCCCTGACACACTTTAAACAGACCTTTAGCAGAATGTATACAAGCATGACGTATTACACCAAGACCAAGTCAACGAATATTTAAGAAAAGAGCACAGAAATATTTTATAAAAATCTCTTGACAAGGGTGAACCAATAAGAACTACCACTCCTTATTTTGGAAATTCTGCTCTTTCTGATTTTTTTTTTTTGGGGGGGGAGCTCATTCTCACCAAGTTCTGGGAAACAATTGTCATGAATGGATATTTCTTGAGAGATATCAGCAGCTGCTAGCAGGGCACATTTACAGTTTTCTCCCATTTACAATCCCATCTGTGTCTATAGTCACTTGTGTATTAGTGTGAACAAATGGCTTGATAAGAGTTTATTCAAATTTTGCTATGATACTCCAGGGGCAAAATCAGAAAGCAAGTTTTGTTCAAGCAGATTGAGCCCGTTTTGGATATACAACTGTGGTTATGAAATTAGTTGCAAATGAAAACACCAGGGAACTGAAATTTTTATAAGCAAATCCAGTATTTAAAAAACAGTATTCACAGATGTGCCCTGACAATAGTCTGAAATTTGAATAACTGAATGTTAGATCTTTAATTGTCTCCAATTAGATGAAATATAATTTAACAACAGTTCTACAAACATCGTGGGCATTTGAGAAGCAACAAACTAACTTGCTTAATTATTATTAATTGTATTGACGTGCATAATGTTTTTTGAGGAGTACATATGTATTTTTTAAAAGACTCACTGATGAAACAACCTGGTAAATAAGGCCAGAGAACGTGAACATGAAAAATGTGTGTGAGTTTTCAAATCCTATTTTACAAAGATGTAGGAATGACACCCTTGAAAAAGACAATTTCCACAGAGGCATGGTATGGACAGAACAATTTACAAAAAAGTGCTGTGTAGCATAAGCAAAACCACGAGACAGCATGAAATACCAAAGAACATACACTGTACGCTTGACCAAATCACACATTGCCTTGAAATGTTGAAAGTGTTGACAAAAATATGTTATAAATGCCTATTTTGAAAAGAAGTTTGAACAAAAGGTTCAGTCAAGCAACTCTAGAGAGAGGAGAGGAAAAATGTGCAATATAGTGTAAAGCAAAGCACATTATAATAAAAGTAGCAGATAAAAAGGCAGTGTAACAAGTTTCAACCAAGCAGACATTCTAGGCTGGAGATAAATTTATTGGAAATTCTCAAATACAATCTTGGGTTATCCTATATAGACATATACTCTAGAAAGTCTGCATATTATTTTTATTTAAAAGAAAACTTTTATAGAAAGTGATTCTTAGAGAAAAACATAAGAGTTCCAAAATAAGACAAATGACTGAAATGTTTTAAATTTAAGTTACCAAACTTAAATTATGGATCTCAAGTTCTCTTGGAGGGAGCCTCAATTTATAAGGTTGTAAAGCTCCAGAAGTGATGGAGCAGACATAAAATTTAGAGAACAAATAAAAATCTTGAAAGATGCAGCTAGTAATGCATTCAATTGAGTCTAGGGCAATAATTATTTGAAGTTGAGGAAAGAGTACTATTGTTATTTTGTTGTTATAAGAAATTGTCAAATTTTGACAACCTGCTTGCTTTACTTAAATGGAAGTTGCCATGCCATATGTTAATATAAGGAACTGTGGCTTTTTAAGGAATGGGAAAGTCCTATTTTGGTGGAGTCCTTGATGCTCCCTGACCTTGGTTGTTTGCTTGCAGATAGTGTGTTTCCTTCTTAGCTTTTTCATTGTTTATTTTGAATGGTGTGTAAATATGGTTTATTTCTATGTGTCTGTTGATGGCTGATTCATCTAAGTTCCAAGTTTCCAGGAATTCCCAGTTTTGGATTAGAAGGAAACAAAAAAGGATTAGAATGCCCCTAATCCAGAGACTACCCAACCACACTCCTACCAACATTGGCAGGTCAAGCTGGGGACAACTATACCTTCACTCACACTAATGATGTAATCTAGTTGAATAATGAAAGCAAACAGACAAGTTCAGAGAGCACCAGCCAAATTCAGAGAGTATCAAGGACTTCACAATTCAATTCTGAACTGCATCTATTCTCTTCCATTGGAGTCCTATTTCTTCTCATAACTGGAGTTTCCAAGGCAGTTCTGATTCAAACTAACTTAATTTTTCATTTTCCATCAAATTAAATTTGGTTTACCTATAAGCAAGCTGGAACTGTATTAACTATTAATAATAATAATAATAATAATAAATTGGGATTTATTAACCGCACCCTCTCCCCACAGGGACCCGGGGCGGTGCACAGGCATAATTAAAAACAATATACAATAATACAAATATTTCTTAAAATCGAATTAAATAAATCTACCCGTGCTAAAAACATAAATTAAAAACCCATTTAAAATTTATAATTAAAAGACAGAGAGAACTATTCAAGGCCGGCCAGTCGAAAGAGATGGGTCTTCAATTTTACACGGAAGGAGCGGAGGTCGGTGGTCGTTCTAATATCAGGGGGAAGGTCGTTCCAGAGGGCCGGGCCCGCCACAGAGAGCGCCCTTCCCCTGGGCGTCGCCCGCTGACAAAGTCTAGTGGACGGCACCCGGAGAAGCCCCTCTCTGTGGGAGCGAATCGGTCGTGAGGATGTGTGGGGCAGGATCCGATCTCGCAGATAGCTAGGTCCCGAGCCATGGAGCGCTTTGAAGATGATAACTAACACCTTGAAGCGCACCCGGAAGACGACAGGTAGCCAGTGCAGCTCGCGCAAGAGCGGTGTTACGTGGGCAAACCTAGAGGTGCCCATAATTGCTCGCGCGGCCGCATTCTGAACTAACTGAAGCCTCCGGGTGCACCTCAAGGGGAGCCCCATGTAGAGAGAGTTACAATAGTCCAGTCGGGATGTCACGAGGGCATGAGTGACTGTGCGAAGGGCGTCCCGATCCAATAGGGGGCGCAATTGGCGAACCAGGCGAACCTGGTAAAACGCCCTCCTGGCCACGGCTGTCACTTGCTCTTCCATAGACAGCCGGGTATCCAGGAGGACACCCAAATTGCGCGCCCCATCCACAGGGGCAAGATGTTCGCCCCCTATGGCCAGCGTTGGAGAAAGCTGGTTGAATCGGGCAGCCGGAAACCACAGCCACTCGGTCTTGGTCGGGTTGAGCCTAAGTCCGTTACTTCCCATCCAGATCCGCACGGCTTCCAGGCACTGGCACATCACCGCTACGGCATCGTTGGGGTGGTTTGGGGTAGATATGTACAGCTGGGTGTCATCAGCGTACAGATGGTACTCTACCCCAAAACCACGGATGATCTCACCCAACGGCTTCATATATGCATTAAACAGGAGAGGCGAGAGGACCGACCCCTGAGGCACCCCGCATGTGAGGGGTCTCGGGGTCGACCTCTGCTCTCCTGCCCGCACAAATTGCGATCGGCCAGAGAGGAAGGAGGAGAACCACCGCAAAACAGTGCCTCCCACCCCCAACCCCCCCAGCCGATGCAATAGGATACCATGGTCGATGGTATCGAAAGCCGCTGAGAGGTCTAATAGGACCAGGATGGAGGAACATCCCCCATCTCTGGCCCTCCAGAGATCATCTACCAACGCGACCAATGCCGTCTCGGTGCTATGCCCGGGCCGAAAGCCGGACTGGCGCGGATCTAGATAGTCAACTTCCTCCAGGTGACGGGGAAACTGTTGTGCCACCACACTCTCAACAACCTTCGCCAAGAAGGGAAGGTTGGAGACTGGACGGTAGTTGTTCAAAATAGCTGGGTCCAAAGAGGGCTTCTTGAGGAGGGGCCTCACCATAGCCTCTTTTAGGGAGGCAGGCAAGGAACCCTCACTCAAGGATGCGTTGATAACCTCTTGGAGCCAGCCTCGTGTCACCTCCCAGGATGCCAGTACAAGCCAGGAGGGGCACGGGTCCAATGAACATGTGGTGGCTCGCAGTCGCCCACGTAACCTGTCCATATCCTCGGAAGTAACGGGGTCAAACTCCTCCCAAACAAGATCTCCCTCGTGGCATCCCACTGGGCCATGAATGGGGGCTAGCTCACTCTGTATCTGGGCGGTTTTCTCCTGCAGAAAAATCACAAATTCCTCTGCCCTACCCTGTAACGGGGCTTCCCGCTCCCTCTGTTGGAGGAGGGAACGGGTCACCCTAAACAGGGCGGCAGGGCGGTTTTCTGCGGATGCTATGAGGGTGGCACAATGATGACGTTTGGCCACCCTCAGCGCCACAATGTAAGTCCGTAAATGGGCTCTTACCTGTGTCCGGTCAGATTCAGAGCGGCTAGCCCTCCATCTTCTCTCTAGGCATCTCTTGCGGCGTTTCATCCTTGGTCCTCAAGAAAAAACCAAGACAATGGGAAACATATCTAGATTTATTGCTGCATCCCTAACACTTAACCCAGTATCCTCCTATAACTTGGTCACCCACAAATATTGTTAGGCAAAAATATGGATTGGAAGATTCATTTATCAACACATTTTTATCTGAGAAAGAAACTTTTGTGGATGGCATGATGTTTACAGCAATCTGTCAGAGGACAATGATCAAAAAGTCTTTTGGGAGGTTGTCTCGTCTCCCTTACTTACACGTTTTGTGGTTGCCAGGCAGGCCACTGTGCTTTTGCTTTGATGACAGTCAAAACCTCATCACTCTGTAAAAGAGAAACAATGCGCATCAATAAAGAAAATTATGTTTGAACGGTATGGTGAATAACATTCTGCAGTGATTTATAACGAGCAGAAAAGGCACTTGATTTCAAATGTCTCCTCAATAATTTTCACAAAGAGATACAGCTCCTTTCCTTTTGAGGAAGTGAACTATACACATTATATCAATCAATCAATCAATCAATCAATCACTCAATCAATCAATCTTCCTGTTTGTCCTGAAAGCAAGCAATATCTCTGACGTAAGGTTTTTAGTTGCCAAGTCATGTTTTGAATTAATCTTGTGATGTGCAGGTGCACATCGGGAGGTTACATTGGAATTGACTTCTTATGGTAATTTCCGCAAGGATTATTTCACAGTGAGGAGAATATGAATCTCCCACTGAGAAAATATTTACCGTGACAATGAAACACAGAGCAACGCATTTGCAATCTGTAAACGTATTTTGTCAAACTGTATTTTAGGCAAAAGCAATGAAACTTTTGGAGTCGACACACTGTACACTCCGCTCTGAAGGTGGCAATTTTTTCAAGTGTCAGGCATTCTTGCATAATGTTGCATTTTGGCACAGCGTTTGGGGTTTTTTTCAGCTAAAAGTGGAAAAATATGGACATGTCATATCTGACAGCTTCTCTCCGTAACACATTATGACAATATTGATCTGCTCTCCCCAAATCTCTTGAGAGCAGCTGAACTTAGTTATTTTAAGTTAAAGCACATTAACATAAATCACATTTAATTTGTGGGGATTGGCAAAAAACAACTACTGGTATCATAGGACTTTGGAGCTCATTGGTGTCATACCAACGACACCAAATTAGTCCACAACTTTGAAAAGTTAGCCAAGGAAAGACACAAAATATAATCTATGCAGATCCTACTGCCTAGTCCCCATGCCTTCAACGTGGATGCACAACAATTGTGACAACATGCACAATACATTAGTTCTGGGAATCTGTTTAAGGCTGGAATAAAATCGAGAGTTATATATAATTGTAACATTATGAAGATCCCCCCCCCCCCTCAATGACATTGTTTCCCTTACAACAGTGATGGCGAACCTTTTTCGCCCCGGGTGCCAAAAGCACACACGCTCGCGCTATTGTGCACGCTCATGTGCCCACCCCCATAATTTAATGTCTCCCATGCCGTGTCCCCTGAGCATGCACGTGTGACGCCCCCTGCTGGCCCGCGCATGTGCACACGGCTTTTTTCGAACCTGGGGAGGGCAAAAAAAAGGCCCAACACACAAACTGGAAGTTCAGGAATAAACTTCCAGGTTATCCATTGAGCCATTTTTCTGCCTCTGGAGGCTTCAGGAGGGCAAAAATTGGCAAAAAATCAAGGTCAAAAATCAGTTGGCCAGGATGCTCATGTGTGCCGCAGATGACAGAGCAATGCCTCGCATGCCCTAAGAAATGGCTTTGCGTGCCACCTGTGGCACCCGTGCCATAGGTTCGACATCATGGCCTTACAAAATATCATATTCATGGTGGCTCTCTAAAGGTCTCCATAGTGCTTATTTGCATAGTATTTTTTTTAATCTTTTTAACTTTTCTAGAGATGGTGGATAAATAAGTTTAGCTTGAAGTTTCATATGACTTTTTATTATTTATTTATTTATTATTTATTTATTGAATTTCTAGACTGCCCCCTCTCCCCGAAGGGACTCGGGGTGGTGTACAGGAAAATTAAAACTACTAAAAACATGACAATACATACAAAATTAAAATCGAATTAAATAACCCTGTACAAATTTATAAACGTTAAAAACTAAACCCATTAAAACCAAATAAAACAATTTAAATGACTGCCAGTACATGTTGTTAACTAAGGCAGAAGCAAAGCTCAGTCATGCTTCCAAACCTATATTTGCAGTGCACAAAAATGCCTGTTAGGAACCGATACACACATACACACACGCACACACATACACACAAAGTAAAGTAAAGCACTGTAAAGTCTAAGTGACATACACACACACACACACTCATACTGATGAAAAACATTACACAGAAAAAAGTTGTATTAAGGGAGATTGCCTTTAAAAATGTATACATCAGGGAAAAATGCATCCCAAAATGAACATATTAGGAAATATTCATATCAAAATCCATACGTTTCTGCTTATATTAAAAACTAACCCAACACAACTCACAAACTGATGCATAATTGGTTGAAACTATATTGGCATTGATAAGAAGAGAAACTGGATATTTGAAATAAATAAGCTAATCTATTTGCCAAATTCATTTTTTTCTAAATATTTTGGGTTGCCCAAAATATTTAAAGAGGCAACTGAGAAGCATTCTAGGAAAGATAAAATAGCTACTGTGTTTCCCCAAAAATAAGACAGGGTCTTATTTTCTTTCGACCCCCGAAATAAGCGCTTGGCCTTATTTTCAGGGAGGTCTTATTATTTTTGAGGTGCAGGAGGCGGAGAGCATAGTCACCTCATGGCTGCTGCTGTGTTGCAATATTTTCAGGGAGGGCTTATTTTCAGTGGAGGGTTTATATTGGCGGATGTGCTCAAAAGCTCAATTGGACTTATCCGGGGAGGTCTTATTTTCAGGGAAACAGGGTAGAGGAAAAACTGCCCTAGTTAAGTAGTAACTGCCTGAACTCCTTGTTCACTGATTCAACATAAAAGCAACATTATGAAAGCAATGGCAGAGGGAGAGGGTCATTTGGCACCGATTGGTTTGATATATTTTTCATATGGACTGTGTGATATATATTTATTTACTGAATTAGAACCAGCACAGGGCTTCCTTATGTACCAATGTAGAAACAAGGACAATGTTCTGTAGCTTCTTATCTAATACACAGATCTGAACACATAAGAACATTTAGAGATTAAATGCTGTGTTCCCTCTATTGGGCATCCATGAGAAAAAGATATGTATGTATGTGTGTATGTATGTATGTATGTATGTATGTATGTATGTATGTATGTATGTACGTACATATGTACACATGTTTTTCTGGTAGACAAGTTCCAACAGATTCCATTTCCACCACATATTACTTGCCATTGGTAGGTTAGCACATACTAAATTATAAGCACAATGTTTTTATAGTGTAGAGAGACTAGTTTATCCTCTATCTCTGCACACGGGATGTGTCAAGGACATTGTGTAATTATACAATACAATACAATACAATACAATACAATAGCAGAGTTGGAAGGGGGCTGTTCTTTTGTTTATTTTATTATTTTATTCTATTTAAGAAAATTTATAGAGCCCAGTGAATCCAAGTGGCTTACAAACACACACACACACACACACACACACACACACACACACACACACACACAAAAACTCCTGGTGGGAACAATCAGTCAAGTCAATCAAATAAGTTCT
The DNA here is from genome assembly GCA_039707465.1 of Rhabdophis nuchalis. Classification (NCBI taxonomy): domain Eukaryota; kingdom Metazoa; phylum Chordata; class Lepidosauria; order Squamata; family Natricidae; genus Rhabdophis; species Rhabdophis nuchalis. Next base: position 119,355,515 of record CM077643.1, on the reverse strand, counting down.
TTTGTTCTGGCCACAATGACAGTAATTAAAAATAAATTAAAACATTATTTAAAAAACGACAGCAATACTTGTTGAGCTTTAAGCTTTTAATGAAGGAGGCCACAACCACCAACCCAGAGATCATCCTACAACTTTGGGACCTCTGAGCAAGCATGAGGTTAGGGCATCCCACATAAAATACACCCACATCCAAACACGAACACACTGCATGTGTGTTTGTATATGAAGGAAACAGAGAGAGGGAGAAAAGCAAAAACTCTAGAAAGCTTCCTTGTAAGGATTTATGGAAACAATTGAATATGTGCCAGTACTGTTGCTAATATTTTTGCCAGTAGAACTAAGAGCGGTATGAAAGATTCTGGCTATTTACAAGAAGCCATTGTTAAGAAAGCATAATAAATAACAGACATATAGCTGTTTCTCTTAACTGTAAAAATAGAGGGCAATTTTATCTCTGCTCTTTCCCAGATCCCTGTATCAGCAGTTCTGAAGTTATATGTAATGTAATGAAGCTCAAACAAAGCCACCAGACCATTTTTAAAGCAAAATTCCAATGAACCGAAACATATATCAAATATTTCTTAGAGGTTTTTTCTCTCCTCAAGGATTCGTTCTGAGTAAATTGTTGAGGGGGATATGCTGTTTACCACCTACTCCCAAGATTTCTGCCACTTTAAAACAAAACAAAACATCTCTATGATTAGATGACTACCCAGACCATTCATTACATGTAACTGGCAGCTCCAACTGAGCTGCTCTTTCAAGTGAGTCATATTCTTGACTATAATGATTCTAATACAGCTCTAATTCACATATGCTCCAATTTAGGGAAATCAATTTCTACAAGAGGCTGCTTTGGTTTTCTACTTATTTCTTTCACCAAGCAAAGCTCCCAAAGAAGTGGAGGAGAAAGTAAAATGGGCAGCACTGGTGACTCAGGAAGCTTACTTCGTTCTTCCTGGCTATTCTGATTTATTCTATATTTTCTGAGCTATCAACCTCAAATAATTAATCTTGATTTTGAAAAAGTTTTATTGGGTTTTAACAATTTTTTAAGGGTAGGGTAAGGGTTTACAAAAACATTTTGAGAGCCTTTGCGTCAGAGTCCTTGGCCCATCCCGGGCTACATAATAAAACAGTAATACAGAAATATGTCAAAAACAAATACTACAAGATAAAGACAAGTGAATACATATCACATTTCCAATTCTGAGATGGTAGACATGTACAAACATCCTGGTATATAGAAAATAAAAAAAAGAAAGTTAATAAAAAAGAAGAAAAACAAGCAGAAAATCACTTTTTGGATCTAAGTCTTTTGGCAATTGTATCTTCTTTCCCTCCCGCCTGGCCCCCAGTGGGCGGGGCCGTGGCCCCCTCCGCCCCCCCTGGATCTTCCCCCAGGACTGAGGAATGTTTTTTGAGAAAGGCTTCAGCCTCAGCAACTGTTTTAATCTTCACTCTTCCTCCTTCCCAGAACACCAGCATCCCTTCGGGCATCGCCCACTTGAACCAGACCCCGTGGTCAAACAATTTTTTAGATAAGAAGGAAAATTTCCTTCTCATTTCTCTGATTTTTTTGGGAACCTGCTTCAAGATAACGACAGCCTTTTGTTGGTAAATCAACGGACCCTCTCTCTGCGCCCTCAAAATCCCCTCTCTAGTTGACCTTCTAACAAATTTAATGTGTATCTCTCTGGGTACTTCATTTATCCTGGCATATGCTGAATTTATTCTGTAGACTAGGTCAATGTCCCCCCTGATCTCATCCTTAGGTTTATGCAAATAGTCTGCTAAAATTGTACTCATGAGATCAGGAAGATATTCACCAGGTTCTTCAGAAACATTCTGAAATCTTAAAAAATATGACATCCTTTCATAATCCATCCTAGTCATATGCCCAGTTAATTCCCCCACTTCATTGTTAACACTTTTAAGCTCCCCCTTTGCCTCAGTCAGCCCCCCTTCCAGATCTTCAGTCTTCTGTGTATTCTCCTGCACTTGCTTCCGAGTTTCCAGAAGTTCCTTCTTGAAGTTATTGTTATCTTCTCTCTGGGATTTAATTTCCTGGACCAAGGTCTGTATAACCAATTCCAGAGAAGATAATCTTTGTTCCAGGCCTGCCAACTCTGATTTTTGTGCCATGGTTAGCTATTAAAATCAATGTCACTAAAATGGCGTTTTTTGGGTGGGGCAGCTGAGACAAGTCAGGAGATGAAAATTTCAAATCAGGGCTGTAAAAAGTTCAGTAGCCAGAGAAGAAATACTTTTCTATATCAGTGGTTGTAGTAAAAAAAAAGGCAATCCAGACAGGGAATCAATTAATCAAAAAAAAAAAGGGAAATTCTTCATTAAACGCAGGAGAGAATCCAAATCACAAAGAGGTGCTGGTGGTTTTCCATAAGTAAAATAGTCATTCAGGAGCAGAAAGTAGCCATCTTCCACCGCCCAAGCCAGGAGCCAGCCGGAGAGATTAACAAAGAAAAAAAAAAATTGTAACACACCAATCGAGCTTAGAAACATTGTTGCAAGCCGCAAATCACCTTCACTCCAATCGAGCTTAAAAACATTGTTGCAAGCCGCAAATCACTTTCACTCGCTTTCACTAAGCTCCTGGCAATTCACATAAGAAAAAGTCCATTCCTCGCAATGAGGAACCATTTAAAAGCGCCGCTTTAAATCCGAGGGGGGGTTTAATGAAAAAAAACACCCCCCTCCCAGTTTTTGAGTCCAGCGCTGCCATCAGAGAAAAAAAAAAGCCAACAAAATACACTCACTCTTCCCCTTGCAGCCGAGCCTCGGGAGAGCCTTCCGACCCGGACGTCTGGCTCACTCCTCAGTTAAGCAGCTGTTCCGTTCTCCATTGGCAAAGGCAGAGACAGGCGTCTCCCCCCCGCAGCCAGCCTTCCCTCACCTAGGCTGAGGCAGGGGCCGCTCTCCCACCGCCGTGGGAAGGAAACGGCCCCTACGAGCCAGCCTTACGGGAAACCCCCAAAATTGGGGCGTTTCGCCCCCGTGGGGGGGCAGAAAGAAGAGCGAAGCGGCGGACGAGCCAGGGACCCGTCCGTTGCTGTTGGAGGCGGAAGCGGAAGTCCTCAAATAATTAATCTTAATGAAAATGAAGTGCCCATACTTTGAAGAATACTATTCAGTTTCTGCTGCTAGGCATCATAAGTAGACCAGAAGAGGAAGGCAAAATAAGCCCTTATACTGACATAAAAGGCAATGGTTTTCTGATGCTCAGAATAAAACAATTATTTCAGATGTATTTAGAAATTATTTGGACTATGGCTGAATTTGAAATTAGAAAGAACTATGTTATTATTTCCAGTGAACAGTTACTTCAGTAGAATACACACACACGTATGTGAACATGTATACAAATATTACTATAAAGGTATAAAATTTGCTCAATAATTTGTAAGGCAGATATAATCTCTTAATGTCTCCTGGGAGATACCAGAGGCATAGTAATCTAAGGAAGATCCTATTAATAATCACTTTTAGTTCCACTCCCATTAAAAAAAAAATTACTAAAAAGTTACTACAGTTACTTCAGTAGAATACACACACACGTATGTGAACATGTATACAAATATTACTATAAAGGTATAAAATTTGCTCAATAATTTGTAAGGCAGATATAATCTCTTAATGTCTCCTGGGAGATACCAGAGGCATAGTAATCTAAGGAAGATCCTATTAATAATCACTTTTAGTTCCACTCCCATTAAAAAAAAATTACTAAAAAGTTACTACAGTTACTTCAGTAGAATACACACACACGTATGTGAACATGTATACAAATATTACTATAAAGGTATAAAATTTGCTCAATAATTTGTAAGGCAGATATAATCTCTTAATGTCTCCTGGGAGATACCAGAGGCATAGTAATCTAAGGAAGATCCTATTAATAATCACTTTTAGTTCCACTCCCATTAAAAAAAAATTACTAAAAAGTTACTACAGTTACTTCAGTAGAATACACACACACATATGTGAACATGTATACAAATATTACTATAAAGGTATAAAATTTGCTCAATAATTTGTAAGGCAAATGTAATCTCTTAATGTCTCCTGGGAGATATCAGAGGCATAGTAATCTAAGGAAGATCCTATTAATAATTACTTTTAGTTCCACTCCCATTTAAAAAAAATATCACATTTTCACTTTGAGTACTACTTTGATTTATCTCTCTCCAGCACTATAGAAGTAAGGTCCTTCTGGATTCATAGATTCAAGCAGGTAGCTGAAGGACCCTGCCCATCTTTGGCTGATATACCAGTTGCAGCCTTGCCTAAAATGCAAGGACCTTGTAACCATAATTCATGTTCTTATTGTCACCCACTTGGACTAGGAAGCTTCAATATCATGTACACTGGCATCGGCATTTAATATTTCTACTCCAGACTCTGCCCTGGATCCCTATTTGCTCCCAAGTGCAATTCAAAGTGATAGATTTGGCCTTTAAAACTCTACCTGTGGTCTCCAGCTATCGAAGCTTCATAGAATGGTCTTAACCTATCCAATGATCTGCTGATGGCCTCTCATTCACTCAAGTGAGAGAGTAGAAACTGTGAGGAACTATTCCACCATTGATGTATCCAGAGTTTGGAACAGGCTTTCCTCAGAAAGTTGATCTGCCCCAATGTTGCCTTTCCATTAGCTGTTAAAAATTAAGCTTTTCTGGAAATGTTATGAAATGACAGCTTGTCCAGGTTAGCACTGATTTATTATGTTCTATTTGTTTTTAGGGTAGACATTTTATTAGTTTATCAAATAAATAAATATCATGCAAGAAAGTGAAAGAAACTTGTTTGCATTAAAAAATACTGATATCCACAAGAGGGGGTAAATAGAAAATATGCATTATAATGCAAACCCCATTCTTCTTGTACCTGTATTAAATCATATATTTATGATTTAAGAATGTCTGGTTACTACTATGATCTGGTCATCACTGCTAGGTAATTTCTCCTCTCTAAACACAAAGACAACACTTAATAATAACATATGAATGTGTCAAGGGAATCACTTGGGAAAAATAAGGTACTTGCTGGAATTCTTGGGTTATAATTTTTAATCTTTTTTCCAGTACACATCACTGTTCAAGAACTACCCAACATTCTTGAGTTTAACCAATTCTTGGATTAACACAGTCCATCCAGATCAACTACTAAGGATGCTAAAGTAGCCTTGTAAGTTGCAACAAACATTTTTGAAGAATCCCTAGCAAATTACTTCCATACTGATGACAAAAAGAGACAGGGACATGTCTATGTACTGTAGCTACTGATAGTAAAGACTATTTGCAGTTTAGAATTGAACTGTGGGATCCTTAGAGCACTCTAAGCTTGGTGGTTTTCTTGCAGATGTTTCATTACCAAACTAGGTAACATCATCAGTGCTAGAAGGCAGTATGGTTTGCTTTTATTTTTTATATATTGGTGGCTTGCCTTGTCAGAGGTTGTGGAAGTAGTCTTGGTAGTTCCTTGTTTAGGCTATTTACTGTTAGCTTGTTTGCCAACTTTGGTAGTTTCAAAATTGCCAAATTACCACAATCTTTGCTGTACCTCCTGGGACTGATGAGATCTGCAATAGTTGTAGGTTCCTTGCTCCTTACATTCATGAGCTGTTGCTCTGCTAGGTCATTGAACTAGATGAATCCAAGTTCCATCACTTCATTCTGAAAGTTCAGTTCCAGCTGAAATCTCTTGTATTTGTTACATGGCTGTACCATGCTAGACTGTCGGCATGAATGTGCATGTTTAGAAGTCAAAAGTTCAAGATGGAAGGAGGCTCCTGTAAAATACCCTCCTCACATTCTCCAGATGTTTGAAATTGTTTCATTTTGCTCTGCTGTTGCAAAGTTCAAGTTATTTGCATCACTACTGGTGCATTTAAACAGAGACATGCCATCAAGTCTTCTGCCTGTCTTGTTTTAACTTTCATACGGTATAATATCCAGATTTGACTTATATGCATGTGTCACATACTTACTTTTCACCCAGTAAAAAAAAAGCAAAATCTCCTTCTTATAGTTCTCAAGTTTTGTTGACTACAAAGACATGTTCAACTTATTTCTTCTTTTAGGTTTCTTTTTATTTCTAAGTTGAGTCTACTAATCTGAAGTTAGTGTTTGATGGTATCTCAACCTACTCTGACATTGCTTAGCTTTGAGTCTGACAATGTTAGGCAGGTGCTACTTCCTCTAGTGAGTAGGAGAGCAACAGATTATTTCAAATTAATGTGCGATTCAGCTCCTTACTATTTGCAAAACAACCACATGTTTCCTGCACAACTTTATTTATATAACAATGATTTTTTCAGACAGGTTTGAGATGCTCTTATAACCTGACATTTTGAAAATAGTGGCACTTGAGAAAAGCATCCTTCATCATAACTGGTGATTATAGATCTGTTTGGGCAGAAATCAATATTTATACAGTGATATATATTTCTTCAGGAACTGAATTACTCTTATGGCAACTCAATCATTCAGAATACACACATTTTGCATTTTAAAAAATCCTGGTGAATAAGGAACCTTTTCTCTCTCTCATTAGATACCACTTACATTAATTTTTCATCTTAGCAAGGTCCACATTCTGACTTTTATGAAATGTGCAAAAACTTTGTTAGAGACTGCCCAGCAAGTAGGAAACATTCAAGACAGTTTAAAAGTAAACATATAAGTATATGAGACATCTTTAAGTGACTTTGATTGAGTCTGTCTCTAGGAAGAATTATATTAAGACAAGATCTTGGCTCCAAGCTGTAGATGATAACCAGCAGGTCTGTTTGTAGGATGAGAACATTAATCCATAATCTTGATATGGATGAATGATCAAACCTTGTATGTATTACTGATATATTTGGCTTACTGAGGATCTCCAAGAATAAGAATGAGTGGAGCACTGTTGGAGAAAGACAAAAAGTAAAGCTGATTGATCAATGCCTTGCAGTGTTATCTGACCATTCTCTCAGCTTGTGAATGCTAATATAGTAAACAGGGTGCTTCTAATATGACTTTTGCCATTACTGGATTAGATCTTTGCCTCTCTTGTCTTTTTTGGATTGTCAGAGGGGATGTGATTAGCTGAATTTGGGAGATTGTTGGTGCTTTGAGGAAGGAAGTGATGCCAGAAGTGGTGTCATACTCCATCCTCAAGAAGCTTTCCCTGGACCTACTGTGTATATTAAGAATTCTCAGTTTGGGAAAGAATGGAAGATTTCAGCTATTGACAGCTGAAAAACATATGGACATTTTAACCTTACCTTTTAAATAAAGTATCAGTCTGTTAAGGGATCTGTGAAGCAGTTTAAACATCTCAGGGACCCCCATCTTAAAATACTTGCTAATAAAGTTCACCCCAAAGCTGCAATAGCTACAGAATGTAATAGCCCAAGGCATTAAAAATGAACTATATAACATTACTGTATCAAGACTGAATTAAACTGTCTTGTGCATGGGATTTCTGACAATCTCTTTTTTCTCATTATCAGAAAATTAAAAAGGGAAGGGTTTGTAGACAATGTTTTACTATAGTGAGCCCCATGGTGTGGAAGCATCAAAATAGCACCTGGAAGTTAATAAAGACAGAGCTTTCCCACAAATGATTTGGAGGTGATGAGTGTGCATCTTCTGTATTATTGTAATGTATTAGTATGGCCTTGCTTAAATATTGTTTTTTCTTTTGCCTATTGTACAACACTTATAGAGATGTACATGACAACAATTAATGCATAATACTGTTGGAAAAAATGTCCTTCTGGGTTCAGTTCCAAATGGGAAAAGACACTGGAAACATGGAGGCCGCGTGGAAAGATGGTTTTAATGGTGGACAGGACCACGTGGCTTAAGATCCTGGGGAAAAAGGCGATCACAGGCTTCAAGATGTTGGTGAAGAAGAAAAAGGGCAGAGAGGCTGAGAGTGCCCTAGTTTTATGCCCTCTCTGGTGCCTAACCCAGAGCTTCCTGTTCCTGTGTAAAAAATGCATTCCGATTGGTGGTGAGACTCCCAGGAGGCGGTGGAGGGGCAACTCTGTAGGCTGTTTCCCAACCTTGCTTGACTTGCTGGGTGATGATGTAATATCCCTGGTGCCATGTGGTGAGATGTGCTAATACTATCATGTCCTGAGGCACATGCCTTAATCCCATCACCCTGGAGCTGAAGGGGTAGATCTTTGTTATGTAGAATAGACTGGCTCAGGCCTTAATGGCTCATTCACCAAGGTGGGGGGAGGCTGAGTTTCTGCCTCTTTTGAGTTTCTACTGCTCTTTTTAGGGGAAATATTTTGCCTCTTTAATATTTCCTAAAATGTTTCATTTCTCTAGGAGAGGGGTGGATTTTAATGTCCAACAATCTATATAAATAAAAATGTAAAAGAGTTTGTACGAATCCACTAATCTCAAAAAGTACCGGACCGATTTAAACGAAACTTTCACACAACGTAGCGAAGCACTTCGGATAATAGAATACCAAATCATTTTGTGCCTAGCATACGTGTGTTGTGTACAAATGACACACAAAAAAATGTACTCACTGAAATGTGATTTAACATCCCTGTAGCCATGCCCATCAAACTGCTTTTCAACTGCCAGTGTTGGAAAAGCCTCATACGGCGGCCTCTTGGGGCCAAAAAGGCACAGAGGATAGCAAACTCCCAGGTGGCCCATAGAGGAGGGGGGGGGGGAATTCTGCTCAGGACTGTTCTCTGAGGTAAAAAAAATGGAGCCAGGCAGCTGCTTTAAACTGTTTAATACCAACTGAACCAAACTGTTACAAAGAATCACCCATCTGACAGCAAATACAGTTTAATGAAAAGAAGGACTAGGAAAGACATGATAGCAGCCTTCCAATATCTCAGGGGTTGCCCCAAAGAAGAGGGAGTCAAGCTATTCACCAAGGCACCTGAGGGCAGAACAAGAAGCAATGGGTGGAAACTAATCAAGGAGAGAAGCAACCTAGAACTGAGGGCAAATTTCCTGGCAGTGAGAACTATTAACCAGTGGAACATCTTGCCACCAGAAGTTATGGATGCCCCAACATTGAAGAGAGAAGAGACTGGAAAACCATTTGTCTGAAACGGCATAGGGTCTCCTGCTTGAGCAGCGGGGTTGGATGACCTCCAAGGTCCCTTCCAACTCTGCTATTGTATTATTGTATTACAGTAGGTAGGTAGATAGGGGAATAGAGAGACAGGGAGAAATACAGTTTAATAAAAGAGGGACGGGGAGACAGCATAGCAGCCTTCCAATATCTCAGAGGTTGCCACAAAGAACAGGGAGTCAAGCTATTCTCCAAAGCACCTGAGGGCAGAACAAGAAGCAATGGGTGGAAACTAATCAAGGAGAGAAGCAACTTAGAACTGAGGAGAAATTTCCTGACAGTTAGAACAATTAATCAGTGGAACAACTTGCCTCCAGAAGTTGTGAATGCCCCAACACTGGAAGTCTTCAAGAAGATGTTGGATAGCCATTAGTCTGAAATGGTATAGGGCAGTGATGGCTAACCTTTTTTGGCTCACGTGCCAATAGCAGGGGGAGTGCAGGGGCGATGTGCACAGGTGTGTCACATCCATAATGCTATGTGCAAGACCCCCTGCATTTGGCATGCTTTTTACGTCATCCCCAGGCTCCAGATGGTTTATAGGAGCCTGGGGAGGGTGAAAACAGTCTTCCCCCACCTCCAGAAGGCAAAAAATGGCCTCAAAAGAAGGCCTAAATCAGCTGGCCAGGGCACACATACAAACTGAAGCTGACAGGGCAATGCCTCGAGTGGCCTAAGAAATGGTTCCGTGTGCCACCTGTGGCACCCATGCCATAGGTTCGCCATCATGGGTATAGGGCTTCCTGCCTAGCAGGGAGTTGGACTAGATGACCCCCAAAGGATAGATAGAGAGGCAGAAATAAGGTCAGTATGTAGGTAGGTAGGTAGGTAGGTAGGTAGGTAGGTAGGTAGGTGGAAAGAAAGAAAGAAAGAAAGAAAGAAAGAAAGAAAGAAAGAAAGAAAGAGAGAGAGAGAGAGAGACAGTAGGTAGGTAGGTAGGTAGGTAGGTAGGTAGGTAAGTAGGTAGAGGGAGAAAGGAAGAAATATAGTAGGTAGGTAGGCAGGTAGGTAGATAGGTAGGTACATAGGTAGGGGGGATGGATAGATAGATAGGGAGAAATACAGTAGATAGGTAGGTAGAGGGATAGACAGAGAGGGAGAAATACAGTAGGTAGGCAGGTAGGTGGATAGGGGGATAGATAGAGAGGGAGAAATACGGTAGGTAGGTAGGTAGGTAGGTAGGTAGGTAGGTAGGTGGAGGGAGAAAGCAAGAAATACAATAGGTAGGTAAGTAGAAGGATAGACAGAGAGGCAGAAATACCATAGGTAGGTAGGTAGGTGTATAGATAGCGAGAAATACGGTAGGTAGGTAGGTAGAGGGATAGAGGGGGTGAAATACAGTAGGTAGGTAGATAGAGGGGAAAAAGAAAGAAATACAGTAGGTAGGTAGGTAGAGGGATAGACAGAGAGGGAGAAATACAGTAGGTAGGTAGGTAGAGGGATAGAGGGGGGGAAATACAGTAGGTAGGTAGGTAGATAGAGGGAAAAAGAAAGAAATACAGTAGGTAGGTAGGTAGGTAGGTAGGTAGAGGGATAGACAGAGAGGGAGAAATACAGTAGGTAGGCAGGTAGGTAGATAGGGGGATAGATAGAGAGGGAGAAATATAGTAGGTAGGTAGGTATGTAGGTAGGTAGGTAGGTAGAGGGATAGAGAGGGGGAAATACAATAGGTAGGGTAGGTAGAGGGAGAAAGAAAGAAATACAGTAGGTAGGTAGGTAGAGGGATAGAGAGAGACAGAGAGAGAGAGAGAGAGAGAGAGAGAGAGAGAGAGAGAGAGAGAGAGAGAGAGAGAGAGAGAGAGAAATACAGTAGGTAGGTAGGTTGGGGCTTATATGGTGGTTGGGTGTATGTGTGCAGGTGTAGATCTACACACAGATTGGTTGGCCATTTAACCAGACTGGGCCACAGCAACGCGTGGCCGGGTATAGCTAGTATATTAAAACAATAGTATAGAGTTTAGAATCTTAAAACTATTTCTGGTGTAGACTAGACTCCTTAGAAAGGCTGATCTGTTCTGTTATCATATGTATTATCTTAGTATCAAATATGTTTTTACTCCCCAAGTCTTATAAGAAATATGGTAAAGTGTAGGACAGAACAAAACATTTGAAATTTGAAATGTTCAGGGCCTGAAACCCCCATTTCAAACTCAAATGCTTTAAATGGGAAGTTCAGTTCTTATTGAAAGTGTTCCAAAACTTGTCACGTTCAAAACATTTATTTTTTTAGACTCAGGACAGAGATATTATGGTCAAAATTGCCCGCTTTAAGTTCAGAATACCTCAGCCTGATGTGGAAAGCTGTTTGTGCTTTGAATTCAGAATGGGGTGTGTCAAGCACTTCAAATATGAAACATTATGCATGCAAGTAATAAAATCCTGTGCTTGTCTGTTCTGATTTGTAAGTCTCCTTGAATACATTTGATGAAATGTATTCTCAGATAATCATGTACAAGAATACAGTTATATATACTAGGCCTTTCTGTTCAAAATGTGTAAAACAATCTGAAGAACTGCATTTGTATCAATAAATTAATCCAGTTAATGTAAAAAAAAAAAAAGATGGATGAATTCCTTGAGTGCTCAGGCTCAACCTGTAATGTAATAACTCAAGGAGGCATGCTATTGTACCTTTCAAATATAATCTATCAGCAGAAATGCCAAGAAAATGCCTGGTGTGCCTGACTTTTTTCACCTCTCTCTGTGGAAAGGCTGTTTTTGGTACCAGGTAGTAGCAAATCAATGGAGTCCTTCTGCTTATTGAATAGGGAAGAGGCAAACTTCCAATTCCCCCTCACCCCAGTAATCTCTTATCTTCTCTGAAAAAAAATGTGTTCCAAAGAATTTGTGAAGCCTTCAAAACAACTTGTTAGGGGTAAAAAACACCCCCGTTGGAAAATAAACAGGCGGAATAGTGCAATACACTGGACAGCAAGAGATACGTTGCTTAAGTCACACAATAACTCTACAGCACTGATAGTAGAAAAAATAAATAGTCTTTACTCTTGTAGTAACTAAAATACTTCTTTCAAACAGTGATACTAACTCCTCTAACAATAAACAGTCCACCAAAACACAGTTATCTTAAAGTCAGTCAAAAACAATGATTCTCTTCCGTCTTCATGTTCAGCTTCTTCTTCAGTGGCAATCAGGAAGCAAAGGAAAGCAAAAGGGAAGGAACTGTGTTTCCAGCTGCCTTTTTATGGTTGAGCTGGGAAGCACAGCCAATCAGATTCCACATAGTCCTTAAAGTTACATATACTCTTTAACAATCCTGGCTTATATATATATTGTCAACCCAACTTCAGGTTAATTATCCTAACACAACTATTCCTAACCTAGGAACTTTCAACTCCCAGATTATATAGACAGAGCCATGCTGTTGGGAATTCTAGCAGTTCAGTTCCACACACTGGGAACTGATCAGTTGTGGGATGCTGCTTGTTTAACCACCTGTTTGGTGAATGTGAAAATGGAGCATTTAGAAGTTCAGCTGCTTACCTTCCAAGTTAGCAATGGTAAGTAAAACAGCGAGGGGGGAAATCAGCTGTGCTGTGTGATTGAGATGATCAGGAAATAAAGGGCAGGAGAGAGTGGGGGCGGGCAGGCAGGGACAACTGATCATTGGAGCTACCGGTTCGTCGGAACCAGTCCAAACTGGCTGAATACCACCTCTGGAACTGATGTCTGGATTGGGAAAGGAGCTACTTGGAGTTGTAAAGAGAAAGTCTGAAAACATTTGCCCATCTGACTCCCAATAAGATTAATTCTTCTTGTGATATTATCCTATGCATGTTTGTTACATACAGTAAAAACAACAACAGAGTTGTTGCTTGCTGTATGTCTGTTTTGCATAAATATTCTTATAGATCCCAGATTGGGAGAGCACAATGCAGGGAAGATTTAAAGCCAGCAACTTTAATTAAGCTTACTTTACAGCTGTACGTTTTGTGATCGGTTGGCTATTTTCCAGGTTTTCATTGCTTTTGTGAAAAATCAGCTTAACGGTATTATTTTCAAGTCAGAATTTATAGCAGAAATATTCTAAATGGGCATCAGCAGCTGTGTGCAGGTAATTGCTACAACTGCAGTTTTCCAAACCATAAAAAACCATGCTTAAAATTGTCTTCCAGGGAAAATTACTTGGAACAACCATTTACAAAAATTAAGGACTGTATAAAAACATTCTCAACAATTAAATATATTTTATAAGGAATGTGGTTACCTCTCACATAAGTAAGTTATTCAGCAACTGGGAATTTGTTAAAAATTTCCACCCCAAGGATATTTCACATAAGTATAGATATTAGATTTCCTATAAATATTCCCTCTAACTTTAAATTTTCATGAGACATGATTTTATATACATTTAAAACCAGAGGAAAAGAGGAATTTCCTAACGCATGCACTCTTGGACCATCTCATTCAGTCAACCATTCTCTTAATACCTCATATTCATATAAAATGAGTTGCATGATCCAGAATAGTGAGGCTTTGGCAAATGCTTTTTAAAAAAATACAGTAGTTTGGGGGGGGGGGGAATTCTTTAGGTTAGCCAATAAACTTGACAGAACTCTCTTTTAAAGGGCTTCTCTTATTGTGTAATGAATATTTAATAAAGTATCATATTCTAAACAATACATCTCAATTAATTAAACCACAGGTCTCTGATACATAAAATATGTAGTATGTAGCTGCTTTTGTATTTTTTCATTATGTTGGAATAAGTGTGCTTACTTTAAAGACAAAAAAGTTAGCTTTTTAAAAAAAACAAATCTCTCCCTCTCTATAATGTATAGTGTTTATATCTGGCAATAACTTAAAGCAGATTCATGAACAAGTCATACACTAGTTTGGACAGTCAGTTTGGTGTTACACTTATGGCAGCAGGCTGGAAGCCTAGGAGACAATGAGCTCTACTCTACTTCCACCTTAGGCACAAATCTACCTAGGTCAATCTCTGAGTCCCAGGATGAAGGCAACGGCAAATCATATCTGAAATCCTGCTGATAAAATTGAAGGGATTTATCCAGGCAGCAAATTGCCTCAAACAAAGACAGACAGATACAAATACACACCCACACACAGGTGGCTACAAAAAAAACCCTGAACAAAGGACTGTTGATAGTGTCCTCCCCCTTGAAGTCACACTCCAATTGTTCTAATTGGATCTTGTATGTGCCCACCTATATAAAATGGATCAGGTGCCAATGGGGACAAAAACCATGGTCCTCATAGTGGCTGTGAACTCTTTCTCCGGGTCATGTGAATTCATAACTTCTATTTTCAATAAACTCAGTATTAAGTCTCTAATTTACACAGTGAACTAATTGCTGTGGCCTATTTAAAAAACATCAGGATGATAACTGCAATTATAACCATGCCAGAACAAAGATTTTTCTGCCACCGCACAATGCAAACAGATAGCTGGGGAGGAGATGGTTGCTTAAAGTAAGCATTTAAAAGAGAGGAAAACAAAATTGGGCACCTGGCATCTCTAATCACAGTAAAATTATTTTTAAAATGTAAGATATTCATTGGAAAACTAACATCTTAGAAAACCAATTAAATTTACCATTGATAGGGTAGGTATATAGGCAGGCAGATCAGCATTTAAATAATAAAGAGGAAAGTAAACCAGACTAAAGCTATGAGTACCATTTCTACATTGTCTGTAGAACTATTCTGCCACAAAAAAAAAATCAAATTTACCCCGTGTCTCATATTCAGGCAAATGCTAGGATTTAATCCTATGTTAATCAGGAATATTTTTTTTTACAAGGGATTTCTTTCAGCATACAAATAATTGAACTCCATCATTGCCAAAAAATGAAGAAAAGATTTGTGACAGCCTCAACACATTTCAGGTCTTAATGACATAACTGTCAGGGCCTGAAAAGGCCTTTTATCATGTCATAATATCATTGAACTCCTCATTTAATTTTTTCTCTTAAAACATGTGTTCTTTGCTTTTCTGTGCTTCTTCACCCCCTAATAACCTCAATACCTTCCTGAAAGGCAATTGGGGAGAGAATAGGAATGTGATAACGGCTAAGCACAGCATTAATATTATCATTTTATCAAGCTCTAATTTTTGTTATATTTTTATTAAAGTTTTTTAAAAAAAAAAGAAAATACTGTAAGAGCTCCAGCTAATATAAAGTTAGAAAAAGAAAGAAACCAGGGCTACATTTGCAAGAAAGGGAAAACGTAATAGTAAATTAAAAGAGAAAGGAAAAAAAGTAACTTCTGATCTTCTTTACAGCAGTTATAAATATAATTATGAAGCTCTAAATAAAGGGCACACAGAGAAGTTTACATTATAAAGGGAATGATTTATTTCATTGCATTGATATGAACCCACCATTACTTTTCATTTTCAGAAAACATTGAGAAAAAACATTCTAATATGCTCTGGACAAGAAAGAACATGTACTTTATTTTTAAGTTGTGAAATGATATAGTAACAGCCACTTAACAAGAACATGTGAAACATGTTGTTGTTTTTTTGCTGTGTGAAAACAGTCTGGTTGAATGGCATTATCATCTGCTGTTTCCAAGTATTACATTTTTCAAGTGCATGCACAACCTTTTAGTCTGCTTTAGTCTGCTTCGGTAACGTAACAATTTGATCAATACTTTTAATGACAGTGCATTTAAAAAAGTCGTTAGGTAAACCAGTTGGGAAGGTTGCTACTTCTTTTCAAGCAGATAGTGGCTGAAGGCAGAGATACTCCCAATGCTGTCCAAGGTTTCCATGATCCCTGAGCTAAAATATCCGAGTCATTATGCTATTATAGCCTATAAATATTTGATCACCCAACCTGCAAATTTTGCATGGAAAGAAATGTACCAAGATAAAGAGATTGATCAGTCTTGTAGTGAGCAAACTGTGGTCTGTGCTTGACAGTCTCCATTCTATGAATCAGATTACAATTTATAAAACCAAGAAATGGAGAAAGGGTTCTCTTTATATATATTTAGTTTTTTTTAAAAAAAAATCCTATCCTTCTTTTGATATACAACTCAAGGCAGGAAACATACAGTCATATAAAAAAGTAAGTATATCCTCTTTGAGTCCTTTGAGTTTAAGGGGGGAAAGCAAAGGTGGTTCCTATTTTTCTACTTGCATTTTTACATGCTTTCGAGCTGCTAGGTTGGCAGAAGCTGGCACAAGTAATGGGAGCTCACTCCATTACGCAGTGCTAGGGATTTGAACCACCAAACTGCCAACCTTTCTGATCGACAAGCTCAGCATCTTAGCTACTGAGCTACCATGTCCTGTGACATAATATATAACAGGATGTAGTAAAAACCTGGTCCTTAGCAGTTCTTAAAAGTAGCTAAATACAACCTCAGATGAACAACACATTATATATTATACCATGACATCATTTATTTATTTATTTTTAAAAAGCCAAAATGGAGAAGCCATGTGTGGAAAAAGTAAGTACAATCTTACTGCTTCCATAGGTAGGAAGAGGCTAAGTTGCAGCTACCAGAAGGTGCTGCTAACCAAGTGCCCTTGATCAATTGATCATCAGCAAGTGTGGACTATCTCTATAATGGCTGAAATGTTAGGATTTTGCTGGTGTCCACCATTGAGATGTGTGTTACCACAGTGCCAAAGAATAATTTATTAGAGAATCAATTGTTGCTGCTCATCAATCTTGGAAGGGTTGTAAGGCCATTTCCAAACAATTTAAAGTCCATCATTCTACAGTGAGGAAGATTAGTCACAAGTGGAAAACATCTTCCCAGGAGTGGACATCCCAGCAAATTCACCTCAAACTCAGACCATGCAATCTCAGAGAAATTGCCAAAAAGCCAAGAGTTACATCTCAGACTCCTTACAGGCCTCAGTTAGAATGTTAAATGTTAACGTTAATGACAGTACAATGAGAAAAAGACTGTACACATATGATTTGTTTGGGAGTGGTTGCAGGAAAAAGCCTCTTCTCTCTAAAAAGAACATGGCAGCATGATTTAGGTTTGCAAAGTTGCATCTGAACAAATTGCAAATGATGCTGCCCTTGGACAGAAAGGATTGAAGGAAAGATGTGTGGCCATGATGCATTGTGCCACATTTGGCAAAAAGGAAATACAGTGTAAAAGCACAAACATCTCATACTAGCTGTCAAGCAGGGTGGTGGAGGGAGTGATAATTTGGGCTTGTTTTGCAGGCACAGGACCTGGGCACTTGCTATCATTGAATCAACCATGAACTTCTCTGTAGATCAAAATATTCTAGAGTCAAATGTGAGCCCATCTGTCTGACGGTTAAAGCTTGGCTAACATTAGGTCATGCAACAGGACAATGATCCCAAGCACACTAGCAAATCTACAACAGAGTGGCTGAAAAATTAAAGAATCAAGGTGTTGCAATGGCCCAATCAAAGACCAGACCTTAACACAATTGAAATGCTGTGGCAGGACCTCAAGAGAGCTGTCAATAAACAAATGCCCACAAGCCTCAAAGAGCTGAAGCAACGTTGTAAAGAAGAGCGGGCCAAAATTCCTTTACAATATGAGAGACTGATAAAGTAATACAGATAATGATTACTTCAAGTTATTGCTGCTACAGCTGGTTCTAAAAGTTATTGAATCACAAGGTATATTTAGTTTTTCCAACATGGCTTCTCAATTTTGGCTTTATGTAAAATAAATGATGACATGGTATACTATTATTTTTCATCTGAGGTTGTATTTAAGAACCAGATGATTTTTACTATGTTTTTTAAGGACCAGATGATTTTTACTATGTTTTTTAAGGACCAGATGATTTTTTACTATGTCCTGATACATAAAACCAGAGAACTCAGCAGGTGTACTTACTTTTTCACTTGCAGCTGCCTGAGTTTCAATGCGGGACAAATACTGATGCAGGAATGATCACACAAAAACAGTACGTTGTTCTAACACAGGGGTCTGCAAAGTAGGCTCTTTTAAGATGGGTGGACTTCAACTCCCAGAATTCCCCAGCCAACTTTGCAGACCTCTGTTCTAACAGAATAAAAGACATATGTTTAGTTCTGGGTTGAATGGTTGGGTTCTTGGCGATCTCTGATTTTGGCTATTTTCTTGCAGATGTTTCATTACCTAACTAGGTAACCCCATCAGTGCAAGGGAGTGTAAGGATACTCCTACCCTGATGCTGCTATCTAGCCAAGCTCAATGAATATTAAGAATCCAACAGTTATATACTTGGGTTACACATCAAGATGCAAGAATATGATTGAATTGTATTTGTGTGAAGAAGTATATCACAATTTGAACATCAACTTTACTTGTCAAGGCTCAGATCGCAAAAATGAGTTTAATGGAGTTAATACTATAGTTCTTGTTGCAGAGGGCAAAGTAAGATGGGATTGAACATGTGTTTGATACAATGTGAAAACTTGTTTCTGTTTTTTTCCTACAGTTTGTTTTTTCTTTCTTTTAAAATAGTAAAATATGAGGTGGGGGGGGGCACCACAGCTGGCATGAAGCCACCAAAAAGTTTTATGCACCATTTCCCTTTTTCCTTTGTATACTATTAAAAAACCAATAAAATTCTTTGAAACAAAAAAAACCCTTTGCTTGTCATGGAAGCCACTGAGTTGTAGGTTCCTCACCCTAATAGATCAGCCTCAAAGCTATTTTGTTTCTCCTGGGAACACATTCAGAATGCCAATAATCCTGGCTCTGTATCTGGTATTTAAAGGCATAGTGTCCTCATATGGCAGATATAATAAACCATCATGACTTTTGTCAGCCTCCCATTTTGGATTATTCAGTAAGTCTCGCTTCTGCAGAAACCTTAGATGCAAGATCTTCTATCACCTTCTATCATTCTCTCTTCATTGATTGAATAAAATGAAGGATCTGGTGCTTTTGCGAGACGGAATATAACACTAAAGTTCAGCCAGGAAGTTGCTCATATTACAAATGAAATGATTAGCATTTCTCTACCATGCTATTCTTCAACCTTAGAAATGGGACCTAAGACTTGGTTTCTAATTACCCTTTTGTCTTCAATCTTTGATGCTATCAAAACACTTCTGGAATGAAGATGTTTCACCTCCACCCCATTTCCTTAATCCATGCAGAATTCTGCTTTGGTCATAGTTCCTTTGTTTAGTTATACACATGTTGTCTTTAGGCTTTTGTTCCTTTATACTCATTCTATTGTGGAGAATGTCGCTTTTTCTGTAATGATCTACTTAATAATACAACAA
This sequence comes from Rhabdophis nuchalis, assembly GCA_039707465.1. Lineage (NCBI taxonomy): Eukaryota > Metazoa > Chordata > Lepidosauria > Squamata > Natricidae > Rhabdophis > Rhabdophis nuchalis. The sequence continues at coordinate 119,336,178 of CM077643.1, read as the reverse complement.
TATAAGGTCATGAAAACATTGCACTGAGATGTCAGACTAGAAGGAATGCCTACAGAATAATTTCTGGCTGCTGCAACATTATTTCGAGCATTTTTGCCTTAGAAGGTTGACATTCTATTTGTTAGACTCTTATTTCAGGGCAATGGGGGAATTGCAAAATAATTTTATCTCTAGAATCTATGGAAGATGACATATTCTTGACACACTTTAATAACAAACGTTTTCCTGATCTTGGCATTTCAACTGTCATTTATTTGCCAATATTGTTGATTTCCTGCTTTTCATAATACAATCATCCTGTATGAAACCAAATCAAAATGGAAAGAATTGGTTGAAATTTAAAGGTTGAGTGATCAAAGCTTAAGGACTGGAGTCACAACATCAACAGGTTCATATGCAATATTTCAACCTGCTATTGGTATTACCTTTCCCCCAGTGGTGGGATTCAACATTTTTTACTACTGGTTCTGTGGGCAGGGCACAGTGGTGGGTTCCAGATTCCCTTCCAACCGGTATGGTTGGAAAAGGCCCGGTGTCACCCACATGGGTGTGCGCAGTGCGTGCATGGGTCGTACTTACCAGCGACGCTTCCGCAAATCTCCACGATGCCACAGCTGCTTGCCAGAGCATCGCACAGGCTCTGTATGTGCCATGCACATGCGCGGAAGTGCCAAAAGCTTAAAGGACAGGTAAGGAGCAAGGGTGGGAGGTTGGGACCTCTGGAGCACCATACTGGAACGGTATCCGGTGCTCTGGGTAGGCTCCTCCGGTATGCCCATATTGGGGCATACCAACTGCAACCCACCACTGGCATGGCATGGCTTAGTGGGCATGGCAGGGGAAGAATACTGTAAAAAAAACTACATTCCCACCCCATTCCAAGGGAAGGTTACTGCAAAATCCCCATTCCCTCCCAATCAGTTGGGACACGGGAGGCAGAGAATAGATGGGGGTGGGGCCAGTCAGAGGTGGTATTTACTAGTTCTCCGAACTACTCAAAATTTCAGCTACCAGTTCTCCAGAAGTGGTCAGAACCTGCTGAATACCACCTCTGCTTCCCCCCCTCCTTCTGGAATCAGAGTACAAGGCTTCATTTTGGACTGGTTGCTAATCCATGGGGCCATCTTATATTAATTCCTGGAAAAATAGCCTAGAAAGTACTAAAGCAATTGAAAGGTTCCTGATTTCTAGTTATAGCAGGGTCATGTTGCAATCTTACCTAATCTTACTTAAACTTATGTTTCCAGTGAAATCAATATGCTTTTGTGCTATATATGAATGAAAGCAACTAAAGATTTATTGAAGATCTACCCATTTACCCTAGTTGCTGTTTCCTCTCTCCTCTTTTTTAAGAACAACAGCAGTGGCAGGCAGATGACTTGGTTCTTTTTCCTTCATTATCTTCTTACATCCAAAACAAAAGAATAAATATGAAGCTCCGACAGCCGCAGCTAGTAATATGGTTATCGCTTGGCTTCCTTACCATCTGATTATATCAGAAGGCACCATCAGCTGAGAAAAAAACTGAAGCTATGGATCGGATACAAGCTTTATTTCTTGCAATGGAGAAAGCTATAAGTGGCCTTTTGAAACAAGACAAAAGTTTAAAAGATTGGACTTGAGTCTTTTGATAACTCTGGGATGAACAATATCCAGATATCATCCAACTGCCAATGTATTTTTACAATACACTTAAAGATCTAAATGAAGGTGTCAGGTAATGAGGATTTAATAGCTGCCAGCTGATGAAAGGTTGTAAGTGTAAAGTGTCCCACCGATGCCGTAACTAACTCATAATAACAGCCAATGTTTCAATACAGAAACCAGTGATTTATTAACAGCTTCATTAGGCATTATTCATTAGGCAAGATTTATTCGCAGCCATTTCTTTTGCTTTGTTTATCTGCTTCTGAACTTTGCCCCTGTTCCTTTCCTCCCCCTCAGTCTGTGTCATAAATCATGTTACCAATAGATACATCCATCTCAAACCAGCTACAGTAATCTGAGATCTGGCTTCGATGGTATGCGTGGAATGTCAACCCAGAGAGTTGACAGTAAGGTGTAATCAGTAAGCTGATGCAATGTAAGGCAAGGCTGATGAAATGAGGCTGATTCAATTTATTGATCAGCTCAAAAACCTAACACACAAACACACACACACACACAGAGTATTTCTTCTTTTTCTTGAAACACAGATTTACTGTAAGAAACTGAGGGTATCTTCTTGGAACTATTCAGAGACTCCACCAAAGTAATGCACTTTGCTAAATTAAACCTGCCAGAATAATACCTTTCTATAGGGCCTCTACTGAAGTTGGGAATTAGTTCCTGCATTTTAAAATTCCAAAGGATTATTATAAAACAATACCATCAAATATTATTAGTTTTGTTCCCAGCCACGCATTGCTGTGGCTCAGTCTGGTTAAATGGCCAACCAATTTGTGTGTAGATCTACACCTGCACACACAAACATATACACACAACCACAGTATAGCCCCCAACCTACCTACCTACTATATTTCTCCCTCTCCCTCTCCCTACCTACCTACTTACCTACCTACCTACCTTCATACCTACCTTCCTACCATATTTCTCCCCCCCTCTCTCCATCCTCCCTTTCTATCTATCCACCTACCTACCTACCTACCTACCTACCTACCTACCTACCTACCTACTGTATTTCTCTCTCTCTCCATCCCTCTACCTACCTACCTACCTACCTACTGTATTTCTCCCTCTCTATCCACCTACCTACCTATTGTATTTCTCCCTCTCTCTATCCCTCTACCTACCTACCTACTGTTTTCCCTCAGAGTATTTTATGTCATAAAGGATGACATAATACCTATGGCCCACTGCTCTCTCTGTATCCATCTACCTATGTTTTTTTTACAATTTTTTACATTTCAATTGCGTGTACCTGGCACAAGTGTGACATCTACAAAATCTATACATATCATTGGTGCTGTATTTGTAAGGAACGTTGTGTGAAAATTTGGAAGCGATCGGTGCAGTACTTTTGGAGATTAGCGGTTTTGAACAAACTCTTGTTACATTTTTATTTATATAGATGACCAATTCAAAGGCAGTTTTCCAATAAATGAAATTTCAACACTTGAGCAAAAAAAGTCTCATTTCCAGTTCATTGCCAATTTCTAAGATTCTCTTGTTCAATCTGTCTTCAAATCTGTTCAAAAAGGATGACATTTTAGTTCAGATAGACTGCATATATTCTATATTCTCTCTAGGTGAAATCTTAAAGAGAAAGATGAAAGCTATGATTGTGTAGAGCGGGGCTGTCAAACCCATGAATAGCCACGCCCACACCTACTTTAACAAAGAGGAAAAAAGTCATGATAGGTAATGTGACACCGCCATGATGACACAGGTTTGATACCTTTGATGTAGAGCAATCTAGGCTTTCTTCCCAAAAGTTTGATACCATATTGGATGATCTTAGCTTAAAATCCATTCATGAACCTAATAAAAATTGACTTGGAAACTGAAATATTTAAATATTTAATGGTAGATTATCTGCTGAAGAAGACTTGCATTTCGTGATATTTTTGGTGGCTTTGATTGAACCCACTGGATGGAGCCTAGTCCATGTGTGGAGTCAAGGCAATTATTCATTTACCCCTTCTCATGCATCAAATGAGCTTTGTCTGCGTACTCAACATCAATATTCCCCATGAGCCTAAAGCTGTTTCCTTATGGCCTGAAGGAATGAAGACAGATATGGTGATGACCTCTTTCTATCGGTCCATCATAGAAAGTGTCCTCACATATTGTATCACAGTGTGGTTTAACAGTGTGGTTTAACAGCTACGGAGAGGAAGGCACTACAGAGAGTGATCAACTTGGCACAAGAAACCATCGGTGACAGCATGGAACTGAGAATTTAGGTATATGTACTTGCTTTTACGTAGTGTTATGAAAAATGTTTTTTTTTGTTATCTTTTTATTGTGTATTTTGAGGTCTCGGAAGGGCTGACGACTCTGACGTGAATGCTCTCAAAATTTCTTTGTATCCCTTACCCTACCCTATAGAAAAATGTAAAACCAATAAAACTTTTTCAATACAAAAAAAGAAACCATCGGTTGCCCTCTGACATCACTGGATAACATCGCCAGATCTCGCTGCTTTAGCAGAGTAAGTAAGATTCTCATAGATGATTCACACCCTGGTTGGTATCTCTTTGCATTTCTACCATCAGGCAGAAGATATCAAAGTATAGCCAGCCGAACAAACAGGTTTAAAGATAGCTTCTATCCTTGGGCTGTGAGACTTTTAAATTCAACCACAATCACTCCATGTACATGCTAGTTTTTTCTTTTTTTCCTTTTTTTGTGTGTCTGTTATAATTTTGCACCAGTGAAGTTAAAACCAATTTCATTGTAATTTTAGTACAATGACAATAAAGTTTATTATTATTATTATGGGAGGTTGTATATTTGGCCCAATTCCTTCTTAACATGTGTATTAAATTATATTTCAAAGAAACAATGAGAAAAATAAAAAAAATAGCTATACCAAAGCCCCCAAACTATACAATACAATAGCAGAGTTGGAAGGGACCTTGTAGGTCTTCTAGTCCAACCCCCTGCATGGGCAGGAATCTTATACCATTTCAGACAAATGGCTGTCTAACATCTTTTTAAAGACTTCCAGGGTTGGGGCATTCACAACTGCTGGAGGCAAGCTGTTCCAGAGGTTAATTGTTCTTACTGTTAGGAAATTTCTCCTTAGTTCTAAGTTGCTTCTCTCCTTGGTTAGTTTCCACCCATTGCTCCTTGTCCTGCCCCCAGGTGTCTTGGAGAAAAGTTTGACTCCCTCTTCTTTGTGGCACCCTCTGAGATATCGGAACACTGCTATCATGTCTCCCCTGGTCCTTCTCTTCATCAAACTAGACATACCCAGTTCCTGCAGCCGTTCTTCATATGTCTTAGTCTCCAGTCCTCTAATCATCTTGGTTGCTCTTCTTTGCACTCTTTCCAGAGTCTCCACGTCTTTTCTACATCGTGGCGACCAAAACTGTATGCAGTATTCCAAGTGTGGCCTTACCAAGGCACTATACAGTGGCATTAACACTTCACGCGATCTAGATTCTATCCCTCTGTTGATGCAGCCTAGAACTGTGTTGGCTTTTTTGGCAGCTGCTGCACACTGCTGGCTCATATTTAAATGGTTGTCCACTAGGATTCCGAGATCCCTCTCACAGTTGCTACTATTGAGCAAGGTACCACCTATACTGTACTTGTGCATTTGGTTTTTCTTGCCTATATGTAGGACCTTACTTTTTTCACAATTGAATTTCATTTTATTAGACAGTGCCCAATGTTCAAGTTTGTCTAGATCCTTCTGTATCTTAAGCCTATCTTCTGGAGTGTTGGCTATTCCTGCCAGCTTGGTGTCGTCTGCGAATTTGATGAGTTCCCCATTTATCCCCTCATCCAAATCGTTGATGAAGATGTTAAAGAGTACTGGGCCTAAAACAGAGCCTTGGGGGACTCCACTGCATACTTCCTTCCATGTAGATGCAGTTCCATTGAGGACTACACGTTGAGTGCGGTTGGTCAGCCAGTTACGAATCCATTTGGTGGTGGTGCTGTCTAACCCACAATTTTCTACTTTATCTAATAGTAGGTTATGGTCTACTTTATCAAATGCCTTACTGAAGTCCAGGTAAATTATATCAACAGCATTCCTCTGGTCCACTGATTTTGTTACTTTGTCAAAGAATGCAATTAGATTCGTCTGGCATGATCTGTTTTTGACAAACCCATGTTGGCTTTTGGCTATTACTTTGTTTGCTTCTAGGTGTTCACTTATTTGTTGTTTAATTATCTTTTCCAGAATCTTTCCTGGTATTGAGGTCAGGCTGATGGGTCTATAGTTTCCTGGATCTGTTTTTTTTCCTTTTTTGAAGATGGGAACCACATCTGCTCTTTTCCAGTCTTCTGGCAGTTCCCCGGTGCTCCAGGATCTCTGAAAGATATAGTTCAGTGGTTCTGAGATCTCGTCTGCCAGTTCCTTCAGAACCCTGGGGTGTAATCCATCCGGTCCTGGTGATTTGAACTCGTCCAGGGCAGACAGGTGCTCACTTACCATTTTCTTCTCTATTTCAACTTGTGTTCCTAATCTGATATTTGTGGTGCTGTTTTTGATTGATTGGACTGTTTTATCCCTTTGTGTAAAGACAGATGCAAAGAAAGAGTTAAATAGTTCTGCTTTCTCCCTGTTGCTTATCATCTTCTTGCCATTTTCTCCCAGCAGTGGACCAATTGTTTCCTTAACTTTTTTCTTATTTTTAACATGTTGGAAGAAGCTTTTTTTGTTATTTTTTACTTTTTTGGCAAGCCTTTCTTCATTGTGAGCCTTAGCTTTCCTCACTTCATCTTTACAGGCTCGGGCTATTTGCTGATATTTTGCCTTGGTTATGTCCCCCTTTTTCCACTTTTTATATTTATCCTTTTTGTCTTTCAATTTGTCAGAGAGTTCTTTATGCAGCCATGCTGGTTTCTTTTGGGAACTGTTATTTTTCTTCTTCATTGGTATTGCGCTGGACTGGGCTTTTATAATCTCATTTTTCAAAATTTCCCAAGCTTCTTGAGTTGTTTTCCCCTTGAGGATTCTCATCCATGGAATCCTTCCCAAGCTCTCTCTGAGTTTGTTGAAATTAGCTCTCTTGAAGTCTAAGACTCTAGTTTGACTTTGTTCAACTACTTTTGTTTGCATAATGTTGAATTCCAGTATTTCATGATCGCTTGCCCCCAAAGTTCCTGTAGCTTCTACACCTTCTATCATTTCCTCTCTGTTAGTGAGAATTAAGTCCAATATTGCTGATCCCCTTGTTCCCTTCTCTACCTTTTGGGAAACAAAGTTGTCTGCTAGGTTTGTTAGGAACCTGTTGGATCTTCCACTTGGTGCAGAGTTTGTTTCCCAATTGATGTCAGGGTAGTTAAAATCTCCCATTACTATTGCAGTGTGCTTCCTACATACCTTAGTTAGCTGGTTAGCAAAAAGTACATCCACTTCCTCTGCTTGGTTGGGTGGCCTGTAGTATAGACCTATGACAATATCATTCCCCCCCCAACCTTTAATATTGACCCAATATTTAATATTGACTATCTAAACTGAAAGATTTTTTTTAAAAAAAAACTGTGCTCTTTTACAAGGCATGCTAGACAGAACAGCAAATTCCACACTGAATTGCTCTAGAAAAGAGAAACAGAACTGTAATAGTTGAAAACCACATTATCCATGCAGGGTCTTTTTAGGTTTTGATTTTAAAATTAAGTTTGAAATATAACTAATTCTCTCATTCCATTTATGAATCCTACTTAAGAGTACTCCGTTCTGATTTAAGATTCCAGAAATATCCTGACCCCAAAGGGAGTCTGATTCAATTACATGCATCTTTTCCAATTAACATATTTTATTAAGAAGCATAAGCTTTTCTAAGCTGCTGGAGTGGGTAAACTGAAGCAGTTTTAATATTTTCTTTCATTATTTTCTTTTTCTTTTTTTCAAGCGAATGAAATGAAAATTTCAGGCAAATTAAAGCCAGATTTCATTGAAACTTCTTTTCTTTAAAATGTGTCAAATAACTGTTGTTTTGGGATACAATGGGATGAAATTTACTACAATACACTTTATGATAGCAAACACCGTGCCAGAAATTCACGAATCCATTGAAGGTTGTTTATTATTGATTGATTGATTCAGTTTGTATGGCTGCCCATCTCAAACAAGTGACTCTTGTTTCTACAAAGGGCAAGTGTCTATGGAGACTCTCCGTACGTTGGGAAAAGGAAACAATCACTTCATAAATGCATGGTGCAACTTTGGAGAACAAACACATCAGGACTAGATTCAGCAGTCCAGTGGTGGGTTGCAGATGGTATGCCCCACTACGGGCGTACCAGAGCCTGCCTGGAGCCCCAGATACGGTTCCAGTACCATGCTCTGGAGGGCCCACCCGCCTGCCCTAGCCCCTTACCTGTCCTTTAAAGCAGGGGTCCCCAACCTTTGCAACTTTAAGTCTGAAGGACTTCAGCTCCCAGAATTCTCCAGCCAGCAAAGCTGGCTGGAGAATTCTGGGAGCTGAAGTCCTTCAGACTTAAAGTTGCAAAGGTTGGGGACCCCTGCTTTAAAGCCTTCTGTGCTTCTGTGCACGTGCATGGTGCGTCGAGCGCCTGCGGGGCGCTCTGCCAAGCAGCTGGAGTATTGCAGAGGCTTGAGGAGGTGTCGCTGGTAGGTACGATGCATGTGCGCACCATGTGCATGTGCCCATGTGCCGCATGCGTCCATGTGAATGACCATGCGCCTGGAACCCACCACTGCAGAGGTCCATCTACATTTAAAAGACAGAGGCCACTCCTTTGAAGACAACAAAGTCTATATTTTGGACAGAGAGGATCACTGGTTTGAAAGAGGTGTTAAAGAGGTGATCTATATCAACATTGAACAGCCCTCTCTCAACAGAGGGGAAGGGACAGGACATCATCTATCTCCAATCTACAAAACCCAGTCCTTTCAACAGTTCTAAGAAGGCTGCACACCCATTTGCACCACTCAGCACAAAGATAAACCTCCAGCTGACGTTAACAACCCACTAAAAGAATGCAAATGAACAGCTGTCTGCAAGGAGTATAAATCCTTCCATTTCCCCACCATTCAGTCAGAGCTGAAGAAGCTTCTTGGATGGGAAGTGAAATGTCTTCAAAGAAAAAAGATCAGTTGCCTCTTGAAAAAAGCATCCTTAGTACAAAGGGGAAGGATATTCAATGGCTGGCTAATCTAGTTCAGCTAATCCAGACTGCTAGTTCAGTGGCAATCACAATGTTTATTTTGTATCTGGTTGAAGAGGAAGCGGTGATCTCAAAATTTGGTCTATAAATATACAGTATATTGGTCATTAGGCCAAGTTGGCTGGCTAATCTAGTTCAGCTAATCAAGACTGCTACTTAACTGCTCAGAACAAAGTCAGCTGGTCAATGAGTGGATGCCATATAACAAATGGTAAAAAAAAATCCTTAAGAAAATCTGTCTATATATCTCAATGGGTGAGCAGATGCAACCTTGAGAGAAGATGTCATAAAGCTGTTAGCAAGCGGGGCAAGAGCCATGCTCACAGAAGTTTCAATTAAATCTGGCTTTAATCTGCCTGAAATTTTCATTTCATTCCCCTGGGGGGGAAAAGAAAGAAAAGACTTAAAGAAAATATTAAAACTGCATCACTTTAACCACTCCGTGCCCCTGATAAAATGAGCTGCAGCTCAGGAAAGCTTATGCTTTTTAATAAAATGTGTTAATTGGAAAAGATATATTTAATTAAAACTGACTCCCTTTGGGGTAGTGTATATATATATTTATATATTTATATATTTGTTTTCATAGATTTTCCCGGGTGTAGGTATGCTGGTCTTGTTGTATTCGGGTGTTTTCCCGTGTAAGCATGAGATTGTTTTTGCAACGTTTCGGCAAGATCTCACTTGCCATCTTCAGGCTTTGGTCTGGCAAGTAAGATCTTGCCGAAACGTTGCAAAAACAATCTCATGCTTACACGGGAAAATACCCGAATACAACAAGACCAGCATATATATATATATATATATTAATTGGAAAAGATACATTTAATTAAAACTGACTCCCTTTGGGGTAGTGTATATATATATTTATATATTTGTTTTCGTAGATTTTCACGGGTATAGGTATGTAGGTTCTGGTTTATTCGGGTCTTTTCCCGTGTAAAATTAAAGGTGTTTTTTCAACGTTTCGATGGGATCACACCCATCATCATCAGGCTGGAGCCTTTGTTTTCTTGCGAGAAAGAAAACAAAGGCTCCAGCCTGATGATGATGGGTGTGATCCCATCGAAACGTTGCAAAAACACCTTTAATTTTACACGGGAAAAGACCCAAATAAACCAGAACCTACATATATATACACACATACATACACATATGTGTGTGTGTGTGTGTGTGTGTGTGCAATTATACTGTCATTTTGACATACAGGTAGTCCTTGTTTAGTGACTGCCTTTTTAAGTAGCCGTTCACAGTTAAAATACAGCTGATCTTCACATTTACCACTTTCTTCCCAGGTCTGTAAAGCAAAGGAAAGCTGAAGGAAGAACATTAGCACAGAGGCAGTTTCACTTAGGAATCGCTTCACTTAAGGACTGAATTGCCGGAGCCAATTGTGGTAGCTAAATAAAGGCTATCTAATATATGATATTGCTGCGGTGGCTCATCTGGTAAGATGCTGAGCTTGCGCTGCGCTGAGGTTGGCAGCTCGGTGGTTCGATTCCAGTGAGTAAATAAACGGCGCAGGAACAGGAAAGGAGCCTCCCCCAATTGCCTACGGGCATTCAGGCATCCCACGGGTAAGATAGCACAGCCCCCCAAAAAATTCCTTTCACAGAGGCAGCCAGCCGCTTCGGTGATCCCTGGCTAACATGTGCCATATGCTAAAGAAATAATAAATTGCCCAATTGAAGTTTTTTTTTTAAATTCAGTCCCTTTAGCATTAAACAATAATGGCAGAATCCATCAGATGTTGTCTGAGATAAATGGAAAAAAATGCATTGTTATGACAGAGCAGAGTTGTCAAACTATTAGGCCTGCCCAAATCATCCAGTGAAGTGCCCTTGTGGATTTGTTCCTTGAAGCTACAAAGCAGCTGCAGCCACTTCAAATTATGGTCCAGGGACCCTATCAAACACTGCTAATAAACTCCACAAAAATCTGCTGAACTATCTCCAAGGCTAAGAAGCAATATCCTTAATAAACCAAAGGGTTTTGTGATTAATGACATTTTATCAGCCTCTCCCAACATTCCTCAGTGATTCTTTGACATTTATTAGCTAAATAGATGACAAGCAATAAAAGATATCAGAGGATATAAATAAATAAGTGAATAAAATAGTGAATGAGTGAATCAATCCCCAGGCAAGGAATTTTGGACAGTTGGGACATTTGTACTGATAGAATCAGAAATCTAGATATAAGGTACAGAAGGTTGGTTTGAAGTTGAGCTGAGACATTATTCAACCTCAAGATTGTAGTGATGGTAATGTAGAAAAGCAATATCCAGCAGCTTGAGGAACAAGGTTAAAATTCCACTGGGACTTCTAGAACTAGTTGGCACTAGCCAACACTGAAAACCAAGCAGGCATATTTTAAATGTAAATGGCAATAGTGCAGTAATTATAAAACACATATACATACTGTATATGTTAATTACCTTTACAACCCTACATGGCATGGGATGAGAATATTTGAGGGACCACCCCTTCGTGGTTACCTCCACCTGTTTCATCCGATCAGGCAGGAGCAGTATTTTATGGGTTCCTCCACTAAGGAATGTCTCAGAGTTTGTTGCATAAATTCAAATCCAGAAGCACACACAGATAACTGATTTAGCTGGATTCATTAACTTCTTTATATACGTAAGAATAGATGCATAAATGTACAATACCAACAGGTGGTTCTTCCAAGTAAACACATGGCAGGAGAGTTACAGGTAAACACAAGCAGTTAGATTCATTTCAGCAGACAACCCCAGACAGACTGCTAGTTTACTTCTCAGAGCAGCAGACAGCTTAAGTTTCAATTCTCAGCTAAGCCACGCCCAGACTCCAAGCTTAAGTTTCTGTTTCAATTCTCTGCACAGACTCACACCTATTTAAGCTACCATTGGCTGACTTAGTTGTTATGCCTATTCATTAGCTGACCTCGTTCCCATGTCTCTCCCAGTCATGAATATTTTAACAGAATGTACTCTGACAAGACCCAGGAAGAGAGACTGTTCTGCAACCACTCTATGGAAGATCATCCTGGCTCCAACACTGATGGCCTTTAGGAAGAGTTTGAAAGCATGGCAGTATATTTGTGCCTGGAGGTCTGGTAGCAAAACTGATTCTTTAATGTTTATAATAATAATAATAATAATAATAATAATAATAATAATAATAATAATAATAATAATAATAATAATAATAATAATAATAATAATAATCTTTATTGTCGTTGTAAAAATTACAATGAAATTGGTTTATACTGAGTGTGGTTGCATTCACCTGCTAATTGTGCTTATGTTTGTGTTTAACTGAGCTTTTAATTGTAGTTTCAATATGGTTGTATGTTTGTTGCAGTTATTTATAATTTTATTATCACTGTTATTTTTAATTATTGTGGGCAACCCAGAGTCACATACATACGTGATATAAGTAGCTATTCAAATCTAATAAATGAATACATGCATGCATGCATGCATAAATAAATAAACAAACAAACAAACAAACAAACAAATAAATATGCATTCTGAACCAACTGAAAATTCTGGATGGTCTTCAAGAGCAACTCCATCAAGGAAAGGTTGCAACCATCCAAGTGGCAAGTGACTATGACATAAATGATGATGACCATGAGTGGTAAATTTGGTGGACAAGAAGAATTTTGCCAAAGGCCCTCTGGCCATAGCTGCCACCTGTTCTTCCTCCCCAAGCAGGGGTGGGATTCAGCTGATTCACACCAGTTCAGGCAAACTGGTTGTTAATTTTGCATCTGATTCTCTGAACTGGTTGTTGTAAGGACCGCCTGGCCCTACGCACCCTGCACCATCCCTCCCAGACGTCTCCACACTGCCCATCATCATGCTAGGTAAGTACAGAGCCTGCACGGAGGCTCGTAAAGCAGGGGTCTCCAACCTTTGCAACTTTAAGTCTGAAGGACTGCAGCTCCCAGAATTCTCCAGCCAGCAAAGCTTTGCTGGTTGGAGAATTCTGGGAGCTGAAGTCCTTCAGACTTAAAGTTGCAAAGGTTGGAGACCCCTGTCTTAAAGGACAAAAAACAGGCCTCCAAGAAGTCCAGAAACAGGCCCATTTCCAGCCTCCGGAACCCAGGTGAGGACATTTTCGCCCTCCTGGAGGTTTGGGGAAAGCCCCTGGAGCCTGGGGAAGAGGAAAATGGGCCTACTGGAAATACCAGAAAAAGCCCTGTTTCTGGCCTCTGGAGAGCCTCAGGAGCCCGAGGGAGGCCACTTTCACCCTCTTGGAGGCTTGAGGAAAACTTCCAGAGCCTGGGGAGAGTGAAAATACCCCCCCCCCCCAGTGCAGAAGGCCTAGTAGGCCACACCCACCATGGCCATGCCCACCAACCAACCAGGGAGAGAACCGGTTGCTAACATTTTTCAATCCCATCCCTGTCCCCAAGTCTGTCTGAGGGAATGTTACACTCAGGGGTGGGTTTCAAAATTTTTAGAACCTATTCTGTAGGTGTGGCCTATTTTGTGGGCGTGGCTTGGCAGTCATGTGACAGGGTGGGAGTGGCCACCTTTTAAAATGTGGTGAAACTCATTTAACAACGCTCTTGCTTAGCAACCAAAATTTTGGACTCAATTGTGATGATAAATTCTTTCTTTCTTTCTTTCTTTCTTTCTTTTTTCTTTCTTTCTTTCTTTCTTTCTTTCTTTCTTTCTTTCTTTCTTTCTTTCTTTCTTTCTTTCCTTCCTTCCTTCCTTCCTTTCCTTTCCGTTGGGTCACTGGCAGCGGCAGGCCAGATTTACTTCCAGGTACGCCGGTGGAACCCCCTCTCACCGGTTCTCTAAATTTCACCAACTGGCCCTCGCGAGTAGGTGTGAACCTGCAGAAACCCACCACTGGTTACACTTCACAAGAATTGAAGAAGGTAACTTCCCCAGACTGAGTTTACTTTGTAATTGAGTTCAGTTCAAAAAGACTTTACCTTTGTGTGCTAAAATCATAATCAACACCTTCGTCTTTATTTATTTTTCTAAATCCAGATTCAGAGTCTAGTAAAGGTGAACGTCTCTTTGAGCCTTACCCTTTAATCTATGCTTTAATCAATGCAGTTCTCAATTTAAAAAAATCAGTGAAAGAGCACACACTAAAATATTACAGAAAAAAAGAACGTTGATAAAAGCAAATGTGAAAATATTGAGGAAAATACATATACGAATGAGTTTGCTTATTTATGGATTTTAAATAAAATGTAAATACATTTTTTATTTATTTTAAGATTTTAAATAAATAAAATTTAAATAAATTTATGCTGATTTTTCCAGCAGTACTTTTAGCTTTGTGCGTTTCTGCATCTATTTTTAGAGATACAGAAATGCATTAAGCTAAATGTACTGCTGGAAAAAAGAAAGATTAAGTGGAACCAGAACTGACAGATTTGTCCGTTCCTGATCACAGAATAGCACATGTTCAGAATAATCTTTGATCACATTATTTTATAGTTATAAGATGCATATTTGTCTGAAATAATTTCATACTGCTATGTAACTAGTCATTCCAATTTTTCAGTTCCCTGAATAATTCTGATGGTTGCCACCAAGGCAAAGTAATTTTTCTGAAATCAAACATTTCCAGGGTAATCATTTTATACAAAACAAATCTTAAAGGCTTTTGATGCTTCATGATGAGGAAAACCTAAATATGTCATTCCTCCCTCCTACCCGCATTTCAACTGAGAGTTCAGGTAAACTAAACCATCTTATTCACAAATTGCATTTAGGTTCACATTCACAAAATATAGTGAGCTGAATGTACAGTCGGTGTGATGTCTCTAATCATGTTGGAAATCAATTGCAATTTCATTGGTAGCTTTTATTATTTATTAGTACTAGAAACCACTTGTCTGTGATCTGCCCATCAATCAAAAGAGAGGGCCTCTAAATCTGCATTGAACTGATTAATTGCTCATCTTCACCAGTGTGTGTCACTTTGGGAATACAGATAAAGCTAAATGGAGTACAATCGCCTCTTGGTGTCACTTGACTAGGCCCAGTTCCATTATGTCCTCTTCTGCAGCCTAAGGAGAACTACCTCTGTCTAATCATGCAGTATAAAGCTTTTGGAATTCCATTGCCATTTCCTCCCACTTGAAAGTCTGGTTCCATTGTGTTCTTTTATAGACTTTGGGCTACTGCTCAACTCCCATTTAAAAGGGAGCTATTTGTCAACTGCATAATATCTCAGGCTGATACCATGATACTTTTGGAATTCTTATTCTCATGGCAAATTGTAGTATATTGGATGTGGGGAACCTCATCATAAACTTTAGCACTAGGAGGAAACAAGATATTGACCTCCTAAGATACACTCCAAGAAACATGAACAATAGGAAACAAAAACACATTAATTTTTTCTGGCATTTGAGATTTAAAATATATATATATATATATATAGCGTAAACCCTCTTTTAAATTGCCAAATAAATCTGCTTAGGACAGCAGCTCTGCAATATTAATATAGATAATGTTATCAACGTATTTTTTCCTATTAAGGGACTGTATCAATAAACTAGTCTTTGGGTTGAGAAAGGGAACTGCGTTAAAGCAACATATTTTGAATTTATTGAGGTTTTGAGGCCTTCCATTCATCTTAAACTTTAAACAAAGTCGAATTAGTTGTGCTCATGTGTATAATAGCTTATCAACTGACTTAATTAAACACCTCAAAGTGTAATTGCTCATGTTGAGACATCAATACAAACAACTGTTTCAAGCAGGAATCCAAAGGGAGTAATTATTAGCCCTACTCTTATTTAGCATTTCTATAATCAGTGCCTGCTGATAAAATAAGTCTTATTAATAAGATTTAAAGGTAAACGAAATTGTATATAAATCATGAAAATGGATTGCAGTTGCATTGGAAGTAACTCCATGGGAAAAAATGTCCAAGAACAGCAAGAAGAGCAAAAACTATTTTAATTGAATCCAATGCAAGGAAGCGTCTATTGGAAAACTTATATCTTAAGCAGGACTCTTGGATGTTTTTCTTGATCATTGACCATGTTTGTCAGAAACAAAATGCAGCCTCTGCAGGATGACTATTCTTGAATTCTTAATGTAGGTTGGTGTGATTTTGGAGTCCAATAATTTTGGAATTATTTGACAATGCTTTACTATGGTATACGAATGATGCTTCTAGACTAGTGGTTCTTAACCTTCCCAATGCCACAACCCTTTAATACAGTTCTTCATGTTGTGGGGATCCCCAACCATAAAATTGGTATCTCGGTTCCTAAGACCATCGAAAATATGTGTTTTACGATGGTCTTAGGCGACCCCTGTGAAAGGGTTGTTCGATCCCCAAAGAGGTCGCGACCCACAGGTTGAGAACCAATGTTCTAGATCAGGGGTGGGCAAACTTCGCAACTTTAAGTCTGAAGGACTTCAGCTCCCAGATTTCAGCTCCCAGACTGCAAAGCTGGCTGGAGAATTCTGGGAGCTGAAGTCCTTCAGATTAGATTAGATTAGATTTATTGAATTTATATACTGCCCTTCTCCCTTTCGGGACTCAGGGCAGTATACAGCCAACTGTAAGAGTGGATAATACAAAAGCTAAAATCATATGTTAAGATATATTAAATGGATTGGCCTGCCAATTAAAATCCCCTGCTAAAATCAATTTAAAAACTACGACAGGTCAGCAGCACGAAATAAATGGATCTTCAGGGCCCGACAGAAGAGGCGTAGGTCCGTGATCGTCCGTAGTTCAGGGGGTAGATCATTCCAGAGGGCAGGAGCTGCCACAGAGAAGGCTCTCCCCCTAGGGGTCGCCAGCCGACATTGCTTGGCCGACGGCACCCTGAGGAGGCCCTCTCTGTGGGAATGAACTGGTTGGTGGGAGGTATTTGGCAGCAGGAGGTGGTCTTGCAAGTGGCCAGGTCCCTTGCCATGGAGCGCTTTAAAGATGGTCGCTAATATCTTGAAGCGCACCTGGAAAGCCACAGGCAGCCAGTGAAGCTCATGCAGGAGAGGTGTCACATGGGAGCATCTAGATGCTCCCAAAATCCCCCACGCGGCCGCATTCTGAACTAACTGGAGCCTCTGGGTACACCTCAAGGGAAGCCCCATGTAGAGAGTGTTACAATAGTCCAGGCGGGAAGTGATGAGGGCTTGAGTGACCGTGGGTAAAGCGCCATGATCCAGAAAGGGGCGCAACTGGCGTATCAGGTGAACCTGATAGAAAGCCCCCCTGGCCACGGCCGTCATATGGTCTTCTAAGACAGCCGAGAGTCCAGGAGGACGTCCAAGTTGCGAGCCCTTTCTGTGGGGGCCAATAGACTTCAGACTTAAAGTTGCAAAGTTTGCCCACCCCTGTTCTAGATGCACAGCTTGTGGATTTTCTTATCAATCTAAGGACACTGATTAACTGTTCTATTTTTCTATTTTTAGTGGTGCTGTCTGGATCAATCCTCCATAGAGCTCAATGAATGAAACAAAGCCATAATATAATAAAAACCTCATTTGAAAATATTTCCTACCTGAAATAGTTTCTAGATGTTTCTAGATGTTGAACAACTCATGTTGTTCATGGCATTCTTAAATGAAAGCGCTAAATAATTTTTTGGAAATATATTCATTACTCCTCGTTCACTAATTCTTTTAGCTCTGTATTTCCCATGTTTGACATCTACTGAAATAAAGATGCTGATGATCTATAAAAGCTCCCTTGTTCAGATGACATCCATTTGAGCGAATGGATGGATTTGTTTTTTTTAGTTAGTAGAAAAGAAGATGAGAAAGTGAAGACGAGAACATGATAGCATTCTTCAGTTATTTAAATATAACTACATGAAGAAGGGCATGAACAGTTCAAGATAACTGCTGATCACACGATTAAAAAAAATATTGCAGCTATATAAAAACACTGAAATAACTAAATAGAAAATGCTACTCTTACATTACATGGATGCCAGAATCTCAGGTTACCGTGGGGCGGATTCCTCTCCTCAAGAGATTAATGTGGCTCCCACTTTTGTTATGTTTAGAAAACTGTTAAAACCTGGTGGTTATCCTGGGGTTTGCAATTGGAGGGGGGAGTGTCTTTATATTTGCTATGTCTGTCTCGCTTATGTTTGTTTTATGTCCAATGTAATATTTGTTTTTTCAGTATCATTCTTGTAGCCTGTCATTTGAACTAAGTCTCAACCTTTTCAGGAAAAAAAATGGTTCCTCTTCCATAATGTTCTTAGACATAGTCTTTCCATAGAGATAGATGTCTATGTTGATTCTATTAATATTAACTTCTGAGTTCATTGATCGAAAATACATTTTAATGTTTCCAATGTTAGAATATTTTCCTTTATCCTGCAATTGTAAATTGAGTTTATATGCTCTTCTCCTTTAATTGTAATATTTAGTTCACTATAGTATTTAATGTTTAAAAAGTTACATTATGTTTTTTTAATTCAAAATGAAATCATTTTTTTTATATAAGAAAGGATCTTTGTAATTAATTACAGAATCTTATTACAAATTTATCAGGATTCTATTTGTAAATTTCTGAAAATAAAAGTATTAATCACCCTTTAGCCGCTTATTCCAAAAAAGATTTTTTTAAAATCTTAAATTCATAATTAAATTTTTCTTCCACAAAATGTTGAAGGAAATTAACCTGGTGGTGTAAAGCTTGTCAATCCAATGATTTGTAATAGCTGAAAAGCAGTTGACACGAAATTTCCAAAAGTGATTTGAAATGGAGGTATGCAAACTTTCAAAAGTGATAACCATGGTTTGAACAAGATGGTGGTTATTCTCTCATCTCCAAGAGCTCTAAATCTACTGGAGACCTCTATATTGGAGTTTCTTCAAGAGAAGAAAATGTATGGATAACAAGTGGGTGATCTAAAGTCCCTTTCTTATCCAGAAAAGTTTGAAGAACAGGTCTACTCACTGTTCTTTCATTTGGCTGTGGTTGCTGGCTCCACTTTTCATAGAGCCATCTTCAGTCCAACATTTCTTCCTCAGGAAGGCCAGGTAATCCTTGTTTGGTGACCACCTTCAGACTGACAGCTCATTAAACAAAGTGGCTGCCAAGTGAAACTACAATTGTGCTTACAATCTTAATGCAGTTTTCCTTTGCTTTACAGAGCTATGAAAGTTGTAAATATGAGGTTTGGCCATAAACATTTCATGAATAGATAAATAATAAAGTTACTTTTTCATTACTATTATAGTTACAAATGATCGCTCACTGAGGACTATCTATATGGTTTTTCTTTGTTCGACAGTAATATAAAAAATAGACATAAATGTATATAAGTCCATACTGTTGATATATTAATATGTAATCAAAAGCAATTAATTTGTTCTCAATTTGCTTACAATTTAATGGTTTATGGGCTGCTCCCTCAAAAGTACAGACTGCCAGCAGATTTGGGCTGAATTCCAATAATCACTCAACCTTAAGCATATCCATTTTTGGAGTAAAATGCTTAAACAATAATCTCATCAAAAGTAAATTACTCTATTAGTTATGCAAAACTAAATTGGCCTATAGACTTTACATTTGCAAAATTTATCCAACCAAATCATCATCATCATCATCATCATCATCATCATCATCATCATCATCATCATCATCTGCAGTTGTTCATGTTTTAGCACAAATAAGCTTTCTCTATAACCTTGAATAAAGCTGCAGTTAGCCCACTGAAATTTGTTCTGATCATAAGATTTGATACAGTAGTATTTGAATGCAATTTCTAGAACAAGTGTATATCGAGCATGCAGAATGGCATTTTCTACATGTATGGTTGACAGCTGACAGGTATCAGCAGCTGGTAGTTAGGAACACAAGATATTCTTTCAAGTTGTATCCTTTGCTGTCATTAAACTCTCATTGATTCCTATGAAACCATTTGAAGCATAAAGCAAGCCGCTTTGGAGCTGCATGCTCAAACATTCTTTTGACTCTGCAAAACACTTATTGATTTCTATGAACTATGTGACCAGACTCTCACACCCAATACTCTTTCATTTGATGAACAGCTATTCTATGTAGGGCAGGTCTTCCTGTTGTTTCCTCTAAACTTTTAAATGTTTTTTTTTCCATTCTCTGATCAAACTTAAAACTTACCTTGTTCTCAGATGAGTTTTCTCTATAAATGATGTGGTTATTAACTCTTCCATTATATGTCAGACTGGGAATTAGATTTATCAAATAGTGCTGTAATGAAGCATACGAAACAGCTTGTACCAATGGGCTAACATTAACATCTGGGAGAGAATTCTAAAAAAGAAAAAAAATGTCCTTGAAAACAGGGGAAAAGGTGCTAATTAAGAAGTGGATTCTGAATTGAATTAGAATCATTACTAAGGATTTAGTAAAACTAAATATCCTATATAATAATCAAATTATTGCCCAAGACAAAATGGCTCTTGATGGTTTCTAGTACTGCATTGAGTGGCATGGACCCTCCAAAGTTAATCAATCTTCATTTACTTCAACCAATGGACTTTATTTGGCTCTCCAATTTTTGTTACAAAGAATATAGACTGCCCTAACCCTTTAGATTGCTGGAGACTATACCAAAAGGCTACACAAAACTGGTCATCATCGTAACCTCCTAATTGGTTGCTGATCCCAGATTATTTCTGTCTCCTGTCCAATTCCAGCATTATTTTTTTTTAAAAAGACAAAAAATAAATAAACGTAGATATGGTACTGATAACGAAAGGCAGCTTTCTCATACCATTCCTTAATTTTAGCTGCCCTTCTAGTAAGAATGATTTGATATGGATTGTGCTTTTATAGCTTTGTTCCCACCATGCTCCATGTCATTTGGGGGAAAATGACTTTCGTGGACTCTTTTCTGAAGCCTTGTTATTTTCACTTTAATTCCTCAAGGGATATATTAAGAATGTTCAAAAAGGGAGAGAGCTCAGCAGTTTTTGCCATGAAATTATTCACTATTCTGATGTAGGTTTGTAAATGAATCTCAGGGAAAATAAGATCAAGTGTACGTTGCAATTGGTGTGGGGTTTTTTTATATAGCCATTAACGTAAAGGCCAATAGGGAATTTTATCTAAGACAAGGTCAGCACAAAATTGAAAGAGTTGCTAGCTTGAACCGAATTCACAGTATCATAACTTAAACCATTAGACATTTTATCTCTGTAACTGGAGTGCCTCATTTTTAACCATTTGTCCACACAACTGTGGTGCTTAGATATATGGTTGATATCATTACTAAAAACAGTCATAATTTTTCTTCTATAAGACCCTCACTTACAGGGCAATCTTACAGTTTAGTTTCTCTCCTTTAATTGTGGCCCCCCAAACAGTGGTGCTTAAAGGTTTGTGAATCCTTTTGAATTTTCAACATTTCTCCATAAATATGATCTAAACATGACCTGTTCTCCACCCAAGTCCTAAAACTAGATAATGAGATACCCAGTTAAACAAATGAGTCAAAAACATTATATTTGTTCATTCATTTATTGAGGGAAATAAATAATCCACAACTTTGGATATTTGTGTGTGGCAAAATAAGTGAACCATTGCTTCTGGTACCTGGTGTGGTACAGCAGTCTGGGACAGCAAAAACCTCAAGTAAGCATTTTTGATAACTGTTGGAACAGTTCTGCCTATTGGCTTAGATGGATTTCTCCTTGCAGAACAGCTCCAACTCAGAGATATTGGTGGACTTTCTCACTTCAACTGCCTGGTTCAAGTCCTTTCACAACATTTCTGTAGGACTAAGTTCAGAACTTTGACTTGGTCATTCTGAAGTATTACCTTTTTTCTGCTTTAACTAACACGGAGTCATATAATCTCTGTGTTTTGGGTCTTGCAGCATGACTTGCTTTTTTTGAGCTTTAGTTCAGAGAGATACCCTGACATTTTCCTGTAGAATTTGCTGGTACAATTCAGAATTCTTAATTCGATTAATGATGAAACATCAAACAGTCTTGGTCCAGAGGGAACAAAGCAAGTCCTGACCATGTTTAGTGTTTGGCTCTAGACCAGCTTTAGTCCTGGTCCAGAGGCAGCAAAGCAAATTCAGACCATGCCACCACATGTTTCACAGATGGGATAAGGGTCTTATTTTGGAATGCAGTGTTTGCCTTTCAACAAGCATAATGATTTTAATCATCAGGTATACTAATGTGGGCAAGATCCCTCAGTAGAAATGGAGTAGCCTTCATAGTCAATAAAAGAGTAGGAAAAGCAATACTGGGATACAATCCCCCAAAAGACAGAATGATCTCAGTTTGAATCCAAGGCAAACCATTCAACATCACAGTAGTCCAATTAATGTTGAGAAATATCAACAACCTCAGATATGCAGATGATACCACTCTAATGTCAGAAAGTGTTGAGGCGGGTGAAGGAGGAGTGCACAAAAGCTGGCTTGAAACTCAACATTAAGAAAACTAAGATCATGGCATCTGGCCCTATCAATTCATGACAAATAGATGGGGAAGAATTGGAGGTAGTGAGAGACTTCATTTTCCTGGGCTCCAAGATTATCACAGATGGGAAAGCTATGGTAAATCTAGACAGCATACTAAAAAGCAGAGACATCACCCTGCCAACAAAAGGGTGTATAGTCAAGGCTATGGTTTTCCCAGTTGCAATGTATGGCTGTGAAAATTGGGCGATAAGAAAGGCTGAGCGCCAAATAATTGAGGCCTTTGAACTATGGTGCTGGAGAAGACTCCTGCGATTCCCTTGGACTGCAAGGCGATCAAACCAATCAGTCCTAGAGGAGATCAACCCTGACTGCTCTTTGGAAGGCCAGATCCTGAAGATGAAACTCAAATACTTTGACCACCTAATGAGAATCTTTGCCTAATCTGGGAAAGATCAAGGGCAAAAGAAGTAGGGGAAGGCAGAGAATGAGGTGGCTGGACTGAAGCAGTAGGTGTGAGCTTAAATGGACTCTGGGATTACTGGAATACAGGAAGGCTTGAAGGAACATTTGTGGGGTTGTGATGGGTCAGACATGACTTCACAACTAACAACAATGATTTTAATTAAAGCCAAAAAGTTTTATTTTGGTCTCCTCCATCCACAGAACTTCTTTTCAATAACCTTGTTGAGCACAGAGCACAACATATGGTTCATCCATAATGTACCTCTTAAGATCTGTCACTTGCACCCTTTGGCATTTTGCACAAGATTTGATAATAGAAATACAGACCACACAGTTGGTCAATAATGAAAAGGGATACAGTTTCCGGAGAAGCCCATTCCTGGGTCTTTGTTCTAAAAGAATGGGCATTCAAAATCCATGTATTTGTGGAAGATGAGCACTGTTTTTTTTAAACTGTGATACTTTTGGTGTGTGAGAGAGTGTGTGTTGCTCCATGTATGCAGATTGTTCTGCTTAAGAAGTCCTATACTTATACATACATCTTTGTGATGAGTTACAAAGGAAGTTGAAAGAATTAAAGCAGAAAATCTATCCATCAGTTCATTACAGACACTAATATCTCTTTCATTGCAAGTAACCACACTATTACAGAAATGAAAATCAAGGTCCACAATAAAATAACTGTCACTAAGGCTAAATATGCATACCAAATTAATGACAGCAGCTACAGCAAGCAGAATTGATATGAAAATGTTGAAATCATAAATAGCTTCTGACTCTTAGGATTGATTATCAATATTAAAGGACTCAGCAGTCAAAAAATATGCTCGTAAGATAGCAATGAAAGCCATGGAAAAGATATTAGATGCTGTGGCATTTGTATACTTAACAAAGATCAGAATCACGGAGGCAATATATTTTATCTATGACATTCTGTGAAAGTAGAAGTTTGACTTGTACTTTTTGAAGAAGCAAGATAGAAAGCTTATTGCTGCTTTTGAACACTGGTATTGGAAAAGACTCTGAGAATGCCACAGATAGCAAAAATTAAAAAAAATAAAACAAGTGGATCACAGAATAAATTAAGTCAGAATTCTCAGCTGAAATACAAATGACCAAACTAAAGTTAAGATGTTTTGGACACATTAGGCAAAGATCTCGTTCCCAAAAGTCTATAATTATCTTAATGGCACAGAATCAACCACATGTTTAATTAGAAAAAAAAGGAATCCTGAAAATGATTATCTTAATTCAGTGCTAGAATCAGAATGAGAGTTACACATTTTACAGTGCTTCTTACATGCACAGTCAGAAACAAAGATGATTTATTAAACAGGGTTATGTGTGTGGAAGTCAGAGGTAGGTTCCTACCAGTTCAGATTGGTTCAGCCGAGTAGGTAGTAACTCAGCCTGCCACGACCATGAACCGGTTCTCTTGGCAGCTCTATAGGCACTGCCATCTTTTGATTTTTGGCAGGTAGGGAAGGTTGCTGCGGCGGCACCCAGGAGTCCTGCCGTTGGCGAGGGTGGAGGAAGAGTCGCACTTGAGGGGTCAATGTGGCTCGCGAGCCGCGGTTTGCCGACCACTGCACCAGGGGTAGGTTCTGGCTGCTGCTACTGCCGGTTCTCTCAGAGAGTCTCTGTGCACATGTTTGATGCATGCTACACATGCATGCTCAGAACTTTAAAAAAATGCTTCTGCATATGCGCAGACATGAATGAATGAGAGACAGACAGACAGACACACACACACAGAGTGACAGAGATGGGCGGATGAAGGAGAGAGAGACAGAGATACAGAGAGAGAGAGACAGAAAGAAAGAAAAAGAGAGAAAGAGAAAGAAAAAGAAAGAAAGTGGGAAAGAGCAAGAGAGAGAGAGAGAGAGAGAGAGAGAAAGAAAGAAAGAAAGAAAGAAAGAAAGAAAGAAAGAAAAAAAGAAAGAAAGAAAGAAAGAACTTATGACCACAATTGAGCCCAAAAGTTTCGTTGCTAAGCAAGTCCATTGTTAAGTGAGTTTCACATTTTCCAAGTTGGCCACGCTTACCCGGTCACATGACCGCTGAGCCACTCCCATAAAACAGGCCACACCTTCTGGCTCTCAAAAGAAATTTCAATCGTGGTATTGTTGATATTTGGCTCTGTTGACTAATGAGTTTGCCCACCACTGCCCTGGTGGAAGTAAATATGTCAGAGTTTTGGCAGTGTGACTATTATTATGAGATAAACCCAGATAAACCCAGGAGCAAAACACAGCACACAGAGCCTTTAGACAATTAATAGTGGCTTATATATACATATATACAAACATAGACATTGTTGATAAATCCCTTACCATTCAGCTACTTACACAAGGAGAGAAATGATATACATGACGAGAGAGAGAGAGTGGGGGGAAGGGGAGGGAGGAAGACAAATCCATAGTGGCCACATATATATAGACACCATTTAAAATGGTAACGGACTTGTGTGGATCCCACCAGGGTCTTAAACTGGCTATACCTATATTGCTGATTCATCCTCATTGCATCAGCGTACAGGTTACAGCTTACAACCTTATATCAGCTGGCAGCTATTAAATCCTCAGACACAATAGTATTCCTCTCCTATACCAGCAGCAGATTAAGGCTCACTGGTTGCCTAAGCACTGACAAATCTTGTCCCCCTCCTTTGTACATACTGTACAAATGAAACCATGCTTCACTGGGTATTTTTCTTTCTCAACTTTGCCTCCTTTGGGCCTGGCACCCTAAGCACATGCTTAATTTGCTTAAGCCCGTGCTTAATGGTTAACACCCCATTGCCCAATACATACATCAGCTGCATTCAGTACCAAACCTATGGGATGCCCCACTCTCTGCCCTGGGATGGCCTCTCTGCCCCATCATGTAGGGAACACTCTCGGCAAGCTGAATTGACCCTGAGTGAGGACAGAGACAAGAATCAATCCAGAATCAGTAGCCCAGTAAACCATCTTGTTTCTATTCACTCACCATATTGCAAAGATACTACAGCTAGCCCTGCTGACTTAGTGGAAAGGGATCAATATTAATAAGGCCACACAGATGGGTTTATTTAAAACGTTATAACATTAGGCTGTGTCTGGTTGTTGTTTTTCTTGGTCTTATCTTAGCAACATTACAGCCCAATGTTATAGTTGCAGACTTATGGCCACAATAGAGCCCAAATTTTCTGCTGTTAAGCAAGGCATTTGTTAAGTGAGTTCTGCCCCATTTTATAACCTTCCTCGCCACAGTTGTTAAGAGAATCTGGCTTCCCCATTGACTTTGCTTGTCAGAAAGTAACAAGCACTGATCACATGACTCCAGGGTGCTTCAACTGTCATAAATATATGCTAGTTGCCCAGCATTGGAATTGTAATCAGGTGGCCATGGGGATTGTGCAAAACGGCCATAAGACACTTTTTTCAGTAATTTTGAACAGGTCACTAAACAAATGGTTATAAGTCAAGGACCACCTATATAAGCTCTGATTTGATCAAGGACGCACAGCAAAGTGCCAAAGTATTCCTGGGAACCCAGCATAGTAGTGTGTTATTGTATGCAATGCAAATAAAATTAAGATATATCTTCTAAGTAATTTGGTTGTTTTAGGTGAACCAAGGTTTGGTCACAACACGTTAGTATTTTTTTATTTCCAGTTTTTTCCTCTGCAAGTGGAAGGTCAGCTTTTCCAAATGAATCGACCCACTGGTTGCAACAGGGAATTGACCAATCGGCTTGTCACCCAAGCCTGACATCATGGGCTGAGAAGAGTGACTGGCCCAATACACCCAGCTGGCTTTCGTGCCTAAATGCTGGTCAATATTTTCTTCAGATTTGTATTGTCCTATCACTCCCTTGATTTTCCTAAACCAATAATGTTAGGTGATATCTCGGTTGGGAGACAGCAAAAGGTGTGCAGCGGAGTATGCAGCTAAAGGAACGCTGCTAGTGTACACACAATTAGTAGACCAGACACTGTTAAGTAAAATAAAATAGCTTTTACTGAAGTTGTAAAAACTACTAAACTAAACTACTGTTCAACAAGCAGTGATGTTAAATTGAGTCAAAAACAAAGTCTCAACAAATATCAAATTGCTTACAGTCAGCAAACACAATCTTCCTTCTTCTTCTTCAGTAATTCACAGGACACGAGCAATTCAGTTATCAAACAGCAAGTCCAGCAGAGAGAGAGAGATGCGCTCTCCTGGCTTCCTCTTATAGTTAGAGATAATTGCACTTACTAATTGCACTCTAACATTCCAACATCCTTAAAGCCACAATGACCATTTGTCATTATGGTATTACATATTGTCTACCCAACTCTAGGAGTCTACTCCTAACAAATGATGTCCAGTGCAACATCCTCTGCAGTCTTTCTATCTCTCTTCCCCCCCCCCCCCCTTTCCTGTCTTTCACATCTCTCATCTATCTATATTTAAAGGTGCAGCCTTTCAGTTTATGGCTCTTTCTGAAAAAAAAATTCCTTCATTAGCTACATCAAAGAGCAACATTTCTCAGGGGAAAGAATAAACTTCCTCCACACTTTTTTTAATCAAAGGTATCACTCCTGAACCGGTTCTGAACTCCCGTAATTGCATGCTATCTTCTGAGTTTGGCAACTATATCACTTTATTTTCAACTCAGCTGCATTGTATTTGAAAGGGCAGTAAAGCTCCTTGAAGCATGGAAGGCCGTGGGGCTTGTAGATGTTCCCCAAGCCCTTAAATTATCACATTTCCCTATTGTCACCCTAGCAGGTCTTTCAAGCAGAAATGTGGCTTGCTGGCTTTTTCACCTCCTCCTCATAGAAATTGCCTATATTTTGTTGCACGCCCAAGCAGAGTAATGCCTCTACAAGAATACAGAAGGGAGACTGTTACGCAAGCCATTTATTTTCCTTCTCTGTGTGTGTGTGAAAGAAGGGGTGAAGGGGTTTTTATTATATACCAGGATTTGTGGTAGCTTGGGGTCGAGAGTAATTTCATTATGGTATTTGCTTGCTGTTTTTAGCATTCCAAGGTCAATGGAAATGAAAGCAAAGAGCCAAGATAGCGCAGTGGTTAGAGTGAAGTACTGCAGGCTACTTCAGCTGACCGCTAGCTGCAATTCAGCAGTTCAAATTCCACCACGATCAAGGCTGATTCAGTCTTCCATCCTTCCGAGGTGGGTAAAATGAAGATATGCTGACTCTGCAAACTGCTTAGAGAGGGCTGTAAAAGCACTTTGAAGCGGTATATAAGTCTAAGTGCTATAGCTAAATCTCCTCCCACCACCACAAGGTGTCAATACTTCTACGGCCGGTATGGCGAACCGATGGCACATGTGCCACAGGTGGCAAGCGGAGCCATTTGTCAGGGCATGTGAGGTGTTGCCCTGTCAGCTGGCCAGCACGCATGTGCGCACTGGCCAGCTGAGTTCAGCCTTTTTTAAAGCCATTTTTAAGCAAAGTGAATGAGGAAGGCAGACTCACTTAACAACTGTGTTACTCATTTAATAACAGCAATGATTCGCTTAACAACAATGGCAAGAAAGGTCTAACATGGGGCAAAACTCACTTAACAACTGTTATGCTTAAGCAAAGGAAATTTTGGGCTCAATTGGAGTCATAAGTTGAGGACACCTATGTCTGTATAATTCTCGCGAAATTACTAAAATAGTGTGAAAACAAATTTAGGGGGGTGTTTTTCTCACATAGTTAGAGTTATCTTTAACTCTTTGCTCCCATCTAGTGGTCATCCAGATCTTTTGTAGCCCAAATCCAATAGCATTAATCTCATGAAGCTATAAAGCCTGTAAAAACAAATGTGCTTGCAAATTAGGACTCCAAAAACGAACAGTAACTCCCATTTCCCCCAGCACTTGCTTCCCTGTTGGGCATTCAATTCAATAAAGTGAAACATCCCTCTTTCCTTGTGCACATAAAAAGATCAAAGCAAAACAAAGGCAATCCTGTGCTTAGATTAAGGCAGGGATGTCCAAATTTGGGAACTTTAAGACTTGTGGACTTCAACTCCCAGAATTCCCCAGCCAGCTATGTTGGCTGGGGAATTCTGGGAGTTGAAGTCCACAAGTCTTAAAGTTCCCAAGTTTGGACATCCCTGGATTAAGGGAATGGATAGAGACAAACAGCCTTAGAAGGCAGTGAACTGGTGAAATAACTCAACATTTTAAGAGAAAGAAAAATCTGCAGCCTGGAAAACATAAAGAAACTAGAGCAACCCAGTAGTGTCTCCAGACAGCCAGGGAAGCAAAAGGACTTATGCCAAGTGTGTTGGCAGAAAGCCAAGGGTTGTCAAAACAATATCAATAAAACCCAAACTTTCAAATACTGTTAGTCACTCTGTATATACTATAAAATTGGGAAGGCAAAAAGCACTAATGGAAAATGGAAAGCAAATCCCAAGTATTGATATGACAGTATGTCAGTTCTAAGAATCTCTTGATATTGCTTAAAAAGAAAGGCATATGACATAAATACATACATACACACACATGTATGTGTGTGTGTGTGTGCATGCGTATTTTAGGAAATGTGAGGAAATGCTACTGAGGTTTAATTATTCATCCACCCAAGTAATAACCAAGTCTGATTCTGTTTACTTTTCTGCCACCTGCTTATTTACTTCTATCCTATTTACATATTTACTCCTATCTTATAAATTGGTCTTCAAGTAATTTGTTACATTTGTTAACTTAAAAAAAAAACACCTAACTTTCTAAAAATGTTTCTCAACTTTGGCAATTGTCAGGATCCCAGTTTGAATTCAGGAGAAATTTACAATCATTCAATACAGTAAGACATAATACACATCTACTGAATGTTAGAATGAAAACAACAGAGTGTCTTTTGTCAAAACGAGGGTGTAAATCTGGCATATCTTCTTTTTCTTTGTCACCTTAATAAATTGTTTTGTCTTATGTATTTCACTCCTAGAGCTAGGCTACAGTTAGTTATTGACTTAACTAACCTTTGCCCTGAGAAACTCTGACTTCCCAAGAAAGTCCCAGTGTAATTGCCAAATACATGGACTTGACATCCTTGAATTCTCAGCTATTTTCATGCTGGCTAGGTAATTTTAGCGGTTAAAATTTACATATCTAGATGTTGCAAGGCTGGGAAACATTACTATCTTTCTAAGGAACTTCAGCTGGGGCAGAATATATACATATAAACCGAAGACATAAAGCTGTCTTATGCATATTTATCAACTGTGGAAAACAATTTAAATGATTTCAATGCTGTTCTAAGCTTCTGTCCTATCTCTTGGCTGAAAAAAACCCTTCTGCCATATGTACATTCTTATTTAGTAACCTATCTATAGTGAGTTGGCAGAAGGGTCCAAAGAAGGCTGCTTTAAAGCCAATTATAATTTCTGGTATGTCATCAGGATTGCAAATGAGTTGAGTGACATCCAAATTTTGTGGATTATGTCCTGCTTCTACTACAGTAACTAGTTGCAATACATTATGCTGATGTGAATAGAGCAGCAAAATGTGATCTCTCCGGGCTCCAGTATTTGCTGAATAACATGTTTAGGATCATAGGAGACTCTCTCAGCCCTTCAGATTTTTCTGTTTTGAAATTCATATAATTCCTTAATAGCAATAGCACCTAGACTTATATGCCACTTCACAGTACTTTACAAGCCTCTCCAAGTGGTTTTGCAGAGTCCGCATATTGCCCCCAACAATCTGAGTATTCATATTTCTGACCTCGGAAGGATGGAAGGATGAGTCAACCTTGAGCTGGTGACATTTGAACTGCTGAACTGCAGGCAGCCAGCAGTCAGCAGAAGTACCCTGCAATATTGCATTCTAACCACTGCGCCACCACAACTCATGGTGGCACACTTAATGGAACCTGAAACCCATAGATGTACACAGTTTTGATTTAACCAACCAATAAACAAACCAGTGAGATTCTCCTCATCTTTTAATTTATTATTTGTTTGTTAGATTTATAGTCTTTAGGATAACATTCCCTCCTCCAATGTTTCCTACATCAACAATACAGAACCTGCTAGGCTGAGAGAAAGCAACTGAACAAAGTCATCAAGTGAACTACAGTGCCTGAGGATGGACTTGAACAAAGGACTTGAACATTGACTTGAACATAGACTTTGTAGTCCTAGTCTAATACCTTAGTCATTATGAGGCAGAGGGGTCAAAGACCCCTCTCCAAGTTACATGTCAAGCTTACATATTGTTAAACACTTCTAAAAGCTTCAGTTACCTTTCTGCACCCTCACTGCTTAGGAAATAACCTAGCTTTACTGTAGCTGATAAGAGATTGCAAATATTACTGGAACATTGCTTCAAGAGATGGAAAAGGGGAAGTAACTATAAAACATTTGGTATGAATGGTGTAAGATACAAACCTTATATGGTAATAGCTATGCATCAAAATATGAAATATATTAGCCTCTGTATTAATTTGAGCTGTATTTCTACATTTCTTACTTCTGTATTTTTGATTGGCAGCAGGAAAGTATAAAACTAACCACCCGGGTGTTGCCCAGGAGTTCAGAGCTTGGTGCGGAAGCACGCTGAACTCTTAATGCATTAATAAATCCTGTTTCTCTCTTCCCTTCGTGGTCTGTCGTCCCATCATTGTAATCAATCTGTGGTTGGCGTGGTTTTGCCGCTACAATTATACCACACTTTTATCAAGGCTACTACAGTGGTGAGTTGCAGGTAGTATGCCCCGATACGGGCGTACCAGAGCCTGCCTGGAGCACTGGATACTGTTCTGGTATGGTGCTCCAGAGTGCACAACCACCTGTCCGTGCTCCTTACCTGTCTTTAAAGTCTTCGGTGCTTCCACTCATGCGCATGGTGTGTACAGTGCCTGTGCAATAATCCACTGAGCAGCTGGAGCCTTGTGGAGCCTCGCAGAGGCATTGCTGGATGGTAAGACGCATGCACATGCTGCATGCATCCATGTGGACGATGCCAGGCCCATTCCAACTGTACCAGTTGGAACAGGATCCGGAACCCACCACTGGTCTACCAATACTATCATCCCTTCTGCTGTAGGACCCTGCTTTTTAAGGATACCATTCAGTGGCATTTAATTGTATCTAAACTAACTTTACAATATCAAAGCTGAAACCAGTAGCCCTTAGCAGCAGAGTATTTATAAGGGATGGAACTAAACAGGAAATCCTAAGTCTAGAGTGCATCTACTGCACTTCTGCCAGAACAAGAAGCTTCTTGATTGGCCTAATGGCTTACAATCAAAAACAACTTCTAGTGCTACAAAAAGCAAAACTAAAAACACCTGATTTTCTTTACTTTCTCACATGCAAACATCAGCTGGGGTAATTCTTCTGCTGTGCGTATTTTAAAAGCAGCATGCATTTTGAATAGAACATCTGCCATGAACTCTCGATGGACGTTTTTGATGGATAATTTACCAGACGGAATGTCTTGTACAATGCATTCTCTAGATAAGAACAGCTTGCCATATGCTGATTATTATCCTTTATGTGGGTCCTCTGCACCGACTTATATCCCCCTCCATAACCATGCACACTAGAAGAGCATCTAAATTGGAAATATATTATTTTCAATAGAACAAGTATCTTTTTTCTGAGATGACACAGCTGTGTGAATGTTGTGCGCTTGAGAAGATGCAACTCCATGAGAGCTGCTGGCAAATCTGTGTATTCTGTGTTTCTTGGCCAAAAGTAAACTATGACTTAATTATCCTGTCATCATGTCAATTAGGTAATATTAGTATGTGAATACCTCAATTAATTTTCCAGGCTGAACATACTGACAACTGCCTTCAGATTTTGATGGTAAATGTGAATTGAATGGATTCTTCTCTGTGTGTGATTTAGCTGGCATTTTGTACAGGAACATCTCCACAATGTACAGCCTAGATTTTCCCAAGTCCAGATGAGGGATTTTACAGAAGGTTGTGGATCCTCTAGATAGATAGATTTTTTTCTTTTTCTTTTATTGTTCTGATTTGTTTTCCCTTTTCTCGCTCTTTCTTTTAAAATGTAGCAATTGCAATACCAAAGTGTGCAAGAGATGATGAATGGATGGATGAATGATCATTCTTTTTGTGGTGGTTCTGATTTGCTTTTGCTTTTCTGTCTCTCTCTCTCTCTCTCATCTTTCTTTTTTTTAGGAACATGACATGATTAGAAGTTAGATAGGATAGACAATACAATACAATACAATAGCAAAGTTGGAAGGCACTTTGGAGGTCATCTAGTCCAACTCCCTGTCTAGGCAGGAAGCCCTATACCATTTCAGACAAATGGCTATCCAACATCTTCTTAAAATCTTCCAGTGTTGGGGCATTCACAACTTCTGAAGGCAAGCTGTTCCAGTGACTAATTGTTCTAACTGTCAGGAAATTTCTCCTCAGTTCTAAGTTGCTTCTCTCCTTGATTAGTTTCCCCCCATTGCTTCTTGTTCTGCCCTCAGGTGCTTTGGAGAATAGTTTGACTCCCTCTTCTTTGTGGCAACCCCTGAGATATTAGAAGACTGCTATCATGTCTCCCCTAGCCCTTCTTTTTATTAAACTAGCCATACCCAGTTCCTGCAACCGTTCTTCATATGTTTTAGCCTCCAGTCCACTAATCATCTTTGTTGCTCTTCTCTGCACTCTTTCTAGATTCTCCACATCTTTTCTGCATCGTGGCGCCCAAAACTGGATGCCGTATTCCAAGTGTGGCCTTACCAAGGCATTATAAAGTGGTATTAACTTCACGTGATCTAGATTCTATCCCTCTGTTTATGCAGCCTAGAACTGTGTTGGCTTTTTTGGCAGCTGCTGCACACTGCTGGCTCATATTTAAATGGCTGTCCACTAGGATTCCAAGATCCCTTTCACAGTTGCTACTATTGAGCAAGGTACCGCCTATACTGTACCTATTTTGTTTTTCTTGCCTAAATGTAGAACCTTACTTTTTTCAAAATTAAATTTCATTTTATTAGACAGAAATTTTTTTTTTAATAATGTGTGACATGATTAAAAGCTAGAAAAAGTGATAGAAACAAGAGAAGGGAGAATATTAGTGTTTACACTTTATAATAATAAAAGTAATAACATAAAACATGGAATAATTGAATGATGATGGATTATAACCTAATATAAATGTGTATTACTATTAGAAATACATAAGCTGACTGAATGTAATAATCATTATTAATTTTATTAGTTTTATTTGCATTAGAATGCATGACATCCAGGTGCCACACTGTTCACACATTGATTTGACTTTTTTTTTAAAAAAAAGAAAGAAAGAGCTAAGATCCTGCTAGACTTCCAGATTCAGACAGACAGATGCTGGCCAACAACGAGGCAACATGATAGCAGAAAAGAACCAGAAGATAATGGCGGTGAGTGGTTTAGCAATGCCAAGGGACAGGCACACTTATACAATACAATTGTATAACAAAAAGAAGAAGTATGAGAAGCTGGCGAAGTATCAGGGCCTGAAGGAAGAGCCAGAGAGGATGTGGAAAGTAAAGGCGAAAGTGGTCCCAGTGATGGTAGGAACATTCAGTGACTCCAAAGCTGGGAGAGTGGCTGAAACAGATCCCAATAACAAATTCAGAGCCTTCAGTAGAACCCTCTTCTTTTCAGAAGAATGCAATGATAGGAACAGAATTCTATTGTGCAAAATTCTCAAATTCCTAGGCTCTGGTAAAGAACCAGCCATTGAGGAAATCATATATCACCCATGAGGGTGAGAAGGTGATTTTCAAAAATAAATAAATAAATAAATAAATAAATAAGTAAGTAAGTAAGTAAGTAAGTAAGTAAGTAAGTAAGTAAGTAAGTAAGTAAGTAAATAAATAAATAAATAAATAATTTATTTCATTCAAAAGTTGGAGGCACCCTACAAATTGTTCCTTACTTCTCCTTGTCCCCAGACAGCAACCTTGTATGATTGGTTGGGCTGAGTCAAAGTGACTGGTCCATAGTTAGCAATTGATAACGATAGAGTAAAACCATGATGGTGAACCTATGGCATAGGTTTGAAGTGGCACACGGAGCCATGTCACCTGCCATGTGCAGCATAGCCCGTTCCTTTTCTGGGTTTCTGGCACACATGCGCGCATGATGATCAGCTGGCCTTTTCGCGTGCGGCAGTGCCAGAAACTGGAAGAGCTGGTCTTCCATTTTCCAGTGTGAGCATGCCAGCTGATAGTTGTGTGTGCATG
Organism: Rhabdophis nuchalis; assembly: GCA_039707465.1. NCBI lineage: Eukaryota > Metazoa > Chordata > Lepidosauria > Squamata > Natricidae > Rhabdophis > Rhabdophis nuchalis. The sequence continues at coordinate 119,301,342 of CM077643.1, read as the reverse complement.
CGCACCAGTAATCAGAAGACTATCTGGCTGGTGTGCATGTGTGTGCTGGAAACCGGAAGTTCATTTTCCGGCAAGTGCAACCCAGAAGAGGGCAGCTCCTCTTCCAGGTTGTGGCCTAGACAAACATGCACGCTCCCTTTTCGGCACCCAGTGCCGAAAAGGTTCACCATCACTGGAGTAGAATGTGGCTCTCCATGTGCCTGCTCCAACATCTTAATCAGTATAACATCCAGATGCTGTGATTTCTTCTAAAGGTTGAGAAAAGTGTGCCTTCTTCCAATAAGTGTACCAAAGATTTAATGCAAAAGTACGAAACAATATTAATTCTCCATTTAAACAGCTCTTGCTGCTAATAGGTAATGAATCCAATTTAAAACACTAGTTAGCTCAGAGAAATCTTTTTCTTCTTAGAACTGAAAATAATCTATATTATTGGTGTGAAGTTTCAATATTTAGCATCCCCGAAATGGAAAAGCAGTAAGCTTTATTATTGTTATTAATATCAAGATCTTTGGAGCTAATATTTCTGAATGACTTTCCGCTAAAACCTAGAACTGCTAGGGGCTGATAACAAAAGATTAATTAAATGAGTATTTTGACCTTAGTTTTCCCTCCACATTCATTTCTTTTTTTTAAAAAAAAAGGTCCATCGGGCATAAATAAAACCAGGCTGCAGGGGATTTTCATATGTTTGATTTTAAAAAGTTTTCGAAACTGCAGTTGAATTTATTTTTAATGAAGAACTCAATGAGTTGCATATAATCAATAGTTTACACAATGCACCTAAATGAAATCCATGCAATAAACACCTGCAAGATAAATAACAGGTGGAAAATTGGGGGTGGGAAGGTAAGACAATGACATGTAGTTAGAAATTATACTTCTATTATATATATAATTGGATATCATAACATCTCTGGGTCAGTATATGAACCCTCTCTGTTGGTTGATTGATAGGATAGCTTCAAACTTTAGTAACCCTTCCCTATAATATTTGTAGACCAGAGGTGGTATTCAGCTGGTTCTCTCTAGTTCGGGCGAACCAGTAGCAGCAGCTGTGGGAAGCTCCGTCCGCCCACCCCAACATAATGTGCCAGCACTGTGCATGCGCAGAAGGTGGTGCACATGCACAGATATGGTGCCCATGCATGCTCACATTTTTAAACTGTACGGAAGGTAAGTGAATCGCACTGCTGTTGTAGACATATCTAATGCATCAGCAAGCTCAGATTAATTGATTTAAGAAAGGGAAAATACCTTTTTAAGCACAGATTCCTGCATTCAACATAGCATGGTTACATTGAGGCCATTTTTTCATCTTATAGTCAGCTCACCAGCCAATCATGTTGCTTGATCTATTTGGCCTTTTCCAAGTAGACAGATAGTCCTCAACTTATGACCAAAATTGATCCCAACATTTCTATTCTTAAGCGAGACATTTGTTAAGTACGTTTTGCCCCATTTTATAGTATTAGTCATAAATCAGTCAAGTTAATAACTGCAGTTATTAAATTAGTAGCCCAGTTGTTAAACGAATCTGGGTTCCTGATTGACTTTGCTTGTCAGAAGATCATAAAAGGTGATCACGTGATCCTAGGTCAGAGAAATCATTATAAATATGAAGCAGTTGCCAAACATCTGAATTTCGATCATGTGATCATGGGAATGCTGCAAAGGTCATAAGTGTGAAAAATGGTCATGTCACTTTTTTCATTGCCGTTGTAACTTTGAACCATCATTAAGTGAACTGTTGTAAGTCAAGGACAACCGGTAATGTCATTGTCTGCCTAGTGGGCAGAAACTTACAAATGTACAGGTTGTGGCTCCCAAACTCAGTAAGGAAGAATAGTAAGAGGAAGAGTACACATGTATGTAGCAAAGCAGGGTTTACAAGAGAAAAGAGATTTACTGGAATAAGCCTAATATTAGTATCTAAAAGGGATATGGTGGCTCAGTGGCTGCTGAGCTTATCGATCAGAAAGACCGGCAGTTCAGCAGTTCGAATCCCTAGTGCTGTGTAATGGAGTGAGCTCCCGTTACTTGTCCTGGCTTCTGCCAACCTAGCAGTTCGAAAGCATGTATAAAATGCAAGTAGAAAAATAGGGACCACCTTTGGTGGGAGGGAAACAGCGTTCTGTGCACCTTTGGCCATGCTGACCACATGACCACAGAGACATCTTTGGACAGTGCTTTGAAACAGAAATGAGCACTGTTCCCTAGAGTCGGGAATGACTAGTACATATGTGCGAAGGAAACCTTTAGTTTTACCTTAATATTAGTATCTACATTCTACCAGAAGACTCAAAATAGACATCCTCTTGTTTACCTTGGAAGAAAGTTCACATGTTTTGGGAGTGAATTTTTGTGATGCCTGTGATTTGAAAAACCTATCCTAAACAACTTTAAATGAAAAAAAATCAAACAAATGTTTGAAGAGAGCATTTATACTATTTGGTCTGAAATATGCTTGCATCATGATTTGGACTACCAGATTTGAAAATCCAGAGAACTGTACAGGGCAGGCGTATTTGCTTCATTTGTGCTGTCATGTAGTAGTTATCCAGAGGGTTGCAGCCCATCATAATGACAAACAAATAATCAAAATGCAGGAAAGCATCTAACATTTCCATGAGTTCTAAGAAAGGGCTTAAAAAAAAATCTAGGGGCCCTATATTCTTGCTAAAAAAATACAAATACAGTATCTACTTTGTAATCCAGAAATGTTCTACCAAATACTTTTCTTTCATTTTTGTAAGTTTAAAAAAAAGAAAGAAATCACCTCACTGTCAATTTTAATTCAAAACTCACTTACCTTGGCTTTAAAAGTTTTCTAAGTATCATAAAATGTATTTCTTAATAAAATATGTTACAGATTCAAAATATAAAAGGCTGTGTGCCTGCGTGCTTGCCTGCTCCTCCCTCCCTTCCTGTTAAAGTTAAAGGTAAAGGTTCCCTTGCACATATGTGCTAGTCGTTCCCAACTCTAGGGGGTGGTGCTCATCTCCATTTCAACCACCAAAGGTGGTTCCTATTTTTCTACTTGCATTTTAACGTGCTTTCAAACTGCTAGGTTGGCAGAAGCTGGGACAAGTAATGGGAGCTCACTCCATTATGGAGCACTAGAGATTCAAACAACCAAACATTTTCATTGTTATTTCTTATACTGATGGTAGAAATAAAGTTCAGGTCTTAGTAGCTCCTTGGCATTGTGGAAATTTCCATAAGAAACCACAACCTTATGAGCTAAACACATGATAAAACCATAAGATGCATCCACAGGTATTTTTGTAATTTCTATACCTTACCTACTGTATGTCGGCTTCTTCTTATGTAACTAAGTAAAAACAAGAAATCTATATATACTTGCTTCAAACTGCAAACCCACCTCTGTCTCTTTGGTTGCACAGAGCCACCTTTACTTTACTTTACTTTATTTTGATTTATATACCGCTTCCTCTCCCCAAAGGGACTCGGGACGGTGTACAGGAAATTTAAAAGCATATAGACATCCTAATTTATAAATATTAAAAACAAATTAAACAAGTTAAACCTGTACTAAAAATTTAAAATATAAAACCTAGAAAATCCCTAAAAATCCCCATTAAAACAATTTAAACGTCAGTGTAGGCTGGTGCGATAAGTTAAGCCAGGCCGGCAAGATGGAAAAAGTGTGTCTTTAATTTTTGGCGGAAGGAGCGGAGGTCTGTAGTGGTTCTAATATCGGGGGGTAGATCGTTCCAGAGGGTTGGGCCCACCACAGAGAAGGCCCTTCCCCTGGTCGTCGCCCGCTGGCATTGCCTAGCAGACGGTATCTGGAGAAGTCCCTCTCTGTGGGAGCGAATCGGTTGAAGGGATGTGTGGGGCAGAATGCGATCCCGTAAATAGCTAGGTCCCGAGTCATGGAGCGCTTTAAAGATGGTAATCAGCACCTTGAAGTGCACCCGAAAGGCCACAGGCAGCCAGTGCAGCTCGCGCAGGAGCGGTGTTACGTGGGAGAACCTAGAGGCTCCCAAAACTGCCTGCGCGGCTGCATTCTGGACTAGCTGTAGCCTTCGGGTGCACCTCAAGGGAAGCCCCATGTAGAGAGCATTGCAGTAGTCTAGACGGGATGTCACGAGCGCGTGAGTGAACGCTGCCTGACACTTCCTTCCTTCCTTCCTTCCTTTCTATAATGATATGTATGTTTTATGTTATGCTGCAAGTTTGAGTGTTATGCCTAGCTCTTTAAGAAGGCTGGGAAACAATAACTTTTTTAATGATGTCATCTGGGGCAGAAGTTAGTTTTAAGTTGGCTGCTGCTGAATAAAGTCAAACCTCTAGTTTAAGCTCCTTGCTGTCTGCCTGTATATTATGCTAAGTCATCACACTTTCCCTCCCCCTAGTTATCTTTCTACGTGCAATAAAGTAGTGAACAATTCTCCATCCAGACTGGAGATTTATTGCTTTCCACATATCCCTCTGAGAATTCAGAATGACAGAAATTGTGTGTCATCTTGGTTTGATTTCTGCTTTGATTTACTCAACTATAAGCATATCCACATGGGGATGATCTGGGTTTATACTAGATATGGAAAGAGAGGTCTAGTCATTCTTCCAAACTCCTTTAAAAAAAACAAACCCACCCATCTTTGGTACTGAGGGGTACAAAATATTCTATTTGAGGAGATATTTGAGGACCAATTCAAACTCTCACCCACCCACCCACCCCACTCCAATGATCTTGATTCAAACTGGGCCATCCTGAGTTTACAATTAAGTGAAGAAAAATTGAGATGGAAGCAGTATGGTGCTGATAGCTGATTTTTTTTTTATCACCTTGGTTTAGTTCTGAGTAAATATTAAAGTTTCCAGGAACTTGAATTATTAGATTTTCTATTTGTTTTTTTCCAAATGTCTCAGGAATACAATACAATTGTAGCCGAATGAAACTATCTATAATATTGGATCCCTGGCTGTAGATCCTAGTTGGGGTTTCAAGTAATTCTCCACAGAGCTGGATTTCTACTTAATAAAATCAAAGTAAAACTTAAAATCTTATTAGACATAACCACTTGCCACAGCAGGCAACATTTATGTGGTCTATTCCAAGCTTTGGTCAGCAGTAGAGTACTGTATATTCTGCAGGCTTCACCATAGATACACTAAATCTCAGCTTTTTATCATATTATAGAACACATTGTCAGTTGAAGAAAAGTTCCTCCTTGTTACAAGAAGTGAAAAAATATTTTGGTATCCAAAAATCTTAAATGTTTAGTGTTTAATTATTATATTTGTAAGTGGTGTATGTGTGTATGTCTGTGTGTTTTTACAGATGTTTTCTTTTTCTTTATTTTAAAAGCTGCCTATAAGGGAAACGTCCTGGTCTCCCAACAACTCCAAGTGAAAGTCAAGTGAAAATGAGGGCAAATGAAATACAGAAATCTCAAACCCTTTGCTGCCATTCAGAAAGTGCCTGGAATTTTGCAGTCTAGTTATGGCGTGAATATAGAAAAAGACCATACAATCACAATCACAAGCTTCTTCACTATCTTTATTAGTATAAAAACCTATCAGGCTTTGAATCGTTGCCTAAGAGGGCTGTATTATTATGCATTATGCATTACGCCTTGTCTGTGCTTTCAAATCAGTTTTTGATTCCTGGTGATTCCTTAGACAAGTCCCTGCAATTTTCGTGGCAGCGTTTTTGGAATTGGTTTGTCATTGTCTTATTTCTGTGGGTGGAGATAAGGGAGGGAGGGAGGGACGGAAGAAGAGAGGGGAAGAAAGGGAGATGACAGACAGATATTGGCCCAAGGTCTTTGTGCCTGCGGTAGGACCTGAACTCATGGCCTCCTAATTTCTAACCTGTGTCAGGGTTCCAACGAATGGCCTAATTCAGGATTGATGCCCTGTTGCCCTGTTGTAGAGTTCACTTGTATGCACACCAGTTCACTCAGGTGTGTGCCGCATGCACATGCACAGTACAATGTAAATTGTTCTGCGCATGCACAGAACTGAAAAGACAAGATGACAGAGAACCAGTTCGGGGATGTGACAGGCCTGGGTTGCTGCTGGTTCCAGCAATCCAGGCTGCCAAACCACTGCTGGTTCAGCCAAACTGGTCCAAACCCGTAGGAAGCCACCACTGATCTATACCAAACTGCCTCTCTCATTATAAAAAGGAGAATAATGGTTTTGTTATTGCTGTTGTTGTCCCATCTTCAAAATCCCTTGCTTCTCTCACATCTAAATTGTGAATAAGGAATATAGGGAATATTTTTGTTTTGCTTTTATTAGCCAAATAGAGTGAGTCCCTTTTGGCTCTCCGGTTAAAAATGTATATTTTTGTTAAAGAGTTCAACTGAAACTCTGTAAACTTTTTGCTAATTTCTCAGCTTCATGCTGGCTTAGATTTCAAGCTATTTAAGTAGCTCCTTTTCCCCCCTTTTATGTCACTGACATAGACATACTGTATGTTTTGGAACTTCAATACAACCAGAGTATTATGCTAAACTTCATAAAATGGGATGTCATATACTGCCTTTATGGGTACAAATGTTGATCAACCGTAATGTTCTCATAAAACCAGAAGCATGCAGGAGAGATTGGTGATTGGAGTCAAAGTGATCTCAAATCAAAATTAATAACTACTGCTGGGCATAATCCCTACAAATAGCTATGATAAAGGAGAATGAATAAAGCAGGTTTGTAATGGGATTTGATAAACCTGTTGGATTCAATTGACCCCTAAAACTGTTTGTAATGCTATTGAGTAATTTGCTTTTGATGAAAATAAATACTCATTCTTCTTCTCCATACACAAACAGTGCCTGCTTTCCACACAGACTTTATATTTTTGTTAGACGAGTATAAATTAATTTATAAAAACAAACAACAACTAAGTACATCCCTTTTACTGAGACATTCTCATTCTTTGTATTAATTCATTCCAATCTAACAGCTGCTCTGCCAGCCCCAGCCTGGACCAAACACTATTGTTTGCACATAAAAGAAATGAGAATGAAAAAGGCATTCCCATATAACATCTGGCAGGATTTATAGGCAATAATGTCTGCAGAAGTACAATTGATCCCCTAAAGCTGCAAGAATAAACTCACTACTCACTAGATTATAATTAGAAGATTCATAAACTGGGCCAACTCATGACAACTCTGATCTTATCATCACTGGTTGAGAATTTGAACATGGACCTATGCAGGGATGGATTGCTGCCGGCATTACTGCCAATTCGGGGTGTGTGCAGTTACCCATAAATAGGTCTGCGAGTGCGCAGAACATTAAAAAATGGGGGGGAAATGCTGCGCCAACCGGGGAACTGTTTAGAGGTGTGGCAGGCCTGGGTCACTGCCAGTTCCGCTGACCCAGGGCAGCAAACCGCTACCAGTTTGGCTGAACTGTTCCGAACCAGTACAAACCCACCTCTGGACCTATGATAATCTTACATTAAAAAGGATATTTGTGATTCCAGCAATGGTGGGTTCCAGATCCCATTGCAACCAGTATGGTGCAATGGGCCCGGCATCTGCCAACTGAACATATGCACATGCACACAAGCGTCCTTCACCTCTGTGAGCCTCTGCAACACTCCAGCTGCTTGGTGGAGCATCGCATAGGCACTGTACGCACCGTGCACATGCACGGAAGCACCAAAGAGCTCAAATACAGGTAAGGGCGACGGGCGGGCAGGTGGGCCCTCCGGAGCACTGTACCGGAATGGTACCCGGTGCTCCCGGCAGGCACTGGTATGCTCGTACTGCCTGCAACCCACCACTGGATTCCAGCTACTGATGTCCTGTATATGTATCAGAGGTGGGTTGCTCCCGGTTTGGCCCAGTTCAGCCAAACCGGAAGTGGAGGTGGCGGGTGGCTCTGCCCATGCTCAGAATCAAACTGAGCACAAGCAAACAGGCAGCACTGGGATTTAAAACCTACCTCTGATATGTATGTGCATATGAGTGTAAATAAATGAGTGTTTTTGCATATCGTGAACAAAAATATATGAATGAATACTTATGGATGGAAGGTGTGCTCCATTCTCACCACTGTCATGGTTCATAAACTAGACAGATGGTCAGCTCAATCTTAGAAATGTGAATGAGCAGTGAAGTCAGGAAGAAGTGAATCAGAGTGACTTGTGGGTATAATGAGAGACATTGTAGTGCAAATATAAGAATGTTTGAGTTGTTGGAGAAACCTTTTCCTCTTCTAGTACTTTTCATTATCTATCACCTTGACATACTTCACAGAGCAGCTGTGATAAAATAGGAGGTTGACACCATACTGTACTATGTTGACAAGGTTTCTAGAGATGAACTATCTTGATCATAATGGAAAAGAATGTCCTTTTTAACACATCACCTGAATAAAAAAATACGTCTAAATAGAATGTTTACCAATGAAGAAGACAGTATGAATTTTCTTAGTTAAGTTGTGTTGGATTCATCATCCCTACTGCCAAACTGTTTCGTCATAGTGCACAACAGAGAGGCATCCTACTTTTGATCTCTAGTCTGCTACTGTGATTCTCTTAGCTGGAATAACCAAAATTCATGCCCTTTGTGACCATATGTGCTAATTATCTACAGTATTATTCCTAGTGACTTTGGAAAAGTCTGTGATTTTTAAGAGAGATATTGATAATGTCAATTCTTGCCTCCAAGTCAAAGATCATCATGCAGAAAATCTATATTTATGTTCTCTAGAAGTCTAAAATGACTTGATGCCACAACATTAATTAATCAAAATTCCTGCCTTACGCACATGTCATTTTCCATCTATTTTTTACCTCATTCTTATCCAGTTTTTGCCTGATAATTGTTTTACTGCTTACTAAATAAACTATAGAGAGCTATAGAGAGGTTTTGTTTTGTTTTGCTAGCTATACTGAGTGCCATGTATGCTCGCTCTGATCTGGGAATATGGATGGATTTGGAGTCTGCTGGTTGCAAACCAAAGTGGAAATCATTCAAAGTCATTTTCCAACATAATGGTTAAACAACTTAGCTATATCTCACACTGCCTCATTAGTTCTCTTAGTGGAATTAGTCATTCAATACAGTATCATTTTTCTCTAGAAACCCCCCCCCCCCAATTCTTTGTGAACTATGAAATAGCGTTTCAGAGAATGACTGCTACTGGGTTTATTGCTTTGGGCTTTTTCTTCCTTTCACGATGGGATATTAAACTACCCCATGTGTCTAGCATTTTCAGATGTAATGGCATGTCACTACTATTCATTTTTTACTGTGATTATTCTCAAAAGGTAGAGACAGGGAGACAAATAAGGAATCTACTTCCACTGAGTGGCAATCAGAAGATCTAGCCCTGCTGTCCTGCATGTAACTTTGATCTACTCCATCTTGAACATAACAACGATTTAATTTTAAGTAGAATTTCTGGCAAAAGTTAAAGACAAGTCGCTTTTACTGTTGTGGTGAGGTTTTACTTAATAGTTCAGATGTAATGGATCTCAAAGATAGAGGTACATTTGAAAGTTATGTGATTTTTTTTAAATTTATCATTACAAAGCTTTTAGAAAATAAACATGATGTAAGTAAAAAGGAGAAATAATCTCAGAAACCCATACTGTAACTTTCCAATAATCTAACAAGTCTTCCAAACTGGTGTAAAACTTCTGTCCTATGGATATACATCTGTACATTGCTTGAGAAATAATATATATTATTTAAAAAATTACTGCTACAGTGTTTCCTGAAAATAAGCCCAGCTATAATGTATGTAAAAAGGGAGTGGAGGATTTGATCTTATCAGTGGTGGGATTCAAAAATTGTTACTACTGGTTCTGTGGGCATGGCTTGGTGGGTATGGGAGGGGAAGGATACTGTAAAATCTCCATTCCCTTCACACTCCAGGGGAAGGTTAGTACAAAATCCCCATTCCCTCCCAATCAGATGGGACTCCAGAGGCAGAGAATAGATGGGGGTGGGGCCAGTCAGAGGTGATATTTACCGGTTCTCTGAACTACTCAAAATTTCCGCTACCGATTCTCCAGAACTGGTCAGAACCTGCTGAATACCACCTCTGAATCATATCATTGTGTGGCTTTCATTTTTAACTGTCTGTTAGGATACCACCATTAAGTTTAAACAGGTCTTTTTAAGTACATGCTCTTCTAATCTTAAACCTTTGGAGGTCTTTGTTTCCCCACTTTTCTTCTTGATGTCTGATTTTATTTTCAGCGATTAGCTATCCATTTTCATCTAGGGTTCTATTTCTTAATCTGTTTGTGGATACAAATGTTAGAAAAGATATAAAGAAGCAATCGGGCATAGGTTAATCCTCAATTGTGGTACATTTAATTAAAAGAGAAAAAAGAAAACAGGGAATGTAATCTGAGTCCATTATGCAATAAAAATTTAAAGAAGGAGGCAATAGAAGCTTCTGAAACTCAGTTTATCATCTCAGATTGAAGGGTAATTTAAATTTATAAATAATGATACTTTGAGTATCATGATTAGGGCAACCTCTTACCATTTTCCTAATAAATCATGAATGATTAAAAAAATGTAAAAAATATATTCATTCTTGGAATGTGATATCAATATGATAGCTTGAATGGCCATTCAAATTTGCAAATATATTTCCTTAATTTAATGTATATAAAATATTTAATTCTTACATATCCAATTATTTCCCTATTTACAGTATCATTATGATATGACAGCATCTTTCAAGTGTTGCCCCTAAGGTTTGGGGGGCCTTTAGGCAGCCTTGGGAAATCACCTCATTCACTAAATCCCAGTCTAAACTAGAATTCCACAAACTACAGGCTATACATTATGCTATCTAAATTCTGGAAGTTGTGGTCCCAAAATATCTGCGAAGGAGTATGATTATGGAGTATGATTATTTAGGGAAGTGTAATTATTGCTATTGTTTACCAACTCTCTGCATTATTCTGCTTGTTTGGATCAGGAACTCACTAATATAGGCATCACAACTCTGTACATATATCAATATGCCACACAGGTATGAGAATGGTGGAATTTATACCATTTGTACTATTCTTAATTATTCAATTAATTATATATAAAGTCTGACAATGGTGCAACTGTCCAGGTACAACTCAAGAGAAAAAGCAATAAAAATATTACAGATAAATGGAGCTATTTATAAATGAAGACAAATATACACATATTCTTCAGAATCATGTAGCAATAAGGTTTTAAATCAGTTTTCCAAGTCTCCAAAGAAATACTTGATTTGTGGCCTAATATACCAATATCTCAAATTCTCCAACCAGAAATGTAGAAATATGATATTGGGTAAAGTATCAAAGTTTGAATTAAGTTTGTCTTTCAATCATATTTTAAAAGTCTTAAACAGATTTAATGCATTTAAAAAAAAATTAAACCCTCTGTATAAAAATACATCCAAACAGTTGAAACAAAATTCAAATGTGAGAAATGTAATTTTAAACTTGTTAGGATAATTATGCTAATTTCATTAGAAATTCCACACTTCAGAAATTCATTCTTGGAAACAATTAAAATAAGGTTAAAAAAGGTTTATCTCCAAAGGTAAAATGGAACACTTAAACAACAAGAACAACATATGGCAATGTAAACAAAAATACCAAAGCAGACATTTGGAGAGAGAAAAAGTTCTATAATGGCAATCATGGATTTTGGCTATACTTGAAATGTCTATAAATGTGAAATACAGAATTCTATGAAAGTTCTATTAAAGACACAATGCTACATTGCATTTGCTAATTTTTGTCATAATTGTGCAAATGTTATTTGTGGAAAAGAGTATAAATATATATATTTTTAATAGCTGATCACTTTCAGTCAGCTCACATTTTTCTTTTGTTAATGCATATTTAATCCAATGAAAAACCAGGGTCTCTCACAGAAAAGCAAATAAAGTACAATGTTATTTCTCACTAGAGCAATAGCACTTAGACTTATATACCGCTTCAAAGTGTTTTACAGCCCTCTCTAAGCCGTTTACAGAGTCAGCATATTTTCCCCAACAATCTGGGGCCTCATTTTATCAACTTCAGAAGGATGGAAACCTTGAGCCAGTGAGAATCGAACTGCCAAACTGCAGGCAGCCGGCAGTCAGCAGAAGTAGCCTGCAATACTGCATTCTAACCACTGCGCCGCCACCACAGCTCATATAAAGATCTTTATGCAATAGCAGCTGCTAACATAGGCACTTGTGCTTTGAAACTGTCCTTTTAGTTTCAGTTGTCTTCAAACAGTAAGTAGTTATGGAAAAATGGAAGCGTCAGGGAGGGGGAGGGGGATTCCTCTGTAAAGAAAATCTTTCCAGGGTTGGATTCAAATGGTGTTGGTATCCTTAGGTTGGCAAAATGAGAAACTGGATGGAAGTTGTTGTATTGTTTTTGTATTATTTTGTTTTTGTATTGTTTTGTTTTGGATTCCCAGCTGACCATGGAGGACCATGTGTCGGCCGTGGCCAGGGGGGCATTCTATCAGGTACACTTGATACGCTAGTTGCGCCCCTTACTGGACCGGGAAGCCCTTCACACAGTCACTCAGGCATTGGTGACATCCCGGCCGGACTACTGCAATGCTCTCTACATGGGGCTCCCCTTGAGGTGCACGCGAAGGTTGCAGTTGGTCCAGAATGCGGCCGCACGGGTAATTATGGGTGCCGCAAGGCAATCCCACATAACACCTCTCCTGCGCGAGCTGCACTGGCTACCTGTGGCCTTTCGGGTGCACTTCAAGGTGCTGACGACCATCTTCAAAGCGCTCCATAGCTCGGGTCCTAGCTATATTCGCGACCGCTTCCTGCCCGCCTCCTTCGACCGATCCGCTCCCACAGAAAGGGCCTTCTCAGGGTACCGTCGGCCGGGCAATGCCGGTTGGCAATGCCCAGGGGAAGAGCCTTCTCTGTGGCGCGCCCTGCCCTCTGGAACGACCTACCCCCTGAACTTTGCACCATCGTGGACCTCCGCCTTTTCCGCCAACGTCTTAAAACCTATTTATTTCAACAAACCGGCCTGGCATAACCCCCGTTTCTGACTTTTATAGGGATAATTTTTAAATTTTAGAGTTTTATTAATTTTAGCACAAGGAATATTTAATTAGTTTTTAACAATTCTGGATTTTTGTATTTTTGTATGATTTTAATTATGCCTGTGCGCCGCCCTGGGTCCTTTTTTAGGAGAAGGGCGGGGTATAAATTTAATAAAATAAAAATAAACTGAATAAATTTTCTCCCGCTTTTTACTATTTTTTAAAAGGGGAAACAGGTCACAAAACATTTGTGTCATCTTCCTTTCAGATAAACACTTTATTTATATTTATCTTTATTTCTACCATTACGTTTCTAACATATTTGAAAGCTGTTTAGTTTTTCTAAAGACCAGAAAGAAACCTGATAGATATGGTATATATAAAATAAACTCATACTTTGCTTCTCTGATAAAAAATCAGAATGATGCATACATTTACACATTCAAATTTAGAATCATGCATTTCATTTTCTTAATAGAAAGAATAAATGAACCACTTTCACTAATGTACAAAAAACAACTGCATTTTGTTTTTATGCATTTTGGATTAACAATGCCAGCATGAAAAAAAAAAAGTGTGAGCAAACAAAAGATGGAACGCTTCTAAAACTCTTCTTAGATTACTGAGATTTGATTTATCTAATCGTCATAAGGAAATCTATGCATTTGGCATTATCAATCATTCCACTACACTAAACAAATATAATATGCAACAGGTAATGGGAAACTACTTAGCAGTAGACAATCTTTGGAATCTCCTCTTCTGAGGAGGATGTCCAATCATTAGATATAAGATCTGAGTTTCCATTATTGATATCCAGAAGACCCAGACTTTTAAAATCCATTTGGAGACTCAGGAATGACTAGTGGGATTTACCTGGGGTGAATGACCTGTTATCATTAAGAAAACCTATGCTTGATGAATTTATGATGGCAGGATCTGGTAGTATTATATGCCATGTATTATATATTTGCAATATTTTCATGGTGTGTCCTTTGCTCAAAAGTTACTTAAGGATTGAGGTGCCATAAAAATCACTTGTAATAAATAAGTTATGGTTTTCAGTGCACCTGTATCTTTTTATATGCATCTCCTCCATTCCTAATACACTTATACGCATTGGTAAAAAATCTACTGGAAAGATGATTTGGGAGATAACATTCATGATTCCATGAAGATTTTGCTTTCCACTTTAATCATAGTTCTTTTGGAATTGGGTCTTACTAATGTGTCTCACACTATAAAAATATTAGTTATAATATAATTAGAAATGTACAAGGTACACAGGCTATCTCAGCAGTAAACTGAATTTCTAGCCTGCTGCCCTTCAGACATGTTACAGCCATAGCTCCATCACTGGCACAGCACAATGTTTTCAACTTCCACCATGAACAGTCTACCAACTTTCCAAAATTGTTATCATGTTGGCTTTTATTCTTTCCTACTGCCTAATGGTATTTGTAGAATCAAGAGCTACCAGAAGTTTGTTCCTGTATTCCCTAATATTTGTCTCAATATTTATGGAATAACAACACTTTTTCAGCACTGAGAGAAGGCATAAAGTGAGAATAAGCAATTAAAAGAAAGCAATCCCTCACTTCCCATCTTAATAGCATAAAGAGAACTTTCCCTTCCCCATTCATAGTGGCATTCAGCCAGAGCTAATCCATTTCTTTTGTCCTAATCTTCCAAAACCAATTTTTTTCTCTTACTATCTTTGGTATATTTTGCAAAGATTTATCAAAATAAATGGAATCCCAAAGCCTTAAAAGCCAAAGGATATACAGTAGATTTGTGTACAAAGCAGCTTAGTAGGACTTAACTTAGAATAACTTTATTGTCACTTTAAATGTGCACTAATCATACATTAAAATGAAATTTCATTGCATACAGATCTCAAAGGGTCTCCACCTCTAATATACACTACACAAACATGAGAAACATACATACATACACACACACATATACCCACATATAGAGAAACAACACAGTCTGGTTTGGATAGTAAAGACAGTAAAAAACTATGACTATGCTGGCAAAGAATAATGGGAGCTGTAGTTTTTTTTCTCATTTTACTTTAGAAAGTCTTTTGTATGACTCTTTGTACTTCATTATTCTATTAACGGGTCCATCCTTATAGCCTAATTTTCTTCTTTCTCTGAAAACCCTTCAAAATGTCCATTCTTCTTTAATCTATTTAATGGACATTTCTTTCTAGCTGACCTTGACTCTCTTCCTCATTTTTCTCTATGTCACTATTGCTTAGTCTTGTCATAACTACCATATTCTCTCCCCTTGCTGTCAATTTAATCATTTCCATTTCAAGTGCAAATTAAGAACCTTTACTCCATTAATTTTGATCAAGGCACCACATTTCAGGATTACCAATCTCAAATGACCAATTATCAATGTGTGGAGATGGTTCAATGTTTCCTCATTCTATGACTTATATCTAATTTTGTCCACTGAGAAGTATCCTGTTTGGGATAGCCAGATAATATGAAATATCTACCAAAAGGGACCTATAAATACACAAATCATCGCTAAATGATCCAACCACAAATTATGAACTCTTTCCAAATGATCCTTTGGAATATTACTTTTCTCAATGAACTACAGAATATCCTTAGTGATGTTGTACCTTGTCCATCATCTTAATTTACATTTTTTATTACTGGAGAAAACTATAACAGTCTGTGACCACTTCTGCCATGACAAGTTAGAAACCGTGTTTCTACTGAATTTTAGAGCTGCTATATGCCTCACTCTTTGCCACGGTTTCTAACTTGCCAAATCTGATTATAGTGACCCAGACTTTTTTTTCCTGTTCTTGCATAATTAGAGCCACCATTATAGTTAAATAATCAGTAATGCTACAATAAATAGATTGTGTTTACTTCACTCCATTTCCATCAAAAGGTTGCACTTCTGTTCTACGTGTCTGCATTTATTTTTCTTGGAAAGGTCAGAAAAGATTTGGATTATTAGCGTAACCAACATTTATTTATTGAGCATAGACAAAATGTCACAGTCACAAAAGGAGAAGATTATTTTTTTCTCCCTAGAAAGACAAACAAACTTGTACCTAAAATAGATCTCAATCTCCTGATTCTGGGCATGGAATACAGGTAGCCACCATACTCCCAGTTTGTACTATTGGAGTTGTCTTGAGGAAATACCACCGAAAATGTAACAGCACAATTGTCCCTGAAATTGCTTTTTAAAAGAATTCTTTTTACGCTGAAATTCAAGTTGTAATTCAATCTTGTTGATTAACTTATTTTTATTCATTTTTAATTGATGCAAAACTTTTAACATGGGGGTTTTAAATCCTTTGATTTTTTTTCAATATGTAGAGCCAAGGGGGCATTCAGTTACTGCTATTATTTTGTTGTTATTGCTACTTTTATTACTATTAATGCTGTAGTGTTATTGCTAGTTTTGTTATTGTTGTTAATACCAATAATAGCCATATATCTTTAAACTTTGCAACATCCCTAATGAGGTCCACTGGAATATTTAACAGGGAAAGTTTGTTTTAAGCTATCTGGGTTACTGTAATAAGTGTCAGAACATAGCTGCCTTTGAAATATGCCCTTCTTCAAAACTGTGATGAAAAGCATGACTCAAAATATTTCTACATCATTACAAAGAGCTGAAGCAATGGAAATAGAAATTGAAGAAAGGGAGACAAACAAATTAGAAACATAAAGTATCTGTTTGTAAAAACTGGATGTTGAAGTAATGACAAATTGTTGTGTGATATTTTGATTTTAGGAAAGTATACGCCAAATACATGTGACCCTGTGACTTGTTTGTTCTTATTTCTAGGTAACCATATATATGTTAGTTGCATAAATATAAATTCACATATGCATTGATTGCACATATAAAAACCTAAATGTCTTAGCAATTTGATTACTATTTTCATGTTTATATGGAACACCTGATAATGCTGCATCGTTCTAGTGGCCCTATGGCATGTTAACTATCAAGTCGACTAAAAACTACTTTTATAAATGGTCCTAATCTCTGTCAGTTAAGACTGCAATCCTACATGTTCTTATTTGGACATTGGTCTTCCTGAATGCCATGAGGGATTTTTCCTCTGAACATTCAGCTTGCCTGCTAAGTATAGAAATATAACTTGTGAATTAATGTATTTAATGTGTATCCTCCCTTTTGTTCAGGAGCTCAATATAGCATGCATGATGCTATTTCCTTCTAATGTTCCTACAAGAGCATCCCTGCTATATAGTTTGAAATGACAGAATAGAATATTGTACTTCAGGGTTGAACTGTAGGGTTCTTTGTTTTTATATATGTGTACGTGTGTGTGTGTGTTAGGTTTTGAGCTGATAAACAAATAAACAAGGGAGACTAGGATAGATCTATTTTGAGCTATTTAGCTCTCATCAGCTAGCCATACCCTTACTGGGATTCGATGAGAGCTAAATAGCTCGAAGTAGATCTATCCTAGTCTCCCTTGTTTATTTATTTATCAGTTCAAAACCTAATACACATGTAAAAACAAAAAGACACAACGAAACTAATAACTTTCTATCTGTCTGGTCTCTGGTGATGAGCCGTAAGACAGAAAAGGAAAGCAGTATGCTTCCTCCATTAATTGGGGCTTACCAGGGTGTTGTGACACAAGTATGCGTATGTGCGTTTGTATGTATGTATGTTTGTATATATATATATTTCTTTTTTCTTTCCTTTATGTGTATTTACTATATTTGCATTATTTGTATTTTTAAAAATTATATAGATATAATTTTTAACATGTAATACAGCCCCGGTTCAAATCCCCCCCCCACACACACACGGACAATACATACCTACATACACACACAAAGAACCCTACAGTTCAACCCTGAAATACAATTTATGTTATATGTGTGTGTGTGTGTGTGTGTGTGTGTGTGTGTGTGTGTTAGGATTTTAAGGGCTGATTAATAAATAAGAGACCAGGATGGATCCATTTCGGGCTTATTAGCCTTCTTCAGCTGGCCATACTCCTCCTACTGGGGTTTGAACCGGCACTCTCCAGCATATCAGGCAAGCCTTTCTATGCCTTGAGCTATCCGGCTTCCCCTGATTTACAAAACATGGATACACTTAATCATAGTTTCAATTGTGAAGCTGTGACCATCCTGGACCAAGCCAAGTCCAAAAACAATGGACAATATCTGGAAGCCTGGCATTCAGACACATTAGCCATCAACAGATACACAGAGATAAGCAACATCATTCAAAAGAGACAATCAACAAGTCAAAAGTGAAACAAAAATATCAAGACATGTCCTCACCTGCAATCAACACTCAGATGAGCAGAGATTAACATCAAGATTAACATTAGAGATTAGACCAACAATTTAGAGGTAAACAATATTCCAATCAAGGAACTATGAACTCAGGCAAACAAGTTAAGAGTAAACAACAGCCTAATCAAGGAACCACCAAGACTGCTCCTACCGATACGAAAAGCCACTAATATATAAAATGAGAGCAACCCCCACTCTCTTTTAGCACCAATGATCTAGTTTGGTAATAAAATATCTGAAAGAAAATAGCCAAGCACAGAGAGCACCGAGATTGAGCTGACAGAGGAAAAACTGGTCCATAGTTATCAAGGGAGCTTCTGTGGCTGCAAATAGACTAAAAACTATGTTTTCTCTGTCCCCATCCAACACCTGATTTACTAAATCACACTACCACTTACACTAGTTCCAGACACCTACACTTAGCTAAAGTGCTCTTGCAAATCAACACTGTTGTGAACATCCATGTTGTGGTATCAAAACCCAGTGATTAGAAAAGTGACCCCTGCAGAACTAGATGTTAAACATATTATCCTATTGCTTGTTCTCCCTTTACACCTACAAACAGAATTATCATGCCTAGTGTCTCTCCAAAATTGAATTAAAATTCAAACAAGGCTGTCAAAAGCTTGAACGTGAGACAAGAAAGCAATTTCAGATGACTGAACTATCTTACACAAATACCCTAATGGCACTATTAGAAAACACGATATTACATCAAGGTAAAAGCACTTTTAATTTAGTTTCTTTTAAAAGTGAATAATAAAGTTGCAATACACTTTAAGTCATAATTCTCAAAATAAAAAGAATGCTAATAATATTTAAATGGATATCTTGAAGATTTATTATGGGTAAGAATGAAGTTATATAAGATGGCAGGTATTCAGAATATTATCCTCAATTCAGGTTTTTTACATTTTCATAAAAATTGTTACATTTTTAATGAATTCTAGGAAAGTACATATAATATTTTAGGGCAAAAGGAAAACCAATTCCCAAACTTCCTCTGTTTAAAAAAGATTGTGTTCTTGTCAAATAAAAGGAAGCAAACAGTTTCTGAAAAAAATACCAAGCAATCTTAGGTCCATTTTTAGTCATTTCTTTTGTTCAACACAGAAAACCGCTGCAATTTGCCATAGTTAGAAATTGTTAAGACTCTCTGAAACCAGAAGCACCATCAATGTTCATTACAGGCTTAATGTAGAGAGCATTACTGTAATGCTCTCTACATGGGAATCCCCTTGAGATGCACCCGGAGGCTCCAGCTGGTACAAAATGCGGCCGCGTGGGGGATCTTGGGAGTTTCTAAATACTCCCATGCGACACCTCTCCTGCGCAAGCTGCACTGGCTGCTGGTAGCCTTCCGGGTGCGTTTTAAGGTTTTAGTGACCATCTTTAAAGCGCTCCATGGCAGTGGGCCTGGTTACCTGCAGGACCACCTACTACCACATACCTCCACTCGA
The DNA here is from genome assembly GCA_039707465.1 of Rhabdophis nuchalis. NCBI lineage: Eukaryota > Metazoa > Chordata > Lepidosauria > Squamata > Natricidae > Rhabdophis > Rhabdophis nuchalis. The sequence goes on along the minus strand of CM077643.1, from coordinate 119,281,542 downwards.
CCTGTCCGCTCCCACAGGGAGGGCCTCCTTAGGGTGCCGTCCGCTGGACAATGCCGGCTGGCGATGCCCAGGAGAAGAGCCTTCTCTGTGGCAGACCCCGCCCTCTGGAATGACCTCCCCCCAGACCTCCGTACTATCACCGACCTTCGCCTCTTCCGCCAGACTCTAAAAACATATTTCTTCCATATGGCTGGCCTGGCATAACTGCTACAATCATATTATTTTAGAGTTGGGTTTTAAATTAATTGCCTTCTTTTTAGCACAGGTTAAATTATTTAATTGTAGTTTTAATTTTTGTAGTATTTTGTATCGTTGTATTTTTGGATTTTAAGTTCCTGTGCGCCGCCCTGAGTCCCTTCTGGGAGATAGGGCGGGATAGAAATTTAATAAACATAAATATAATATATTAAAGTTATATGTTTTTCACTAAATATGCCATGGCAAAGTGCCACAATAGAGAGAAAAAGATATGGCCAAACAAGCTGTTATTTCTTTTAGAATCCTCAGCTATTGCATGAGGGAGGGAGGGAGGGAGGGAGGGAGGGAGGGAGGGAGGGAGGGAGAGAGAGAGAGAGAGAGAGAGAGAGAGAGAGAGAGAGAGAGAGAGAGAGAGAGAGAGAGAGAGACTCTCATCACAGGCAGCATTTGTTCAAAGGTCACTTTTTTGACAACGTAATACAAGAATCTGAATTTGAATATCAATGTGCAAAGCGAAGTTTCAAGACCATGTCTTAAACAAAAAGAGTAATACACATAGCCAGGATATCTCTTTTAGGACTTTTCACATGTGGTAAACTTGGTCTGCTAGTACAGCAGTCTCCAACCATTGCAGCTTGGCAGCTCAGCTGGGGAGAAGAGGAGAACCAGGGCCCATGAGCAGTGGGCCAGTGTACATGTGTATGTGTAGGCAGTTTGACTTGTGCAAATTGAGCTGTGTGTGCCAGTAACTTTTATTGACAAAATGATGGAACATACAATACACTGTAATGTAACAATGCAAATCCCTGCTTCTCATACTTGCATCTTGATATTGGATTCAGTCATGGGATTGACATCAGAGGTGGTATTCAGCAGGTTCTGACCAATTCTGGAAAACCAGTAGCGGAAATTTTGAGTAGTTTGGAGAACTGGTAAATACTGACTGGCCCCGCCCCATCTATTCTCTGCCTCCCAAGTCCCAGCTGATTGGAAGGGAATGGGGATTTTGTATCCTTCCCCTGCCACATCCACCAAGCCACTCCCACCAAGCCATGCCCACAGAACCAGTAGTAAAAAATGTTTGAATCCCACCACTGCTTGACATGATGATATCATGAAGCAAGTTTTGTCACTTCTCCCACTTGATCGTTCCCTCTTCCCTGTTGACATCTCTGGCTTCATGCAATATTGTTCCAAATGAACCTTACAGAGTTGGCTTTTGTGCAAGTACAGAGATGTCTAGGTCAGCCATGCTGGCAGGGGAATTCTGGGAATTGAAGACCACAGGTCTTAGACTTGTAAAGGTTGGGCATACCTGATCTAAACTCTACAAGTAAAGGTATATGCATCAACTTCCCATCACACATAAGAAAAATAACACATTTATACATCATTACACAAATAATCTAAAAGATTATAGCCCAGGCGTAATGTTAAGTCATTGAACAGCATGCATTTTCTGTAGCTATTTATTCCATTTGAAGAAAACACACTTACCTTAGCAATTTTCTCATCAAATTATTAGACATGTCATTTGGAAGACAAAATAACTTCTATTAAAGAATTATATACACATCTCTACAAGACACTAACAAGATAATCTCCTTCAAATTAAGCTTGAATTTTCCATGAACGTCTCCAAGCAAGTATTGATCAAGTTGAAACCTGCTTAGATTGCCAGCCCAGACAAGGTCAACCAGGTGCATCCATCTGCAGAGACATGTTGCCTTTCCTATTTTTTTTTTTTTACTCTAGTTACGTAGACTTGAGGGTACATAATCAATGAAACAAACAATCAAGGAAGAAGACACATCACTTTTTACAATGATTTGTATACTACCTATTCATGAGTTTCTGACTTTTATTCTCAAGCTTTTGCAAACAATTTGTACACTTCATTTACTATCTCCAGTTACATAAAAAGAAAATGTATCCATGGAGCAATGTGTTGTTCCAGTAAGAGATTTAGGTAGGAAGATAGGGAGGGTAGACTTTGTTGTATTTTGAAAAAATAACTCTTTAAATGCTTTGTTGATTAATCTCCTTTAATTCAAAGCAACTATATCCTCAGACAATGGACTATTATTGTCATCTTTTATTTTGATTAAAGCTCTTTGTACTGCTAATGTATAAATTCAAATGAATACGGTGGACAGAATTTTACTGGACCTCAAATGAATATCCAAATAATACTGGCAGTGGGACAACTATGGGTCCCTTTCTTCCTTAGAAGCAAATTGAGTACATCCACGGTCTGTTATACAATACTAAGGCAGCAATTTTCTTCACTAAAAGCAAATTTCATTTGAATTCAATTTGGCTTATTCTTATGTAGATATGAATAAGACGGGCTGATAATTTTATGATGAACAGGACAGCAACAATGATTTAAAAAAATCTCATAATATTTTAAGTCCTCCATGACCAGCGTTCTCAATTGTGAATAATGCATTTCCCACACAAGATAGATATAACAGGAAGCAAAGTTGGCTGAATGGAACACAGTGAAAGAGCAAATCCACTACATGTAGCCCTACTATTTTCCCCCTAAATGCAGTTGCAAAACTGATGAATGTCTACACTGGCTTATAATTTTTCAAGTTTGAGCTATTGCTTTGCCTGAGAATCAAGTTCCTTCAGGTCATTTTCACCTTTTCTTCTCTTTCAATTATCTATACAGATGTTGATACTAATAAACACTGGGGAAAATAAACTTGGACTGCTCTTTTATATTTCTGCTTGTCAGTTGCCCTCTGTTCACTTTACCCTACTGTATAATAATGCTATTTTAGATAGGTTGCCTTGGCTATCTTTGTACTTGAAAAGTTGGCATACTGTTTTTCAGACAGCACAGTGATGAATATAAGTTTGCAACTGAATATACTCTCAATACTGTTACTAATACAGCTTTCCATATCACACTTGGATTTATCAGAGTCATACTTTAGATATTGAAGAGTATTTGTCTATATTTCTAAATGTCAATTAACCACTCCCACCCCCAGAATGCATAAAGAGACTATCTACACTATCGTCACTATATGACCTAAAAAGGATGGAAGGTTGAGTCACACTTGAGCCAGTGAGACTCAAACTGTCGAACTGCTGGCAGCCAGCAATCAGCAAATGTAGCCTGCAGTACTGCATTCTAACCACTTAAAATGGAAAAATGACCCAATTCACATCTTATCCAATTCAGGATACTTTACAAGAAATCTTATAAAGAATCCAAATATGTTAATTAGAAAACATAGGTATGTACACAGAAACAAACGTACACATACAGTCTCAGCCTCCGGACTCAAAATATCTAAAGAAATATGCAGAATCTTTATTCTGCAGGCTTCCACACAACCTCACCCCCAAATATTTCTTTGCTTGTTATTCTGAGGAGATAAACAGACAATGTCAAAGTTAAGACTAATCTAATTTCTGTTGTTATCAATACCAAAAACAGGTGCCTTCAATTAAAAGCTTGTGGGACCAAGGAATTGTGACTTCTCTCTCACAGTCAACCCCCCCACCCCCAAATACATGGATGGTACAGGTAATCTTCAACTTACAACCACAACTGGAACCAGAATTTCTGTTGCTAAACAAAAGGGTTGTTAATGAGTTGTGCTTAAAATTATGACCTGTTTTGCCATAGTTATTAAGTGAATCAAAGCAATTGTCAGGAGAATATCCGCACCATCACGGACCTCTTCCGTCGGATGGTAAAAGCTCATTTCTTTCATCTAGCTGGCCTGACATAGATTAGGGAATATTTTAATTCGTTATTTATGGGTTTTAATTATTTATTTAAATTTTAGCACAGCTCTACTGGTTTAATTGTTTTTTATATTTTGCATATTGTGGGGTTTTATCTTTCTGTGCACCGCCTGAGTCCCTTTTTTGGTGAAAAGGCGGTATATAAATTGAAATAAAGTAAAGTAAAGTAAAAGAATCATGCAGTTGTTAAGACTCCCTCCTCCTTGACTTTGCTTATTGTAAGCTGGCTAGGAAAGTCACAAATAGCAATTGCATAATCCCAGGATACTGTTTGTTGGTTGCCAAGAATTTTGGTCGAGTGATCCTGGGGAGGCTGCAAATGTTGTAAGAGTGAGGACTAGTTGTAAGCCACATTTTTCAGTGTGATTGTAACTTTGAATGTTCACTGCTCTCTGTAGCCAGTCATCTGGGATTTCAGAGACCCTTTAAGACTTCACTCCTAGATTTAAGTGTGCCTGTGAAGCCCCTGTTGTGTTGTATAACTTGTTTTTAATAGTATGGTTACTTTTAGTCTGGGCTGCCATGTCCGGTTGCACTTAAAAACATATGCAACTGTTTTAATTGCATATTTGGTTACTCCAGGGTCTTATGCAGTGGGAAGCCATAGTAAATGTAATTAATTTAAAAAAATTAAAAACCTTCTGGGGGAAAAAGATTGCAAATATACAAAGTTCACATTTGGTTGAGCTGTATAGCAGCTCTCGAATGAATTTAAACTGAACAGGATTCAAGCAAAGAAGATAGATATTAGAACGACCACGGACCTCCGCTCCTTCCGCCTGAAACTAAAGACACATCTTTTCCGCCTGGCCGGCCTAGGGTAGTCTCTCTCTCTATGGGTTTTTTAATTGTTTATGTATATTGAGTGGGGATTTTTAGTTAATGGGATTTTAGCACAGGAGTTTGTTTAATCTGTTTTAAATTGTATGTATTTTTGTATATTTATGGTTTTTATTCTCCCTGTGCACCGCCCCGAGTCCCTGTGGGGAGAGGGAGCGGTTAATAAATTGAGCTTTATTTATTTATTTATTATTTATTTATATCCTGTCATATCTTGAGCCCCGAATCATATCATTCTAGACAGCCACAGAAAAGTCTGTGTACCCAAGCTTAGGGACATGGTGGCTCAGTGGCTAAGACCTTGAGCTTGTTGATCAGAAAGGTCGGTAGTTTAGCAGTTCGAATCCCTAGTGTCGTGTAAGGGAGTGAGCTCCTGTTACTTGTCTCAGCTTCTGCCAACCTAGTAGACTGAAAGCATGTAAAAATGCAAAGTAGAAAAGAGGAACCACCTTTGGTGGGAAGGTAACAGCATTCTGTGTGCCCTCAGTGTTTAGTCATGCCGGCCACATTCAAATGGAGGTTTTTGGATAGCGTTGGCTCTTTGGCTTTGAAACGGAGATGAGCACACACACACACACACACACACCTAGAGTTGGGAACAAATAGTGCATATGTGCAAGGGGAACCTTTATCTTTACTTTACCCAGGTTACTTTAAGCTACAAGTGAACTCCTAGACTCCAAAACACACATTTCCATGTTGTATGTTTGACGATGTGAAGTGGTTTTCTTACAGGGAAGCGGAAGGTGAATACTTGCATTACATCTTCACGGCCTGAAATAATTGCTTTGAAATGAGACGGGTGGCGAAGAAATTTAATAAACAAAATAAATAATTTTGAGTTCCCTCCATATATTTGCACAAAAAGGGTAAGGCAGAGCCACACTCAAATTGTGAAAATAATCCCAATCACCCACTCTTTCCAAACACGTAGCTAAAGAAAGAAGGGTGCATTGAGGAGAGAATTTCAATTTCATCTTCCTTTGACATTACTGTTTATTTCTAATTCAGATTCGGTCTGCAAAGTTGCCGATACTAGGTTTCTATGCTTTCCCTCCTATTTACATTTTATCAAGGTTTCCTAACAGCAAAGTTTGGCAGTAGGAAAAAAAAAAAACTGATGAGAAATTGGGTCAATGCTGTGAAGCCAACTAATTCTTACATAGCCTGAGCAAATTCGTTTTCCCAGAACTGCTTTTTTGGGGTGGGGGGGGGTGGGGGGAAGAGAAGGAATTGGGGGGGGGGAGTGAGGTTGTTTCTGTTACAAAACAGAAAGCAATAGGTGGCTAGGCTCCAAACATCTTGCATTTTTCATCAGCCTCCTGAGAGTAAGTGGGTTCACTTAGGAATAAACAAGTAAACAAGTCACTCCAGCTGAACAATTTTCTCCTTTTCCTGCCAAACTTTGAATTTTCTTTTGGTTTAGGGAGGTATCATAATATTTTTAACAATCCCTCTGGAATATCTGACCTTAATAGGACAAGCCTGAAAATTTACGGTATGCCTCTTTTTTATTTATGAATTAAATTTCAAGCAGCCCATCTCCCCTTCAAAGATGTCTCTGGGAGGCTCTTCTGCATAACCCAGCCAACGTTTAGCATTGTGAGTCATATTTTGTCTTACGCCTATACCCGCGAAGCTTTGGGTGGCTATCCATAAAACCTTAATTAGCTTTATATCAAAGTTGGAATATATTTAATGGGAGCTAATGCTCTTTCAGAGCAGCTCCTCCCTCATGCAATTATCGCACTGATTCCTAGTTCAGTTATGCAAGCCTTTCTTCTCTGTACCAATTTTTTTTTTTTGCGGCATCACGCTTCTCCGATTTAAATGATGCTTGGAATAGTATCTCTCCGGAAGAAAAAAATGGGAGGGGTGAATAAGTTGCTTCCTTCCTCTCGAACTACGCTTGAAGCTTGAAAAACTTTTTCAAAGATCATCGCTGGGATGAATTTGACAGCAGTGCCATTCTGAAAAGAGGTTTTTTTTTTTTTTAAGGAACCAAACAAAATGAGACATTGAAAGGGAGAAGTAGAGGAAAGAATGGAAAAGGCCTTTCATCTGTTCTGAAGGTGCTGAAGAGTTTCACAAAAGTGCCTGCTTATCAAGATATTGTAGTTTAAAGCTGAGCCTCCCTCGGACTCAAGCGGTTTCCCTCACAGTGGGCTCAAGTTTCAAATATTTATAATGGATGCATGCTCCCTTTCTGTATAATGGCATGAGAAAGGAGGGCAAATCCTGCTGGGTTGGTACAAAAAGCTGCATTCATCTTTGGCGTGAGAAAATATCCTGCTGGTGCAGTTACAGGTAAAACCCACAGAGTAGTACATGAAGCCAGAGACAAGCACAAAAGCGTGTGCCCGTTTCAAAGACTTATACGCCAGGCGAGCTGTGGTTTGAACTCCACAATTATAGCTAATGCATTGTGAAGTCATTGTGCCGAATCAATGGGGTTACTTATTTCCACCTTGTAGAACCATGTCCCTGGCTTGGCTTTTATTATTTTATAGTGTTAGCTTTTGCTGGTTTTTTTTAAAACAACAGACAAAAAGAAAGCCCTATCAAACAAAGCTGTGATTTTCTTTGCATTTGGCACACTTACATTTGATTTCTTAAGAACCAGTCTGTTTATTCTGTTTAAAGCACAAATGTACCTCTTATCTTAAATGATGTTGAAAAAAAGCAGGGTTTTTTTCCCCCCCAAAAAATATCTAAGCTCCATGCACTATTTTCTTCATTGTTCCTCCAAAGCAAATCCCTTCCATTGTTAAACCTTGACAGTCTAGAGTGTGCCATTCAATCGTATGCATTGTGGACTGAGACGCAAAACCAATTCAATGGGGCTCATTTTCAGGTAAGCTTGAAAAGAATGGAAGCTTCAGCCCTGTCAAAAAAAAAGCGCAACTCATTTGGGGAAAAGGTGCTGGGGGCCTTTAGCTATCTAGTTAGATACATCATATCTCTGATGAGGCTGAGCTTCTTTGTAAACCAAGAATAGATTATATAGGCTAACGTTTTCCACTGCTGTAGAAGCTGCCCAAACTGGCCCATGTTTTGTGAGTAAAACTTCCAGGAATTTGGATAGGATTAGTGTAGGGGTGCTTAAATCTAGCCCACAGGACTGGGCTGGAAATAGTGAAGGATCAGCTCATGGTACCTCTGGCAGCCAAAACAGGGCACAAGGGGCCACTGGCAGGTTGCTGTAGAAGGCCGACCAGGCCAAAAATAGGATGCAGGTGCACATGCCCACCCCTATGTCCCATTTTGGCCAGCAGGGTACTGTCCCATTTCCTCCCCCAGCCAGCCCACAGAGGAGAACTACAATGCTGATCCGGTCCTTGAAGAAATCTAGTTTGACACCCCTGGTGTAGAGGGAGAAGAGAATAGATTAATCCAACCTTCACCCAATATGTTATCCTCCAGATCCCTTTCTTAAAATCATGGGATAAACCTTCTCTAGTTTGTCTTGTGTGATCCGTATTTGGCATCATTTGCTAAATGAGTTTGGAATTCAAAGTTGGATGAACTACTAATATTACATCTTTATTTTCTTCCACATTCCAGTGATGCCTCTTCCTAGACCTGTTCCTGGGAATTTCAAAACACCAAGTTTCAGAAACCCAAGTTTCCAAACCCTAATCACATGGAGATGGAACTCTGCAAAGAAAGAGATATTTCCCTTGCAAATAATAACTATTTCATTGACAGATGGACACAACTAGCTGCAATTTTATAAGTCTTCATCCTGGAATTCTGGTATCTTTGTAAGGAAAAACAGACATTAGTGAGCATTGATTCATCCATTTCCTTCTGTTCAAAATAATCTTTCAATCTGCTTTGTTTCCTGAGGTGTGATGGAGAGAGGGCAAAATTATAGAATGCCTTTTATGTCACTTTGAATAATTTCTTGAGTTATGAAAGGGTAAATCTAGCCTGGCATCCCTGTAGAACTCTCTCAATTCAAACATTATTTTTTAATAGTTAATAGAGATTAAATTTTGAAAAAGAAAGTGAGAGTAATTCATTGTATTAGAATTCATTCTATTCCTTTGACTTCAAGAAACAAATGACTTTTACTTCATTTGAATGAATCTATGACTTCACCTCATTATGCAGATGAAAAAAAATGTTACTAATATAATGAGAGTGGATGATTTTTGTTTTGCTTTGCAAACTTTGATGATCTCAAAAGAGTAATACTAGGTTCCCTTGTGCTATTTTTTCCATATATCTAACGGCTATTATTGTTTTTTCATTACATTTTTCATTATGTATACAGCTATTCAATTGAATATGGAAATAAATAAAATGAGCTCCTTAGTAATTTCAGCTGCAGGCCTCAATATATTAATTTATGTTCCTAGAATTAATATAACACAGCATCTACTTCGTACACAATGACAAGAACCATTCCAAACACTTTCCAATGGAAAACTCTATTTCGGTAAGGGCAAGGTCTATTTTCCATGTACCAAGGAACTCAATCAATACAAGTTTGTTTATAGTATATGGGGGAGAAATCAATGCTTACATTCACCACACATCACATTCAATACACTTGCATTGATTCCTTGCATACTGCTTAGCAATGGTATCAAAGGTAGGGCATGCCATGGCTAGGGATATATGTAATTGAATTTTATATAACAATTTCATTTATGTTCTAAGATCATGTCAGCCTAATATAATAGAACAATAACAGGTTGGTTCATTTACCACTATAATTGAAACACTTAAAAATCATGAGTTGGTCATAAATAAGTATGTTTGGTTGGATCCAAATATCCTCCTGAACAAGTAGAAGATATTCAACTTCCATGCAGATTCTCACTCCCCACCTCTTTTCCCAAACACAGAGTAAAATGGAGAAAGTGCCCAGGATACCTACTGATTATCTAAATCTGATAGTCAACACACAATAAGGTTTGGGTTTTGAATTTTAAGAAGTCCATTAAATGTTCAAAACTGGCTTAAGAAAAGAAAAGATGGGGAAAAAACAGCTGACAAAAATGAACAATATATTACTTCTTCCATTAAAGCTTCATTTCAGGGAAGCAAGCAATGAAAGCACACATCCAGATCTCTACCTCAGGTGAGTTATTCAGGACAAAAGTCTGAGTTGTCATTACTTACTTTACACTGGAATGGGTTTTGTGCTGTGCCGTTAATAATTCATGAGTCATCATTTTGGTGTTAAGAAAAGATGCCTATGGTCTTTGATTTTCTTTTCATCTAGAGCCAATATACTTCCCTTTAAACTGCAAAAATTCACACCTATATGTGTGTGAATTTAACACTGAACAGTATTCACTGTCAATTAGTATTTTTATTGATATTCTGAAATGGCTAGAATTTCTACTTGCTCTTTACAACATATTTTCTCATCTTTTTTCAGCTTTGAATTGTATCACCTATTTATAACAATGCCTTAATAAACTGATTTGGAGATATTTTGTGCAATAAATTATAGAAAAATGAATAGGCAGTGTGGGATGCTGAAAATCATGTAGCATTCCAAACTGTCTTTCTTATGCTTTTAATTTCTTACTGGAGTTCCAATAATACTTCACCGATAAAAGACACTATTTCATTGTTAATATACAGTATATTTGCTATCACAGCACTTTTCTTTAGTTTTGTGTTTAGAAGGTTGAAATCAATTCTTATTTGGACCTGCAACTGTTTTCCAAAGAATAGCCCATGGTTATATGTGACCTTGAAAATGAAGGTTCCTGAAGGTGACTCCAGCACTATGTGATAGCTCATCGCATTTTCCACTTTATAATGCTTCAGTGATTTCATTTCTCTTTCATTAATGTTTTATTTGTCTTTTGTTTTATTGCTTTTTGTTTCTATTTTAATTATAATGGAATTTTGTTCCACTTCTGACACTTATAACTTTGGCTGCAGATTTTTCCATTCATACTGTTTATTATAGCAGATCTTTCAAGCCACTTGGACAATCAGCTTTAGTTAAAAAGGTTTTTATCTTCCTAACTTCCCATCGTTATGGACTTCATACTGGACATTTCACATGTCTTCTCTTTTCTGGAAACCTTCTGTATCATCCTTGCTAAATGAATGCACTGTGACTGTCAATAAATATCAATCACTAATCAGGGTGGAATAATTATTGTAACTCTTAAAGAAAAACAAGCATTCTCATTAGTGTCTCCCATTTATCTCTATTTCTTTGTTTGTCACAACCCTGCATTGGTAATACAAACAATCAGTTTTTAATACTTTTTATAAATGATGGCATGTCACTAGCATTCCCACAGCTGGCATACATCTGAAGGTTTCTACCCTAAAAGGAGGAAGCTTCTTTGATAAAGGTCTTAGGTGTGAGATGATCTTGAGATATTAATATTTATGTAATAAATAATAAATCATCTACAAATATTGCCGCTTGATGCAGAGTGGCAGCTGTATGACAAGGAATAAAGAGTTGGAACATAATTATGTGGTTTCAAACCAAAATCTCACAAGGGCTACCATCATTATAAAAGCTGTTTCATGTAAGCTACCGCACAAGAAAAAGAACTGAAGGTGATGAGAACACAATGGATTGAAATGCAGGATCTGTTACCCAAGCTTTGCAAAAGACACTAAGACTACAATCTGCTGTTTCTTCCAAAGCAATCATAGACAATCACTCAATGACCTTTTTGAATCCTTGATCATCGGATTCTCAAAGTGGGTTTCATCTAGTGGTAAACTAACCTTTTATCCAACTTAACATTACAAGAGAGGGGGGAGAGGGAGGGAGAGAGATGAAGGGAGGGAGGGAGAGGGAGGGAGGGAGGGAGAGAAGAGAGAGAGAGAAAGATCTGCACAAATTCTTGCAAATGCTATACAGTATGTATTTTTTTATATCAATCATACTGGAGGGGACCACATGACTTTATTCTAAGAAATAAGCTTTTACAAAAGAAGTTACTGAGCACATGTAATCAAGCTGCAGTCTAAAGGCATGATTATTTTTAGTATATGAATAGAGGAAAAACAAACTTGCAATAATAGACTAATGGTAGGGACATCCCTTTTTCTCAACTGTCCATTAAACAGAAAAGTAATAATTTCTGTCAATATATAACATCTGCACAATGATACTCAAATTACATAATTGGCATTATTTGCATAATGTCATCATTATACATAGATTCTTGGTACCACTGTCAAAATGAAGATCAAAATTTATATAAACTAAATCGTTTCATCTGGATTTCTTCAGGTGCCACAGATTTGCCCACTATTTCAGTAGAATGCCTCGACAGAAGAGTTGTTTGTTGAATTAGAGATTTGCTAAAGGAGATCCATTAAGGTGAGCTTTTACAATATAAAATGGTGAGATAGATAGATAGATGATAGATAGATAGATAGATAGATAGATAGATAGATAGATAGATAGATAGATAGATAGATAGATAGATAGATATCACCACAAAGCAGAGCTATAAAAAATAAAAAATGGTATACTATACAATAGCATGTGGCAGAATTTGTTACGGTAATTCTACAAAATGATTGTACCAAAGGGTTAAGGGTAAAAAACTTCTCAATTTGAGTTTATCTGGTGAGCAAGTGGACACACTGATGCCATTCCATTGGGATTTCTGGCATTCTTCTGTCCAATCCCATGCTTATGATTCTGAAGTCAACCAAAACCCATTGGATCCTGCCACCTATCTGGGCTCAATGGTTGTTGCTCTAGACATGCAGAAATAATAACTGTAATAATGCTGTATTTTATTGTATTTGTAATAATCAGCCTTAAAATGTAGATTAGGGATAGATGAGGAGCATCAACATTGAAGATGTTATATTATGAAAACAAATGAAGAGACATTGAAAAAAATATACTTCCAAAATATTTTTGTAGAAACATGTATTTAGCTTGGACCACTTCTGTTAAAGCAGCCAAAAGGAAAACTTAGATTGTTTTACAGATTTAGAGATTTACTTTAAGATATCCACCTGATTTACAAAAACTATATGTCATGGTTCCAAGTCCCAATCAATTCAGGATTCTGAGGCTGTAGCTTTGCTCAAAAATCCATTTTATTGGGTACGTCATATTGGTATGTTCATATGTGAATCCAATATTTCCCTAGATATCACCCACCTTCCTGACTGTCACTGATAACATTGACCAAACAGGAAGATGGCAAGCTACTCAACTACTCCCTTCAACCTTTACAAGCTCTCTTGAGATGACCTTGAATCCCACAGGCCTTATCATTGTTTTGTCTGGCACCTGGGAGGAAATTATCCCACACCCCTTAGTTCCCCCTTCCCCCATATGTATGGTAACTAAGAAATGAAGTAAAATGGCTTCAGCTAAAGTCATTTTGAGAGTTGACATATATGCAGTTGACTTAGATAGAAGTTGTTGCAAAGGATTGCAACTGTAAAGTATTTATATAAAATCTAATGAAGCCAGTACTGATAAATCCACTTGAGTCAACACATCTAGTCATGTCCCAACACATCTAGTCATGTACACCGCCCCGAGTCCCTTCGGGGAGAGGGGGTGGTTTATAAATGTAATAAATTATTATTATTATTATTATTATTATTATTATTATTATTATTATTATTATTATTATTATTATTATTATTATTATTATTATTATTATCAATTCCAAGGTTTCTTCCCCCTATTTTCTGTAGCTTCTCATATTATTAAATCATTTGAAACTTTTTAGACTTCACAACAGTGGTGGGTTGCCAATTTTTTAACTACCGGGTTGGGTGGGCGCATGTGACATTTCTGCACATGCCCAGAAGCATCCAGGTGGGTGGGCAGAGCCTCCCGCCACCGCTACTACCAATTCCAGGCCAAACCCGGAGCAGCCCAACTGTGTTTTACAATTATCCGAATTGTAACCTTCAATTGCATGCTTTTCTTTTTTCAGTTCCATGAATTATGCAAAAACAGTTCTGGATGAAATAATGACAAACACAACAAAATAGATAAACATTAATTGTGATTAGCCAATACCAGAAAACAGATAGATGCATAAAAGATTTCAATAGTTGTTCTTCACTTTAATGTGACATATTGCATTTCTACACAGGACATATAAGACTTTTAAAAACAGATGGAATAGTAAAGTGGTCTCTTGCACCTACATATGATGCACATAATACCTGCTGCAGCATCCATTTTAAAGACTTTACTGATTTTTAGAAAGCATATTTCTTCCATATATAACAAGTCATCAACAATTCTGCCTTATCTCTGATGATCCAATTCACAGAACACAGATTCTATCTATTATGACTAGATTGAAAACACAAAAGTGATGGAATTACTGGAGTGAGAATAGAGAAAGGAATTTTCATGAATGAATTCTACAAGATCCTATTACTTATTACACTCATAGCAGTCCACCTAGTAACTGAAATGTTACCAATGAAAAAAGTAAAATTGTAATTAATAATGATCAAATTTAGCCAAACTCTGTAAATTATAGCTTTCTATGTATAGCACTTTACTCAAACCACCACACTATTAAATCAACTGAACATAGCCACTTATCAGAAATGCTCAACTGATATAACTAAACTAAGCATGTAGGAGATTGAACTAACCACCCTACAAGATCAATAGACAAATCAATAGAGCAGGATCAATCACCAGGTAGGACTTATTTCAAAAATAGACAACAAAATGCTGATAATTATCACCTACAGCTCACAACTCAAACTACTCAAACACCTACAGTCCATGCTGGACAATCACACTGGTTGCATACAACCAACCACAGGAGCTGAAACAGAAGTTGCAGAGCTCATGTACATCAAGATGAACACTGTGTTTTTAACCAATTGCAATTGTTAATTTATAAGGTACTTGAAATTACTCCTTCGTGTAAACTGAATCTGCATAAACAATCTGTCTGCATCTCCTTCCCCTTCACTGCCTCACTTCAATTTAAATCTATGTTAACCTATCCACAACACACATAACTGATGAAGTGAGTTGCAACTCATGGCCATGGCTGGCTGGCTGGGGAATTCTGGGAGTTGAAGTCTACAAGTCTTAAAGTTCCCAAGTTTGGACACCCCTGCATTAGGCAATTGAGGAGCCACGGAAAAACAAGGGTCCCACTAAAAACACAGTTTTTATTTACTTTTGCTACAAAAAAGATTTAGAAATTAGAGGCCCCAACACATAGCCCAATAGTTTGGCAAGATAAGATAGAGGAAAAGGGAGGTATGGTGTAAATAACTTTTAGCACTGACAGATGATCCAAGGAAACAATAGTGCCATACAGAGCATGCCACACAGGAAAAACTTAAGAGAATGATCCAACCAGCCCAATCTATCAGTTGTTAAGGAGTAGTGATAGCTTGTGGGTAAAGCTCTTTGCTTCCATGCTCTCAATTTCCCCTTACTTCTATTCACCTGTATCAGAGGTGTTCAGTTGAACCGTTAGTGGTTTGTTGGCCTGGGTCGCTGGAACACACTCCCAAACTGGTTCTCCTACAGGGCTGCTATCTTTATTTTCGGTTCCGTGCAGGCACAGAACAATTGCACAAAATTATTTTTTTTCCTTTTGTTAATGTTTTGCGCATGCACAGACCTATTTTTGTGCAAATGGAACAAAGTTTTTGTGCATACCGAACTGGCAGTAATGTCAGGAGCAAACCATCCCTGACCTGTATGTACTTGTCACTCTCTCTACTTGCAGCTACATTTCCTTAAACCAGTCCTGCAATGGAAGATCAATTAAAGGGTAACCTAAGTATAAAGATGGTTAAGGATTGATTTATAATGCTAGGTGTTGAACCAGTGGTGGGATACGACCGGTATGCCCTGGTACAGGCATATTGGTGCCTGCTGGGAGCACCAGGTACTATTCTGGTACAGTGCTCCAGAGACCCCTCCCGCCCTCCTTACCTGTATTTGAGCTGTTTGGGGCTTCCCCACATGTTCACGGAGCGTACAGCGCCTGCGTGACACTCTGCCGAACAGCTGGAGTGTTGCGGGTAGCAAGTACGCATGCACGTGCTGTGCCCTTGCATGTAGTGGACGCCCGGCCCAATTGCACTGTACCAATTGCACCGGGATTCAGAACCCACCGCTGGGTTGAACAGAATATAGTGGTAACAAATGAAACAGGAAAAAGGTTGCAATGGTTGTTAGATGGGAATAAGCCTGAATGGATATAGGAGAAGTGACTCTTACTTAAACATACGTTAGTATTACTGATATGGCTCTTTCCCTCTTGCGTATTTGATACTGAACCATTACCTCTATGTAATTCAAAATGGAATGGATGCGACATAAAGTGGGATGCTACATTTCCTCTCCATGGCTTATGGCATGAGTCCAAGCTTTAGTTCCAACGCACAAATGTTTTCTGTAATATCAGCTGCTTGGAGATAAACACTGGGACAGGCACAGCACGGGAACAAGCAAAAACAAAAATATTCCAATAATAATTAAACATTTTGTAAATATGTTTTTCCTTGGCTACATGCTGTTGAAAAAAACAACAACCCAGAAATGGAGAGAGAGAGTGCAATTACTTTGGGACTGAACAGAAATGGAGACAGATGATTGATAAAGATTTTGGCAGTGTTCCGTTGGCTCTGAATTATGACATATAAAATCTAACAAGATAATGGCAAAAATGAGTAAAAAAAACAGCTGCAAGAAATGTCAACAAAATTATTTAAGCTGATCTTTATTTGAGTCATTAAAAAAAAACGGAGGGTTGTTTTAAGCTGTGGGTGGTGACAGGGAGTTTGCAGCTGAGAATGGATGGCTGAGAAATTTCAGTAATTAAGCAAACTTATGGTGACCATCTGGGCTGAAAGAGATAAAATGTGATTGCTGCTGGTGGCTATTATGATTTTGAAAGTTAGCCTTTGATATTGAGACCAATATATTAGGGAATGCAGCAAATAAAACATCACCATTTACTCTAGTTGATTTGTGTGTGTGTGTGTAAATGGAGAACATGAATGGGAGAATGACCAAGAAAGATAAACTTGTGACAGATTTAAGAAAGAGAGAATGAGGGCAAATATTGATCTGTCTATGGTGCTACAACAAGTAAGACAAGCTGCAATATCCACAAAACTACAGAACCATACAATTCAATTTAAAATACGTTTTATATTTTCACATGAAATTGTGCAAGATTTATGAAGTATGTGCACAGCAAGAAAGAGAGGAGAAAGTACAGGTTGAACAGCATCTGTTTCCTCTTCCAGTACCTCATATAAACAGTGACATGTTATAAATAAGATGGATTTAAATACTTTTAAGTCCATCATAGAAGCTGCTTAAAGCCTCAGCTGCTGATAGGATGAATTAGATTGGTGAGCATGAGAGCCTGGGTCCCGCTAGCATGGTCTGATAATTAGGAAACTATCTTCAAACAAAACAGTGGTTCTTCTAGCGCAGGGGTGTCAAACTCAATTTCATTGAGGGCTGCATCAGAATTGTGTTTGACCTGGGTGGGCCAGGGTGGGCAGGGCCAGATTGATGTCACTCCTGTGGTGGCCCGAGCCCTCTACCAGCAAAAACAGGCTCCCGAGCTCTGTTTTTGGCTACCACGGCCTCCTGCAACCCTCTGCTAGTGAAAACGGCAGCAGGCTCCTGAGCTCCATTTTCACTGGCAAAAGGTTGCAGGAGGCAGTGGCAGCTGAAAACAGAGCTAGGAAGCCCATTTTTGCTGGCAAGAACACCGCGAGCTGCTCCTTTACTGTTTCCATGGTGGCCCCGTGGGTTGGATCCAGCCCCCGGGCCTGGACACTCCTGTTCTAGTGCAAGAGTTCAAACACTTTCATGGTTTATTTACTTAGGTTGCTTTTCTCTAACATTATTTTTGATGCTGTTATTGGAAACTCTTTCAATGTGTCATATGGAATTTCATAATAGTACAGTTTAATCCAAACTTTTGTCTGAGGCTGAAGTTGCTATTATTTTTCAGTGTTTGATCTCTTTTTAGTCAAGGTTGCATTTTCAACAAAGTAGGGCCTTTAGAGTCTGGGGTATTTCAGTTATTAGAATATCTGAAGATATATGTTCAAAAGCACTACATAAAAGAAAAAAAAATCTGATGTCTATTTCTGTCTACTATGCACCCACCCTCTTTTTCCAATCCTCCAATTCAATTCACTGCAGGGTAACGTCTTTGAGAAAAATATGTACTGGGGAAAAAATGTTGCAACGGGGAATAAAAAAAATTATTCCGCATTAGTTCTTCTCTGAGTCTCTTATCAAATAGATTTTTTATGATCCTCATACTTTGATGAAGGACCTATTCCAATTCTGGATCTTGTTCTTTTAACTATTGGAAAGAATACATTTGTCTGATGATAATCATTTCTCTTTTATGAAAAAGAAAATCTTTCTTGCAAAAACTTTAATGTGATTGATACTTATCTCCATCAACTTTTAAACTGCTCTCGTATTGTCTACATTTTTGCTTTGAGAAGGGGGAAACTACAGTACATTTCTGATGTTCATGAAAATTATAGAGGACAAAAGGATTGTGGCACCTTTTGCAAAAGTGCAACTCTTTCAAGATATACAAGGCTGTTTTTTTAATAGTTATTTCTGGAAGCTCATATATGCCAAACCAGTTCTTAATTGAGTTGAGAATAATTCACCCATCACTAATCATACATTCAGTAAGTAGCATCCATTTTAGTGTTAGTTTTATCACCAATTTTGAAAGCTGTTTTTAATGCTTTTTATGTCTTTTCCTAAGCTTTACGTCTGCTTCTTATTAAGTTTTTAAGCATAAAAACACTTGACTCTGACACAAAGGAATGTTAACAGAGTGTCAGAAATTAATTTTATTCTGTGACATTAAAATATGGAAAAAACCTAGGTCTTTACCGAAGAAAATATTCAGAAAAAAGCAGCCATACTTTTATTCTGGGATAAATTTAGTCATTTGATTTTTGAGGAACATTTAATTTGAAGGTGTAAAAGCAAGAAGGAACCCCAGTGCAATTATTTCAAGTGTAGATTGTTATTATTGGTTTTCTTTCCACCTTTTTTTAAAATGAGATTATTATGAATCTCTTCCATTCCTGTCATCATATCAGCATGTATCTCTAGAATCTTTATCTGATACTTGAATTCATCTTTATATAATAATAATAATAATAATCTTTATTGTCATTGTAAAAATTACAATGAAATATGATGCTGGTATGCATAATAATAATACTAATAATACTAATAATACTAATAATACTAATAATACTAATAATACTAATAATACTAATAATACTAATACTACTACTACTACTACTACTACTACTACTACTACTACTACTACTACTACTACTACTACTAATAATAATAATAATAATAATAATTTATAAAACCGCTCTCTCTCTCCCCGAAAGGACTCGAGGCGGTGCACAGGGAATTTAAAAATACATACATAAAACCAACAAGCATAAACACAATTAAAATAAATTAAACTAGACCCTGCGCTAAAATCCCAAACTGACTAAAACTGGACCCCAAAAAGTCCCTAATAAAACAATTCGATTACCCCAAGCCGGCCAGGCAGAAGAAATGAGTTTTTAGTTTTTGACGGAAGGAGCGGAGGTCCCTGGTTGTTCTAATTTCGGGGGGAAGGTCGTTCCAGAGGGTCGGGACCGCCACAGAGAAGGCCCTTCCCCTGGACGTCGCCCGCTGTACACATATGCACAATATATATGCATATAAAAAGAGCGAGACAATGAGAGATATGCAGGCATTTATTACATTGCATTACTACACACAATAGTACATTATTTTCTTTATGGTTACTACTGTAACAAGAAATCCAAAATGATACATTTGGTGATCCATAATCAGGTAAATGCCATAATTACATACATATATCCCAGCAGCTGATACAAATGCACAAGTAATGACACTTGCATGATAATACAATCTATCTATTCTATCACTTGCTCCTTCTCTCCATGGGTGCTCATGTGCAACCTCTGCCATTCCCACAATAAACCAATGGTCAAATATCAAGACTCTCTTCAGATCTGGGGTGAAAACGTGATCAAAAATCCTTTGCAATGTTGCATTTTCTCCACCTAAAGTATAGGTTCCCCTCACACATATACGCTAGCCATTCCTGACACTAGGGGGGAGGTGCTCATCTCTGTTTCAAAGCCAAAGAGCCAGCACTGTCTGAAGACGTCTCCGTGGTCATGTGGCCAGCTAATGATTCAATGCCGAAGGCACATGGAACACGATTCCCTTCCCTCCAAAGGTGGTTCCTATTTCTCTACTTGCATTTTTACGTGTTTAACTGGTAGGTTGGCAGAAGCTGGGACAAGCAATGGGAGCTCACTCCGTAATGTGGCTTGAAGGATTAGAACCGATGAACTGCTGATCTTTCTGATCGATAAACTTCTTAGCCACTGAGCCACCGCATCCCATGTTTAGCCACCGCGTCCCATTTCTCCACCTATATGTGCCTAAAAGCTTTGGAGGACGGCTAATCCTTTTCCAAGGATCCCGCACCACATTTTTAGAGCATTGTCTTCTCAAGTTCCCACTGGATAGAAAAAAAAAGAAGCAAGGCAAAATTGCCTCTTCCTGAACAGGAAGAAGGAAAAAAGGAGACCCTACATTACAAATATTGCTCAGGAGGCAAGCAGTTAAAATGAACATAAGCAGGCAGGGAGAAGGAAACCATGCCAAGAAAGACTAATTAAAGAGCCCACCCATTCTCATCCAGATGGAGTTTAATGAGATTGCAATGAAGACATGGCACTTTATTTGATATAATGTCACAGTTGTACTTCTGTTCCTGGCTTATTGTAGGAAATCAACATCTCAACAGACTCATAGGTTTTAGCCTAGCAGAATCCGCTAATCTTTTCCCATCCTCTAAGCTCAGCACAATAAAACAATGAGACAAATATAAACCATTTCTTATTGTATGATGAACTGTGAGATGGAGTTGTTGTATTGCAAGTACTACACATGTTGTGGGGTTTCCTTTCCACTTTAAATTCCATGTTTGAGGAGCATTTAAACAGATAAATATGTAGGATGTTTTTTTAAAAAGAAAACAATGGGTGATTTTTCAAAACATTGCCTTTTTAAATTATAAAAAGTATGAGGTCTTTGGTTGAAACACTATGTACTACATTTTTTACTTATAGCGAACCATAACTACAATGTTTATAACCTTTGGAAAATAAAGTTTAATGATAGAAAAGCTGCCTGCATTTAATTCTAGCCACACCAGGAAAGCAAGCTGTAATGATGTAAGCAGTTGGAAAAATGCTTTGGAAGGAAGTCAGAATTATTTCCCTACAGTGTTTGTGGCATTTAATGTTTAATCCATAAGCATTTCTAGATCCAATGTAATTTGCAATACTGGGTTAGCAGCTTAAACACCATTAAGTGCAAGCCCAAGGGAAAAATCCCAATTCCCAAGTGCCTATTTGTACTGTCACCTTGCAAATGGATTTTGCAATGACTCTGATACATAGCAGGATTTTGTTTCCATGGAATCAATGTATTCCGAACAACTTGTCCCATTGATTTCAACAAAACTCAAGAACAACTGTCTTAACTTGGGTCTCAAAAAGTAGGAGAGCTATTTGTAAATCGTGAGAAGTGCATACTTACTTTCACAAGTAATATGCAACTCATTTGAACTTACTCTGTACGAAAACATCTCTAGTTGATATCATTTCTTCTACTAAAATGTATGAAACAGAATCAGAAAAAAAATAGTAGCATAGGTATCTTTCACTTGATAGTACAGATTCAACGATTCCCTTTTTTAAAAAAAAATCTAATTGTAGGGATGCCTCTGCACAGCACCACAATGGCTATAAAGATTTGTACAAAACAACAATCAATTCATACAATGAGCTATTTACATGTTTGGTTTTCCAGATAGGCATCATTTAAAGTGTTGCTCAAAAAACAACCATACCCTTGAAAAAGCTTGTTGCAATTGTAGAAATCTTGTACATTGGCTGTAAACATAAGCAGGAATCAAGTCAGTTCCAATCCTTTTTAGTTTGTTCACAAGCCCATATCTCTTTTTCTTCTGCAATTATTTTCCTTATACTTAATTACAAGCCACCTTCAAACAATCAGTAATATTGCTGCAAGTTATTGTTGCTTTTGGAACTATAAAGAGAAAGAATAGTTGATGGTTTGCTCTTTGATGCAAACATAGTAAATAAGCCTTTTTGGCATCCTTTTGAATATTGGAATATTTTATCAAATTGGAAACACCAGTAATTGCATTGTCATCATTTCCACCACATCTTGTACAATGATATTCATCACTTTTGATTAAGACTACAATTATATAGGCAGCACTTAAGAAAAAGTCTCCAATGAATTTAGTGTGTTTCTCATGATTACAGATATTGTATATACTTGAACTACACTGATGTTTCTCTGTGACATATATATGTGTGAGAATGTGGATATATGCATAATGGATATCTTTTGAGAACTGAATGCAAAAAAATTTCATTTTAATGTATGCTGATTAGTGTTCATTTAAAGTAACAATAAAATTCTATTCTATTCTATTCTATTCTATTCTATTCTATTCTATTCTAGTCTAGTCTAGTCTAGTCTAGTCTAGTCATATTCATATTTGCAACCCACTATGATAAGAGCATAAAGTCAATATGATATAGAGGCTAAATGACTGTGCTAGGAGTGGGGTGACCCAGATTCTAATCCTCTATTAATCATGGAAGCCAAGTTGACTCATTCTCAGCCCTAGACTGAGAAGTTGAAAACCATCTATCTAAATCACACTGGTCCAGCACTTTAGTTTATGTTCCATGATCTTTAATAAAATGGTCATCATCTGCAGTGATGCACATTCATTAAGGTAAAAGTAATGGTTCCCCTCGCAAATATGTGCTAGTAGTTCCCAACTCTAGAGGGCAGTGCTCATCTCCATTTCAAAGCCAAAGAGCCAGCACTGTCCGAAGACATTTCCATGGTCATATGGCCGACATGACCAAACACCGTAGGCGCACAAAAGGCTGTTATCTTTCCACCAAAGGTAGTTCCTATTTTTCTACTTGTATTTTTACATGCTTTCAAACTGCTAGGTTGGCAGAAGCTGTGACAAGTAATGGAAGCTCACTCCATTATGCTATGCTAGGGATTTGAACCACCAAACTGCCAACCTTTCTGATTGACAAGCTCAGTGTCTTAGCCACTGAGCCACCACTTTCCTAACATTCATTAAGGTCACAGGGAAAAAAAAGAAAATACAAGCAGGAGGGGAAGCACAAAAATTAGTCAATGACCATAAAAATGATATATTTCCATGTATTTCTTGTTCAATACAACTGAATTTGCCATTGATATTCATTCAGAACAAACACCTTAATGCATAAGCAGGTTTCAACAAACTATTTTGGTTCCAAAGAACTATTAAGCCTATTAAATGTTTCCATGCTATTGGCAAGATATTGGATTTGAAATCAGCGTCTTTTTCCTAATACTAGATCCAAAAAAATTAAACTATTTAAAGTATATTAAAATACCATCAAATGCCTAATTTCCCACAAAGAACAACAAAATGTAAGGATAAATGTGACTTAGAATAAGCAAGTAGATTTAGACTGATTTTTTTTAAGTCGAGCAGCTTAGATTTGGAATTGCAGCCATGAGCAAAATCGAGCTTCACACTATTTAACCTGGATGCATGTCCAATATCACTGCCTTCATTTTGCTATGTGAAAACTCTGACCCACTTAGAAAGCATCAGACGGTTCAATGGTCATTGTCAAGTTTGTTTGAAAAAGGACTTATTCCAATTACAGATGCTGATAAGATTTTGTTGACCATGGCTCAGAAGCAATGTCAGAACTATTGGACAAGGAAATATCCCATAACATCTCAGAATTCAACTTATTATTAAAAATGTAATGGGATAATGGAAAAAAGGGAAGGGAGGGGGAAATTCCTCTGTTGTCTCCATTGCAAGAAAGTTCAAATATATTCACTCTCGTTAGTCCACAATTCTATTTTTGTTAACATTATGGGAATATTTTAATTTCAGCATTCATTTCACAGAAACACTAAGGGACTCTTCCCCATCTCAACCATTCTTTATTTTCTGATGGTTTTGTAATGATTTTAGGCATAGTATATTGGCCTTTGTGCTAGTGAGAACATAAACCAATCATGATACAATACAATACAATACAATAGCAGAGTTGGAAGGGACCTTGTAGGTCTTCTAATCCAACCCCCTGCATGGGCAGGAACCTTATACCATTTCAGACAAATGGCTATCTAACATCTTTTTAAAGACTTCCAGGGTTGGGGCATTCACAACTTCTGGAGGCAAGCTGTTCCAGAGGTTAATTGTTCTAACTGTCAGGAAATTTCTCCTTAGTTCTAAGTTGCTTCTCTCCTTGATTAGTTTCCACCCATTGCTTCTTGTCCTACCCCCAGGTGCCTTGGAGAATAGTTTGGCTCCCTCTTCTTTGTGGCACCCTCTGAGATATCGGAACACTGCTATCATGTCTCCCCTGGTCCTTCTCTTCATCAAACTAGACATACCCAGCTCCTGCAGCTGTTCTTCATATGTTTTAGTCTCCATATGTTTTAGTCTCCATGATTTTTTTTTCTTATTTGGGAGTAGGCATAGATTTGTACACACATGTATAACAATATATGGAAATTAAAGATTAAGTATGCCCGCTTTAATAACAAATGAAGTCTGATTCCTGATTGGGATGCTTATTGGAACTATCCTGCATATTTTAGAGTAGCCATTTCCCATTAAAATGCAACATACCAATTAATTGTGTTGTGCAGACATCATAAAGAAGCTGTCTTTGTTCTGGCATCTGCTTGGACATTTATAAAGATGCAACATTATGCAAGGGCTGTCCCTGACTTAAAATATCTCAGAGGAAGAGGCATAGGGGATTTGCATATAAATGCTATACTTTGATGATGCTTCTAATAAAGTACCTCTAGGAAGTTGCTTTCATAAGATACACCCTTCCCTGTTTCACAAACCTGGAGTTAAACAGCTGCAATTCTTCACTCCCATTTGATTCAAAGCGCCAGAAGAGGTCAAAAGAGTGAGAGAAACATGTATATGGGGCAAGTTATAAAATTGCAAAGACCCAGCTAGGCACATTAAATCACTTACTTAATTAAGAGTTGACTTGAGTGAATTGTTTTAATTAACTGCCAACGACTTTTAACATCTGTATTTTTAACATCTGTATTTATCCCAAAACCCACCCGAATTTTATCTGTATAATTATTGAATTTTAACTATCTATTTAATAATGTATTCCAGAGCAAGCCTGCTATCGCTGCGAGAGTCCCCGCTCTCGCAGGTATGGCCCCTTGATTTATCTAGGGCCCATCTCGATGACGGTATTGTGAATCCGAAGAGATGGGCGAAGCGCGGCCTTAGGGGATTTTTAGTTTTTAATTTATTTAAATTATCTTTTTTAGGGGGCTCAAGGGAGGGGGGTAGATATAGACAGATGGAGATTGAAACAGTGATCAGTAGTAAGGGCCAGGATAGCAGTCGACGGCGGGAAGCGGAAGGCGAAAGGAAGGGGGATACTCGAGTCGTTCCTCAGGAGGGCATACCAATTCAGAGGGTCGTGGGGAGGGGCAGGACCGAGGGGAGACAATTTTCATCCTCCCGGTTGGTGGCACGCAGCCGTTAGTTGCAAACGGTCGGGTGCCACAACCCCCGCAGGCTAGGTGGCCAGGGAATACAGAGCCAGGGTCTGCGGCTGATGTTTTGCAACGCCAGGTCCGTTGTCAACAAAGCCCCCCTCATCAGTGACCTTGTGTCAGAGGGGGAGCCGGACCTGGTAGGAATTGCGGAGACCTGGTTGGGCCACGAGGGAGGACATCCCCTCGTTGAAATGTGCCCACCAGGCTACCGCGCATTTCATCAGCCGCGGGCCCTAGGCAGGGGTGGCGGGGTAGCGGTCATTATTAAGGAAGGCCTTGAGCCGAGAGAGACCATTGTGCCTCAGACTTCCGGCTGTGAGTCCCTCTGCGTGAAGTGGGGCCTAGGGAGGCAGTTGGGCTTGCTGGTTGTATACCTGGCTCCCCGCTATGTAGCAGCAGCCCTGCCCGAGCTCCTGGAGGTGATCGCTACGGTGGCAGTGGAGACCCCCAGACTTATAGTCATGGGGGACTTTAATCTGCCATCGTTGGGCGAATCATCCGTGGTAGCTCGGGAGTTCATGGCTTCCATGACGGCCATGGACCTGACCCAAGTAATTCAGGGCCCCACCCACGAGGGTGGACATACGCCGGACCTCATCTTTGTCTCGGGCCAATGGAAGAGTGATCTGGGTACAGGGGACATAGTCATCACACCCTTGTCATGGTCAGACCACTCACTTCTCCGGCTCGACTTTCCGACCGCTGCTCCCCTCCGCGGGGAGGCGGAACCAGAGTCACCAATCTGGTACCGCCCCAGGCGCTTGATGGACCCAGATGGGTTCCAGACAGCGCTTGGGCCATTTCCTGTATCCCTGACCCACGCCCCGATGGAGGACCTCACGGCCGCATGGAATAGTGCGGCCGTGGGAGCCTTAGATCGGGTCGCGCCCTTGCGGCCTCTCTCGCGGCGGCGAACCACCCTGGCTCCTTGGTTTACTGAGGAGCTGCGGGTGATGAAACGCCGCAAGAGATGCCTAGAGAGAAGATGGAGGGCTAGCCGCTCTGAATCTGACCGGACACAGGTAAGAGCCCATTTACGGACTTACATTGTGGCGCTGAGGGTGGCCAAACGTCATCATTGTGCCACCCTCATAGCATCCGCAGAAAACCGCCCTGCCGCCCTGTTTAGGGTGACCCGCGCCCTCCTTCAACAGAGGGAACGGGAAGCCCCGCTACAGGGTAGAGCAGAGGAATTTGTGATTTTTCTGCAGGAGAAAACCGCCCAGATACAGAGTGAGCTAGCCCCCATTCATGGCCCAGTGGGATGCCACGAGAGAGATCTTGTTTGGGAGGAGTTTGACCCCGTTACTTCCGAGGATATGGACAGGCTACGTGGGCGACTGCGAGCCACCACATGTTTATTGGACCCTGCCCCTCCTGGCTTGTACTGGCATCCTGGGAGGTGACACGAGGCTGGCTCCAAGAGCTTGTCAACGCATCCTTGAGTGAGGGTTCCTTGCCTGCCTCCCTAAAAGAGGCTATGGTGAGGCCCCTCCTCAAGAAGCCCTCTTTGGACCCAGCTCTTTTGAACAACTACCGTCCAGTCTCCAACCTTCCCTTCTTGGCGAAGGTTGTTGAGAGTGTGGTGGCACAACAGTTTCCCCGTCACCTGGAGGAAGTTGACTATCTAGATCCGCGCCAGTCCAGCTTTCGGCCCGGGCATAGCACCGAGACGGCATTGGTCGCGTTGGTAGATGATCTCTGGAGGGCCAGAGATGGGGGATGTTCCTCCATCCTGGTCCTATTAGACCTCTCGGCGGCTTTCGATACCATCGACCATGGTATCCTATTGCATCGGCTGGGGGGGTTGGGGGTGGGAGGCACCGTTTTACGGTGGTTCTCCTCCTACCTCTCTGGCCGATCGCAATTTGTGCGGGCAGGAGAGCAGAGGTCGACCCCGAGACCCCTCACATGCGGGGTGCCTCAGGGGTCGGTCCTCTCTCCTCTCCTGTTTAATGCATACATGAAGCCGCTGGGTGAGATCATCCGTGGTTTTGGGGTAGAGTACCACCTGTACGCTGATGACACCCAGCTGTACATATCTACCCCAAACCACCCCAACGATGCCGTAACGGTGATGTGCCAGTGCCTGGAAGCCGTGCGGATCTGGATGGGAAGTAACGGACTTAGGCTCAGCCCGACCAAGACCGAGTGGCTGTGGTTTCCGGCTGCCCGATTCAACCAGCTCTCTCCAACGCTGGCCATAGGGGGCGAACATCTTGCCCCTGTGGATGGGGTGCGCAATTTGGGTGTCCTCCTGGATACCCGGCTGTCTATGGAAGATCAAGTGACAGCCGTGGCCAGGAGGGCGTTCTACCAGGTTCGCCTGGTTCGCCAATTGCGCCCCCTATTGGATCGGGACGCCCTTCGCACAGTCACTCATGCCCTCATGACATCCCGACTGGACTACTGTAACTCTCTCTACATGGGGCTCCCCTTGAGGTGCACCCGGAGGCTTCAGTTGGTTCAGAATGCAGCCGCGCGAGCAATTATGGGGACCACCAGGTTCACCCACGTTACACCGCTCTTGCGCGAGCTGCACTGGCTACCTGTCGTCTTCCGGGTGCGCTTCAAGGTGTTAGTTATCATCTTCAAAGCGCTCCATGGCTCGGGACCTAGCTATCTGCGAGGTCGGATCCTGCCCCACACATCCTCACGACCGATTCGCTCCCACAGAGAGGGACTTCTCCGGGTGCCGTCCACTAGACTTTGTCAGCGGGCAACGCCCAGGGGAAGGGCTCTCTCTGTGGCGGGCCCGGCCCTCTGGAACGACCTTCCCCCTGATATTAGAACGACCACTGACCTCCGCTCCTTCCGTGTAAAATTGAAGACCTATTTCTTTCGACTGGCCGGCCTTGAATAGTTCTCTCTGTCTATTGATTCCAAATATTTTAATGGGTTCTTAATCTTAATTATTTTTAGCACGGGTAACACTGTTTAATTCTATTTTAAAGTATGTATTTTGTATTGATTGTATATTGTTTTTAGCTTCTCCTGTGCACCGCCCCGGGTCCCTGTGGGGAGAGGGTGCGGTTAATAAATTTGAATTTGAATTTGAGTTCCTCATCAGAGAAATGTGGCTACTGTGCACAGGCCTAGTTCACATATGCATGAAAAATTTGGAAGTACTGTGCATTGTTTCTGCCAGGGATGGTGGCATCTAACATTTTCTAAACTTTGCAGAAATTCTGCAGAAAGGTGCGTATTCCTTCAAAACAGGTTTAAATGTTCACATCCATTTTTTGTGCACGTGCCTTTCAAACCTGTTCATCAAAAGTCCAATGCCACTTGTGACAGTTCTAGATTACCAAAATATTGTCCTCCCCATATACAGGTAAACCAACCCAAGTTTTTTCCTCCTTTTATGTGTATGCCCCATGCTTCTCCCAGCAAGATATATTCAGTCAGGGATAGCTTGATTTATAATAGTAGAGATGCATCCACCTCAGATTTTAAACCTGGCACTTTGGTCTGTCCAGATACCCAGAACTTGAAACCTCTAAGAGATTTTGCCCAAGAAAGGAGTGACAATGGATGAAAGATGAGTACAAGTTTTTGTAGAGTACTACAGCTCAGTGTGCAGTAATGCAATGTCAACATGGGAAATCAAAATCCTTTTATATTGTATGAGCCTTGCTAGCTTGCAATTGGCAAGGGCAGTCGGGCTGAAAATCCCAGCCATTTGCAGCTCAAAAAAAAAGAAATGTGGACTGTTTCTGCCGCTTTAATTTAAAGATGAGAATGACAGCAGAAAAGTTATACAGCATGACCTGAAGTAGATCAACTGCACTTTGGAATAACTTGGGTGATATAACTGATGTTGGGTTGCCCTTTCCTTTGATGCAATTCATTTTGTATTGTTTTCTCTATTGGATTGGTCACATGGTCAGAGGAAGAGAGGAAAAACGACAAGGAGAAAGAATACTGCCGGCGAAGAAAGAAAAATGATTTTCCATTAACTTTGGGAAAGCTAATATCCCAAAGGAACATGATCCACTGTAATTCAAAATACTTGCTTGGGGAACACCCACCTATAAAAATAAAAACGAAGGAGGGAGGGAGTTAAATAAATTTTGGGCATGTCAACTTGCTTTTTCCAACTAAATCCTTGCACAAGTAGCTGCAAGGACCAGGCTCCACCATCCATTTTAAAACACAGAATTCATTTATTCTCTTCCTTGGTTTCTCTCCCCGCACCCCCAACCCCTTCTTAGGTATAAATCACTGCCTCCCTGGAAAGCTTGAGGTTATCATATATATATTTAGCTTTTTTGTAATTCAGCATTCTGTAAGATTTCTCAAAATTGGCTACCAGCACAAGAGACAGTAAAAGTAGTTGGCAAAAACCCAGCAGGTTTTGCCTGAAAGAAGTGAAGTCCAGCATTCTTAGGGGGAGGATGCACATTTGGGGATGCAGCAGTAAAAATAAACTCTATGTAAAAAGAATAATCTGAAGCTTTACTACAATAAATTGAGTGACAGGGGAAATAAAGAGACAATAACTTTTATGGAAGGCTTATCCAAGAAGGGGCATTAAAAAGGCCTGTTACAGAGGCATTTAAAAAGACCTGTGGTGAGGCTACTTTAGCTACAAAATCCAGACTACTCTTGACAATAATAAGTCAATAGGACACAACTGAGCTGTTAACGTTCAGCTTCATATACAAGATGACATCCTTTTAAAGTCTGCTAGTCATTTTTTGAATAAAGTACTTATTGGATTGAGACCCCCTACTAAGTCTTTGCGATATTGATAGCTTGTTAAACATACTAGAATACTTGGCTTAAATACAGTATATGGTGTTCCTTTCTTTTGCTTATTAAATTTATATGCCACCCATCTCACTCTATGTTAAGTGACTCTATGTTAAGTCTTCCAGTATAATTTTCAAGTCAAACCATTGAAATCACACTTTGTGGGATATCAAAACCAGGGAAACAATATTATGGCTTTGAGTAATGTGTGAATAATTTTAATATCTTTGAGTTTGTTGCTCTCTTTCTGTTATCTTTCTAATATGATTTGTTGATACATAGATAGTGTATATGAAACATCTCTTTTCAATGAAGTATACCTTTTCAGAAAGATGATTGTCCTTTCAAGTAGGTGTGTATAGAAAGCAGTGATTCTCAAGGCTTTGTGCGTACTGTATTTGAGTAGTTTAAGTGTAATTATGTTATTATACTCAAGCATTAGGCATAAAAAGGAGGCTATCACATATTAAAGTAGTAATATTGAATTTTTCACACTATGAGACAATATTATAGATATCTATAATGTGATGAAAAATAGCTTTGGAAGAACTTCTTGACTATTCTGTCATTACATAAAGATTGATTTGCACTAATATATGATTTATTATGTTGGGCACAAGATCCAACACATCTCAAAAATAACAATAAACTATGCTGACTACAAATGATGGATTCAGGCAAAAAATTAATAACAACTTAATTTATATCAAATCTGAAGTATCTATCCAATACAATAGAAGCCAATTTACTTTTTTTTTCCTCCAGGCATATGACAGAGATTTAATTAAGTCAATATATTTCTTTTCAAAGCTAACTTTTATTGTATTTGTCATCTTGATATACTCTTCCTGACCATTATTGCACTTCATATTTCATTTCGAATAAATGTCAACATTTGTAACACACCCATATAATTAATGAGGTTATTATGTCAAAGAGTTTTTATCATATCCTTTAACTAGAAACTTGTGAAATATAATATTCATTCAGCCCCAGACATGCTAAATATGTTTTTTCAACTATTATAGCAAATAAAAACGTATTTAAAAAACAGGAATAGGTGGCAAAAACTAATTTAAGAATAATTAAAGAAAATCATAAGGCTGCTGAGACATCTGATTTGAAATTATTTTAGATTAACCAATATTAAGAGATATTAAGGTCACTACAGTAGGCAACCACTGATTGATTGATTGATTGATTGATTGATTGATTGCAATATAGTACTTAAGGCATCCATTTTGCTCCATAAACACCTCCAAATATGGGAAGGGTTGTTCCATTTTGGGAGATTGGGCAGAGAGACAATTTTCAACTATCTACTACAAAGCTATTGTACAATTGTATTAAACAATTTGAAATTTCCAAATCCTGAAATAATATACAACAAGATCTGAAAGTTTTGGTCACACCTATAGTACTTTTGAGAGCATAGCTGGAATGCAAACATACTTGTAAACTGCCAAGTCCTTCATGTGGTACATGAAATGACAAGATTCTCAGTGTCTCTAACATCATGTTAATATACTTTTGGATTAATACTTATAGAGCTTCCATCCTAAACTTCTCTATATATTTTTTCCTGCTCTTCCTCCCTTTGACCAAGATTCACGTAAACATCCAAACCTATCATCAATGCTGCACAAAACCCTCAGAATGATGGTTTCTACTTTCCCAGCCTTCCCTATGTCTCTCTTTTTTCTTATAGAACTCTAGGACTAATAAGACCTAATTTTAGTTATCTCTGATTAAGCAAGAATGACACTGCTTCCATTCATTCATAGGGTCCCTGTTTTTCAGATGCATACTCCAACTATAGACCTGAAATGACCTGTAGTCATTTCAGTGAGGTCTAGCACTGATGATGTTACCTACTTTGGGTAATGAAATGTCTGCAAGAAAACAACCAAGCTCAGAGACCATCAAGGACCCTTCATTGCAACCCCGAGCCAGTCATTTTACTTACTTTAGCTTTGCATAATTTTAAGCATTATTCAAGCACATTCTCCTTGCCTCCTTCTCTAAGTTAGAGCCTTTATCTTCAGAAGATCTCAACTCCAGGACTCATTTCAGAAACTTGTAGCAAGGAGAAATTGGATTTATATTTTGATGAAAATTCTTCCAGTGAAGACATGGCAGTGTTTGTTTTCCTTCTACATGCTACCTGCTTGAATTTAATTATTTTCCTTGTTATCTGTTTATGTCCCCCAGTTTCAATTCACCACACAATTTTGGCTCAATCTATTGTGTTCTTAGTCCTGATCCTTTTATTTGCTATTCATTACAGTAGTTAGAAAACTGATCCAACTAACACTTCGCGAGACATGCTTGACATACCATAACTTCCAATGCTGTTTCTCTTCAAATTCTTTGTTAACCTATAGAACCTATATGCATATAATGGAAAAGAAATACATGAACATGTGAAGAAATATTGTATCATAAAATTTTATTGTATTAATTCTCAGAATCACTTGGACATTTGCCATAGCACATGTATATGGCTAAATGTAAATACAAAACAGAATATGTTAGATTCTTGAACTAACGTTAGTTACTTTGTTTGTTATAAGAATATGTATGCTACCTAAACAGGTTACAGTGATAAAGTAAATGATGATAATATGATAAAAGAACATAAAATATAGTGAACTTCACACTGGTAGTTAACTAATGAACTGATATTGTCTTTTAGCAAAGTCTTTATTTATTTATTTTTTAAAGGCTATCCCATAATCATGAGGTTAATGTTATTTTTTATTCAAAATCTTCCTTAAAGCCACTCCTTCCAATATATATCTTTTATCAAAATAAATAATAAATGAAAGCTATAACATTCATAATAAACCACAACATATGAAAGTGTTTTAAGTAAAACCAAGCACTATTCATTGCAAACAGACTAAAATTCAAAGGTCTTTAAGGACTAGTTAAAAGTCCTTCCTTCAGTGAGGCAGGTGTTACATTGTTCATATTCAAATAGCCTATAGACAGACATACAAAATGCTTTGTGAGTATAGCTTGTAAAATATACCATAGAAAATATACCATAGAATGCACAAGTACAGTATAGGTGGTACCTTGCTCAATAGTAGCAACTGTGAGAGGGATCTAGGAATCCTAGTGGAGAACCATTTAAATATGAGCCAGCAGTGTGCAGCAGCTGCCAAAAATGCCAACACAGTTCTAGGCTGCATAAACAGAGGGATAGAATCTAGATCACGTGAAGTGTTAATGCCACTGAATAGTGCCTTGGTAAGGCCACACTTGGAATACTGCATACAGTTTTGGTCGCCACGATGTAGAAAAGACGTGGAGACTCTGGAAAGAGTACAGAGAAGAGCAACCAAGATGATTAGGGAACTGGAGACTAAAACATATGAAGAACGGCTGCAGGAGCTGGGTATGTCTAGTTTGATGAAGAGAAGGACCAGGGGAGACATGATAGCAGTGTTCCGATATCTCAGAGGGTGCCACAAAGAAGAGGGAGTCAAACTATTCTCCAAGGCACCTGGGGGCAGGACAAGAAGCAATGGGTGGAAACTAATCAAGGAGAGAAGCAACTTAGAACTAAGGAGAAATTTCCTGACAGTTAGAACAATTAACCTCTGGAACAGCTTGCCTCCAGCAGTTGTGAATGCCCCAACGCTGGAAGTCTTTAAAAAGATGTTAGATTGCCATTTGTCTGAAATGGTATAAGGTTCCTGCCCATGCAGGGGGTTGGACTAGAAGACCTACAAGGTCCCTTCCAACTCTGCTATTGTATTGTATTGTATTGTATTGTAATAATCCAGATGAGTAGATTCCTAAATTCCTAAATTTGATAAATAAATAAATAAAAACTATGTGAACTTATGTTATCTTTCAGCTAATGGAGCTCCACTGCTGGGATTTATTTCCAAATGCATAGGTTTACCATTATAGATGTAGTACAGCATAAGATATTTGAAAGTAATATCTATGTTGTGACCACTATAAGCCACAGCTAAGACATCAAATTATTCTACAGATAACTAGGGACCTAATTCCCGAACCAAACCAATAAACCAATATTCTGAGAAAGCATCTTGAGTAGATACAATACAATAGCAGAGTTGGAAGGGACCTTGGAGGTCATCTAGTCCAACTCCCTGCCTAGGCAGGAAGCCCTATACCATTTCAGACAAATGGCTATCCAACATCTTCTTGAAGACTTGCAGTGTTGGGGCATTCACAACTGCTGGAGGCAAGCTGTTCCACTGATTAATTGTTCTAACTGTCAGGAAATTTATCCTCAGTTCTAAGTTGCTTCTCTCCTTGATTA
The DNA here is from genome assembly GCA_039707465.1 of Rhabdophis nuchalis. Taxonomy (NCBI): domain Eukaryota; kingdom Metazoa; phylum Chordata; class Lepidosauria; order Squamata; family Natricidae; genus Rhabdophis; species Rhabdophis nuchalis. Next base: position 119,246,968 of record CM077643.1, on the reverse strand, counting down.
GTTTCCACCCATTGCTTCTTGTTCTGCCCTCAGGTGCTTTGGAGAATAATAATATATAGATAAGATATATCTATATCTTATCTATATATTATCTATCTGACAGGGTTCCATATCTGAAGCCACGGAAGTCTGTGATTGGACAGTATCTAGATGTCAGGAGATCTGGAAATTAAAAGATGCCTGAAGAAAGAAGAGGATGCAAATTAGATCCATTTGATATATAGATGTGTTCAATATATTCAATTATATTATGTGAACAATCTCCAGAGACACATGATCACATTACAATAGATGGAGGCACAAAGATGTCATAGAAGGAACATATCTAAATTGTAATATAAAAAATAGCTTTCACTGCAGTAGAAATTCAGATGTTTCATCTCTACTATTTTATTTTTGTTTTAAAGTTTGTTTGTTATGTATCTAAGTAATGTACCCACCTATAATGGGAGACCTTCTGTTGGATTTCCTTGTACTATTTTCACGTTGTTTCAATTCACTACCAACATTTCTTCTCTGACTTCTGCCTCATGTAAATCTATCAATTCTGAACCCATGCTCTCTTTCCTGGCTTGATAATATATCTGTTCTATTTGTTCTATAGGTTAACATTTTTGAACATTCGTATGCCATCACTTTTGTGGATAATACAATATGTCTACCACACATCCTGCTAAATGTAGTTTAATGTGAAATAGTAATTGCATTAGTAAATATATAATAGCCATATTACATCCAGTTAAAAAAGGAGCCACATGTTTTATTGAAAATAAATTGGCTATCTGATTGCAATCACAGAATTAAGAAAACTCCCAGGCTAAAGCATACCTTTAATTTAAAACAAGCACATTATTTTTATCTCCAAAGCAGATAAATTACTGCTATTAAAATGCTGATATTATCAACATGTGGTGGACTTATCTTACCATGTAAGGCAAGGAAAACAAAATTAGCCATTCTATTTTCCCATTGCCATCTATTTTTCTCATACCTCACAGACTCACAGAAATAAAAAGTATTGTCACTTTCATCAGGTGTTTTGAGCGGACAAAAACATTTCTCCTGCCAAAGTCCATGAAAACTAAACTAGATAAACCATTCAGCTTGACTCTGGAAGTTTTTTTTAAAGGCCCTGTTTAAGGTTTGTAGTGTTTGTGGAATGTGTTTTCTGAATTTGAAACTCAATTCAAAAAGCTAGGTTATTTTCCAATCATTATCCAATTCCGAACTAATTCTCTGTCTAACATCACTGAGTTTGAGAGCTTCCCAAATTATTGTTGTTAAAGTTTTCATGAAAACACCTGTATTTTGGTTGGCATAGTGTAGATAAAAGCTAAACTAAGAGGATATTATGAACTTTCCCCTTAGAAAGTAAAAAAGGTAAAGACGTGCACACATGTGCTAGTTGTTCCTGACTGTGGGGGCAGTGCTCATCTCTGTTTCAAAGCCAAAGAGCCAGCACTGTCCAAAGACATCTCCATGGTCATGTGGACGGCATGACTAAATGCTGAAGGTGCACGGAACACTGTTACTTTCCCACCAAAGATGGTTCCTATTTTTCTACTTGCATTTTTACATGCTTTCGAACTGCTAGGTTGGCAGAAGCTGGGACAAGTAACGGGAGCTCACTTACATGAAACAAAAACATATTGCAAATTACAGGAATATTAGAACCAGGCTCTCACATGGAGCCAGGATCAATTGATTGTCACTATTTTGTGCTTGTGATCCTTAACTGGGATTCTGGAAATGGCATTTTATTTACTCCAAATGAAAAACAACATGGTGGCGGAAAAAACGCATGCATTTAATCTGCCCTCATTTGATCAATCTGTATATCAGCATTCTTCAAACTTGGTAAGTTTAAGATCTGTGAACCTCAACTCCCAGATTTTCTCAGTCAGCATGCAAATTGAAATCCACAAGTTTAAAATTTGCTAAGTTTGAAAAATACATATTAGACAAGTGGTTCGTGGACAATAACAGTGATAGCTGTTACATCTGAGACTGTATTATTAAATAGCAGGCATGATAAACCCAGCCACTCTTCCTATGAAGTTGAAGACCAAAAGAAGGAGGAGGAGGAGGAGGAGGAGGAGGAGGAGGAGGAGGAGGAGGAGGAGGAGGAGGAGGAGGAGGAGGAGGAGGAGGAGGAGGAATTGGAGAAGGAGAAAAGGAGGAGGAGGAGGAGGAGGAGAAGGAGGCATTATTAGAGATGCTTTGTCAGGGATCCAGAGTAGAACAAGGAAAGATTCAACTCCCCCCGCCCCCAATTTTTAAAAAGTTGCATTCCCTCTTCAGTGCTACAGGGAACATTCCAAGTAGTAGATTAAAACAGCCCAATTGCCATTACACTTATATAACCCATCATCTCTTTAGGATGAACCTCAAGGTATTTCAAACATTCTATTGCAAAGACAAAACAAAGCTTTTATAACTCAAGGTAGATCCCCTAGGGGGATACCTGAAATGGGAAACAATTAAACTGTTCTTATGTATATCATTTTTTTTCTTTTTAAAAGAGTTTGGGTTGGGAGAAAAGAGAAGCAATTTTGTCCATTTTTTAAAGAGATGAGATAAATTAAGAAAGTGTGTGGGTGTGCAGGGGAAATGATAAAGAAACATATTTAGCAATATTGTAAAATGCTGTCTTTCTTCTAGCAGACTTTGGCATGTCTGATAAAAAATGATTAGAAATGCTTCAAGAGAGTCCTTTGTGAATATAAACATGAAATAAAATGGGTAAATTAATGTTACAATATTGTAATTATAATGATTCAAAAATATAAATTATAATGGACACAATTTAGTTTTGTGAAAACCCATTACAGATTTTACAGATTTTGAGATTAGCCTAGATATTAGTAGAACACCTGTTCTCTTTATGGCACGTAGAGTTGGGTATGTATAAACAATTACTGCACTATCAAGTATGAATGGCAAGTTTATGTCGACCTCATATCGAACCAGTCTTCCATCTTTCCAAACCAAGAACCTTTATTTGGGAAATATGCTAGTGAATAGCATGGTGAATAGACATTTCTGGTAAATGCAACGGTGTTTCATACGATGTTAATAAACAAAATAGACAAACACTACTCCAAACCTTCAACATGCATAAAGCTGCAATGTGATGAACACACATTATTTTCTTTTTCAGTTTCATGTATCCAGTTTCTGTTTGACATTTTTTTATTTATTTTATTAAATTTATACCCCGCCCTTCTCCTTGTTAGGACCCAGGGCGGCGCACAGGCATTTTAAAAAACACAAAATACAATAAATATCAATTAAAATGTAATTAAATTCATCAACCCGTGCTAAAAACCCAATATTAAAAACCCTTACCAAATTATAAATTTTCTTTTAAAAGTCAGAAACGGGGGGCTATTCTAGGCCGGCTTGTTGGAATAAGTACGTCTTAAGACATTGGCGGAAGAGGCGGAAGTCCGAGATAGTGCGAAGGTCGGGGGGTAGGTCGTTCCAGAGGGCCGGGCCCGCCACAGAGAAGGCCCTTCCTCTGGGTGTTGCCAACCGGCATTGCCCGGCCGACGGCACCCGAAGAAGACCCTCTCTGTGGGAGTGGATCGGGCGAAGGGATGTATGGGGCAGGAGGCGGTCTCGTATATAGCTAGGCCCTGAGCCATGACACACACATCTCAACATTAGTGCTTTGGTGAATATTTCTCTTGCAATAGTCTCTCCTTTGACTCTTATTCAACTTTAAAAGGTTTATATAGGCAATCAGTCTGCATCATATCTCCTGTTTATATCAAAATACCATTCACAAGGTTTTTTAGAGATCTCCTTGGGGGCACAGTCTTAATGCAAAAGAGTTTGTAATTGTGAGAATATGCATACTTGAGCCAAGCTACTTCGAAATGGGGGTGGGTGGGTGTAAGGTTGGTTATAATCAGAATTATGGATAAAGATATCCTGCTGAATTTGTTCTGTGCTCAGAACCTTCACAGGTTCTTCATCCTTATCTCAATCTAGACAGGTAGTTTCAAGACAATGGCTCTGCAACAATGGTAATATTATGGCATCCTTAAGTGAGGGTTCCTTGCCTGCTTCCCTAAAAGAGGCTATGGTGAGGCCCCTCCTTAAGAAGCCCTCTTTGGATCCAGCTCTATTAACCAACTATCGTCCAGTCTCCAACCTTCCCTTTCTGGCGAAGGTTGTTGAGAGTGTGGTGGCACAACAGTTTCCTCGTCACCTGGAGGAAGTTGATTATCTAGACCCGCGCCAGTCCGGCTTTCGGCCCGGGCATAGCACCGAGACGGCATTGGTCGCGTTGGTCGATGATCTTTGGAGGGCCAGAGATGGGGGTTGTTCCTCCATCCTGGTCCTATTAGACCTCTCGGCGGCTTTTGATACCATCGACCATGGTATCCTATTGCATCGGCTGGGGGGGTTGGGGGTGGGAGGCACCGTTTTACGGTGGTTCTCCTCCTACCTCTCTGGCCGATCGCAATTTGTGTTGACAGGAGAGCAGAGGTCGACCCCGAGACCCCTCACATGTGGGGTGCCTCAGGGGTCGGTCCTCTCGCCTCTCCTGTTCAACACATATATGAAGCCGCTGGGTGAGATCATCCGTGGTTTTGGGGTAGAGTACCATCTCTACGCTGATGATACTCAGCTGTATATATCTACCCCAAACCACCCCAACGATGCCGTAGCGGTGATGTGCCAGTGCCTGGAAGCCGTACGGATCTGGATGGGAAGAAACGGACTCAGGCTCAACCCGACCAAGACCGAGTGGCTGTGGTTTCCGGCTGCCCGATTCAACCAGCTGATTCCATCGCTGGCCATTGGGGGCGAACATCTTGCCCCAGTGGATGGGGCGCGCAACTTGGGTGTCCTCCTGGATGCCCGGCTGTCCATGGAAGACCAAGTGACAGCCGTGGCCAGGAGGGCGTTTTACCAGGTCTGCCTGGTTCGCCAGTTGCGCCCCCTATTGGATCGGGACGCCCTTCGCACAGTCACTCATGCTCTCGTGACATCCCGACTGGATTATTGTAACTCTCTCTACATGGGGCTCCCCTTGAGGTGCACCCGAAGACTTCAGCTGGTCCAGAATGCAGCCGCGCGAGCAATAATGGGTACCGCAAGGTATACCCATGTAACACCGCTCTTGCGCGAGCTGCACTGGCTACCTGTCGTCTTTCGGGTGCGCTTCAAGGTGCTAGTTCTCATCTTTAAAGCGCTCCATGGCTCGAGACCTAGCTATCTGCGGGATCGGATTCTGCCCCATACATCCTCCCGGCCGATTCGCTCCCACAGAGAGGGACTTCTCCGGGTGCCGTCCACTAGACTTTGTCAGCGGGCGACGCCCAGGGGAAGGGCCTTCTCTGTGGCGGGCCCAGCCCTCTGGAACGACCTTCCTCCCTACATTAGAACAACTACGGACCTCCGCTCCTTCCGTCAGAAATTAAAAACTCACTTTTTCTGCTTGGCCGGCCTAGGTTAGTCTCTACCTCAGGGGTTAGGAAATGTTAATTTTAAAATGGGAATTTTAGTGCAGGGATAGTTAGATTTAATTTGTTTTTATTGTATTTATGTATGTATATATTTTATGTTGTTTTAATTTCTCCCTGTGCACCGCTCCGAGTCCCCTCGGGGAGAGGACGCGGTTATAGAAATAAATATTCTTCTATATTCTATTCTATTATGACATTTCCATTTTAAGGAAGCCTACTTGGCCCCTACACCAATATAGTTTCAGGATGAGGTAAACTATTTGTCCCAGACAATATCAACCTGATATTATTATTTATACAAATATGATGCTATTTCAACAGCAATTAGTTTTATCATATAATATTTTAGCCTGTATAATCTACCTACAGAAGTTTTATTACAGGATTTATTATAAATACAATTTTAAAAATTAGCCATGTAAAATAACAAATATTTTTTTGCTAAAAGCATGATCTCTTAGGGTCCACATATAATTTTCTAACATAAAGAAAAGATATGCTGTGTTTTGCATGTTGCACCGCTGCTACATTAGATGTAAAAGGCCACTCAATTCTTACCTGAAGGCAAAGTTGATTTGTATACTTGACAGATAATAGCTACACATTTTTGCAGTGAGTTGGGAAATGATTTTTAAAGGAATATAATTACATTCTGTTTAATCTTAATGGATAAAAGCTGAAAGACTTTCACAAAAATGCTGTGGAGAAATGGGGCTACATGATTTACTGAAAGCAAGAAAAGTATTTAAAAATATCAGCAATCTACTCTATACAACGAGTTCAATAGGCACCTGATAGCCAAAGTTTAAAAGAGACTTGTTTCCTTTTTGAAAAAGGTCATCATATTTAGAGGCTCTTCATTATGCATTTTCTCACTCCATCTACAAAGTAATATAGCAATCACTTCATTAACTTTTCAAAGGGAAGCATTTAAAACTGATGCACAGCTATGCAACATAATAGATACCAATTTCTTTCAGATACATTTCCTACCTAATTGCAATAGCGTCAAGAATGAAAATTATTGTTTTCAAAAGGACTGCATGGAGACATTTTCCAGTCATGATACTATTGCTGGCTTTTTTTTTTTTCAGGAAGCGATATAAAAGATGATACTGGGAGCCGAAATAATTCTTGTCAAACGCAGACCAGCCTCTCTGTAGCTGGACAGTTCTAACTCTATTTTGCCCATAATCTTCTGAATGTAATTAGCATGGGGGAAACCAATGTGATGGTAAAAGACAACAGAGAGGCAATTTACATTCTTATTCCATTTTGGTTTGCACAGGTTTGGCAGCAGTGGGGAAAACTGATTATTTGTTCTTTTTGTAGCCATTAAAAAAACCCCTCCCGTTTCTTTGAAATAGGAATGGGAAAGAAAAAAAAGGTAAGAATTATAATTTTATTTCTTGTCTAGGAGCATTTTAGAAGAACAAGGTGACTCTGGCTCCCTTGCAGCCAACCAAAATGTTAAATAGTACTGAATTTTGCCCAAAAAAAACCTGACTAGATAGGAGGGGCTTGCTCCTCTATTAAGATTGTGACAAAAGACATTTACCAGTTAAGCAATGTTTTTTCTATCCCATGACTGGTCTGAGCCTTAACTGGAAGAACCAAGATAATCTCTGTCTTCCAGGATCCTCTGTAGCTGGCTGCCCACAAACTTTTCAACTATCTTAAAACGTAAAGTCTGGAGATAGGGCAGATGTTAATATGGTTGGGCTGAGAGATGTCCTCTTCTGTCCTTGGGAGCGTATGCAACATTATCTCCTCCACAACTTTGGTGTCATGGTTAGTGCCAGGCCTGAAATCCAGGAGTGCTTAATAGATTGAGAGAGAGAAAAGTTATGGATTCTAATTGATCAGATGGTTAAAAGTGGCAGCCCAACGTTTATACGTTCAGACTCGCAAGATTATTTTAGTGTAGCCTTACAATCAAGTAGAATTAGCTCATCTAGTTGTGCTATCTGTCTACTTTACCTGGGAGGGCTGACAACATTTACTCTGCAAAACTTCCTTCCATCCATCACTTGAGATCTTTATGTCAAGATCCACTCCATGCTCCAGCGTTTTTGCTCAGCCCACTCACTTTGGAATCCTAAATGTCATCTACCACTGAAAGGCATTTTAGAACAGAACCCATTGAAAACTGAATGTGAGACAGCAATGTGATGTGGTTGCTAAGAAGGCAAGTAGAATTTTAGGTGGCATCAAAAGAAGTAAAATTTACACATCACAGAATGTAATTATTCTGTTCTATTTTGTGTAGGTCAAATTTCAGTTCTGGGCATTACACTTTCAGAACGATTCATAAAAACTGGAACAGATTCTGAGCAGAACAATAAAAAATTATTACCGGACAAGGACCTAAATCCTCTAAAGAGAGTTTGAAGGAGTTAGATTTGTTTGGCCTTCAGGCAGATGAGAGAATGGGAATTATAAGCTCTTCAAATTCCTGAAAGGTGTCAGATAGATAGGCCAAAACCTGTTCTCTCTTTCTAATTCCAGAGTGCAAGACACTGAATAATGGATTTAAATTACATAAGCAAAACCTGATTCAATACTGCAAGAAGTGGGGGAAGTTCCCAAGAAGTAACAACATTCCTGTAGTGGTATCAGTTTTTCAAAGAAAGAAATGGCTTCCTATCAGGATGGGCTCATATGGAGACTAGGGAGCCCATTTCAATTCCTGCCCTAAGCAGGGTATTGGATTCAATGTCTAAATGTCAATGTGTGTGTGTGTGCCTCCCTGTGTATGTAGTTTGTATTGACAGGTAGTAAGACAAGAGTTGATCCATAACATCTCAGGAAAAATTGATGTGCAGGAAATGTTAGTATAGACTAGACAATACAATGGGACAAAATTGCTCTAAGATAGTACATTTGAACATACCACGCATATTTCTTCCTGATTAAATTTTTCCTGCTGGGGATGCTAGGCAGCAACATTGTTCCAGCCATATCCCGGTATTGAGTCAAAGTGTGTATTATTCTAAAATCCATAAAAATGGGAATCTGTGGAATGTTCTCCATGCATATGTTCATTTCACATGGATCCGGTAGATGGAATTTGATGCTGTGGCAGCAGAAGTCTATGTGGGGGGAAAGCATTTGCCATTTTCTCGTTTTTCTGCAATTCTTAAATCCTTGCCACATTAAAAAGCCACCCAATTTTCTGAAAGAGATCCTTTGAGTACTCAGGAAGGTGCAAGAGGAGTGGAAATGACTCTCTCCATTGCATTGACAGAATCCCCTGGATTAAGTTTGAGTTTTATATTCTGCATTACATTTCTATATGTCTATCAGTTTATAGATAGTCCTTATACACTGACTGCCCTTGACATTCACAGTGATCATAAGCTTACATTTACAACTTTCGCAGGTCTGTAAAGCAAAGGAAAGCATCAAGTAAGATCATAAGCATAGTTGTGGTTTTGCTTAGTGACTGCTTCACTTAGTATCCAAGCTGCTGGTCCCAATTAAAATTGCTAGATGAGTAGATGAGCTAGATGAATACCTGTATAAAAAACTAAGATTGATATGTTCTGTTTGTTTGCTTCTTTTATTTGAATGTCTAATGCTTTTTCATTGTATTTATTCCTGTTGCATTACTGTTGTCATATACATCCTTAACTAGCATTTAAATTCTGATCCAAAGCATTTGTATTACAGTGTTAACACTAGATTCAACTGTAGAAATATTTCATTGTGACTAGCACAGCTGAAGACCAATCTAGCCAACATGGTATATTAATTTTAAATTTTAAACTTTGATGTATAATGCAACATAATTGTCTAGGTTAAAGTTTTTAGACTAAAATATATTAATGATATATTGTTGATGGTTATTCATCCAATTTCACTGTTTCTTAGGACAAGTTTCATGTAAGATCTTTATACTATCATGAATAGACTATTTATGCTTCATGCAAGAGGCAGCCAGAGAAGTTAATCAGCATATATTTTGCTAGCAGCAATTTTAGTTTTATATTGTATATATGGCTAGCTGGTATTCAGTTTTTTTTTTAAAATGAAAACAATAATAGGAAAAAAACAAATCATTTACAGAATCTAATTGCAAAAGAATATATAAATTCACACAGAGAGATCCATAAGAATTGCTACAAGAGGAAATGCTCAAAATAGAGCTTGACTAACCTTATTTTTGTGCCAAGGAGCAATTATTTCAAAATCACATATCGTAAAAAAATAAGCAACAAGTGGTAGGTGAAATGAGAGAAATCTATCTTAGATATGCAACATCCAGCCATGAAAAGAATCCGCATCTAATTAACAAGCAAGAACAAGTTATTGTGTGATGTTAAAATTGACTCACTGATTGTTCTTGTCTCTCATTTCTCTTTAGAAGTGAATTGATGTTAAATCAATACAATTTTAAAATTCCTCTCATAAAATAATGTTTGTACCATAGGAGCAGAGTACGAGAGCAATAAAACCACATACAGGTTGACACTAATGACAAAGATCAAGATGTTTTATTCATTGCACTTCACAAACTTTGTTATGGTATAGGCCAGAGATCCAGCAGGCTGATATCCTAATTTATGGTACATGTAGAGATAATGTTTATAGAAGTGATAGGAATGTTGAGGGTATCACACCATAAGCCAATGGAAGATAATCTTCCATAGTTTGTCTAGGACCAAAGAATGATGTAGAGATATTTTCTCTCAAACATCTATGATAACATTACAACTAGAAACCTGATGCCATCCAATTTGGAACACCCAAAATTTGAAAAAAAAGTGTCCATTAAATTAATGTAGTGTTAGTTGTTTCCCTTTTCATCTTCTTTCTTCCTATGAAAAAGATTCACTGAAACTCAGAAGAGAAGACAATAAGCATATCTAAGGGGCACTTTTCATTCATTTATATTATAGATTGTTTGAAACATGGAGCTGTTACTGAAGGCTTTATTTATTCCTCCCCTCCCACCGTTGTGTTCCCTCCAGAATATAGGATTGATATATAGTATACTGCAAACCACTAAAGCAGAAGAAAAGAAAATTGTGAACAAGTATAGTGGCTTAAAAAAAATCTGAAAGCTTTTGTATCATGATCTATGTTTTCTGTTCAGTCCTTTTCAGCTCCCAGAACAAGGTAACGTAGGCAAAATAAAAATTTACCTGTCAGCATGCTACATGGGCTGGTGAAATGTGTCCCAGGTTATTTAGAACTGTGCTTTTTAACCGTGCTAGGTCTAATTTCATGCCTAAAACAAGAGTTGGGCCCTAATGTAAGAAACTATTTATTTATTCATTCATTCGTTTGTTTGTTTGTTTAACACTTTTCTTTTATTATATGCTTCTATCATTTAGGAATCCAAAGCAACTCCTTTTCCCTTCTTTCCTTCCTCTCTCCCTCCTTCTCTCTCTTTCCTCACCATGACAGACACACAACAACAATTACACTTCCTTCAGCTCTTAATGAATTCTAAACAGTGCCAGTAATCTAAGGATGGGAAATTCAGCCACAGACAGTCCAAAATGCATTGTGTTTGCAGAATACCAATTATTTTTACTATTCTTTATACCTTTTTCTTCAGCAGATTGCAGGTAGCTCAACTTTATAATAAAACTGTTAAATGCACACATTAAAGCAAAATAAAAAACATAAAGATACACCATGAAAAAGCAGCACTAAAGCAATCCACATGATTAAAACTAACAGCAAAGTCCCATGCGAGTCTTTGTCAAAAAGCATTCTGTAGGCCCTTTGCTCTCTTCTTTCCTTACCAAAAAGACCTTTGACCTAAGCAGATTATTCCGAGCAAGCATTCCTTATTTACGGCATTAAAGACCAAAGACCCTGTTTTGAATTGAATCTGGACACAGACAAGATACTGTTGGCAAAACAGTAGCTTAATATGATCTATTATGGTGACATAACTCTTAGGAGACAATGTCTATCTTTGTCAGGCTTTCTCCAGCTTTGTTGGAAACTAGAAAAGATAATCCTACAAGAATTAATTTCTGGCTTGTAGGAAAGATCTTATGTTTTCACATCATGGGTGGGTTGACTTAACTTTATTCATACCACATTTATCTCAGAAAGCTGTGAAAAATCTCAGCTCCACTCAGTGGTGGGTATAATGATTGTGGAAATGATAATCTGATATACCACAAACCACAAGGATAGTGATGTTGGAGAAACAGAGAGAACAAGAAAAAAAGAGAGTCTCTAGGTTTGCTAGAACAAAATGTTTTTCTCCTTACTTTTGCTGGTATGTGATTAACCATTTCTTAACTCCCTTGACAGGAAGGAGACTTGAGATAAGTGTTTTGCTTTGTTTTCATAAATTGAGGCATGTGAAGGACTATTATGGAGATGGTGGTCACAAAGTAGATTAGAATCCTAAATAATTTCAAGCGGTTGCTGTCAATGGGAGCATCTTCTCCTCAAAATCCTCTCCCTTATTTAGAGTGCTTGGATTTAACATAGACTCAACCAGCATAATCTCTGCTTATCTAAAATGTGACTATTTTAGCAATTTGGAACTGGATCACCAATTAAAATACGTACTATAAAATATGTTGGAATACCTGGATACTTTGTTTAAAAATGTACATTTATGGTATATTGTCCTTTATCTCTTTTGACAAGATTTTGAAATTAATTCTCTTTCTCTCTGAAACATTTGTGCAAATTGATATTTTTCTAGTCAGTACTGAGCAATCTGTTCAAATGAACATTTTTATTTTTATTAAATTTATACCCCGCCCTTCTCCAAACGTACCCAGGGCGGGGTATGATGGGATTGTTCTTGATTTACTGACATAAAAGTGGAAGAATTTTCAGGAAATCCCAAATGATCACTTTTAACAATAGGATTAATTAATGCTACAATGACTTTTTATGAAATTCTATTTTTGCCCCAAACTTTCCATTTAGAAGAGTATCAAAGTGCTTATAAACTTCCACCCAATTTTCTGTTGCTTTTTAAAATGTTAATTGATTGTGTATTCAGAACACGTGAATGAGCTAATCTTTTTATTTGAAAGGCACTCCAATTTGACATGTTTTTCTCCCTAATTGTGTTCCATTTTGTTTCTCCAGCAATCTTCAGTTTGAAAGGGAAAAAAAATCCCCCAAAGAATGCTAATTTAACAATTTAATTTAATGAGCATACAATTTATCCTTTTGCATTTAAATTATTATTTTTCATTCAAATATACAAATATTGATATGCTGAGACTTCCAACAATAGACCAATAAAATTATTGCAATATTCAGAGTGATGAGAAATCTGGCACAGAGATAAATCCTGATTGGCACATTACTTCAAGATCAGACTACTTGTAATGTGCATAATATTCTTCAACAGGTACAGATAACATTATTCAGACCTCAGGCCTGCACTCTTGAGATTAGAAAGCAACTACAATTCTACCGCACCATTCAACCCACTTTAAAATAGTACTTCTTGAAAAACTTTCATCACACAAAAAGAATCCATTCAGGAGGCGGAAAAGTTGCTTTGAATGTTTTTATTGTGGTTGGGGGCAGTGGCAACCACATGGTAGATCAAAGCATGAAAGATGAATTCAACATGCAATTGAAACCCTTAACCTTTATATGTGTGTGAAATGTCAAAAATAAAACCCAAATGGAGCTCAAACAGTTCCACCATGATTGCCTTCTTACCTTTTTTTAAACCTCCCTTTCCCCAAAGAAACATCTGGTAGAGAGGCTTATGATTAAATTGAGGTGTGCTGCATGTTATTGCATTGTATTTCTTTTTAAATCTTCTATTAAATTTTTGCTTTGTTTTATAGTTCTCCTAGTGCACTCCAGGGCAACTCTCCTTTGGGATGGAGAATATTACAGAGAAGGAAAAAAAAGGAGGATGCCTCTAATAGACAGCAAGATTAAGAGATTAAATTTTTGAATTCAAATATTAGGTAAAGGTTCCCCTTGCACATATGTGCTAATCATTCCCAACTTTAGGGGATAGTGGTCATATCCGCTTCAAAGCTGAAGAGCCAGCGCTGTATGAAGATGTCTCTGTGGTCATGTGGCCAGCGTGACTAAATGCTGAAGGTGCACAGAACACTGTTACCTTCCCACCAAATTGGTCCCTATTTTTCTACTTGCATTTTTACATGCTTTTGAACTTCTACGTTGGCAGAAGCTGGGACAAGTAATGGGAGTTCACTCTGTTATTATTATTAGATTTCTAGACCGCCCCCTCTCCCCGAAGGGACTCGGGGCGGTGTACAGGTATAAATTAAAATGATCAAAACCATAACAATACATATAAGCTAAAATCAAATTAAATAGTCCTCTGTACAAATTTATAAAAATTAAAACTAAACCCATAAAACCGAATAAAATAATTTAAAATTACAGACTGGGGTGGGAAGCATGAAGTTAAGCCAGGCTGGCTAGATGAAACAGGTGGGTTTTGAGTTTCTGGCGGAAGGAGTGGAGGTCCGTGGTCGTTCTAATATCAGGGGGAAGGTCATTCCAAAGGGTCGGGCCCATCATGTTATGTGGCATTAGGGATTTGGGCCACCAAACTGCTGACCTTTTTGATTGACAAGCTCAGTGTCTTAGCCACAGAGCCACTGCATCCCTTATTCAAATATTATCCCTTGACTATTGTCATTTTTTATTTTTCCCTGTCTTCATATGCTCACTGGAAAACTATTTGGGCAGGTAACTGGGTTCAGTTCTAATAAAAATTGTAATTAATGAAGTGTGGTTATTGTACAAACACTCTGCATTGAGCTACAAGCAATTAGATAAAATTGTTCAAAAGAGGCTCAGTGAATGAAAATTCCAGGAACCCTATCATTTCTTAGTACATTTCATCAATCATAGGCATCCAAAACGGTCTGGTCCTGAAATCTAGCATTAAATTAATTGTGGGGAAGAACATCATTTCCCTGCTTCTGATTTCTGATTTATCTGCTTCTCAAAGCAATGCATGATTTGCATGGGTCAACACCACCACTACCATCCCTCGAATATCTGACAACTGTCTCAGGACTGCTGGGACAATAAAGTGATTGAAGGCAGAGGGAATCATACCCAGGTAGTCCTCAACTTGCAACTTGTTGATTAACAACCATTTGAAGTTATCACAGCCTCCCCAGAGCTACTTACAATGCCTTTTTGGAGTTCGGATGATTGCATACACCCTCGTGGTCACGTGATCACATTTTGAATGTTTGGCACGTGGCTCAGGTTTATAGCTGTTTGCAGCATCCCACAATCACATGACAGTGATTTGTAAAAAAAATTCCAGCATTTACTTCTGCCTTCCATCAAAAAACACCCATTGGGAAAAATGGATTCACTTAAGGACCTTGGCATTTGCTTAATGATTGCTGTAAAAAAAAACAGTTGTAACTTTAAATCTGGTCACTTGACTTAGGACCACAAAATTACAACTGTGATTATGGACTCAATTACCATTATAAATCCCGGAGTGCCTGCGTAGCTTTGCTCAGGGAGTTCTGTTTTCTGGGAGGCAAAAGCAGTCCAAGAGGACTGAGCGGCACAAAGAAACAGGCTGGTTATTGGCAGCCACTAGGAATAAAAACAGATTGGAGAGTTAGCAGATGAGAAGTGGTGGAAGAAGCCAGGAATTATGTGACAGAAAGTACACTGCGCTTTGGAATTTGGTGACTTGTTGGCTGATCTGGTCCAATCAAGAGCTAGTTAAGGAAAAATAAGGGTAGTATTTTATTTTCAAAGTTTGCTTCAGTTCTCAAAAGCCTTTTTGACCTAAAACAGTAATTTATCTCAAAATATTTATTCCACTATGCTGAAATAGAAATATGGTCAAAAAGATTGTAAAACTATGTTCAGATTCTTACATTCCATGGAAAACAGACATATAAAACTGGAAATATATATATAAGAATATATATGTTTGTGATCTCTCCCTCTTCCTCTCCCCCTCCTTCCCTCCATCCTCTAATTTATTTATCTGCAATTCGACAAATGTCTGTTTTCATAAATAGAAAGTGGCAACTTTCCTGCCCCATACATCCCTCCGACCGATCCGCTCCCATAGAGAGGGCCTTCTCCGGGTGCCGTCGGCCGGGCAATGCCGGTTGGTGACACCCAGGGGAAGGGCCTTCTCTGTGGTGGGCCCAACCCTCTGGAACGACCTGCCCAGTGACCTCTGCACTACCACGGACCTCCGCCTTTTCCGCCGGCGTCTTAAAACGCATTTATTCCAACAAGCTGGCCTAGCATAACCACCCGATATGGACTTTTATTAATCATAAATTTTAATTAGAGGATTTTAAAATGTTTTTAGCATGGGGTAACTTAAGTTTAATTGGGTTTTAATAATGGTCTATTTATGTATGTTTTGATTTTTAATTTTCCTGTGCGCCACCCTGGGTCCTTTTGTAGGAGAAGGGCGGGGTATAAATTTAATAAAATAAATAAATAAATAACATAATATTAAAAGTGCATTCACCCTGATGAAAATATCCCAATATCCCATGAAACAAAAGAATGTAGCTACAACCAAGCATAGAAGCATGCAAAAAGTCAAGAGTTACATTTCTTCTAAGCACAGAAGAGTTCTTGGTTCCATTCATACAACCTTCTGACTAGCAGAGCAGTGAAGCCTGCATTACTTAAAACAAAACAAAACATTCTGCAGATTACTTCTTGCTTCCATTTTACTGCTCCCACAGCACTGTTTCAGATCCAGTTGTTAAGTCCTAATTTTTGGAGCTTAGATCCTAAATATATTCTGCTGGGGAAGGGAAGAGAGAATGTTTCGCATCCAGTAGCCAGAAAGTTTTTAGTCCACATGCTTAGTTTGGGTTTCAAAAAAAACCCCTGTTCTTAAAGTGTGCTTAATGTGCCTTATCCTCATGGAGATGATTAACAACAGCAAAAGTTCACTACACTGTGCACTATACAAACTATATTGTTATTTTTGAACCTGCCATATTGTCAGAGCTGCTATGGCCTAACTGCATCCTGGAATTTTGATATTTTAAATTCTGCTGCAATTATTATTATTTTTTACTCTGTGCAGAATCCAGTAACTACTTAATTCCAAAGATTTACAGTGGAAAAAATTAAGCAACTTGTTCTTTGCAACTTTAATTGTGTGAGAAACAGAAACTAGAGTTTCTGGAATAGGACCATCCAGGTGTGAACAGGATAGCCTTCAGATAAAACTGCCTTTAATGCCTTTCAAAAGGAATCCAATGAGATTATATTCAGAAGTTAATGAAAATGCTTCATCCATTTATATTACAATATACTCTATTCATTCTTATATCTGTTTTAATCCTTCAGGCAAATAACTTCTCAATACATTTGCACCATATATTTCAGTGTCAGAGCATCATTTCTTTCCCTTTTATAAAAAAACTGCAAGGGCATCAGTTTTTCAGAAATTGTCTATATTCAACAAGTTTAAAAGCTGCTTTGCAAATGAAATGACTGTGCTCCATCAATGTCATACTGCAGACGTTGCCCTTAAAGACTAGAAAACCGCTCTCAGACAATTAAATTAAGAATGAAATGAAACAATAATGAAACCTCTGCCCAAATAATGTTAAAAATACGTATGTATCAAGGGGTTATAAAGCAAACTCTATAATGTTAGGAGTTTGAAGGTGTTGCCTAAACATGGTTGAGGGCTTAAAAAGAAAAATACATTTCTGGTAATCTTGTATCCTTTCAACTTCTGTTTATTTACAATGATAGACATTTCAAGAAAAAAAATCATTGTAGCTTTATAGTTCAGGCTAATTTCCCTTCTTATATCACATATTGGATGCACATTAGAATTGACTGGCACCAGGTTTTTATTGATTTTTAATGCTTTAATCCATTGTATTTTATAGTTTTAAGTGATTTGGTGGTGGTTTTTTTTTAATTGGGGGCTTCCCATTGTTGGTTGAAAGATGGGTAGCCATATAAATAGATACAAAATAATATGCATAGTTCAGTTTTAACCTTACATTTCTGATGATTGAAACTTTGGTCACTCATGTCATCATTGCCCAAGTCATTCTCCATTCATATATATATATATATATATATATATATATATATGTTTTCGTAGATTTTCACGGGTGTAGGTATGCTGGCATAGCTGGCTTCGGGGATTTTCCCGTGTATAAGGCATAGAAATGTTATTGCAACGTTTCGACAAGATCTCACTTGTCATCATCAGGCAGGCTTGTGTCTGTGAGTTGTGTCACTCACAGACACAAGCCTGCCTGATGATGACAAGTGAGATCTTGTCGAAACGTTGCAATAACATTTCTATGCCTTATACACGGGAAAATCCCCGAAGCCAGCTATGCCAGCATATATATATATATGTAATTGTTTCACAACAACCTGTTATTATTAGGCCCCAATTAAGGGAGGAGACATACTGTTTCCCTTACTGCCTATCGGCTCATCACTAGAGACCATCCAGACAGCAAGCCAAGAATTACGTTGTATAATATTTTAGATATGTGTGTTAGTTTTATGAGCTGATCAATAAATTAAATTAGAGAGAGACCAGGACCTGGTCTCTCTCTAATTTAATTTATTGATCAGCTCATAAAACTAACACACACACACACACACACACACACACACACACACACACACACACACACACACACACACACACACACACACACACACACACACACATATATATATATATATATATATATATATATATATATATATATATATATATATAAAATTGTTTCACAACACCCTGTTAGAGCCCCAATTAAGGGAGGAGACATACTGTTTCCTTTTCTGCCTTTCGGCTCATCACCAGAGACCATCTAGACAGAAAGCCATGAGTTCCGTTGTGTTAATTTTTTAATATGTGTGTTAGTGATCAGCTCATAAAACTAACACACACACACACACACATACATATATAATATACATACACACACACGTACATACATACATACATACATACATACATAATTTATTTCCCATCTCTGCCACACTTATTCCCTATTCGATCGTGCTTTTAAAAGAACGGATGATTGAAGTTATATCTTTCATGAAATTCTGTTTCACAACATCCCCTGGGTACAGTGCATGGTTCTTACTTTTTGTCTACCTGCTCATCTCTAGGGTCCTGTCTCTGCTTTTCAATTAGTTTTATGGAAAGAGGCCTTATATTCTGCTTGAGGCATTAAGCTTTTCATTCATGTAATTTAACTCATAATGTGAATGTGAAACTTTCATTGGTTCAGAATTTCAAATGTTTTATCTTCTTGGTTCTTTTAAACATTTTTTTCCAAATCCATGTCAGCCTTTTTCAAGAAAAGCAAATGTCTTCTGACATCTAATTAACATAATTCACCATCACTTCCTCTCTTTTTTTATTTTTGGAGTTTTAATATTTAACTCCTCTCAAACCAACGTTAACATTTTTGGAAACTTCTATCAAAATCAGGTTAACTAACTATGCACCAGTTGCCTGAAATCAATATAATTCATTCTTCATTTCAATTTACATCAAGTGCAAAATGTGACATTCTGTGTGATGCATCAAATGTTTGACCTTTATGTAAAAATTATTTCCTGCATACAGAAATATTTTATATCAGAGAAGAAGGTTATCATTAGAGTCTTTTACATGACATGCTGTTTTCCTCTGTGAAAGATGCTTTATGTATGGCAAAACACAAAATCGTTGGTGCTTTGTAATGAGAATCTGTTACTTTGTTATACTCTACAGTAATTACCTTGTCACAAGTACCTAACTTTTTTTAAAAATAGCATTAAAGGATCTTTACTTCTCTTTACAAACCTATTGGGAGAATCTGATTCACTAGCAGGCATTAGGTTCCATAAGAATAAATCAAATGGCTTGTATAATCCTCGATTCCCAATGTTTCTGAAGCATTTTTGTTCTCATGAAAGACAACAAATCTTTTCTGAAAGAAGATTTAGCAGTTAGAAGAATTTTAGGTTCCCTTGGCAAAGCTGTCCAGGAAAAGATAAAGTCAATTGTTGAAGCCAACTTTCATGCAGTGGATTTGATCATATATATCAGAGGTGGGTTGCTCCTGGTTCGGCCCGGTAGTAGCGTTACTAGGTGGAAGCAGACCCAAATGGTGCTGGAACAGCAAACAGTTAGCAAATTATACAAAAAGACACAATGGATATTCGGAAAATGTTTTGAGTTTTAGATTACTACTTTGATTTTTTTCACCCTGAATTCTATGCATTCAGTGCAGGCCCATTTAACACCTGATCACCATGGGGTGAGGATATGCTCGATCTCTAAGAGGCAAACATGTGTTCATTACATATCCATCAAAGCAAAGCCTGACATGGCCAGCAGCGGAGCAAAGTCCTGTTCTGTACTCTTCCAGAGTTACAAATGACAGCAATGTACTTAGCATATGAAAGAAACTGATTTCAGAATTTGTGTTACATCCAGAAGAGCTGTGTGAGCGCCAAGTGCTTATTAAGGTTTTACAAATATTTTGACAAGGTCGGGCTTTGCTTCCAAAGAGTCTAGACAACTTTATGTTCTTAGGAACTAATTGCAGAGCACTGCCAAATGTGAACCACTCAGATAGTGCAACTGCCAGGTTACACTTGGTTTCAACAACCAACACATATCAGATATAATACATTATGATAAGAGTGGCATACGGAAGTACATTTATAAGAAGAAAGATCAGTGCAAATTGTACTTCAAATTCTCATGCTTTATACCTTTTCTAATGTCATGTGTATACATGTGCAAATTAATGCAAGGGAGTAAATCTTTGGTTACCTTTAAAGTTATACACGTCATAGTTTTGTACAGCATCTTAATGGCTACTTTCCAAAAGACAAACTCTGCTATTGTTATTGGGAGTTGGAAGTGGAGGTTGAGACCTTAAGTAGTGAGATTAGTGATTACTGATTTAATCTCAAAACATTCATACTACATTCATTTTGTTCCTTAAATCCATTCCTACCAACCTCCCAATGGTTGAGAGAAGGAGGCTGAAAATCTGAAACTTTTGCTCCTGCCTAGTCCACAAAACTGATGGTAATAATTTTATTCCTCTAGTTTAAATTATCTGGGCTAGAGTACTGAGGTTATCCTGCAGAAGGGTGTTTGTATATAAACATATATCCCCATAGAGATATATGTTTATATACATAGGAGTGGCAGATCATATGCTCTTTTATTTCTGAATGGAAAATCTAGCATTTTAAATGTGTGAAAACATTTCCAGTGTGCAATTCCCTGGGCAGGCAGTAGGTACAACAATTAGATTACTAAGACTACCACTTACATATAGAATTTTTGAGTAGGCATTGATTGTATAAAAATCAGAATGCAAGTAACATTCCCTGGTTGATGAAAGACAAAAGTTCCCAGCTGCCTTTAAATCATAGACCATTACCTATTTCTTGTATGACCTATATCTTCCTGGCTTTCCTTTTGTTGAGTTTCTCCTGAACTCATTAAGATAAAATATCTTACATAGATATTTTCATAACGATATGAATATATTCCTCATTCTCCAATGGTTCCAAGATATTCCTAACCATCAGGATTTAGATTAATGGATTACTTTTGTCTCTCTCTCTTTTCCTCTCCGGGGCCACACATGTATCTGTCTTGAAATAAATATGGACACATTCTTAGCAGAGGGAGAATATAACTGATCTAAACTCTTCTTTCTATACATATAAAACCGCAAAGTGACATTCCATCAGATTAGGATTTGACAGCAATTCCATGGTTGATTGGCAAGCATTTCCAGTACTTAATCCTGCAACAATAGAAACCAGAAAAAAAAAACAAATAGGATTTTGTGTATTTGTGTGCAAAGCCACTTGTGAACAACTGCTTCTGCTACTGAACCCAAATTCTTGAGTTCAGCATCTTTAATGAGACACTTTATTCCTTAACTCTTTCATTTTTAATGGTTTTTAATAATGCCTGTGCGCCGCCCTGAGTCCTAACAAGGAGAAGGGCGGGGTATAAATTCGAAAATAATAATAATAATAATAATTTTCATCAGCCCCCCCCCCGACATATCTTAAAAGTTCTGAAAACAGGACACTGTCTCATAAATTGATCACAAAACATTTCTTGTAAACCTAGCCTTTACTTGCCAATGTAGCATTAGTTTACATGCTTCTGAAATTAAAGCTTTAGGATTAAAGCACTTAAAAAAGTTAGGTCTCTAGCAATAAACTTTTAAATTTATATTGCCAGTATCAAAAATGATTTTTAAAAATTCCACTTTTTTTACCAAGTTTAACACATTGTTCAATTATCCCTGATTTTAAGGGCTGGGTAATGCAACCTTTTTAATTCTTGGTGCGATTTCCATATACCACAATACATATTGTAAAAGGACTATTTCCCCAACTAATCTGTGTATGAAAATAGAAACTATAACATGTAAAAAACCCTGGTCTAAACCAATCTGCTTTTTGATTGGCGATTGCAGTGGAAAACTAATTAAAAAACTCTGTGTGTGTGTGTGTTGATATTTCCAGGTATTTAGTTGTTTTACTAGCCCGAACATGAGTTCTCCCTGGTTGAGAAATTTATTCAGACCTATTGTGCTTTCCCCCTACCAATTAGAGACTATACTAACCACTGAACCAATTTTAGGTTTATCGATTGGAAGATGCAATTGCTCTGGCTGACAAAGTAAAACCCACAACACAAAGGTTACGCTCTATGAAGAACAGAAGTTTGCTAGGAATATAATTAGGCTCCTTCTATTACTGGAATCACAATAAATAAAGGGAAAATGTAGTGCCTTGCTCTTTTGAAGAAAAAAAATAATGCACACATGTATACATAAGCAACAACAGAAAATTCCACATGATACGGCAACAAGGAAAATATTTTGTTTTAGAACTTAGATTGTCATTTAGACAACCAGTAGGGGTGGTTCCAATTTGCAGTCTCTCTAGCCCACACAATCTTTTATAGATAAAATAATGGTAGTTGGCATGCTGATAAGCAAAGCACCAGCCTCTACAATTATCCTTATATCCAAGTATGTGCTGGATCCCAAAGGCTTTCTTAGAAATAAATATGATAGATGGCTGGAACCCAATGCTTTTGTCTTGAAAGGGCCCCTCAGCAACAGAAGCGAGACTAACCCATAGGCACAATGTGGAGTATTCTGTAAACAAAATAGCATTTTGCCGAGTTGATGCTTGGAAACTCATTATGCTCCTCAGTGGCAATTACTTTGTAAAAGGAGCAGCCTACCCAGCAGCAACTTTTTCAAAAACCCATATCACATTGCTGAAATTCCCACCAGCTCCACAAAGCTGGGAAATCTCTCTTTTTTAAAGGGAGGGAGATCTTTTCAAAAAAATAAATGAATTGATTTTTATCTTAGAAGGCATACTATTTCCTTATAACCAAAGAATGCCTCATACACCTATGTTTATTTAATATCTTTATTTAAATCAGCCAAACTCTCAAAAACAGGAACATTTAGAGGCTGGGTGTAAGAAAAATATTGGGAATCCATAAGATAAGATAAGATAAGATAAGATAAGATAAGATAAGATAAGATAAGATAAGATAAGATAAGATAAGATTGCCTTTATTGTCATTTTTTACTGTGAGCACACTGGCACACAATGAAATTCTGTTACCTGCTCTCACAAAAAAGTACATATTTACCTATACCCAAAACACACTTATACACATGCTATATACATACATATCAGGGGTGGGTTTCAGCCGGCATTACTGCTGGTTTGCTCGAGTGTGCTGCATGTGCATGTGCAGTTCGATGGAAATTGTTCTGCGCATGTGCAGAACTAAAAAGAAAGATGGTGACAGTAGTGAATGGGGAACTGGTTCAGGGGCATGGCCAGCTGGCTTCGGGGATTTTCCCGTGTATAAGGCATAGAAATGTTATTGCAACGTTTCGACAAGATCTCACTTGTCATCATCAGGCAGGCTTCTGTCAGACAGACAGAAGCCTGCCTGATGATGACAAGTGAGATCTTAAGGCATAGAAAAGTTGTTGCAACGTTTCGACAAGATCTCACTTGTCATCATCAGGCAGGCTTGTGTCTGTGAATACACCCGTGAAAATCTACGAAAACATACATACATACATACATACATACATACATACATACATACATACATACATACATTGATTGATTGATTGATTGATTGATTGATTGATTGATTGATTGTATGCCAACAGACTGTATTAGAGAAAAGTAATTAACAATATGCACATGACTTTTTACATGGATTTTAAAAGGCATTATAAACTATCAGCTTTACTTTTGAGATCTGACCAAGTGTACGTATATGATTATTTCTTTCTGATTCTTGCTATGAATTTGGATATACATGTGTCTCCTTCATTTCTACCATGTAAAATATTTCAATACATAATTGGCTGTAACTATGCATTTTGACAGGGGAAATACTGATTTGACACACCATGAACTTTGTACTTGGTTTATAACATAACTTTTACTGGTTTCCCTCAGAAATTGGGAAGGAATGCAGTCATGGCCTTATAGAAGAGCAGTAACAAGTTACTTGCCTCATTAATTATTGTTTCACACAACAGCCAAGACTCTAGGATGAAGAAATGAAGATTTTCTTTCCTTTGCTCATGATATTCTGATTATTGCCAGAAATGACTGAGGAATGGCCAAGAGAATTTCACACTCTGTGTATCATAGCTAATTAAATCATTTCCAATCATTTGGTAAATTTTGCAAACATTTGAGTGCTGCAAAGTCACATGGGATATGGAATGTGAGTACATAACATAAAAAGGAAAGGAAACAATTGATAAGGAAAACATAACACAGTTTCTTTGTTTATAAGATGTTCCATGGATAGAGTGCAAACTTTGCTTATTATAGAAATCAAGTACAGCTTGCATGCTAGGCATTTATTTATTTATATTCTGCCTTCATTATATGTGTTATAATAACTCAAGATGGTGAACATACCTAATGTTCCTTCCTTCTCCTATTTTCCATACAACAACAACACTGTGACATGGGTTGGGCTGAGAATGATTGGCCCAAAGTCACCCAGCTGGCTTTCGCATCTTTCATTTGCTTTTATATTATAACTATGGAGATGTAACTGATTAATTAGTTAATTAATCAATTCTGTATGTCAGAATTACTTTAAGCTTTCTCGGTGGTTACACCATACTTCCATTCCTCCAGGGAAAAGAAATCTGGAAGGATATGTGGAATCCTTCTAAAGGAATATTGCTTGATGCCTCAATTCATAGTGAATATTAATAGCCAGTTTGGTAACTTTGGGCTAGTCACTTTCTCTCAGCCCTAGGAGGAAGGCATGGCAATTTGCTCTGAAAAACCTTGTCAAGAAAATTAAGGTCTATAGTCCAGGCAATCATGAGGAATGACTCAGACATACACACACACACACACACACAAAATCAAAAAGTACATAGAAACATCCATATAAAACCATCACATTTTAAAATATTCGATGATAGTCAAATCTGAAAGAGAAAAGCTAAGGGCCAGCATTTTAGTTTCAAAGTTGTTCATCTCACAGCATAATTGTTATAAACCTCTAAAAAAAAAGAATCAACACAATTCCAGGAAAAGAATGGCACAACTGCTTTAAGATGTTGCAAACAGATACTCTCAGGATTCTATGCAGTCTTATTACAGTGCCACTACACTGATTAAAAAGTTGATTAGAATCAAGAGTAACTGCTTTCACACTTTTACAAGATGGATTTTTATAATTTCTAATCCAAAATTGCACAATACTGTATGTAATTTCATTCGCAGAGCCACTCTAGTTGCAATATATGAAGCCTAATTTGTCGATGCTTCCCTGAATGAGAACATAAATAGATTAAATTACACAAGACCTTCAACTTTACTGAGCACTTAAGAAAACCTGCTATAGAATACAAAGTGAACAAACAGCTCAACTTTTTCTACCTCAAAATTCTTTGTACTGGGCGGCAGATCTATGATCTTTCTCGAGATAATCTCAGCAGTGGTCATGCTGGCATTCAAAACTCTGGGAACTTAAGTTCATAATTCTAGAAGATTCTCTGGATGGAGAAAATCATCTTACCTTTTAAACCAACTGGTAGAAGGAATTATTATTTTGCCATCATGAATACTTTCACCAAGGAGTCCATATTCCCAAAAGATCCAGTTGCATGAAGGTCCTAATATTTCAACAAGCTGATCAGATTCTTTGAGAAATATAGCAGCATTAGAAGATATCACACAAAGTTTGGCTTAACTCGCACCATATATTGGCAACTTTAAGGGATTCTGAGTAGAAAAATATTTATCTGAACTTAGTGATGATATTTTGCCTGCCAATCTTGGGTTCTTTGCATCAAAATGAAATCCAGTATTTTAAAAGATAGCAATTTTCAATAATGATACATGTTTTAAAGTGCAAAGTGGTGGAGACTTTCCATGAAAACCAGAAAAATAATGAAGGCTTTGATTCCTGTCCAACTGTTTTCCAGGTTCCTAGTCTTCTATGTAGTATACTCACTTACGCTACATAAACAGATACGCTACATAAACAGTTGGAGACTAAAACATATGAAGAACGGTTGCAGGAACTGAGTATGTCTAGTTTAATAAAAAGAAAGACTAGGGGAGACATGATAGCAGTGTTCCAATATCTCAGGGGCTGCCACAAAGAAGAGGGAGTCAAACTATTCTCCAAAGCACCTGAGGGCAGAACAAGAAGCAATGGGCTGAAATAATCAAGGAGAGAAGCAACTTAGAACTGAGGAGAAATTTCCTGACAGTTAGGACAATTAATCAGTGGAACAGCTTGCCTCCAGAAGTTGTGAATGCCCCAACACTGCAAGTCTTTAAGAAGATGTTGGATAGCCATTTGTCTGAAATGGTATAGAGTTTCCTGCCTAGGCAGGGAGTTGGACTAGAAGACCTTCCAACTCTGCTATTGTATTGTATTAAGTCCACTTGCTTCTCTATAACGTTCAACTTATTTTTTCATTCACTCTCAGTCACTGTACATACTAAGATGGGGGGGGTGGTCCTTTAATTTCAACATGGTTCACCTGAAGGTTTCAATGCCATATCTACTTTTCTGAGAATAAATCCCACTGAAATCAGTGGGACTTTAAAATTAACATACTTTCCTCTCTTTCAGTCATACCCTTTGGATAGCAAGAAACTTTGCAGAACATCTCTTGATGGTACTGTTTCTGCACCAATGCTTCAATTTGGCTTGCATTGTCCCAGGGCAATCTGAAATTCATGTTCATATAGCAAGATGTGTTCAAGTGATATTCCTGCTGCCACCACCATCCCCTCATATCATCTCAGAAAGTATTAAAAGTATTTATATTAGTTGCATGAGGCATTCCCAAATCAAATCATCATTTTGTTTTAAGTAAGAAAATTTTATGGAGACTAAACACAATATACAGTAATTAGGTAAAGGTTCCCCTGCACATGTGTGCTAGTTGTTCCTGACTCTAGGAGGTGGTGCTCATCTCTGTTTCTAAGCTGAAAAGCCAGTGCCGTCTGAAGACGTCTTCGTGGTCATGTGGTGAATGCCTCAACGCCGAAGGCGCACGGAGTGCTGTTACCTTCCCACCAAAGTTGTCCCTGGTTTTCTACTTGCATTTTTACGTGCTTTCGAACTGCTAGGTTGGCAGAAGCTGGGACAAGTAGCGGGAGCTCACCCCATTAGGTGGCACTAGAGATTAGAACCACTGAACTGCCGATCTTCTGATCGACAAACTCAGTGTCTTAGCCACTGAGCCAATACATCCCTAGTAATACAGTAATTATTGACCGCAGTTTTTCTTAAGAGACTAGAAAGAGCTGAGATGAGCTTGGGCAAATGCAATATATTCGGGAAGTTTCTAATTTCAAAACATTTGTCCCCTTCATGCTGCAGCTGGATTTAAATTCTTGTAAATTTTGTGCAACAACACAATACTTTGTGTCTTAACTATATCCAGGCTGTAATCAATGAAGTTCCACAAATGAAACCAACGAGAGTGTTTCAAATATCAAGAAGTCACCTGCTACTTGAGAATAAAAGCTTAAAATAGAACAAGCACTTTGGGAGAAGATTAAAGAGAATTGCAGCACCTCTCCGTATTATTCTACTATTCAGCCGGTGTCAGAATAGAATGTGACAAGTATTCATCTCCTAAAACTTGCTGCAATATCATATTAGGGACCAGTTCAAGCACAATGTAGTTCTTCCACATACATAATTTTAAAATAAGAAGAAAAATGAACTAATCATATGCATAATGTGATTGCTAAAGCCAGCTAAATGTTCTTAATTGAGGATAAAGGAATAGATAGCAAATCTTGATTATCAACAGCTAATGTTCATCCTTCTCCATTAGAGGGCATTATATTAATCGAATCATTAGGTAAAATCTCCTTCAAGTAAAATTCAATTCCTGGGGACTTCATGAACACAATAATGTAGCTTTCTTGATAGCAATATGGAAGTGATTTTACTGATGTTCAAGTCTGGAAGTTTTACATCCAAGTATTTATGGGTTGTTCTGCTTTCTATCTCCAATCAATTTCTTAGGACTATGTGGGATAGTACTTTTTTAGGACACTAAAAAGATAGGTGGATTAATTGAAAACAGATTGTTCATCTTTCTCAAAAGGAACCATTTCTGCCAAGCCAAGCTATCATCAGTCACCACCGTTTTTCACAATATAAACAATGAAATCCCAACCATTCTGTGTTTCCTAGTATATGTACAAGCAAAACAAAAATAAATAATGTGTGACAACCACACATGGCAAGATTTATGAATAAAATATTTACTACATTTTAAGCAGCTCAATGGTTTCTGTTTAAGTAAGCTAAATACTGGTTTATGGATTCATTTCAGCTCAATTCATTGTTGGTATGCTTTGAAATACAAGCTAATTCCATGTAATGATTAGTACCTTTATGAAGCTAACCCAAGGGATCCTAAATATATGCTCGATTTCTCAAGTATTCATCATATGACAATATGGAAACCAAGTAAATAAGGGATGAATAAGTGAATAATTCTGCATTGGAAAAAGATAATTGTTACTTGTTTCGTTTGTTTTCCTTACCTCCACAATCATCTTGCCCTCAGCTGTGTATGTACACTTAAAACATTTCCAGTAGAATGCATTTAAAATTTAAAAGGATTCAACTAATTTTAAATTAAAATGAGGCAATGCATATTTATATAAAATATCAATGGTGTGATCCAGTTAAATAAAGGAGCTCCATTTTAATCTGTTTCTAATGTTAACAAGATTGGGCCATTTTTAATGGCCAGGGGATGCTGTTTCATAAGCAAGGGATCATACAGAGAAGCCTCTCCTCTATTTTATACTATTTTCATACTAGGATGCACCAAAGCATAC
Source organism: Rhabdophis nuchalis (assembly GCA_039707465.1). Taxonomy (NCBI): domain Eukaryota; kingdom Metazoa; phylum Chordata; class Lepidosauria; order Squamata; family Natricidae; genus Rhabdophis; species Rhabdophis nuchalis. Next base: position 119,218,103 of record CM077643.1, on the reverse strand, counting down.
TATTGCATATTATGCATTCATTTTAAAACAGTAACGAACACCATTGTCAACAACGCTTTCTACTTTTTAACTGCTTGTCTCCTTTATTATTGTACCTGATGAAGATTTCTTTGTAAAAACCTAATATGCATTTTGGCTCAATATATTCTGGAGTTCATTTATCTAGTTGTCCTAACTTTATGGGAACCAATTTGAGATTTTATTCTAGTACAGTTCTAGCTTTTTAGCCATGATTTTATTTTTGCAACGTGTGTTCCATTATTTTTTATATTGACAAGGGATGTTTTGAGAGGAAAAATGTAATGTAATGTAAACATAATGTACAGTCTATCCTGTAGCAGCTAGAAAACAGAGATCTACAAGAATATGCAATATGCAGAAAATAAATAATTGCAATAATTTGCCAGTTTTTTAAAAAAAATACTGCTGGAAAGATATCTTTCTCTTTTCTTAATTTATTGAAATAAAGATAGGTTTGGGGAAAACCAGAATGGGAAGAGTGGTTAGATATATGAACAGAACCTTCCTTCCTTCCTTCCTTCCTTCCTTCCTTCCTTCCTTCCTTCCTTCCTTCCTTCCTTCCTTCCTTCCTTCCTTCCCATAAACCAGCATTTGGCAACACTTTTTGGATTATAGCTCAGGGTTGCCTATTACTGCAAAATGGACAGCAAGTAAATTTAATAATAACAGCTTGTAAGTTTCTATCAATAAAATTAAAACATCCTATAATCTTGATGTCTGTTCATCACAAATTAGTCTTAGAAACCTTAAAATGTACATTTGGAAAGTATAATTACTTAACAGTACAGATGCATGTCAAAAGGGAAAGGACATGAAACTTTCCATAGCTATTAATTGTGATGTTACAGCATATAACCAGATGTGTTAAAGTCACTAAATTTTCAAGGAAAAGCTCATTTGTGAACTAGGTTCCAGTGTAGCTATGTATAAGTAATACACATCCAGAATACAAATTCTAGAAACTTGCATTCTCATAGTTTACAAATCAAAACTGAAACAGCAGACAAAGGCTGTTGTGATGAAAGTTAACGAAACCTTTAATTAATGTTGCAAGGCATTAATCTTCAATCAATAACAAGCACTCTAATTAATCATGCAAGTGCTTTTTCCAAGAAATTAAAATTAAAATGTCCCCAAAACCTTAGATCTTTGTTTGAAACAAAATAAACAGAAAGCATTATATGTACTTTTCCAACAATATCATTATCAGAAGCAGAGATAAAAAAATAACCCCACCCAATGTGTTAATGCTGATAATAAGAAAATACCAAACTATACACAGAAAAGAATTACCCAATAATTTTAAAAACATAACAGAAGTGGAGAAATAAACTGTAAATGAGAGTGTGGTGGCACGACAGCTCCCCCAGCACCTGGAGGAAACTGTCTATCTAGACTCGCGCCAGTCCGGCTTCCGGCCTGGACACAGCATGGAAATGGCATTCGTCGCATTGGTCGATGATCTCTGGAGGGCTCAGGATAGAGGTTGCTCCTCTATCCTGGTCCTATTAGATCTCTCAGCAGCTTTCAATACCATCGACCATGGTATCTTGTTGCGCCGGTTACAGGAACTGGGGGGCACCGTTTTATGGTGGTTCTCCTCCTACCTCTCTGACCGGTCGCAATTTGTGTTGGCAGGAGGGCAGAGGTCGACCTCAAGGTGCCTCACTTGTGGGGTACCACAGGGGTCGGTCCTCTCGCCTCTCCTGTTCAACATCTATATGAAGCCACTGGGTGAGATCATCCATGGTTTCGGGGTGGAATTTCATTAGTACGCAGGTGACACCCAGGTGTACATCTCCACCCCAGACCACCCCAACGATGCCACAGAAGTGATGTCCCGGTGCCTGGAGGCCGTGCGAGTCTGGATGTGGAGGAACAGGGTTCGACTCAACCCGTCCAAGACCGAGTGGCTGTGGTTTCCGGCGTCATGACATAGCCAGTTGGTTCCATCCCTGGCTATCGGGGGTGAGTCATTAGCCCCTGCAGAGAGGGTCCACAACTTGGGCATCCTCCTGGATACTCGGCTGTCATTAGATGATCATATGACAGCCGTGGCCAGGGGGGCTTTTTATCAGGTTCGCCTGATACGCCAGTTGCGCCCCTTTCTGGATTGTGATGCTCTATGCACGGTCACTCAAGCGCTTGTTGTTTCCCACCTGGACTATTGCAACACTCTCTACATGGGGCTCCCCTTGAGGTGCACCTGGAGGCTCCAGCTAGTTCAGAATGTGACCACGCGGGGGATTCTGGGGGCCTCTAGATGCTCCCATGTAACACCTCTCCTGCGCGAGCTGCACTAGCTGCCTGTGGCCTTCTGGGTGCACTTCAATGTGTTAGTAACAACCTTTAAAGCGCTCCATGCCAAGGGACCTAGGTATTTGCAAGACTGCCTCCTACCACATACCTCTCTCCGACCAGTCCGCTCCCACAGAGAGGGCCTCCTCAGGGTGCCTTTGGCCAGTCAATGCCGGCTGGCGACCCCTAGGGGGAGAGCCTTCTCTGTGGCAGCTCCTGCCCTCTGGAATGACCTACCCCCTGACGTACGTACAATCACGGACCTGCGCCTTTTTTGCCAAGCCCTGAAAACCCATCTATTTCGTGCGGCCGGCCTGGCGTAGTTTTAATTTGTTTTATTAGGGTTTTATAATGGTATTTTAGAGCAGGCCTACTGTTTAATTTGGTTTTAGAACTTTTAGCATATTTATTGGATTATATGATGTTTTATTGTGGTTTTTTTATTATCGCCTGTTCACCGCCCTGAGTCCCGCAAAGGAGATAGGGTGGTATATAAATATAAATAAATAAACAAACAAACAAACAAACAAACAAACAAACAAACAAACAAACAAATAAATAAATAAATAATAGTAAATGATGATACAGGAAGTTATTTAAACTTGTTATTTAAACAATTCAATCTTAAATGCATTTACTCAAAACAAAAACAAACAAAAAATATTTAGTGGACCTTACTTCCAGGAAAATGTGTACAAACTTCTCATAATTGTCTTATATTTCATTTATATTCATTTTTTAAAGAAATCTAAATCATACTTTTCATTTTCAACCTCCTACTTGAAAAGAATAATTTGGAATGATAAATTGGTAGAGAGATAGTTGATGTATTGTATCCTTTCCTACATATCCCATAAAGTGCATAATTAGCAAACAATTTGTGTACCAAGTCTGTCTAGACTTTACTGTGGCAGAAACTTGAAAAAGGTACTTTTCATATTTTTATATTCCCACACCGCACCTTAAAAAAGTTTTGATAAGATAAAATATAATCCAGAGATATAAATGAAGAAACTTATATGTGTCTTTTAAAAATACAATGCATTAATAATAAATTTTAATGCTAATTGCAGATGACAAGACTGAGAAATCTTACACAATAGTATAATATTCAAAGTTGGGTTTAAAAAGCAGAAAAGAATCCGTTATTCTCACTTCATTTATTTGCTTGTTGGCTTGTATTTATTTTATGTCACTGCATTCCATATGGATTTATAGAAGCATAAAAATGAAAAGTTACATTTCCATAACAGAAAAATTATCAGAAATAATTATCCTTTAAACTGTCATCATATTTTATGAATGATGTTAATCTGAAATAATGATAATAGGCTTTATAACATATAGAGTATAGGTAGCCCTCGACTTAAGACCACAATTGAATCCAAAATTTTTGTTGCTAAGCGAGACAATTGTTAAGTGAGTTTTGCCCCATTTTAAAATCTTTCTTGGGATAGCTGCAAAGTAAATCACTGCAGCTGTTAAATTAGTAACATAGTTGTAAAGTGAATCTGGTTTCCCCATTGACTTTACTTGTCAGAAGTTTGCAAAATGTGATCACATGACCCAGCAACACAATAACCACCATAAATATGAGTCAGTTGCTAAGCATCTCAATTTTCATAATGTGACCACGGGGATGATTCAATGGTCATAAGCCACTTTTTTCAATACTGTATTAACTTTGGACGGACACTAAATGAACTGTTGTAAGTCAAGTTTTATACCTAACAACTGTTCTTCTCTATCAAACAAACAATGGGTCTAGTCCAGCTTGTTCTTTTCCAGAATACTCAATGAAAAGGAGAAAGAGGGTGTTGTACCTTTCTCTTCCACTTATTCTCTAACCACCATAGGAATTAACTGAAGTATATTTTCCTATTTACAGCTCATCAGCAGCAGTCCTAGCCAGAAATCCCAATTTAGAAGATAGTTGGGAATGTAATATATATGTGCTAAACATTGATTTATCCATATATTTCCATGCTGGTGATACAAGTGTAGATTGGCTTTATTGATTACCGAGCTACAGTTATAAATACAAGCTCTGTCTGCCTCTAAACTCATTCCTAATCTAAAATCTAATCTATTTTACCAAGTTTAATGCAAAAGTATTATATTCATCTTCTATGACAAAGAGACTCAGAGAGAGAGAGAGAGGGAGGGAGGGAGGGAGGGAGGGAGGGAGAGAGAAAGAAAGAGAGAGAGAAGCTGAATGAAGGGCATATTGAGTTCATGTCACTAACTCCGTCACACACAAATATCTTGTGGCAATGCTTGTGATCAAAGTAAAAAATGTAAAATGAAAATATACAATAAAGGTGTATTTTTCTCTGATAAAATGAAAGTCACTTGAAGATTCCACTTTTCTGTCTAAATAACTATGAACATTTGATAAGATGAAAACTTAATTTAATGCAAATAATTGATAAAAAATGTAAAGAACTATCAAAAAAACCATTACAATTATTTTAAAACAAATAAAATAAAACCTAGCCTGCATATTTTGATAAAACCCATTTAAGATTCTCGAAGATTCTGGAAATAAAATAAGACAATGGTTCAAAGCTGGACCACCAGTCCACCAAAATATATCTGGGGTATGTATTTTTGCTACAAAAACTGCTCTTTTGGATAAACCAGACAGGAAATATGATTAGATAATTGTCGTAAGCCTGTATTAACAGAACCTTGCAAATCTGAAAGCACAAACTTCTTACCGCCATTTTTAATCAATTAGGGTGAGTTCTTTCTAATTTTCTTTTTCTGACTATTAAGCAACTGTAGGGTTCTCCTGCAGCCTCTTTGTTCCTAAGCAGATTTTTCCCCCTTTTTTCTCCAAGATCATCCACACACTCCATTACAGAAACACAAGAGAATTGATTAGAAAAGCCTGTTTAGCTATATAGTCAAGCTGTAGGTAACCAATTTAAGGTTAACATCTTTCCCCATGTATTTCTCATCCAATTCGGTCAAGCAGGGTGGACATGCTTCATATCCCATCAACTAAGGAATGCCAGTTTCTCCTGTGTTGCCCATCATATGGACAATCCTCAAAGACTTCCCAGAATGGGCTTGACCTTGCTGACCTTTCATAAAGACCTAAAGACCCAGGCTCACAACTGTGTGCAGACACTCATTTCATAGTTGTATCAGTGATGGTGGGATATTAAATGTTTTGGGCTATGTATTTTAATTTTTATGTTATTCTTGTGGTTTTGATTTTATTCTAATTTTGTTGTCTTCCCAAAGCTACCTATTGACCTGAATAAACAAATATACAAACCAACAAACCAACCACAATCCCCTCCAACCATCAGTTTTGCAGTCCCTAAATTAAAATGAAATGCCATCCAAGGTACTAAGGAAATAGACCACAAAGTAAAATAAAACCACAAAGCCAAAAGGCCATTATCACTACCAGGAGAAAAAAGATACAAGGGGATAATAATTTAAAAAAAGAAGAGTCATCTAATGGAAATGGTAGAGCTTTCAGCAGGACAGAGAAACCAAATAAAAATCATGGTCTCTGAAGTTACATAAAATCGAGTACTATAGATTCAAAATGAGACTCCAAAGCCAAGGCAAGTAAACCACTACAATCATACCCACATAAAGTAATTCATAAATCAGAGTCCCGAAGCCAGGAATTTTTTACCATTTGTATCCAACAGCAGGCTTGGATCCTGGTGACAGCCCCCATGATTAGTACTGATTGTGCAGAGATGGCTTTGAAATATCTAGCACCTAATAATTAATGAAATATGATCCTTCTCCATGCTTTCTTGCTCTGCCAAATGATAACCAGCAGAATGAAGCAAGGACAGGAGACCTCCAAGTCTGGTACTATACAGTACTCAACATTGGCCAAATGGAAAGAGAAAAAGAGAATGAAGATACTGAGATGCTATTCTACATGTTGCTACACATCCTCTTTATTTTCTGGTTAAGCAGTGTACATGTTATGTACCTGAGGACAATGAAAACAAAAATCATACTAGAAGCATTGTATCTCACTTTAAATAGAAATGTAGCATCCAGCACTGACATTTTTCCTGCTTAGCTGAGCTGTCTGGGAGAAGACCAAAAAAATTCAATTATTCATTCATTTCACATTTGATACATAAAATGAATGCCTATTTAAATTCACTCCAGAAAGTTTTAGTTCAGGATGCATTTAGCAATAAAACCTTTGTATAGCCTGAGGGAATACTCCAATCTCTGGTCCCTGAAACACAGACCAATGCTCTTTAAAGACACACAAAAAGCCACAACTGCATCTCAAATATCAGAATTTAGCCTTTAGGTGAATATTGTCTTCAACTGCGTGGAGATTTAGCTATTCTGCCTTTTCTGATCACCCATCCTTTATATTTATTTTTACTACAATCCAACAAATTATTTTCCTGATATTTTCCTTTGCTGTTGTCAGAACATTACATTCAGAATGTGATATTATTTATAAACTTATTTACAGATTACAGATTAAAATGTACATCTCCTTTTACTTATGGCCTTTAATAGACTTTAATCTTTTTGTGGCCCCTTAGCCTGCAGGATAAAAATCAATTGATGTGACCTCTTTCCCAACACTGCTTTTTAGGAAAATATTTTCAAAAATGTGGTACCCGCATCTAAAAGATAGAAGAGAAAATGTATGCATGCTCTAGGATATTTTCCACAGCATATGCATTCTCAAAATATGAAGTTCAAATAGGGCCTGGAGTTTAAATATAAATGTTTAATTACTATTGCTGTATCCTTCAAATAGGAAACACAATAAATATATGCAAAGGGTATATATGCCACTTCCAACCATGTTAGTGTTAAGAATACTGTAATATGGATACTTGGAGCTTGAGGAAAACCTGGCTAAAGTCAAATCTGATGTAAATTTCATCATGCAAACAACTGAATCAACCACATTTCTTTCTGGTTCAATGGAGATTATTAGCGACAATAAAGTTTGGCAAATAAACGCTATGATTTTTTTCCCCTAGACATATACTTTTCATAAAAGTATGCTCTATATCTTTTTTTTTTTTTTATTGAAAAAGTTTTATTGGTTTTACATTTTTTAACAGGATAGGGTAATGGTTACAAAGAAATTTTGAGAGCATTCACGTCAGAGTCGTCGGACCTTCCGAGACCTCAAAATACACATTAAAAAAGTTAACATAGAAAACATTTTCCATACCACTACAAGATGAAAGCAAGTACATTTACCTAAATTTTCCCTTCCATGCTGTCAGACATTCACAAAAAGTCCGGATAGAAATATTATACAAAATTGTTCAAGAAAAATCAAGGCAAAGTTATTTTTTTGATCTAAGTCTTTTGGCTATTGTATCTTCTTTCTCTCCTCCCTGGCCCCCCGCGGGCGGGGCCGTGACCCCCTCCGTCCCCCCTGGATCTTCCCCCAGGGCAGAGGAATGTTTTTTAAGAAAGGCTTCCGCCTCAGCAACTGTTTTAATCCTCACTCTTCCTCCTTCCCAGAACACCAGCATCCCTTCAGGTGTCATCCACTTGAACCAAATCCCGTGATCAAACAAGGTTTTAGACAAGAAGGAAAATTTCCTTCTTGAATCTCTAATTTTTCTAGGGATCTGCTTCAAGATAGTGACCATTTCTCGTAGATAAATTAAAGGTTTCTCTCTCTGCGCTTTCAGGACTTCCTCTCTGGTTGACCTTCTAACAAATTTCACATGTATCTCTCTAGGCACTTCATTCATCTTGGCATATGCAGAATTAATTCTATAGGCTAGGTCAATGTCCCCCCTGATCTCATCTTTGGGTTTTTGTAAATAGTCTGCTAAAATTGTACTCATAAGATCAGGTAGGCATTCATCAGATTCCTCAAGAACATTCTGAAATCTCAAAAAATATGTCATTCTTTCCATATCTATCCTAGACACATGCCCATTTATTTCCCCCACCTCATTAGAAACATTTTTAATGCTCTATATCTTAAAGGCAGAATTAATTGCTCAACAGAAAGCAGTTTGAGATCTTTTTTGAAGCTAAATGGAACTGAAATCCTAGATAAAATGGAGAAAAGATCTTGTCATTTAGATAAAATCTGATGCGTCAACCAATTTAGCCTATAACAATTGTTGCTATTAATTCACTTCAGATGTGATATCATACTAGAAAATAATGTGAGAACTTAAGATTACAGTATTGATTGCAAACTTCTCCCACGCCCTGCACACCATCTGCCATCACTTTTTTTTTGTTTCCTTACAGAACCTCCCTTCAGTATGAGATGGTATGGTCACTCACTTGTGATGATTTTTCTCTGCGTATTTTGTAAATGCTTAAGTTAATTCACACATTGATGTCAGGGAAAACAAAGCAAAGCTAAAGATGTTATATAGAAACTCCTAACTTAAACATACAGATAAATTCTGTGGTTCTATATTGCATTATGAACAGAATAAACTGGAATGTGGCAAAAAAAGACTATTTAATTACATGTTACACGTTAAAATCCTGTAATTAACTTAGAAAACTGTAATTAACTTAGTTAACATTTCCTAGAATAGATAATGACAATCTTCATAACAAAATATCTCAAATCTTCTCCTTTAATTACTTTAATCTTGCTGCCAATCTGTTTTTTAACGAGTCACAATCCTTTTTCTTGTTTTAATAGATTATATGATATATTACCTGTTGCCTAATTTCTTCTTCCATTTTAACTGGGGATCCCAGCTCTGCAACTTGCTTCACCCCTTCACTTGCATAGCCTCCATATTCCCAAAGAACATAGTTTTTGGAATGAGATCCACCAATAATTGCAGACCAGTGGTTGGCTCGTCCTTTAAAAAGAGAAAGAATCTTTTAAGTGTCTATGAAAAAGTGTGCAGTATATTGATAAATGCTATTGCTTCATCTACATTTGCAGGATTCCTTTCTGAAGACCCTTCCTGGAAAAATGGTTCAGTTTTTATTGACATTGTTTAACCTGAAGGCTTTTAAGAAATTGTTGTTAAATTTCTATCTGTATTTTTAACACTGACAACTGTATACCTTGTAAAGCTTCCCAAAATGATACCATTTGAAACTACCAAAGAAAAGAAGCAGGTATTTTTTAAATATAAAGAAATTTTATGATTTAATAATTTAAACATTTTTCTCATTGTTACAAGCAGGTTACATTTTTAAAAAATCAAATGTGAAACAGTGAATTTAGAAGGATAAGCAATACTAGTCACAATAGCAACTTCGAAGTTTCTTATGTGTAAGACATTCTTCATTGTACTGGCTTAGCTATGAACCACAAGGAAGTCAGTGTATGTACTGGAGTAACATGCAATTCCTGGTACTGGAAAAGATAAAAGAACAGTCAGCACCTTGGACAGCATAATACACTGTTCAATGACACTCTCCTTTAACTAGAAGACTTACAGCACCAACAAATGTCAGGCAAATGAGGCTATAAGGAACATAATTTCTGACTGTCACTGACTCCAATCCTTGAAGAATCTTCAATCATTTCTAAATCTCCACAATGTTGCTTCTTCAGAGTGAGATTGTAATCAGACTATATGTTAAGGATGGAAAACTGTACATTCAGACAATGAATAATGCCCTTGAGTAGGAAAGCATGCTATTTCTTGGACTTCAAATATTTTTCAAAATCTTTCTTGAGTTAAGGAAACAAGAAATTATAGGATCTTGAATTAGGGGTGCAAATTAATTTGATAAACTAATGTGGAAAAAAGCAAAATACTCCTGAACAGGGTAGTCCTGTTCAGTTAGCTGAGTCCTTGCATTGAATACCCTCAATTGAGATCGTCACCTTACTTCCATTTAGGAAGCAACAAAAAATGAGATAACTTGCTCAGAAAGATCAGAAATTTAATGATCCATTTCTAAATATCATTAGGAAAAATTATGGATAAAGATATAACAAGAGACAGGCTACTGGCAGGCAAATGTGTCTAAAGATACAGAATATGTGGAAGTATCAAGACTGCTGCAGAGACTCTAATTGCTGCCTAGGGTTTTATGACTATTTTATCTATAAAAGTATTTTAGCTGTTCTTTTTGAGATACCCCCATGCAAATAATTTAGAATGAAATTGTCCTAACCTCTTATCATGGTTCTTCTTATCTATGAAAGCTGCAGACCTAAAATTTTGCAGAACTTTCTTATGACTACCTTTATGCAGAGTATTGGTTAAGAGCAGGGGTTTGAACTTGACAAATCATGAGTTGAATGCATTCAATCTCTTATAATGTGAAAAGGTTTTTTTTTTATTTAAGTATTCATTCCCAGATGAAATCTGGGAAAATTATAATGGTACATTTCAGTGGCCTGCTGAAGCTATTCTATTCCAAGGTTGCAAATTGCAAACCCCCAGTTCCTCTAAAATACTATGGGAGAGGGAATAAATTAATATTGTGTATCTTCATGCATGCAGTCTGTAAGTTAAGTGTTTATAAGTATGCAGTCTGTCAATGTGGAAGTCAGTTTCAATGAGATGACTGCAAGCTAATTTCTATTAAACTTGCTTAGGATTCAGACATTGTCTTTCTTGCAACTACTTCCTAATTATTTCAGTGAAATGCACTACCAAATCAGTATGTGAAATGTTAAAGCCTCAAGCAAGCAAAATGCTGTTTTATGATGAAATGTCTGTGCAATCTACTAAAAGGCTCAGAAAGATTTTCAAAGTACAGATTGGAATTTATCTCAAATTGCCATGTACATGTTGTAATAAATGTTTCAACTGTATTTACAGTATTTTGTCAGAAGCATGAGATAAATGTGTATGTTTTATAAATATATTTCAGACATTGTCAAGACCGGAATTTAAATAGTTTTATGTGTATTAAAATGCACTTTCAACAAGGAGCTAGGAATAAAAAGTCTGTACCTAATGTAGAGAAAGACATCAGTGATGTCAATGCTTACCGTACATTGTTATTTATAAAATACTTATATTAATACTAGCAAAGGGGAAAAAATAAGCAGAATTTTCTTTAAATTCTCTTTTTGATTTTAATAGAAATCTAATTAAGTCAGCATTTTTGGTCAAATTATATTCTCAGTAAGAGAAAATTATTCCTTACAAAATGCCAGGCCAATTTTTACTTATTTATTTATTTATTTATTTATTTATTTATTTATTTATTTATTTATTTATTTATTTATTTATTCATTCATTCATTCATTCATTCATTCATTCATTCGATTTGTAAACCGCACCAATCTCTGTCGAGATGGACTCTGGGCAGTGCACAGGACATTAAAAAATATACAATAATAAATAACATATATACAAAAGTTAAAAAGAAATTAAATAATAAACCTGTGCTAAAAATCCCATTAAAACTAATTTAGCTAAGGCTCTATCATTCCTACATTAAATTCTATGCCAGTCCAGCTTGCTGAAAGAGGTGTGTCTTAAGTGAGCGGTGGAAGAGGGGAAGGTCCGTGATAGTACGAAGTTCGGGGGGGAGGTCGTTCCAGAGGGCAGGCCCTGCCACAGAGAAAGCCCTATTTCTGGGCATCGCCAGCCAGCATACGGCAGTCGGCACCCTGAGGAGGCCCTCTCTGTGGGAGTGAATCGGTTGATTGGAGGTATGTGGCAGGAGGCGGTCCCGCAAGTACCTAGGCCCCGAGCCATGGAGCGATTTGCAGATGGTAACAAGCAACTTGAAGCGCATCCGGGAGGCCACCGGTAGCCAGTGCAGCTCGCGCAGGAGAGGTGTTACATGGGAACTTCGAGATGTTCCCGAAATCCCCCGCGCGGCCGCGTTCTGGATTAACTGGAGCCTCCGGATGCACCTCAAGGGGAGCCCCATGTAGAGAGCGTATAATTCTACAAAATGCTACATCTCCTGAAATTAACATGGCAAATGAAATATCATTCGATAAATAACAACATGAAATAGATTTATAGAAGCCATCCAAGTGAAAATCTATTAGGATGTTTCAGAAGAAATCTGATGATGAACATTTCACAATACTCCACAGTCCAAAATGAATATGGTTTTGCTTCACTCAGTGTTTTCAGATCCTCTACACAAGAAACAGCCATTTTGACAGGTACATTTCATTTGTAAACCTAAAGTATCTTGATAGGAAGAAAACTTTCTGGCCTCCCAGGAATTTATAGGTGCAATTTGGAGTTTGTTGCTCTCTGGGAGTTAATGCTATCTCCATTAGTGTCAAAATTGTTGGCAAAACTCCCATGTCTGGACGACTGTAAAGCAAAGGGAATAATTCTTGTTATGGCAGTGCCAAGATTCAAAAATGGTCATATTTATGAAGTGAACCTGCATAGGAATGCAGACAAATAAAAAAATTGGTTGTATTTTCTGGCATGTTTTATATCACTATTATAAAGTTTAACAATATTTAATCATTTCTTACGGCCTGCCAACTGCATAAAAATTATTATAACCTCTTCATGATTATTTATCACTTCTGTAATTCTCAAGTGTACAAAGGGCTTTTGAAGGGATCTTTCTTTCATCTTATGATGTAGTTATACATCATTTCATTTTCAAGTGGGAAAGATTCCAGAAAATAATTCTCCTGTATTTCTATAAAAGATTCAAACATTTTAGGCCTTGCTTTTTACATATGTATAAAAAAGCTAACATCCCTACTATTTTTCAAATATTTGATCAATACAGCCCCATTTCAAAGTCAGTCCCATTTAATTCACCAATTGGCCTTTGGGAACACCACAAAGTCATATTATGGTTTAGCAAAGAATGACATCATTGTGTCCATTTGCCTCCTTCAAAAACAAATTAACCCAGGAGATAAGGCTCTACGATTTATTATTTTTAACACAGGGAGCTAAGCATTTTGGCTATTGGGCACATTTAGAATTTTGAGACACTTGTGTGCATTCTCAGAAATGGCTGTCATGATAGAATGAGATATTGTAACTCAGTGTTAGTTTGTTATTGTTATGATTGTTTAAGACTTGAGAACTATAGATTATAATAACTATTTCTTCATAACAATCAAAAGCATAATTTAAATTCAATACAGTTTTATTCACAAAGTTACTATTTATAGCAATTCAGCTTTTAAGTTCTACTCCCTGCCAACAACTGTTGTTCTGTGTGTGGGTTCTCTACATTTGAGATATAAATAAACTATATTTACATTTATTCTGTCTTCTCTCAATGTTCCGGGTTTTTAAAGAAACAATAATCCATATATCATTGCAACTTCCCTTTTTGCAAAGAGTAAGCTAATAAAACCAAAAGCACATAAAAATAAATAATTCACTTAATCATAATGAATAACCAGCCATCAAGAGTTTATTAAACCAATGTCTTGTTTTTCCAATATGTCGTAAAATCTCCCATGTCCAATCACCATGCTACCAATAAACAATCTGGATTTTTCAAACATACTATACGTCAGAGGGGGTATTCTGCCGGTTCGCTCCAGTTTGGGTGAACCGGTAGTGGCAGTGGTGGAAGGCTCCACCCACACACCCAGATGTCATCACAGATGCTTTGCACATGTGCAGAAGCACTGCGCACAAGCAAGCATGCACAGGCACGCTCCTGGTTCCAAACTGGTAGTGAAGATAACAGGATTTCATGCCTGATACACGTGATATTAGTTCAAAAGTTGAAGCAGCATCTGTGGAAGAGGGAGCCTCTCTAAAGTTTAGCAATAGTGAATAGACCAAACACTAGCAGCAACAACTCCAGATATAGTTCTCTGATTAAAATTTTTTTTTACAAGGCCACTTGGAACAAGACAGTGAAAGACACTAGGCCAGAATTTCAACAAAACATTATTCTACATTCACACAAACACATACACTTCCAGCATCATTTGAATTTCATGATCATCTGAGAACTGAGGGTCTATATTTGAAATATTTTATATTTATTTTGTGTCTTCAAATCAGTATTGACTCCTGTCAACTGCCTGGACAAGCCCCTGCAATTTTTTGGACAATATTTTGGAAGTTATTTGGTATTGCCTCCTTCTTAGAGCTGAGACAGAGAGAGTAGCTCAAAGTTACCTAAATTTATCCAGCTATCTTTGTGTCTATAGAACTCACAGTATTCCACTTGCTAGTCTGGTGCCGTAACCAATAACCAACTGGCCAACCAACTATACTTGAAATATTTTCAACATACATAAAAAAATCTATTTTTTTGTATACTGTATTATAGTACAGATGCTCTATTCTGGATATTGATTTGCAGTAATATAGGGCAGTTGTTGTGGCCCAGCCGGCTCCGGATAAGCTGCTGATGGACTCCTCTAGTGAGGAGTCCTATGAGTCTGCTCTGGAGGAGGAGGGAGACCTTGAGAGAGCAGAGAGCCCGGATGGTCATCAGGAGGCACCTGGGTCTTGGAGTAATGGGGAGGATCAAGGCCAGTTTGTCCCTGATGCTAGAGTGAGAAGGGCTGAAAAAATGAGGCTTCAATTGCATCAGAAGCGAACTCGTAGGATTTGAATTAGTCCCAGCTGCCTAATGACTGGCCCCTCCCAAGAGGGTTTAAAAGAAAGTCTTTGCTAAGAAAGTCCTTGCAGAGAACAACGTTGGATTTCTAGGTTTGTGTTTATTTGTGTTGATTATCAGGTTCATGTTTAGTTAAGTTAGGAAGCTTCATATCTGTTCAGAGTCATTCAGGCAAGCAGCCAAGAGAGTTAGTGGCAGGCAGCCAGTCTTGTGTTAGTCCGAGTAAGGGGGGTCAGAACAGGCAGTAATATATGTCTAACCTTTTCTGGACCAAGTGTCCAAAGCGTGCACATGCACAAATGCCATATGCCTAAACCCCTAAAACACAATGTGCATATAGCCCCCACCCATGCACTCCACCCCTGCACATGTGTGTGCAGCTGCATGCATGCCTTGAGCATGCCCACACATACCCCACATGTGCCCCATATGCATGTATGTGCGTCTCTCTGCATGTTCTCTATGCATGCAGACCCGATGACCAGCTGGCTGGTGGGAGGTGTGCGTGCATGCACGCCAGAGCTTAGCTGGGGTGACAACTCATGTGCCCACAGAGAGGGCGCTGCATGCAACCGGTGGCACACGTTCCATAGATTCACATCACGGATATATGACTTCTGTAGCCCAGTGCTTGGCTAGGAGTAAGAAACTTGAAGACCAACTTATTTTTTTCCACATATTCCCTCTTGTGTTTTTGTGGTGAAGAGAGGTAAGCTATAGTTCTGACATGGCGAACCTACAGCACGCGTGCCACAGGTGGCACACGGAGCCATTTGTCAGGGCACGTGAGGCATTGCCTTGTCAGCTGGCCAGTGCGCATGCGTGCACTAGCGAGCTGACTTCGGCCTTCTTTTGAGGCCATTTTTTGCGCTCCAGAGGCTTCCCTGAAGCCTCTAAAGGGTGAAAAACTGACCCTATGGGCAAGCCGGAAGTTCAGGAATGGACTTCCGGTTTGCTCATAGAGCCGTTTTTTGCCTTCCGGGGCTTTCAGAGAAGCCTTCTGAAGGCCCCCAAAGGCTCTGGAGGTTGAAAATCGGTCCTACGAACAAACCAGAAGTCACCATTCTTAAACTTCCAGGTTCCCCATAGGTCAGTTTTTGGCCCTCCCCAGGCTTCAGGGAAGCTCCTGAGGCCTCCGAAGGGCATCTGTTTTTGCCCTCCCTAGGCTCCTAGAAAGCCTCTGGAGCCTGGGGAAGGTGAAAAAACAGCAGCAAAAGCAAGGGGGTGGTGTTTCACTAATCGCACTCATAGCATTATGGGTGTGGCTTGCTGGTGCACCACCACCCTGTGCACCCCCCACTTTTGGCATGGCAGCCTAAAAAGATTTGCCATCACTACTATAATTGGAAAAAGTGACAGAGAATGAGACAGCATGATTGTTAAAGGCTCGACTGCGCGAGCTCCACTGGCTGCCTGTGGCCTTTCGGGTGCGCTTCAAGGTGTTGATTACCATCTTCAAAGCGCTCCATGGTACAGGGCCTAGTTATCTGCGGGATCGTATCCTACTCCACACATCCCTTCGGCCGATTCGCTCCCACAGAGAGGGACTTCTCCGGGTGCCGTCCACTAGGCAGTACCAGCGGGCAATGCCCAGGGGAAGGGCCTTCTCTGTGGCGGGCCCAACCCTTTGGAACGACCTACCCCCCGAACTCAGAACTATCACAGACCTCCGCTCCTTCCGCCAAAACTTAAAGACGTACTTCTTCCATCTTGCCGGCCTGGCCTAATCCATACTATCAAGCTTGCAGACTGAATGCTAAATTATTTTAATTTGGATTTTAAGGGGTAGAGTTTTTAGGATTTTTAGCACAGAGTTATTGGTATTTAATTGTTTTTTTTACTATTTATTGTTTGCTATGTTTTATATTTTCCTATTTTAATTTCCTGTGCACCGCCCCGAGTCCCTTTGGGGAGAGTGGCACGGTATATAAATTTAATAAAATGAAAATGAAATGAATGATGGATATTTCCAGTCTATAATGTATTATTTATCAGTAGATTTTATGGTTTATCAGTATTACTGGATATGGAGGAAACTGTGACTTGTGGTGGGGGACACACACTGATTTAAGAAACTCTGGTTTTCCTACGATCACTGCCAGTACTATTATTATTAGTAGAAGCAAACCAGGCAGAGGGAGAAATAGGAAGAAGGGAAAAATGGAGTGTGTGTGTGTTCAGAACTATTGGAGATATTTAAGAACCTTATGTATTCACTGGGATCTGAACGGTTGATTGTTGTTATGAGCTCCATATTTTGGAGATATCTTAACTAAGCTTGACGAAAAGAGTTCCCTTCTAGTAATAGTCTATTTAGCATGAAAGTCGGATTCCCCTGCATTAGAAACATTGTAAATAAGTTTCCTTATAGCTGCGTTCTATGACATCCACACATGCTAAGCAGGAAAGCTAATTTCCTATCTAATGTTTAATTGACTATTCTATTGTGTTATAAACAATAATTGAAACCTTGCTAAATTGTGAAGATACCATGGCAATTGCTTTGTCTACTGCTTATTAATACATAGAACAAGTTAGGCTCTTTGAATAAAATTGACTTTTCCATCTGTATTTTATTCATATTACTGATCGTTCACTTAAAATTTTGTTTAGATGTCCAATTGGGTTGATTTATCTCCACCTGAGGTAAATAATTATTCTGATTATCAAAATCACAAGCCTTTCTCATTCAGGTTGTACCCACACTCTGATTGGAGAAATTTTAAAATCCCAGACATGGGACTACAAGCCATGTTAACATCTGAAATTTCCTGTCTTTTGGCACCTTTTCACTCAATTCTTCTTGAATACCCAAATTGAGAAAAGGCCAATGTCCTGGATCTTGTCTGCCTTTTATGATTTTGTAAATTTTTTTCCAACAATGCCATCTGGACTACTTTATTATCCAGTTTTCTTTGCGGGATGTATCAGCACACCGTCTGGTGCTTTGTAATATCATCTCCCAGCCAGAAAATCAAATTTCTCCAACATCCTTTTCCCAGCTTGTGTCTTCTTGTTGTCAGATATTAAAACTGGAAAGATACTAAAGTTGGCAGAAGCCCTGAACATTTCCTTTAGCACTACCATCAAATCTTAACTTTCTGGCTCCTGTTGTAACCAGGTGCTACCCCCAAGAATCTGTTTTTTGTGACTTAATCAGTATGTGCAATGCAAATCCAGATACAGAAAAGGTATTGGAAGAGTCCCACTGGATGAAATAAAACTAAAACTAACTTTAATCAGTCAAATCAGTTGTATATTGAACATCTATTATCAATCAATAGCTTACCAATAAAGGAGAATATTTGTAGCTCAGGATTGAAATCAGGGGTCCTTGATGCTATCTCAGCTCAGTCGCTTTCTTGCAGACTTTTCACTACCTAAGCTAGGTAACTAGTGTTGTTCTTGATTATATATATTTTACTTGATTAGAATGGTTTCTTTTTCTCTTCTGTTATTCTTATGGTTCCTTATATTTTTTTATTAATTTATCATCACTATAATTTCTTTTGGATCCTTCATTTCACATTGCTGGATTCAGTATTACAGTTATATAAATTCCACAAAGGTATAGGCCGCCCTCTATCTTTTAGATGATGCAATGTAACCCAATCTCAATCAATAATTTTTTTTAAACCACCGGTCATTATAAATAGCAGTATAATACATTTTGTTAGATTGCTTGCAAATGTTTTGGCTCGGATTTCATTGCACACCTTAAATATGGGTAAGACATGTTGCTGCTGCTACTGCTGCTGCTATTGTTTTCCTGATCATCCTGTAACCATAAGACTATAAAGCTAATTATTTACATTTCTGGACTAAGGTAGCAGTTTGTAAGCTATACACTACTTTCTGCCTTTATTCAATTCAAAAAGATATCTGTTAGGACACTTTGTGAAGTTTCCTCCTTCTGTCAAATTTCTCTTTTGACAATACTTCTCTACAGACTTTCTGTCTAGTCACATTATCATTTTCCAAGCTCCCCCTCTAGATCCTGTATTCTTCATTATCTTCATTATCCTTCATTCTCATTATATGCTTCACCAAGTAACCTGATCTAGTTTGTTCCATTTACTAGAATAACATTTTGTCTTTGGGTGTTTATGTCTCTGGTTCTTGTTTTGTGAAATCAACTGCCTTTGACCCTTCAATTAAAGTCTAAATTAATGCAATTTATAAAGGGGCTAAAATAGCTTTAGGCCTTGCTTTAATGGAAGAACTATTTCTTTGGTCTGATGAGTTAAAGACATCAATGAAGTCCTTATACTTTGTCAGTTCATGGAAGCTAATGGAAATCTAACATTTTAAAATGATGTCCATATGCATGTATGTGTATAATTAAAAATTAAGATTTTTATATTGCATATTACCCACATTACCTTACAGTATATTACCTTGTCTACTTGAGTTGATTGTTGCAGATTTTAGATTTTGAAAGTAAGTTTATTGTTTCACTGAGAATTAATTACATTTTAATTTTTAATATTGTATTAATTTATTTTGTATGTTATATATTCATTTTATAGACTTTAACACAATTATCTGAAATAGTGCTATGGCAAAAAAAAAAATTAAGCAGAAAGGCACTCTTCATATCAATACCAAAGTGAAAAACATATTTTCCTATGTGAGTAAAAATAGTGAATAAAAATTTCAGTGCATTGTTTTGATTTATATCCTCAACATTCACTTCATTAGATTTAACTCTGTAAGAAATCAGTAATTTTGGAACAGTAGCACTTTCCTGCAGAGCTGTTTTTCAAAAGTGAAGTTTTACTAGATGGCATATAATTAGCAATGACTATGGCTAGCAATGTTGCACCTCATATTCAAATGAACAAAGAAATAGCAGGTAAGAAGAAAATGTATTATAACTGAAGGGCAAAACTGTTACTATAATTGAATGTCAATGACAAAATGAGAATGCCTAATGGTAACTGCTGGAATAATGAAGCAACAATAGCAAAACACAAGTTATTCCACATTCCTTTGTTGTTAATGGTGATAATAGAGTTTTGTTTAGAAAAAAATGAAGGTAATTGCAAATGATATAATTTACAGTGCAAAGAGTTTGTCTCAGTAGCACTGTCATGAATATGTAGCACATTGTTAAGAGTATACATTGGTCAAATGAGACATTGGTTTTAAAAGATCTATTCATAAAAGATTATTATTGAAGTAAATGGCTGATTACTATAGTCAAGTGCTTTCTTGTGGACATGTGTTTCCTGTTTGAAAAAGAGAAAGATGACTTTAAAATGTTCATTTTTTAAAAGAACTTGAAATGATGGGTGAGGACAGAATCAGGTAAAATAGAATTGTTGAATGGAACGTGGATTGGGTCTGTAAAGAATTATAGTAACCAGGACTTTGGCTGTGGTTTGTTTTGTTTTGTGATTGGAGCCAGATTTTTGAGTTCCAGTGACTGTTTGAATTAATCCCTGCTGTTTTCCTGTCAAGTTTTTTGGAAGTGGATTGACATTGTCTTACTAGGGAGGAGAGAAAGTGATTGGCCCATGGTCACTCAGCTGATTTTTTGCTAAACCCTTTGAGAAGGAAAAAATTAAAATTGAAGAGGGTATTGCAAATTGAACAGTGGTAACATAGTAATAACAATATTGTCATAATGATTGAATGAACAATTGAATAGTGATAGTGCACAGTATAGTAATAGAATAGAATATAAAAAGCGCTCACATAACACTTTTATATATTTGTTTTCACAAAATAAAATATCTCCCCAACTCTCATACGAAGATCTAAATAAACCATTTGTCTGGGGTCCGAGGCTCTTAGAGCATGGGTGAACTAACTGGGTAAGATTAAAAAGACACTATCTTCCTGAGATGGACTATACAAATATTACTCTAGTGCAGGAATTTTCAATTAATGCACCCTCAATTTAAACTCACCATTCTTTTAACTATGTAATATTAGCCCCAGCTATTGAATGAAAATATTCCTGCAAGCTGCATGCCCCACAATAAGTGTCCCTGTTCTCTTCTCCATGCCCATATTTTTGACTTTGGCTAGCCAACAAATCACTTTTCCGTGCACACCGAAACTGAGTTGCAAACATTTCTGGGTCATATTAGGTAACAAATACTAGATGTATAGGTCATTTAATACCATTTAATATATATTTTAATACATTCTCCTAGTGACAGTCCTATGGCCAGGTTGAATTAATAACTAAAAAGGAAACTTATTTATTTTTATTTATGTAATTTATTTGCTGCCCTTCTCACCAGAAGGTGAGATGAGACTTAATCTCATTTAAGCTAAAAAGACTACTTGCAACTATCAATTAGCTGAAGAAGCAACAAACAACTTGGAACCCATATTATTCAGAAAAACGTTTACAAATAAGAAAATAACTTTATTTTTAGTCTACCAATAGATTTATATCAAATACGTCTCACATCAACAATCAATATAGCAGAGCTCTTCAACCTTTTCAGCTTTGGGGACCAGGTGTGGAGGGAAGGGGATGGCTCCCCACATGCACCAGAAAAGTAGGACCAGGTGAAATTCTGTTTGCATGAGTGACATCCCGACTGGACTATTGTAACTCTCTCTACATGGGGCTCCCCTTGAGGTGCACCCGGAGGCTTCAGTTAGTTCAGAATGCAGCCGCGCGAGCAATTATGGGAACCACTAGGTTCACCCACATTACACTGCTCTTGCGCGAGCTGAACTGGCTGCCTGTCGTCTTCCGGGTGCGCTTCAAGGTGTTAGTTATCATCTTTAAAGCGCTCCATGGCTCGGGACCTAGCTATCTGCGGGATCGGATCCTGCCTCACACATCCTCACGGCCGATTCGCTCCCAGAGAGAGGGACTTCTCCGGGTGCCGTCCACTAGACTTTGTCAGCGGGTGACGCCCAGGGGAAGGGCTCTCTCTGTGGCGGGCCCGGCCCTCTGGAACGACCTTCCCCCCGATATTAGAACGACCACGGACCTCCGCTCCTTCCGCCTGAAATTGAAGACTCATCTTTTCTGCCTGGCCGGCCTAGGGTAGTCTCTCTCTCTATGGGTTTTTAAATGTATATTTATATTTAGTGGGGATTTTTAGTTAAGGGATTTTAGCACAGGAATAAGTTTAATCTGTTTTAAATTTGTATGTATTTTGTATATTTATTGCTTTTATTTTCCCTGTGCACCGCCCCGAGTCCCTGTGGGGAGAGGGAGCGGTCAATAAATTCAACATTATTATTATTATTATTATTATTATAGGTACGTGTGCCCACTGCTTGCACAAATGGAGTGCGCTCACCATCTTTCATACAAATGGAGATGCACGTGATCGGTTGCCTGCCAGTTCCACAGCCCAGTTCAGAAAGGCTCAAGGCCCTGTAGTGGGTCACAGCCTAGGGCTTGGGTATCCCTTCACTATAGAATCTTAGGAGTAGGAAAACCCATCTTCAAAGAAAAAACCAAGGAAGTCCAGTTGCCTCCTGATAAAAGCACCTTTGGGACAACCATGACCTGGATGACTGAGAATCTCCATATAGGAAAAGTTAAGTCTTTGCATTTGCTCTACAATTTCAACTTCAGTCACAAATTCAAAGCCCAAATTTTAATGTATCTATATAAACTCCTTTATTGCACACACAGCTCTATATCTGAATCAGGCAGTCTTCAACTTAATAAAGTTGAGACAAAAATCTATGAAGCTGATATCAATAACATTTGATATATAGACAACATTCTGGCTGCATGAACTTTAGCTTGTTGCATTGGAACAAAGCAATATTAAAGAATAAAATACGCACAAAGCCTTTAATAATATGTTGCCCATTGTATAATCTTTATTAAAGCAAACTGAAAGTGACTCAAAATTTCAGGTCACTTGATTGGTTTCATTGTCACTGATATGAAGGTATTATTTAAAGATCTAAAAGTAAAATCCAATAACAGAACTGGGGGAAAAAGGTAAAACCCTAGGACCTCTAATACGGGGAGCTGCAATCAAATAATGGCTGACTTTTTTCCCATTAAGTATCAGGATTATATTAAATTAAATGAATATATAAATTACTGATCAGCACTGAAAATAATAGCCTGGAGCATGAATGCAACAGAGTACCATATTGTTAAATAAGCATCCAATTAGAGCATGTTCAATGCTTTGAAATGGTATTTTATCTTAGCATTTTCCCTGTAGGGCAGCAATAGAAGGCAGTTGAAACCTCATGATCCATACATTTTACATTTGGATATGAAAGCTCAGCTGCTTTTCTGTGCATGTGTAAAATCTGAATACAAAATAATTAAAGTCCTTTGAAAGACTATATAGGATCATTTAAAACATGAAATAAAAAATAGAATACTCACGTGGATAATCTTTTGGATGTGATTTCTCTGACCAATTTCCATAAAAGGTAAGCCTATATTTAGCAGTTCCACAGGCACAGCAGTCTATGATTGGCTTATCTGTCACACCCCTCATGGCGGAGTCTAATAAGAAATAATAATATAAAACATAATTTTGTGTAATAGGTAACAGTAAAAGGGTTGTGTAATGTACCCTAACAAGACATTAGGCAACAGATTTTGTTCCACTTCAAAGACAATTAAGCATATTTATGAAGGGATTTCATTATATGAAACAGAATTAGCACCATATATAGTAAAAGGATTGCCTTAAGTCCCTTCTGCCTGTCAGAAATCCCCAAGGAGGATAGTAGATAGACCCTGGAATAGGCGTGTGCACAGCAATGTCCCACAATCCAAATATTTCATACCTTTCTTCTTTGCATGTGTATCTAGGACCTGTACACTAGAATAGTTTCCATGTCTATGTGTTAACATTCTGACTGTTGAACCCAACCAAAGCAAAGAGGGCAATCTCTTAATGCAAAACTGTATTGAGTACATCGTATTGGCAAAGATAAGGGAAAACCTTGATCTAACTATTTCCCATTCAAACCATATAGTTAAAATTCAGGTCTTCCCTCCCCACTTTAGACCAGGTCACATTGTCCAATGAAGACTTCCGATATTGTTGTGAGAAAGGGGTTGTTGTTGTTTTTTACTCTGGTAAACACCTGCCAAAATGTCCTTGGTTCCCATGGCTGCCATCTTGATGTTTGGGGCTTAGTTCTGTCTCCCTCTTCCTTCCTCCCCCCCCATAGGTTGTTGGCAAGCCGAAAAACAATAATAGTTGCAACACCAAAAGCTCTATTTGAAGCTTGATACTATGTTCTATTGCTTTCTTACACCTGTCATTTACTTTATCTTGTCAATACAAAATGAGGCAAGAATATTTCTGTATTACATAACTCTACTCCATTCTTTCAGGAAGTATTACAAACAAGAATTTTTTTTAATTAAATTTATACCCCGCCCTTCTCTTAAAAAAGGACCCAGGGTGGCGATGCCTTGCCTATTGATGCTACCACATTAGGACCAGTCCAATAACCAAAATAAGAAGTATGAGTGATCATTTGGTTCTTTTTCTGAATGAACTTCCCTAGGAGATAATTTCATATTTCATTACAGGAAGGTTAAACATTCAGCAGTGGCTAAGCTCATACAGGATAGGTTCAAAATTGAAATAAAACTGTGTATTTTAAGAAAGTGTATTTCATTGCCAAAAGCAAGGCTACATATTTATATGATAGGGTTTCCTCACATAGTTTAATTCTAGAGTTTCAATTTTGCTCAAAAATACTAGTAACACAAATCTTTCATAATCAGCTAGGAAAAAGAAGTGTTGCTTATTTTAATTCAACTTTATGAAGTCACCAAACTTTGATGGTCTGCAAAATGTTGAAATTCTAGACTTGACAAATACATTTTTGAGCGCCACTATATCCTTCCCATTCTGTGTAAAATACAGCTCTAGATATTTGTAACTCTCAGATGACTGCACATGTAACCTTGAGTGCCAGGGTACATTTATGATCATGAACTAAGTTGGACCTAGAGGTGGCCTTTTATTTATAAATGACTTCAGTTCAGCCAAAATTCTGTTTGATGGGAGTCAGAAGCGACAGAGGTTACCTATCATTTTTCAAAGGTTATTTGCATTCTTCATTTGTTGCTTCTTTCTCGACCTTCTGATTCCCTCTCCCCTTTTTAAAATGACCCTACCTACGTGTGAAAAGGCCTGCAGTATAAAATATATACTGCATGTACAGGGGAAGATATTGATAAGAACAGTATTATATTGTAGAATATCTAGGGTATCTCTAGTATTGATTTTCCTTATTTTCTCTCCCACATTCTGGTGGGCGCACCTTAAAATATCAGAGAACGTTGAAACATAATTTGGGGAAAGATGTGTCTCAAATCTCTTCTCCCATTGGTGTTTATGTTTTGTACAGTACAGATAAATTTTTCTAAGTATACATCTAGACAACAATTCTTCGTATAGAAATAGAAGCCTCAAAGAATGCAATATCATGTCCAACTGTCATTTTATGAAAATTCTGCTCACTATCACAGCAGTCTATGCAAAGATGGTATTCAGCAGGTTCTGGCCAGTTCTGGAGAACCGGTAGCAGAAATTTTGAGTAGTTCGGAGAACTGATAAATACCACCACTGGCCCTAACTCTATCTATTCTCTGCCTTCCGAGTCCCAGCTGATCTGGAGGAAATGGGAATTTTTCAGTAACCTTCCCCTGGACTTTGGAGGGAATGGAGATTTTATAGTATCCTTCCCCTGCCATGCCCACCAAGCCACGCCCACAGAACCGGTAGTAAAAAAATTTGAATCCCACCACTGAGTCTATGGTAATGATATTGCAGGTAGAGCATGGTGACAAGTAACATAAACAAATGTTTTGTACATACACTGATACTATTTTTATTAATATACTTTTAATATAATAATAATACTTTTAATAATACTTTGTATTAATATATTAATATACTAATAATATTTTTATTTGAAATAAAAATAAAAACATGCCGTAAAAAAAGTGTTTCAAAACATGTTGAGAGGCAGAATGTTTTCCTTCTTTTAGAAACAAATGGGATGCAATTCAGATTCTTGACAAATTGTTTTGGCTTTTAATGCTTCCTCTGACTTTTTCTGCATTCAAGATCACAAAACGGACATCTCCATTTCATTTATGTAACTTGCTCCACTGACTTTCTTGAGCACATTCACCCTTTATGGCATAAAGAGCTGTTTCAAAATGAAAGCAATCTGCATTACTAAATAGACTCAGAAAGTGAGATAGCCTGGTGAGTGTCAGATATGTCATGTTCTATTAAATTCAGTTAAGCATCTTAGAGCACATACTTTGGGATATTTCAGGAAGAGTATAAAAGTCAAGGCCAAATTATGCTAATCCAGGATTCTTGGGTCAAAGGGAAAAAGACGAAGGCCATCTGTCTTGGTATCCCTTTAAATATGATTATTACTGAAAGAATAAACAGCTACAAATAAAATAAATTGCAGTGGTAATTTCCTCTGCAGGGCTGCATAAAGGAATCACTGGCCTTGTGCAAGAAGATCAAGAAAGCATTTTCTGGAAGGCTTCAGCATAAAAATGATGCATTCTGAATGTAATCTCAATAGAAATTTAAACATCTGGAGAACACACAATTTACAATCCTTCTGAGTAAATTGTTCAGGCAAATGAAAATGTGGGAAATACTGCAGGACCAGTACTGTTGTAAAGTTGAATGAACTGTCCAGTTTGCTTCTGTTAAGGAAAACGGGGAAGAAATTACACCTTCTGACAAAATATTTTAGGTTAACTGTGTGAAAGTGGCATGATGAGTCTTCGTGAAGCAATTTGCATGTCATTATTATTATGGTGGCAATTGTAAAACAAAAAGGCATTTTACATTGTTTCTGCACCTGAGAGATGAAAGGAAGATGAGTGATATGGCTTCCTATATGCCACTCGTATCTCTCAGTAGGCACATTACTCTGGCAAGAGTAGCTTCTTCTAAGAGTGCAGTTTTTATTGTTTAAAGTCTGAGGAATGTACCAGCTCTATAAGGTAGGCTATAGTACTTTCATTGGAATAGCTCCAGAAGTAACAGAAACTCACAAACACTGAATGTGTTTCCTTTCCTTCCCCTTTTTAGTTTCATCACAATTAGGGATCTTTCCCTCCCTCCCTCCCTCCGTCTCTGTGCTGCTGTCTGAGGCATTTTTGCCAACAATTGTTTTTGACTTGTGTTCATTGCCTCAGTAGTAGATCTTCCCTCTGTCCTTCAAGGCCAGCTTGTTTATTGACTACAGTATGTGTGTACACACATTTGATTTACTTGGCAAGGGAATGCCCATATAACCTTTGTTACTACAATTTGAGAATTTAATCCCTTTCCCAAATATAATAGTATTTCCACACATGCTGTTCTGTAGTATGTGGAAAAAGTCAAATGTTCCGGACATCAGGTTTTGTTTTTTTTGCAACAATGCAACTTTGTTTCAGCAGGTCTAAACATATATTGTCCTTTTTTATATTTCTATACAATAAGTAAACAAATTTTAGTACCCATGCATGTGGGCTTGGGTGTTTTTATTCTTCTAAACCCCATAAAATTCTATTCCAAGACTACGATTCTGGTCAGATTTCACAGTTCATAGAGTAAAATTTACAGTCTGGGGAAATTTCAGAATAAATTTACTATCCATTAGAAAATAAATAGTAAGAAAGACCTACATAGAAAACACCTAAATTTACTTGTTTACAAATTTAAACATAGATGAAGTCCAAGTCAAGATCCCAATAAATTCTGAAAGAAAATTCATTTGTAACATAAATGAATGTAACATAACATTTGCAAATGAACAAGTTCAAAAGGTAATTTTGAGGATGCAATTAATTTAGGAAGTAATAGAAATTAGTCAAAACATATCAAATCTGACAGATTTTTTTTCACTGAAATAAATATGACTGAAAACCATTTAAATTCAGCTGGCATGTGCTCCTGACTAAAAGAAAGAAATGTTGTGGGCAAATTATATTCATCAGAGAGCGAGAAGAATGGAAACGGAAAAGAAATATTCACCGTACCTTGTTCACACAACCTCTTGGTGAGAGAGCCTTCATCTTGAAAATAAATAATTCGCTTTTGTACAATACTTGCTCTGTTTGGAAAGAGAAAAATATAGCATTTATAAAAAGCATTCAATAATTAAGATATTAAAAGTAAACAGTGCAGGAAGTAACATTATTTTCATTATATTATATCAATAGTTTAAATCTAATTAAACCAATTTGGAGATAAGAATGGAAATAACCGTGTTTTTTTTTAAAGTATTCCTATCCTACCCCTTTCTCACTTTCAGTAAATCAAATAGTACATGGGTGATTAAAAACTCTATGGACTATGGAGGCATGAAACCAATGTTCTCCTTCCTTTCTCCTTCTTGTTGATATGCCATAACACTCCAGATATTTCTTAAGGAACATAATATCTCATCTTATTTAGCATCCAATATTACAATAAGTCACAAGTGAGATAAGCAAATAATTAGACCACAGTAATTCCCAGTCCATTATATAAGGGGAAAGAGGATTATAGTTCCAACTCAAATGTTATTTTCTGCTTTTGTTTCTCATGAATAAATGTTACTAACTCTGTAAGAGTGTATTCCAAATACTTCTTGGTGGTACAAATTTCACTTTATTGGACATGTTTCAAGCTAAATCCAATTATAAAGAGGAAATATAAAAATTTGAATACCTGAGTGATAAATAATCAAAATTCTAAAAGGTCTTTCATCATGTGAATAAAATTGATATAAGACATAGTTAAAGAGCAGGAAACCCTTACGTTAAATCTCTTCTCTTTCATGAATGGATGAATGTGGTGGCTCAGTGGCTAAAACGCTGAGCTTGTCGATCAGAAAGGTTGGCAGTTCTGCCAACCTTTACTTGTCCCAGCTTCTGCCATCCTAGCAGTTCATGTAAAAATGCAAGTAGGTGGGAAGGTTACAGCGTTCCCAGCACCTTTGGCATTTAGTCATGCCAACCACATGAGCCCTGAAGATGTCTTTGGACAGCGCTGGCTCTTCGGCTTTGAAATAGAGATGAGCACTGCCCCCTAGAGTCACGAATAACTAGCAAATATGTGTGAGGGGAACCTTTATCTTTACCTTACCATGTATACTCTGGGAGTCTTATAAAAGCTACTCTATTATCTTTCTATATTTATGCATGCTTATTTTCATTCTGATTACAATTTGCACCCACCTCTGGTAAAGTCTGGCATCATTCTAAGAGCAATGACATCATTTGTTTAAACCAGTGGTAGTCAACCTGGTCCCTACCGCCCACTAGTGGGTGTTCCAGCTTTCATGGTGGGCGGTAGGGTTTTTTTCCAATACTGAAGCACTTTCCTTTTTTAATTTAATTGACTTCCCTACTTTATGAATCACCATTGCTGTGGAACCGGTGGGCGGTTAGAAAATTTTACTACTAACAGAGATACAAAAGTGGGTGGTAGGTATAAAAAGGTTGACCACCCCTGGTTTAAATCATAGAATGTCTACAGTTTCAAGCATGATACTTTTAAGTAGGATTTAAGATCCCTATCTTGCCAGCACAGTCATGAAAAAACTAGAGAAATACTACAGATTCAAGAGTATTTCTGTCTGCTTAAAGAATGACTTCCTTAAGCATAACTGTGATGGAATTCTTCCAGCTCCAAAAAGGATTGAAGGACCCTTCACAGAAGGCTGTCAGGAATTAAGGAGACCCACAGTGAGAAGAAAAAGTCCATATGAATAAACTGCTCACAAACATGGTTGTTTTCATTCTCAGAAGCTGCTTTTTTGTAAAGCCCAGTTAGTTTTGCGATTATGCAGCCAATATTTTTGAAATATCAGACAGTCTTTTGTAAAGTTTACAAAGTCTTGTACAGCCACAAAAATGGAACAGACAAAGTTAAGCACAAAGCCAGATTTTTTAAAGCCTCTTCTTCTTGGTCTTTGATGTTTAGAGGTTTTTATGGACATCAATGCACTTTCTTCTGTATTGAAAATTCTAAAATCCACGTTTTGATCTAGCAGCCACCAAAAATACAATAAATCATATTTTCTTTAAAAAATATACTCCCAGAGCAAATCAGTTTCTTTTAAATGAGATTTAAACATTAAATAATAATATTTTTTTTAAAACTGTTGTGATAAATGTCCATTTCTATCTGTGGGTATCAGCAAGTACACATCTGTAATTCACTTCTTTGAAAAAGTTTTCTTTGTTTTGTTCTAATTTCAATCTTCTTTTTTAGCACTAGACAAAAAAGACGTTCTCAGGGCCTGTTCTATGCCTCAGGTAAAAAATGCCACATATCATTATAAGCGGTATTTGTGAATTTCATAGGCCATGAGATAACTGACATCTTGCTATAAATCTCAAACCTATGGCTGTGAAAAACACTTCATATGATAGTGTAGAAACTCATTGTTATTGTGCTTTCTTTTTGATTTTTGTGTGCTTTTATTTGCTTCTCTCCTGCTTTTTTTCAGTATCTCAATTCTTCAAATGTAGAATTACAAATAACAACAAGAATAACCATTACAGTATAACTAAACGAAAAATATAACTGTTTAGGACATACAAACAAGGATATATTTGTGCCAGGTAATGGGTGTAGTATATGCAATCTTGGGTGTAATGGCCCAAAAACATTTAATTATGTAGCTTGTATACCTAAAAATAAGCCTATAGAGCTATCAGATCTGGGTTGTAAAAGCTTACATGAACCCTAGATGATAACAGAGAGTTTTCTATATGCTTCTACATCTATCTAGAGGTCATTTGAATGTTTGCACCCCAGATCTATCAGCCCTAATGAAGCAGCTTACTAAATGTGGCCCATTACTTTGACTGCATGGTTTTATAGGTCTATGCTTACTATACTAAATAGTTAATTCTTTCCTATAACTATTTACAGACATCCAAGTACAAGTAAAATATCTTGTTATACACATGTTTAAGCTTATGCCCACATGAGAAATAACCTCATTAAATTCTGCATATTTGTTTGGAAGGGGAGATGTGTGACTAATAAGGTGGTTAGTTTTTGTATTTAAAGGCTTTCTACAAAAAAAAAACATTGGAAAGTAGGGAAGTATATAGCTGAATAAAGAACACATTTTCCTGACAAAAAACATCAAACCAAAAACTGTTGTTTTAGAGTTTTCCATTTTTAATGGATGTAGAACAGGCATGTCCAAAGTCCGGCCCGGGGGCCATTTGCGGCCCGGGGGTCGGTTTAATACGGCCCTCCAACAGCCCTCCCTGCTCTGTATAAATGTGGCCCTCCCTTCCTCCCTGTGTCTCTGGGGCTGTGTGGCTGGGAGGGAGGTGACGGAGGTTACAGACGCCTCCTCCCGCAGCAGGCGAGGGAGCAGGAGGGGTGAGCACCCAAGGCTACCGTCATCTTAAGCACCACCGAGGCTGTCGCTCGGCAGGGGCGTCAGGCAGGGAAGCCGGTCGCGCCTCCATCGCTGCACGTTCTGGGGCTGCGAAGCTGGGAGGGAGGTGAACGCGCGGCCCCAGAATGTCCGCTTGGCGCGTTCACCTCCCTCCCAGCCACGCAGCCCCAGAACGTGCAGCTCCCGCCGCACAAGGTCGCCCGGCAGGGGTGTCAGGCAGGGAAGACGGACGCGCGGCCTCAGAACGTAAGCCGTGGTGCCTGCCGGAGGGAGACGCGATGGAGACGCGACCGGCTTCCCTGCCTGACACCCCTGCCAGGCGACAGCCTCGGTGGTGCTTAAGATGACAGTAGCCTTGGGTGCTCACCCGGCCTGCTCCCTCGCCCGCTGCGAGTGGCGAGGGAGTGACTGATAGACACAGAGAGAGACAGAAGGGGAGGGAGGGAAAGACAGAGAGACAGACAGAGACAGAGAGAAAGAGAGGGAGGGAAAGAGACAGAGAGAGACACAGATAGAGAATGAATCGGAATCGGATTGAATCGGAGACAGACGGGGAAAGAGGGAGAGACAGACATACAGAGAGAGGGAGGGAGGGAGAGAATCAGAGAGAGTGACACACACAGAGACAGGGAGAGACAGAGAGAGGGAGGGAGAGACAGATAGATAGAGACTGATTAAGTGAGTGAGAGACAGACAGACAGACAGACACACAGAGTGACAGAGAGAAAGAGAGAAAGAGAAAGAGAAAGAGAGAAAGAAAGAAAGAGAAAGAGAAAGATAGAGAGAGAAAGAAAGAAAGAGAGACAGAAAGAAAGAGAAAAAGAGAGAGAGAGAGAGAAAAGGGAAAGAAAGAAAGAGAGAAAGAGAGAGAGAGAGAGAAAGAGAGACAGAAAGAAAGAGAAAGAGAGAGAGAGAAAGAAAGAGAGAAAGAGAGAAATGGAGAGAGAGAGAGGAAGAAAGAGAGAGAAAGAGAAAGAGAGTGAGAGAGAAAGGGAGACAGAAAGAAAGAGAAAAAGAGAGAGAGAGAAAGAGAGAAAGAGAGAGAAATGGAGAGAGAGAGGAAGAAAGAGAAAGAGAGAAAGAGGTAGGTAAGTTTTTTAAAAATTTATTTTCAATACATTGTGAAAACTCAACTGTCAGTTGATCTTAATGTTATGAAATGAAAAGTATGTCATTTGCAATTAACTTGGCATAAAATAATTTATTTGCATTTAATTGTAATGGTTCAAAAAATGTTCGGAAAAATGTTCGGCCCTCCACCATGTTCACTTCATCCAATCTGGCCCTCTTTGAAAAAAGTTTGGACACCACTGATGTAGAAGATCAGGAGTTAGCTCACCTGAAATGAATCAGATGCTGTCATCAGAAGAAGTTAAGAATAACAATTATGGCATTTGGGATATGTTCCTCACAGGGGTAAATTTGTTTGCTGGAAAATGTTGCTGTTTACAGTTCATGGGCTCTACAACATGACATGAAAGATAAAAAGCCAGTCATGTCATTTACCTATTTGGCTACTTTAGCATACTAGTTGGGGTACTCCCCCATTAGATTCCTGGTTCAATTGATAATTTCTCACAAACTTGCCTAGTCATCCTTAGGCAAGTTAGTCTCTTTCAGCTACTCTACATGGCTAGGTGGATGGTGAGAAATATACAGGGTAATTGAATCACACTATGGGAAATACTGAAACTCTCAAGCACTACATAAATGCCAGGAATTATTAATGCTGGAAAGTGTTGTTTTCATTTGTTAGGATAATAATCCCAAGTGACCAAACATGGAGTGTTTAGTATGCTTCTGTGACACAATTAAGTATTAGATGTCCCCAATGCACTATCACTATCATAAAATGATAACATTAATAAGCCACTTAAAGTAATTATGAACATTCCAAATAGTTTTCCCCCTAAGCTATTTGATTAAGGGTTTGAATATTTATAAGATTTCTGCTCCTTTTGTGCTAACAAGATTTCAGTTCTTGCTTTATTAAGTTAGGTTGGATTTCCCCCCCTCTATAGTTCATCTAACTTCATCACAATAAGCCATCTCACTTCATATGTGTGTCATTTGATTTAAATCAGTTTGGTTTCTTTTAGATACCACTGTCAGGGTGTCACTGCAGTTAGTGGACCTAGGCTTTGATATCTACAGATGTAATTTTAAGGGCTGAAGCTGGCAACTATAAGTCTTGGCCTTTAGATTTTTTAACTGTTGTCAGATAATATTGTTGAGAATTACGTATGAATCCAAGAAAGTGCAGAATATATCCCAATTGGATATATTCTGCACTTTCTTGGATTCATATGTAATTCTGAAGAATATTGACTGACAATGTTGAGAGATCTAAAGACCAAGACTTAACATGTCCCTTTTTACATGTTAGCAGTTGGAGTCTCATTGGCTCAAGGTTGACTCAGCCTTTCATCCTTCCGAGGTCAGTAAAATGAGGACCCAGATTGTTGGAGGCAATATGCTGACTCTATAAACTGCTTAGAGAGGGCTGTAAAGCACTGTGAAATGATATATAAGACTAGGTGCTATTGCTATTGCTACATACGCAATACACACTAAAAAGAAAAGAGGTTTTAACTGCCTGTTTGCTCTTGTTATTGGACAGATGCAGATGCTTCTGAGTTATCAGCCCCAGAGGTTAAAACTTAAGCCTTTCCCTCCCGCTCTTTTTGACTCAATTGAAAATTAGCTATTCATTTCTCAGTGCCTAGATTGCACCTGCTGTACATGATTTAGTCTAGACTGTATAGTGCTAGTTGCCAGCTTTGGCCCTTAAAATTACATCGTATCATATATGGTAGGTTTCAAGTTCTTTTACTACTGATTTGCTCATGCGCGCATGCTTATGTGCTCAGGTGACGCTTCTGTGCATGTGCAGAAGTGTCTGGGTGGGTGGGCGGAGCCTCCCACCACTGCTACCAGTTCGCCCGATCTGGGGTGAACTGGCAGAAACCCACCTCTGATCTGTACATATGGAAGACTAGGTCCACTAACAGCTGTGACCCATTAACTCTGTTTAGTATCTTCACAGTAGAACACACCATTGCCATGCTATTAGAACTGAATTTGTACAGGTTCCATCATATCCTCTAAGATAGGTATGCCTATAATACAAACTTCATTTTCAATATCTTCACATTCATAGCCTATAGAGGGTTAACATCTGTTCTGATACAATTCTAGATTGAATAATATGTTCTTTGGAGGATTCCTCCGAGCCATTACTACCGACAAGCTGTTGAGTCAAAACTTTGATGAAGCACTACCTAATATGCTTCCAAGCATATTCAAATGCCTCTCATTGCCAAGCTTGGTAAATTAAAAGCAATTTCTTAATTAAGCCATGAAAAGGTTGGGAAAAATGCTGGATTTAAATACAAAGGATATAAAAAGGACTTAATGTTTACAAAAACAATCATCTGTTTGAAGTGGCTTCATTCTACTATGTAGCATTATAATAGTTTTATTTTGTATCTATTCTATATAGCTTTTGCCAGTTTAGAATCAGGAAACCTGACATACTAAGCCAGGGGTGGGCAAACTTTGCAACTTTAAGTCTGAAGGACTTCAGCTCCCAGAATTCTCCAGCCAGCTTTGCTGGCTGGAGAAGTCTGAGAGCTGAAGTCCTTCAGACTTAAAGTTGCAAAGTTTGCCCACCCCTGTACTAAGCAGTTAAAACATAGGCCTTACCTTTCCTTCCCTTCCTTCCCTTCCTTCCCTTTCCTCTCCTCTCTTCTCCCCCCCACCCCCTTCCTCTTTCCCCTTACTTTCCCATGCATATCAGGTGTAATACCTCTGGAACATGCCTGTGATTTTGTTGTTACTGTTTGTATTTTTAATTTTACCTCCAAATAAAAATCCATAGAGAAAAAGCTGAAAGGAACACTGAACTTCATAACTTCATACTTCCTAACTGGGACAGTGGTGGAATTGCATGCTATGAGTCTGAATTCAAAGTATATATTTTGCAAAACCTTTTTTCATTTCTCTAATACCATAAGCTTAAAATAATACATCCTTTTGTAGAGGCTATGGTGTTCAGTGCTTCGTGTATGATATACGTTGACATGAAAGGTAGCAGGACTGCATCAATCACCTTAATTTTTTCCCATTTTATAGCAGCAAATCAATTATTGTAAGATATTGTTCAAATATATGAGGAGGATTTTCCCCTTACAGTTTTCATTCCAAATTCTTTATATCTTTTCCTTTGAAATACTTGTAGGAGATAGAAAAAGTGGTGGAGGAATTTAGGAAAAAGGGAAGAATGAGAAAGAAACTGCTGATGTCCCCCTGAGAAAGACCAGGTTAAGCAACAGGCATGGCAGGGATTTTAGAAATGCTTTTTACTTCAGTAAGATTGAATAACGGAGACATGAAAGCCTGTCCAACTTTCTCTTTTATGTCAAAATCAAGATGGGGTTATTTTCAGTTTATTTTCCATACTTCCCTCCTTCCCAGGTCTGTGTAATCTTTCCTAGAAGCGTTCCTCCTGTGAATGATTCATTCCTTCGTTCTGTCCATTTCCAAGGCCAGCTCCAAATTCCTTTACACAACTAGGGAATCTCTTTTAAGGAAATCAAACCATATATTTTAAAATCTTGGCCCCCGAGGGATCTAATGTTCTCAGCTATACTTATTGAGTTGTCTTAACAACGTACGAAATTTCCATAGAAGGAAAGAAAAAGAAAGGAAGTAGGCTTTTTACTTATTTTTAAAACCACAATTTATTACAATATTAGCCCATTATTTATTCTGTAAAAGGAATGGGTATGCTCTGAAAACGATTTGAAAGAAACGTGTGGCATCAAATGTAAATGGATTATTTCTCTACTATTCATTAACACAGTCCTTTATTAGGGCTTTTATGAGAGCCTTAAAACAGATGTTCCTATTTCGTGACTTGCACAAACTGACTGCATAGCGCCACATTTTCTTTCAAGACCCGCAGTCTTGCACTTGCCTTCCAGACTAATTTTATAACTGTCCACAGCCCTAGTATCTTTCATATGTTTGCAAGGAGAGAGTACCTTTAATTCAGTGTGGACTGGTAACTGCCTAGATAAATCCTTGAAGTTTCTTGGCAAGAGTTTGGAAGTGGTTCTCCATGGCCTCTTTCCAAAGGCTGAGAGAGAATGACTGGCCCAAGGTCACTCAGCAGATTTTATGCATAAGGCGGATTAGAACTCAAGTCTCCACAGTGAGCTTTTAGCCTGATGTCTTAACACTACATCAAACTGGCTTTTCTTTCATATGGTTTATTAAAACTGTAATATACTATTAAAGAAATGAGAAGGCACTGTACTTGTTCCACACATATGGTCACATTTTCCTTTGTCATTATATAACTGTGTGTGTGTGTGTGTGTGTGTGTGTGAGAGAGAGAGAGAGAGAGAGAGAGAGAGAGAGAGAGAGAGAGAGAGAGAGAGAGAGAGAGAGAGAGAGAGAGAGAGAGCTTTATGTTCTGGCAATAATTTGATCTGTAGGTATCCTAGCAATATTTACTTTTATTTATTGCTCAGCTATCAAAATAATAAATATCTTCTGTTCGTTTCTATATTACTTTATTCCATATTACTTTATTCAGGACTCTGACACAATGATCAGCCTTTCGTATCTTGAACCACCAGCCCCAGCCCTCCTTATTTCAAATCACATTTTTTCCCCCATTGTGGCAAATCTTCCCTTAAGAACCAAATAAGCAATTTTAGCATGAATTACAAATCATGTGCCAAAGAACAAATTGCAAAGGAAAAGATAATAACTCCATTCCTTGAGATATAAACTATACCATTTATGGCAAATGATTGAATAAAAGACAGTATAGAGACATATTATATGCTTGGAAATTAGTTTCTGAGAAGCCGTTTTCTTGGCAATAAGTGATCATCTTCTCTCTCTGATGAAAAATGAAATGCATACTCTCTTTTCAAATACTTCACCTTGATCCTTCAAGTGAGCTAAGGATAACCAATCCCAAGAAGGCTGAAGCACTTTCCTAGACTATCTTCTCCGTCTGAATCATTTATTTCAGTTTTGGACAAGCCTGGCCTTAATGTTATGTGAATCATGTAATGCTTCTTTAATGGAGGTTCTTCTCCTCACTGCCTCCCTCTGTTCCTCCAAAACTGCCTTAGTGATTTCCTAACTTAAAGAGATTAGAAGGGCATGCTGTGGGAGTTATTTCTCACACTGATTGAAGGACTAGCGGTTACCAAACTAAGCAGATGGAAGCTGCCTCCCTTTCATAAAAGAAAAGCCCATCCAACCTTTGCACAGAAAAAGCAGGAGGAAATGGGCATGTGTGTTTCTCCCTTAATCGCCTGTACAATACTGTATACAGAGGTGTCATTTGAAAGTAGAGCACTCACTGGCATTCCCACAGCATAATTTTTGTTTTCTCTCCAATAAAGACTAATAATCAGAGTTCTTAGATTTCTTGCATTAACTATTTCTAGTCCTAAATGTTACACATGTTTCTCAAGCAGCACATGTTACACCTCTGGCCTGAGAGTTGGACTGGCTACCGATATACTCCCAGGTTCAATTCAAGGTGCTGATTATAACCTATAAAGCCTTCATAACAAAGGATTGGGCTGTTGATGGATCTTTTCCTGATCACTTCACCTGATTATGGCTGTCCATCCCATAAAGTCCCATAAAGCCTGCTCTGGGCACCATCTACGCCCGTGTTGGTTAACCTATGGAATGCGTGCCAGAAGCGGCATGCAGGGCCATCCCATGCAGGATGCGTGGCTTTGCTGACTCCTCTTCCACGTTCCTGTGCCCTCACATGCACAGGTCAGCTGGCCCGTGTATGCATGGGAGTGCCAAAATCTGGAAGAGCAGCATTCTGTGGCACATGCACACAGAGGCACCTAAACCTCTGGGTTTCCAGCGTGTGCACATGCAACAGCCAGCTGTTCATCAGGCATGCATACATGCCAGAAACCGGAAGTTCAGGTGCCGGCACACGCATGCGTGATGGAATGCTGCTCTTCCAGGTTTCAGCACTCCTGTGCACGCGAAGGCCAGTGAGGCTGCGCATTCCAGGCAGGATGGATTTGTGTGCCATTTCAGGCACGCAGGTCGGCACACAGTGATGTAAAAGGTTATCCATCACTGATCTATACTGTCATGCACCTGCCCATTGAAATATTCCCCCCAAATGAGCTTGGCTCTGAGCTTATTGGCTTTTTTTTTTTACAAGACTTTAAAGATGTGATTCTGCCTCTGGGCTTGGGGACCAATAGAGGTTGATGCTGATTATTTCCCCACTTCTCTGTTGAGATGACCTTTGGTCAGATGATAGCAATAGCACTTGGACTTATACACCACTTCACAGTGCTTCACAGTTCTCTCTAAGCGGTTTACAGAGTCATATTGTCTCCAACAATGTGGCTGGAAGGCTGAGTCAACCTTGAGCCAGTGAGAATTGAACTGCCAAACTGCTGGCATTTGGCAGTCAGCAGAATTAGCCTACAATACTGCATTTCTAACCAATGCGTACCATGGTTCATGATGCTATTGTATAGTCTGACAGCTATTGACAGTCTCTTCCCTTCTCTTAGAATTTTTATCCAGATAATTCTTTAGTATGTTACAGTTATCATTGGTGTGAAACCCAGCTGATTATGTGTATTTGGATTATCTAAGATATTTTTTAATATCTCAATGGATGGCACCAAATAAAATTCCAATGCCCTTTCAGTAAAAATATCAGCAGCTGCTAAGAAAGTTACGACAGCTGTTTTTCCCTTTCTTTTTAATGTTTTGCTATTACATTTGCTGCTATTCAGGTTGTTCAATTTATTTATTTTTGGCTCTTAATTAGGTATTCGTACTGACTTTTGTATGACCCTGGTTACAGGGGAAAGCATTTTAACCTCCTTTACATGTGTGTTCTTTTTCTTTCCGCTCCATCCTTTGTCTGTGCCCTCTTTTTTAAAGTGATCTTTTTAAAAGATAAAAAAGTAATAAAGAGAGTAAAGTGTTCTCTTAATAAAGACAGTAAACTTTATTTCCTTTTCTTTTCCCCACGGGGATGATATAATAGTAACAATATGAATTTCCTGCTCATATAGCATATCTATAAAGAATCCTGTTGCCATTCATATCAATCTGACCTCCAGTAATACTGAGGGACAAAGGCACAAACCATTGGCAGGCCAAAGCTAAAATATAAATGCCCAAATACCTAAGCAGAGCCCTTGAAAGTCCTGTGTCAAATAACCCAAACCAAAAAGGTCACTTGATTGCCATCTTAAGTAAATTGACATTATGTATTATGTATCCTGAAGGTGTCTAGGATGGTACCAATGCTTTCAATGCACAATACACTTCCACAGACCAGCCTGACAAATCCAAGCTAAACAGCCTGGGCATTTTGCTTTTATTCTGTCCACTGAATGATTTCTGAGCTTTCAGGTTTTTTTTCTAAATTTCTAATAAAGCTTTAGGAAGGTTCCAATTTGTTTCAGCTTATTTTTAACTAAAAAAGCCAGCACATTTCTTCAAAGCAACAGGAACTGAATTGGTTCCTGCATTTTCAAATAATATTCAGTTTAATGGAAAATAAATTGATTTCAATGAAGAAAATGTTGGTATACAGTTCTTGCATGCACCTTAATTCTTTTTGGGTGGGCTGAAGGTGTTCAGTATGTGCATGACGTATTTTTCATTAATATATTTTCACTATATTCCTAAATTCCTCTACCACTTTTTCACTTTTAATAGGGCTTCTATGGGTCAAGAAAAATGGATGCGGTGGCTCAGTTGCTGAGACACTGAGCTTGTTGGCAGTTCAGCTGTTTGAATCCCTAGCACTGTGTAACAGGGTGAACTCCTGTTACTTGTCCCAGCTTCTTCCAACCTAACAGTTCGAAAGGATGTAAAAATCAAAGTAGAAAAATAGGAACCACCTTTGGTGGGAAGGCAACAGCACTCCATGCGTCTTTGGCATTGAGCCATGCCGGCCACATGATCACGGAGACGTCTTTGGACAGCACTGGCTCTTCAGCTTTGAAACGGAAATGAGCACCACCTCTAGAGCCAGAAATTACTAGCACACATGTGCGGGGCAACCTTTACCTTTACTTTATGGGTTAAGAAGTGTGAAGAGCAATAATGGTTGAAGACCGGTGAAGACATGTAATAAAAACCCC
This sequence comes from Rhabdophis nuchalis, assembly GCA_039707465.1. Classification (NCBI taxonomy): domain Eukaryota; kingdom Metazoa; phylum Chordata; class Lepidosauria; order Squamata; family Natricidae; genus Rhabdophis; species Rhabdophis nuchalis. The sequence goes on along the minus strand of CM077643.1, from coordinate 119,177,781 downwards.
ACTTGACCTCTTTGTTATCTTGCAATAAGGAAATAAGCCTGAACAGACTACACTTAATTTTACAGATGCAACTAACCGAATCTGACTTTGAACTTCACCAAAATAGGTACATTATGTGAAATTTAACTGTCTTTTGGCTTTCATGAACATTGCTTCCCCTAAATTGGTTGGTTAAATTCAGTTTCACTGTACAAAAATAAATTCTAAAGCACCAGAAAACGGTAGACATTTTTGTTTCTGAAGATAGCAACAATCTAGGTCCTATCAAATGTTGATTCATATGCCTCTTAAACAACAGTGGACAAGCAAAATTGCTACGCACAGAAGAAAAAACTAAGGACTTGCTTGTAAGAAAAATGTTATTAAAAAATCTACTAGAGTCATGATGGTGCTGAAGGATCATGTACCAGAAAAATATTTTTAAGATATAGTAGTACAGCTTTTTCCCTGTTCAGCAAACACAAGTTATCTGCTTTATAGTGTTCTCTGAAACAATCGTCCAAACCACTCTATAAGTCTTGACATTCTTATAGATATACTTGAAATGAAATGCAGGATATCTGTCACATTTTGAAAACTGTTTTTTTTTTCTTTGACATTGGTGTGGCTGACCAGCATCGGACAGTTTTCTTCTAGATTACAAGAAGGCACCACATGCCTCTTTTAAGTAACTAAGCAAATTGGCACACTCTTCAGCAAATTGCCAGAGAGGTGATCTTAAAATAGCTACACTTTCCAGTTAATTTACTAAACTGGCCTTCTACAGTTCATTATTTTTACTTTAAACATTAAAAACAATCTTATTGCATGAATCTGCAACTAGCTTCTAGAATGTTTCATGTATAAGTGTATACTTCTCCATTTACTGGAAAGCCATTAGGCTAGATGCCAAATAAATATATGTTTTGGATGAGATCATGTCCCAATAAACAAATGGCCTTTTTAACAGGGACAGGGGGAGCGGAATATGGAAATCCTAATAATAATATGACTTGGAGTGTTTTTGTTAACTTTGGCTGATGAACGAGCTACATCCTATGCTGAAAAAAAGAGACCTAGCTACCATTATTTATTTTCTTATGACAACTTGAATACATTATTTCAATTAATGCTGTGTGAACTTGTTCCTAAAGGTTGATTGACACCTCTGTTGTTTCAGCCTGCAGCCACTCTTCTTTTTTCCCCCTTGGGAATATAAAACATTTTTAAATAATGTTTCAAATACTACAGAACATTTAGAGAATGGCTGTACCTTATGATGAAAAAATCATTAACAATTACTTTTAGATGCTAGATAATTAATTTGCAGCAGAAATGTTCTGAATTGGTCCTGTACTATGACTTATTTTTCATTATGTAATGAAAATGTCATCTTCCCTTCCCTTCCTCCTCCTCCTCTTCCACAAACAAGTGAAATCTGATTATAGGTTGTGTAAGTAGAAGCTTTGGCTGATGGGAAAATCTAAGTGCAGGAGGAGTAATATTAACTGGGCTTGTTTAAATAAATGTAATTTATTTGTAACAAAATGTAAATTAAGAGCCAGGGGTTTCTACGATTGTTTTTATTCCCTCTCTTTTATTACTTTATAAGTAACTTAAGGTAGTGAACATTCATCATACTCCTTCCTCCTCCTATTTTCCACACAATGATTCTATGAGGGATATTGGGCTGAGACAGAATGAGTGGGTCAAAGTCATCCAGCCAGCTTTCATGCCCAAGGCAGGACTAGAACTCACAGACTACTGGTTTCTAAGAAAGCCCTGGGAAACCATGAGGTCTTGTCTGGCTTGGACACAAAGCCAGTTGAGTGACTTTGGACCACTCATTCTATCTTAGCCTTGGGAGGAAAGCATTAGCAAACCACTTCTGAAATATTGCCAAGAAATTGCAGCAATTTGTTCAGCAGTCACAAGACGACAACACCAACTCCAAGGATCAAAAATAAAGAAAATAAAAAATTAAATTAAAATTTTGCTTGGCCACAGCATAGCACTTGGAGCTTATTCATCTAGTATCACATTTAACATGAGTAGGGTGTTATCTAACTTGAAGTGTTATCTCTATGATTATTACCTCTTCAGACTAGTGGTGGGTTTCAAATTTTTTAGAACCTACTCTGTAGGTGTGGCCTATTTTGTGGGCATGGCTTGGCAGTCATATGACAGGGTGGGAGTGGCCACCTTTTAAAATGTGGTGAAACTCATTTAACAATGCTCTTGCTTAGCAACCAAAATTTTGGACTCAATTGTGATGATAAATTCTTTCTTTCTTTCTTTCTTTCTTTCTTTCTTTCTTTCTTTCTTTCTTTCTTTCTTTCTTTCTTTCTTTCTTTCTTTCTTTCTTTCTTTCTTTCTTTCTTTCTTTCTTCCTCTCTTTCTTTCTTTCTTTCCTTCCTTCCTTCCTTCCTTCCTTCCTTCCTTCCTTCCTTCCTTCCTTTCCTTTCTTTCCCATTGGGTCACTGGCAGCGACAGGCCAGATTTACTTCCAGGTACACCAGTGGAACCCCCTCTCACCGGTTCTCTAAATTTCACCAACCAGTTCTCATGAGTAGGTGCGAGCCTGCAGAAACCCACCACTGCTTCAGACCAACTTCAAGTTAATGACAATCTTTTAAATGGCTCTGTTTTCATTTTGAATTAAAACAAACTCTGAATATGAGAGCTGTGTGTGTTTATACTTTTCTATAGGACATGGATTACATATCTGATTTCAATGGAAAACATGGAAAAACTAAATAAATCTTTCTTTAATAAAGTCATACTGTAGTGCCTTATTTAGCATTTCAGATTTTATGTGTTTGTTTCTTCTATTGAGAATGTGTATTATTGAACTACATGCTTTGTGATGAAAGCATAGCCTTTCAAATTTTGGGAAAGTGCTGGATTTAACCTATAAAATCCTATATGAGTCACAGCCCTCTTCAGAACTGCCATGCCCAATAGCATCTTCACATGAAAATATATTTGAGATGCCTCATTTTAGAAAATGAGATAGGGCAGGCACCAGAACCTACTGTATATTTCTTAGTAATGGCCACTGCTTTTTGAAACGGTCCCCTTCCAGAAACAAGATCCTAAAGATTTTTAAGGGAGTAGTAAAGACAGTTTTGCTATGAGGTTCCTTACAAATAGGAGAGTTGGAGACTTATTGTTTAAATTGGTTTTTATGCTAATTATTTTGTTTTACTCCTCTTTGTACTTATCTTTTTAACCACCCAGAGTCTATTATGATTCTAGCAATATACAAAATAGTTAAATAAACAAAAAAAGGCACTTCCAGAGTGTTCAAGAGAGGGTAATTTCATGTATAGGCTGATTTAGTAAGTGAGGTGACAGAGATTTTCTTCGAATGATCCCAAGAAAAGTAGTACTCTTAATTTTGCCCACATGAATGCAGCCGCGCGGGTGATCATGGGAATCTCAAGACATTCCCACATAACACCACTCCTGCGTGAGCTACACTGGCTACCTGTGACCTGCCGGGTGCGTTACAAGGTTTTGATGACCATATTCAAGGTGCTCCATGGCACGGGGCCTAGCTACCTTCGAGACCGTCTACTACCCCATACATCCGTTCGACCGACTCGCTCCCAGGGAGAGGGTCTTCTCCGGGTGCCGTCGACCGGGCAATGCCGGTTGGCGGCTCCCAGGGGAAGGGCCTTCTCTGTGGTGGGCCCTACCCTCTGGAATGGCCTACCTCCCGATCTTCATTCCATCACAGATCTCCGCTTGTTTCGCCGGCACTTAAAAACTTACTATTTTCACCTGGCCGGCCTAGCATGATCTACTCCACACCCATTGTTTTTATAACAAATCAAAATTTTAATTTATGGGTTTTTAAATTTAAATTTATTTTAAGCAGGGTATTGATTTAATTTAGTTATTATTTAATAATATTTTGTATTTATGTATATTTATTTTAAATCTCTTCGCCGCCCCAAGTCCCTTTGTGGTGAGATGGGTGCGGGTTACAAATGTGAAAAATAAATAAATAAATAAATGAAGGAATTGCTACCCTTTGTTTCTATGGAATGAAAAAATACAGTTGTTAAATCTACACACAATTAAAACTCTCATTGTCATAAACTGAGTGAAACAATACATCATAAGTAACAATTTTTGAGGTACCTCAATTGGACTAACAATATGTCCAAAATATAGGACACCTGAGAAAATGAAATTGGGGGAAATTGTGGCTACATCAATATTTCTGGCTACTGCTGGACTGCTGCTGTGGTCACATGATCTTCATATTCAATTTTCTGTGACAGTTTTCCAAGCACCCTCACAATCCATCACTCCATCCCCCACCCAGCAGCAGATATTTACCTGCTAGCTGATCTTGGGCTTTCAATTTCCTGCTAGCTTCCCCAGTGACTTTCTCACTGAAAGCCTCCCACAAGCAAAGTAAATGGGAAAGTTGGCAGGGGAGGGAGGGAGGGAAGGAAGGAAATGACAGAATGACAAGGAAGGAGGGAAGGAAGGAAGAGGAACAGTGAGGGAAGGAGGGAGGGAGGGAGGGAGAGAGAGAGGAAGGAAGGAAGGAAGGAAGGACATGAAGGAAGGAAAGAGGGAGGAGGGAGGGAAGATTCCTGATGCTTTCTGCCAGCTTCCAAAGGGAAAGTTAATGGGAAAGCTGGGAGGAAACCAGAAGCTATTTCCACTGCTTTTTTGTCCACTCATCATCATTCCATTTCTCTGTTTAGGTAATAAAATCTCTCTGAAACAATGACTCAATGGAGCATGGGTTTTATAGTATATTATTATGGGGAGGACAATCTACCTTAAACTTTTGATACTGCCTAGTCTTATTCATTCATAGGGACATTCAAAGTATGAATCATCAAATGATATACTATCCACCAAAAGCTTCATAATATCCAAGTTATATTTTTAGATACAGTTCATTCGCATAACAGAATGAGAATTGTAAGTTATCCATAATTTTAAAAAAAACATTTTCTGTAACCTAGCATTCCCAAAATTATAACTCCCACCTCATGTAAACTGATGATGATGTGAGTTATAATCTAACAAAGGAGTCCCCATCAACTGGGATATGGCCCAATACTGGGCTGTGACTGCTTCAGACTTTGGAAGTGCAAGCAGTGTGCGAGCAGTGTGTAAGTACGTTCACATACACTCCATTTGTGCAAGTGGCGGCTACGTATGCCTGCCACTCATGCAAATGGAGCTGTGCATTTACTTGCCTGCCACTCATGTGAAACTATTCCCTCTCTACCTCCGCCAGTCTGCAAAGCTGGAAAGGTTGAGGAACTTTGGTCTAACACAGTGATAACACACCTTTTCGCCATCGCATCCCAAAAGTGGAGGACACGAAAGGGGATCAAGCATGTGCGTGCCCTCCTCTGTGCATGTGTGCATTATCCATGTGCATGACCCTCTTCCTCCCCCACACTTTTGGCAGGCAATGGCACAGTGGACCCATGTGTTGCCCTCCCCAGGCTCCAGAGGCTTTCTGGCAGTCTGAGGAGGGTGAAAACGACCTCCCCTGCCCCCTGCAGGCCCTCCAGAGGCCTGAAATGGCCTGTTTTCAGACTTCTGGGTTGCCTGTAGGGTCATTTTTCTCCAGAGAGAAGAACACGCAAACCGGATGTCCGTTCTCGAACTTTCAATTTGTGCATTGGGTTGTTATTTTCCCTCTGGAGACCTCAGGGAAGGGCAAAAAGTGGCCAAAAATGAAGGCCGAAATTAACTGGCCATAAGCCTCACCTGCCCTAAGAAATGGCTCCATGTGCCACCTGTGGCATGCATACCATAGGTTCATCATCACAGGTCTAATATATCTGGAGGGCAATAATTGAGGGGAAACCTTGCTATGCTCATGATCAAGTTCCCAAGAGTAGAACTAATATTTCACTGAAATTATTAGCGGATTGTGTTCTATGTTACAAATCTATCCATAACTCCATAAATAATACTGATTTCTCCACTCAGCATTAAAAATATTACTATTATTACCCGAAGGGATGCTGGTGTTCTGGGAAGGAGGAAGAATGAGAATTAAAACAGTTGCTGAGGCGCAAGCCTTTATTAAAAAAACATTCCTCTGTCCTGGGTGAAGATCCAGGGGGGGCGGAGGGGGCCACGGCCTCGCCCACGGGGGACCAAGCAGGAGAAAAAGAAGATACAATTGCCAAAAGACTTAGATCAAAAAAATGATTTTGCTTGCTTTTCTTTTTTCTTATTAACTTTTTTTTTCTATTTTTTTTTATACCAGGATGTTTGTACATGTCTGCCATCTCAGAATTGGAAATGTAATATGTAATACGTATACACTGGTCTTTATCGTGTAGTATTTTTTTTTGATAAATTTGTTTACTATTGTTTTATTATGTAGCCCGGGATGGGCCAAGGACTCTGACGCAAAGGTTCTCAAAATGTTTCTGTAACCCTTACCCCACCCATCAGAAAATTGTTAAAACTCAATAAAACTTTTTCAAAATAATAAAAATATTACTAACACTGATTATATAGGAAAAATAAGATGCCATCTGTTCGTTGTCCTTGAAACAGTGTCCCACTGAACTAGAGAACATTTTGTTGACATCCATTCGGTGATAATAAACTCAGGACTGCAGGTTTTTAAAGGAAAAAAAATGGGTTCAATCATTCTCCAGCAAAGACATCTTAAAGGCTTTGAATGTTATCATTAATTATCCAGAGTTTTATTTTGTAAAGACACAAACCAATGAGCATCGTATTTATTACACTTTCTTTCTCTCATCACTTCTCCTCAAATAGAAGCGGAAGAAAAACCATCACCGATAAGCAGACTGAAGTAAAATTAAACATCTGTTTATAAAACAAACCAGAGGACCACTGACAGCTGTAGCGGAATGGCAAATGTTCCACAGCTGCCAGGCTCCTAAATTAACCATGATATTCATTTACAAACAGCAAATAACTAGGAAATGATGGAGCTCTGCCTTTTTACTGCTTGCAATGCAGATGAATGAAGGATTCATTTCAAGAGGGGATCGAAAAGGACAGATCTGTAAAGGCCAGCGCTTGTTCCCATTAAAATCAACTTAAAACTCCTTTTGGTGTGACTGAGCTTATAAATCAGATCTTAGCCCTTGATAATTCAGAGAATTTATCTTACAATGACTCCCACTATTACTTTCGTTCAAAGTATTTCAGAGCTAACCTAGCCATAATTGTTCACCTCTGGAGATACTGAATGGTTTTAAAATGCTGAAAATGACACTTTGTGAAAAACAAAGACCATTACTTAAGAAATATGCATATACATGAGCTGTGCTTTTACTTTTCTTTTATTACTTTCCAGATAGTCATGTATATTTATTTAGCAGAGCTCCTAAATCCTTCCTAGTGAGCTCTTAGGCTTCAGTAATAAATAGGAGCAGCATGACAATATGCTTGAGTTCTTCAGCCCTGTAATTAATTAAAGAGGGGCAACTTATCATGATCATCATAATCAGCTACTCAACATTGTTAGAAAAACAGTTTCCAACTTGAAAACATGATTAAATTCTGAAATTCAGTAAATTGGTGTCTGCTGGACCTGGCATACTATACTTGTCATTTAAATACTTGTACATCTATATCCTTTTAAATATATGAAGATTGGATGGGTTAATAATATATCTTTATATTATCAAAAAAGTATTTACTTTTCTTCAGTATAATTTTTCATACCTGTTTAGACAGAGTTAGTATCTCACTTGCTCTTCTACCCTGAAAAGTTACTACAAGCCTCAAAGTAAGCCAAGAATAAACTTGGAAACCTAACTTGTTTTCTTAATTAACTTTGTTAGGTTTTAGAAATGTTCATCAAATCCCCATCTGGAACTGTCATGTGAACTTCATGGATAGTTCTTCCAACTTTATTGCAGGTGTTTCAACTGGTTGAAAGAAGAAATCTATAATAATCACCTGGTTAAATCAAATGAATCAAACCAATGAATTTATCAAGCTGTTGCTAGTAATTATATTTGGTGGGTCACTAATAATGTTGATGAAGAGTTTACTGCATTCAACTCCGTTTGGAAGCCATTAGATAGAATAAGGAGAGTACGATTTTCTTTTCTGAACAACTTCTTGCAACTACACTGTATTTTAAAAGAAGAATTGCTTTAAAAAAAAACACCCAACATCTAAATCAATGCTTCCAAATCAAGTCGACAATAGCAATAGCATTCACAATAATATTAGTAGAATAAGCAATGGAACAATTGCTACTTACCCCTACTTTCAACCCACTCACCCCAGTTAGCTATCATCAGGTAGACTTGAGGGACAGGGTCTTCCCACTTGATTCTTTCTTTAAAGAGAGAGAGGTGCTTTTTCCTAATCTTGCACTAGTCTAAGGCAGTGATGAAATCTAATCCCCCCTGTTCTGTGGGCATGGCTTGTGGGAGGATCATGTGACTGGGTGGGTGTAGCCAACTTTTTTTTTCAACTTCAGCTTTTTTTAAAGCTTTTTAAAGGATTTTCCCCCTGGTTCTACCAAAGCAGGAGGGAAAAATACTTTAAAAAGTGGGGAAAATGCTTCTGATGTTCGTGTGGCTCACAGCTGAGCCATGCAATTGTCGGAAGCTTTCTTTTTTACTACCAGTTTGCAGAACCAAGGACAATCATCCCTACTGGTTCAGCCGAACCGGGCTGAACCAGGAGGATTTCACCCCTGGTCCAGGGGTCTTCAAACTTGGCAAATTTAAGACTTGTGAACTTCAACTCCCAGAATTCCTCAGCTAGTCATGTTGGCTGCGGAATTTGGGGAATTGAAGTCTCCAAGTCTTAAAGTTTGGAGACCCCTGCACTAGTGGTTAGTCCTTTATGGTGTGAAATTGATCCTTGAGATACAGTGAAAACCAAAACAAAGGAACCCATCTTTCTCATTAGTCATTTCACTTCCTATATTGTACATCATATAAAGGTGATAGTGATCAAAAAATGCTGCTGTCTTTAGCCTTAGTGACCTACTCAGTTCTTACCCTCATTGAATATGGAGTTTCTCTGGGAACATTCACAAACTTTCCATTTGCAAACTTTAGCCTTTATGTTTGGAAGGCAGTAAAGTCAGAACTTCTGAAATGTGCTAGAAGGGGGAGGTCAGTGTGTCTTTACATAAAGGCAATCATTGAACCTCGAGCTTTTAAAATATCTTTTCATCACCAGCTGGTTCATCTTCCACATCCAAACTCTCAGGGGAGGAACAATTAACAATTTAATATGGAAGGAAATACTATTTGGGGAGCTGACAAAGCAAAGCTCTAAAAGATCTTCATGGTATTAACTTCTGAAGCCTGCATATATTTTGTTTTGCAAACATTCAGATTGGTGTTCCAGCTGCACAATTTCCCAAAGGATTGTGACTTTTAAAAATGCATGTAAATGATGTTCTAAATCTGCCAAATCTCTAATTTGGCAGATTTTATGTCCTTTTCAAGTTTTTCAACCGTCACATCCAAAAAGAGACACATGAATAAATCAGAAAAGGAATATTTATGCTGAAAGAAGCAAATTATGTACTTTGCCTTTAAAAAAGAATAAAATATGTTCTTTTCCAGTTTTACATGTGCACAATTTCTACCAAGACCAGGTTTCCAAATTACATTGTGCCAAGTATAATTTGACATTTTAGAAGAACACATTATTGGAAGCAAATCAACGAACACAATACAGGTTTCATATATGATGGAAAACTGAAATTAATCAGGAAATAAATGTATAATATTTTAATAAATCTTGCTATACAAACATAAGATGGCTGAAATTGAAATCTCAAGTGCTTTTAATTTAAATACCATTTCTAAAGCTCATAACTACTTTCAAAAATTATTTAAGAACTCAATTTAAAATACAAAAATAAATTATAAGAATGCAGAGAATTGAATTCAATGATATCATTTTGCTACTTGAAGCATTTTCTCCTGAATCAGGAGAGGCAAAACCATTCTCTGAAGACTTCAGATGCCTCAAATGCCTACTGTGGGAAGATCTCTCAAGCTAGTTAAGTTTATTTTTTGGGGGGGGGAAACTAGAAGCTGGAAAAGAAAGTTCCAGTTTGCAGGGACAAATTTTGTGCAATACTGGGTTATTAGAAAACAGCCGAGTTGACCCACCAGTGTCTATAATAATCACAAAATTAGATGCTCTCATTGAAGTGTTGAATTCTTGGTTGAAGTATGCTACCTCTGAGTTACCTAATCCTACAAAATGGATTGATGCTTATCAAAGAGCTATACGGATTATAACATCATGACTGTGTCCCAACTATTCATGAGTCATCCTTGGACCTCAAGAAGCCCTAGGCTTGTTTTATTAGGATGGGTATATCTTTATTCATTCTTCAGAAATGCGTGGTTTATTTCTTTCCCATCACGGCACATGTTTTCTTCATTTTATTAAGATTGCTTACAGTCGGTGTTCAGGCTAGGGTTTGGGATTGAAGCAGCATTGATAAAAGTAATAAATGGCTACATGGCACATATGACACCATTATTTAGTTAAGTGTACTGGCTGCCAGTGTGTTTCTGGGTGCAATTTTAGGTGCTGGTTATCACCTTTAAAGCCCTAAATGGCTTGGGACTGAGTCTTTTTCTAAGACTTTCTACTCATCCAATTTGATCAAATAGACTGGGCAACATGCAGATCCCATCAGCCAAAGTGTATCAACTGGACATTTTCTGCTGTAGCCCCTGCCTTATGGAACATTCTCCCCTCAGAAATGAGAATGTTCAAAACCCTGTTGGCTTTTTTCAAAGCTTTAAAAACTTAGTTATGCACCTAGGCCTGGGACACAGAATGTTCTAAGAGACCTATTTCTTGGCTTTACTATTAGTTGTTTAATCATTGGGCTGCTGGTGATTTACTTATTTTATTTTGTGGATGTTTTTATTGTTTCAATTCTTTTTAATTCTCTTTATTATTTATTATTTTAGAACTATAAGTTGCTCAGAGTCACTTGGTTGAATTGGGTGGCTATAGAAAATGAATGAATGAGTGAGTGAGTGATGAATGAATGAATCTTTCCAAAACATGTTGTATATTGATTAAAAGAGCACAGGAAATGGGTACTTTGAAACTCTCTGAAAGTGATATGCTTCAAAGACCTCTATACTTTATACTGACAAGGACTCAAAGAGTAATGGATGCAAATAAAATATATGTGAGTATGTTTACAGAATAAGAGTTCATCCCTATCTAACCCAGCATTTTGTTGTCAAAGTGGCAAACAAATGCTTATAGGAAGCTCACTAGGAAATAAATGTAATACTATTTAATTTCATCAGTCACTTCCTCGGTATTCAGAATAGTAAAAACTCTGACACTGAATTTAGTAATATAGTCAAACTTAGTGATATAACCATCATGTTTTATAACATTAGGGATTATCCGCAACTTTTTACAGAGGTTTGTTAATTATATTTACATCCTGTCTTTTAGCTAAGGTCACATCCTTAACACTCATAGAGAACAGCCCTGTGAGATAGGTTGAGGAGGGAGGGAGAAAGGGAGTGTGTCAGCCTCTGCTTCACTTACTTGCTGTCGGCTGCCATAGAAACGGGGAGGGTGGGGGCATGGTATTTGGGATGGGAATAAATGGTACAGGGGTAATATGGAAAAGGGAGTTTTCTTCTCACCATTTTCGGCGCATGCTGGTGGCCGATTTTTGGACCTGGTCAAGGCCAATCATCCTGCATACTAACCTGATGATGCTTCCTGGAGATGCAACCCACATGACACCTAAGGGAGTTGGAGATTGGACAATGGGGGGAGGGTTGTTGGAGGGAGGGGACTGGGCAAAAGTTTGATATGTATGGGTTTGTACCTTTCTGGCTCAGATCTTGCTTTACTTCACTGCTATCTTTTCATAACCAATAAAAGTACTTTTTAACTCCACAAACAATGGAGTTTGGAGTTTTCTTTCTTGGTTACTGAAGGAGGCATGCCTGACAGAGAGAAAGGTTGGTCTAAACCAGGGGTGGGCAAACTTTGCAACTTTAAGTCTGAAGAACTTCAGCTCCCAGACTTCTCCAGCCAGCTTTGCTGGAGAAGAACTCTGGGAGATGAAGTCCTTCAGACTTAAAGTTGCAAAGTTTGCCCACTCCTGGTCTAAACTTATTAAGGGGATTTTCATACTGTAGCCCAGGTAAAACCAGAACCTGGATCTTCCTAGTCATAGTACAATACTTTCACCACTATATAAATTGTTTCTGAAAACAGACTAAAATTGACAGCTTTTGTATATGCAGTCACTGAGCATGATGGCATCTAATTAACTACATTATGATTCTAAAACAAAAAATGTGGATGTTTTTCCAGAAATAAGATATAGGACTTTTGCCTAAACACAACTATTTTCATAGCAGTTTTTTTAAAAAATTGCTTTTCTTAATATCATGAGCATTTTCATATTTGCCACAAAAGATGAGAATCATAGTGTCCAGAATTTGCAATCATTTAATGGCAACAGCAATAGGGGAAAAGGGCTTACTCTAAACCCTGTAATTTTGTTGTGTTCAAAGCTTTACACAACAGAAATAAAAGCATTAATGATGTTAAATCTGTTTCAAAAGAAAAGTAATAATTGCTATGTACTAGGCTACCCGTGCTCTATGTCATAATATATTTTAATCTCTAAAAAGTTACAATGATTGTAATCTTTATCCTTGATAGGCTTTATTCCTTACATCAAGCAAAGACATAAGATCATTTTAACTCCATAAGAAATTTAATTTTTAGAAGAAAGTCCATGTTTCTTCATTTATAAATCCTGGGCTATGTGAAAGGTTAGCATTATAGCCAAAGCATTTAGGAACAGGACCCTCAGGCATGGTTGCATCTGAAGCTTTAGGAAAGCTCAGCAGTTCTATGGACATGAAGTAGCCAACAACTTTGAACCACAACAGCAATTTGGAGATCAAGCATTTTATGCATTTATTCATGATTGCATTTACAGCCCACTTTCTTCTGAGAGCTCAGTGAAGCCTACAAGTGTTTCTCTCCTAAATGTATTCCTACAGTTGCCTATGAAGTAGAAGAGTTCTTGTTCATTCTATCAATCTGGCAAAGCCAATGGCACACATTTCTTTCATTCTTGTAATTCGCTCTTGTAATTTGCTGGCTCAGTAGCCATTCATTCTTGATCCTCTCTCTTCTAAATTTCCCAGATATTCTTCTTATGTACCTCTTTCCCACTATATTTAATTTTACTTTGTGTTCATTTCTACTGAACAAGCCAACTCTTACTTACGTATACTAACACAGTAGAATTATGAACTTCTGCAGACATTTTTAGTTATTTCAAGAAACAAAGCACACTGCCCACTATCTTTCTACCAGGATCTTAAATTTTGGCTATCCATTTTCCCATTTTTGGTAAATATTCTACCAAGGTTTGTAAAGTGATACATTGCTGTGGGTTTTTTTAAACCATTTATGCATAATGTATGATTTTACATTCCGTTTTCCAAACTAAATTCAACTATCTTGGTCTCTGACACATTAATTTTCAGATCCATATTCCTCAGTGCACCCTTCATTTTATTTTAGCATTCTCTGCCACTCTCATTCTGAACTAGCAACATGACATCATCTGCACACAAAAGTACATGCAGATCCTTGCCCCTAACCAGCACACCTATAATATTAACACTCCTCCTTATACATTTATCACAAATGCATCAAACAACCTAGGGAACTGTCAAATACTTGTCTTACTGTCTACACATTGTGGAAACTTTCTCTATCTATTCCATTTTTCTCAAGTATGATTTACTTTCATCATAGCCCATGTTTATCACATTCAGCAACCAACCTTAAATGGCTACTTAAAAAATGTTTGGGTCCAACAGAGAGAAAAATATTGGATTTACAAATGGAATTGGATCATGACTTAAATATTTTTTTAAAGATATATACATAAATAATAAATCAAAAGGAAGATGGATGATACACACACACACACACACACACACACACACACACACACACACTGGACTATAAGGGGTTTCCTAAAGGTACTTTCCTGGAACTACTAAAGGGCCTTTGATAAAGATGACAAGGATTTTGAGAGAAGAGACAAAAAGATTATGAGAAACCAAATATTAAAACTTTATTTGTGGGAGTCACTGGTAGAAAGTGGAGAAAATACAGATTATTTGATTTGATTTGATTTGATTATGGCTAAAACAATGATTTGTTCTCTCTTATTATAATTTTTATTGGAATTTGATTATGATACTTATGTTTGGTAATATTTTAATGGGTATAATGGATTAATTTGCAATGTCATTTTTTTAATTGTTAATTGGGATTGATTTTAATTATTTGAAGAGTACTATGAGGAATTTACTTAAATTGAAATGGAGATGTAAATATTTAATTTGTTATCTCTGAACCTTTTCTGATTAATAAGAAGAATTCAAGATTTAGAAATGGGTTTATTAAAAAATGGGGTGAGGCATGGAATAAAGTATATGCTGTGTTTTTGCATAAGATTTTATATTAATAATAATAATAATATTTAATTTTGTATACCGCGTCCTCTCCCCAAGGGGACTCGGAGCGGTGCACAGGGAAATTAAAACATATAAAATATATACAAACAATAAATACAATAAATAAAAGCAGATTAAATTGATCGTCCCTGCGCTAAAAACCCCATTAAAACTAAATTCCCTAAACACCCCAGAGGTAGAGACTAACCAAGGCCGGCCAGACAGAAAAAGTGTGTTTTTAGTTTTCGACGGAAGGAGCGGAGGTCCGTAGTTGTTCTAATGTCGGGGGGGAGGTCGTTCCAGAGGGCTGGGCACGCCACAGAGAAGGCCCTTCCCCTGGGCGTCGCCCGCTGACACAGTCTAGTGGACGGCACCCGGAGAAGTCCCTCTCTGTGGGAGCGGATCGGCTGTGAGGATGTCTGGGGCAGGATCCGATCCCGCAGATAGCTAGGTCCCGAGCCATATTACTTTTACTTGTTTAATACAATCCCAAAAAACATAATTGAAAAAATCTATAACAAATAAAAACTACCCAGCTTGCTCTATCTTTTAGTGGGATCTATTTCATGTTTCCAAGCTACATGAGGTTATTCAAAAGGTGCTTTTTCAAAACACAACTGGACATCAATCAAAATAGAGCTGGAAGGGATCTTGGAGGTCTTCTAGTTCAACCTTCTCCTCAACTCTGTGCAGCCTTTTCTTAAAAATCTCAGTAATGAAGCCTGCACAACTTTTGAAGGCAAGCTGCTCCACTGATTAATTGTCCTCATTGATAGAAAGTTTCTCCTTAATTTCAGGTTACTTCTGCCTTAGCTTCCAACCATTATTTCTTGCCTGCCTTCTGATGCTTTCAAAAATAAGTTGATCCCCCTCTTTATTGTGGCAGTACCACAAATACTGGAATACTGTTATCATGACAGTCCTAGTCCTTCTTTTCTCTAGACTGGCCATAGCCAATTCTTGCAGCCGTTCTTCATATGATTTCGTCTCCAGGCCCTTAATCATCTTAGTTGCTTTTCTTTGCACTTTTTCCAAACTTTCACCATCTTTTTTGTAACAAGGTGACCAAAATTAGATACATTATTCCATTTGTGGTCTTACTAAACATTTATAAAGCAGCACTAATATTGCACATGATTTTGATTCTACGCCTCTGTTTATACAACCAGAGATGTTATTAGCCAAGAAGCTTCTTGGATAAGAAGCAAAGTGTCTTCAAGGGAAAAAAACAAACAAAGTCCAGTTGCCTTTGGAAAAAGCACCTTTGGGACCACCATGATATGGATAACTGAGAATCTCCGTACTGTAGACATACATGAGGCTATGGGGCAGAAGCTCAGAGGCAACCTTTGCTTGTTGTGATCCTGAAGCTATTGAATAACTTGCTCCCTAATCTCACTTCTTTGCTAACTTTCAGAAGTTACTGAAGATTACTCACTTCTTTGTTAATTTTCAGAAAGGCAGTCAAATATTCAGTTCTGCTGGGCCTCTGGGAATTAGGGATTTGATTGCCTATTTACTGTATTATAAGTATTATTTTGGGGCTTTTCACAGATAATATGGATTTTTATGTTGAATTGTCTTCGTTGTATTGCTATTGTTGAAAACTGCCCAGAGACTTCAGATAAGGCAATATATAAATAAATATTATCTTGTTATCATAGCATACAACATTCTCTCTCTCTCTCTCTCTCTCTCTCTCTCTCTCTCTCTCTCTCTCTCTCTCTCTCCCCTTCTGCAGACACCTACATGCAAAAAATATATATGCAGAATTTCTTCACTGCAAATTATCTGAATACAGTCTTTTGTGCAGTAAGAAGTAGCAAAAAGCCATACATAATGTTCATGCCCCCATTATAACATTATACATTATTAGTGTGGAATCATATGGACCATGCAGAAATCATGTTACACAGGAGATAACGTGTATGTGTTTATAGTATGTCTCTATGTGAGTTGAAGACCAATGTCACATCATACAGTATACCAGGATTAGGATTGCAACACTGCATTTGAGCCATGGTGGCGCAGTGGTTAGAATGTGGTATTGCAGGCTAACTCTGCAACTACCAGCAGTTGGATCATGCCAGCAGTTCAATCCTGACTGGCTCATGGTTGACTCATCCTTCCATCCTTCCAAGGTCGATAGATTGAGGATCCAAATTGTGAATTTGTGTGAAGAAGCATACAAATATAAATACTATTGATGCTATAATAGCTATTGCTATTTGCCATCATGCAGATTTTGACCATCCCTATAAATGCTCCTGCAGCCAGGCATTTACTGAAATGTCAACTACCTGCAAATGGGGGAAGTGAACCACCCCATATTCCTTGAGCATGCAGAATTTAAAATAAAATACTAATTTTCTACAATTTCAGGTACACATCCATTGAGTCAAAGCTAAATCAACCTCATTCTTGATTATTATTTTAGTAAAATTACAGAGGTCCAGATCTGGTTTCAAAGCAGGGCAAATTGCCTGTATAACCCTCCCCCCCCCCCAATGTTTACAGGCATTCAAAGCATTAAATCTTCAGAATGATTGTTTCTGAGAGTCTCATAGTACAGCTAAGGTAAGGCTAAAAATCAGTGTAAAGTCATAAAGGACAATATATGCAGCAAACTATGCTTTCAATCATGCATTTAGACCAGTGGTAGTCAGCCTGGCCCCTACCGCCCACTAGTGGGCATTCCAGCTTTCCTGGTGGGTGGTAGGGGTTTTGTCTGATACTGAGTCACTTTACTTTTTTAAAAATCACCATTACTATGGAACCGGTGGACGGTTAGAAAATTTTACTACTAACAAAGATACAAAAGTGGGCAGTAGGTATAAAAAGGTTGACTATCCCTGATTTAGACCATAAATTTACTTACTTCAAAATTACACAGCCTGTGCCCAAAGAAGGAGCTGTCCAAAACACCTGAATGCGAGTCCTTCTCCTTGGTGTACTTTCTGTCACAGCCACAGGACAATTACTCATGAACTGTGTTTCTTCTTCATCTATGATCTACACAGAAAGAAGCAAAAGTTCATTAGAAACATCAACACCACCTATTTAGAAAGTGAATAAAAGTCCTTGACATTATATATGATGTAATCAGGATGATGTAATCAGGGAAGCTGGTTAGCTCAAAGCATAGAGGGACATGCCTCAAGTGCTGGAGAGCACCGGTTCAAATCCCTGTAGAAGAAGTATGGCCAGCTGAAGAGGGCTAAGGAGCCCGAAATGGATCCATCCTGGTCTCTTAATTAATTATTAATCATCCCTTAAAAATCTAACATATATATATAGTGTAAGGCGGGAAAAGACCCGACTACAACAAGACCAGCATACCTACACCCGTGAAATATATATATGATATTTTTTCTTAAGGTAATGTGCTTCTTTGGTTGAATTACTAATAGTGGAGCTCACCAGATCTGACAAAGTTCTATCAAGATCTCTTACAAGGAATTGAATATTTGAGTTTCTGGACAGTGGGCTACTCAAAAGCAAATAACAAAATGGATTTTATTTATTTTCTACCTTGATGTATATTTTCACATATTTCAGAAAGAAATTAAGGAGAAATAAAAGAAAAAAACACAATAAGAAAAAAGGAAAATGGAGGCAAAACCCTAAAAAAACCCTCAGCTTTACAGAAATCTGATCTGTAATGTGCCATTAAAAGTTAAATTCATTTCAATAATTACAAGAAGAAAATAATACAGTATGCATCATTGTTCTTATCTGAGACTATGGCTAGAATAGTACAAGCCACAGAGTATAATATGAAAAGGCACCCTATAATTCTGGTGGATTCAAGGTTGTGTAATATCCCTCAATCAGGTATAAATTATATTTTCATCACTTTTTCTTTTTTCTTTTACTAGAGTTTGAGCTAAGATGTATAAATCCTTCATTTCCAGAACTTGCAACTGGTAAATAAAAAGAGAAGAGAAAGAGCATTAGCTTATCTCCTTGAAATAAAAAACAATACCAGCTTCCATGTCATATGAATACAGAATCTAATATTTTTTTCAGTTTTACAGAATTGTAGAGTAGGAGGGCTTTTGAGGCCACTACTTAGCTCAGGAATCCAAACTAAAGCAACTCCAACAGATGCCTACCCAACTTCTTACATATATGTATCTAGAGAAAGGGGAACTTATCACTTTGTTGGTACCTGAGGAGAAAAGTCGTTTTGCTTTTAATTGCTGGATGTGAGCTGCCCAGAATCATTCCATGAAATGGGTGGCTGTGTAAGTGCTTGATAAAAAAAAATAAAGATTAGATAAGGCAAGGCAAGGCAAGGCAAGGCAAGGCAAGGCAAGGCAAGGCAAGGCAAGGCAAGGCAAGGCAAGGCAAGGCAAAGACAGGCAGGAAAGGAAAGGCAGGAGAGGAGAGGGGAGGGGAGGGGAGAGAGGTAGGGAGGGGAGGGGAGGGGAGGGGAGAGGAGAGGAGAGGAGAGGAGAGGAGAGGAGAGGAGAGGAGAGGAGAGGAGAGGAGAGGAGAGGAGAGGAGAGAAGAGAAGAGAAGAGAAGAGAAGAGAAGAGAAGAGAAGAGAAGAGAAGAGAAAATAATAAAAAATATATCAACTGCTCTTACTCTTAGGAAGCTTTTCCTACCATTAAATGCCATCCTGGAACTTAAAATCTCTTGTGGTCTGGAATGGCAATAAATGTGATCTGACTCTCCATCTGATCCTGCTGCTGATTCTTGAATTATGCAATTATCTCTGCCCCAGACATCTTTTCTCGTGGCTAAGCATATCTAATTTATTCTTACTGGTTATGCCAATCAGTCTGAAAGTTTGTTTACTCTTTCCTTTCTGTTTTAAAATTGCCATTTTACCTTTCGCACAAGTTTCAAGGTGATGAGTATTTAACAAAACATTAACTCTAAAATAACAACCGTAAGAAATGGCGTAAGACTAATAAACAACCAAAAATAGTACACTGATTCCCAAAGATAAGAAACATATATCCTAGGAACAAGCAACTAAATTCAGCCAGAAGGTTCAAATGAACAGAATATGCATGCATGCATGCATGCATGCATGCATGTATGTATGTATGTATGTATGTATGTATGTATGTATGTATGTTTGTATCTATCTATCTATCTATCTATCTATCTATCTATCTATCTATCTATCTATCTATCTATCTATCTATCTATCTATCTATCTATCTATCTATCTATCTATCTATCTATCTATCTGTGGTGGGTTCCTACCGGTTCAGATCGGTTTGGCCGAACTGGTAGTGGTTTGACAGCCTGGGTCACTGGAAATGGGAGCGACCCAGGCCTGCCATGCCCCCCAAACTGGTTTTCTGGGTGGCGCCATAAGTGCCGTCATCTTATTTTTTAGTTCTGTGCATGTGTAGAACAATTTTAAGTGTGCTGCGCATGCGTGCACAGCGCACACATGAGCGAACTGGCAGTAGTGCCTGCCGGAACCCACCCCTGGTATGTATATATGTATACATGTATGTATGTATGCTATTTTTATTAGATTTTATAATCATATGTCGTGGAAGCTGGTATTGTTTTTTACTTTAAGGAGATATGTCATGATTTGTACACCACAACAGAGAGGGAGTTCTCTTCTCTATCCATGTATCTTGAGTTAGAAGGTGGAGATTATCTCAGAAAGTTATTTTTAGAGAGGTTCAAACTGCCTCAAGTTTTAAGAAGCAAAGGTTTAATTGATTTAGAAATTGAAAAGACAGTCTGACTGCATTTGTATTTCTGCATTTGAAATGTAGTCATTACTTTATGTTCATGCTGAGACTAGTTGGTTTAAACATCAAAATACACTATGACATTATGAAATGTAGAAACAATACAATAATAATGGACAAAACCTAGTGGTAAAAGTGCATTATTATAACAGAGCTAAAATGACCTTGTATCTGCTCAGTGTTATGAATTAAAAGAGCAATTTTAAGATAATAGATTCAGAAGAGGTAGTAGATGGGAGTCTCAAAGTCGCTACAGAGTATCATAATAAATATGTTAAAGTTAATACATATTAATGTTCAATAATTAATACTGAAGTTAATAAATATTAACACATAAACGTTAATAAATATTAAATATTATGGGAAGCCATCCTGTTTCCTCCAGACAGTCTAGATTACAGCTCCTATATGAATGAGCATTAAGGTGAGAGCCAGGGGTTTTCTCACCAGAAAAGGCAATTATGTAAATATTCAAGAATGATTCAGCTTTAGGTTCACCAAGCATCCACTGAACTGGGAGAAAAGCAAGAAGAAAAAGCAATGGATTTTAACCACTGAATATAAGAGGGAGTCTGCATTCTTATGCTGGCAATGGGCAATCAGTTCTTTCATTTGGTTTCATTCTGATTTGCCATAAAGATTCTTATCTAGCCTAGCCACATCTATGAGACTTCTGCCAAGATCTTAATATAGGAAGTACACCAACTATGGCCAGGATGTCTGTGGAATAGTACATCCTGTAACATACAGTACTCTCTGTTTAATGGCCACGCATTCAACAAAGTTCAAGCTTATGACAACACTGAATTAGTGGTTGTTACAATTAGTTCTCATACACGCTGCTATTGCAGAGTCCCCACGATCAGAGTAACAGAGTTGGAAGGGACCTTGGAGGTCTTCTAGTCCTGCCAGGCAGGAAGTCCTATATCATTTCAGACAAATGATTGTCCAAACCCTTCTTAAAAACTTCCAGTGTTGGAGCATTCACAACTTTTGGGGGCAAGTTGATCCCCTGATTAATTGTTCTAACTGTCAAGAACTTTCTTCTCAGTTCTACATTGCTTCTCACCTTGATCACATGATTGTGATCTAGGTGTTTGGTACCTGAATCATGATTATGTTTCATCATCCTACGGTCATGCGATTGTAATTTGTAATCTTCCCTGACAACTTCTGATAAAGTCAGTGGAGAAGCTGGCGACAAGTCACATGTAGTAGCCATATGAAGTCCTCCCTTAACAACCCATACAGTGCTTGTTTAACAACGGGCAATCAAGACTGTTGGAATTAAGAGGCATAACCATGTGGATTTATTTTTATTTATGATTGGGTCTCTTAACAGTGGAGTTTCATGTCTCAATTAGCATAGTAAACTGAGGGTTACCTGTAGGAGTTGTAATTGAACAGTCTGTGAAAGATATCAAGTTTCTTAGATCATTTCATACTTACCGTTTGTAGACCAGAAGTGGTATTTAGCAGGTTCTCACCAGTTCTGGAGAACTGGTTGTGGAAATTTTGAGTAGTTCGGAGAACCAGTAAATACCACCTCTGACTGGCCCCGCCCCCATCTATTCTCTGCCTCCCGAGTCCCAGCTGATCCGGAGGAAATGGAGATTTTGCAGTAACCTTCCCTGGAGTGGGGAGGGAATGGATATCTTACAGTATCTTTCTCCTGTCACGCCCATGAAGCCACACTCACTGAGCCACACCATGCCCACCAAGCTATGCCCAAAGAACCAGTAGTATTTTTTTTGAATCCCACCGCTGTTGTAGACCCATTCATTTTAACAGAAGCATAGACAAAAATTTCAAGTGCTGATTCATAGGCATATGAATTCAATAAGATTTCCTGTATCCAAAGTAGATTATCTTCAGAAAGTGAGCATAGCATGGCAGCCTAAGAGACCAAATAATTCCCAATTTTAACCCCATTTTCTTTTCTGTTTTTAAATATTCAATAATGTTGTTTCCATACTCATCCTTTTATTTGGAATTGCCATTCTATGTTCACTCAGTTATTTTTATAAGGAAACTATACAATATTCTTGGTAAATGGTTGCATTCTAATGTTTTCTACATTCCACCTCTGTTTTTATATAGTGTCTCAGGCAATTATTATTGTAAGGAAACACAATCACACTCATTAACATAGCAAAGACAGACCATATGCTCTTAAAGGACACAGTTTCTTTCAGATGAAAGTTTCCAGTTTCTGCTTAGTCAACTTTATTATTTCTGTGTTCAAGACTGGTGGAAATTAATACTGAATCAGACCTTAATTGCTTCCTATTTCATCTGTGACTGTCACCCATGGAGAAAAGAAAATCAAATTACTCATTTTCTCTCTATATAGTAAAGTAGCACTATTTTTCCATAATGGAAAGGAAGAAAAGGAGGAAATAATGAGCAAATGCAATATCCTTTTTTCCGGGGGACTAAAGCTAAACAAAGAACAATTAAGGCACAATTCACTATTAATTTGCCTCCTGTCCACTGCTGCGCTGTCCAGGAAAGCAATACAGTTGGACAGATCTGTGAAGTGAAAGCTTTTGATTAGTATAGAAGAGATACTTTCTAAAAGGAATTCACTTGTGAGTTGAAAGTAGAGAAAAACTTTGGCAAAGGGAAGTATGTTGCTAGTTAATATAATGCCATCTTGTGTATTGAGGGTGTCTTTGTTTATATTACACTTTCAACAAGTTGGGGAAAAGCCATGCCTGATAGTGTGAAAAAGCTCTGATATAAAAACAACTTAATTGGTATTCAACAAATCACTCTCCTGAACTCAGTTTTCATCTACAAAACAAAGTTGTCTACCTAAGAGAGTTGTGGTAAAAATCACTAAGAACTCATCTGAATATTCTAAAATGCTATAATGCCATTACTGCACTTGACACTGCTGATAATACACAGCCTTGTTGCCTGGATCCTGAGCAGTTCTTTTAGATTCTATATAAAACAGATAAAATATTTCATATATTTATAGCCCTCCTTTTATGGCATAGCCCCAACAAAGTGGCCCACTAAATAATGAAACATTAAATCTATTAAGAAAAAAATAGCATAAAAGCAAAAATGTAAACTGGACATAACTCAAATATTAATAAAGCAGCTGTTGAGATTCCAATAAGTAAGGTACAAGCGTAAAATAGTTTAAAGATTGCTGAATAATTTATACTGGTTACATTAAAAGGCTTTAAAGAAGCCAGAATTATTTATTTATTTATTTTATTTAATTAAATTTATATCCCGCCCTTCTCCAAATGGACCCAGGGCAGCGCACAGGGATGTTAAAATACATACAAAATATATAAAATTTAAAAACCTTATTCTAATAAATAAAACCCTGCGCTAAAAACCGAATTAAAAATCCCAAGTTTAAAACTGTCTAATAGTCAGTAATGGAGGTTACGCTAGGCCGGCTAGATGGAATAGATGTGTCTTCAGACACTTGCGGAAGAGGCGGAGGTCGGAGATGGTGCGGAGTTCAGGGGGTAAGTCGTTCCAGAGGGCTGGGCCCGCCACAGAGAAGGCTCTTCCCCTTGGTGTCACCAGTCGGCGTCTTCCCCATGGTGTCGGCTCTTCCCCTTGGTGTCCAGCCGACGTCACCCTGAGGAGGCCCTCTCTGTGGGAGCCTATCGGTCTGAGGGATGTATGGGGCAGGAGGCGGTCTCGCATATAACTAGGCCCCGAGCCATGGAATGCTTTAAAGATGGTCGTTAAAACCTTGAAGCGCACCCGAAAGACCACAGGAAGCCAGTGCAGCTCGCGCAGGATAGGTGTTATGTGGGAGTGTCTAGGCGCTCCCGTAATCACCTGCGCGGCTGCGTTCTGGACTAGCTGTAGCTTTCGGGTGCACCTCAAGGGGAGCCCCATGTAGAGAGCATTACAGTAGTCGAGTCGAGAGGTGACGAGTGCTTGAGTGACTGTGCGTAAGGCACCCCGGTCCAGTAAGGGGTGCAATTGGCGCATCCGGCGTACCTGATGAAACGCCCCCCTGGCCACAGCTGCCACATGATCTTCCATAGACAGCCGGGAATCCAGGAGGACACCCAAATTGCGCACTCTCTCCACGGGGGCCGGTGTTTCGCCCCCAATGGCCAGAGTTGGAATAATCTGGCTGAACCGGGGCGCCAGAAGCCACAGCCACTCAGTCTTGGACGGGTTGGGCTTGAGTTTGTTACCACCCATCCAGATCCGTACGGCTTCCAAGCACCGGGACATAACCTCGACGGCATCGTTGGGGTGGTCTGGGGTGGATATGTACAACTGAGTATCATCAGCGTACAGATGATATCCCACCCCAAAACCACGGATGATCTCACCCAGCGGCTTCATATATGTGTTGAACAGTAGGGGCAAATAAATTAATAGCTTTTTAACACTATTGGAAGCCTTCTAATATTAAGACCATGACCAGCTCAATAAGAAGGGAGTTTTATACTTTGGAATTATTACAAAAATAATGTTTTGCTTATCATCTAAACCAGGGGTTCCCAAACTTGGCAACTTGAAGACTTGTGGACTTCAACTCCCAGAATTCTCCAGCCAGCTGGAGAATTCTGGGAGTTGAAGTCCACAAGTCTTCAAGTTGCCAAGTTTGGGAACCCCTGATCTAAACTAATCTTATGAGATTATACCAATCTTAATATCTGGGCAGGGCCTTATGGTTTACCCTTCCCTACTAAGCCAACATCTTCCAGATTTGTTGGAACTACAATTCTCCAAATTCCTAGTTACCAATGATTAAAGATGCTGGGTAGTTGTCATTAACATTTAGAGAGCTATGGGTTCACTAACTTTACATTCACCTCCATTACTTGAACTTTATTGAGTTTTGTGCAGGATTTGGAAATGGAAGAGATAAGGTTTTCCTTAAAAGACACTATTTTAAATAATTTGAATATGCTGATTAATGTCTTACATAAAATGGCTCGACTCTTTTACTGGGGAAGAAGAAACCAACACATACTGTAAGTTCAATAGCAATTTGTATGTTGCTGTTTTCATTGAGCAATTGATATTCTTTTCCTGTCTTTTTAAATGGCTTTCAAAAAGCCATTGTTGCTGTCTATGATATTCTTCCCAAACTTCAGATAACATCAAGCTTTAAACTTTTTTATAACAATTCCAATTTACGTGTATCTTTTCTTCCCTTTACCCATCCCTCTCTGTATGTCCTGTCTTATTTACAGAACTTTTTGTGCAAGCTAACATTTTGAATTATCTCCTGTTTTTTTCCTCACTAGAATTCTTTGTTTGCGCTCATCTTTTAGTATTTCTTACTTTTAGGAATCCAGACACTTCTTTGCTTCCTATTTTTCTTTCGTTTTTCCTGTCATATTTCATAGTATTGCTTGGAGGCTATTGAAATGCATTTTTTCAAGTGTGTGTGTGTGTGTGTGTGTGTGTGTGTGTGTGTGTGTGTGTTCCAGCATAACTCTGGAATGCCTCGAGCAATTTCAACCAAATTTGGTACACAGATGACTTACTCTCTGGAAAAAATATTGTCAGGGTAAGACACCTCTAAAACCCCTTGAGGTGTGTGTTTTGTTAAGATACAGCCTGTTGTGCCTTAAAATGACTTCTACTTATACTGCCATAAAATGAATTCTACTGTACAGCACAGTGGAGTTGACATGGTAACGGCTTCACAGTACTCCAAAAGGGGGCTCCCTCTGGTAAGGGGAAAATCCAACATTAGAAATTACAGTTGGTCCGCACATTTTCTCCCTATAAATAAATACCAGGGCAACACTGGGTTATCGGCTAGTAATAAATACAATAGAAAAATCAATTAGGAAGAATTCTGGAAAACAGATAAATAAACAACATGGCAAATCTGGTCAACAACAAAACTCACAAGGGAATCAAACCACCACAAGATCTGGAAAAACACTCACTTTATTAAAGGAGGCCTGGAATATTATTAGAATGGGTGTCATCTTCCATATCAGGTTAATCATGATTAACCTCCATCATCATTATTTCATGATTCTTTTCCTTCATTTTGCTTTTGGTGAACATAACAATCTCTCCTTGATTGGGTAGGCATAGTAGACATCAACAGTACTGGATTTGTTTGTTTTTTGTATCTTCATATACAAAATCCAGATTATCCCTTTACCATGCAAATTCATTCGCCTAGATTTCTGAGAAGGTTTATATATTATTTAATTTATGATATAATCTAAATATAATTATTATTGCTTTTGTTATTAATATCATCTTATGAATAAAGATGACATTTTTTTTTGGTTGTACCCTTGTGAGAAACCAATTCTAGCATTGTCATATAAGCTTTTAAGCAAGTTTACAACTTTTAGCTCTGTGCATTTACATGCTGTTTAAATATATTCCATTCTCTTGGGCACCATCAAGATTGTATTTCCCAAGAGGTTTGCTTATTATGTAAACATGTCAAAATATAAACTTTACCCCTACTTAGAAAAATATTTAATTACCCAAATAATATGGCTAACACTATTAATTTGGGAAATCCTATATTCCTTCCTAATCTTACCATTGGATTTTTTTCACACTAACTTCACCCCCTGAAATCATTATAAAGTGGCCTGATTTATCTATAAGAAAACATAAAAGATAGAATATAGACACATATACACATACACATACACTCACATACATATAATTGAGAGGTCAGCAATTCCAGCTTCAGTAATTGTCATCAGCTTTATCAATTTTTATTGAACGTATTTGGTCAGTCCATTTGCAGATTTTATTTTTATTTTTAATTCAGAGAAGCCAGTTTTGAAGAAAATAATAAATAACTTCCAAGTAGGCCTCTAGATCAGGTATACAACCAGCAATGTCAAGGCTGGCAAAACATTGCAATTCTTTTGACTTCCTATCATTAGAGGTCTAGGCTCAATGGCAGTAACTCTTTAGCACTTTATGATCCACCGACCATGAGTTGGCAGTTGGGTTTAGCTCATTAGGGATTTACTTTGCATTCTCGGTATCCAAGGCCTTTCCTAACCCTCTAATTCATTTCATTTAAATAAATCTCTTTTCTATTATAATTATGGAACCCGATTCACTAATCATTACTCAGGTCAAAATAGTTCATTGCTCACAATTAATATTAATAAGATGATGCTATCAGGGATATGTGTGGAAAAAAGAACAAAAAAACAGAGGAAGGCAAGTATGCAGTGAGCCTATCTATGAGTTTCTATGTGGATATACTTACGAGATCTCCTTCTGCCACCAAGAGCCTCCCACCGGCCAGTATGCTCCCATAGAGAGGCTCTCCTCATGGTGCCGTCGGCTAGACAATGTCGACTGGCGACACCCAGGGGGAGAGCCTTCTCCATGGGAGCACCTGTCCTCTGGAACGAATTGCCCCCAGAATTAAGAACTATCCCTGCCTTCCGCACCTTCCGCCGTGGTCTCAAAACCTTTTTTTCCAACAAGCCGGGCTGGCATAAAACATGGTTTTTTAAATTCATATTTTTATTAATTTTAATCAGGGTTAGTTAGGATTCTTTTCACGTTTCCGCCAGGTTTAATATGTTTTTAAAAGCTTTTTAACTTTTGTATATTTGTTTTTATTCTGGCTGTACACCGCCCTGAGTCCTTCAGGAGTAGGGCGGTATAAAAAACCAATAAACTAAACTAAACTAAACTATACTGTATATGATGGTTGAAACCATCATATACCTAGTTATATGCGAGACTGTCTCCTGCCCCATACATCCCTTAGACCGATACGCTCCCACAGAGAGATCCTTTTCAGGGTGCCGTTGGCCGGACAATGCCGACTGGTGACACCCAGGGGAAGAGCCTTCTCTGTGGCGGGCCCTGCACTTTGGAACGACCTACCCCCTGAACTCCGGACCATCACCGACCTCCGCCTCTTCTGCCAATGTCTAAAGACATACTTTTTTCATCAAGCCGGCCTAGCCTAACCTCCCATGGGGACTTTTAGAAAAGTTTTAAATTGGGTTTTTAATAATTGGTTTTAGCATAGGATCGGGATTATTTAATATATATTTTAAATTATTTATCTATTTTCTATTTTGTATATCTTTTAAATCTCCTGTGCGCCGCCCTGGGTCCTCTGCGGAGAAGGGCGGGATATAAATGTAATTAAAAAAATAAATAAACAACTTTAGGAACAGTAAACTAGAGGACAGCTAGCTATTAAAAAGGAGACTAAATGTTTAATTTAGTCTTATCCAGAATGCACTACAAGAGTATTGAACATAAATTATAAATATTTTCCTCTTTCATTACAACAGTTCAGTTTCATTATGATGTTTAGTTTGGCAGGTTACAACAGAAGACACTCTATAAAATTTATGTTGATTTACTTTATATAGCTCTGAACTAATCTATAAGCTCTCTCATAGTTTCCTATCATAGCTACTACCCATCTTTGGATGAAATCCAAAATTTTACAGGATTGGACCCTAGCAAAATAAAGACTATTTCTTCAGTCAGAATATGTTGCCATTTAAGACTGCCTCAAAAGGCAGATTATGTGCTAGAGCAACTTTGGTGATCATTTTACCTCAAAGCTGTGTGTTTTGTGCCTCTTTATGTACATTCTTTGTTCTCTGATCAGACCCTGATACCTATGACTGTTTTGCCTCACCCTGTGAACCTTGATGTTGGATGCAGTTAACTTGCTGAAACCTTGACTACCGCTACTGTTAAAACCCCTTACAACTGTAATGAAAAACTGAAGACTGATTTATAGCTTTAGGACCAGGCATAACAGTAAGTGGACTGATTTATGACTACGCTGTTGATTCTTTACTGGAGTCCTGAACCAGCTGTAACTCTTCCTAATCCAGTTGGTTATCTTCCATGTGGCCTACATAAGGCTATCCTTGAACAGTATCTGGATGTTGCAATTGGCGCAAAATGTGACACTTAAACTGTTAAGCAGTGCAAGGTGTAAAGATTATATGAATGATATGTATTGAACACTTCTATGGACAAAATTTAAAGTATTTATATTATGGACACAACTTGAAGTACTGATGTTAACCTTCAAAGCCATTAATGGTGGGCTTCCGGTTCCGGCTCCTGCGGCGACGGGCGAGCCTAGCGCTCGCTCGCCGCTTTGTTTCTTCTTCTGCCCCCCAACGGGGGCGAGACTCCTCTTTTTTGAGGGTCTCCCGTAGGGCCGGCTCGTCGGGGGGCGCCCCCCCCCACGGCGGTGGAGGAAGTGGCTCCCGGCGCGGCTCAGGTGAGGGAGAACATGCTAGCGGGGGTGTTCTCCCTTCGCCTAAGGAAGACGGCGCCATTCATAACAATGAGGAGGGCTGATCGGCTCAGTCGGAAGGGCTCCCGAGGCTTCAGCTGCGAGGAGAGAGTGAGTCTTTAAAAAAACTTTTTTTCTGCTGCCAGCCAGGCTGAACGGACTGGGAGGGGGGTGTTTATTTTTAACCCCCCCCCTCGGATTTAAGCGGCACGTCAAAATGGCTTCTCTGCAAAGAGAAAGCGGAAACTTTCACTCCGGACGGTCTTTAACAAGGGAAAGTGGATTGTGACTTTCTGCAACATTGTTTCTAGGCCTGGCTGAGTTTAAAAAATTCTTTTTTTTGCTACTCTCTCCCTCTGGCTCTGAGATGAGCGGTGGAAGTGGCTTCTCTTTGTCCCTGCCTGACTATTTCAACTAAGGAAAATTTCCAGCGTCTCTTTGAAAGCAGGACTCTCTCTGGATTTTTGAAAAAAAAAATTCTTTTGATGGATTTGTGACTTCTTCTCTGGAATACCTTCGTTATTACTATTTGTTGATTTGGGAAATTGTGTCTCTTTTGGTTTCTGAATTGTTTGCAACTTCACAGCCCTGAACTGAACTGAGCTCCTGATCTGCCCCACCAACCCCACCCGGAAAACGCCATCTTGGTGGCAGTGACTCTAACTTTTAACCATGGCACAAGAAGCAGCACTTGTAAATTTGGAACAAAGGATGGCTTCTCTTGAAACCTCTATGCAAACTTTGATATCAGAAATAAAGGCCCAGAGGGCTGAAAATAGTACTTTTAAAAAGGAACTATTGGAAACCCGGAAGCAAGTGTTGGAGAATACACAGAAGAATGAAGAATTGGAAGGAGGGTTGGAGGGGGCTAAGGGAGAGATTAAAAATGTTTCTAATGAGGTGGGGGAAATAAATGGGCATGTGTCTAGGATAGATATGGAAAGAATGACATATTTTTTGAGATTTCAGAATGTTCTTGAGGAATCTGGTGAATGCCTACCTGATCTTATGAGTACAATTTTAGCAGACTATTTACAAAAACCTAAGGATGAGATCAGGCGGGACATTGACCTAGCCTATAGAATTAATTCTGCATATGCCAGGATGAATGAAGTGCCTAGAGAGATACATGTGAAATTTGTTAGAAGGTCAACCAGAGAGGAAATCCTGAAAGCGCAGAGAGAGAAACCTTTAACTTATCAACGAGAATCGGTCACTATCTTGAAGCAGATCCCTAGAAAAATTAGAGATTCAAGAAGGAAATTCTCCTTCTTGTCTAAAACCTTGTTTGATCACGGGATTTGGTTCAAGTGGATGACACCTGAAGGGATGCTGGTGTTCTGGGAAGGAGGAAGAGTGAGGATTAAAACAGTTGCTGAGGCGGAAGCCTTTCTTAAAAAACATTCCTCTGCCCTGGGGGAAGATCCAGGGGGGACGGAGGGGGTCACGGCCCCGCCCACGGGGGGCCAGGGAGGAGAGAAAGAAGATACAATAGCCAAAAGACTTAGATCAAAAAAATAACTTTGCCTTGATTTTTCTTGAACAATTTTGTATAATATTTCTATCCGGACTTTTTGTAAATGTCTGACAGCATGGAAGGGAGAATTTAGGTAAATGTACTTGCTTTCATCTTGTAGTGGTATGGAAAATGTTTTCTATGTTAACTATTTTAATGTGTATTTTGAGGTCTCGGAAGGTCCGACGACTCTGACGTGAATGCTCTCAAAATTTCTTTGTAACCATTACCCTATCCTGTTAAAAAATGTAAAACCAATAAAACTTTTTCAATAAAAAAAAAAAAAAAGCCATTAATGGTTTAAGATCTGACTGTCTAAGAAGTGTGGCCATAAGATCTGCAGGTTAGTCCCTTCTGAAGAATACCTTGTTGTCTAAGTCACTCTTTCTCGCATGAAGGCAAGGGATGAATCAATCCCAGACTATTGAATAATTTCTCTTTGGAATTACTCTTGGCGTATATTTTTCTAATATCCACTACTTGTGATGTATATGGAGAAACACAGCTTTTCCGGACATGATAGTAGTTCCTAGATTTGGGTCATAAGATAAATAGTACCTATTTTATTATTAATGTTAGGAAGTTAATAATTTAGTAAGACACAATGGCTCAGTGGCTAAGACACTGAGCTTGTCAATCAGAAAGGTCGGCAGTTCAGTGGTTCGAATCCCTAGTGCCATGTAATAGAGTGAGCTCCTGTTACTTGTCCCAACTTCAGCCAATCTAGCAGTTCGAAAGCATGTAAAAATGCAAGTAGAAAAATAGGGACCACATTTGGTGGAAGGGAACAGCGTTCCGTGTGCCTTCAGTGTTTAGTCATGCTGGCCACATGACCATAAAGATGTCTTCAGACAGCACTGGCTCTTTGGCTTTGAAACGGAAATGGCCACCACCCCCTAGATTTGGGAAAGACTAGCACGTACATGCAAGGGGAACCTTTACCTTTAAGTGTTTTAAATTTTTATAATCTGGGCTTTAAAATTTCCTTAATTGCCACACTAATGGGATACTTTCCCTACAACATCACAGTTGCAGTCTCCATGTCATTTGGGTGCTAACGATTTTTGGCCTCTTCAAATGTTCTCTGAATTTAATTGTAAGTATGCTGATAGAATTTTTTTAATCACTATTTTCCTCCTCAAGTTTAATTAATTTTGATTGTTTTTTCTATTTTAATCAGTTTTATAGTGAGCTGCCCTGAAGCTATTAGCACCTGAAGGACAGCAAAAATACACAGTAAAGTAAAATTAAACTAACAATGGTTCGTGGATGATTATTGCATTCTGCATATTATGCAGAGCATTGGTGAAAAAGAATTGGATAGACTTCAGTGTATGCTTGGAAACTAGTTCACTCTGTTGAGCTTATGTTAGAATCCTTGCAGACTTTTTTTTTTGCTTCTCTTTCCAACCATGTGCAAAAGATCTTGCAGTGTTTCCAGTTCACATATTTTCTTCTCTCAAATTAACAAATAGTAAATTGGCTTGCATCTGCTTTTAGAATCAAAGTATTTTATAATGGTTTGTCAGATTTTTTCTAAATTTCTTTGGACATTTTTATTGTTTTTAATTGTTTTATAGTTTTAGAATGTTAAACTGTCCAGAGACTCCTGGCTGAGATAGGTGGCTGTAAGATGAAAGAAAGAAAGAAAGAAAGAAAGAAAGAAAGAAAGAAAGAAAGAAAGAAAGAAAGAAAGAAAGAAAGGTTCCTTATTTACCAAGATCATTTGTTTTGGTCATTTAGGGTAGGGATAATGTATTTTCTCTTGCCAATAACAACAGTGGCAACAACAAACAATGTCAAAACAATTGATCCAGTTCCTTATGCAAATGAGGCAGAGAAGGTTGTGTATTTAATTAGGATATATGGTATGAAAAGGAGTTCCAGCTTCTTCTTGAATCTGTCACTTGTTGGGTCAGAAAAATGTACTTTGCCATTGTTCTGTTGTCTGCAAAGCATCCTCTGTAAGGAACCGTGTCAGAGTTCTTTTATATCACTACCTTCCACTCTTGGCAGTCTGCATCAGGCAGTATATCTCCCTGTGTATGCTGATATGAAATTGAAGAAATAAGTTTTCTGGACTGCCATCCTCAAGCAGACACACACACACACACACACACAGAGAGAGAGAGAGAGAGAGAGAGAGAGAGAGAGAGAGAGAGAGAGAGAGAGAGAGAGAGAGAGAGAGAGAGAGAGAAGGTTGTGTTGCATTTGTCCTAGATATGTCAGTGGCAAAGTATCCAGAAGCAAAAAGATGGTGTAAAAGCTGGCATCTTTTCTCTCTGATCCTCTCTGAATTAACTTGGTACATGTCAACCCTTCTTTCAGTGTGGAAACAATTTGCTGGCTTTAACAGGTGCCTTCCCAGCCATAGCTGGATATGTTTCCGCCTACACATGTGCTCTGTCCTCCTGGTGAACTGAAATTTATCTACTTCATGTCTGCAATCATAACTACACTTTTTTGGCTCACTAGATTTCTAGCACCACATATCCATATTCATTCATTTTATTTATGTTTGCATAATGAAATATTGAAATTATGGTGTGCAATAAGTACAAAATAAAACAAATCATTTCAAACAAAATCCAACCAGCCATCAATAGGCTTTTGGGCACTACATTTGTACCCATCCAACTCCCTTTCAAATAGGGATTCCAAATCTCTCAGCATGAACACTAAAAAAGCGCCATTTTTTTACTCCCTCTCTGAAGCAAGGAGGATAAAGGCCAGTGGTATCTTGGGCAAGTGGTCATTCTAGAAGGAAGGAACTACCATAGAATAGGCATGTTTGCTGTTGGAGAGTATGAGATGGGCAGATACCATTGGAAGAAGTAGTCCCACAAACAACCCATCTTTTATGTCATACAGTGCTTTACAATGGATGTGATAACCAGCACTTTGATTTGTACTGGTACAATTTGTACAATTTGCCAATAGAAAACTAATGCAGCTCATGAAATAATAGTGTCACAATTTTGGGTCATAACTATTCACAATTCTGCATTCTGAACCAAGTGTAACTTATGGGTGATCCTCAAGAATAGCCCTTCATAAAGCATGTTGCAGTAGTTGAACTAGAAGGGGACTAGAGTATGAGGGACTAATGAAATGCTTCCAACAAAAGAAGTCAATTGGGGAAGCTGGATTCCCTTAATGACCATATGATTCAGAATAACAGAGGGACCTTGGAAGTCTTCTAGTCCAATCCCCTGTTCAAGTAGGAGACACTATGCCTTTCTAGACAAATGACAGTCGAATTCTTCTTAAACAGCCACATGATTCATTAAGTACTGAGGTAAAAGCGGTCATAATATCAGGTTACATGACAATTTGCTTAATTACCATATCACTTAGCAACCAAACTTCTAATCCCAGTTGGGGTTGTAAATGAAGGACTACCTGTACAAACAAATTAAGTTATACACATAAAATATTGCTGATCTCAGAATGACAGACATCCATCACTAACTATAATTATGTCACATGCCTCATGCATGTTATGTAATTTTTGCTAGTTGCATTGGATGTGTCAAGCATCCAACTAATACAAATTTTATAATGCATATAATTTGCACAATGCTATCATAGTACCCATGATGTCATATGTCTTCCTTGCCCTCCTAGACTCCTGCGGCCAGAACTAATGAATTTTCATGATGCTATGTTAGTGCCACATTTTAAAAGCATCTGCAATGTATTTATTCTAAATATTTCTTATTTTGATTCACTCTAAATTCATAACTGTAATCCCAATTATATTTCATCATGTAAATGCATCTGTTCCGAATAACTCCTCCATTTAAACCAGTAGGATGGACAGAATTTGTGGAGACTTCTTTCTAGCAAATGTCACAATTAAAGATTTTTGTTAATAAGTTGTAAGTTTTAATAAGCTACTGAGTCAAAGCAAAGAGCAAACAGTAACATCATCTAGAAATAGAGGACGAATCTGCTCAGTTATGAGGTTCTGGTGAAATAAATCAGAATGAGTGCTATTGCTTTAAATATACATGATTGATATTCATTCCTGTGGTAACATAATACTGTGGCTGGCTTTATAAATCACCGGGGAACTGAAGTGACATATTGTGGAAGATAAGATCTATTTAGGCAAAGAGGTGCTGAGTTACCATCCCAGAGCCATAATTCTTGGTACAGTCCTCTGGCAAAACTAATCCAATCCCTTGGACTTCGTTTCTTTGGGAGCTATATGAATTTTAATGTGACATAGGCCATCAAGCCAGTTTCTGACTTGGAATGACTGTACATATGGGTTCCATGCCATCTGTGAGTGCCCCTTGAGATAAGGAAGATAGTAAAGCAGCTGACAATTTTGATAACAAAAAGAGAGATGAAACACTGGGAGAAGTAAATACCAAAATAAGGAAGAACACTAATAGCTATGATCAGATACCTATGCTATGAACACTTCATGCCATGAGTTATATGCAAACTATGACTTAAAAATAATCAAACTTGGTGTCAAGTCATTATAATTATCAACTCATTACTTACATTTTCAGTTAAATAAGAAAAATGTAGATTTTCAGTTCACCAAGCCAGAATGGAAATACAGTACAAAATATTAGTATTAGTATTTTCATGTTCCCAATTCCCAATGACCGTGAGTTGCTCACAATAATGAAAACAAAGAAATTATAATAAAAGCAGTAAAAGGAAGGGGGGGGGGGAAGAAAAGACAGCAAGGATAAAACTGTAGGTAGTGATGAACTCAGCCAGAAATATGTTAAGCTATAAAAGCCATGTCTTTAGAAAATATTATCAAGACCACAGCCTGATTATAATCAGTTTCTATTCAGTTTCAGTCTGGCTAAATGGATATCAATGGAAAATCTTCAACCATAGGACAGAGATGGAAGAACACTATGGTTCCAAGCAACCTTAGAGGCATATTACCTTGAATACTAAATGAAATAAGACAGGAGATCAGGACTAGCAGCCAAGGGTGGTCTTCTGCATTAATGACTCCATACCCATGTAGGTCACCACTACTGCTTACTCCTGCTGTTAAAGCCACAATTTAAGTAGGCATAGCATCCTTTAAGCTAATCTGTTCATTTCTCTGAACAACCCCTTGGTTTTAGAACTATTAGTAAAGGAGAAAAATGTATTTTCCTATTTTGTATATAATTTGATGCACTTCTACCATATCCCACACCCTTTCTTTATAAACTAAATGGAGGGGGGATCAGTGTGTAATCTTTTATCATATAACAGCTGTTCTGCTTTTCTCTTTTGGCATTTTCTCCAGTCAGAGATCCTTTTTTTAGACATGATAAACAGAACTGCATATGATATTCTAAATGCAAGGACACCACATTATGAGATAAGAAAATATTGACATTGTTGAAATTTGCTCTTGAAGACCA
This sequence comes from Rhabdophis nuchalis, assembly GCA_039707465.1. Taxonomy (NCBI): domain Eukaryota; kingdom Metazoa; phylum Chordata; class Lepidosauria; order Squamata; family Natricidae; genus Rhabdophis; species Rhabdophis nuchalis. The sequence goes on along the minus strand of CM077643.1, from coordinate 119,141,413 downwards.
CTGAGAATACCATAGATAGCCAAGAAAACAAGGCAATGGATCATCAAATAAATCAACCCAGAGTTCTCACTTAAGGCACAAAAGATCAGACTCAAATTATCCTACTAAGACTCCTTATGTGAAGACTCAGCTCTCTGGAGAAGGCTCTAATGCTGGGAATGCACTATTGAAAGACCAGATTAGGGACAGATCTTAACAGAGAAAATCTATCCATATAATCATTAGGAGTCAACAGCAACTCAATGGCATTTAATTGATCAAAAAAGCAACTGATCCTAAAGTAAAGTTGCTTTTTTTTAAGAGCGATCATTTATTGAACTGACAATTCAATATTAGCACTTCCCAGGGTTCCTTTCCTGCATATTCACTGTTAGCTCAAACCATGTCAAAGCAAATAGGAAATTAAGAGTCCAAGGGTGGGCTGCTGGGGGTTCTCAGGAGTTCGGGAGAACCTCTAGCTAAGATTCTGTGCAGTTTGGAGAACCCCCAAATCCCACTCCTAGCTGGCCCCGCCCACCCCACCCTGTCCCTCCCAGGAGTCACCACGCAGTCCATTGTGGGTGCAGCTTAAGTGCAGGATGCATGCAAAAGCTCAGAGGGGCCAGTTTGGGAAGTTTGGGAAGGCTGGAAATGGGCTGTTTTTGCCCTCCCGGAGGCTCGAAGTAAGCCCCAGAGCCCAGGGACAGAAAAAATCATCACCACCCCACTGTGGTGAAGGAGGCTGACTAGGCCATGCCCACCATGGCCATGCCCACCCAGCAACTGGGAGAGAACCCCTTGCTAAATTTTTTGAAGTCCACTCCTGGTTAAGACTGGGTTAAGAAAGCGTGTTCCATTTTGCCTTACCATTTTAATGGTCATTCCAAACTTTGCTGATATTATCAAATAATTATAAAAGACCTGGAAAACAAGACATGCTTTAGCAAAAACAGGCTGACCCTCATTCAGCAAGATGTATGACACAGATCATGCTATAACTTGACTAACTGATTTGGATTTTCCCTGAATTCCTAGGTCAAAATAGTGGTAAAATTCAATTTTCTTTACTACCGGTTCTGTCTTGGTGGGCATGGCAGGGGAAGGATCCTGCAAAATCCCCATTCCCTCCCCACTCCTGGGGGAAGGATATTGCAAAATCTCCATTCCCATCCCACTCTGGAACCAGCAGGTGGTATTTGCTGGTTCTCCAAACTACACAAAATTTTCGCTACCGGTCCTCCAGAACTTGTCACAACCTGCTGAATTTCATCCCGGGTCAAAAGCTGGAATCACCTTGCCCACTTCCAGCACAAAAGCTTAATCTTAAAGATATGTTTCCTTGCAAATCAAGCGATTTTGCATTTGCAATTTTTAAAAAATGTGTAAATCCACTTTGACTTTAGTGATTTTCTACGCTTTCAGACTGTCAATAAAATCTTTAAAAATTTATCTTGTCCCTGCTGTTTGCCTCAGTTCTTGGCACATATATTCTCTATCTTCAAAACTAGAATTGAACAGTTATTTCTTGGTAATAGAGTGAATGGAAGAAAATGATGAAAAGGTAATTTTTGAAGCTTTTGTTATATTAAACAAAATATTAAAGACAAAGCAATATTTTAATCCTTACCATTTCATTAAGAAAATGATATGGAGATAAATAGCACTCCTCTGTGTGTTTTGCATTATTTAGCAGAACTTTGGCATCACTCTGCATTTATTAAATGACAGCATTTGTAATCTGTTTTTTCAATTAAAAAAAAAAGATTCTGTATTTACAAATATCAGGCATAAAACAATTTCAGCCTTGGCATTTGATCCATGGCTTGACTTGGAACACCAGCAAAACACAGCTGAGGAAGGGTAAGGAAATAAGCAAGCTCAGGCACAAGATAGTGTCTACAACAATTTTGTTCTTTTTATTCTCCTTACTACTTGTGCAATGGATAAGCGTATTAAAAATAAGACATTCTGAAAAAGAGTATTAAAATAAGACATTCCACATTTAAATGAAGAAAGAAATGTGCAAGCATTGTTTCTAAGTTTTTATATACCATAAAAAACTAGGGATTACTATAAATCATATTTTAAAAGGGAAGAATATGCACAAAGTAACATACAGGTATCTTTGAGTAACAATGACATTTGGACTGGAATTTCCATCACTAAGCAATGAGGTTGTAAAATGCAACATCATTTGATTGCATTATGTAGAGAAAGCAATCTGAACAAGAACAAAAAGCAATAGATAAAAAATAAACAGAGCGATATTTCCTTACAGAACAAGGAGAAATCTCCTGACAGTTAGAACAATTATGGTAATCAGTGGAACAACTTGCCTCCAGAAGTAGCGAGTCCTCCAACACTGGAGGTTTTTAAGAATGGACAGCCATTTTTTTAAAATGGTATAGGGAGCGGTGGGTTCCTTTGTGGACTAGTATTAATTCGCTTGCTTGCATGCTTTGCGCATTTTACTTTAACTAAAAAGCCCCCCAAATCTTCAGCTTTTACTGACATTTCAAATCCATGATAATTTTGTTGTTTTTCTTTACTTTTTCCAGGTCTTTGGTATCTCTTTTTATAATGGGTCCAAACTTAGTCATCCATAGAGCAGGACTATTGAAATCAGTGGATTTTCCATTAGCACAAATAACTATCGAATTAAATGCATTACATTAATCTATTCCCCAGAGATCTTGGTATTTGATAAAGAATTCCTGAATTTACTTCAAATCCCAATCTAGCAAAACATATGAAAAGAAATAACCAATGTTTACTGCAGAAAAAAGTATATGGCTTTTTAAAATTTTGTTTCTTTGTTTGTTACTACAAAACAAAAGTCTCTGACTTTCTTCTCAATGTCCTTGTAGAACAGTCTTGGCTCTGGAATTTAGCCCTGACACCAAGTTACCACAAAAACAATAGTTGGATTAAGAGTGTCAAAACATGCAGTGGGTGAAAACAGCCACTATTAAATTGCAGTTAGATAGTACTGGTGGTGGGATATTTGGCTACTGCTGAGAGCTTAATCCTATAATCTAAAGTGACTTGTTCAATTAATTTCTTAGTATAGCAAATCGTTTGTTCTATTCTATGCCCAGATTTGTATATAATCAATATCTCTTGAATAGCCATGAAAAGCTGGAACTGGAGTGAATTGAACCCCTGCAGATGCATAAAAAGAAGCACCGACATTAATTCCTGCTTGCACCATGGGCGCCTTTCCTAGTTTGTCTTCTTTTTCTTTTATCAGCTTTATCTTATTCTGTCTAATCATCCAGGCACAACGGTGTGTACTTGTGCACTGTACACTTCTGTTCACACTACCGTTAGCTGAAAGATATCTGGCTGGTCTCTCTGAGGCTGACACAGGAAAACTCAGAGCACCCCCAAAGTGTTGTACTGCTTAACATGGGAGGGACATTGATTTTACTGAGATTTACAGGCTTTGTTTGTTTATTTACCGCTGTCAAAAAATCCAAAGCAAGATGCTGCTGAACAGGGCTCCAAACTCAAGCAAGGCTAGGTGAGCTGATGGCCACAAGAAATTGGCATGCTTCTCTCCATTGAATGAAAGCCCGCTGTTCTCTTCAGATCTATGAACTTTTTCATTCTAAGCACAAATCTCACAGTTCTTAATGACTACCTGCCTATCAAAACTGAGCATAAAACAGTTTTGTATGAATGGGGAAAAACAACTGTCTATTAAGTGTCTGTTAATTTTCTATTCTAACTGATTTGTAGCATACCAAGCAAACTATTGGTATGTACTATGGATTAAAAAAAATGGGCCTCCAAAATTCAATCACTCTCCTTTAATAAATAGAATAGAATAGAATTCTTTATTGGCCAGGTGTGGTTGGACACACAAGGAATTTGTCGTTGGTGCATATACTCTCAGGGTACATAAAGAAAAATAAAATAGACTACATCCATCAAGAATCATAAGATACAATATTTAGCGAGTAATAGGTTACTAATAAGCAATCAAATTATACTAGGAAGCAAACAAAACAATATAAATTTTAAAGATACAAGCAATATGATTATAGTTATAAGTGGGAAGAGATAGCTCCTAGGAAGGAAGAGAAGAAGAATAGTAATACAGTCTTAGTAGGTAATACGAAAGTGTTGTGGGAATTAGTTGTTTAGCAGAGTGATGGCATTCAGGGAAAAACTGTCCTGGTGTCTAGATGTTCAGGTGTTTTCAAAAGGGAAATGCATTGTTTTTTTCTTGAGGAAAAAGAAGAAAATATTTCACTTTTCATCCAAGAAGCATCATCAATTCTGATAGTGGGGAGATGGAAGGATAGGTACTGATAGTTGAGACTGGATGGTGAGGGGATGGAAGGATAGATTCTGATAGAATGAGTGTGTGTGTGTAAATATTGTGTTTCTTTGCAATCATCTAGTTGTTAACACTCTCTCTGAGAGCTGTTGAGGCCACTTGGGGGTTTACTTGTGCTCTCAGGGTCACTTTGAGACAACGATGACCTAGATGACTGAGAATCTCCACAGACATTTAGTTGACCGAAAGTGACTAGCCCAGCTCATTTGGTGCCTAAGGCAGGATTACAACTCAGGGTTGCCCTGTTTCTAGCCTGATGCCTTAGCCGCTATACCAAACTGGTTCTTCTTATTTTTATTTATTTATTTTATTCAATTTATATCCCGCCCTTCTCCAAGAGGACCCAGGGCGGCGCACAGGAATTTAAAACAACATACAAAATGGTACCAAATATAAATTTAAAAACCTATTAAATGACAAAAAACCTGCGCTAAAACCAAATTAAAAACCCCCATTTAAAACTGTCTAATATTTGTCCCAGCGGAGGCTATGTTAGGCCGGCTTGATGAAATAAGTGTGTTTTTAAACACCGGCGGAAGAGGCGGAGGTCGGTGATAGTGCGGAGTTCAGGCGGTAGGTCGTTCCAAGGGCAGGGCCCGCCACAGAGAAGGCCCTTCCCCTGGGTGTTGCCAGCCGGCATTGTCTGGCCGATGGCACCCTGAGAAGGCCCTCTCTGTGGGAGCGTATCGGTCTAAGGGATGTATGGGGCAGGAGACTGTCTCGCATATAACTAGGCCCCGAGCCATGGAGCACTTTGAAGATGGTCGTCAGGACCTTGAAGCGCACCCGAAAGACCACAGGAAGCCAGTGCAGCTCGCGCAGGATCGGTGTTATGTGGGAGCATCTGGGGGCTCCCGTAATCACCCGCGTGGCTGCATTCTGGACTAGCTGTAGCTTTCGAGTGCACCTCAAGGGAAGCCCCATGTAGAGAGCATTGCAGTAGTCCAGTCGGGATGTCACGAGGGCCTCTTATTCTCATACAGACATAGCTTTGCCTATGGGCCATCTATCCCACAGTGAGCAGACGATAACTACTTCCAAGATTGATCCACTTTAGCTACCTTTCTGCTTTGAATCTAATCTCCCACCTGCAATCAGTGCAGTTTTCTCTTCAGTGGTTCAGGATAGCAAGATTGGAGCACCGGCTTAAAGCCAAGCAATTTACAAGGCAATCCTTTGTTTTGTAAGTCAAGAAAAAAATAACTATGTAGTATAATCCTATCAATATTTTTAAGCTTGGGAACTCCATTTTGTTCAGCAGAATTTACTTTCAATTAGCAGCATGCTCAGTTTGAGAACAAAATTGAACAACACTTTAAGGGATTATTCTTAAGCTTACTCACTGATTAATCAAGGAAAAGATCTTTAATCAGTTATCATTCCTACTAAAATAATACACTTAAACCACCGTAAGTTACCAGATGAAAGACAACCTGCTTGGAAACCCCAGCATCTTTGAAGTTTAAAATAACCTTTCATGTCAGTCAGCAGAATAATAAAGATATAAATCAATTCTCTAGCATTAATAATTATGCCATACCTGTCTTATAACATCTATTTACATTGCCCATTGCATAAAAGTAAGAGTAAGGAGCAAATGAATGCATACGTTAAAAGGAGAGGGAATGACAAAGTAAGTTCTCAAAAGGCTGTGAGCCATGACATGTAATAGAATTTCTAATTTCATATTTTATTGCTCAGGATGCATTGGTTTCCATATGAAATATCCAAACCATCTATCACTGATGTTTCTCAACTTGACAACTCTAAAATGTGTGCTGGTTGGGGAATTCTGGAAGTTGTAGTCCACACAGCTTAGAGTTCCTAAGATGAACTGATTTACTGGAAATTTAACACAGAATTAGAAGGACCTGAGCTTTACAGTGAAGCTGTAAGAGATGACTAAGCTGAACCTGAGGAAAGGGTCAAGCATGTTATCAGTTTGGAATCTCTTTGCACCCACAAAAGTTCTAAGTCCAGCCCTCCTTGAATTCTATTGACTCTTTATCTACTGCCAATTTACCTTGACCATTAGTAGTTCCGATTCTTGTTTAGGAATCACATAAAATAAACTTGTACTCATTTGAACATGTTGCTGATTTATTTCACCTGACAAATGCATACACTTTGCATGCAGAAAGTAACAAACTGCATGCCAATGGTATCTTGATATAACACTTAGAAAAACTTGGGGGAATCATTAAAGATCGATTGGCAGAAAGCACAAGCCAGCTTTCTATAATCTTGTCACCTCTGAATTTGTGGGCTAATGCCTCCCAGAATCTTCACAATAATTATGCTAATAAAATTATTTGGGGGAGGTGAAGTCTCTATGACTTGAGGATGCCAGAGTGGAGAAAACTGGTGTAACCAATTCTGAACTGGGTGGATTAATGATTTGATTCCAATAATATTAAAAAAAGTTTTTCTGCAATTTTTCCATAGCTAATCTTTCATTCTTCCCCCTCTCTATTAAGAATTAGGCTATAAAATCTTGTTTGGCAATAAAAGTTTTGATGTCAAAGTAGCAATGAATAAATAACCCTTGTAGCATTTACTTTTGCCATCAAAGACTGAATTTACAAAATCACCACTCATAGGTGAAAGCAGATCAATTTCACTTGTGTTGATTGTTTTCAAAAACAGAAAAAAATAATCTATGCCTAAAGCTATCATTGGAAAATTGTTTACCTTGAATTGTAAACTTTGCAAAAATGAGAATTTTATTTATCTTCTGATAGGATCTTGCAAGATATCAACAACACTGTTTTTATTAGCATCAGCTGCCAGGTTAATATCAAAAACAAAGTATTCTATAAACAAATACAAGAATGTTGATGACTGGAAACTTAAAATTATAAGAGCTACAGTTGTATTAAACCATATTAAGTGATCTGGGCATTCTGTACCTGCAAAGTCTTATATAATGAATAAAAATAATGAGAAGCTGAAGGCAGAACTAGAAGCAATGAATGGAAACTAATCAAGAAGGCATCCAACCTAGAAATAAGCAGAAATTTCCTGACAGTTAGAACTAATCAGCGGAACACCTTGTCTTCAGAAACTGTGGATGCTCCATCACGGAAGATTTTTAAGAACAGATTGGATAGCCATTTGTCTGAAGTGATATAGGGTCCCCTGCTTGGGTTGGACTAGAAGACCCTTCCAACTCTGCTATTCTGGAGTTATAACCTAAATCTGAACCAAACTCAAAGAAACTAAAAGTCTACAAAAGTCTATTCAAAAATTAACATATGCACCCAATACTATGGTACGCTTTAAGAAAAAAGCATTAAGACATCTCTCACAAATTATGTCTTTAAATAAAGAATTAGGGAATAAATATACAGATTATTGTTACTTATAATATTCTGACTGGTTGTAGGAACAGAAGGCTGGGTGAGATGGATCTTTGGTCTCATCCAGCATGAATCTTCTTATGATTCCATGATCTTTAATGGAGACTTCCAGTTAAGAATGACAATGTGCATCCACAGATATTACATACATTTATTTATAACTCAGCATCCAGGTGACCCTGTCCTGCTGATCATGAAAAAAGAATTTGCTAGCTTGATGAATGTAATGAGGCAGTAAAAATAGTGAAATTGAGTATTGTCCTGGCTGAATTGCCTATCCTTCTAAGTCTATTTAGATTCTAGATGCAAAGCAAAACAGTGAAACTGAAATTCCCCCTGAATAAGAACATAACAAAAGCAAAACAATCAATTTATCAGAGGAAACATCACTGGCCAGCCACAATTGAAAGAATGGAAGAGAAGGTAGAGTTGCTGTTCTCTGTTGGTTTCCAGCTTAATTCCATATCATTTAAACACCAACATGGGCGCAGATAACATAGCAAGGTAATGATGTCCCATGAAATTATTGAATTTTCCACTTCTCCTGGACTTCTTGATAAGAAACACAGTGAAGGCTTGCAATGTATGAAAGTAAATTTCAAAGAAAGTAAACAAAGCAATATATTGGCGATAATGTGGAAACACTATGGCATCCTCATCCCTGAAAAGGGAACTACCTGGAAGCAGAGGTTGCTCATGAGAAGCTAATTCATATACCTTAAATACTATAGATTTCAGTACAGCAGTTCTATCTTTAAAGAGGGAGCTATCCTGGTAGCTACTACTGTACATTTGCATTTAAAAGCTTTGGTTTAGTTGCACTGGCTTAGATTGGCATCACACTGCCTCTTAAATATCGCAAAACCTTCCTAAATTGCACCACGCAGCATAATATTCCCTAAGCACCAATGCTGAACAACCAACATTTTATTAATTGGCATACTTCTATATTCCTTTCATTTCACCACGTACTTCCCTTCTGTTCCTATGGATACCGCAATATGTTCTATTCTAAGCAAGCTGCATTGGTATTCAATGTGATAAAAGCATGATTACTCATGACATCCATGTAGCTTAGTCTAGTCAGTAATTCACACCACAAATACCTGAACTGAGCTTGCTACTAGTGACTGAGTTTTTCCATATATTTATTCATTATTTGTTAGTTGTATAAATTTTTATGCCTCCCATCTTCCCTACAAGATAACTCTGGGCGACTTACAAGTTATAAAACATAAATACATGATATCACAGAGCAAAAAGCATGGATTTGTCTTCCATAAAACCAGAGGTTAAGACAAAACCAAGCCTAACACATAAAGAGATCAAAAGTCTATGGAGATTCTCAGTCGTCCAGATCATGGTTGTCCCAAAAGTGCTTTTTTCAAGAGGCAACTAGACTTTCTGGTTTTTCTTTGAAGATGTTTCGCTTCTCATCCAAGAAGCTTCTTCAGCTCTAACACCCACAATCCAGTCAGAGTTGAAGAAGTTTCTTGGATGAGAAGCGAAACATCTTCAAAGAAAAACCAGAAAGTCTAGTTGCTTCTTGAAAAAAGTACCTTTGGAACAAAGAGATCAAAACTTGAAATAAAGAGGAATTGTGTGAATGCAAGATCTATTAAGCAATGGAATGACCTACTTCTTGAACTTATGGGTGCTTCATCACTGCACGTTTTCAAGAAAATATTGGACTACCCTCTGTCTGGGATACTGTGAGGATTCCTGCACTGGGTAGTGGACTAAATAATTATCAAAATATCCTTCAACCCTTAGGATTTCAACTTCACAGTTTCCTACAGCTACGTTATGCTTGCACATTTTTTGGACATCAGCCAAAATTGCCCAGGTTCTGCCATCTGCCATAAAAATAATCACTTTAATATTCATTCAACAGCAAAAACAAAGCCGCTGTTAAAAATCTGAAATAAAATCTTAATTCCAAAACTAAATGTTCCACAAATTTAAAAACGAAACAAAATGCTGATGGTTCATAGTGTTAAATCATGCAGAAAGTCCACATTTCTACAGCCGTGATGGCATAGTGGTTAGAGTGCAGTACTGCAGGCTACTTCTGCTGATCACCAGCTGCCAGCTGTTTCGCAATTCGAATCTCACCTGGCTCAAGGTTGACTCAGCCTTCCATCCTCCCCAGGTCAGTAAAATGAGGACCCAGATTCTAGGGGGCAATATGCTGACTCTGTAAACTACTTAGAGAGGGCTGTAAAGCACTATAAAGTGGTATATAAGTCTAAGTGCTATTGCTATTGCTATTAGGGCTACAAGATCCGGGCTGAAAAATTCCAATTGGCTACTTGATAGCTGTCAACCATTCCAGTAGTCTTAACCAGGAGCACCAATCATAAATTCGAATACTGCCTATGTTGCAGGTTTATAGTAACAGACTCTTACAAGTTGGAAAGTCCATCTCTTCCCCTCCTTCCTCTTTACAGTCCAAACACCAGTCATATTTGCTATGTTACACTGCTTCTGCAGGCCAAGTTGCCTCTTATCTGACTGTTGCCTAGATGGCTGCTCCAGCTCCTCCTCCAGTTTCTCAAGGACATTGTCATAGACCATTGCAATACATCAATAATGATAAAACCAACTACTTCCTTTACTGCCATCTGTTGGACATCTGGATTTTTACAATCCAAATGTATAAATCTCAGTCTCATCCAGGCAATAGTTCTCTAGGCTGCAAATTTGGGATACGAAGACTAAGCTTATCAGGACAGACCCACTCTCATGTTGCCTAAAGTACATAAATAAACTTTTTAAGTTTATCAGATGATTGACATGTTTCAACATTTATCTGTTTCAGTGACTGAGCAGCCACACCTCCCCCCACACAAAGGAAATTCCCATCAAAAATGTTTTGTTTTGTTTTAATTTAAAGGAATTCAAATTGGTCTTCATTAAGAAAATGTTGTTTTCTTGCCTGCTCACCATGGGCTGCCTATATAATAGATCACAGCTGAATAGCTACACAAAACAAATTGTATTATAAAATTCACTCTTTAGCTCATTTATTTGAGAGCTGTGTTGCCCAACACCTTAACCCCTCCCAAAAAGGGCAATTATGTAAGCAAGCTTGTTAAAAATCACAGTATGGCACATTTTAAAACCTGAATTACTAGAGAGGAGGGAATTACTTTTAAATTACTTGATTCATCTTTAAAAAAATAAGACTATTTTGCAATCAAATTAAAAACTATGGTGTGTTTGAAACCAGGTCTGGACATTTAAAAGTGTTTCAGAGTGTAGGTGGGTTTGGAAGGGGAATTAGGGCAAAAAAAGAATTCGAGATTAGCAGTAAAATCCTATTCAGAAAGAAGGCAATTGTGGTCAATGGAAGAAAGGTCCAAAGTCATAAGCTAAGCCAAGGCTTCTCATTCAGGAGATAATTGGGGGGGGGGGGGGGGGGGAATTATATGGAATAATTTTGCATCAAATTATTAAATCTTTTCCACAAACCTTTGTTCATTTTTTTCAAGCTGTAACAAAGCTAAGTAACCCATATGATAATACGTTCCTGACATTACTTAAACATAAATTAAAGGCTCACAGTGAGCCATTCCCTAAGAGTGGAATTCTCCACTTCATCTTACAGATCTGCTAAAGCACTGACTTCTGGAAACACTCCACTATGAGCACCTATTTAAAGAGAATGTATTAAAAAATATTTCGCATATCTTTTCATCTGAATCTATTAGCATTACAACAGGCTTGCAAAAGTTCTATAGGTTGTGGCAGAAGCAAAAGAAGGACTGAATAGCTTCTTCCTTTAAAGCTAGAGTGGCTCAGCTTAAATTAAAAGGCAACAAGGGGTCAGATAAACTGTAATAAACAGACCCATAGCTGCTGCTACATGGATTTATATATTTTATAATTTTCAAACTATCATGGAGTAAATCTCTGTGGTTCCTAGAAGTCTAACAGCTACTTGATGACATATAATCAATCAGATAAACAAACCATTGTTTCTTTATTGAGAAGATTCTAAAATATGCCAGGTGTGGTTCTCAAATTTCAGAATCTCCTTTAATAAAGGATTAATTTGAAACAAGTTGGGAGTAATGTATATAGACATGTGTATGGTAGCAGTATTGTTTTGGTTCTGCTATAGAATATAAACCAAGTGTAAACCTTCCCAGATAATTGGTCCAGTGCCTTCCCTGGGGAAAATCCCAAGCATTTTTCCTATAGCTTTTCTTACAGAAGAAGAGATTAGAGCAGAGGTAGGTTCCTACCGGTTTGGATCGGTTCAGCTGAATAGGTAGTAATGTTCTATCCTGGGCACCGCCATCTTTATTTTCTGTTCTGCACATGCGCAGAACAATCTTCATTGAAAAAATGTAATTCCCCCCCTTTTTTTTAATGGTATGTGCATACCAGTTCCAGAGAAGTCCCAGAGATGGGCCGTTTTTTGCAAAAATTAAGACATTTTTGCCTTCCCCAGCCTCCAGAAGCACTCTGCAGGCTTCCCTTCCCTGGGGGAAGGGAAAATGCCTTCCCCCAGTCCTGCTGAAGCCTCCAGTGTTCCTGGGGGCCAGGGAGGACAAAAACTTTTTTTTCTTACTGGGTAGTTTGCAGGCGCTTCCTTAGCCGCAGTGAGGCTGGAGCCCCCCCACCCCCCAGTCAAAAAAATTTTCCACCATGGGAGAAGCTTAGTGAACTGGTCATGTGACTGAGTGTGCACAGGTAATGTTAAGCTGATCCCGCCCACTCAGTCACATGCCCCCCATCTACCCACATCTAATTCTCTGGGTAATAAAAATAAATAAATCTTCAACTGGCTAAGGGCAGATACAACTTGCAAAAACTGAGGCACAGAAGACTATCCCATAGTTGAGAATTCTTTCCAACATTCTCTCAACTGCATACAAAAACTGGCTGCTTTTAAGTTTCTCCACTTAGATGTTTTAGACCAGGGGTGTCAAACTCATGGCCTGAGGGTCTGATTGTCATGTGCTGGCTCCACCTCCTGGCCAGTTTAGCAAAGGGAGAAAAAAGTCCCAGTACGTTACGTGATGCCGCCATGAAGACATGAATTTGACATCCCTGTTTTAGACAATGTGACTTAGCATACTGCATGTATATGTATGTGTACATTCACCATTTGCTTCAAGCGGTCGTTATCTCACAAGAACATAAACTGCTGAAGTAAAAACAGCAAACAAGCAGCTCAACTATTGTGAGATTGTTTCAGATCTGTTAAACTATCTACAAGTGCTGTCAATCAGGAATTTGGAGAAGATCATGATTTGGATAATTTTAGGCAGAGAAACATAATTCCCACAGATGAAATGTTAATGATAGCAAACAGAAATTACACATTGATAAGTGGGAAAAAAATACCTCAGATCACAGTAGCGGGGAAACATCTGGTTCTTTTAAAACCATGCTGCATTTCAGAAGTAAGTTGTTAGTGTACTAAGGAGTTCCATTCAGATAGCAATTCTTCTATTATTAAGGTTGTGAATTACTACAAAGACCTGGAGTTTTTACCAGTATTTACTAACTTGCATATTAAGTTATGACTCCATAACTTAATATCTGCGCATGCGCGACATGGCGGTCGCGCCCTGAGAGCCGGAGAAGCCCCGGGGGTGGTTTTTACCCCAGGAAGATGCCGCCAGCCCTCGCTTACCATCGTGGAGGGCTGGCTTGACAAGCCGATCCTCCCGTCATCGTGCTGAGCCGCCCGGAGTTCAAGGGCGAGCTGTTTGGGCGACGGGAGAGCAGAGGAGATCGGCTCGGCCTGGTCGCGGCCCAGAGCGTCCCGGCGCGGCCGGAAGAAGAGAGGCAGGCCGCAAGCCGGGATGTGGATTCACCACGGGCGGCGAGAAAGGCTCGTCTGCGGCCCAGAGCGTCCCGGCGCGGCCGGAAGGTGAGAGGCAGGCCGCAAGCCGGGACGCGGATTTCATCACGGGTGGCGAGAGGGGCCCAGGGGTCCAGGCCAGGAGAGCTACCATCGGGCCGCATGACTAGTGGCAGGTCGTGCGGTCATACCCTGGTTCTGGGCCCGAAATATCCACCCCCCACTGGCTAGGACTGCTCCTGAGAGAGGAAGGGTGGAAGAAGTAGAAGGTGGACGAGAGATGCTGTTGAGGTATGGAATGATGGGAATGCTGAGGAGTTGGAGGAAGCAGAAGGGATGGAGGAGGAGAAGGCGAAAGAGAGAGATGGAGAGGAAGAGAGATGGAATGACGGAGTGAGAGAGAGACGGATGTAGATGGATGGTGAGAGATGGAAGGAGATGGCGAGGAGCTGGAGGCGATGGAAAGAAAGAGCTGATGATGGAGGACGGAGTTGGCAGAAGAAGGAGAAGGTTGGAGATGGAGTATTGGCTGGTTGAAAGTGGCATGTTTGGTGGAGCAGCCCGGCATGCAACATCTGCAGCCAGTTGGGAAAAGATGGATTTGGCCGAGGACGTTTTAGGACATCTTGGAGTGAGTGCCCGGGACTGGTGGAGGCTGGCTGGCTGATAATACCTGGGCCATTAGAGGGCTGTTACGAACTAAGCCCCTTGGTCGGAAGGACAGATGGATGGGGCCTGTAATGGGATTGGACTTGACCCCCCATCCATAAGACTCTGGATTCTGACTTTACCCCCCCCCCCCCATCCTGAAGAACATCCTGCACTCAGCCACTTATTTCGGACTTGTGTTTTTGCCTTCCTGGTTTGGAACCACCCTGAGGTTTTAACGTGTACTCTAGGCGCGACCTCCTTGGCCTGCGGGAGTCTCCCCTCTCGCAGGCCTGGCCCTCCTGTCTATCACGGGCCCACCTCGAGGACGGATTGATTATTCCTGAGAGGTGGGCGAAGCGCAGGTTGAGGGGTTTTTTAGGGAGGTTTTTAATGCGGGTTTTAGGGGGTTCCAGGGAGGAGGAGGGAGGGTATGTACAGTTAGAGAGAGAGGGCCAGGCCAACAGGCGACGGAGGGAAGCGGAAGGATCCGTGAGGGGGGGAGAAACACGAGTCGTTCCCATGGAGGGCATTTCCATTCAGAAGGTCGTGGGGAGAGGCAGGTCCGAGGGGAGGCAAGTTCCATCCTCCCGGTTGGAGACACGTAGCCGTTGGTTGCAAACGGTTAGGTGTCACAACCCCCGCAAGCTAGGTGGTCAGGGAATACAGAGCCAGGGCCTGAGGCTGATGTTTTGTAACGCCAGGTCCATTGTCAACAAAGCCCCCCTCATCCATGATCTTGTGTCAGAGGGGGAGCCGGACCTGGCTGGAATAGCGAAGACCTGGTTGGGCCACGAGGGTGGACTTCCCCTCGTTGAAATGTGCCCACCAGGCTACCGCGCTTTTCATCAGCCCCGGGCCCTAGGTAGGGGTGGTGGAGTGGCGGTCATAATAAAGGAAGATCTTGAGCCGAGAGAGACCATTGTGCCACAGACTACCGGTTGTGAGTCCCTCTGCGTGAAGTGGGGCCTAGGGAGGCAGTTGGGCTTGCTGGTTGTATACCTGGCTCCCCGCTATGTAGCAGCAGCCCTGCCCGAGCTCCTGGAGGTGATCGCTACGGTGGCAGTTGAGACCCCCAGACTTTTGGTCATGGGGGACTTTAATCTGCCATCGGTGGGCGAATCATCCGTGGCAGCTCGGGAGTTCATGGCTTCCATGACGGCCATGGACCTGACCCAATTAATTCAAGGCCCCACCCACGAGGGTGGACATACACCAGATCTCATCTTTGTCTCTGGCCAATGGAAGAGTGATCTGGGTATAGGGGATATAGTCATCACGCCCTTGTCATGGTCAGACCACTCACTTCTCCGGCTCGATTTTCCGACCGCTACTCCCCTCCGCGGGGAGGCGGAACCAGAGCCATCGATCTGGTTTCGCCCCAGGCGCCTTATGGACCCGGATGGGTTCCAGACGGCGCTTGGGCCACTTCCTGTACCCCTGACCCGCGCCCCGATGGAGGACCTCGTGGCCGCATGGAACACTGCGACCACGGGGACCTTGGATCGGGTCGCGCCCTTGCGGCCTCTCTTGCGGCGGCGAGTCGCCCCGGCTCCTTGGTTTACCGAGGAGCTGAGGGGGATGAAACGCCACAAGAGATGCCTAGAGAGAAGATGGAGGTCTACCCGTTCTGAATCTGACCGGACACAAGTAAGAGCCCAGTTACGGACTTACACTGTGGCGCTGAGAGTGGCCAAACGTCATCATTGTGCCACTCTCATAGCATCCGCAGAAAACCGCCCTGCTGCCCTGTTTAGGGTGACCCGCTCCCTCCTTCAACAGAGGGTGCGGGAAGCCCCGCTACAGGGCAGAGCAGAGGAATTTGTGACTTTTCTGCAGGAGAAAATCGCTCAGATACGGAACGAGCTAGCCCCCATTGATGGCCCAGTGAGATGCCACGTGACAGATCTTGTTTGGGAGGAGTTTGACTCCGTTGCTTCCGAGGATATGGACAGGTTACGTGGGCGACTGCGAGCCACCACATGTTTATTGGACCCGTGTCCCTCCTGGCTTGTACTGGCATCCTGGGAGGTGACACGAGGCTGGCTCCAATAGGTTGTCAACGCATCCTTAAGTGAGGGTTCCTTGCCTGCTTCCCTAAAAGAGGCTATGGTGAGGCCCCTCCTTAAGAAGCCCTCTTTGGACCCAGCTTTATTAAACAACTATCGTCCAGTCTCCAACCTTCCCTTTTTGGCGAAGGTTGTTGAGAGTGTGGTGGCACAACAGTTTCCCCGTCACCTGGAGGAAGTTGATTATCTAGACCCGTGCCAGTCCGGCTTCCGGCCCGGGCATAGCACTGAGACGGCATTGGTCGCGTTGGTTGATGATCTCTGGAGGGCCAGAGATGGGGGTTGTTCCTCCATCCTGGTCCTATTAGACCTCTCGGCGGCTTTTGATACCATCGACCATGGTATCCTATTGCATCGGCTGGGGGGGTTGGGGGTGGGATGCACCGTTTTACGGTGGTTCTCCTCCTACCTCTCTGGCCGATCGCAATTTGTGTTGGCAGGAGAGCAGAGGTCGACCTCGAGACCCCTCACATGTGGGGTGCCTCAGGGGTCGGTCCTCTCGCCTCTCCTGTTCAACACATATATGAAGCCGCTGGGTGAGATCATCCGTGGTTTTGGGGTAGAGTACCACCTGTACGCTGATGATACACAGCTGTACATTTCAACCCCAAACCACCCCAACGATGCCGTAGCAGTGATGTGCCAGTGCCTGGAAGCCGTGCGGATCTGGATGGGAAGTAACGGACTCAGGCTCAACCCGACCAAGACCGAGTGGCTGTGGTTTCCGGCTGCCTGATTCAACCAGCTGACTCCATCGCTGGCCATAGGGGGCGAACATCTTGCCCCTGTGGATGGGGCGCGCAACTTGGGTGTCCTCCTGGATGCCCGGCTGTCTATGGAAGATCAAGTGACAGCCGTGGCCAGGAGGGCGTTTTACCAGGTTCGCCTGGTTCGCCAGTTGCGCCCCCTATTGGATCGGGACGCCCTTCGCACAGTCACTCATGCTCTCATGACATCGCGACTGGACTATTGTAACTCTCTCTACATGGGGCTTCCCTTGAGGTGCACCCGGAGAATTCAGATGGTTCAGAATGCAGCCGCGCGGGCAATCTTGGGTACCTCCAGATTTGCCCACATAACTCCACTTCTGCGCGAGCTGCACTGGCTGCCTGTCGTCTTCCGGGTGCGCTTCAAGGTATTAGTCATCATTTTTAAAGCGCTCCATGGCTCGGGACCTAGCTATCTGCGGGATCGGATCCTGCCTCATACATCCTCACGGCCGATTCGCTCCCACAGAGAGGGACTTCTCCGGGTGCCGTCCACTAGACTCTGTCAGCGGGCGACGCCCAGGGGAAGGGCTCTCTCTGTGGCGGGCCCAGCCCTCTGGAACGACCTTCCCCCCGACATCAGAACAACCACGGACTTCCGCTCCTTCCGTCTGAAATTAAAAACTCATTTTTTCCATTTGGCCGGCCTTGGGTAGCCTCTCTCTACAGGGTCTAGCTGTTTTAATTGGGTATTTTAGCATGTTAAGGGGATTTTAGCACAGGCCCAGATTTAATTTGTTCTTAATTATATTTGTATATTTATTGTATTGTGGTTTTAGTTTTCCCTGTGCACCGCTCCGAGTCCCTACGGGGAGAGGAGCGGTCTATAAATTAAATTATTCTATTCTATTCCATGATACTTAATCATGCATGTGGCTCTTTGGTTAGTGATGTCTCATTAGGCCATCCTGGTGACTGACATATAGATCCCTTTTACATTCATTAGCATCACAGATTTAAAGAATAGACTGTTACATCAAGACATCTTGGCCAATTTGCTGTACTGCTTCAACTCTTTCTAAGAGGCTAATTCCAAAGTTGATTAGCCCTTCTTCACACAGAAGATTAGGACTTGTTGATCAGGATTGGCTGACTACATTTGGGGTGGGGGAGGACGACTTAATGACCTCTTCAACTTTTATAATTCTATGTGTGTCAAAACGCAATTATTAAGGCATGTGTAGATTAGGACAAATTGCAGTGAAAGATAAATGCAAATAGCCATAAAGTTATCTGAAGTTCCTTATTAAAAATTATCCATGAGGCCCTTCATGGTGTCTGTCCAGTCTGTATGATCAGACAGAATTAGCATGCAACTTGCAAGATTTGTTTTTTTTCACCATGTACATGTACGTACATGAAGTAGACTGTTGTTTCGCTGTGTCATATAATATATGTAGGTAAATGCATTATTTTGTACTTATTTATTTATTTATCTGTTTTGTCATAGTTATGTAATGTATATTGGAGGTGGTGATCCTTTGAGAGCTGTATGCAATGAAATTTCATTTTAATGTTTGCCGATTAGTGTACATTCAAAATGACAAAGTTGTTCTGTTCTGTTCTAATAGATTCCATTCTTTAACCAGTGTCAACTGACGGGATCTAAGAAGCATGTCTTCTTTACGACTGGATTATCATCTCTTTCAAGATACATCTGACCCCTATCTTGGCCATATTCAAAAACTGAAAAACTGTGTTGAATGGTTATTTTTACTGTACAGGAAGTCCTTAATTTACAGCAATTCATTTAGTGACTGTTTAAAGTTACAATGGAACTCACAAAAGTGATTTATGACAATATTTCACACTTAACCATTGCAGCATCCTCACTGTTATATGATCAAAATTCAGACACTTGAAAATTGACTCATATTTATGAATTGTAGTGTCCCAGGGTCATGTGATTATCTTTTGTGACCTTCTGAGAAGCAAAGTCAATGGGGAAGCCAGATTCACTTAACAACCATGCTAACTGAACCCTTGCATTGATTCACTTAACAGCTGGAGCAAGAAAGTTCATAAAATGGAGCAAAACTCACTTCACCAATGTTTTTGCTTAACAACAGAAATTTTGGGCTCGATTGTGGTTGTAAGTCAAGGACTATGTCTCTATATATAAGTCATTGTAGAATTGGCTGGCCTTATACATTTTTAAAATATTGTAAATAAATAAATAAATAAAAAAAGCTGGATGGAGTTTGGATGGATGAAAAGGATGTATGATTATTTATCAAACTGACACGAACTGGAGTTTTTCTGGACTATTTGAGGAGCATATCCTGTATGCTTTTTATACACTGGACAGTATATAGCATCGGTTGCCTTCATACTGAATATACATTACTGTTTAAGATCTGATTGAGGTTGTCCAGTAATACACAACAACAGGAAAAAAATGTAAGGCTTCTGGGCCGTTTCCTTGATTCTTTTCCAGGCAAGATTCTTACGGAATTCTCAATAGCAAATGTTATTGAAATGAAAGGGATGGAGTTACAAGAATTCCAGCAACTGAACTCCCCTCAGTTTATGCCTCTTAATTGCTGTACACATTTTCTAATTTCTGAAAAGATGGTATCTTTATATATAAGAGAGAAGCTTGCAGATGGTTCTTTATATAAGTACCTCCAGAAGCTTTATCAGTCTGAGAATCAGTTTTATACCATATAGCAGCCTCTCGTAAACCTTTACATATCCATCTAGAACCTCACACAGTGAATGTACTCTTACAAGCATATGGTATTAAACATGCAAAATTTATAACATACATAATTAAACCCACCACATTGTAATTACACTATGCAGTTATCAGATATGAAAATCATAGTGGTAATTTCCCCCCCGACAATTGTCTATATTTAACCTGTATGTTTAAATATGACACTAAGCTTACATTTTAACAGCTGATAACTGCCTAATTCTCTTAATTTGAATATCCTGAACATTTGTGTTTGTTGATCTCAAACAGTCTGTACTGCAATTAAACATACTTTAGTAATTTTAAGTTAAACACGATGGGCATCAGAAAATAAACAAATAGTTTATCTAAAACGCAACTGCAAGATATTCCAAATAAACGGAGACATATTTTCTGTGAAGCTGATGAACTGTTAGTCTTTTTGCTATTTTAATACACAACTTCAACAAAGAATCCAAGATATGCCACAGAAGCATAAAATGTGCAAAATGCATAAAGAATTAGCATGTAACAAGAACAAATAAGATTCCAATATTCTAATAAAGATCTGCAACCATGCCAGATTGTTACATTAGATGCTTGTTTACTAGAAAAACTAAACCATTTTGACACTGGAATTATGATCCCAGATGCTAGGCAAAATAAGACTGAGCTATGGTGAGCAAGGTAATGTCAAGCACAAAAGATCAGGTACCCACATAAAGGTTCAATTAAACTGATTTATTGTTAAACAATCCAGGCATAGGAATTTTCTCAATTAATGGTTAGCACCTACTAGGAGTTATATAATAATAATAATAATAATAATAATAATAATAATAATAATAATAATAATAATAATAATAATAATAATAATAATAATTTAATATTTATAAAACCGCACCCTCTCCCCACGGGGACTCGGGGTGGTGCACAGGTAGAATAAAAACAATAAATACATACAAACAATTCTAAAAGCAAATTAAACATAACCTGCGCTAATATATATGAGTCAACTGAATTCAAGAGGGTTAGAACTTAGTTCCCTTGTGTCGACGTAAGAATTCTAGGCTGATCCCCCTTTTTATTCTGCCCCAAGGTTCAGCCACTCCTTCTCCTACAGCTAGAAATACAATTAGTCCTTGACTTACAACAATTGGGAGAAGAATTTCCACTGTTAAGCAAGTTTGTTTGTTTAGTAAGTTGCACCCAATCTTATCACCTTTAAGGCATAGTTGTTTAGTGAATCACCCAGTTGTTAAGCAAATCCAGCTTCCCCCAGTGAATTGCTTGATGGGAGCCAGCTGGGAAGGTCACATGACCCTGGAAGTTGCAACCATTGTAAACACATGCCAGTTGCCAAGACCCTTAATTCATGTGATTGTTAGGGATGCTGCAACAGTAATAAGTCACTTTTTCCAGTGCTGTTGTAAGTTGAGGATTACTCATTCTCAACATAGACCAATTTCATAAGTTCCTTATATCGCACTAGGAGCTCCACAGATGGTCAAAAAAGTAAAGACGGCAGTCACAATTGTTTGATCAAAGTCCCTCCCCCTTTAACATGAGTTTCATGTTCATATTAAAAAGAGGCATTTTTAAAAATCACACAGTAAACGTAGTCCTAACTCACGGATGTCCAAACTTGGGAACTTAAAGACTTGTGGACTTCAACTCCCAGAATTCCCCAGCCAGCATAGCTGGCTGGGGAATTCTGGGAGTTGAAGTCCACAAGTCTTAAAGTTCCCAAGTTTGGACATCCCTGTCCTAACTTATTACCATTTTTCATGCTTACAACCATTGCAGCATCCCTGTGATCACAAATTCGGACATTTGGTAATTAGCATTTATTTATAACAACGGCAGTATCCCAAGGTCATGTGATCACCTATGGCAAACGTCTGAGAAGCAAAGTCAATGGGGAAATCAGCTTCACTTAACAACCATGGTGCTAACTTAACAAATGCAGGGATTCACAAGCGTGGCGAGAAAGGTCACACAATGGGGAAAAACTCACTTAACGGCTATTTGCTTAGCAATGGACTTAAGAATTGTTACCAAGGACTACTTGTAATGTCTGTCAGTTTCACTTTTTAAACCCCCCACCCCCATACTTCTGATCAGTGATATATTAGTTTAGATCTAATTTCAGGGGGAGGAAACCTGACTTTCACTACATTTCTGAACTAGATTCTTCTTCCCTGCTGTGAGGTGTTTAGAGGTATAACAGCAGTCTTTTTCATGTCAGAAAAACCTAAATAACCCTAGTAACAATTCCAAAATGGGGAAAAAAACATTTTCATCATTTTCTTCATCCAAACTGATAGATCTCTTGTTATAATTAAAAGAAAATTGATATTTTTTAAAAAAATAACCTGAATTAAATAAAAGTAATGTGAATGACAATGTGTTTTAAAAAGAGCTATGGCACACATGCTGAGATTTATTGTTCCTGCCTACAAAAATGTTCCATTGCACAAGCCTGAAACTTGCCCCAGAAATACTGGATTTTCGAATACGCATTGACAGTAGATTTTACAGGTTAGGAACCCTGTCATTTCCAGTGACATTGCAATGAAGCACTTACAAATTGACAAAAATAAATGATGATGTTGAGCTGATTTTTCTCAAGTTGTTTGAAACATGGCCGATCATTTCTAATTCATGTACCTGACTTGTATAAAAGGCCTACTGTTTGTCTTTTTAAAAGAACTAATTATCCTGACATCCTATAGATAGAAATTAGTTTTCCCTGCATGTCAGCTTTATTTGTGAGAGTTGGATGTTGAGGTTTTTTTTCTTCTTCTTCCCACACAGATTAAAGTTAGTGGATGCTGTTGGAATGGGCTGGAAAGCACAAAAGTGTCCTTAGTCAGCCCTATTCAAAAAAAGTATGCTGAAAACAAAACAAGTTATAATAAGGGAGTGGTTTAAATTATAGTTTTAATAAGCATCATTTAATAAGCATTTTTATTTACATCAAGTTTAGTCTGCCATTAAAGAGACAGAAGGATTTCTTACTGCTACTTCCCTCAGTTCCATGAATGATTCTGTCAGTTCACCAGTGAAAACAGCATTATCAGTTGAAAAGATTTGCAAACATACAAGCAAAGCCTGGTACCTCTACAGTTGGGTATTTAAACTAGAGAATTTTAGGTAGGGACACTTAGAATTTTGATTTCATTTCCACAGATCCACGGCATGAAAGCAAAGAGCTTATCCACAAAACAGCTAGTGCTTTGCTTTATAGCTACCTAGTTAGCCATTTTATTATTTTTCTCTTTAGAAATCTAAAACAATTTAAGAATTGAAGGATACAGATCATGGCAAGAGCCAAAGGAGGCTCCCATAGGAATTCTAGCACTGAGATTCAGTGAACAGCTCTTATAAAACTAGGCCTTTCATTCCTGCTCAGCCACAGACTACCAGGACAAAACAGAAAGTCTTCAACTTCTGTTCTTAAACTCAAAAACAGAAATAATCAATACTGGAAAAGAAGGTAGCAAGGGTAGGAACAAATCATTATGGAGAACAATCTATCTGGTCACTGAGAGTCAACAATGACTTGAAGGCATTTATATACTGCTTGTATATTTAAAAGTAACACCATCTTTCTAATCCAAAATGTGCTCAAATTCTGCCACATAGTAAGAAAATAAGTTACAGAATAAAGATTTTAGAAACTACTCCATGTATGATTTCCTGTGGACTAAAATGTTGCCTGATTATTTATACCTACTGGATAGAACTTTGGATAATTACAGTTTCGCAGCCAGCTATGCCATTTTGAGAGGTCTGGGAGAATTTTGTCTCTGAAAAAGCAGGATTCTAGCTGGAAGAGCAGTAAAATTGTGTGTGGGTCTTCTAACCTCCCGCCATCATTTCCCAAATTTTTGGCCGTGGGGGGACTGCTGAACATCTTCGAATGGACTTCCTTCTTTCAAAATAGCTGTGGCCAGTAAACAAAGCAGTCTCCATGTGTGGTGTAGTATTCTCATCTCTTCAGTCATGGGATCATCAGATCTGTACTGCTCTTTCAGCAAAACACTTGCTAAGAAATGAAAAGGAATATGTATCCTTTTAAATAAGTAGTGCAGCAGCTCTGCAGCTTTCCATCTGTTTAAACACCCCCAACCATGGTTAATTTTAATGTGCAGCAGGACCTGAGCATCGTAGGAACACTTTATTAAATATTGAACTGAAAACATATCGAAATAATTTTGAACACAATGAGAATTCGGCCCAAGGAGGACAAACTTTTGTTCCATTCATTATCTGGATTATCTCCTATAGCATTTCACTCTATTCTCCTAGACATTCTTAAATGGAACTAGTTCTATCTATCTCCTTTTAGGGTAGATACCAGAGCAACATTCTAAAACAATCTGGATGAATTAAAATTGAACTGTTAATTTAAATTCAAGTACATTTTAATTAAAATAACTCAATATACACAATAAAATTTCACACCGGTGGGGACTCAAATACTTAGGCCCTTGTCAAAACAAGACAGAAGATCTACAGAGATGGACAATCTGCCTGTGTTTCTCATGTACTTACAGTATAGGCATTTTTGTTACCATCGTTTTCACCCTTAAAAACCAATAGACATGAGTTTATATGAATGACTCATATAAATATTACCAGGGAATCATCCATAAACAGGATGACCTTACTGTATAAAAGAAACCAAAATCTCATTCTCTCCTATTGTTAAGTATTTACTTATCAAACAGTAATCCCATTTAAATCAGTGAGATTTACTTCTGAATAAACATGTTTAAGAATGTTTTTGTCTTCCTCTGCTTGTTAGTGGTTTTTTTGCTATGAGATACAAAAAAGGGCAGTATATTTTTGAGATTAAATTTGGTTCTGTAGCAGATGGTGTCTTCAAATAATTTTCCTCCTGTCAGAGTACCTGACAACATACAGGATATTTCAACCCTTTTATCTCAAACACCTTTCACTAATTAGAATAGTTGGATCCTGGATGTAATAGGTATAGACAATCAGTTTAGATTGATTTATCCCCTGCTAGTAGTGGAAACTGCTGATTGTGTCTTTACTAAATGAAAATCCTTTCCTCTACATTTGGGATACATTGCAACTGTCTTTGAATTCATGAGGTGTTTGCCTCACTTTGAAGATCATCTTCAAAATGATGCAATTTCTATTCCAGGTAATAAATGCATATAAATGTTAGAGAGGTGACAACCGTACAAACTCTAGCTTTGAAAATCTTAGCATACCTGCCATATCAATGCAATTGCTATATAGTTTAAATTCCAAGGATGATGGGATGTTACATTTTCGATTATATTGTGTATAAAACTTCTCAGCTTTTTTCAAAGAAATTTCATACAACAAAATGCGGTATTGAAAGTCTTCCAGCTATGACCCAAGTTAATAGAATTATGTTCATCCAGGATTCCTTTGTTGCAATAAAAATACCATCTTATCCTCACAGTCAGTATTACAGGCTTCCACGTTGAATCTATTCTGTTCCTACTTTCCTCAAAGGAAAGCAACCATTTCTTGATAACAATATATATATTTTCTGAACCTCAAGAGTTTGGAAATGATATAACAATAAACCTTACTATGCAAGCTGATAATCACAGTTGTTTATTAGTGCCATGAATAAGAAATTGATTTGAGAGATAAGTTTCAAAACGGAAAATGACAACTGGGGACAAAATCTGTTGCACAGTTGAACCACTTGTGCTTGCCATCTGCAACAATGATTCAGATTGGAAGGATAAATCGTGCAAAAGGTGTTTGTGCATTTCATGGACATTTAAGCCAGCTGGAGTTAATAACAGGCTTGTATACACAATGCATGTTCTTAGAATTATATTCTGAAAATTGTACATCTATCATTCTGGATCAGGAATTATTAGCATTTGGTCCTGTCTTGTAAAGATTTACAGACATATTCTTAAAATATAACCTTCATAAATTTAATATGAAAAATAACAAACTGGTATGATGACACTTTCTCAGGCCAACCATTTTTGGCAAAAGATCAGTAAGTGTTTTATATTTATATATAACTCCCCATAGGAATAATATAGATTCATTAAAAAAATAGAGTTGTTATGTGAGTATACATCAGGTACTCCCAACATTGTCAATTGTTTTTCTAAGAAGCTACCAGCTTGAAATAAAAGCATACGCACAAAAACCAGAGGAAGATGTCATGGGTTAAACCCTAAATTTTGTTACATGTTCACGTACTTACATACATGCATGCCAGTGTAGTACAGTCATTAAAAAGCTAGCCTAGGAGCAGGGAGGATCTAGTCCTGTCCTAGGTATGAAAGCCAGCTGTGTGGTTCTGAGTCCTTCACTCTCAGTTCTAGACTTCTAGATTCAGTTCTAGATCTACTATTGAACATTGAACCAATATGGTAGATTGCAGTCCATGCCATTCAATGAAGAGGCCTTCATCTTGCAGTGAACTGATTGAGGCAGATAATAAGAGAAGGCAGGGGAGAGAAAGAGATACACATGCCTATTTGTGGGTACCCATGGACAATGGTTTTGATTTATTTATATGGCAACAAGCAATCAACAGTGATCTTGATTCGTCTATTAGCTTTTAATGTAACCAAGTCTTCTGCCATTGCCAATGAAAAGGTTAGGTATACGAAAACTATGATTTACTACCAAGCCTTGGGTTTGAAGCTTGACAATAGTCATCCATTGCTTAACAGTACAATGGCAGCTCCTAGGACCATGATGGCGAACCTGAGGCACGCGTGCCAGAAGTGGCACGCAAAGCCATCTCTCCGGGCATGCAAGCTGTCACCCCTGTTGCTCTTCTGGGTTCTGGCGTGTTGGCCAGCTGGTCTTCACATGCGCGGGAGCACCAGAAACCCAAAGAGCGGAGGGAGGCAGCAATCCCCACCCAACTTTCTCTCCCTGTCTGGGGCTGCAGAACCAGATTGGCAGTGGGGATGTACCACCCCCGAAGGGGACCAGGGGGCAGGCAACAGGGCAGGCAGGGAGACACAAGGACTCCTGAAAAGATAGCGGAGCCAGCACATGCACACTGGGCAGCTGATCTTCACACGCACATGCACACCAGAAACTGGAATATCAGGTAGCCAGCATGCATGCGCATACTGGAAACCAGAAGATCATCTGCTTTTCCGGTTTACGGTGTGGGTGCACTCCCATTTCGGCACTCGGTGCAGAAAAGGATTGCCAACACTGTCCTAGGAGAACTTTAGAAAACTGCCTCAGTGCATCTTATCTAGCACTTTTCATATTTACAAGCATGGGCCCTCTAATTTTTCAGGTAAAAGGTTTTTCAGGCCTTCCTGTAGACAGCAAGAACTGAACTTGGAACCTTTTGTATATAAACTCTTTGCCTGACCATTATGCACATCCACAGAAAAAGTGGAAAGGAAGTAAATGATGAAAGTGTCATGATGTAAATTCTGCCGCTTACATTCTTATATATAAGTGTTGTGATAAAAGTACAAAAGGGCAGAGATTGCATTGATATCTCAACATAGATTTCATCCTTCTGACATAATTACTGTACGTAGATACTGTCTTTATGGCCAAGCTACAATGCCTAGCCACCTACTGTTGTTCTTGCTTGTTTTATATTGACATTTCTACAATGATAAATCTGAGTTGTAACCACTATTATGTTTTTTCTTCCTTGTCTAAAAATCATCCTGAATACTTGTCTGACATATCCAAGCTAGAGAGGGTCACAAAACATGTGTAAGCACTTTTATCTGCTTTGGCTGCAATCCAGTCAACATCTTCAGTTGTACTGAAATGCTTGCCCACATGCTATGGTGAGACTTGTAACTTTCAGTTTATAAATTGCCACCTCTAGTGTATGTTACATTACAAGCCATTAAAAAGAACAGAAAATGTTCCTGGATTTCAAAAGCATTCTGTCAAGTCAAATAAGAAGAGAAGCTTTTTTTTTTCCTAAGGAAAGCAAAACAAAAGAGCTTTTTTTCCCCGGGTGTTGACTTTGTTATGAAATGCAGTAAAGGTTTTGCAAAGGTCAACAGAGAAGTTTTCTTTAAACAGTATCAAAGTTCTTTAAACAGTATGTATCTACAAGACAGCATAATTTTCAAATATCCAATCATTTTGAACTATTTGTTTTTATATTTCTGTATTCTGCCTTTAAAAGAAACTCCCTTGGGAAGGTTTTTCAAAGCTGGGGCAGGTGGAAGGAAGGGGAGTGGAGGGGATGGAAAGTGCAGAGAAGGGAAGGGAAACAAAAAAGAAATGCAAAGGCAAAGATCCAAGTTTTGTTATGGATTTGAAAAATCAAGAATCCTGTGTTCTACATTTTATGTTAATATATTAAAACTCAGACTCATATAATCTAATGGTTTGGAGAGACATTGGAGCTCATCCAGCCCAATACAAGAATTCATCATTAAAGTACCCTGAACAGATGACTACCCAATCTGTGTTTAAACATATTTTTACAAAGGAAAGTAAAACCATCTCAGAGGCAACTTGTCTTATTGTTGAACAGCTATTACCATTAGAATTACTTTCTGAAGGTTCAGCTGAAATCTACTTCCTTGTAATTTAAACACACTGTTTCTTTTCTGGTCTTCTCAAAACATTCTCAACATGATGGTCTTCTGCAGAGTAGTCCTTCAGATAAAGAGGCTATTGTGCCTCTCTGGATTCTGCTTTTCTTCACCAATCAACTCTCTTAAGTTTTCTTTTCTTTACAAGCCCCTTACCAACTTGTTTTCATTTCTCTCTTTCATTTCTTCCCAAAAGATTGTGCCCAGAATTTAACATAATATTTGAGATGCTGGCTGGCCAATCAAATGGCTTCCCCTGATCTTGTTATCTCTCTTGATCCATCCTAAAACTACATTTGCTTTCTTTGAAGCTGCATGATTCAAGAAAGCATCAAGTGCAGAACAAGAAACAATGGGTGGAAACTAATCAAGGAGAGAAGCAACTTAGAACTGAGGAGAAATTTCCTGACAGTTACAACAATTAACCAGTGGAACAGTTTGCCTCCAGAAATTGTGAACGCCCCAACTCTGGAAGTCTTTAAGATGTTGGATAGCCATTTGTCTGAAATGGTATACGGTTTCCTGCCTAGTCAAGGGGTTGGACTAGAAGACCTCCAAGGTCCCTTCCAATTCTGCTATTGTATTGTATTGAACAATATGAACCCAATTCTCTACCCATTTAGATTTTGATTTATCCTACTCTAATCTAGCAACATGAAGTTATCTACATCATCTGTGTTGAAATTCTTCCTGATTTCTGACTGTGGCAGAACTCATTAATATGATGGATTGTTTTATAAATATCTTGAACAACACAGGTTTAGAACTATTATTTCAGATTAAGCCAAACACCAGCTGCATAATCCATTGCTTACCTACTCAAAAATAAATATTCAATTCAGTGTCTTTATTTCCAGGCAAGTGGGTAGGTGTCTAGAAATTGCAACTTAAATGTATCCAATAGCTGAACCTGCATGAACCTTTCTGAAAACAGGCAGCATCCAAGGATTGCAGAGACACTCCACTAATGTTAATTACTGTCAATCAGTGTCTGCTTGTGGAGTTCAGGTATAAATTACTATCAAATTACTTAGTTCTTGTGGAAAACAATTTGCCTAGTGTTTCAAAACATTCCAAATCAGATAGATGTATTTGCCTGTGTGACAGCAGTAAGGCATTTCTCCACTAAAACAACAAGAGTGTGGAGCATTGCCATCTAAGCTAATATACTACACAAATGAGTGTGCTTATCAATTTTTTTTAAAAAAGAATTCTTAATTGCTAGGTGTTATATTTTATGGTTATATTTAAATCTGCCTCTTGAGCTGATATATAACAAAACAAAATAGCCAGTTAAAGTGAACACACGATCATCTATGTGATCTACTTTTTTTTTTTTTTTTACTCCTTAGACATATATGGAGAAACAGCTCACATAATATACATGAGAGTTCCCCAAACTTTCCAGCTTTGTTCACTGGCGTGGAGGGAGAGATAATGGTTTTGCATGAGTGGCAGGCAAGCATGTGCACACAGCTCCGTTTGTGAGAGTGGCGGGCATGCCTGCCTGCCCCTCATGAAAATGGAGCATTTGTGCATCAGAGATGCTCTTCACTCAGTTCTTGCTGGTTCGAGTGAACTGGTAGTGGCAGCTGCTGGAGGCTCCATGCCCACCCCAACATAATGTGTGACCTTCTGTGCATGTGCAGAAGGTGGTGTGTGCAAGCGAAGCGAGCATGCATGCGAGCGTGCTCACACTTGCAAACCCCACCACTGGTGTGCATGTGCTTGCCCGCTGCTCATGCAAGTGGGGATGCACACTCCTTCACCCTCTTCAGCAGTCCAGTTCGGAACAGCTCAAGACCCGATAGTGGGCTGCAGCATGGAGATTGGGGACTCCTGATGTACATATTTCAAAAGGAAATAATTATTATATTTGCTAATTTAACCAGTGGACTTCTAATCTTTGGTATAAACACAGTTGCAGAAAACAGAATATAAGAAATGATGGATTTGTCCGATATTGGATATGTTCTCACATTGTACTTTGTACATTGACACTCCCACATAACACCTATCCTGCGCGAGCTGCACTGGCTCCCTGTGGTCTTTCGGGTGCGCTTCAAGGTCTTGACGACCATCTTTAAAGCGCTCCATGGCTCGGGGCCTAGTTATATGCGAGACCGCCTCCTGCCCCATACATCCCTCAGACCGATACGCTCCCACAGAGAGGGCCTCCTCAGGGTGCCGTCGGCTGGACAATGCCGACTGGCGACACCCAGGGGAAGAGCCTTCTCTGTGGCTGGGCCAGCCCTCTGGAACGACCTACCGCCTCTTCCGCAAGTGTCTGAAGACACATTTATTCCATCTAGCCGGCCTAGCGTAACCCCCTGTATTGACCATTAGACAGTTTTAAATTTGGGATTTTAATTCGGTTTTTAGCACAGGTTTTACTAGAATAAGTTTTTTAAATTTTATATGTTTTGTATGTATTTTAACATTCCTGTGCGCCGCCCTGGGTCCATTTGGAGAAGGGCGGGATATAAATTTAATTTAAAAAAAAAAAAACTTTGTTACAACATAGTATCATGATTCAATTTGGCATATTTTGTGAGCCTAGCCATTGTTTATGGCTTACTACTATTTGTGGCCTGGTCATGCCACAATTGTGTCTGAAAGTATAGCTTAGCATAATGTCTGAAGTCAGCCAATGGTTGCTTTCAGATAGAATGGCAAACTATGGTTTGTCAATACAAGGCTGAGGAAACATATATTTCAATCTTGTCTTTTGTTGTTATTTTATGATCCAGGAGATCAAAAGTTTGTTTCTAACAAGTGGCAACTACGATTTGTTTCAATGTCCATGTGTAGCAAAAGGTGTTACGTTCAATTCGTAGTCCACCCATGAGGAATGATCTTAATAAACAATGTGACAGTTTTCTAAGTAACATAATAAATAATAATAATAATAAATTTTAATTTGTAAACCGCTCCCTCTCCCCATAGGGACTCAGGGCGGTGCACAGGAAGAATAAAAACAACAAATATACAAACATATTTAAAAACAAATTAAACCTATGCCTGTGCTAAAAATCCCCATTAAACTAAGCTAAGCTAAAATAACATTCCCAATAAATTAATAAACCCCATAGACAGAGAGACTATCCTAGGCCGTCCAGACAGAAAAAGTGTGTTTTTAATTTTAGATGGAAGGAGCGGAGGTCCGTGGTCGTTCTAATGTCGGGGGGAAGGTCGTTCCAGAGGGCTGGGCCCACCACAGAGAGAGCCCTTCCCCTGGGCGCCGCCCGCTGACAAAGTCTAGTGGACGGCACCCGGAGAAGTCCCTCTCTGTGGGAGCGAATCGGCCGTGAGGATGTATGAGGCAGGATCCGATCCCGCAGATAGCTAGGTCCCGAGCCATGGAGTGCTTTAAAGATGATGACTAACACCTTGAAGCGCATCCGGAAGACGACAGGCAGCCAGTGCAGCTCGCGCAAGAGCGGTGTTACGTGGGTAAACCTAGAGGTTCCCATAATTGCTCGCGCGGCTGCATTCTGGACTAGCTGAAGTCTCCGGGTGCACCTCAAGGGGAGCCCCATGTAGAGAGAGTTACAATAGTCCAGTCGGGATGTCACGAGCGCATGAGTGACTGTGCGAAGGGCGTCCCGATCCAATAGGGGGCGCAATTGGCGAACCAGGCGAACCTGGTAAAACGCCCTCCTGGCCACGGCTGTCACTTGATCTTCCATGGACAGCCGGGCATCCAGGAGGACACCCAAATTGCGCGCCCCATCCACAGGGGCAAGATGTTCGCCCCTATGGCCAGCGATGGAGTCAGCTGGTTGAATCGGGCAGCCGGAAACCACAGCCACTCGGTCTTGGTCGGGTTGAGCCTGAGTCCGTTACTTCCCATCCAGATCCGCACGGCTTCCAGGCACTGGCACATCACTGCTACGGCATCGTTGGGGTGGTTTGGGGTAGATATATACAGCTGATTGTCATCAGCGTAGAGATGGTATTCTACCCCGAAACCACGGATGATCTCACCCAGCGGCTTCATGTATGTGTTGAACAGGAGAGGCGAGAGGACCGACCCCTGAGGCACCCCACACGTGAGGGGTTTCGAGGTCGACCTCTGCTCTCCTGCCAACACAAATTGCAATCGGCCAGAGAGGTAGGAGGAGAACCACCGTAAAACGGTGCCTCCCACCCCCAACCCCCCCAGCCGATGCAATAGGATACCATGGTCGATGGTATCGAAAGCCGCCAAGAGGTCTAATAGGACCAGGATGGAGGAACAACCCCCATCTCTGGCCCTCCAGAGATCATCGACCAATGCGACCAATGCCGTCTCGGTGCTATGCCCGGGCCGAAAGCCGGAGTGGCGCGGGTCTAGATAATCAACTTCCTCCAGGTGACGGGGAAACTGTTGTGCCACCACACTCTCAACAACCTTCGCCAAGAAGGGAAGGTTGGACACTGGACGATAGTTGTTTAATAGAGCTGGATCCAAAGAGGGCTTCTTAAGGAGGGGCCTCACCATAGCCTCTTTTAGGGAAGCAGGCAAGGAGCCCTCACTTAAGGATGCATTGACAACCTCTTGGAGCCAGCCTCGTGTCACGTCCTAGGATGCCAGTACAAGCCAGGAGGGACACGGGTCCAATAAACATGTGGTGGCTCGCAGTCGCCCACGTAACCTGTCCATATCCTTGGAAGTAACGGAGTCAAACTCCTCCCAAACAAGATCTGTCTCGTGGCATCCCACTGGGCCATCAATGGGGGCTAGCTCGTTCTGTATCTGAGCGATTTTCTCCTGCAGAAAAATCACAAATTCCTCTGCTCTACCCTGTAACGGGGCTTCCCGCACCCTCTGTTGAAGGAGGGAGCGGGTCACCCTAAACAGGGCAGCAGGGCGGTTGTCTGCGGATGCTATGAGAGTAGCACAATAATGGCGTTTGGCCACTCTCAGCGCCACAATGTAAGTCCGTAAATGGGCTCTTACCTGTGTCTGGTCAGATTCAGATCGGGTAGACCTCCATCTTCTCTCTAGGCATCTCTTGCGGCATTTCATCACCCTCAGCTCCTCGGTAAACCAAGGAGCCAGGGTGGTTCGCCGCCGCAAGAGAGGCCGCAAGGGCGCGACCCGATCCAAGGCTCCCGTGGTCGCAATATTCCATGCGGCCATGAGGTCCTCCATCGGGGCGCGGGTCAGGGGTACAGGAAGTGGCCCAAGCACCATCTGGAACCCATCCGGGTCCATCAGGCGCCTGGGGCGGAACCAGATTGGTAACTCAGGTTCCGCCTCCCCGCGGAGGGGAGTAGCGGTCGGAAAGTCGAGCCGGAGAAGTGAGTGGTCTGACCATGACAAGGGCGTGATGACTATATCCCCTATACCCAGATCACTCTTCCATTGGCCTGAGACAAAGATGAGGTCCGGTGTATGTCCACCCTCGTGGGTGGGGCCTTGAATTAGTTGGGTCAGGTCCATGGCCGTCATGGAAGCCATGAACTCCCGAGCTACCTCGAATGATTTGCCCAACAATGGCAGATTAAAGTCCCCCATGACTAAAAGTCTGGGGGTCTCAACTGCCACCGTAGCGATCACCTCCAGGAGCTCGGGCAGGGCTGCTGCTACATAGCGGGGAGCCAGGTATACAATCAGCAAGCCCAACTGCCTCCCTAGGCCCCACTTCACGCAGAGGGACTCACAACCGGTGGTCTGTGGCACAATGGTCTCTCTCGGCTCAAGACCTTCCTTGACAATGACCGCTACCCCACCGCCCCTACCTAGGGCCCGGGTGATGATGAAAAGCGCGGTAGCCTGGTGGGCATATTTCAACGAGGGGATGTCCGCCCTCGTGGCCCAACCAGGTCTCCGCAATTCCTGCCAGGTCCGGCTCCCCCTCCGACACAAGGTCGTAAATGAAGGGGGCCTTGTTGACCACGGACCTGGCGTTGCAAAACATCAGCCGCAGGCCCTGGCTCTGTACACCCTGACCACCTAGCCTGCGGGGGTTGAGGCACTTCACCGTTTGTAGCCAACAGTTCTGTGTCCTCAACCCGGAGGATAGAACTTGTCTCCCCTCGGACCTACCTCTCCCCACGACCCTTTGAATGGGAATGCCCTCAGCCGGGATGACTCGTATTTCCTTTTTTTTTTTTTTTTTATTAAAATTTTTATACTGTTTTACAATATATCACCCAGTGCTGTACAAAACAAAAGGAAGAGTTGGTTTCAAGTGTCGTCTATTATCTTTAGGATCTCCAAAATCCACGTTCCCTCGGTACAGGCGTCGAGACGTCCAAAGTTCCAAGTGCATAGTCCACAAATGGCTTCCAAGTCTTCCAAAAGATATCATTTTTATAAACCCCCTCTCTAAATTTAATATCACACGTCATTTTATCATTTAAGGCTAATTTCCACATTTCACAATACCATTCTTCTATTTTAATATTTACCTCTATTTTCCAATATCTTGCTATTACAATTCTACCCATTATAATCATAATTCTAATCAGTTCTTTCTCGTGTTTTGTTAACTCTGGTTCATTAATTATCAATAACAATATAGTTTCTGGTCTCAATATTATTATTCTTTTCATCATTTCACACATTGTTCCTTCTAATTGCTGCCAAAACTTTTTAATTTTCACACATTTATACCACATATGCTCATAAGTTCCCAATTCCGTATTACATCTCCAACATTTATCATTCATTTTTTTATCTATCAGTGATAATCTTAGTGGGGTCCAGTACCATTTCCAAACAACCTTAAAATTATGTTCTTTAATCCTTATAGATAAAGTCCTCATAATCCGACTCTTCCAATTCTCATTCCAATCCAAATCCAATATTTTAATCTTTAGATCTTCCTCCCAATTCTTTTTCATTACCATTTGTGGATTTCCATCAAAGTTTATAATCCTGTATATCTTACTGACGAGTCCTTTTAACCCGGTTTCATCTTTAATAATTTGAGATACTAAACTTTCAAACTTAGTTTTACTTCTATCTATGTTACATATTCCCCTTACTTTCATATTCCATTTTTCTACCTGTATTTTTTCAAACCAATTTAACTCCAATTTTTGAATTACTTTTTTCTTCCTACTTTCAGTTCCTAAGGCTCTTAACCAATCTACTATATTTCCTATATTTTCATCTTCAATTACTTTGTTCCGACTTATATTGGTTTTAATCGGCCAACTTTCAGTTGTCTTTCCCAAAAACGTTATATCCGGAATCAATTTTTTAACAAATTTATTCCAAGTTTTACTCAACCCTTTTAACCAATAACTATTAATTATCTTTTTTGTTTTTGCTCTATCTAAAAACCATATAGACCCAAATCTCTTAATATCTTTTAACTCCAGATCTCCCCAATGACCATCTCCACCTTTAAGTATTTTTATCACAGTTCTAATATTATATGCCCGATAATAATTAAGTAGATTGGGAATTCCCAATCCACCCTCTTTTTGATTTTGATACCACAGTTTCTTCATTAATCTTGGTCTTTTCCCACCATTACAAAATTTATCTAATTTCTTCTGATATTCTTCTATATCTTTCTCTGTCAAGTTTAATGGTAGCATCTCAAATAAAAAGTTAAACTTTGGTAATAACATCATTTTACACATTGCAATTCTACCAAACCAAGACAACTTTATCTCTTTATATTTATCTATCTTTTTTTCTACTTCCTTCAGCATCACCTCATAATTAATTTTTTTTAAATCTCTAACTTTAAGTGAAAGTGTTATCCCCAAGTATTTCAATGTATTCTTAGCTCTTATCCCAAATTGTTCTTGCATACTCTCCCACTCCTTACCATCTTTATTCATTAGTAATTCAGATTTTGACCAATTTACCTTTAAACCTGTCATTTCTTCAAATTCTATCAAATGTTTATTTATCCTCTTTAAATCTCTCTCTATATCTTTCAAAATAATCAAAGTGTCATCCGCATACAAATTTATCTTATATCCCTTATAACCTTCCAACTCTTCATCTGCTTCTATCAATTTAATCAAAATTTCCATAACTAACAAAAATAATGTTGGAGACAAGGGACATCCTTGTCTCGTGCCTGCTTCCAATTTAATCTCTTCCGTCATTATTCCATTCACCTTTACCTTTGCACTGCTTTTTTGATACAGTTTTGAAATAACATGTATAAATTTATTACCAAAGCCTAATGCCTCGATAATTACTTTTATAGTATCCCATTGTACAGAATCAAAAGCTTTAAAAATATCTAACGATATTATACCTAATTCATCTCCATTATTCTCTGCTACATCTATAATATTCAATACTCTTCTAATTATATCACTCATATATCTACCTTTAACAAACCCTACTTGGTTATAACTTATATATTTATCTATAAAACTATTTAATCTATTACTTATAATAGCTGTAAATATTTTAGCATCTTGGTTGATTAAAGAAATAGGTCGATAGGACTCGATCCTCTCAAGATCTTTATCCGGTTTAGGAATTATAGATATTACTGTCTTATTCCATGACATCGGGACTTCTCCACCATGTAAAATTCCATTGAATAATTTTTGTAGTTTTGGTACTATTAGTTCCTTGAAATCTTTATAAAATTCAGCAGGTAATCCATCTTCTCCTGGGGTCTTCCCTAATTTTAACTCTTGTATTATTTCATTAATTTCCTCCTGTGTAATATCTCTTTCCATCAAGTCTTTGTATGTTTGATCTATCTTCATACCATATTTTCCAAGATGATTCTTCAATTTTTCTAAATCAATTGATTTCTTTAAGTATAATTTTTGAAAAAAGTTCCTAGCTACTTCACATTTCTCCAATCTCTTATAACACCTTATACCTTTATCATCTATCAGAGAACCAATTTCTCTCTTTTGAGTTTTATTTTTCGCTGTCTTTGCCAATAACCTAGAATTTTTATTACTAAATTCAAAAAAATCCCTATTCAAATATCTTAAATTTTTTTTAACCAATTCAATATCTTCTTCTATCAATTTAGTTTTTAATAAGGTCAATTCCTCCAAACATTTTTTATCTTTCGTAAGTGAGAATTGGTTCTCCAATATCTTAATTTGTCTTGTATCCTGATCAATTTTTGCTTTGTATTCTCTATATTTCCTGCTTGACAATTTAATACTTTCTCCTCTAAATATGGCTTTCATGGTATCCCAAACAATTTCAAATTTGACCTCTTCATTATCATTCAATTCCCAACTTTCCTTCCATTTTTGGAATATCCATATTTTATCCTCCTCCCTTTTATACAATTTTTCATCATATCTCCAACCTCTTTCCTTTTTCTCAAAATTAAAATCTATTTCCATCATGACTTCTGCATGGTCAGAATCCTTAAAAATTCCCACATCTATTCTATCTACTTTATTCAGCAAATCTTTAGAAACAAAAATATAATCAATCCTTGAATAAGTATTATGTACCTTAGAACAAAATGTATACACCCTTTCAGGGCCTTTCAACTCTCTCCAAACATCTGCCACACTGTTTTGAAACATCCAATTATTTAAAATTTCCCCTTTATTTGTTTGTCTAAAGCGGGTAGGATTATTACTATCAATTTTATCCCTAATTAGGTTGAAATCTCCCGCCACAATTACTTTCCCTTCACTTTCTATTTCCAAAATCTTAGTAATTTTATCCAAAAATCCCTTTTGTTTTTCATTCGGTAAATATAAATTAACCAATGTCACTTTTTGCTCGTTAATATTCCCTGTAATTATTAAATATCTGCCTTCCTCATCTCTAATTACTTGTTTTTTCTCGAAGTGTACCCTATTTGATATCAATATCGCAACTCCTCTAGCTTTGGAAGTCCCAAAAGATTTTTCATAAATTTGCATACCTTTAATATTCATTCTATTAAAATCCTCAGATTTTTGATGAGTTTCCTGCAAAAATAATATATCTGGAGAATCCCTTTTAAATTTAAGTTCCAATCTTTTCCTTTTTATATGATTGCCTGTACCTTTCACGTTCCATGTCATTATTTTTATAAACCGCATTTAAGCGGTAACTTTTTTAAGCCTGACCCCTCCTCTTCCTTTATGTGCACACCAAACACCAAACAAAAAAGACATACAAAAACATAAAACTCCACAAACAATATATAACAAACAACATAAACAAAAAACTCAAATATCAAACACAACAACCACAACAAATAACAAGCAATCTTCATCCCCCACATCCTCAATCAGATATCGCCTCTATATAAAGAGTGCGGGGGAGTGGGACGTGCCGATGGTCGGATCACCTCTTCGGGCTGTTCTTTAAATTCCACTTTCAAAAAAAGAAGACAAGGCTGGCTTCACCCCGGACTCAGCTTCCTGCTTTTTACTAAGATCCTCCATCTTGTCTGGCGTTCGTTCAGTATCTTCACGAATTTTCTTATACTCAGAGACTGCCGGGGAAATTTCTTTTCTCTTTAAACTCTTGGGATCCTGGCCGCCAGTTGCACCTCTTTCTTCCAAAATTGGGGATTCCTCTTGTACTCCACCCGTCTTAAGCATATAATCTTTAATTTCTACCAAATCTTCCTCTTTCTCAATCAGCCCAAGCCCCCGAATTAATCTTAATACATCTGTTTCTGAAGTAATAGTATGCATCCTTCCTTTATAAAAAAACTTAAGTTGCTGTAGTGGCCTCCAATTGTACTTAATATCATTGTCTCTCAAGAGCTTTGTAACTGGTTTCAAATGATATCTCCAAGCTCTGTCTTCCCTGGAAATATCCGGAAAAACTTGAATCTCTTTCTCCTCAAACTTAGGAACACCTTCCAGATCTCTTATTTTTGCCATAACCTCTAGTTTATCTCCAAGGTTTGCAAATCTTACTAAAACATTTCTAACCGCTCCACCTTGCCTCTTATAACCAATTCTAAAAACACTTACTAAATTTGCTGCTGTATATTCAAATCCAAAATCATTCAACCATTTTAGCACCCTCTGCTTCAAATCGTCCGGTCTATTTTCTGGAATATTACGTATAACAATATTGAATTTTCTAGCTTCTTCCTCCAAAAGACTAATTCTCTTATCTTGCTGCTGGTTTTTATAAAAAATTCCTTCCATCTTACGATCAATTTGTGCGTCGTGTGCATGAATTTGTTCAATTTCATCTTTAATAAATTTCACCTCCGCGTTTTGCTTTACAAAACTAACATTCAATTCACTTATCTGTTCTTTAGCTTTTTGAACTTCCAATGTCAAATTAGCCACATGATCCGTTAATCCGGTTAACTTTTCGCCAATTGTATTCAAAGCTCCGAAAATCCTTTCCAGCTCTGAAGGCTGTTGAGTCGACATTTCAGTTCAAAACAGACTTTATATTTATACTTCTTTGCCAAGAGGGTCTCTTAAGGAATAAGGGCAAACAGTGTTCCAAATCAGATAAGGCTAAGCCGGCTTAAAATGCACCAAAAGAGCCAAAAAAAGAAGCCTAGGGGAGCTTCCCCAGTTTATTTAACTTTTAAGCCTCCATTTTAAGTGTAATCGAAAAAGCTTGTCTGCTACATTCAGCTCACACAGTCCACTTAAAAAGAATTAGAAAGTTCAAAGGAGTTATAATCCACATGCCATCACCAACTTCCTTCTTTCTTAAACTTCAGCTTGTATTTACCGCCTTGTAGCAAGACAAAAGGCATGCAAATGATCTTTGCCAGAGACAAAGGGTAACCCCCCTTACCTCGGCCGCTCGCCAACTCTCTGCTCCACGGAGAAACAAAACTTTGAAATTCAAGCAGTTCGAGTTGTCCGATCACTTTGAAAGAGCAATTTACAAGTCACACCGACCTTCCAAAACATCTATAAACATTTCCAGCTCTCAGCGGCGCGTTTTAATCACTTTAATCCACATTTGTTGGTGAAAAGAAGCCCTACGAGGTGGAGAAAACGTCCTCACCTCATCCGGCCATAACCACGCCCCCGATGACTCGTATTTCCCCCCCCCCAACGGATCCTTCCGCTTCCCTCCATCGTCTGCGGGCCTGGCCCTCTCTTTCCCCCTCCGTCTCTACCTGTCTAAACCCTCCCCCCTCCCTGGTACCCCCTAAAATAGACAATAATTTATTAATTAAAAAACCCCGAAGACTACGCTTCGCCCACCTCTCCGGATTTATAAATCTCTCATCAAGACGGGCCCTCATTAGAGCGGAGGGCCAGACCTGTGAGAGCGGGGACTCTCGCAGAAGCAATAAATCAGACCTGGAGTACATTGTGATATAATCAATAATTAAATAGTTAAAATAATTATAAATATATATACAATATAAGAATGAATTTCATCAGAGGGTCATGGGTAAAAGATTATAAAAATATCAATGGCCTTAGTTTAAAATATAAAATTTCATAAATAGATGGTAAAATTTCATGAATAGATGGTAAATAAGGTGGAATTAAAGTGCATCAAGAGGAATAGTTGGAAAATGGTAGTTCAGCTGTTTCTGTCCATAGGTCTTTCTGAGGGAGTCCATAGGTCTTTCTACAAGAGTCTCTAAGGGACATTTGATGTATAAAGTCTGACAAACCATGGTGAGGAGGGTTTCAAAGTTCTTAGTTCTCATAAGTTGCATCTGCGACTGGGTCTTAAAGTCTTAAGTCCGCTGCAAACAGAGAAGTCTATTCTCCCAGATGGAGGTTCAGGCCCAGGAGGGGTGGGTTGGTTAGGCCCAGGTCGGCCCTGTTTCAACCTCCTGGCCCAGCCCGGCCCGGCCAGCCGGAGACACCGACATCCCACTCTCCGGCCGCAGGCCTGATTTATAAGGCCTCTCCCATCAGCCGGTCACCAGGGCCATGGGGTATCCTCCCTTCCTCTCCCAGCCGAACACAATTCTGTCAGCGTCCTCTGGCCATCGCCGGCCTGCCCAGCGACAGACCACTTGGTCAGTGGCCCCGCCATCAAGGTCGCCGGGGACACCAGCCTCTGGGCCGGGGGTGGGCCGGAGCTCTCACCTCCGTAGCTGAGCTGGAGCTCTCACCTCCGTCTCTGCCTCCGCCTCCGCTGCCGCCTGCAAGCCAGGACTCTCGCCAACATCTGCAACGTTAAAGCCATCCCGTGGCATTGGCCGACGCGGCGTCCGGCGATCC